>CM061541.1:17902621-19172621 GCA_030864215.1 Capsicum pubescens | reverse complement strand
TTCTTATGCTTACATGCATATATATACATATCCATATAAATAACACCAACATAATTTACATCCTTACCATAAAATGGCCCTTTTGATTTCGAAGTCCTGTTGGCACAAATAAGGGGTGCTTCTCGAAGCCCTCGAGACGGTGAACACAACTACAGAATCAATTTGGATTTTCTACGGTTGAATCACAAGATAATTGGAGTTGAAATTTGGCTAGGGTTTCTTATTCTTCAATAATGGATGATAAATAATGGATATGAGGTTAAGTATATGTATATAATGACCAATTTTCGTTCATGAGGTGATGGAAAATGACCATATTGCCCTTAAATTTTAAGTAAATCCGAACCTGTCCATGGTGGACTATTTTGACAAGCTAAAGTAGATCGACCATAACTCTTTGCTCCGATATCGGATTTGGGTGAAATTGGTATAGTTGGAAAGATAATTCAAAGGGATTTCATTTCATATAAAGTAGGACACCCAGTTCTTCCTGTACAAGGAGTTATGATCGTTTGAAGTTGACCCTAAAAATCTATTTTGAGAGGCTAAAGTAAAACAAGTATAACTCCTTACTCAGACGTTGGATTTGGATGAAACCAATTGCATTGGAAAGAAGACTCGAAGATCTTTCTTTTGATAGGTCGTAGATCTCCCAGTTCATTTTATTAAGGGAGTTATGATCGTTCAAAGTTGACCCAAAAAACTGGCAGGCCTCAGTAGTTTGTGTGCAGGAAATTTTCCTGCACATTTACTATTCACCATATCCCGGCCATCGTTTTATAGTTTCGAACGTTCTCGATTATATCCGAAACTTATCCGTTTTTGGAAATCTTTATATCGTTGGAAAGATTATTCAATAACCTTCGTATGGAACCATCGACGGGCAAATTCCGGTATAAATAAAATAAAAAAATTAATTCCATATAAATAAGACCAATACACGTACTTGAATACGCCAATACATGTACTTGAATACGGTGTGTTACATCCTTCCCCCCTTTAGGACATTCGTCCTCGAATGTTAGCGTAGTTATTCAACCAAAACAAGTTCAAGTCCACCATTAACATTCACATCATCACATAAATACTATGCATATATAAACAAAAACTTACTTGTTAATGTTCTAACTCCGTTTCTTGAACTTCCTCTTCATCTTTGAACAAATGAGGGTACTTAGATTTCATTGCTTCCTCAGCTTCCCATGTAATCTCTTCCCTTTGTTGATTTCTCCAAAGTACTTTCACCGATGCTACTTCTTTATTTCTCATCTTCTTAACTTGACGATCTAATATAGCAATAGGCATCTCCTCATAGTTAAGATCTTCTGTTACTTGCACATCTTCAGTAGAAGTAATAAAGGACGAATCTCCGATGCACTTTCGAAGCATCGATACATGAAATACTGGATGCACTGATGAGAGTTCCTGGGGTAGCTCTAATTCATAAGCAACTTGCCCACATCTTCGAATAATCTTATACGGGCCTATATATCGTGGACTCAACTTTCCTTTCTTGCCAAATCTCATCACCCCTTTCATTGGCGATACCTTCAAAAATACCCAATCGCCTAACGAAAATTCTAGACCTCTTCTTCTACTATCCGTATATGACTTGTGTCGACTTTGGGCTGTTTTCAACCGTTGCTGAATCACCTTGACTTTTTCTATGGCTTGATACACAAGATCCGGTCCAAACATAAGAGTTTCACCCGCTTCGAACCATCCTATTGGTGATCTACACTTCCTCCCATATAAAGCTTCATATGGTGCCATTTTGATACTTGAATGATAGCTATTATTGTAGGCAAACTCAATAAGAGGTAAATGATCATCCCAGCTGCCTTTAAAATCTATAACACATGCTCGTAGCATATCTTTAAGTGTTTGAATGGTGCGCTGTGCTTGTCCATCCGTCTAAGGGTGAAAAGTTGTACTCAGATTCACTTGTGTTCCCAAACTCCGTTGGAAAGACTTCCAAAAGTTTGCGGTAAATTGAGTTCCCCGATCCGATATAATAGAAGTTGGCACTCCATGTAATCGGACTATTTCCTTAACATACAGCTTCGAATATTCTTCAACTGTGTAAGTGGTCTTAACGGGTAAGAAATGTGCGGATTTAGTAAGCCTATCCACAATCACCCATATAGAATCAAATTTCTGAGCTGTCCGAGGCAAACCTGTAACAAAATCCATGTTGATCATATCCCACTTCCAAATTGGAAGATCTATGCATTGCATATAGCCTCCGGGTTTTTGGTGCTCAACTTTAACTCTTTGACAATTTGGACATTCAGCTACAAATTCTGCAATGCTATTCTTCATGTCATTCCACCAATACATATCTTTCAAATCTTGATATATTTTGGTTGATTCTGGATGAATGGAATACCTTGAAAAATGTGCCTCTGTCATAATCTTCTTTCTTAGCCCGTCTATATCCGGCACACACAATCGATTTTGGCACTGAAGTACTCCTTCTCGCATAAGCTCAAATGCCTTGGTCGCACCACTCTGAACGTTCTCCTTAAGCTGTAATAAAATAGGGTCTGCATATTGCTTCTCTTTCACTTCAGCTACTAATGAAGATTCCGCAGCATTATGTACGATAAGCTCTTTATTTGGAGTTTCAAGAAGGCGAACTCCCAAACTAGATAACTGGTGAAGATCCTTAACCATCCCTTGCCTTTCTATAGGCGCCATCATAGACTTACGACTTAACGCATCAGCTACCACATTTGCTTTCCCTGGATGGTACAAGATATCAACATCGTAGTCCTTTAATAGTTTAAGCCATCTCCGCTGCCTTAAATTTAGATCCTTCTGATTAAAAATATATTGCAAGCTTTTATGGTCAGTATATATATCAACATGAACCCCATATAAGTAGTGGCGCCATATCTTTAAAGCAAAAATAACTGCTGTCAGCTCAAGATCGTGTGTAGGATAATTTTTCTCATGTGGCCGCAATTGTCTAGAAGCATATGTTATTACCTTACCATGTTGCATCAATACACATCCTAAACCAATTCTGGAAGCATCACAATACACTGTATACCCTTCGGTGCCTTCTGGAAGTACCAACACGGGTGTAGAAATCAACTTGTTCTTTAAATCTTGAAAACTCTTCTCACAGGCATCATTCCATTGGAATTTGGATGCTTTATGGGTTAGCTTGGTTAAGGGTGCTGAAATGGAAGAAAAGCCTTTAACAAACCTTCTATAATAACCGGCCAACCCGAGAAAACTACGAATCTCCGTAGGCGTTGTGGGCCTTGTCCAGTTCTTCACAGATTCTATCTTTTGAGCATCAACCTTTATCCCTTCACTAGATATAATATGACCCAAAAATTCCACCGACTTTAACCAAAACTCACATTTAGAGAACTTTGCATAAAGCTTACAATCACGAAGAGTCTGCAATGCCTGTCGTAAGTGATTGGCATGGTCCTCTTTTGATCTAGAATAAACTAGAATATCTTCTATAAAAACTATCACAAATACATCCAGGAATGGCTTAAAAGCCCTATTCATCAAATCCATAAAAGCTGCGGGTGCATTTGTTAGCCCAAATGACATAACTAGAAACTCATAATGACCATACCTTGTTCGGAAAGCTATTTTGGGTGTATCTTTTTCTTTGACCCTCACTTGGTGGTAACCTGACCTCAAATCAATCTTAGAAAAACACTTGGCGCCCTGTAACTGATCAAATAAATCATCAATTCTTGGGAGAGGATATTTATTCTTAATAGTCACCTTATTCAATTGCCGATAATCAATACACATCCTCAGCGAGCCATCCTTTTTGCGTACAAATAACATTGGTGCTCCCCAAGGGGAAATACTAGGCCTAATGAACCCCTTTTCTAGCAAATCTTTCAATTGCTCTTTCAATTCTCGTAATTCTGCTGGGGCCATTCTATACGGAGGAATGGAGATTGGTTGGGTGCCTGGTATTACATCAATACCAAACTCTACTTCTCGTTCAGGAGGCAAACCTGGAAGATCTTCAGGAAATATATCAGAAAATTCATTTACCACCGGAACAACGTGAAGAGTTGGTGGCTCCGCTTCTGTATCCCTTACTCTAACTAAATGATATATATATCCCTTGGAAATCATTCTTCTTGCCTTAAAATAAGAAATAAATCTACCTCTTGGCGCGCTAATTTCACCTTTCCATTCAAGGACTGATTCATTTGGAAAATGGAAATATACCTTTTTCGTGCAGCAATCAATTGTGGCATAACAAGACGCCAACCAGTCCATACCCATTATAACATCAAAATCTACCATTTCTAACTCCACAAGATCAGCCATCGTATCACGACCACAAACAGTTACTATGCAGTTTCGATAAACCCTTCTAGCTATAATAGATTCCCCGACCGGTGTGGACACTTCAAATGGCTTAACTAACAGTTCGGGTATTCTTTCAAACTTTCCAGTAACCAATGGAGTAACATAAGATAATGTAGAACCGGCATCAATTAAGGCATATAAATCGAATGAAAATATAGACAACGTACCCGTAACCACATCTGGGAAGCCTCTAAATTCTGTCGATCCGTTAGAGCATACGTACGATTTTGAACCCCGCTAGAACTCGTGGATCCTCTATCACCTCTAACACGACCCATTGGCTGTGCACCCCTTCCTGAATAAGGCATCGATGGTGATGATGCAACAAATGACCCCGTAGGTCATGCCATACCCCCTATGTCCCTTCGTGGGCATTCCCTCATCATATGCCCCGACATACCGCACCAAAAGCAAACATTGGTCCCCAGCCGACATGCGCCCAAATGATACCTTCCACATTTATTGCATGGCTCTCGAGGAGGTCTCGATTGGCTCATATTCCCTTGCCCTTGGTAACCCACTGATCGCGAACTATGACCCTCACTTCTTTGCCCAAATTGACTACCTCTGAACCCCTGATGCTATGGTGGAGCACTAGATGTAGAATAAGAAAATAATGGCCTAGGTGGTCTAGCAGAAAATTGAGGTCTAAAACCTCCCTGTGGCGCCATAAACTGTCTTGTAGATCTGGCCCTCTTAGAAGATCTGCTTTCAAATTCCTGTGTTCTTCTTCTTTGCCTCTGATCTTCCATTTTCTGTGCAAATGCTTGGATCCTAGCTATATCCATGTCTTTATTCAGTGCAGCAATAGTACAATCCCTAACCAAATACGGATCCAATCCAACCACATACCGATGAACTCTGTCAACCATAGTAGCTATAACATTAGGAGCATATCTGGACAAAGAATTAAATCGAAGACTATACTCCCTCACACGTGTATTACCCTGTCGAAGATTTAAGAACTGATCCGCACGGGCCTGACGAGTCTCATATGGAAGATAATGATCAATAAATGCCTCTTTGAACTCTTTCCAAGTATCTGGGGGTGCATCAATGCCCCTTGACCGTTTCCAGTCTTCATACCAATATATAGCCTCACCTTTGAATCTATACGTGGCTAACTCCACTGTCTCTCTGCCCGATAAATGCATCACCTCTAGGGCCCTTTGGATCTGATCAATAAAGTCTTGTGGGTCTTCGTTAAGATCTGATCCAGTAAAAGGAGGAGGATCCATCTTAAGAAAATCCTGTGTTCGAAGGCTAGCCGCCCTATCTATACCACTAGGACCTGCAGTAGGAATGGCTTGCCCTTGAGCTTGCCCAGCAACTATACGAGTCAAAAGTTGCACTGCATTTCTAAGATCTTGATCAACAACATTAATAGGTGGCTCTGGGGATATAGTTCTCCTCTTCCTTATTTCTTCCGGACTGGGGGAAGTTTCTGATGCATGCTCAGCTGGAGCCTCACTTTGATTAGCTGGTATAGTGGGTGACTTACTAGTCCCCTCTCCGGCAGCCACATCTACTTGCTTACCGGTATTCTTGCTTCTGGTAACCGACATCATTACTATAATAAGAGAAACAAACTGATTCAGTGGTCAACTATGACTTCATATACAATATAAGCTCTATCGCACGATCTAAGACATGAAGAAAAGAAACAATTCCTAAATGTCCATAGCCTCCTGTTTATAGATGCGGTGCACAACACACCGATAAACAAGACTCTACATAGACACTGCTTTGTAGACTCACTAGGACGAACCGCGCTCTGATACCACTATTGTCACGCCCCAAAAATCCCATCAGGCCGGACTGACACCCGAAGCCGAGAAGGCCCACCCGAAGCCGAGAAGGCCCGGGAGAACCCGTTTAAATACCTGTACTTTCACTTATATGTCACCAAAAATTTGGACAACACTTCGTTGCATATAGAAGGGTCTAATTACCTGTATCAGCACAACACGCACAAATATATATATATATATAATACTTGGCCGTCGGGGCCACCACATATACAAATATAACATCACTATATAAACTTCCATGACTTTACCCTTCCTTATGTCTACAATGCCTCTAAGATATACATGACATAACTAGGGTCGGGACAAACCCTCATCCACACATAACTCCTGTACAATAAAAAAACATAAGGAACCGACTCGGAAAGATCCGAAGCAAACTGGAGCTCACCAACAATAGCTGTATGACCTGGCTCCTACTTGTGCGGTGTATGAGCTGAGGTACCTGTGCCTGCAACATGAAATGCAGGTCCCCGTGGGGGACGTCAGTACGAAATATGTACTGATTATGTAAAGCTGTAGATAATCACATATGATATAGGAGCTCAATAGAAATCAGAAACAAGTGAATAAATCGTAATAGGAGTGGACCACACTTACTAGAACTTGTGACAACCTGTACATTGTATTTATTCAATCACTTTACCTTCGTTCTTATCGTCTTTGTAATCATTACTGTACTGTACTGTGACCATTAGGCTGACTCCAGTACATATCAACGGGGATCGACCCATGCTAGGCTTATGCCCCTGGGATACCACCCATAAACACATAAATAAGGATCGACCCATGCTAGGCTTATGCCCCTGGGATACCACCCGATAAGAGAGAACTTCCATCACTTAGTTCAATTAATCTTTGAGATTGTTATTTCGGTCGCCACCACATTTTTGATACTTTGAAACAATGATACATCAATAGGAACCAAGTAATAGACCTTCTATACAATAACGATCTAATAAAGACTCATTGGTACATCAACAATGTGTTTCAGAATCATCAATATCACAATAATGAAATAGGAGCCTTTTGGTATATCAATGAAACATTTTGACACTTTATAGGATGGAAACAACTTCGTTGGTAACGTAGAACAATACATGTTTTTGGACAACCTTAGAATCTTACTTGATGGAACATTGGCGTTTTCATGCCAAAGAACATTGTTAGAGTATTCTTTACATACCTCGTCGTAGATTCGGATACCAATTCAACACAACTTCCCGCCTTTACAAATCACTTATCTACAATGAAATGTTTGGCATCTAGTATTAGCAACCCAACACCACAATTCTCTTCCATAATTCCATACAACCAATATTTGCATAGCATTGCAAAAACCAACTTGAACAATTGGTTTATGTGTGTGTATACCACATCATCACACCAAATCCCTTCACAATTCAACATAATCCAACCATGCATAAGAATAATCCAACATCATTTCCAATCATCTTTCAACAACAATCAAATAACACACATCTTATGCTTACATGCATATATATACATATCCATATAAATAACACCAACATAATTTACATCCTTACCATAAAATGGCCCTTTTGATTTCGAAGTCCTGTTGGCACAAATAAGGGGTGATTCTCGAAGCCCTCGAGACGGTGAACACAACTACGGAATCAATTTGGATTTTCTACGGTTGAATCACAAGATAATTGGAGTTGAAATTTGGCTAGGGTTTCTTATTCTTCAATAATGGATGATAAATAATGGATATGAGGCTAAGTATATGTATATAATGACCAATTTTCGTTCATGAGGTGATGGAAAATGACCATATTGCCCTTAAATTTTAAGTAAATCCGAACCTGTCCATGGTGGACTATTTTGACAAGCTAAAGTAGATCGACCATAACTCTTTGCTCTGATATCGGATTTGGGTGAAATTGGTATAGTTGGAAAGATAATTCAAAGGGATTTCATTTCATATAAAGTAGGACACCCAGTTCGTCCTGTACAAGGAGTTATGATCGTTTGAAGTTGACTCTAAAAATCTATTTTGAGAGGCTAAAGTAAAACGAGTATAACTCCTTACTCAGACGTTGGATTTGGATGAAACCAATTGCATTGGAAAGAAGACTCAAAGATATTTCTTTTGATAGGTCGTAGATCTCCCAGTTCATTATATTAAGGGAGTTATGATCATTCAAAGTTGACCCAAAAAACTGGCAGGCCTCAGTAGTTTGTGTGCAGGAAATTTTCCTGCACATTTACTATTCACCATATCCCGGCCACCCTTTTATAGTTTCGAACGTGCTCAATTATATCCGAAACTTATCCGTTTTTGGAAATCTTTATATCGTTGGAAAGATTATTCAATAACCTTCGTATGGAACCATCGACGGGCAAATTCCGATATAAATAAAATAAAAAAATTAATTCTATATAAATAAGACCAATACACGTACTTGAAATGACGTCTATAGAGATGAAAAGATTGAAAGAACGAAATCAATTATGCAATAGGCTAAGCCAGAAAGAAAGAGAGATTGCTATTGTTGTTAGCAGTTACAACAGAGACAAAGATAAAAGCGTAACAAGCCCAAGAAACTTTTGGCCACCTTTAGGTCTACTTACCCAGATTAAATTGAACTTCAAACAATCGTAACTTTAAAGAGAAAGAATCTGACTTTAATCCTATTGGCTTTCAACTCCCAATTATACCTAGGAATGAAATCAATTAAACCTCCACGGAATTCAGACTGAGGAAATAGTTGCAGCTCTTTCTCTTGAGTTAGATTGAGAAATCTTAAATTATTACTTTCTCTTTGCTAAGGTGCGCAGCCTAAGCATCAATCTCAAATGATTGGCTTTCGACTCCTATTTCCAGGATTGAGTAAGATTGACTTCGATTTCATTCATTTCAGTATTTCAGTAGAGCCTGTAATCAGTAGATTTTGTTTAGGATTGACTGATTTTTAGTCTTTACCAGGATGGAATTAAAGTCTTTATAAAATTTCATTGTTTCCTTTAGAATGAAGTTAAGGATTGAATTCCTTTAAGTCAAAATTGAAGAATAGCCTTAAGTAATAAATGAAGTCAAGTAATTTCTTACCGATTTTTACTCTCTTGCTGTGCTCCTCTGTTTTCAGTCAGAGATACATAATCTGAGCTAAATGCCTATGTTTGCTGAGTACTATCATGACTCTTTGATGAAAAAACTAACTACCTTGCAAAGAAAATGCCCCCGCAATCGCCCTGTGTGAACAACCTTTGCATAACCAGCTTCAATAGTTATGCCTAATCAAAGCGAAATCGAAGAGGTTAGTTAGAAGGTAAGGATAACATGATGAACTAGTTGCGGGTTGTTTGGATAATAGGTCACAACTACTTGGATAGAGACCTCTGAACATCATTTGGATATGCCAAGGCTATATAGGCTTAGGCCTCTTTGATGGTCTGGGCTATTTGGATGGACTCAGATCCTTTGCATTCTTTCATGTGAGGAGCTAACTTTGAATTTGAATAGATCCTGCGGGACTTTTTGCATAGACTTGGGCTTGCTTTGATGATGGGTAGGCTTGTCATGCTTTCTCCCTTCTGTGGGATTTAATCGAGTAAAGCAGGCTTGACATGATGCGAATCACATGCTTATAAAAAGAAAATAGAATCATTTTCAGGAAAGACGATTCAACTACTACCGTAAGTAGTTGCCTATTTCGCGTGCCCTTTCTGTACTGACTTACTGTATACCACTTTTAGTGAACACTAATGTTTTAGTGGACTGACAGAGCGAGTTGTAAAGGTAGAAAAAAAAGATGAATCAAGGGAAAGAGATAGTGGTTAGGTTTTTTCCTAAGCAAGGACGGAGCTGTTGAGTGAGGATTGGCCGAGGGGAGTCCATGATGTAGCTGGGTACAAATAACCCAGTAAAAAAAGACACATAGAAGCTAATGGGGCAGATGGATCACATGGTTTTGTACTGGTCAGTTTTGAGCTGTCGAGTAAGGATTGCTCCATCTCTTAATAAAGGGGCTTTGGAACCAGTCTTATTAGACGTTAGACAAGAAAGGGGAGTACTTTATGATGTGGGTTCTATATTGTATTTGCTCCTGATCGGTCCATGTGGCGATACCCGAAGGACTTTTATTTTCCCTTAGAGCTTCCAAATAGAAGTTCTCTATTTGCCAAAGCAAGGCAAGGAAAGATATCCAATTCCATGTCTTATTATTTTCAATAATCCATACTTGTAGCAATGAAATACTATATATTCCTCCACCAAGTGATAAATGATTGATTACAAATATTTAGGATATATTTTTTTTGCTCTATCTATAAATATAAAGGCCCAGAAATTCCTCCAACTCACTTTTCTTCGGTTGGATCATAGGACAATCCAGGAACTACACCTTAGACAATCAACAACTCCTGTACTTAAATTAGAATCCCTAACTAGAAACCTAGCCTCGGAAAAGGCCTTTATACTACTATTCTATTAGTAGCTCTCCTTCGATAGAAAATTCCATGGCGGATAGGTAATTATATAAAAAAATATACTCATTTTTGTAACGACAAAGTTGTGGAGAGAACACGGAAAGTGCAAACATAGCCTTTGAGAGTTCCACACTACTGGAGTCCTGCTCGAAAGACTTTTTTTTTATATATGTGACCTAACTCACGAAACCTTATTTAGTTCACATCGAAATTACCCATCTCGTTCCTGAAAAGAAAAGGACAAGAGATTAATTATAGTATCGATTGGCTTAGTTATATAAAAAATATGAGTTTTACAGAGATGGTGGGAATGCCTAGTTTCGAACCTTGTCCCAAGGCAAGAAGTAGCAGCATAAGGGCTTCTAGTTTTTAATGCGTTATTAGGAAGTCTCTCCGGTTACATTGGAAGATGGGAAATGCGCTTCCAATCACTTCGTCCCTCTCGTGTTGACTCAGATCCATTACTGCTCCTCTGCTATTAGGCGTAGTTCTGTGGAAAAACCCTATTGAATAGAACTTCGTAGGGCTGACTTTCCTTCAGCAGGCAGCTACTAGCGTGGCCGATTTGGAGACGGATTTATATAAAAGAAAAATATCCAGTACCATCAATACAGGCAAAGGATGGAAAGAGACTATATCCCACCTGATCCTGATTCATGGTCGCTCCACGGTAAACAACCACTGGGAGATGAAGCAAGCAGAGAATTTCGAGGCGGATATCGCCATGACACGGTAGTAGGGAACTAGGTCCTTTTAAGAAGCACTAGAGAGGGGATAGAAACTCGAGACTTCAAACTAATATCCTTCTTCCTCTAAGCAAGGTTCCTTATTGAGTCTATCTACTAGAGACATTAAGGGTGCTCACCGGGTTGGGAAAATTCAATACTCGAATTAGACACCCTCCATCATAAAGTTCGGTAGACACAGAAAAGCTAGTTCATATGGCTCGTGCAGTCATGGTCTCCCTCTAGCCTATAGAGATTAGCCAACGAGTTCAAATGATGAATTGTTGGAGGCAAGACACTTCTTCTTTTCTTATTATTTTCCCTTCTTAATCGTTAAGTTTTGTCAATAACTATTTTTACGCCTAAGGGAATGTCTAGAGATTTCTACCTCAATTTTACGGCTGTAAAAAACTATCCGCTTTAGGTAGTAACCATATGGACTCTGACTCTTGACCTCTGCTCTTCGGTTGAGAGATCCATGGATTGCTCTCGGCAAGGAACTTTCACTCTTAAAGATGGCATAACCTTAAAGTGTTGGGCGAGGTTCAAAGAAGGAAAGGCATACGGTGGTTACCTAGGCACCCAGAGAGGAGGAAGGGCATAGTAATCGACGAAATACTTTGGGGATTTGAAAATCAGCATAGATACGGAGATTCCTGAATAGGGAAACCTTTTGAACTGCTGTTGAATCCATGGGCAGGCAAGAGAGAACCAAGCGAACTGAAAGATCTTAGTAGCCTGAGAAAAAAAAAGCAAAAGCGATTCCTGTAGTAACGGCGGGCGAAATGGGAGCTTCCTAAACCATGAAAATGGGGTTTTGGGAGAGTAACACAAACATCGTGCAACTAGGCGAAGCAGCCCGAATATTGCGCCCTAGATGGCAAAAGTTCAGTAGCCGAAAGCATCACTAGTTAGGCTCTGACCCGAATAACATGGGGCACGTGGAATCCTGTGTGAATCAGCAAGGACCACCTTGCAAGGCTAAATACTCCTGGGTGACCGATAGCAAAGTAGTACCGAGAAGGTAAAGAACTCCTGGGAGTGAAATAGAACATGAAAGCGTAAGATCCCAAGCAGTGGGAGGATCCAGGGCTCTGATTGCGTGCCTGTTGAAGAATGAGCCGGCGACTCATAGGTAGTGGCTTGGTTAAGGGAACCCACCGGAGCCGTATCAAAAATGAGTTTTCATTGGCCAATTGTCACTGCTTATGGACCTGAACCTGGGTGATCTATCCATGACCAAGATGAAGCTTGGGTGAAACTAAGTGGAGGTCTGACCGACTAATGTTGAAGAATCAATGGGTGAGTTACAGTTAGGGGTGAAATGCCACTCGCACCCAGAGCTAGTTGGTTCTCTTCGAAATACATTGAGGCATAGCAGTTGACTGGACATCTAGGGGTAATGTACGGTTTTGTACGGTTTTGGTGCAGGCCGCGAGAGCAGTACCAAATTGAGGAAAACTCTGAATACTAGATATGACCTCAAAATAACAGGGGAGCAAGGTCGGTTAGTAAGACGATGGGGGATAAGCTTCATCATCAAGAGGGAAAGAGCCCGGATCACCAGCTAAGATCCCTAAATGACCGCTTAGTGATAAAGGAGGTAGGGGTTCAGAGACAGCCAGGAGGTTTACCTAGAAGCATCCACCCTTGAAAGAGTGTGTAATAGCTCACTGATCGAGCACTCTCGCGCCAAAGATGAATGGGGATAAGTGATCTGTCGAAGCTGTGGGATGTCAAAATACATCGGTAGGGATATTTGAATTCCTTGTCCACTCTTTCCAGTATTTTCTGATAAACAACAATTAGGAATAAAGAATATATATCAAAGAAAGGTCTAACTGTTGGAATTATTTTTTCCATTGCTATTTGATACATTTCGATCTTTAACATTAGTGAATTAGGTGAAATTGCGGAAAGAGAGGGATTCGAACCCTCGGTAAACAAAAGCCTACATAGCAATTTCAATGCTAGGCCTTAAGCCACTCAGCCATCTCTCCTACATAATTATTATGACCTAAAAACCAAGTGAATAGCGAGTCAGTCATAAACAATTATTGATTGGATAGGTACGACCAATCCATTCTAACTAGAAAAATCCTAAATTTGGCATTCCCGTTTTACCCTTTTAAATATCCTCCTTCCTTGGATTAGTACTGGGACCCATATATCAAAAGTCCACTGTGAAATTTGAATGAGATATATCTTTTTTTTTTCAAATTCAAAATGTTCATAATTGAGGTTACACATAATTCGAGCCAGAAAAAGAAAAAGTGAAATCTGGAAAAGAATTCTCTAAGGGTAATGTAATTGAGTGAAATTCATTTTATATCATACAAGAAAGGAATTCCATTTGTGTATTTGCTCCCGATAAAAATAAATAAGGTACTCTATTCTATTACATACATAGATCGGGTTGAAAGACCAGACCCAGTCTCTCTTGGAATCCTGAATATGCCAATAAATAATGAATTGTACTAATCCACATGTCTCTCTCCCATCAATCGGTACTAGCTGAAGTAATGAAAAAATCCCCTTTCCTTACAGTAAAGTGGCCTAAGGTCCACCTTTGATGAGAAATAAAAAACAAAAAAGAAAAAAAAAGATCCCCCATTGGGAATGAAATTATGCTCCTTGTCCCCCCTTCACAGAAAATGGAGAGATGAATTGATATATTTGTTGAATTCGTTGGGACTGATGGGGCTTGAACCCACAGCTTCTACCTTTACAGGGCGGTGCTCTGACCGATTGAACTATAATCCCGAGAAAATTAAGTGTACAGCCTAAAATCAATTTAGATTCAAACCATTTAGTTTCGTTGTGTTGTAAGAGAGAGATGAATGATATACTATATTATTATTATTATCTAATTATATATATATATATATTATGAAAAAAAATGTAGTAGACTCATAGTGGGCTAATTCTTGAATTGAATCATGACTATATAAGCTATTATGATATTAAGAGATTTAATATAGATTGAATTCGTGGAAGCAGACCTTTGATTTCCTTGGACCATGTAAGAATTCGTCGTCCGATTGAATCTAATTTCTCCTAGATGCTCTATAGGAATCCATCGCTATTCCTTTCCTACACCGATAAAGGTTCCTCTCGAGTCACAAGAGCAATTTTTTTTTTCATTCTTTTTACTTTTCGTTATGGTAATGCAAGAGGTCGGAAATCTGGTTGTTTTTGATGATGAAAAGAGCTTTTATCTTATGTTAAATTTATGAAAACCCTAAATGTCGATAATATTAGAAGAAGACCTATGACATCTGATGGTCAGATGTCGTAGGTCGGTACATCTTTGAAAGGTCAGACGGAGAGAATAAACGGACTTCTCGAGGGCTACTTAAGCCACTTTAGTGCAAACCAGAAGGACTGGAGATGTTGGGTGTTGCTCAGTCCTGCTATAACTTAACAACCAAAAAGCTCTACGTCGAACTTCATCCCCTTCGAGTAGGCAACGGGGGTAACAACCTCTGACGCTCCACACCATTGCGATAGGAGGGGGCTTTCCCATCAGCCTACTTTGCCAAGAGGTGGCAGGAGCGCAACGACCTTAGCCCAAACTTACTTAAACAACTTAAAGGCTTGGCCCGGTCTGAAAGTAGATCTTGTAGAAAAACAGAGAGGAAAGGTAGCCTATAGACTCAAGCGACCAGCTCGGTGAAAACGAACCCCGTATTCCATGTGAGTCAGTTTACTTCAATTAGACCAGACAGCCCCAGAGAGGAACGTGCCCACGAGGGCACCACCAGATGTTGTAGATAAACCTACTAAAGAAGAAGTTGAGTATATCATAGTTGACCGTACCATGGGCTAGCCCATACACCCACTGAACTAGTGGAATACTACTTAGTCAAGTAGAAAGGCCAACCTGAGAGCGAGGCAAGCCGGGAAGGGGTTGAGACTTAGGATTTGAATACCAAGTCAGAGACTACTAGACGTCTCGCAGAGCGACTCTCAACGAGGATGTTGAGACTGTTCAAAAAAAAAGTTAATGATGTATGGCGCCGTGTGTGCTTGTTTTTTGCATGTGTATACATGGTAGAATATGTCATGTCTTCTACAAAATAATTCTCTTAAAAAAGAATCAACGAGAAATGTCGTATATAGTGTACATATCCCCGCTTACTATGAACTATCCCTCCACCATTAGCTCAACTAGCTACAGGGTTTGGCGCTAGTGAGTGTTTATTCAAATAGTTTGCCAAAATGGTTTGTATTCTACACATGATTGATCTAAATACAAAATAGCGGTTATGTTTCCTAAGAGTCCAGATTGGTATAGACTATTGACTATCTTAAGAGATATCGACTATTTCAATAGAGATTCCCTTTATAATTATTTCAATAAACTGACTATTGAAGATAGTGAGGGTTCTGAGGTTAGTAATCAGCCTTCTCTGAATCGTGCATTGAGAATATTTCATCCCTGGTGGGAAGGTATCATAGAGGGAATGAAGGATGGGGTCAGCTTTAAGAACCATTTCCCAAAGCCGTACGCATTTGCATTTCGCTTTCTGCCTGGCCAAAAAGACTTTCTACGAAAAGAACTAGAATATTTCAACAATGAATTAGAAAAGTTTACCATATTTAATTATAAATTAAGATTCGAGTACATTACTAGTAAAATCTCATCGGATACAACTATATTCACTTCATCTAGTCTAGGGGCTGGCTATCGTTATTTATTTAATGACCCATTGGATGTTGACAAAGTCTTAACAGATGTAGTATCATATGGACCGGGGTATGTTGGCTGTTACTTTACTCTTATTATGACTGGTGTGGGGTGTGTTGTTTGGTACAAGGTGGACCATAGTTCTAAACCGGACCCATCTCTTTTTTTCCCTTTAATAGACTACGAGGCTTTTTTCAAGCTCGAACATCAAGTACAAGGTTTTTAGGTTATCAAGTTTCTAGAAAGAGTGAGTGGGACATAGTCAGAATCAGTAAACCAAGCTATGAATAATGAACCTTTGTGTGAATTAGCTATTCCGGCTAGTGGACCTCTTCTTAAGGCTGTTGGATTGGGGATTATAGTCTCCTTCATTTTAGCAGCGGATATAGTTCCAACCAAAATGGGATGGGTTTATGCTTAATTCTGGATTATGTAGCTGTCAAAAAAGTGACTTAGGCAGCGGGTATAGTTCATTCTCATGCATTATTGTTGGAATAGGGTGGAGTTTATTCTCATACATTGTTGTTGGTTAAGGGTCGTCGGACTTTTAAAAGTAGCTCTAAAGGGCGAGGTCCCTCCTCCTATTCTTTTATGAGGTAGGTGGAGGGTTTACAGATGAGGGATAGAGGGGTCTGTATTTTCAAGAAATTAGGAGAAGGAGATATTATTAGCTCGAGCAACCATCGGAAATCTATTAGCTCTAGCAACCCTAGGATATCTATTAGCTATAGCAACCCTAGGAAATCTATTAGGTCTAACAACAATGGAAATGTGCAGTCTATATACACTTTTATTCATGATGAACTACTACCCTCATCCAGTGCTTTTTCATTCACTATAGCTACCTTATATTCTCAATCCTTAGAACTATGATAGGCCACCTAAAGATGATTTAGCTATTGGCGACCTAAAGACGATTGAGTGTTGGCGACCGTCAGATGATTGAGTGTTGGCGACCAAGAAGATATGAGAATCCAAACAAAGTAGGGTGTGAAGTTGATCAAAGAAGGTTGGGTCTGAATGTCTTTACGAAGTCTCGCACTCTCTATGCCTTTTGCCAGCTTTCCCTCTAGTAAAAGATTAACTCGTACCCTCTCTCTGTGTCTAGGGATTCCTGGGGCATGAGTTAAGCATATAGTTGATTGCTTTTTCTTTCGATTGAGCATCGTTTTGGATTCTCTATCTGTAGGCGTGTAATACAACAGAGCCACTGCTCTTTGGTGTGATGATGTGGACAGTTCCTTACTCCAGCCTCAAAGGAGCATCTTTGCATGAATCAATACTAACTCCCCAGTCAGCTGACCCTCTATTTCGGAGATTAAAGTAGAAGAACTTTATAAGGCGGAGAGGTGGCCCTTGGCCCACTTGACTCATTGGAGAGGGGTTTTGCCTCGAATCCAAATGATTTCTCTTCTTCTCTTAAGATATTTCTAGTTAGGAATTGATCGAGGGATCAATTGACTCCGAAACATAAAGTAACAAGACCATAACCTCGTGCCCCCATCCTTAAAAGATCCCAACTCATCATCCTCATCTCCAACTTTTTTGTGGTTTTAAGGTGCTTTTTACTATTAGAAAAACTTATTTGGATACCAAGGCGAGGGCTCATCTTCGGCAACCAACCGGGGTCATGGAGCCGACCTCCCCCGCCGTCCCCCCTGCCCGCACCCTCCATAACGGAAGTACATAGAAACCTTGATCTATTTACTTCCTCCTTTAATAAGATCAGGATGATGAGTGACCTTTTACTGGACCTCGAGGATTGGCTTAAACTGCCTCAGAAGCAAAGAGAGGCAAAATAATTAAATTTATGGAAATCTTGGCCTTTGATGAAGATGAACTGATATACTGGCATTCTCTTCCAACTCTGTATCCTAACTCAGGGCAGACTATCTCTAGATGTCAAAGTGAAAAGTCGAATTGATCTGCACATCCCTCTATTCCAAAAGAAAATGTTAGCCTTCATCCATAAGATTGGGGTATCACTACCAGTAGGGGCCCGCTTCTGCAATAGACTTTAAAACCCCGTCTTCCCTTTCGATATCCGATCCCGAATACCATGACTTGTCTTCAAATGGGCGTCACCTTCAAATGAGAGTAATCGATCTGCGGACAGCAATGCTAATGAAGATCAAATTTCTCGGTGTCTGAGTCTTGTATTGTCCTTGAGTCCTCTCTATGCCTCTCATGTCCTTCTTTCCTTCGCTTGGGACTCACTAGCACACTCCTTGCTACTGTCGTGCTTTGTGGTTTTTGATGAACCAATGATAGAGATCCCTCCCTAACAACTACTGTTCTATTCGTCCTCGAGAGTGAGAGCCTATTGTATAGAATAAATGTATTGGGCAATGTCTTTCTTTTCTTTCATTCCAAAATTCTCCGCCTTTTCTCAGCTTGACACTTATTGTAAAACCATTCTTTTCTAAGTACGACAAAGCTTCCTTCTAAACTAAGGCGTTGATAGCTTCCTTTTCTCAAGTTTTTACATGCACCTGTGTCCAAAGTTTGAGTCAACACAAACTTGTTCGCTCAATCAAAGACAATTCAATTCGATCTTATCTGATCTAAGGTTTCCTCTCTCTCTGGCACCCTTTCAGTGCACTATAGGGAGAGAAAACTGGGCCCGCAACTTTCTCAATTGAAAAGATTCGACGATTAGCCTACTGAAGGATTCCATCTATTACTTACATCATTTTTTTCTAAAGATCAGAAATCGAAAATAGAGAATTCTTGCATGAAGTCATCCATCATTCCGACAATGCATTCAATAGCATAAGGCTTCTCAACCTGACTTATCAGCCAGCAAGTAAACTACCTTAATCCCATGCCTGGCCGTAGAAACTACAGTGACTCTTGGAATCATGTGCATGGCTCCATGTCGGCCAGGCATATTAATGGGAGGGCTAACGAGTGCTACGAGTGAATTCGTAGCTTTGTCTTCTCTTATGATATTTCATGTTCTAGTTAGAGGCGTGATCTATTCTATTATATATACGATGATAGCACCAAAAGGGCAGAGACTTTGACAATGGATAAATTATCATTGCCTGTTATTCCAGAAAGAGCGTTTGTGGCTAAAAGACTTGCAGCCGATTCATCTATTCTATTAATTCTTCTCTGACAGAAAATTCTCTTTAAGCCTGAATACTGATCCTATTGCCTCAACTCCTACTGCCCTACCACCAAGACTGGTAAGAGAAGTGGATTCAATAGCATCGGTGAGAGAGAGAATTCCTATGGAATTAGCTTTCTTGGGAAATAGGATATTCTAGAAAAGGCTAAACCAAAGAGAATACATCATTCTCGAAAAGGTTATCAATTACTGTTAAAAGAAACTGGACATTATATCAACTTGATGTCAACAATGCATTTCTCCATGGTGATCTCCATGAAGAAGTGTATATGAAGCCTCCACTTGGCTTGACTTTGTCCTCCTCTATCCCTACATCTACTCCTTTGGTTTGCAAGTTGAGAAAGATTTTGTATGGTCTCAAACAGGCTTCCAGGTAATGGTTCTCCAAGCTATCAGATGCTTTATCCATTCGTGGTTATTCTTCAAGTAAGAATGATTACTCTCTTTTTACAAAAAGGGTTGGTCATTCTCTCACTGTTCTTGCTGTGTATTTTGATGATATCCTTCTTGCTGGGGATGATGTCTCTGAATTGGACTCCTTAAATTTGTTTCTGGATAACTAGTTTAAGATCAAAGATCTTGGTCTGGTTCATTATTTTCTAGGTCTAGAGATTTCCTCCACTCCTCAAGGTTATCTTATGTCTCAACAAAAGTTTGCTTCGGATTTACTGGCTGAGTTTCAGTGTGAGCAGTTTTCTACTGTTTCTGCTCCTTTGGATGCCTCTTTAAAGCTTACTACTATTATAGGAGATCCTCTCATTGACCCTTGCACATATAGGCGCCTAGTTGGTAAGCTGAATTTTCTTCAGCATACCAGGCCTGACATTTCTTTTGCAGTTCACCATTTGAGCCAATTTTTACAGGCTCCTCAGGTTCCTCACCTTATGGTTGGCATTCATGTATTGAGATACCTACTCAATGCTCCTGCTCTTGTTTTTTTTTTCAATCGAAATATGGATTTTTCCTTAATGGCTTTTTCTGACTTTGACTGGGCAATTTGTGCTGACTCCCGCCGATCAGTTACTGGTTTTTTTATCACTTTGGGTAGCTCTCCTATCTCTTCGAAGAGTAAGAAACAACCAACTATCTCCCTCTTTTCTGCTGAAGCTGAATATCGCGCTTTGCGCAAAGTGACTGTTGAGTTATCATGGCTGGTTCGTCTATCAGCTGATTTTGATGTTGTTGTTACTAATCCTGTCCCTGTATGTTGTGACAGCCAGGCAGCTCTACACATTGCTCGAAATTTAATTTTTCACGAGTGCACCAAGCACATCGAGATAGATTGCCACTACGTATGTGATTGTGTCCAATCTGGCCTCATTTCTCTCCAGTTCATTGCTTTTGCTGACCAGTTAGCAGACATCTTGCCAAGCCACTTTATGGTCCTTCTCATCATCTTCTCCTCAGCAAGCTCGGCATGTTCTCACCCTCCAGCTTGAGGGGAGGGGGGGGGGGGGGTGTTGGAGTTACATAGACATAGTGATACATACAAGTGTATATTTTATACAAAGAGTACATATCTCATATTTTACATTTTCAATTGCATTTGTAAATGTTTTGGGCCAATTATTTCTTATGACGAATTGGGCCTATGTACACTGTTGACTATAACCCGGTCCACTACCACAAGTATAAGTAGTTTTGGATCCGGTTCCAGAACCTTCAGAAAGGAATAACAAGAGTTTTCTTTCTCTCTCTTCCATCTCTTTTCTCTTCATCTACTTCAAACAATTAGGGTTTGTTTTCTTCATTTTCAGTTCAAACCTGGTTCCATCTTTAGGTTAACACGACAACATACCATATCAGTATATTCTCGTAAACTGGAGTTTGATGAGGATAGAATGTATGCAAGTGAGGTAGAAAAACTGTTTTCGATAAACCCTCGACTCGAGACCATAGTTTTCGATAAACCCTCGGCTCGAAACCATAAACAACATAGAAAAAGAGGGATAGGTTTAATGTTAAAGTAATGAAATTTAGTGACTTTAAATAGTTTTTATAGATTCAGTTACTTTAACGTAACAAGCAAATGTGATACGATTATACTATTACAGTGAATTTACTTGAGTCAAGGGTCGATCAAAGATAATTTTTCTACTTTTATATAATTATATTAAGTATATTATTATTTTAATATATTATAATGGATAAATTTAATCATTTTACTGTTACTTATTTTTAGTAGAAAAATTTAGCTTATTTTTAATATAATAAACATAATCTTATAAGTTTATTATATTATATTACTATAGGGAATAAAGTATTAATCCTTTCGATCCGTATTTGTTGATCATTTTTCTTTTCATACATATATTAAGAAATTATAAATATGAAGGTAATTTTACTAATTTACCTTTTAAAGTTTTTCAAAAACTTCACAAATAAATGTGAACACTTTAAGAAAAAATTAATTTTAGTGATAATATGATAAAAATTAATTAATATTTTTTAATTTAATAAAATGAATAACTAATATAAAAGAATTATTTTTAGTAAGAGACCTATTAATATGAAACGAAGAAAGTAAATAAGTTGGTCAACGTAATTAAGATAGTGAGAGTGGTTGGATCCGCTGACATCTTGCTTAGATCCCTCATTCATTCTTACACCAACCATATTGGCATGAAAATCAATGAATAATTTATTTATTTTATTTTTAATTGTTAATTGTAGTTATTATTTAATATATTTTTTAAAATATGAATTAATTATATTTAAAAAGTAATATAGTAAAATTAACTCTATTATTTATTATTTTTAAATTTATTAATAGTGGACAAATATTATTGAACGAAAGAATTAGCATTTCTTTAAAATATATAATATCCAGTTATTTACCAAAAAAAAAAAATCACTAGCATTCACTTTAGTAATGCTAGATCACCCCAAGCAGGAAAATTTTAATATGGGTGAGACTTAACCAACAACAGTTGTGTGAGGTTTTTTTACTTTTGACATGTGTTCTTGTGAGACCTATTATGTTCCTCTTCCTTTATTTCCTCACATTTTCTTCTATTTCTTGTTTATTTTTTTCTTTTTCTCTAACATTACTTTTTTATTTTATATTTCAATCTTTCTTACTCACTTGTATTTTTAACTCTTATTTGTGTTTATTCATTAAAAGTATAAATATTTTTTTATAAAGCTATTTTAAAGTGAAAAATAATATTTAGAAATTGAAGTTATGTTTAATCATAAATATGAATTGCAGGAATTTTTAAACTTTTAGGAATAACTTACATTAGAAATAATTTTTGATATTTTTTAAATTTCAGTTTTTTTTTTGAAATATTTTCACAAAATCAAATATGCAAAAATCGTGGATTTTCACTACGGGATCGTTTGGTAAAAGGGATAAGAAAAATAGTTTCGAGATAAAGTTTAGGATTAATTCTATTCTATGTTTGGTATAAGGTATTACTTAATCCCGAAATTATTTTATTCCACCATTTGTACTAAAATAATGGGATTGCTATCCCACGGAGAGGGAGGAATAAAATAATTTCATTAAATATCACACCTTAGATGTCCTTACTTATCTCATTCGGTGTACCAAACGACCAACCTCTAAGAGAATTCAAAAAATAATAAAAAAGAATGTATACTTGAGATTTGAATTTAGAACTTTAAAGTGAATTTTGAACCTCCTAAATCATTGATCCTACTCATAATAGACTATTTAGGGGATTACAAAAAAAAAACTATATAGCTACAAAGTTTGGCCAGCCACTCTATTTCATATTTATCTTCTTCTTTTTTTTTCAACTTTTTCATTTTTGTTCACTTTTTTAAATTTAACAACTCCTAATTAATCACAACTAACATATAAATTTTGTACTATGGCTAGGTCTGTCTGGTTGATGCATATATTGAAGAATTGATGTGTAGCTATTTAGTTTTTTTTTTCAATCCCCTAAACAATAGATTAGAGTAGGATCAATAGTTTAGGAGTTTCAAAATTCACTTTAAAATTTTAAATTCAAATTTCAAGCATACATATTTTTTAACTCTCTTAATGAAAATCCTCATTTTTTTCATATATGGATTTCTGAAAATATTTTTTAAAAAAATTGAAATTTGAAAAAATATCAAAAATTATTTTTACTCTATGTTATTCCAAAAAATTCAAAAACACCTTCAATTTATATTTATAATCAAACACAACTTTAATTTGTAAATATTACTTTTTGTTCTGAAATAATTTTCTTAAAAAATATTTAAACTTTTTATGGCTAAACACCCCTTAAAATAAGTGTTAAAAATATAAGTGCGAGAGAAAGATTGAAATATACAAAATAAAAAAAAAATAAAAAAAGGTAATGTTAGAAAAAAGAAGAAATAAATAGAAAATATGAGAAAATAAGGAGGGGGAACATAATGGGTCTCACAAGAACACATGTCAAAAGTAAAAAACCATCACACAACTATTGTTGGGTGAGTCTCACCCATATTAAAAATTTTAATATGGGTGAGACTCACCCAACAATAGTTGTGTGATGGTTTTTTACTTTTGACATGTGTTTTTGTGGGACCCATTATGTTCCTCTTCCTTTATTTCCTCACATTTTCTTCCGTTTCTTGTTTATTTTCTTTCTTTTTCTCTAACATTACTTTTTCTATTTTATACTTCAATCTTCCTTACTCACTTTTATTTTTAGCTCTTATTTGTGTTTAGCCATGAAAAGTATAAATATTTTTTTTAAAAAAAATTCAAAGTAAAATATAATATTTAAAAATTGAAGTTATGTTTAATCATAAATATGAATTGCAAGTATTTTTAAACTTTTAGGAATAACTTAAATTAGAAATAATTTTTGATATTTTTTAAATTTCTATTTTTTTTTTGAAATATTTTCACAAAATCAAATATGCAAGAATCGTGGATTTTCTCTAAGTGATCGTTTGGTAAAAGGGATAAGAAAAATAGTTTCGAGATAAAGTTTAGGATTAATTTTATTCTATGTTTGGTATAAGATATTACTTAATCTCGAAATTATTTTATTCCACCATTTGTACTAAAATGATGGGATTGCTATCCCACGGAGAGGTAGGAATAAAATAATTCCATTAAATATCACATTTGGGATGTCCTTACTTATCTCATTCGGTGTACCAAACGACCAACCCCTAAGAGAATTCAAAAAATAATAAAAAAAATGTATACTTGAGATTTGAATTTAGAACTTTAAAGTGAATTTTGAACCTCCTAAATCATTGATCCTACTCATACTAGACTATTTTGGGAATTACAAAAAAAACTATATATCTACAAAGTTTGGCCAACCACTCTTTTTCATATTTCTCTTCTTCTTTTTTTTCAACTTTTTCATTTTTGTTCACTTTTTTGAATTTAACAACTCCTAATTAATTACAACTAACATATAAATTTTGTACTATGGCTAGGTCTGTCTAGTTTAGGAGGTTCAAAATTCACTTTAAAATTTTAAATTCAAATTTCAAGCATACATTTTTTTTTGGACTTTCTTAATGAAAATCCTCATTTTTTTCATATATGGTTTTCTGCAAATATTTTAAAAAAAAATTGAAAGTTGAAAAATATCAAAAATTATTTTTACTCTAAGTTATTCCAAAAAATTCAAAAACACCTTCAATTTATATTGATAATCAAATACAACTTTAATTTGTAAATGTTACTTTTTATTTTGAAATAATTTTCTTAAAAACTATTTACACTTTTTATGGCTAAACACCCCTTAAAATAAGAGCTAAAAATATAAGTGAGAGAGAAAGATTGAAATATACAAAAAAAAAAAAAAGAAAAAAAAAAGTTAATGTTAGAAAAAAGAAGAAATAAATAGAAAGTATGAGAAAATAAGGAGGGGGATATAATGGAACCCACAAAAACACATGTCAAAAAGCTAGATTTTTTTTCTTTAGAAGCAGGGTTTGCGACAGGGACGAAGATACACTTAATTTGGGGGGTTTATCCGAATCCCTCGACGGTAAATTATACTATATATACATGGTTAAAATTATTTTTTATGTATATATAGTAGATGTTGAACCCCCTTCGATTAGTTTATATGTTCACTTACGAACTCCCTTGATGAAAATGTTGGCTCCGCCACTGATTTACGAAACTCAAAAAAGATTAACAAAGGCCAATGATGAAGGTTCATGAATTGGATAACTAAAGAAGGAATTGGATGAATATACAAAGAGGTATACAATTTTGGTACAAAGTTGTTGATAGAGAATGTATTTGGAAAAGTTGTTGAAAGTGAAAATTTAATTGGACTATTCCAATCAAGGAAAATTAAAATAAAATAAAACATTGACGTAGCTTGAAATGGTCCCAAACTAGATTATTCACACTTTTTGTATGCACTTTAAAAAAATTAATGTCAGCCACTCAATCATTAGATACGTTATTTCTTAGTTACATCTGAATTTTAATTATTCGGATCTTAACAATTAGTAGTAGGTGTTATTTTATTTTATTTTATTTTTACTTACAACAACTTAATGAATTATAATAGATTTGAATGATTAAGATATTTAATAAATCTTAATATTATTAAAATGTCTATTTGAAGATTTTTGTAAAATGACAGCTTACTAATTAATCTTATTCATCCTCTGCCTTTGCCATATCATAGATTAATTTCGTAGTTTACTTAGTTTTTATATTTACTAATTACTTTCAAATAAAGAAAATTTTACATATTCATATATAAAAACAAACCATTTTAATTATTTATTATTCATATCTTAATATTCAGATGTGTTTGTGCATCTAAATGTTAATCCATATTTTAAAATTCTAATTTATATTCTAATTCAAGCATCGTAATCTTTATAAAAATAAATGAGGCCTAATATAATCTATCTGAAGAGTATCAAATATATATATACATATATATTTATTTTTTAATCCACCAAAATCCATGTTATGATTCTCTTTTACTAGGTTTTGATAATTAATTATTTCAGATGGCGCACTTCTTTGCTGGCTTGAAAATTAGGTGCAAATAGGCGATATTTCTCCGTTTCATTTTATTCTTTTCAGAATATTAGAACACAGCTAGATTCCATATATCATGCTAATTTTTTATTAATAAAACTGGCTATACAAAATCAAGTTGGATTATAGAATTAATATTACTTCAACAAGGAGGGCATGGTTTGTAAATTTTAAGAAGATACGACTAAATAAATAGTACATTGGGTACGTGAGAATGATTGAATTATATTTTTTGTACAACTAGAGCATATATGTTCAGGGTCTGGTGTTCGGTATCCGTATTGGAGCCTTATTAATTTGAATGCGCGCCGGTTAGGGCCCATTCGAGGAAAGTGCTCCCTTTCAAAGATTTTTACATATTCAAGTTTTGAACTCGAGATCTCTGATTAAGAAAGGATCAGACTCATCCACTGGACCACATCCTTGATGGTGCATGCCCGGCCCAAGGTCAACCTACGTACGTGCAAGCAACAAACTAGATTTATCGTGTTATGGAGTATATATTACATGATAGATTAGTGACATGGTCAATATGATTATGGATGAATAATTAATATGAAGTCTCTCTATTAGATTCTTTTATTTGTGGAAGAAATTAAAAGGTTAAAAATTATATGTATGCGATCGATACTTTTACACAACCAAGAAACGCAAGAGTAAGGTCTTTTATACACATATTTATAAATTGATATGATTGAGTAGTATGGGTATTTTTATTTTTATTTTTAACCGTAAAATTGAATTATTTAATTCAATATTATTAACATCGAATACCAATGAGTATTCATGAAAAAAAAAAAAAAACTCTTGATGAAATTCCTTCTGAAGACGTAAACTGGCACTGGAATAATGTTGGATTCAACATATATAACATGGAAAGTTTGAGTCTGTTTAGCTAAAAAAAATTTAAAAAATTATTAGAGAATTTTTTTTTTCTTTTTGTTGCTAAAATAATGTTGAAAAAGTAGAAAATAGCAGATTTTGTTTGGCCAATTTATTCGGGAAATGTTATTAATTTTTTTTTTTAAATTTGATAAGCAGATTATGTTTAGCCAATCTTTTTTATGGAAACTGCTTTTAAGCGGCTAATTATATAAAGATCATGTAAGGATTTATTTTTCTATTAACATTATCAATAAATAAATTAATTTTAGTATTTTATATTAATATTATCTAAGATGAAAAATGGTTTGAATTACTTTCGTTCTATTTTTATAAAAGAAACAAATAATGTTGAAGAAGGAGAATGAACAATGTTTCAACAATTGATTTTTTTTTTTAAAATTAAAAAGGTTAATATTATAAAAAAATCAGTTTGGTACATAATAATGGGTATACCACAACGGCAGACGCTAAGAATGTAGGTAATTTGCTCATAAATACTATAAGGTCATTTAATTTCTTTAGTTAATGTTGATCCTTGTTTAGCGGTTGTTCGGTATGAAGAAGAATTTCGATTATTTTTTTAAAAGTGTTTTTTTTAAAAAATTAAAAAGGTTAATATTATAAAAAAATCAGTTTGGTACATAATAATGGGTATACCACAACGGCAGACGCTAAGAATGTAGGTAATTTGCTCATAAATACTATAAGGTCATTTAATTTCTTTAGTTAATGTTGATCCTTGTTTAGCGGTTGTTCGGTATGAAGAAGAATTTCGATTATTTTTTTAAAAGTGTTTTTTTTTTAAAATTAAAAAGGTTAATATTATAAAAAAATCAGTTTGGTACATAATAATGGGTATACCACAACGGCAGACGCTAAGAATGTAGGTAATTTGCTCATAAATACTATAAGGTCATTTAATTTCTTTAGTTAATGTTGATCCTTGTTTAGCGGTTGTTCGGTATGAAGAAGAATTTCGATTATTTTTTTAAAAGTGTTTTTTTTTTTAAATTAAAAAGGTTAATATTATAAAAAAATCAGTTTGGTACATAATAATGGGTATACCACAACGGCAGACGCTAAGAATGTAGGTAATTTGCTCATAAATACTATAAGGTCATTTAATTTCTTTAGTTAATGTTGATCCCTGTTTAGCGGTTGTTCGGTATGAAGAAGAATTTCGATTATTTTTTAAAAAGTGTTTTTTAAAAAGATTAAGTGGAGTTTTTACTATTTTTTTTCAATGATACGTAAGAAAAAAATAGTATTATTCAAAAAATAATTATGTATAATCTACAAAAATACTTTTCATTTTATTTTACTTAGCCATTATACTAAATTTTTATTTTTATTTTTATTTTTATTTTTAATATTATATAATTATATAATATAATAATAGTTAAATATAAAATTACAAAAGATCACTAATAAAATTAATTTAATTAAACACTCCTGATTAAAATTTTACGAAAGGTGTAATAGGGAGGTGAAGGGGTGTGACGGATGTAAGGAGTGGTGGGGACGAGTGCTATGGGAGTGGAGTGGGTGGGTGGACAGGGTGAAGAGAGTATTTATTCCCTTTTTTCGTTAAAATTTATATTAGCACGACATATTTCTTTTTTTTTAACAAAAAAAAAAAAAAAAAAAAACTATCACATGTAATGTTTTAATCAATAAGAAAATATTCATAAAATAGAAATAATAGTAACTAATATGAAAAAAAAATTGAATCTTAATTGCAACTAAAAATCCTACATGATGCGTTTTAATTTACAAGAATCTTCAAGTTTGAACTTAATGTTGTTAGGAGAAATTAAGAATTTGTATAATTGAAATAGTAAGTTTGTTAATTTGTAGAGATTAAAGAGAAATTAAGAGAAATATATAATAAGTCATAAGATAGAAATATATATATATATATATTCAAAGATTTACTTTCCTAAAATGTCTTTCAAATTATAATCAATGAAAATATCTTTCATCTCCAAATCATTTGTTTTCAAATATTTACTTCCCTAAATCCTCTCCCAGATTATAATCATTAGTTAAAATAGTTTCAATCTCCATTACTCCATCTTCTTCAAATCGTTATAATCATTAGTTAAAACACCCTCTATCTCTATTACTTTATCTTCTTTAAATCATCAATGTACTATATTAAATTATAAATTATTTTAGTTATTTCAAAAAGTTGAGTTAATTGTAAATTCTCGCATCATTAATTTGATTATTGAAAATTTTAAAACGTCTTGAAATATTTTACAAGATTGGTTAATTTAATGCTACTAGGAGGTAATCAATTAAGGGTATACTGAATTTTATTTTTGTTTTGTTTTGATTAAATAAAAAATGATAAATTAAAATTAAATTAAGAAATTTGTGACGAGTATAATGGAAGAGAAGAAGTATTCAGCCAATTTATGCGTACGTTGAGTTTAAAAACTTTCACCTATTAGAA
Source organism: Capsicum pubescens (assembly GCA_030864215.1). Classification (NCBI taxonomy): domain Eukaryota; kingdom Viridiplantae; phylum Streptophyta; class Magnoliopsida; order Solanales; family Solanaceae; genus Capsicum; species Capsicum pubescens. Next base: position 19,143,123 of record CM061541.1, on the reverse strand, counting down.
GCATATACTATAGCAACGTGTTTTCCGATATTTTAGAAAGTCATTAAAGATATGTTCAACATTAAAGTTCCTACTAAAATGGAATTAGGCAAGATAGGGATGCATGCTAGGGATTGGGATAGCCAGGTCATTTCTGTTCGATCTCTATCTCTTTTTTTATTTTATTAAATAGTATTGTTTTCCTTCAAAATAATTAAATTACTCAAGTATTTTTAGTATTTAAAATAATTGAAGTGTTCATTGTTCTTTTTTTTTTTTTTTTTTTTATTTATTAATTAAATTTTTAAGGATGAATTTCAATGATCATTACTAATATTTTGAAGGTTGAAAAGGTTAAGAATAAAAAAAATCATCAATTTAGTTTTTTTTTTTATTTGGTTTTAGTTTCGAAGTTACACTACTTATTAGGATATATCGCCACGTCATATTAAATAATATTTGGCTTTTTCTTCTCTTCAATCCTCTTATATAAACACACGTATGTTTCTGTTTTGTCAAAATCACAACTACTACTTCCTCAAAACTTGCTCTGCCATTCACCTAAATTTATTTGTTGCTTTGCATTACTCACAATTTTTCTCTTTGCCTCTACCTAATCTGTTGCTTGCAAAGATCTAACACTAAGGTTTATATTTCTTTTTGCAAAGATGATTCGAGGGGCTGCATGTTTTCGAAAGTTGTTTCAATCTTCTGCTCTATCATCAAAGGTTTGTTATCCAGAAGAAATTTTATCTAACTATATATTATAGTAGGTCGATATAGAATTTATATTTAATGAGCTTAGTAGTCAAATTCTTATTACTGATCCCATTGCATTTCTGAAATCAGGGGTTTATATATATATAGTTTATGATATATGAATATCTTTTTAGTGATTTTCACATATATTCGTTTATACACTGTGTTAAAGCACTAGTCGTTCTTTCTTACTTGCTGACTCATAGAAAGAAATAGAGTAACTTAGTGAAAAAAATTTGAAGGATTTCTTTTTTTATCTATGTTTGAGATAAGACATAAGTACCCATCTAAATTATATCCGAAGTGATATGACACACCTAAACTCTATTACCCTTAAACTCATTTTTTCTGTATTTTGCTACTCAACGGCCATGTCAGCAAAAAAGAGCACAAAAATATAGAAAAAAAATGAATTTAGAGATCATAGAAATCCGTAAAGTTTAAGTGTGTCGTAGTCACTTAGAGTATAGTTTGAGGGGGTACTTGTGCCTTATCTCGTTATGTTTGGTAGACAGAGAATGACTTATTTTCTTAAAAAGGTACTCAGATTTTATAATTCATAGAAAAGACACCCTAGTAACGTTTTCATTTTTCATTTTTATCTCATCTATGCCAAACTTTAGGTAATAACTTAGTTATACATGGGGAACAATTTCTTGTTTTTTTTTTTTTTTATCTTTTTAATATGCGCTGATTAGAATTTTTATTTTTATACATTTGCAGTTTACAACAAGGTACTATACGGCTCAGGCAGCAGTACAGCCTGCTATTTACAGGTAAATTACAATTCACGTAATTGCGTAACAGTTGAATATCTTTGATAGCATTAATTAGTCAGTCAACTTTTGAATTCTAGTAGGAAAAAAAATTCATTTGTATTATTGTTTGATGTCATGATTTCAGTAGTGATGAGGAGTCTGGAAGTATTGACTGGGACAATCTTGGATTCAAGTTAATGCAAACTGATTATATGTATGTGACAAAAACCTCTGATGATGGAATTTTTAGACAAGGCCGACTTCTTCGTTATGGCAATATTCAATTGAGCCCATCTGCTGGTGTACTGAACTATGGACAGGTTAAAAAAAATGATAATTTGGGACAAAGTCTGACATATATAAAAAATTATTCGAAAAAATATTTAATGAATTTTTGTTCAAACAGGGGTTATTCGAAGGTACAAAAGCGTTTAGAAGAGAGGATGGACGACTATTTCTATTTCGCCCTGAACAGAACGCGATCAGAATGCAAATTGGTGCAGAGAGAATGTGTATGCCAGCTCCTTCGACTGATCAATTTGTCGACGCCCTTAAACAAACAGCCCTTTCTAACGAGAGCTGGGTAATTATTTTCGCTTTAGCTTAATATTTGATCGCCTCAGTTCCAAATAAGTACGAATAGTTTCATATGGTGGTATTAAATTTTTGAAATTAAATGTGCAGATTCCTCCTCCTGGAAAAGGATCACTTTACATTAGGCCTCTTTTAATAGGCACTGGCCCCATTTTGGGTTTGGCCCCAGCACCTGAGTACACATTCCTTGTCTATGCCTGCCCTGTGGGTAATTATTTCAAGGTCAGTAGATAAATCAGTCGTCGTGTATATTAGTTAAACTCTTTTTAAAAAGTGTAAGGCCTCAGAGTATTGTTACACATATATTAGTTAGTAGTACTATTTAATATCTTATGTAAAAATGTTGTTAAAAATTTGATGTATTGCAATTGCAGGAAGGAACAGCACCATTGAACTTGTACGTTGAAGAAGACGTTCATCGTGCCTCACGTGGTGGAGCTGGCGGAGTCAAAAGCATTACTAACTATGCTCCGGTAAATAAATGCTATAAGAGCGCAAAATCTTTGGTATACTATATGATTTTATTAAATTTTTTGATGATTTTCTTATGTAGGTTTTAAAAGCGATGAAGAAAGCAAAGGCGAACGGATATTCAGATGTACTGTATGTTGATGCAGTAAATAAGAAATATATTGAAGAAGTTTCTTCTTGCAACATTTTCGTTGTCAAAGGAAATGTAGTTTCAACTCCAATAGCCAAAGGAACTATTCTTGAAGGAGTAACAAGAAAAAGCATCATGGACATTGCACTTGATCTTGGATATACGGTAAATTAAAAAAATTAAATCAACCCCGTTATTATAGTGTTAACATCTGTAAGGACATTTCTAAGTGTTAAAAACCGAAATACGTAACCGCCTATTTATAAAATCAGATTCAAACACTTTAAAAGTACTTTTCAACAGTTGATGCTTAGCTTGATTTGATTAAGTATTTTAATTTAGGATTCATTTTTTGATTAAGTCTTTTAATTTAGGATTAATTTTTTTCCAACTTATTAATATGTACAGGTTGAAGAACGTTTAATTGAAGCTGATGAATTAATTAGTGCTGATGAAGTATTCTGTACGGGAACTGCAGTTGGTGTTGCTCCTGTTGGAAGTATCACTTACAAAGGCCAAAGGTAAATTAAAATGTATATCTTTCATGAAATTAAGAACCTCTGCATGCTTTTTCAGTCGAGCTCGTCACACATGATTTGTTTAGTAATATTCATCTCTTTCCTGAATGGATTGCTAGCATTTTATTCTATGCACACCCGAAATATAGCAGCTTGCACGTCCCCCCCCCCCCCTCCCCCCCCCCTCCCCTTTTTTTTTTTGAGTATTCTAGTTAAATATAAAAATATATTTAGTGTTATTTAATGTTTGCTTAATAGTCACTTCTTTTCCATTAAGTATTTAATAGTTGTATTTATCTTTTGTTATGCAGGATTGAGTATAAAATAAGCTCAGATCTATCTTGCAAGAAATTTTATTCAAGATTAGTAGGGATTCAAAAAGGTGTTATCGAGGATGAAAGGAACTGGATCGTGGAGATTGAATCATCTTATTTGGTTCAAGATTAGTAGGGATTCAAAAAGGTGTTATCAAGGAACTGGATCATGGAGATTGAATCATCTTAAAGTTATTTTGCAAATCTTTTTGCCATTATATTAATTCATGTGCTAGCAGGCTGTCTATTATATGATAATATACAATATATACTTTTTTTTAATAATGTTCATTGATGATATATGAAATTTTGCGAGCTGTTGTTAGAATAATAGTTCCTACTACGTCTCGATAACATGTAAATTGTTGGTCAATTATATAAATCATCATTGTCCATGTCAAATTTATTATTTAAGTTTGTCTCAGTCCGATATTTTATGAGCTGTATATTTTATTTTCCATTACTTAATCGGATCTTTTGTTGATCTTAATTAAATCTTAAATGTCACTCACATTCACAAGCCCAGACTGTATTTGTACAGAATGGAAGCCAGCCCAACTCCTTTTCTTCTGAGTTAAAGTTATTGTAAATATATACTCTCTCCGTTTCGAATTAGATGATCTTTGTACACCTATTAAGAAATTCAATGATTAGGAGTATATTTTACCTTTTTACCCTTCTTAACATTGTAAGACTTAATAATTATTTAAGCATGAAAAATTGTAGCATATGCATGCATGGATTGAAAATCTTATAGGAATACTAATAGTACTCCTTGAAAAGAAGAAAAAAAGTCAAGCTTCATAAAGTTTGTATTGAAAATGTAAGTGTTATTTTCAAAAATTTTGAAAAGTGTAGTTATATTTAATACCAATTAAGGGTAGAATGGGAAAATTTTGTGTAAAATAGTCTTGATTTGATAAGTTGGACAAGTAAATTGAAACAATTTTTTTTAGAAAGAGGTTCAACTAATTCGAAACGGAGGGAGTATATATATATATATATATTTTTTTTTTTTTATTTTTTTTTTTGAATTTATAAAAAATTGGCATATATTGTTTTAACGAAGTGGGTCTTGAATTTCGAATGAAAAATGAGTTTAAATCAAGTCTGTGTTATTGATAAACTTCACATTGGCAAATCACATTGTTACAAAGTAGTTTGTTAGATTTGTTTTTGTTTTGGAAAATTGATTATGTTTTAAATTTGAGCTTATTTGAAATTGCTTTTGTTCGAATCTTGTGTGGATTATTGATATTCAAAAAATAAGTTCATGGACAAAAAATTTTGCTCACATGAACTTCATGCTAAAATGTCTTAAATGTAACCATATGTACGTCTTAATTTTACGCCAATGCATGTAGTTGTGACCTTGTGAAAGCCACAATTTAAATTAAAGAGTATTCGAAATTTGAATTGAAAGCCACAATTTCAATTAAAAAATAATAATCCAAAGTTGACCTTAGCAAAACCATTATAATATCAGAAGTGTAGACATTATACATCAAAAGTTTGGCCTTGCAAAGGGCTCTACTTCAGTAAAAATGTCTTAAATTTGGCCTTGTTTAAGTCTCAACTTCATTAAAAATATATTCAAAGCTAGCCTCAGCAAGTCAAATCAAATTGTAGTTAAAGAATTCTTACATAATGAATATCTCTTAAAAGTAATGTGAGCCTGATTCTTATCGTGATGAAAATTTAATTCGAAAACTATGATGGATAATCTGGAATCAAGGTATCTGATGTTTTGATGTCATTGAATTAAATAAAGAGTTTAAGTTTTGTGAAAAAATATTCTATACTATCATAGAAAACTTCGACGTGTTATTGCAAGTTACTTAATTTTTTTATGTAAGAATTGAATTTTTTTTTTGAATAATATGCAATATCACATCAAGTTTATTTGTGTAGAATATTTTATAATGACGTACATAACTTATATTCTTAAATATATGAGTTCTAACAAGAATAAACTTAAATTCTTAAATATATGAGTTCAACCAAGAATCCACGTCTAACTAGAACTAACATTATCAGTATCACAGTGGCATTTATACTATATGGAAAAGGGTAACATTACCAGTATCACAATAGCATTTATACGATATGGAAAAGGGTAACATTACCAGTATCACAATAACATTTGATACACCACCAAAGCATGTGGTACAAAGGATGGGTCTGCTCCTTCCTTAATCAGAGGTCTCGGATTCGAGCTCTGAATATGAAAAAATTCTTAGTAGGGAGCGCTTCCCCCCGAATGGGGCCCTATGCGGCACAAATTCAGATTGGTCGGACACAAATACAAATACCGGACACCAAAAAAAAAAAAAAAGCATTTGATACTCTTGGCATATGGAAAAGAGTCAGTTTTGCTTCTTTAATTAATAATTAGAAATAGAATAATTATTCCCTCCCTATGATTTTATTCTCAAACAAGTCCCTACCTTTATTCTTCAAGGTTAATGAATAACAACAATATTACATCCAGGAAAATTACACAAAGTGATGTCTAGAAAGAACAAAGTGTATGTATACTCCTTTCTGAAGGTAGAGAGACTATTTTCAAAAGACTTTTGGATTAAGTGAAGCAAATTCAAATAGTAATGAAAAAGAAGAACAAAAGACTATTTCCAAAAGACTCTTGGATTAAGTGAAACAAATTCAAATAGTAATGAAAAAGAAGAACAAAAAATGACAACTAAGAAAAACATGATAACTATTAGAAAAACAAATTAAGTAGAACCATGATATAAACAACTGAAGATTACAAATATCAAAAGTCAAAGACAACATGAATGAGTTTAATTAATACTACTACAGACCCGATACTCTAGAGTCTAGAGTACCATCAAACTAAAGACTACAAGATTATAGACCCAATACTCTAGAGTACCATCAAACTAAAGACTACAAGATTATGTTAATATTAAGACAATGCTCGACTATCTACTACTCTTCTATCCTTATTTGCGATCTCTACACCCTCCTATCTAATATCACGTCCTCAGTTTTTGAAAATAACAAAAGGCTAAATTTGCCATTGTTCTCTAACTAATCAAATTTGGTCAAAATTATTCAATTTCCCATGGTTTTGGAGCAAATTGGCCTTTTGATCTTTTTTAATTAATCCCCGGTTTTATTTTACTTAATTCTCTTACTAAAAATTATTTGTTTATTTATTTTTTTAATTTATAAAATTAAGAAAAATTTATCACTTTTTTTCAATACTATCTCTATCATTAAATGACTACTTAAAATATTAATTGTCATATTTAAATTTTTAATACATAATTAATAAAATTAATTTTATAAAATAAATTTCTAATAAATATTTTCTCAAAAAAATATCAAGTTAACATGAACCAAATTTTAAATAAAATGAAGGAGAGGGATATACGTAAAAGTCTATAAGTTATGAGAGGCATAAATGGATTACTTGAATAACGACAAGACTCTTTAGTCTGTGGGGGAAAGGACATACACGGTACGTTAGATTAAATTATTTTTACGAAAATGATCGTGGAATTTAAATTTTACTTTTTGGCTATTTCAATTTGTTGGCTTGTTCTATACGGTTTCTACACATCTTTTATACAGTTTCTATACATATCTTATACATATAAATATTCTATACAAATATTATACAGTTTCGATACACAATTTATACAATAATTGTATTTTTTTTTTACACATTTTATACAATACTTATATAATTTTTATACACTTTCTATATATTTTATATATATATATATATATATATATATATATTCTATACATATACATATTTGATAGAGTTATACAATAATTCTATACATAAATCTTATATAGATACATATTTTATATAACAATTATACCCTTTTTATATAACTACATTTAATTATCATTTTTAAACAGTAAAAAAAAGCAGAATATTTTTTCAGTTAAAAAATTTATAGCAAAAAAAAAACTAAAATATTTTTAAAAGGATCGAATGACCCAAGTTGAAAACTGTATCAGTATTGTATATAGAGTACTGTATCTGAACTACATGGACCAATAATAACTCAAATTAGGAAATGACTATAAAGTAAAAATAGTATACCCGACTAATCATTTTAAAAAAAAATATCAAATTTGAACTATTTATTTTAAAAAGTACTACACAGTATCCTTTTTTCTTAGCCATCTTTTGGGACCAAAATTAAATATAAATGGATATCAGTATCTTACTTCCAATAATTTAAGGGCCACATTTATCATTTTCCCCATTAAAATATTATAGCGCTAAGATTAAAGTTTAAACTATACTCGAATAAAGGTCATAAATTTTGAACGTTCTATGAATATCAATTTAAGGGCCACATTTATCATTTTCCCCATTAAACTACTATAGCTATAAGATTAGAGTTTAAACTACTCGAATAAAGGTCATAAATTTCGAACGTTCTATAAACATCAAGCCACATATTTGTAGGCTGAATAATTAAAATCTACATCAAGCCACATATTTGTAGGCTGAATAATTAAAATCTACATCTTCTTTAATTTTGTGACGTAATATACAGAAGAGGAAACCAAATTAACTACATTAAATCATCATAGTAGTAAAATAATAATTGAGGTGAATATGAATGAGCTTCATCGTGAATAATCGTATCAACTGCAAGATCTCCGCTGCATGTCAACATTCTAGTTATAAAGAACAATTATAAAAAATTAGAATAGTATATATATAGATAAAAGAGAAAATTTGTTACGGTTATGTGGCTATATAAAAAAAGCGGGTGAGGTAACTTGTTATAATTATGTGGCTATATAAAAAAAGCGGGTGAGGTAACTTGTTATAATTATGCGGCTGTATAGAAAAGGCGAGTAGGTTGGTTGTTAACAAGTAGATAACTATCTATATACAAATTAAGCTATATAGAAAAGGCGGGGTAGGGTGGTTGTCAACAAGTAGATAATTACATCTATAAAAATTAAAAAATTAAAAGTTTGAACATGCATTAATTCTGTATAGTAAATTAGAAGCAGCCTATATAATGTGCATGAGCATATTAAATTCCTTCCACAACATCATACTTCTATCTTATAATAATTTTCTATTCTTCTTTTTTCTCTGCCTTCTACTCTACAATTAATGGCTTCTAACAATATTACACCACTTTCAACTTCACAACCAGCTCCTACTACTAGGTAGTTTTATTTGAAAGGAAAAGAAAAAGTGTATTTTCGTGTATATCTTTCTTGTATATTCAATGCATAATCTATGTATACATATACCTCTCATAGAGGCTGAGTCGGCATTTTAATTTATGGGTTCGAGCTTACAGTTCTATTTGTTTACCGATATCTGAATAGATTATCTGTACATATTGAATGAATTATTTAGTACAAGCTTTGAGCCAAAGTTATATACTTAGTTTCTACCTAGCTAGTATCTACCATTGTGTTCGGTCCTGTCTGGGTGAGATAGATATACGTAATACACATACATAATATACATTTTTGCAGCGACGTTTTTTAAGTCGATTTCGACTTTTTTGTTGATATATGTTCTCGTATTAGGGAAAATGAGTATGAAGAGAATGATTGGGATAGTTTGGGGTTCAAGGTGACTCAAACTGATTATATGTTCATAGCAAAAAGCACTTTGGATGGAAATTTTGAACAAGGCCAATTAAAACCCTTTTGGAAATATTCAACTGAGTCCCTCTGCTGGAATTTTGAACTATGGACAGGTATCTTAATTTCGTTTTCACATATTATTAATTCTTATTTTAGCAGTAGAACGGCATGAGGATGATGTATACACATAATTATAGGATACGACATATTTTGTGTGGTTACTTTATCTATGTAATGAGCGCTTCTAAAATTTGAACCAAAAAAGTCTTATAGGAGCACATTATCATGAGTTTAGATGTTCTATCAGAAGTTTATAACAAGTCATAGTTCGAATGTCTAAATGAAATTCGCTGAGAGGTTTGAGGGGCGTTTTCAACGTATTAAGCCTTCTAATAAGTACATGTCCTCATTGCACCTAGTAGATCACATACGCCCTTAAATGGCATGGCATGACTGAGTTTTCTTAATTAAACATGTAATTATACCCCCTCTACTTCTGACTAGGATTTAAGAAAATCTCTCATTATACTTCATGTCAAATTTCTATCTTGAAGTTACAATGTAATAGCAGTTAGTGTATTTGGAAAAGAGAGGGAAGGAAAATATCTTCAATTCATTGTAACTGCCTTGATCTTTACATGATAGAATGCACACACATATATTGCTCAACTTGTTATGCCAGCTGTCAGCTTAAGCTGCAGCTAACCGACTCAACTATAACTTCCTAGTGCCAGCTCACTCTTTCTCTAACTATTTTTCAATTAATATCTTATCAACTACAAGTATTTTAATACTCCCCCTCAAGCTGGAGGGTGAAAAATATCAAGAACCCTCACCTTGGATAACAGAAAATTGTGTTGAGCTAATCCAAGACCATTAGTCAACAAGTTTGCAAGCTGGAATTTAGTAGACACATGAACTGGATGTATGAGACCCTCTTTGTGCTTTTCCCTGATGAAATGACAGTCGATCTCGATATGTTTAGTGCGTTCCTGAAACATGGGATTTGCAGCAATTTGCATAGCTACTTTGCTATCACAATAGAGTTGAATGGGAGTGGTTACAGTAATTGACAGATCCTTTAAAAGACCTATCATCCAAATGACTTCAGTGACTGCAGTTGCCATGCTACGATATTCTGCCTCTGCTGAACTACAACTAACAGTATGTTTCTTCTTCGATTTCCAAGAAACCAACGAAGATCCCAGTTTTACAACGAAGCCTGTAACTGACCTCCTTGTGTTAGGGCATGCCGCCCAATTAGAGTCACAATGCACCACCAGATTATCTATAGGACTTCTCTTTATGAAAATACCTAGTCCAGGTGAACCTTTAATATATCTTACCACTCTTAATGCTGCCATTCAGTATGATTATTTGGGATGTTGCATGAACTGACTAAGTAGTTGAACTGCAAAGCAAATGTCTGGCCTAGTAATGGTCAAGTATATTAACTTTTTAATAAGTTTTTAGTACCTACTCACATCATCAAACAGAGGATCATCTTGCTTTCCTGCATATTCATCATACTCAACAGAAGTGAGTTTAGTGTTGGCCTCTAAGGGGGTAAGAACTGGTTTGGCTCCTGCCAATCCAACATAAAAAAATAAGCTCTAATGTGTATTTTCTTTGGTTCATCAAGATTCCATGTTGTGATCTCAAGACTTCAATCCCCCAAAAATATTTTAACTCTCCAAGGTCCTTGACTTTAAACTGGCTGTGCAGATACTTCTTTGCTTCATCTATAAGCTCTGTACTGCTTCCTGTAAAAAAAAAATGTCATCCACATAAATCAATAATATCACTATATCATCACCACATAGCTTGGTGAATAAAGAGTGATCATGTGAACTCTGGTTGTAGCCTGCATCAAGTAAAGTTGTGGTCAAATTAATGTTCCACTGTCTTGATGCTTGCTTGAGCCCATATAACAACTTTAATAGCTTGCATACTCTAGTCTCCCCCTTGCTGCGAAATCCTTGAGGTAATGACATGTAAACCTCTCATACAAATCACCTTGCAAGAAAGCATTACTCACATCCATTTGAAAAATATTCCAATCTTTGGAAGCTGCTATACTAATTACTGTCCTCACAGTTCCCATCTTGGCTACAGGAGAGAATGTTTCATGATAGTCTAAACCTTCCCTCTATGTATAGCCTTTTGCAACCAATCTTGCCTTATACTTATCAATTTCTCCATTAGCTTTGAGTTTGAACTTGTACACCCATTTAAATCCTATAGGCTGCTTACTAGGTGGTAATGAAACTAGCTCCCAGGTCTTGTTTTCTTGTAGAGCATTTATTTCCTGTTGCATTGCCTTAATCCATTCTTCATGTTGTGAGGCTTCTTCAAAATCTGTTGGTTCTTGTATTGATGAGAATGAACTCAAGTATGCCTGGTATGAACTTGATAAGTGAGAATAAGTCACATAGTTAGATATTGGATATGAATAATTTATTGTGGACTTAGCAGGTATCACCTAATCACTACGTCAAATTGGAGGCTTAGCATTTCTTAAGGGTCTTCCTTGTGCAGGCTGAGCTGTAGGCACTAACACTTCTCCATATCCATGTCATGCTAATCATTCTCTTGATCAGTATCTGTATTGCTGACCACTGCAGATTTTGGTTCAATAAATTCACTCCCGTCAACTGGTAAATTTGTAACACTGACTGGTGTTGCTTCCTGCATGATCATATCTGGTAACCAAATTGCTTGTTGATCATAGTTGTCCCTAACAGGTCGAGGAACTGTGAATATTTCTTCATCATCTCTATGTTCTTCATTCTTGAAAGGAAAAATTAGTTCCTTAAATGTCACATCTCTACTAACAAAGAGAAGACCAGTGCTAGGTTCATACAACCTATATCCCTTCTGATTTTCACAATATCCTATCATAACAACTCTTCTTGCTCTTTCTTGGAATTTGTCACCTTTTGGTAAAACATTTGCATAGCAAAGACAACCAAATACCCTTAAGTGATCAATTTTTGCTGGTCTGCCAAACAACATTTCATATGGAGTTTTGCCATTCAAAACTGAGGATAGTAACTTGTTAATGAGATACACAACAGTTCTCACACATTCCCCCCAGAATCTGATGGGTATTCTACTTTAAAACTTTAATGCTCTAGCAACATCTAAAATATGCTTGTTCTTCCTTTTCACAGTTCCATTTTATTGGGGTGTGTAAGCACAATTAGTTTGATGGATGATTGCATTGGATCTAAACATGTCAGTGCATTGAGAATTAACAAATTTTGTACCATTATCTAACCTAAACACCTTAACACAAACTCCAAATTGATTCTTTATCAAGGATAAAAAATTCTTCAACACACAAAAGACTTCACATTTAGACTGAATTAAGCAAATCCAGGTATACCTGCTATAGTCGTCAACCAGTGTTTCAAAAGAATGCTTCATATCATGTGTAGGCTTCTTGTAAGGACCCCATATATCTAGGTGCACTAATTAAAAAAAACTGATGCTTTATTCGTACTAGTAGGAAATTTCAATCTACGTTGTTTAGCTAGTGGACAAATCTCACAAGTTTCATATATCTGAGGATGAATTTTTCTGTGAAGAGTGGTGATGTGTTGCATTGCTTCCCCTGATGGATGTCCCAATCTATAGTGCCACAAAGTGCTTTCTATACTGCTACTGAACACTGCAGACGTACCAGCTGTAGACTTGGTGTAATTATTTAGAATGTACAAGCCTTCTCTTTCCTTACCAATTCCCATGACCTTGCCATTGGAGAGTGCCTGAAATATACATAAATCAGGGAAGAAAGTAACAACACAACATAACTCTCTAGTTAGCTTTGAAATTGAGAGTAGATTGAACTTAAACTTTGGAATATGGAGCTGTCACACCCCTTTTTAAACTCCAAAAGAATTTTAAGTTTCGAAAGGATTTTTATTATTAAAGTGACAAAAGTGAAGATTTATTTCGAAAAGAACTTTTTATATTCCAAACTCAGGGTCGCCACTTGGCATAATCCGGTGTGCCATGCTGTCAAATCGCCCATTATCCCCCTACACACATGGTTACCAGATACCCATGGAGAAGCACATTACAGTACTTGTATGCTTCTAGCCGGAATCTTATTAAAAATGGGAGTCACCTTTGAAAATACTTTTCAAAATGGCTTTGACTCTATAACTGATCCGCGAACAGAGATTCCAACTAAGGAATTCTGTTGACCGAGGGGAAGGTGTTAGGCTCCCCTCGATCCCGTGGTTCGACCACGATCGCTTGATGGAGTGTATCGGCTAATTTGACATTACAAATGTATAAATCATACAAAAACACATAAAAAAATCAGAATGATACGCACATCGTACATTAGGATCAAAATTTCTTGAACGCCGAATAAGAGTGTGCCCAAGGAGAGGAGTGATCATGCCCTCCTGTACCAATCTCTGGAATAAACTGGCATATGAGTCTCTCATTGGTGTAAAGCTATCTCTCGACTTCTGCTTCATTTCATTGTTTGGCTTGGATAGAAAATCTGGCCTAGAAGGTTTTTGGTACGTTTGTGAAGTTAGAGGATGACTCTGGGGCATTGGGGTATGCCATTGTGGTTAAGATGAGGGTTGAACATGTGGTTGTGCATTATACACTGGATATGGATGTGGAGGAACAGAGTATAATGGATTTTGGGAGTGATTATGTGGAGCTTGGGTATAAACTTGAGCTTGAGCTTGAGCTTGAGAGCGACGACGACATGGTCTTCTTGACCTATCCTGCTGTCCAACTACAATAGAAGATGCATATTCCTCATTAGTTTTCTCCCCAACACTTCTTGAACCCTTTTGAATTGCTTGAATTATCGCTTTTAATATTGCAAAACTCACAATGCGACTAGTCTTAATTCCCTCTTGTATCATCTCCCCCATTTTAAGGACCTCAATAAATGACTTGCCTAATGCAGGTAACAAGTGTTGATAATATATTTCATCCTGCGCTTGAATAAACACCTCCACTATTTTGCTTTCTTTCATTGGCGGTTTACTCTAGCAGCTTGTTCACGCCATCTGATCGCATACTCCCTGAAACTCTCAGTATTCTTCTTTTTTATACTAGTTAGGGATTTTTCGTCAGGGATCAACTCCACATTGTATTGAAATTGTTGCACAAATCCATTAGCTAGGTTATCCCAACTAATCCACTTGTCAATGTCTTGGTCAACAAACCATTCCGAAGCTAGGCCTAAAAGACTCTCCCCGAAATAAGCCATGGGTAGTTCTTCCTTCCCTCCAGTGCCCCTTAATTGGTTACAATAGCGCCTCAAATGCTCCACTGGGTCCCCATGTCCGTCATACTTCTCAATCTTTGGCATTTTAAAGCCAGGAGGGAGGTTGACTCCTGGAAACATGCATAAGTCCTTATATGAGACACTTTTGTAACCCTTAAGTCCTTGCAAGTTCTTCATAGCCAGTTTGAAACTTCTTAACTTTCTAGTCATTTCCTCTAGTTCTTCTGTCATAACAGGTTTTTCAGTGTTAGGAGGAAATTCAGGCGGGTGAGTGTCATCGTAAAGACCAGTCAATTTGAATGTAGGCTTGAAAGTGTAACGCTGATCACCAGTAATATTCAATGCAGGCTCTCTTGTAGAGTAGGGAGGCACAATTTGTGGATGAACATCAAAAGTAGGAGCTTCAGGTGGAGGTGGCACCGCAAAAGTATGAACAACAGGTGGAGCCGAGTATGTGGTAGTCTTGGATTGGGGAATGAGGAAATGAACATTGGAAGTGGTTGGATATTGTTGCTCCGGAGTCGATCCTGATGCATGTTGTGGCATATCAACAAAAATGGGAAATTGTGCATGTGAAACGGGAGGCAAGCAAGAAAGATATTCCAGATTATCAGTGGGAACTGGAGGAGGAGGCAACCTATTAGCCCAAGCTCGATGCATTTCTATCATTTGCTGCCTCAATTTCTGAATCTCTTCATTAGCTCCTAAATTCCCATTTCCCGAACTCCCTATCTGATTAGTGACAACTAACTCGGCATCCTTGTTGGACATAACTTTCTCTGTGACTTGGAGCAATATGGAGGACCAGCCAAAATGACACAAACCAACCACCTTAAACTAACTGGACAAGAGATAGCAAAATGCGTTAGAGTTCAACAATTTTTCAAAACCTCATTTTCCTTTTTTTTTAAAGATCACCGAACCCAAGAAGGGCGCCTACGTATCTCACTTCCAAGAGAGGAGAATCAGGTGTGCGTAGTTCGTGAAGTCGTGCCAAAATGCCAATTGAACTTTTTATTTTTTTTTCTCTCTCGAAACTTTAAGAAGAAAAAGAAAATAACAATTTGTCAAAAGAATTGACGAAAATGTTTTTGAATTTTTCAGCTTTAACATCCCTATACAAAGTGAAATCTATGATTACCAAAGAAAATCTTTTTGGGTTTTCAGCTTTAAATTTCATATAAAAATGGAACTTGAAGCTATTAAAGAAAAGTCTTTTTGTAGTTTTCTTTTAGAGATGTATATGAAACACCTACTCTAAGTGAAGAGTGAAGAAAATCTTTTTGATTTTTTTTTTAAATACGATCCCCGAACCAACAATAGGCTGCCTACGTATCTCACATCCCGAAAGAGGAGAATCAAGGGTGCGTAGTTCGTTCAGATTGGACAATTAAGGATTAAATGACAAACTAAACCCTGAATTGAGAGACACGACTAAAGACAGACGATAAAAATAAAATCTTTTTTGGGTTTTTAATTAGAAACTAACACCAACAACTATGAAAGAAAAAATCTTTTGATATTTTCGTTATATAAAAATGTACAAAGCTCCTATTGAAAGGAAAAAATATTTTTGGAGTTTTCGAATTGTGAATACTTACTAAAGAAATAAAAGAATATTTTTTTTAACGTTTTTTATTTTTTTGGAAATGAGTGCAAAAAGTAAACTTTTTTTTTTTTGAATTGTGAAAAACAAAAGCCATAAAGAGCCCTAAAATTACCAAATCTTTTTTTTTTCACTCTTTTTCCTTTTTTTTTTTCTAACAATTTCTTGCTTACATACTTTGCTTCTAACACATGCTTTTGCCCAAATCAGTCTGTCAAATGACCTTGTTACCCTCAAAGATGCAACATTTAGCACGTAGGGATGCCTTAGAGGTGAGTTTCCTACAAATGACCAAGTGGGTCCCGCTAGGTTTTAATATGATGCAGATAAGCATGGCCTAAAGGTTGACCTACACTGGGGTTCACTAACAAGGCTGTTCGGTGGAGCGTATGGTCGATAGTGGCTGCTTTAGCTTTCCACCTACTCCATGCCAGTCGACGACTCCCCCTCCTAAGATAAGGGTGACTCAACTAGAGGTCGTGTACACAGCGTGCACTACGGACTTGTTGCAGAAAGAATGACTCGGGTTATGCACATGATGCCAGATATAAAGCGATAACACATAGAAAAAAATTGTAAACAAAGAGCACGTTGGCACTCAACAATGAAAAACAGCAATAACACAAAACAACACAAACAACGTTTATACACCCATAATGCCAAACTAAGTCGATACAACTCTAAAAAATAAGCTCGAATTCTGAAATGACTCCCCAGTAGAGTCGCCAGAGCTGTCACACCCCTTTTTTAACTCCAAAAGGATTTTAAGTTTCGAAAAGGTTTTTATTATTAAAGTGACAAAAGTGAAGATTTATTTCGAAAGGGACTTTTTATATTCCAGACTCAAAGTCGCCACTTGGCATAATCCGGTGTGTCAAGTCACCTTTAAAAATCCTTTTCAAAATGGTTTTGACTCTATAACTGATCCGCGAACAGAGATTCCAACTAAGGAATTCTGTTGATCGAGGGGAAGGTGTTAGGCACCCCTCGATCCCGTGGTTCGACCACGGTCGCTTGATGGAGTGTATCGGCTAATTTGACCTTACAAATGTATAAACCACACAAAAACACATAAAATAATCAATCAAACACACAAAACAAAATATATCCAAAATGCAGTGTTCAGTCCAATTATACAGTCCAAAATAAATAAAATGCAAGAAAAACAAATCCTATCTAACCTACACTAATCCTAACTATGCTCCCGTGCTTTACCCGATGCCTCGGGCCTTCATCACGAACGTCTTTCGCCAACATAGTACATCGGGGCATTTCCCGGTGAATAAATACAATGTGTCTCAGAAAATTCCCCGGCTAAATAAATACATTTGAATTAAATACGATAAACTAGAAAGAAACATTCACACGCACATTCCAACATTCAACCAAAACAACCAGTTCTAAAATTTACTTACCCGAACCTATATTGTCTATCCGTTTCAATACATCATAAATCTATCACGATTCATGTCAACAATAAATCAAAATTAAAATGAATCTATCCTTTTTGTCAATTTTTAATTCTCACCCCCAAATTCCTTTTTAACGCCACATGATTAACCAATTTCGATGAAGGATCAACAAATCGATATCAACAATCATTCACGGTGATAAAAAATGCATCAACAAAACAAAATCCACATGTAATGAATTCAACAAGAAAAAATATCAAACAATTAGGAATTAATAGAGAACGAGATGAAAATTAGACCTTAATGTCGCTTTCGATATATCGGAGACAACACCGCATCCAAAAAACCCCGATATGAACCTCAATCACGAACTAACTTCCAACCTCGATAGACCCATTTTGGATTTCTAAGCTCTGGATCAGTTTTTCGATGGGATTTAACTGAAAACAGGAAGAGAGTAACTGTTGACGTGATTTCGGATCGGAATGGAGTCGGTAGTACTATTTTTGGTCGAGTTTCAAACTTTTGATGAGATTTAACTGAAAAATAGGTCAGATTTCATCTTTTTTTCTCGATCTCTCTCTCTTGGTTCCTCTCTCGCCTCTCTTTATCTCCCTTGCGATCTCGATCTCACTGCGTGTGTATGTGAATGACAGTGGTCAGTGATGTGCGCCTGAAAGAAAAAAATCAAGATCGTGCTTCTTCTTTTTCATTTTTTTTTTGCTATTTTCTCCTCCCTCCCTCTCTAGACAATGAAACCCGTATAGTGTATGTATGTGCTGGTCAGTATGTTGTGAAGATCAGAAAAAGGAAAAGATGAAGATGGTCCCCAAAATTCCCCCCTTTTTGTGTGTATGAGAGGTGTATATCGTGAGAGCTTGAGTGTGTGCGCGTGGCGGTCTGCGTGTTGATGAGGAAAAAAAATGGAGTTTCCTCCTTTTGCCTAATTCTCCCAGATCTGTGCGTATATGTCTGTGTAGGTGAGTGGAGATAGTCTCTGTGTGTATGAATATAAAAGAAGAGGAAGACCCTTCTATTGTGAGTACTAAAAATGAATATTGTTACTCTTGTGGGCCCCTTCTGTTATTGAAATATAGTGTATTGTCAAGGTTGGTGAAGAATTGTTCGTCAAGACTATTCTGTGGGCCCTTCTCCTTTTGTTATGGTGTGATATTTATTTGGTTATGGGTTTGTCACCAATAGAAAAAAAAAGTAAAGGGGTACGTGGGGTATGGTGTGGTTAGGGGTGGGGTAGGTGGGTGAATTGGTTAGGATGAGATAAAATAGGATAAAATTTATTTTGAGTTGGTTTTGAGTTTTTGTCATTTTGTGGAGGGATAATTACATGGTTGAGGGTACACAATAGGATAAAGTAAAAATGAGTAAAAGTGATATCGGGGAGGGACAAAATTAGGTGTCTACATATAACACATTATGTATTTCATGATCTCTTAAAATTATAGTTTTTCCTGTACTGCTGACTCTTGCATTAGCACCAGTAGGAACCTGAACTCTGTTAGAAAGATCATCTTGTAGGCTTCTAAGTGAATTAAGAAGTTCTTTGAAAGGAGTAATGTGGTGTGATACACCTGTGTTTATTGTCCACTCAGATGCAAAGGCATTGGATAGTCAGGCAGTGATACCTGTTAAGTTTGAAGAGTACTCAGGTGACTTGTCTTTACCCATCATGTTCATCATTTGATTATACTGCTGCTCAGAAAAGAAATGACTCATGGTCGTAGAAGCTTCATTTTCAGCACTAGTGGTGTTGACTCGAGGTCTATAACCAGATTTTGCTGCAGGTCTGGGGTAATAAGAGTTTCCTCGTGGTCTGTAACTTTCTAACTGATTATAAGAATGACCCTGTGGTCTGTATCTTCTTGAGTGATTCTGAAATTTCCCTTGTAACCTAAATCCACCTGACTGATATGAAGGATTTACATATGTATTGGAATCAGTTTCCTGAATATTTCCACTCGGTCGAACAGTAGTCCCTCCTTTTTTTTTTACTCTAAAAATCATTAGGGTACCCAACCAACTTATAGCAATCTTCCTTCACATGATTTTTATATCCACAATACTCGCAAAACAGATCAAACCTCTTCGTAGCTTCTTTCACAGAATCAAATTTGTTCGATTGTGACTTCCCTGCAAACAATGCCATAGTTTCCTTTTTGTCATTTATCACCCTTAAACTTCTCTGACTTTCTTCCTGGGCAACAATGGCATAAGCTTCATTGACTGTGATAACAGGTGCCCTAGCCAGTAAGTTACTTTGAATTTGACTGAAGCTTTCATTCAATCCCATGAGGAATTGCAGTAACCTTTGGGATCGTAAGTGTTCCAAATAAGCATGTGATTCCTCACAATCACAATGAGGTAATGGTGCCATTATATCCAATTAATGCCATGCATCTTTCATCTTCGAATAATAGGTAGTTACAGAGTCCATACCTTATCGCAGAGTCACAATTTCTGTCCAGAGATGGTAAATTCACGTCAAATTACTTCTGTCAAATCGTTCCTTGAAATCGATCCAAACTTGCTTCGCATTTGAAGCATAAAAAATAGTTGGCATCAACTCAGTCGCAACGGTACATCCAATCCATGAGAGTACTATTGCGTTGCATTTGTCCCATAATTCGGCTAATTCACCTTTAAATCTATGCTTTGCACATAATCCATCTATGAATCCCAGTTTCCCTTTACCTCTTAGTGCCAATTTCATGGATCTACTCCACATACCATAATTCTCTGGTCCTGTGAGTTTAATTGGCATAATCACTGCTCCAGGTGTATCAGATGCCTGAAGATACAGAGGATGATGATGATCGATAGTTACAGTAGGTTCTGCTTCAATAGAGGTTTCTCTAGTTTCTCCCATGGCTGTTTGTGAGCTTCAATGGCAAATTCACAGCGAAGATGACGATCGATGCTTTGATACCATGTCAAATTTCTATCTTGAAGTTACAATGTAATAGCAGTTAGTGTATTTGGAAAAGAGAGGGAAGGAAAATATCTTCAATTCATTGTAACTGCCTTGATCTTTACATGATAGAATGCACACATATATTGCTCAACTTGTTATGCCAGCTGTCAGCTTAAGCTGCAGCTAACCGACTCAACTATAACTTCCTAGTGCCAGCTCACTCTATTCTCTAACTATTTTTCAATTAATATCTAATCAACTACAAGTATTTTAATACTTCAAGTTAAAACAGTGTTAATTTCACCCGTGTCAACAACAAATGCAAGACTATTTGCAAACTTTAAGGTCATGAATAATATATATATATATATATATATATAAAAGACTATATTTTTACTCTTCTCCTAATAAAATAAGATCCCATCCTAGTAACATTTGTCTTAATTAATTACTTTGGTATGCATCAAGTAGTCAATTGTATTGTTAAGTTATTTCATTTGTCTTAATTAATTTCTTTAGTATGCATGAAGTAGTCAATTGTTAAGTTATTTCATGTGCTAGAGAATTTTGTGACCGTTCGTGTTAAATGAAAAGACATTTTTGTTAAAACAAAATTATTGTAATTACAAATTTAAACAGGGTTTAATTGAAGGCACAAAAGCGTATACAAGAGAATATGGAAGCATTTTCTTATTCCGCCCGCACGATAGCGCAATTCGTATGCAGATTGGTGCTGAAAGAATGTGTATGCTTTGTCCTTCTGTTGATCAATTTGTGGATGCTATTAAACAAACTGTTTTGGCTAATAAGCGTTGGGTAATCATACGTATTATTCTAATTAATCTTTACATTAATTAGTGAAGTTTATATTATCAAAATGTGTAATTAAGGACTAATGATATTTTGTTTGTGAATAAATTAAAACAAGAACAGATTCCTCCAGCTGGGAAAGGGACATTATACATTAGGCCTTTGCTAATGGGAAGTGGAGCAGTACTTGGAGTGGCTCCAACACCTGATTACACTTTCCTTGTTTATGCTTGCCCTGTTGGTAATTATTTCAAGGTTCGTTTAGTAACCGCCGCCCCCCCCCCCCCCTCTCCCCCCCCTCCCCCACTAAAAAAATAATAAAATAAAATAAAATAAAATAAAATAAAATAAAAAATATATAATATTAATTAGAAAAGTGCATTAGAAACTTTTTGTTGATTTTTTATTGATTTTAAAGTGTTTTGATGCGTATAATAAATTTTTATGGTTTGATTGTTTTCCAAATCACACGCAAAATGAAAATTTTAATTTAATGCATCAAGCTACTCTTTTTTACGATCAAAATAAAACTTTTTGGGGACTAAATAAGTTTGTTGAGACCCAAATATATTTGGTGTATAGAGTTAATTGGGCTTGTATGATTATTGGCTAGATTGGACACAAACGAGTTACTTCGGTAGATTTTCTAGTCCTAGTCAAGGGCATGTAACTTGATATTATTGAGTTTACTCTGCATTCAGTATTTTTTATACGAAGTATAAATTTATGTATTAAAACTAAATTAATTTCTTAAATGATCTTTCAATTAATAGTTATTATTTCATAAAATTATTTTTTTCCTTGATTCAAACAAAGAAAGTGACTTTCTATGGTAATAGCTATTAATTGGGAAATCATATGAGAAATGAACTTTATAAAATTCAGTAAAATTGCAACGAATAGCAGATATGAACCCAATAATTCAATGCTAAGAACCTTAAAGGTTGAACCCATAAAATTCAAATCTTGAATAGTTCACCTCTAATCCTAGTATACTTTGCTTTTATTCAACTAAGCGGTTCAAATCCTCCTAGAATGTAGGTACTATCTTTACACTTTTTAAGTTTAGTAATTTTTTCACGTAAAAAAAACTTGTGTTATTTATTCTTATACTTCACTTTATTGAGCTTACCAATAATAACACCAAGTGAGTGAACTAGGTTCATCATATTTTGTTACTATAAATTAAGCTAAACTATCACAAGGTCATAGCTGGCTGAAGCATAAAGCTTCTAAAGCCTATGCATTTTGGGAGGCCCATATTTCCTAACATGTGTATATTATTATTATTTTTTTTTTTTCTTAAAGAAGTGATGTTTTTAGTTTGAGTATGTTTTTCAAAAATTTCTTATTTTAAAAAATAAGGAGTGTTTTTACTAACTTAATCCTAATTAACTGTCTTAAATAAATAAGTCATTCTTTAATGAGTGTAGAATTCCATGTATTAAAACAAGAATAATTCAAGAAGCATAAGATAATTCCTTCTTGAAATTCTGAAACATCACTTATTATTGAAATAAAATGAAAAGCTTAAAACACCACTTATCTAAGAATGGAGGAAGTACTCATATGTCTCAATCATGTATGACGTTTAGATTTCAAGGATTAAATGAGTTGTTTTTTTCATAGTAAATTTTCATATTTTTATTTTTAAAAAGTATTTTATATTGTAATTATTATGGCTTATTGTACTTGTCAAAATCAAAAAATTTGAATCTTGAAAAGTCAAAATTAGCATATAAATTGGGATAGATAAAGTATTTGAAAATTTGTATATGAAAAATTAGCAAAATAGACTTAAAATGATATTATATACAATATATATAATATATGATTTTATTTTTTTAATAAAATTTTGAGGCCTCTCGTTGAAGTTTTGCTTTAGGCCTTCATAATGGTTGAGCCGCCCCTGCACAAGGTTCTAGATAAGCCTGTCAAATGGGTCGGGCTGATCCGGTCTGATCCGACCCGACCGACCCAGCCCACTAAGCAAATCTGGCCCGATATGACCCGGCCCGGTCAGCCCATGGGCTGTAGGGTACCGGATCCCGGGCTGAGTTATTTTTTGTTTTGAGCCCGGTTAACCCGGTCAGGACCAAAATCGACCCAAGCCCGCCGGTCAACTGGATTTAATTAAAACTTAGTTGTAATATATTATTAATTTACTATCAAGTATTATTAATTTATATATGTGTATATATATCTTTTATAGACGTATATATTTAACGTATACATGTGTATATGTTTTATAAATTAATATATAACTATATATATAATTATATATTGTAGTATATATATTGTAGTATATGTTTTATTTAAAGTAGTACATATATATTGAATGATGCGTATATATGTGTATATATCTTCTATAGACGTATATATTTAACGTATACATGTGTAGATGTTTTATAAATTAGTATATAACTATATATATAGTGTGTGTATATATTGTAGTGTATATATATTGTAGTATATTTTATTTAAAGTAGTATATATATTAAATGATACGTATATGTGTGTATATATCTTCTAAACTAGTATATATTTAACGAAAACATGTGCATATGTTTAATAAATTAGTATATAACTATATATATAGTGTGTGTAGATATTGTAGTGTATATATATTGTAGTATATTTTATTTAAAGTAGTACATATATATTGAATGGTACGTATATATGTGTATATATCTTCTATAGACGTATATATTTAACGTATACATGTGTATATGTTTTATAAATTAGTATATAACTATATATAGTGTGTGTGTATATTGTAGTGTATATATATTGTAGTATATTTTATTTAAGAGTTAATATATAAAAATGACCCTAAACTTGACACCAAATTATAACTTTCACCTTAAACTTTGATAGTGCACAAATATGACCTTTAACTATTCAAAATCTGAACAAATATGACCTCCGATTTTGCAACCTCATGCGTGAGTCTCACTCGCGCCTACGTGGAAAGGTAATCCAATCACACGGTGCCATGTCGTTAAAAGGGCCGACTTGGAGAGAGGTCATATTTGTGCAGTTTTGAATAGTTAAAGGTCATATTTGTGCACTGTCAAAGTTTTACTTTTTTGTGTTAAAACGACGTCATTTTTATTATTATTATTATTATTATTATTATTATTATTATTATTATTATTATTATTATTATTATAATAATAATAATAATAATAAATTTTTTATTTATTTCTATAGTAGCAACACCTAACTTTTTTTTTAATTTTAAAAAATTATTATTATTTTTAATTTTTTATTTATTTCTATAGCAGCAACACCTAACTTTTTTTTAATTAAAAAAAACAGACACTAGCAGGGATCGAACCCGCACAGTAGGCTAAAGGAAGCGCCCAAGAAGAGCAAATAACACCACTGGGCTATCTAAGTGCCTTGTTTCATGTGGTTCAACATTAATATACGTACATAAATATACATTTTCTATCTTATATATATACAACGTAATTTTTTTACCGAGGGGGTTCTGGTGAACCCCATGGCAACCACGTAGGTCCGCCCCTCGTTAATTTAATAACGTTTTAATAACGTTAATTTAATAACATTTTAATTACGTTAATTTGATAACGTTAATTTAATATACTACTATTACTATCCTTAATAACATTAATTTAATAACGTTTTATTAAAACTATAATTTTTTTATTATTAGTATAGTTTCATATTTAATTTAATATTTAAATAAATAATATTTAGATGTATTATATAACTTAAATTCGTCCTCTGCTTTATAATATATATACATACCTGCTCGATTTTTCATATGAGGCTGACCCCCCTAATTAATAAATCTTCAATATTGCTCTTTTTCCGCAATGACAAAAGAAATTAGATGCCATTTTCATCTTTGAGCCGAAAATAATGAAAAAATAATAGTGAAGAGTCATTTAAAGGTCATATTTGTGCAGTTTTGAATAGTTAAAGGTCATATTTGTTCACTGTCAAAGTTTAAGGTCATATTTATGTATTATGCTCTTAGATTTTAAGTTGGACGCGTCCAGTTTTGTGTGTTGAGCACGCGTTTTGCCACGTAGGATTGAAGGTCATATTTGTGCAGTTTTGAATAGTTAAAGGTCATATTTGTGCACTGTCAAAGTTTAAGGTCAAAGTTATAATTTGGTGTCAAGTTTAGGGTTATTTTTATGTATTAACTCTTTATTTAAAGCAGTACATATATTGAATGGTACGTATATATGTGTATATATCTTCTAAAGTAGTATATATTTAACATATACATGTGTGTATATTTTATAAATTAGTATACGACTATATATATTTAGCGTGTATATATATTATAGTATATTTTATTTAAAGTAATACGTACATATTGAGTGGCATATATATATGTGTATATATCTTCTATAGATGTATATATTTAACGTATATATGTGAATATATTTTATAAATTAGTATATAAAATGACAAAAGGCTAAATCTGCCATTTTTCACTAACTAATCAAATTTGGTCAAAATTATTCAATTTCCCATGGTTTTGGAGTAAATTGGCCTTTTGATCTTTTTTAATTAATCCCCGATTTTATTTTACTTAATTCTCTTACTAAAAATTATTTGTTTTCGATTTATTTTTTTAATTCATAAAATTAAGATTTTTTATTTTTTTTTAATAGTACCTCTATTATTAAATGACTATATAAAATATTAGTAGTCAAATTAAAATTTTTAATACATAATTAATAAAATTAATTTTATAAAATAAACTCCTAATAAATATTTTCTCAAGAAAATATCAAGTTAACATGAACTAGATTTTAAATAAAACGAAAGAGAGGGATATACGTAAAAGTCTATTAAGTTATGAGAGGCATAAATGGGTTACTTGAATAACAACACGACTCTTTAGTCTTTTGGGACCAAAATTAAACGGATGGGTATCGTTATCTTATTTCCAATAATTTAAGGGCCACATTTATCTTTTTCCCCATTAAAATATTATAGCACTAAGATTAAAGTTTAAACTACTCGAATAAAGGTCATAAATTTTGAACGTTATATAAATATCAATTTAAGGGCCACATTTATCTTTTTCCCCATTAAACTAATATGGCACTAAGATTAGAGTTTAAACTACTCGAGTAAAGGTCATAAATTTCGAACGTTCTATAAACAACATAATTGAGAAAAAAATACAGATTAAAAAACAAATAACAAAACCTTTGAAAGCCGAGGTCATCCAGATTTTGAGAATTAAACACATGCAACAAATAAATCGTAGATTTTTGAAGAAGGTGATGAAAAAAAAAAATAAACCGTCAGATATCTTAAAGTTGAAACCGTAAAGTTGAAAAAATAAATAAACAAACCTCAAAAATAATTGAAAAAGATGACAGAAGTTAATAATTAATCTGATGAGATATATTTTGAAATTGAAAATCTTGAAACCTCTAAATAATGATAACTTGATTTTAGGCATATATTGTGGAGCATTAACCATCTAAAAGAGATATTTTGCTATGTATGAGGGTTTTAGAGACATAAAGTATATAAATGAGATATTTGTAATTAGTTTTGCCAAATGAGATTTTATGTAATAATTATAACTTAAGATGTATATTTATGTAAATTATCGATAATTAATTAAATCTATATCTTCTTTAATTTTTTTAGGTAATATACAGAAGAGGAAACCAAATTAACTACATTAAATCACCATAGTAGTAAAATAATAATTGAGGTGAATATGAATGAGCATCATAGTGAATAATCGTATCAACAGCAAGATCTCAGTTGCATGTCAACATTCTTATTATAAAAAACAATTATAAACAATTAGAATAATATATATATATATATATATATATATATATATAAAGAGAAAACTTGTTACGGTTATGTGGCTATATAAAAAAAGCGGGTGAGGTAACTTGTTATGATTATGCGGCTATATGGAAAAGGCGAGAAGGGTGGTGGTTAACAAGTAGATTACTACCTATATAGGAGTACAAATTAATTAATTAAGCTATATAGAAAAAGCATGTAGGGTGGTGGTTAACAAGTAGATAATTACATATATACAAATTAAAAAATAAAAAGTTTGAACAAGCTTGTATTAATTAATTCTGTACAGTATATTAGAAGCAGCCTATATAATGTGCATGAGCAAATTAAATTCCTTCCACAACATCATACTTCTATCTTATAATTTTCTATTCTTCTTTT
Organism: Capsicum pubescens; assembly: GCA_030864215.1. Lineage (NCBI taxonomy): Eukaryota > Viridiplantae > Streptophyta > Magnoliopsida > Solanales > Solanaceae > Capsicum > Capsicum pubescens. Next base: position 19,115,760 of record CM061541.1, on the reverse strand, counting down.
TTTTTTGCCCTCTACTCTACAATTAATGGCTTCCAACAATATTACACCACTTTCAACTTTACAACCAGCTCCTACTACAAGGTAGTTTTATTTGAAAGAAAAAAAAAGTGTATTTTTCGTGTATATAGTTCTTGTCTATTCAATGCATAATCTGTGTATACATATATGTCTCATAGAGGCTGAGTCGGCATTTTAATTTATGGGTTCGAGCTTACAGTTCTATTTGTTTACCGATATCTGAATAGATAATCTGTACATACTGAATGAATTATTTAGTACATGGTTTGAGCCAAAGTTATATACTTACTTTCTGCCTAACTCGTAACTATCATTGTGGCTTCGGTCCTGTCTGTGTGAGATATACGTAATACATATATATGATATACATTTTTGCAGCGACGCTTTTTAAGTCGATTTCGACTTTTTGTTGATGTATGTTCTCGTATTAGGGAAAATGAGTATGAAGAGATTGATTGGGATAATTTGGGGTTCAAGGTGACTCAAACTGATTATATGTTCATAGCAAAAAGCACTTTGGATGGAAATTTTGAACAAGGCCAATTAAAACCCTTTGGAAATATTCAACTGAATCCCTCTGCTGGAATTTTGAACTATGGACAGGTATCTTAATTTCGTTTTCACTTATTATTAATTCTTATTTTAGCAGTAGAACGGCATGAGGATGATGTATACACATAATTATAGGATACGACATATTTTGTATGGTTACTTTATCTATGTAATGAAATTCTAGAATTTGAACCAAAAAAGTCTTATAGGAGCACATTATCATGAGTTTAGATGTTCTATCAGAAGTTTATAACAAGTCATAGTTCGAATGTCAGAATGAAATTCGCTGAGAGGTTTGAGGGGCGTTGTCAACGTATTAAGCCTTCTAATAAGTACATGTCCTCATTGCACCTAGTAGATCACAAACACCCTTAAATGGCATGGCATGACTGAGTTTTCTTAATTAAACATGTGATTATTCCCCCTCTACTTCTGACTAGGATTTAAGAAAATCTCTCATTATACTTCAAGTTAAAACAGTGTTAATTTCACCCGTGTCAACAACAAATGCAAGACTATTTGCAAACTTTAAGGTCATGAATAATATATATATATATATATATATATATATATAAGACTATATTTTTACTCTTCTCCTAATAAAATAAGATCCCATCCTAGTAACATTTGTCTTAATTAATTACTTTGGTATGCATCAAGTAGTCAATTGTATTGTTAAGTTATTTCATGTGCTAGAGAATTTTGTGACCGTTCGTGTTAAAATGAAAAGACATTTTTGTTAAAACAAATTTAATGTAATTACAAATCTAAACAGGGTTTAATTGAAGGCACAAAAGCGTATAAAAGAGAAGATGGAAGCATTTTCTTATTCCGCCCGCACGATAGCGCAATTCGTATGCAGATTGGTGCTGAAAGAATGTGTATGCTTTGTCCTTCTGTTGATCAATTTGTGGATGCTATTAAACAAACTGTTTTGGCTAATAAGCGTTGGGTAATCATACGTATTATTCTAATTAATCTTTGCATTAATTAGTGAAGTTTATATTATCAAAATGTGTAATTAAGAACTAATGATATTTTGTTTGTGAATAAATTAAAACAAGAACAGATTCCTCCTGCTGGGAAAGGGACATTATACATTAGGCCTTTGCTAATGGGAAGTGGAGCTGTACTTGGAGTGGCTCCAGCACCTGAATACACTTTCCTTGTTTATGCTTGCCCTGTTGGTAACTATTTCAAGGTTCGTTTAGTATTCTCCCCCCCCCCCTCCCCCCCCGCACCCCGCGCACACACTAAAAAAAAATAGTAATATTAATTAGAAAAGTGCACTGGAAACTTTTTGTTGATTTTATTGATTTTAAAGTGTTTTGATGCTTATAATAAATTTTTATGGTTTGATTGTTTTCCAAATCACACGCATAATGAAAGCTTTAATTTAGTGGATCGAGCAGCTCTTTTTTACGAGTAAAATAAGACCTTTTGTGGACTAAATAAGTTTGTTGAGACCCAAATATATTAGGCGTATAGAGCTAATTGGGCTTGTATCATTATTGGCTAGTCCCAGTCAAGGCATGTAGCTTGATATCATCCAACTTCATCTGAACCCAGTACTTTTGATACGAAACATAAATTTATGTAACAAAAGTGGATTGATTTCTTAAATGGTCACTCAACTAACAATTCTTATTTCATAAAATTATTTTTTCTTGATTCAAATTTTCCTCAGCAAAGAAAGTAATTTTCTGTGGTAATAGCTATTAGATGAGAAACCATATGAAAAATCAACTTTATAAAATTCACTAAAATTGCAATGAATAGCAAATATGAATCCAATAATTCAATGCTAAGAATCTTAAAGATTGAACTCATAAAGTTTAAATCTTGAATATTCCACCACTAATTCTAGTGTACTTTGCTTTTATTCAACAAAGCGGTTCAAATCCTACTAGAATGTAGGTCGTAATCTTTACACTTTTTGAGTTTAGTAATTTTTTCACGTAAAAAATCTTATGTTATTTATTTTCTTGTACTTCACTTTTATTGAGCTTACCGATAATAACACCAAGTGAGTGAACTAGGATCATCATATTTTGTTACCCTTTTTTGAAAAATTTGTTCAAAAAAATATTCCAAACAAAAGCAGTCACCATAAATTAAATTGCTGACAAACAATGGCATAGTTACATTGATCTAAGGTGATCATTCAAATATTCTTCATCAAAAATTATATTATGTATATAAAAGATAATATTGTATATATAGATTAAATATATATATATATATATATATTAAAGTTCTAAACAGTCGGTCTTAGCAAAATTTTTAACTTCATCACTGACGACAAATTTGATATTTGCAAATAAATAGGATGCAACAGGGGCTCTCTCTTTATATATTGAGGAAGAAGTTCATCGTGCTGCTTGTGGTGGAGCTGGTGGAGTCAAAAGCATTACTAATTATGCCCCGGTAATTAATATTTTCTTTGTTTCATTTTAATTGATTCTTAACAGTACATCTCTTAATTAGATATGTATTTTACTAAGTCAACATTATTAATGATGTTTGAGACTCTAAATATGACTATTATTACTGTCAGTGGCGGAGCCAGAATTTTCGCTAAGAGAGTTTATAAGTGAATATAAAAACTAGTCAAGGGGTTCAACATCTAATATATATACATAAAAAATATTTTTAAGGATGTATATATAACATAATTTTTCGTCGAAGGGGGTTTGGATGAACCCCTGACCATAGTGTAGATCCACCACTGATTACTGCAGTTATTTTATACAAAAGGTAGAAAGGAAACATAAAAAAATTCTCTTGATTTCATAAATTGGATAATACTCCCTCCGTTCAGTTTTACTCGTCACAAATTAAGATGACACACCTATTAAGAAAAACAATTAATAACATGGTTATTTTACCATAGTACCCCTATTAAATGGTGTTTACATTATGTCTTAAAATTAACTTGGAGAAAAAAACAATTAATGTTAAGGGTAAAATAGAAAAAAAGAAGTTCTCTTTTCTTAATATGTCAAAAATGACAAGTAAAAGTAGATATTCAATTAGGAAATTAGTGACAAGTAAAAGTGAACGGAGAAAATAGAAAACAACGACTATTTTTAGTATAGATGCCAAATAAAATGAAACGGAGGGGAATAATTATTCAGTCTTTTTTAGTATACCTATTTTTTTTTGCAATAAAATGTAAATATTACCATTACCAAGCAAATTTGCATACAACTAAAGAGCACATGATCCACCTATTCTAAGCTCAAATTGCTAGAATCAAGCCTAGGAGATTACCACACTCTATTTATAAAGCCTATACACTTTTTAGCAAACTTGGTCTCTCTGTACATCCTAATCCTTTCTCGCACAACTTCCTGTATTTGCTGTATAATGAAATTTGTTTTGACACGATGAATTCTAAAATTCTTCCCATTCCTGGTTAGCCACAGACCTTGTACCATTGCTCCAAAGACGGCTGGGACAGTTTCCTTCTTAAACTTGTTCCACCGCTTCTTCCTTATCAACTGAATAGTTTGCTGCACACTATGATTATGCAATTTGATAAATCACTTGTGTATATTTCATAAATATATAGGTGATGAAAGCCATGAAGAATGCAAAAGGAAAAGGATTTACTGATGTGTTGTACCTTGATTCAGTAAATAACAAATATATTGAGGAAGCCTCTTGCTCTAATATCTTTTTAATCAAGGTAACTAAATATGTTATTTTACATGCCCTCTTATCTATAACTGTTGATTTTTCTAGTAGATTGATTATGTCTTAGTGTGTTCGATATGTGGAATGTTTTTTGATTTTTTTATATTTCGTTGGCGAAAACTTTTGAAAAACAATTTTTATATAAAAAAAAAAACAAGTTTATTAAATTTAAGGATAAATGAAGTTGGAAAATAAATTTTACAAGTGACATTTTCACCTCTCTACACCTCCCTCTCAGTCTCCATCCCCATTACCCGACATCCATACTCCCCCACTTCCCTACTACCTCTCATAGATTTATCTAGATTATATATAAATGCTTTTAGGATAATATTTTTTGCTTACATACTAAACACAAAAAAAAATAAGTAAAACAAATATTTTTCTTAAAAAACATTTTCCTTCATAAAAAGTGTTTTAGAATTTTAGTATACATGCCCTTAATCTCAAATTAGTGGGGAAATTCATCATAATTGAACTATTTTTTCGCTGATTGTTTTTATAATATATGAGAATCTTTTACCTGGCCTGTTCAACCTTCACAGGGAAAAGTAATTTCAACTCCAAAAGCAAATGGAACCATACTTGAAGGAGTCACGAAGAAAAGTGTCATTGACATTGCACATGATCTTGGATATCAGGTTAATTAATTATAAGAAAATTCTTATTAATGCAAACAACATAATCCAATAAACTACTCTCTCTCTCTCTCTCTCGTTTTTTTTTTTTTAAAAAAAAAGGGTTTTTAATTAAGTGATTTATCCAATTTCATCCAGGTTGAAGAACGTTCAATTGAAGTTGAGGAATTAATTAGAGCTGATGAAGTGTTCTGTACTGGAACTGCAGTTGGTGTTGCACTTGTAGGCAGTGTTACTTACAAGGCTAGACGGTAATTTATTTAAATGTTTACATTAGGATAGGTTGTTTACATCACACCCCTAGAAGCGTGCAATGTTTTATGCAGCGAGCTACCCTTTATAGCTCCTACTTAATTCAGAAGTATAAAATTAATTTTGAAATGCATATATGTGCAGGATTGAGTATAAGATTTCAGAAGGGATAATAACACAGCAATTGAACTCAAGGCTAGTAGAGATTCAAAGAGGCATTGTTGAGGATAAGAGGAACTGGATTGTTGAGGTTAAATGAGGATATCTCGACAAAATTTAAGTGTTTAATTGAAAAATTAGAGACTATTTTGAGGAGTAATAATGTATTTTCCTTAAATAAAAAAGCTTAAGAGAATAATTTCCTTGTAATATCTAGTTTATTACGTCCACCGCCCTATCGACCTGAGTTTGAGGTGTGTCCCATCACACGAATTCAATAAGTATATAAATGCATCTCTCTAATTTTATGTAATGAATTAATAATTCTTTAATGACACGGATTTGCGATAAACTCTCATTGTCTATATTAAATTATTACTAGTATATTTTGGTGACTTAAAGTTTCATCTCTAAGTAGTTAGATCTTTATTAAGTGAAGCGTACATTTCTATTTTTTCTGTCCCTTCAAACAGTAAGTATTGGGAAGGAAATCATGAAGGACTTAAATTTTTAATTGAACATTAGCTATTGATACTGGGCCAAAAATAAATGATGATCTTGCTTAATAAATGAAAAAAATTAGCGCTATTTGCACTTTTGCTTTTCTTATTCTGCAACAAAAATCCCCAAATAATTTTCAGGTACAAAAATTTTTAGGTAAATTTTCCTCAAATAAACCCCTAGCTAAATTCGAAGAATTTAAATCTTAAATAGTTTTCCAGCTTAAATTTTCTAGGTAAACATCCACAGCTAAGTTTGCAGCTAGCTTTATTTGGGGATTTTGCTGCAAGATAATAAATGAATTTGTTTTTCATTCATTTACTTGTGAATTTATCTATGTTTTATCCGTAGATTAATTTTTCCAACTAATTCCTAAATAATATTTCTTTTACACAAAAAAGCGGTAGATATACCTGTAAATTTTCCTGGAAAAAACAATTTTCGCAGGTAAAATAGACTGAAATTTACATATTAATTTTAAAATAATTAATTTTTTTTTTATTTTTTTTCTTTTTAGACCGGGGTGATGGAGTGACTATAAGCGGCAACATAATTAAAACCTAAAGTCCTCACATCGTCGTTGAACTATTGACAATATCTCACAAAAGTTACTTTTATATTTTTTATGACAAATATGTCATTGAACTATATTTTATCTCTCATATTGTCATTCTAACACATTAAGCTACTAAACTCACTTAATTTTCTTAAATGACATTTTAAATTCAATTTTAATGACACATTCATTAAAATATACAACTCAATACACAACAAAAAATGATTTTAGTATAAAGACAATAAAATCTATCCAATTTTATTATAAAAACAATAAAATTCACCAAAATAAAATAGATTTTAAATAAATCAAAGACAAATTATACATGGTGAAAATAATTTTAAAAATTAAAAAGAATATATGAGATTTTATAGGATCCCTTTTTTAAAATTTTTAAGAAGTTACTCTCTCCGTTTCATATTATTTATCCACTTTTCTCTATGTGTCCCATAAAATATTATAAATAAGAATGATAGCTTACTAATTTACCTTGTAATTTTTTTAATACATTCTATTAGAGTCTTCGTAAATACTAAAATTAACAATATAAGAATTTTTTTGAGAACTTTATTATATTTATACTTTCAAATGAATTAATACAAGGATAAATAATAATTTAATTTTAGTCCTATAAATTGATAAGTAACTTAGAATATATGGGACAAAAAGATTATTAGTTAATACTCTCATTGTTCTTAAATAAGTGAACAAAAGCAAAATATAAATTAAGATAATTTAATATATATGTTTTAAAATTTTTACATTTGCTTTAAAAATTTATTACATGTATACATACTAATAAAAAATTCAGAATTCATAAACTTTAAATTCTGATTTCATAAGTGAAACATGTAAAGATAAAAGTTTATAAATCTATAATCTATAATCTATATCTATATTATATTAAAACTGTGAAGACCCTTAGAAAAATGATTTGAACTTTTCGCTCTTCATTAAAACACTATGCAATAGATAGAATTGTCTTTTCACTATTTTCCTTAAATTATTATATAATTACTTTTAATATTTAAATGCAAGGAGTGCTAAATTATATGGTAAAATAAAAATATATAGAGAATTAATATTAGTAAATTTTTTGTTTCCTTTTATACGTGGTAAAGGAGTCTTGAAATATATGGTAAGAAAAAAGTCCTAAAATATATGATAAGAGAACAAAAAAATGACTTAATAGAAAACTTTAAATAAAAAAGAAAAAGAAAATCTCACTTAAAGTTGTGAAAAAACTATTGTACGTTTATTATGATTTTAGTTTAAAAAATAAATCATTATTTAACACTTTTAACTCAATTGAATTTTTTACTTTGTTTTCTGTTTTTCTCCCAAAAAAAAAAAATTAGGGTATGTTGGGAAACTTATTTATATCAAATAAACTTTTAATTAAATTCTTGTCCTAATAACTTTTAGTTTAATTTTTTTTCCTTATTTAAACTAATTCTAAATTTTAGAATTTTAATCAATTTAGAATTTCTTTCCTTACTTGAATAGGATTTTTATCAATTTAAACTTATATTTTATACCAAATCTTTCCTTATTTAAATTAAATATTACAACTAAAATAAAAAGATTAAGGACTCCTACAATATATGAGAACAACCTTATAAAATAAAATTATGGAAAGAAATTAATTATATATTTTAAATAGAAATCCTAATTGATAGGGTTATATTTTGGACTTTCAATATAATACCCTATGATCATAATAATCGTTTTTTTTTTCTCATGGTCAATATATAGTATTCACTGTGATACGGCTCTAGCGAGTAATTCCCAAACCAGCTTTTCCAGAAATTACATAAACCACCCCACCGGGATGCCAAACCAGAGACGATTGCCGCTCCAAAATCTCAAAACCTTCTCCTCATCGAAAACCTTAAAAAATCACTGACCCAACATCCCCACTGTCGCTGTTAGTGTTCCAATAGTGGAATCCCTCGCCGAAAACCCATTAAAAACAACGAAACCCATCCCAAAATGACCCCACCTGAAAATCAACCAAACTCACCCAGAACTTACTCCGAACAAGCTTCAAGAAAATTCAAGAACTCTATATGTGGATACGATGAATTAGAAGAAATTTGGGCATAGGGTTGTGTGCGAGATAGAGAATAGATATATTTGGAAGGAATTTGTGAGAGAATTGTATTTCTGAAGTGTAAATCCTTATATTTCTTAATTATTTTTGGCCAATTATAAATTGGAGGGAGAGTGAAATATTTTGAAGGATAGTGAAATATTTTAAGGACAAGTTTTAGGCCACATTTTAAAAATATTGTCTTTTAAATTATACTAATACCACATTTATAAGTGTTGTTGTATATATGAATAAACGTTGCTAATTAAATCATTATTTATCAACGCTTGTAAAGTGTGACCTATACTATTAAGGACCACACTTTCAAAGTGTTGCCAAAATTAGTGTGGCAAAAGCCTGAAAACTAAGGCTACACTTTAAAAGCGTGGTCTTTAATAGTATAGGCCACACTTTACAAGTGTGGTCTAGGTTTAGTGTGGCCGAATGACTAAAATATTGTAGTGATATATTTTCTTATGATGTTATTTTCAATATTAATTCTTGTGTTGTAATTCGACATCACAAATCTATAAAGATAAATAATAATTATATTTATCACAAATCACAAGGATAAACTTGATATCTCTAATTTGTGAGAAAGATAGATATGCACATTGAGATGTCATACTACTGATATGAAGCATTCAGAGTGTTGGTTAAGAGAAGGGGAGCCTTGTAGTAACTGGTAAAGTTACTGCTATGTGATCAGAAGGTCACTGGTTCAATCCTTGGAATAGCCTCTAGCAGAAATGTAAGGTAAGGCTGCGTGCAATACACCCTTATGGTGGGTACCTTTCGGGCACTGTGCATAGCAATAGCTTTAGTACACCGGACTTTCCCAAAGAGTTGGTTAAGAATTACTTAAATTTGAAAACACAGACTTTATTTCAACAGATTCAAGGTTTCTTAGAGGAAGTAGACATAAGACCTTGTGATGTGGAAGAGCATTTGATGCTCAATAATGCTTCAGGAGGGCTTCAAATTTTCTTGGAAAACTTGATTCTAGCTTTCAAAGAGTTCAAGGAAAAGGCAAATAAAGATCCAAAATAAGTCAAGGAAAAAGCTAAGCATAACTTCAAAAAAAATTTGAGGTTACCCTCAAAATTATTCAGAAGTTTTGGCAATGTACAAAAGTTTTTCAAATGATATTTTCATCATATAATTTTTTAGCTTCAGTTACACGATTTCCTTCTCTTCTTGCAGGCCAAGGTCCGGGGGACAGGACTTCTCCATGTATAGTCTATAGTTTTGTATTGTTGTAACCGAAAGTAAGATGATGCTTGCTCTTTGAGGCATTGGCAACTGCAAGGAGTTATTACTGTACTACTAATGTTGTTACATGTTTTTTATAAGTTGCTAATTTAGGTACGCGCTAAATATGTTTCTATCATCTTGCAACAATTTTAACCATTAGCGATTTTGTCTTAATACCTAGACAATAGTAGTGATTGCTTGACAATACTTACCTCATAGGTTGTCACAAGTTTGGCTGATCCATCCACCAAAATCATATTTGGTGATGTTGAGGATGAAAGTTATAATGAAGAGTTACACGTGACTAATAGTTGCAGCTGGTTTTAAACAGTCCTTTCAGAATACTCTTTTAACTAACCCTGGAAGAGAAAATCTAGCTGATAAGCACAAAGAAACCACAGAAAGCACGGTAACACCTGATACTCGAAACTCATCAAACTCCCATTTCACGAAACCTCCACCACCTACTCGGGAGTTGTTCTTCTATCTCCTTCTTAGTTTGTTATCTCTTTTTCTTTTTGGATGGGTGAGTGTCTAAGAAACAACCTTTCTACCTCTAAGATAAGGATAAGATTGTGTGAACTTTATTTCTTTATGGACCTCACTTTATGAGTTTACACTAAATATATTATTGTTGTGCTTATGAAAAGATTTTTCTTTAAATTATACATTAATTACTTTGCCTCAATTCTAAAAGTCCCCTGTAATTTATTTAATTTTTTGATATGTTCTATATTACATTAATTTGAGTTTACTGAGAGCAATGGTTATGGAGTCCAATTTAAAATCAAACATATTTAAAACTAAAGAATATAAAAGTTGTTGATTCATGGAATCTGATACCGACAAAAGAGTCAAGTACTTTGGATTGGAGTTGCTTGACAAGAAACAGGAACAAGAAGATAAGGGTTTAGATTTTAGATCTCTTGAAAATGGATTTGTGGTAGTAACTCCCAATTTCTCTTATGATGCATATGGAAACAGACCGTTAACTCTAAAGAATTTAGGTTGAGTCGGATCAAGATGGAGTACTTGAAATATACATTTAGTGATTTATCGCATGAGTCTGACGTGGTAGTGAAGCAGGATTCTCAGGATGTTCAAATGAGGGAGAATTTCAAGTATTTTGGGTCTATGATTCAGGGGAATAGTGAGATTAACGAGTATGTCATACACCGTATTGGTGATGGATGGTTGAAATAGAGATTCGCTTAGGGAGTCTCGTGTGATAAGAAGGTTCCTCCTAAGCTTAAAGGTAAATTCTATAGAGTGGCAGTCCGACCAGTTGTATTGTATGGAGCGAAATGTTGGCCAGAACTCCCACATTCAAAAGTTGTTGAAGATGGCAGAGACCATAATATTGGCGTTGGTGTTAATTGAGTTTTAAAATCATATTAATTCCTGATAACATTTTTATTCGTTTAAGAATTTGATTTCAGTCACCTTATCTAAGTGTTTCAAATGGTCACATAAACTTTAATGCAACATCTACCCTAGAATTTATGTGTGAAAATTAACATTCTTTTTCATGTGTTTACATTTAAAATTATCTTCTGATTATATATCCCATTCTAATGCCGACGAAGTCATATATAATAGCTATTCGGAAGTTTATTCATACACTCCCCGAGATTAAATGATTCAAACATTAAGTTTTATGATTTTTTTTCTGGTTCTAATGCACATTCCTTTGCTCTAGATCTTCTAAATCAATAACCTTAATCAGTATATTATAATAGTTATTTGAATTCTGTAATTATTATTTAGTTTGAAAAATTAATTTTTTGTTAATAAATATTGAATTTTATAACGTAAAATCTAGATCTTTTTCCCGACCATTTAGTGTTAAAGGTCCACTTTTTCACGTTGCACGCAAACTTCACTACTATATTTATCAATTTTTTAATTATTTATTCATTAATATAGGTACACGCGTAAAACGCGTACCTTATACTAGTAATCAGTGACAGATGTACATGTATTACAGGGGGTTCATCCGAACCCCCTTCGTCGGAAAATTATACTATTTTTACATGGTAAATTTTTTTTTTATGTATAAATAATTGAGGCTGAATCCCCTTCGACTAATCCGTATGTACTACTGAACCTCCTCACTGAAAATCCTGGATTCGCCCCTGCTAGTAAAATGAAATGGAGAGAGTATACTTTTCTTTAAAATGGTCCTATAAAATTTCAAGTATTTTTTTTATTTTTCTTCAACATCTCAATATGTCTAATTTTTGTTTATTTAAAATGTATATTTCATTTTGGTGAATTTTATTGCCTTTTATATTAGACTCATTTTTTGTTATGTACTTGGAGTGGTATAATCTAATGAATTGTCATTAAATTTAAACTTAATTAAGTAAGTTTAGTAACTTAAAATGTTAGAATGACAATATGAGAGAAAAAATAACAGTTCAGTGACATTTTTGTCATAAAAAAATAAAAATAACTTTTGTGGGATATTATCAATAGTTCAATGACAATATAAGGAATTAACTCGAAACTTATTATACTACTTCGATTGAAACTAGTAGCATCTAGACTCTGAGTAGTAAAAAGTAAGCTACAAGATTTTCCAATGATTTTGGGTAGCACGATACAAGTTATTAAATATTTTTTTCTCTTATGAATTAAATTTCTCTTATTGGATACTACTTAATATAAGTAGACTCGTTTCTTGTGTTTTACATTGATTGATTTTTTCTTGCTTCCGTGATTTAAATTATATTTATTTATTTTTAATTTGCTTAAAGTTATTTTACACCATCATAAATGTAGACACCTAATTTCGTCCCTCCACGATGTCGTTTTTACCTATTTTATTTTATTTTATTTTATTTATTTTTATCCTACCGTGTACCCTCACCCATGTTATTATACCCTCACAAAATACAAATAAATAAATAAATAATAAAATAACAAATCCTATCCTAACTAATTCTATCTTATCCTAACAACCTACCCAATCAAAATAAACCACACCACACCACCCCATACCCTACCCTACCCCAATACCCACCTCACAATATATACACACATACTCTCACGTAAAAGAGGGGATCAGGAAACTAAAAAAAAGGGAGAACATTGGAATTTCCTTTTCTTCTTCAAAAAGATACACCCACACGGAGGCCATTTTTTTTTTATTCCTTTTTGCTTCTTCTTCATCATCTTTCAGGTAGACCATCCAAAATCCATGATCACTCCCACAAGGACCACTCACCTCACGATTCACACAACACACACAGACTTCACTACTCAGTAACACACTCGCATCTCCTACGATTTCGACACACGCGCAGATGGAGAAGATAAAGAGGGAAAGATCGAGTGAGTTGGCCTGAGAGAAGACAGATTGAGGGATCAAGAGGCTCGAATTAGAGAGAGATCGCGATTGAGAGAAAAACGACGAGGAGAGGTCCATTCCAGCGATCATACTTTGCCGGAGCTCCGGCACCGAGAAAACAGTGAGATCGGATCGAGAGAGACTTGAGCGTAAGAGAGCGACAGAAAGCTGCGAGAGAGAGAGATTGGAAAAAATCAAGAGAGAAAGCAGAGACGAGAACAAAGTCGAGGTAAGAGGTATTTTTCCGGTGGGTTATCGCCGGAGATCCACCGGAATCACTGCTCAAACGTCAATAGCCATGGCCTGGCTACTGTTCCGATGAAACCTGACGGAAAACAGTATCACCGGCTCTATTACGATCTGAAATCACGTTTTAAGCTCGTGCCTCTTATTTTTCTGTCAAATCCCACCGGTTAGCTTCAGTTCCGACCATTGAATCATCATTCGGGGTTGTGGTTTTCTTCTTTTTCTTAGTCTCAATTTCGGATACTTATCGGGGTTTTGTCTCGTGGCCGAGTTGATCCTATTCGATGGGCTAACGGGTTGTAGAGTCGAGATTCGTTGAGTTCGTGAAGCAGCTTCAATCGAACGATCTGATTTGAAATAAAAATTAAGGTCCAAATTCTTCAACTCTATCTCTCTCATTTTATCTGTGGTGACGTCACTGATTCGTGTAATTCGTGTTTTGAGTTTGATGGTTATTTTGTGATTGTGTGTTTGAACTTCTTTAATTACTGTAGTGTGATTGGTTGATTTAACTGAGATTTATTTAATCATGTTGGTTGAAACAAATTTGGTGGTGGAATTGAAAAATTGACAAAAAGGATAGATTTGGTTCAATTTGATTTATTGTTGGTATGAATCGTGATAGATTTACGACAGTTTGAAACAGATAGGCAATATAGGTCCGGGTAGGTAAATTTTAAAACTTGTTATTTTGGGTGAATGTTAGAATGTGTGTGTGAACGTTTCTTTCTAGTTTATCGTATTTAATTCAATTGTATAATTTGGCCGGGGAATGCCCCGAAGTATCTGTATATATTTATTCACCGGAGAATCCCCCGAGGAATTTTGTACGCTAAGGATGTTCGTGATCAATGCCCGAGGCATCGGGTAAAGCATGGTTTAGGACTAGTGTAGGTTATTTCAGTATTTTTATTTCGGGTTGTAATAATTGGACTGGACTTTACATTTTGGTTTTGTTTTGTTATTGTTTGATTATTTTGCGTGCTTTCGTGTGGTTTGTACATTTCGTAATGCCAAAGTAGTTGATACACTCTACCCAAGCGACCGTGGTTGAACCACGGGATCGAGGGGTGCCTAACACCTTCCCCTCGGTCAACAGAATTCCTTAACCAGAATCTCTATTCGCAAACCAGTTTAAGAGTCAAATGGTTTCGAAAAGGATTTTTCAAAGGTGACTTGGCACACCGGATTATGCCAAGTGGCGACTCTGAATAAAAAATGTAAATAATCCTTTTCCGAAACAAATTTTTATTTCTTGTCACTTAAATAATAAAACCCTTTCGTACTTAAAATATACATTTTTTGGAGTGCGTAAAAAGGGGTGTGACAATAAAATAATTAAATGAATTTCTATTCCTATTATCAATTTTTTAAAAATAAAAATATCTAAAGAGTTTTTATCAAAATCGTAAACAAATATTCATGGTAGTGAGTTGGGGGTTTGGGCCACAGGTGACAAAAGAGTTTTAAAATGAGGTGTAGGTGACACAAGTCTTAATAATTGAGTAGAGGTGACAATTACTTAATTATGGTTTAAGAAAGTTTGGAAAATTTTAAAATAACCCACAAGTTTTTAAATTTACACTTTGATTCAAATGTTAGTTAATATATAACGGGGAACGAAGGGAAAAAAGACATCTTTTTCTCTCCCCTCATCCGTGGTTATTTTCTCTCTCTTCACGATATTTGTTGTTCATTGTTGCTGTTGCTTTATTCATCATCTTTTGCTTCATTATCATCATCTTATACTTCATTATCAACTTCATATTCTTCTTGTTGACCATTGTTGTTGTTGTTGTTGTTGTTGTTACCCCAACTGCTGCTCTTTGACCAAATTTTTATGTCAAATTTTATTTCGTAAATCACTTTCAACTTTGGAATTTACTTGAGAGGAGACTTTGGTAAGTCAAATTATGCTTTTTAGTTGAATTTGGGTAGCTGCAAGTGTTATTTTTACAACAATAGTTTGCACACGAACATGAATGCAATACAAGAGCAATTTGTTTAAACAGATCCATTAACTGCGGCACCAGATAAATGTTCTTTTGTAACAGTAGACTCATGTTGGATTCATGTTTAAGGGTTCTAGGTGCCCGTAATATGATTATGAATCGAATAGATGAGTATTCTATTGCACCAGATTAGTAATCTGTTTCAACAGATAAATAATCTGTTTCATCAGATTACTAATAAGTTTTGAACAACAAAATACAGCTCCTTTCACACACAAAACCTAACAGATAACTCATATGTTCTTTTTATTGATACTGGAATCAAATTATTCCTTAATTGTAGACATGCCATTCGTTAAGAAATAGAAATAGACAGCGAGAAAATTAAATAACAAATAAAAAGTCAAGTGCATCAAACATAATTTTTTATAAAACAAACAAAAAAATACATAGATAACAGAAAAAAAAGCTTAATTATTATTATCATCATTAGTAACATCATTATTATTTGTATGGCCAGCCGACCAATCATCAAAGGGCAGCAGCAGCGCCCTCCGTAGCCTGCGGATCTCCCGCAGAATCCTTACTCTGATAGTGGCCAACTCCCAATGCAGGTCATGAACCTCCTTCTGCAGTTCCCTCATGGCGTCTCGTAAAATAGCGACATCCCACACAGGATCAGCCATATCTAATGTAGACACCTAATTTCGTCCCCCCCCGATATCTTTTACCCATTTTTTACTTTATTCTATCTTGTACCCTCATCTACGTGATAACCCCTCCATAAAAATACAAAAAATAAACAACTCTAAACAAACCCCTAACAAACCCAATCCCCAATTATTCTTGTGATAACTAATTAACAACCTTGCCTATTAAATTAGGACACCTAACCACCTACCCCACTACCCCACCCGTCACTCACGTCACCACCCCCTCAAATTTTTACTCCTTTTTAACCAACACACTAACAAAAAATAAAGGGGGGCTCTCGGATACACCATCTAGAGAGAAAAAAAATATATTTTTTGGGCTTCCCTTCTTCTTCACCAAGACACCCTCACAGCAGATATACAAATACACTTCGATCATCACTGACCTCACGAGATCCACACACGCATACAGATTGAAAGGGGGGGATCGGGCAAAGAAAACAATGGGAGTTTGATTAGAAGTTTGAGAGAGAGATCGACACGGGAGAGAAAAACGAGAGAGAGAGGAGAGAAACAACAACTCATTCACGCTACTGTTCCGGCGACCTTTCATCGCCGAAAAACGATGTCTCCTCGCCGGATTCGAACACAGCTGACCCATAGCTAGCACCCCACGACGTAGAAACACCCAAATCAGCTGTCAAGCTAGCTGAAATCAGCCCGCTCAACTTGATTCCGGTGACGGGCCCATCGGGTTTCGAACTCACCGACCTTCTTCGTCTTAAAATCGATCCTTTTTTTTGCGGTTTAACTACAGGTTCTTTTTACTCTATTTCAACTTCGTTGTGGGCTTGTGGATCCTCGTACTGATTTTGGAAATTTGATTATTGTTTGGTTTCGGGGTTTCGGATTGGTGTTCGAAGGTTATCGGTTTGGAGTTGGATAATAGTCGAGATTTTTTGGTATTCTTTGTGGTTCCGAAATGGCTTTATTCTCTTCTTAATCAATCGAGAGTATTCGGAAGGTCCATTTCTATAACCCTTGTTCCTTATTTCATTTTTATTCGGTATAATGATGTTGTGATTATGCGTGTGGTAAGTATGATTGTTGGATTTGGTCGATGTCATGATTATGTGCTTGACGGTTTGATTGCGGTGATATATGAAATGAATTAGAGTAATTTTGGTGTAATTGGTAAAAACGAAGCTAACAGGGGTGGAATTGAGAAATTGATAAAAGGTGAATGTAGATTAATTTTCGTTTGTTGTCTTTTTGTTGAATTCGGAATAAGCATGAATGTGATAGATTTGTGATATGTTGAAATGGATAGGCAATATAGGTTCGAGTAGGCAAAATTTAGGTGTGATGTGTTGATTGAATGCTTTGAATAATTGAATGTGTGTTTTGAACGTGTTTTTTTAGTTAGCCTATTTAATTCAAATGTATTTATTCGGTCGGGGAATGCCCCGAGACACATTGTATTTATTCACCGGGGAATGCCCCGATGTATCATGTTGACGAAAAATGATCGTGATGAAGGGAAGAGGCGTCGGGTAGAGCATTAGTCTAGAATTAATTTGAAATAGAATTTATTTTTACGCATTTTTTTATTTTTGGACTGTATAATTGGACTGGACACTAAATTTTGGAGTTGTTTTGTTCCATGTGTTTGACGGATTGTTTTATGTGTTTTTGTGTGGTTTATACATTTGTAATGTCAAATTAGCCGATACGCTCTACCAAGCGACCTTGGTCGAACCACGGGATCGAGTGGTGCCTAACACCTTCCCCTCGGTCAACAGAATCCCTTAGCCAGAATCTCTGTTTGCAGATCAATTTTATAGAGTCAAAACCGTTTTGAAAAAGGATATTCATGGGTGACTTGGCACACCCGATTTATGCCAAGTGGCGACTCTGAGTTTTGAAACTAATGAATCCTTTTCTAAACAATCGTTTTCTTTTGTCACTTAATAATAAAACCCTTTCGAACTTAAAAATTCAATCATTTTGGAGTGAAAAAAAAGGGGGTGTGACAGCTCTGGCAACTTTGCTGGGGAAATTTCAGAATTCAAGCTTATTTTGGAGTCGTATCGGCTTTGTTTGGCATTACGAGTGTATAAGCATTGTTTGTGATTTTTTTTTGTGTTATTGTTATCACTTTTTGTGCGTTTTTCGTGATCTTTGTTTATAGCATTTATCCTATGTGTTACCGCTTTTATATCTGGCATCATGTGTCTACCCCCCGGCCTTCTTTCTGCAACAAGTCCGTAGTACATGTGTTGTACACGACCTTTAGTTGAGTCACCCTTATTTTAGGGGGGAGTCGTCGGTGTTATGGAGTAGGTGGAAAGCAAAACAGCCACTATCGACCATACGCTCCCCCGAACAGCCTTGTTAGTGAACCCCAACGTAGGCCAGCTTTTAAGTCATGATTATGTGCATCATATTGAGACCTAGCGGGGCCCACTTGGTCCTTTGTAGGAGACTCACCTCTAACTCATCCCTACATGCTAAATGTATCATCTTTGAGGGTAATGGGGTCATTTGACGGACTGATTTGGTGAAAACATGTGTTAGAAGTAAGGTGCGTAGGCAAGAACTATTGAAAAAAAATATAGAGAAAAAAAAAGTGAAGTGAGTCTAAAAGAAGAAAAAAAAAAGGAGTGTCGTAGTTTATTTTAGAGTTCTTTATGGCTTTTGTTCTTCACGATCCAAAAACTCAAAAAGATTTTTTTTTTACGTTTTTGCATTCATCTTCTCAAAGTACCGTAAGTTCAACAAAAAAAATGATGAAAAAAAAGGGGGTTTTGTTTGCCTTTTCTACTTATTTGTCAAAAACAAAATACCTAAAAGATTTTTTTTCGTAATTGGTGGTGTCAGTCTTAGTTGAAATGTCTAGTTGAAAATCCAAAAAAGTTTTCATTCGTTTGTTTAGGGTTGTCTCTTAAGTTAGGGTCAATTTATTATTTAATCGTTAATTGTCCAATCTGGATGAACTACGCATACCTGATTCCCTTCCCTTGGGTTGGGATACATAGGAAACCCTCAGTGGGTCCGGTAATCTTTGTGTTGGTCTTTGTCTTATTATTAGCCTAGGTCTCTCCCCCGTAATCTAGAGTTGTTAGCCAAGTGGACTGATTTTGCTCAGTACTTCTGTTCGACAAATTGGAGTCATGAATGTGGTCTGTCCCATCGACATATGCTTGCGTCAAAAATCCCAAGGGTTGGGAATCTTCTACTCCTATCGAATTTTTGAGATACCGTCTTATGTGTTATTACATGATGGATTTGTCCACCAAGTCGAGTCCTGATGGTTGTCAAGGTGCCCAAAAAGTTAATCAAGTGGTGGAAAATGTTTAACTATGTTGATCAACAGAAACTGATTAAAATATTAGGTGATCTTACGAAATTTCTGCATGTTACCCCTCGTCCAGATTTAATAGAGGCTTTGTTGACCTTTTGGGATCCAAGTAGTTTGGTGTTCAGGTTTGGGGAATGTGAAATGACTCCTACTTTGGCAGAAATATTCGGTTTGTTGCATTTGCCCTATATCGAGAAGGATATGACCCGAGCACGAAATCATACTGGCGTGAGATTTTTGCACTCTTGTAGTTTAAAAAGTAAGGGTATGCGTTTGGGTTGTTTAAGTGATTCGTGGGTTTTCTTAGATTTTTTGTTCGCTAGATTTGAGCCCTCAGAAGGTTTTGATTGCTTTTGGGATGAATTTCATATGACTAAGGAGAAGTGGGAGAGAAAGCGTCTTGAAGTCTTCACCCTCGCTTTGTTAGGTACTTTAGTGTTTCCGCTAGAAGAAAGATGTATTAATACACGTTTGTAATCTGTGGTGATGGCTCTATTTCATAAGGATCAAAATGACAAGGGCATTAATCAAAAGGGCAGGTTCACTCTCATACCCATGATCTTAACAGAAATATATAAGGCTTTAACCGAAGTGAAGGGGGGGATGATATTTTTTTAGGGCAGTAACCTGATATTGCAGTTATGGATGATGGAGCATTTGCATGCGCCTTCTTTAGTTAGACCAGACGTGGTAGATCGTTGTATTCCCAATCGAGTGAAAGCCATGGACCTCAGGTTGTGTTTGGATAAATTCTCGCTACCCGTGGGATTCGACGCTTGGATTGAATTTCTTGAGTCAAGAACCGGGGATAACATTTTGTGGACTTGTCTATGGCTTCGACCAAAGATAATCTTGTTTGGTTGTCAAATGCAGCTCCTTCTAGTTATGTTAGGGCTTAATTGCACTAGACCATATAGTCCTTCTAGGGTAATGCGCCAGTTGGGTAGGCCGCAGGACGTGCCACCAGTAGTGGATCTTCTAAAGGATGTTGAGTACTTCAAGTACGAGCAGTTCTGGAAGCATGCAACAAAGCTAGGTGTGGACACTCTCAAAGAATGTTTGGATAATTCGGGGTACACTCAGGGATATGGGGCCTGGCTTCAATCTATCCCTCGGGGTATTAGTCAACCCTTACCAACGCAGCTTAGAGGGAGAATACAGGAAGAATGCATAGTTAACGACCATCAGGATGAAAGTGCGGGGTCCAAAGTGGAAACACTGAGAGTTCAGTTAGCAGATTTGTTTAAGACGGTAGAAAGGTGTCAGAATAATCTTTCCAAGTGCACTCCTCATGAGGCAGGAATACGGGCCCGAAGCTTCTTCCCTAATATTAGGGTGTCTTTACAGGATATGCTACAAAGTTTAAATGGGAGAAAGAGAACTTCACAGGCAGGTCCGTCTCAGCCAGGGTCATCACACAGAGCACCAGTCTGAAAGAGCATTTCTTATCTTTATTCAGTTTGAGTCTTTTATGTGTCTGTCATTGTAGGGTAGTGTCTGCTTTAAGTCGAAGTCAAGTTGTTTTGGTATTAGGGTCTTTATTAGTAATTTCACGTATGTCGTCTTAGGGGTCTAGAATGTTGTTTCGTATTTGTTGTTTAGTTTTAAAGTGGTCCTAAATTCTTTGTATGTTTTGTTGTTTCTTTCATCAAAATGTTATGATGTTACATCTTTCCTTTGTTTGTTTATTTTCGTTTTCGCAAAAAAAGAAGAAGTAATGTTTATGTATATGCTTCCCGAACTACGCAAGATCTGATTCATGTACAACATGCTACGTAGGCAACCTACTTTTGGGTTCGATCTAATTATTTTGTTTCGTTGTTTATCATTATTTTTCCTCTTTTAAAAAAAAACAAAAGCCATAAAGAATGATAAAATAAAGGTAGAAAACGAGAGAACGGAAAAGAACAGAGATGGATACAAAAAAAAATAAAAAATAAAATAAAATAAATAAATAAATTAATAATAATAACAAGTGTAGATAAAAATAAGTGTAGATAAAAATCGGGAGGATGTTAAAATGACCTCGCTACCCTCAAAAGCTGGTAGAAATGAACATGAATTTAGGATAATTTTACCAATGTGATTCCCATGCTTGTTGTGTGCCTCAATCCTAATGGATGTCGTCTTTGATGAGCATGTTCTTTCAGATAACAGTGGTAGGTTTGCAGCACTCTGGATAGTCACCCATACTTTACTAGATCCAAAGCAAAGCTCTCCATGGCTAGCAGAGAGATTGAAAATTTGCTTATTGACCCGGATCAGGATCAGAGAGAAGAAAGGTCAGAACACAATGATGAGGTAGTAAGGCTCAAACAACAATTGATAGATTTACACTGGGCATGGGCCAGCGGAATACCTCCTCCTCCGCTCCCTGAAGGTCTTGGGAATATCTCTAATTGCCCACTGCTCTCTCAGGCGCAATTCTCTGCTCCTACTGAGTCACCTGAGCACGCGCCAGGATTCACTCGGCGATATTATTATCCTGGCAGTTCTGGTGTACCCTTGGCATCTCCCCAATCAAGACCCGCTGTTTAGCCAGTGCCACCAATCACACCGGTATTCGTGGCTCCGCCACCACCTGAAGCTCCCACATATGTTGTGCGTCCGACAATGGGGCTTCCTAGGTCTGCCAGTGAGCCAGTATTGAAGGTTCCAGATAGTCAGTATTATGCCCTGGAGCCTACTTTGAGAATGAATGAACCGTATGGGTACACTCAGCCACCTGCATTTCTATTTGATATGGAGAAACCTGTCGCAACAGAGGAACAGAAAGTCATAGCACGAAAGTTGAAAAGTTTAGAATAGGCCATGAGGAATTTGCAGGGAATCGGAGGTTATAAGAGTGTTTCCTATAAAGATCTTTGCATGTTCCCAGACATCAACCTTCCCCTCGATTTTAAAATGCCCAAGTTCAAGAAGTATGCAGGGCACGGTGATCCCGTGGCACACTTGAGGCATTATTGCAACCAATTGAGGGCTACAGGAGGAAGGGAAGAGTTGCTCATGGCTTTCTTTGGCGAGAGTCTTTCTGATCTGGATTCAGAATGGTTTATCGATCAAGATATTGACGAGTGGAACAACTGGGATGACTTAGCTTCTGAGTTTGTTCAACATTTTCAGTATAACATCGACCTGATTTCGGACGAAAAATCCTTGGTAAACATGAAGAAGAAAAGCACTGAAGGTTTTAGGGAATACGCGATAAGGTGGCGTGAACAGGCCGCCAGGGTAAAGCCTCCAATGAAAGAAAGTAAGTTGGTAGAGGTTTTCATTCAGGCACAGGATGATACCTATTTTCAACATTTACTTCCGGCAATGGAAAAGTCTTTTATTGAAGTCCTCAAAATGGGGGAGATGATAGAGGACGGAATCAAGACCGGCCGAATAGTGAGTTTTTCCGCATTGAAAGCCACCACACAAGCGATTCAAGGTGGATCTGGCGCATTCGGAGGTAAAAAAAGAAAGAGGACGTGGCGACTGTCGTAGACGGAATCCATTCCTATCCTAAAAGACTACCTCTCCTCTATCCCCAATCCCAAGCCCAAGTCTATGCCCAAGCTCCATATATTCCTCCCCATCATTACTACCCTCCACAAAACCCTTTATATTCCATTCCACAACCTCCGTACCCAGTATATAGCGCGCAACCATATGCCCAAACCCCTTCTTACCCGCAGTGGCATGCGCAAGCTCCACAAAATCTCCCATTCGCTCCACCGAATTACCAAAACCCCTCCAGACCCGATTTTCAACCTAGGCCCGAGTATAAGAAAGAGAAGGCGGTCAAAAATCAATTCACACCTCTTAGGGAGTCATATGCTAACTTGTTTGATAGGTTGAGAAATTTGAAGGTCTTAAGCCCAATTCAAGGAAGGCTTTCAAATCCACCGCCGAGGAATCTCGATTATTCTTTAAGGTGTGCGTACTGTTCTGACATGCCAGGCCATGATATCGAGAAATGCTGGCATTTGAAAAGAGCTGTCCAAGATTTAATTGACACCAATCAGATGCTGGTCCAGGCCCCGGAGGGTCCAAACATTAACCAGAATCCGCTGCCAACCCATGCTGAAACCAATATGTTAGAATTGATATATGATGGGAAAGAGTCTTCAAGGTGGTATAAGCCTATTGTCAAGGTACAGACCATTGAGGAGAGATCGGTGAATGTAGCAGAGTCTTTGAAAGCAATGTCATTGAGCCATGGAGAAATGAGAGAAGATAAAGCCCAAGAAAGCACAAAGAAACCCCTGATCATAGTATAAGGCGCCAGAAGGTATGTTGATTTAAGTCAGGATAAACCTAAGTTGACAGTGGTAGGAGCTCTGAGTCAGCCCATCTTGACGGTGAAAGGAGCACTGGCAGCGCCTATTGTCCTCAAACCGGTGACCCAACCTCTGATAGTTGATAAGAAAAAGGTTCCCTGGAATTATGGGCGGACTGTGATGACCTATCACGGGAAAGAAGTAGTGGAAGATGTAGATGAGTTAGGGGGTGTGACTAGTCCATGAAGATGCTTCGTGCCTAAAAGCTTAAGAAAGTCCAAGCCAATGGTGAGTGGACCGTCATCTATCAAAAAGCCTATCACCGAAGAAGAAGCCAAAGAATTTTTGAAAAAGATGAAATTGCCAGAGTATTCAATAATAGACCAGTTCAAGAAAACCCCTGCTCAAATTTCCCTCTTATCTTTGTTGTTGCACTCCAAGGAACATCGTGATGTTTTACTGAAGGTATTAAATGAAGCATATGTTCCTAGGGAGATTACAGTAAATCAACTTGAGAAAATGGTTGGAAAAATCTTTGAGGTCAATCGGATCAGCTTTTCTGATGATGAATTGCCTGTTGAAGGTACAGGGATTACAGTGAAGTGCGAAGATTTCTATGTCACTCATGTTATGATTAACGGAGGTTCAGGTGCAAATATCTGGCCTATTTCTACTTTGCAAAAGTTGAATATTAGTGCTGAGAGGATCAGGCCCAACAATGTATGTGTCAGGGCTTTCGATGGTGCAAAATTAAACTCCATTGGCGAAATAGAACTAATGTTGATCATAGGGCCTGTTGAGTTCTCCATAGAGTTTCAAGTATTGAATATAGACTCCTCTTACAATCTGCTGTTGGGAAGGCCGTGGATCCACAAGGACAAGACGATTGCATCTACACTGCACCAAATGATTAAGTTTGAGCATGACAGGCAAGAAGTGGTTATTCACGGAGAAGGAGATTTGTCCGCCTGCGAAGATTCTCCCTTGTCCCTTATTGAAGCAAATAACGTAGAGGAGACATTGTATCCTTGAATGGAAGGTTATACCGGGACCGCAATTGTCTTCCGCTTCTATCATGATGGTGAGTGAACTTTGGAAATATGAATTTGAGCTAGGAAAGGGTTTGGGAACGTCTCTGCACGGTATAGTTCGTCCCATATGTTCGAGTGAGAACGTGGGCACGTTTGGTCTGGGATTTGATCCTACAGCTGAAGATCTGAAGGAAGCCAAGGGAAGGAAAAAAGAAACATGGTCACTCCCTCGCCCAATGCCGCTACTCAGTGAATCATTTGTTAAGAGCGGTGTCACAAAGCATGTTGAATCTGAAGTTGAATTGGTTGATGACTGCCAGAACCTTTTTATTGATGTTGATATGGTCGAAGCAGGAGAAGGTACCAGTATGGCAGACGTGTAATTCATAGGTCCAGCTGTCCGGCTCAATAATTAGAAAGTCACTCCTCTTCCCGTCAGGAGGGAGTTTTGGTAGTTTATTTTATTTTTCTTTCTGTTTATTTGAGTTATTTCAGGGTTGTAATTCAGATTTTAGTTTGTTTATGTTATTTTGGCATTTATGTTTAAACCCTTCTATCTTTTTATTTAATGAAATGCAATGTCCCTTTTGATCCGTGTCTAATATATTTTCTTTTTCTTTTTTTATATACAGTTCTTTTTATGCTGATTCTAATGACATGACATGCATGAGGAATTTTTAGCCTGATCTTAAAATCCAAACTAATCAAGATGTAATGAAGCAGGATGGGGAATATGATGAAGAAGAAGCACTAGAAGAAATAACCAAAGATTTGGAACAGTTTGAAGACAAATCGAATTCTAATTTGAATGAGACTGAGCCAATAAATCTAGGGGATCAAGAAGATGTTAGGAAAACTAAAATCAGTGTACATGCTATGCCACAGCTAAAATATGGAATGATTCCAGCATTAATTGACTATATGGATGTTTTTGCATGGTCTTATGATGATATGCCTGGTTTAAGCACTGAATTAGTAGCTCACAAATTGCCAACTGATCCCGCGTTCCCTCCTGTCAAACAGAAGTTGAGGAAGTTTAAAACTGATGTAAGTATTAAAATCAAAGAGGAAATCATGAAACAATTTGAAGCCAAAGTAATTCGAGTAGCTCGTTATCCCATGTGGTTATCCAATGTTGTTCCCGTACCAAAGAAAGATGGCAAAATTCGAGTGTGTGTTGATTACCGTGATTTGAACAGAGCAAGTCTAAAAGATGATTTTCCACTGCCCAACATCCATATTTTGTTAGACAACTGTGCTAAACACGAGGTTGCCTCTTTTGTGGATTGCTATGCCGGATATCACCAGATCATTATGGATGATGAAGACGCGGAGAAGACGTCTTTTATCACACCATGGGGGACCTATTGTTATCGAGTGATGCCGTTCGGTTTGAAGAATACCGGAGCAACATACATGAAAGCCATGACCACTATGTTTCATGATATGATGCATAAGTAGATTGAGGTATACGTGGATGATGTGATTATTAAGTCAAAAAGTCTGGCCGACCATGTTAAAGATTTAAGAAAGTTCTTTGAAAGTCTTCGCAGGTATAATCTCAAACTCAACCCGGCAAAATGTGTATTTGGAGTTTCGTCTAGAAAGCTGTTAGGGTTTGTAGTCAGCCGTCGGGGGATTGAATTGGATCCCTCGAAAATTAAAGCCATTCAGGATTTGCCTCCGCCCAAGAATAGAACGGAGGTGATGAGTTTACTTGGTAGACTGAACTACATTAGCAAGTTTATTACTCAACTCACAACCACTTGTGAGCCCATATTCAAGTTGTTGAAAAAGAGTGTTGCGATAAAATGGACTGAAGAATGTCAGGAAGCGTTCGATCGAATCAAAAGATATTTGTCAAATCCGCCCGTGCTGGTACCCCCAGAGCCTGGTAGGCCTTTGATATTATATTTATCAGTCATGGATCATTCTTTCGGTTGTGTCCTGGGTCAACATGATGTCACAGGCAAAAAGGAGCAGGCTATTTATTATTTTAGCAAGAAGTTCACCACATATGAGGCCAAGTATACTCTTCTTGAAAGGACGTGTTGTTCCCTGACTTGGGTGGCACAGAAGTTGAAGCATTATCTCTCATCCTATACTACTTATCTCATCTCCCGCATAGATCCTTTGAAGTATATCTTTCAGAAGCCTATGCCGACAGGTCGATTGGCAAAGTGGCAAATACTGCTTATCGAGTTCGACATTATATATATGACTCGAACCGCCATGAAATCCCAAGACTTGGCAAATCATCTTGCTGAGAATCCTATCGATGAAGAGTACGAGCCATTAAAGACATATTTTCCTGACGAAGAAATATCGTGTGTCGATAAAGTCGTTATAGATGCTGATCCAGGTTGGAGGTTGTTCTTCGATGGAGCTGTCAATATGAAAGGAGTCGAAATAGGTGCGGTTCTTATCTCTGAATTGGGACAACATTTCCCGGTCACAGCACAACTTCGATTCTACTGTACTAACAATATGGCAGAGTATGAAGCCTGCATTCTTGGTTTTCAGGTTAGCTGTTGATATGGGAGTCCAAGAATTATTGGTGTTGGGAGATTCGGATTTGCTCATCCATCAAATTCAAGGCGATTGGGAGACGCGAGATTTGAAGCTCATCCCGTGTCGACAATGCTTGCAGAAGCTATGTCAACGATTTGTGTTAGTAAAATTTAGGAATATTCCAAGGATTCATAATGAAATTGCTGATGCTTTAGCCACTCTGTCTTCAATGCTCCAACATCCTGATAAAGCCTACATTGATCCAGTGCATATACAGAGTCGTGATCAGCATGCTTACTGTAATGCGGTTGAAGAAGAGCTCGATGGAGAACCCTGGTTCTTGGATATCAAGCGATACATTCAGTTAGGAGAATACCCAGTATATGCCACCAACGATCAAAAGAGGACTATTAGGCATTTGGCTAGTGGATTTTTCTTAAGTGGGGGAATCTTATATAAAAGAACCCCAGATCTGGGACGATCTGGGACTTCTGAGGTGTGTAGATGCAAGAGAAGCCTCGACAATCATGGTTGAAATACACTCTGGAGTATGC
This sequence comes from Capsicum pubescens, assembly GCA_030864215.1. Classification (NCBI taxonomy): domain Eukaryota; kingdom Viridiplantae; phylum Streptophyta; class Magnoliopsida; order Solanales; family Solanaceae; genus Capsicum; species Capsicum pubescens. Next base: position 19,088,114 of record CM061541.1, on the reverse strand, counting down.
GGGTCGCATATGAACGGTCATGTCTTGTCAAAAAAGATTCTTCGAGCAGGTTATTACTGGCTTACTATGGAGAGGGATTCTATTCAATTTGTTTGAAAGTGTCATCAATGTCAGGTGCACGGTGATCTGATACGTTCTCCTCCTGTTGAGTTGCATGCAATGGCCGCTCCATGGCCATTCGTGGCTTGGGGAATGGATGTGATTGGAACGATTGAGCCGAAGGCATCAAATGGACATAGATTCATTTTGGTAGCCATTAACTACTTCACAAAGTGGGTAGAAGCAGTAACTTTCAAGTCAGTGACAAAGAAGGCTGTGGTAGATTTTGTTCATGCCAATATCTTTTGTAGATTTGGAATTTCTAAGATGATCATTACAGACAATGCTGCCAATCTCAATAGTCATTTGATGCAAGAAGTGTGTCAACAATTTAAGATCGCACATCGAAATTCTACTCCATATCGCCCAAAGGCCAATGGTGCTGTAGAAGCCGCCAATAAGAATATAAAAAAGATACTGCGAAAAATGGTACAAGGGTCTAGACAGTGGCATAAAAAGTTACCGTTTGCATTGCTAGGTTATCACACCACTATTCACACTTCAACAGGGGCAACTCCATATTTATTGGTGTATGGGACAAAAGCATTCATCCCTGTAGAAGTTGAAATTCCCTCTCTTCGAGTCATTGTAGAAGCAGAGATTGATGATGACGAATGGGTAAAAACCCAACTGGAACATTTGAGTTTGATTGAGGAAAAATGACTAACATCTGTGTGTCATGGCCAGTTGTATTAGAGGAGGATGGCTCGAGCGTATAACAAAAAGGTCCGTCCCAGGAATTTTGAAGTTGGTCAGTTGGTATTGAGACGTATCCTTCCTCACCAGGTTGAAGCGAAAGGAAAGTTCTCCCCTAACTGGCAAGGTCCCTTCGTTGTGATGAAAGTGTTGCCCAATGGATCCTTATATTTGACAGATATTGAAGGCAAAATAGCAGAAATGGCTATCAATGCTGATGCGGTCAAAAGATATTATGTATGATATTTGATCCTTTGTTGATTTTATTGCATGTTTAGTACTTGCATTTTTGAAGATTGATATGATGAAGGCATTTTATTCTTCTATCCAAACATTGTGTCATCCTTTGTTTACCCGTTTGAGCTTCGTTTTATTTTTCTTTCATATCCCTCTTTTGGAATCAAAATAGAGTCAAAGATAAATGTCAAGAAAATAAGAATAAAATAAAGAGTTCGAAAATAAAAGAAAAAAAATCAAATCAAAACAAAGAACAAACTGATGGAACTACGTGTGACCTGATTCTTCTCTCTCGGGAGTGAGATACGTAGGCTTCCCTATTTCGGGCTCGGTCCAACCAAATAAAGATCAATGATTCACCCACTTCAAGTGTCATTTGAACCTCTTGCCATTCTTTTCTAACCTTATCCGAAAGCCAAGTTACAACCAAAGAAAGTCCTTTAGAATAATTTTTGATAATGTTAAGGCTAAGCACGCAATGGATATGATGATATATTGTGAGGTACCACGTGTCTCCCTCAGCATAAGAAATCAGGCACCATAAGGCGATGGTGAGTGGAGAGAAAAATAAATGAGAGAGTATTATTAGTGAAAATCTTCACGGGCACCGTAAGGCGATGGCGAGTTCAAGAGAAAAGTGAAAGGAAAAAGAAAGAGATTTGTTGGCGAAAGTATTTTAAGATGTCGTAAATTGAATGTGATGTATGATTCCAATAGATTTGAAGAAGCGGGTCAGCGGCAAAGGCACGAACTCAACAACAAATGGGGAGTTTGGATAGGAAGATCAGGCAGCTGAATCCAAAATGCATGTCATACTCATTGGAGTTGGTTGTCGTATTCAGATAAGTTTTCTTTTGAATATGAGACATTGCCCTTTTCTTTCATTTACATATTCATGCTTTTTGTATTTTTATTGTCATTCATCAAAATAAAAGTCACCATCATTTCTTTACATTTTAAGTCAAGTCTGTGTCAAAACAAGCGAGAAAGGATTTCAAAATTTACTACCAGTTTTTCCAATTATATGAGGAAAAGCCAAGGACCAACACATGAAAGAAATATAATCGTAATTCAAAACGAAGCAAAGGAAGTCTATCAACCGATAGACTGTTGGATTCATGGAAGCATTCAGATTTGGAAAAGGGTGCACCTCATAGGCATGGTAAAATAGAAATCCATTGTTCGAGTCATAACTCATTTCCCTCAATCTGGATCCGGGTCAATGATGCGGCAAGACAGGGCAAGCGTCAGCGATTGGGAACAAAGATAAAAGGAACGAGTGCTGGGGCGGATACCTGAGAAGCCAAGTGCTGCAAGCCACCACTAAGTTTTTAACTGACAAATTTTCTTTGTTGAAACAGGGGCAAATTCACTTCACTTAATTCATCTACCATTGGAAAAACACATCCATGGGGATTTTACTTTTTGTTCAGGACCCTCCTAAAAAATGGGATTTTACTTTCCGTTCAGGACCCTCCTGGAAAATGGGATTTTACTTTCTGTTTAGGACCCTCCTGAAAAATGGGATTTTACTTTATGTTCAGGACCCTCCTGAAAAATGGGACTTTACTTTCTGTTCAGGACCCTCCTAAAAAATGGAATTTTACTTTCTGTTTAGGACCCTCCTAAAAAATGGGATTTTACTTTCTGTTCAGGACCCTCTTGGAAAATGGGATTTTACTTTCTGTTCAGGACCTTCCGGGAAAATGGGATTTTACTTTCCGTTCAGTACCCTCCTGGAAAATGGGATTTTACTTTCCGTTCAGGACCCTCCTGAAAAATGGGATTTCACTTTATGTTCAGGACCCTCCTGAAAAATGGGATTTCACTTTATGTTAAGGACCCTCCTGAAAAATGGGCTTTCACTTTATGTTCAGGACCCTTCTGAAAAATGAGGTTTTACTTTATATTCAGGACCCTCCTGAAAAATGGGACTTTACTTTCTGTTCAGGACCCTCCTGAAAAATGGGACTACGCTTTCAAATGAAATACTACTTTACTATAATTTTTGTTTGGGACAATTTTCGTTCTAGTTTTAATTTTGGATTTCAGGAGCCCGCCTGAAGAACAGGGTGATGAAATAGCAAGTCAGGAGCCCGCCTGGAGAACAGAGTGAAGAAATGAAAAGTCAAGCAACAAAGTGATGAAATAGTAAGTCAGAAGCCCGCCTGGAGAATAGGGTGAAGAAATGAAAAGTCAAGCAATAAAGTGATGAAATTGCAAGTCAGAAGCCCGCCCGAAGCACAGGGCAACTAAATGAAAAGTCAAGCAACAAAGTGAAGAAATTGAAAAGCAAGCAACAAGTTAAATAAATAGCAAGTCAGGAGCCCGCCTGAAGAATAGGGTGATGAAACTCAAGTCAAGAGTCCAAAAGAAGCTGCACAGATAGGATTTTGTAATTTCATTTATGTTTTTAACTTGTAATTTTCATTTTTTGATGTAATAACAGAGCCGCGGACTGGAACCTCGACGGAACCTCACTCGACTCTCCAACTCGGCATAGTCCTTCTCTTTCCAATCCTTTGAAATACCCGTGACTTGATTCTCTCATAACTTGGGTAGGTAGGATGTCTTAAGTCAAAACCCGGTTGTCCTTCTTCCTTCTGTTTCTTTGAATAATGGTCGGGTCAAAATTTGTTCTCGCTGTCTACTTCTTTGTCTGAAAACACTTCATGTTTACATTCAAAGGGGGCATGATGTAGACCCATAGCTCGCACCCCACGACGTAGAAACACCCAAATCAGCTGTCAAGCTAGCTGAAATCAGCCCGCTCAACTTGATTCCGGTGACGGGCCCATCGGGTTTCAAACTCACCGACCTTCTTCGTCTTAAAATCGATCCTTTTTTTGCGCTTTAAGTACAGGTTCTGTTTACTCTATTGCAACTTCGTTGTGGGCTTATGGATCCTCGTACTGATTTCGGAAACTTGATTATTCTTTGGTTTTGGGGTTTTGGATTGGAGTTTGATGGTTATCGGTTTGGAGTTGGATAATAGTCGAGATTTTATGGTATTCTTTGTGGTTCCGAAACGGCTTTATTCTCTTCTTAATCAATCGAGAGTATTCGGAAAGTCCATTTCTATAACCCTTGTTCCTTATTTCATTTTTATTCGGTATAATGATGTTGTGATTATGCGTGTGGTAAGTATGATTGTTGGATTTGGTCGATGTCATGATTATGTGCTTGACAGTTTGATTGCGGTGATATATGAAACGAATTGGAGTAATTTTGGTGTAATTGGTAAAAACGAAGCTAACGGGGGTGGAATTGAGAAATTGATAAAAGGTGAATGTAGATTAATTTTCGTTTGTTGTCTTTTTGTTGAATTCGGAATAAGCATGAATGTGATAGATTTGTGATATGTTGAAATGGATAGGCAATATAGGTTCGAGTAGGCAAAATTTAGGTGTGATGTGTTGATTGAATGCTTTGAATATTTGAATGTGTGTTTTGAACGTGATTTTTTAGTTAGCCTATTTAATTCAAATGTATTTATTCGGTCGGGGAATGCCCCAAGACACATTGTATTTATTCACCGGGGAATGCCCCGACGTATCATGTTGGCGGAAAATGATCGTGATGAAGGCCCGAGGCGTCGGGTAGAGCATTAGTCTAGAATTAATTTGGAATAGGATTTATTTTTATGCATTTTTCTATTTTTGGACTGTATAATTGGACTGGACACTAAATTTTGGAGTTGTTTTGTTTCATGTGTTTGATGGATTATTTTATGTGTTTTTGTGTGGTTTATACGTTTGTAATGTCAAATTAGCCGATACGCTCTACCAAGAGACCGTGGTCGAACCACGGGATCGAGGGGTGCCTAACACCTTCCCCTCGGTCAACAGAATTCCTTAGCCGGAATCTCTGTTCGCAGATCAGTTTTATAGAGTCAAAACCGTTTTGAAAAAGGATATTCATGGGTGACTTGGCACACCCGATTTATGCCAAGTGGCGACTCTGAGTTTTGAAACTAATGAATCCTTTTCTAAACAATCGTTTTCTTTTGTCACTTAATAATATAACCCTTTCGAACTTAAAAATTCAATCATTTTGGAGTGAAAAAAAAAAGGGGTGTGACATCTAAAAAACGCATAAGTTGACAAAACACACACGTAAATACAAAAGTAAAGAAAAGAAAGAATTCGAATGTAATGTAATACAACACATATTTACACAAAAATCAAGAAAAAAACTTACGAGAAACAGGAAAAAACTATCAAGTCCTTGAAGAGAAAGTAGTTGAAGGTGTAACAACAGTGAGAAATAAATAGTGTGTAGTAGAACGAACGATTAAGTAAGGAGGGACCTATTTATAGAGGATTGAACTTGAATGATTTAGGCAAAAAATTGCAACTGTTCACCTCCCTTTATTAATGATATTCTTGATTACTGTAAAAAGTTATGACTTAATTAAATTAATCAATATTATGATAAGTCTTGACTTTTCAGCTTTATTATTATTAATAATTAGTTCTTTCCAGGAACCATTTTTTTACACTATTTTGGACTACAGATAATATATTTGTTGCATCAGATAAATCATCTGTTACAACAGATATATCATGATTTGCAACAAATAGATAACCTGTTGCATCAGATAATATATCTGTTGCAACATATAATATATATTTATTTTTTAAAAAATATATTATCTTCATGACATCCAAATTTTCTGACTTTTTAATTATATAAATTAATAAAGCAGATTTAAAGGCACAATTGTTCGCCTCCATTTATTAATTACATTCTTGATTACTGTAAGAAGTTATGACTTAATTAAATTAAACAATATTGTGATATGTCATAACTTTTCAGATTTATTATTAAAATAATTAGTTCTTTCCAGAAATCATTTTTTTTTACACCGAGTTGGACAACAGATTATATATTTGTTGCATCAGATAAATCATCTGTTACAACAGATATATCATCCATTGCAACAAATAGATAACCTGTTGCAGCATATAAAATATATATTTTTTAAAAAATATATTATCTTCATGACATCCAAATTTTCTGACTTTTTAATTATATAAATTAATAAAGCAGATTTAAAGACACAACTGTTCACCTCCATTTATTAATGACATTCTTGATTACTGTAAAACGTTATGACTTAATTAAATTAATCAATATTATGATAAGTCATGACTTTTTAGCTTTATTATTATTAATAATTAGTTCTTTTCAGGAATCATTTTATTTTTACACTGAGTTGGACAACAGATAATATATCTATTGCATCAGATAAATCATGAGTTTCAACAGATATATCATAATTTGCAACAAATAGATAACTTGTTGCATAAGATAATATATCTGTTGCAACATATAATATATATATTTTTTAAAAAAACTATATTATCTTCATGACATCCAAATTTTCTGACTTTTTAATTTTATAAATTAATAAAAAAAATTTAAAGGCACAACTATTCACCTCCATTTATTAATGACATTCTTGATTACTGTAAAAAGTTATGACTTAATTAAATTAATCAATATTATGATAGGTCATGACTTTTCAGCTTTATTATTATTAATAATTAGTTCTTTCCAGTAACCATTTTTTTTACACCGATTTGGACAACAGATAATATATCTGTTACATCAGATAAATCATCTGTTTCAACCGATATATCATGATTTGCAATAAATAAATAACCTGTTGCGTCAGATAATATATCTGTTGCAGCATATAATATATATATATATATATATATATATATATATATATATATATATATATATTAAAAAATATGTTATCTTCATGACATCCAAATTTTCTGACTTTTTAATTATATAAATTAATAAAGCAGATTTAAAAGCACAACTGCTCACCTCCATTTATTAATGACATTCTTGATTACTTTAAAAAGTTATGACTTAATTAAATTAAGCAATATTATGATAGGTCATGACTTTTCAGCTTGAAGCTTAGCTTTCTAATTATTAAAATAATTAGTTCTTTCCAGCAACCGTTTATTTTTTACACGGAGTTATACAACAGATTATATATCTGTTGTATCAGATAAATCATCTATTACAATAAAAATATCATCCGTTGCAACAAATAGTTAATATGTTGCATCATATAATATATCTGTTTCAACATATAATATGTATATCTTTTAAAAAAAATTATCTTCATGACATCCAATTTTTTGACTTTTTAATTATATAAATTAATAAAGAAGATTTAAAAACAAGAATATTTCTAGTGAGTTTTTTACGGTTTAAATTGTGTTTATCATTTATTTCCTTATTCTTTTCTGTGAAAAGAAATGACTTAATTAAATCAAGCTGGTGGTGACTTAATCTTTCCGTTTCTTTAATAACCATTTTTATTAATTGAGTTATGACAACAGATTGTATATCTGTTGCATCAGATAACCCATCTGTTTCAATAGATATACCACCTGTTGCTATAAATCGACCATCTGTTTAAGGAACTTTTTTGATTTCTTCTAACTGATTCATAAGTCGCAACAGATGAGGAATTTGATGCATCAGAAGCGTTTTTTGTTTTTATTTATTTGTTGAATGTGTTTAGACAAAAGTCACAGTCACGACTATTCATTAACTTTTTTCTTAAAAATCATATCATGTATATATCTTAATTAAATTAATCAAATGTTGTGACTTTTTTTAAATTAAATAATCTTTCTTTTACGATTATAATATCATTTAGTTCCTTATTATTTATTAACGAACCATTTTTAGGAGAATTTCTCATCATGACCGCATCCCTAACTCCAACCGCCGACATGTTTTGAATAGAGAATAAATAGAATGTTAATTAACTATTGAATAAGAATTAAAAATTCAAAATCGACCAAACCAAACCAAACCAAACCAAACCAAACCAAACCAAACCAAACATATACATGGATTTTTTTGAATCCCTTATAGGTAGATCGGATATAAAAAAGGGAAATACATACGCTAAAAGAAAGAAAAAACATAACCTAATTATTATTATTATTATTATTATTATTATTATTATTATTATTATAAGTATTAGTATTAGTATTACTATTATTATTGTCAACCTCACAATTTTCATCCGGCAGCAGCAGGGCTCTCCTCAGCTTTGCTCGGAAGTCGGCCAAATTCCTTTGGAGTTCATCAAACTGCCTTTGAAGTTCCTGCAAGGAATCGATATGAACCTTCTTGTACGAATCTGGATCTGACATATTAGTATTGTAAGTATAGTAGAATGAACGATAGTGAGTGAGAGTGAGTGAGTGAGTGAGTGAGAAGGCCGGAGGGACCTATTTATAAAATGATTGAGAATTGGAAGGGACTAGACTTAGTCAAACAAAACGTCACGACTGTTCATATCCCTTAAAATAAAAAATTACACAAATCTCATATTTAAGACACTATATTACACAATATCCCTTAATGTCTTCAAAAATTACATAAAATCCCAAATTCATATTTACTAGTGATACATATGCTATATGTATCACTACTGTATACATATGTATATACTAGTGATACATATACATATGTATCACTAGTCCATATATGTATCACTGCTTAACATATGTATCAAAATTTAAAATTCTGGGATAAAATATAATTAGCAAACTATCCGGGATTTAATGTAATATTGCTGAAATTATTCGAGATTTATGTGTTGTGTGTGTTACTTAAATAATACTGGTGAATTTATTAATAAGAAAATTAGAAAAAAAATGGATCTAACTACAACATTTTATCTTTTTGTTGTATTTTCGAAAGATAAAGATTGGTAATCTGTTGCAAAATATATTCCACCTGTCAGATAACTTACAACATATAGATAATATGTTGCAACAGATGGATATATCAGTTTGCTTTTCCTTTAGCTGTGGTGTCTGTTGCAACTTGCTAGTCACTGTTTATTCAATTTCATCGAGAGCAATAGATTTTTCTAAACACTTCTTGGCCAAATTCAATTTTTGCTCTTGGATTGCTTCTGTTTTTTTCTTTGCATCCTTCACCCAAACTAAATTTTGATATTGGATTGAGGGCAAAAATTGAATTTGGAGGCCATCTTGAAGGATGCAAAGAAAAAAAGAGAAGCAATCCAAAAGAAAAAATTGAGTTTGGCCAAGAAGTGTTTAGAAAAATCTATTGCTCTCGCTGAAATTGAATAAACAGATGACTAGCAAGTTGAAACAGACACCACAGCTAAAGGAAAAGCAAACTGATACATCCATTTGTTGCAACAGATTGTCCATATGTTGTAAGTTATCTGACAGGTGTAGTATATTTTGCAACAGATTACCAATCTTTATCTTTCGAAAATACAACAAAAAGATAAAATGTTGTATTTAGATCCATTTTTTTCTAATTTACTTATTAATAAAGTCACCAGTATTATTTAAGTAACACACACAACATATAAATCCTGGATAGTTTGCATCAGATGTGGAGTCTGTTGCGTCAGATATGGAGTCCGATGCAACAGATATGGAGTCTGTTGGAATACATAGCAGCCTTGCTGGTGGTTTGACTTGTTCCATCAGTTGCTCCGTCTGTTTCAACATCAACAACAGCATAAACTATAAACAACAAATAAAAAACATCAGCAACAAAGAAAACAACAACATTTGTTCCAACAACATCATCAACTACAAAGAAGCATACATCCTATGTTCCAACACCATCAACAATAAGGGACGGACCCACATGGAGTCCTCCGAGTGCGCGAGCACAGACTGAACTCATATCGAACTTTATATATGTATGTGGAAATAAAGAAAAAAATATATATAATCTAATCAGTGAGCACCCATAGTAAGAGTTGTTTGGTTAGCCTAGTTGTTGTTTATGGGTGCTTAAGGCTATTTATTTCTTTTGGTCTTGAGTTCAATTCCCACTCAGCACATATTTTTTAAATTTTGGTAACCAACTCTTCTCTTCTTATTCACTTTAAACTTTTTATTTTTTTCTCCCTTACTCCTTGTGTTGATTGTTCGGACTCCACTATTTTTAAGCTAAGAAGCACCCACCGTCTAAACCACACCACACCACACCACACCACAAGTTCCAATAATGCCAAACCCACCAATAACACCACACCACAAGTTCCAACAATGCCAGCCCCACCAACAACATCAATAACAACATCAATAACAAAGAAACAAACAAAATACATAAAAATAATGATACTTCCAACAAGACTTTTAAACTTCTCCCAACAGATGACTTTTTTTCGTATCTTATAATAAAAATTCTCAGTATGTTTATTCAACAATTAAAAGTTCCTTCAAATTTTTTAAATAAATATGATATGGAAAAATGGTAATTAAATAAACAAAAAGATGTAAATAAAGTTGCAAGAAGAAGACGAGAATGAAAGAGAAATAGTGAATCATATCATACAATGTCAAAAGGGGGTCAAAACAACAATTTCAGTCGAGGAATCTAAGATATGGATATCGATCGATTTAGATCCAAACGAAAATTTTTGAGAAAGAGGAGAGAAAACAAAGGCTGTGATAACCCTAAAGAGGATAGAAAGAAAAAAGATGAGAGATTTAGGGCTGAAGGAGAGGAGGGGAGAGATGAGATAATTCTAATTTCTAGATGTACTACCCTTAATATTAAATGACTAAACAAAGTGTATTTATTCAAATTTATATTTACAAAGCGTAATTAATAAGGCTAATTTGGTAGTAAAATAAACCCCTAATTAATATTTTCTTGATGGGAGTTCCAAGTCAATATGAAAAGGAAGAAGTATTAAGGGTTTTAATATTCATTAATTAATATTCACTAATAATTTGAAGGGCACGAGGAAGAAAACGGGTGACATTGAAAAGACAGGACAAGACTACTCATTGAGATTTTTGAGTTATCCAAGAAATATTTTTTATCGCCTTTAGTAGTACTACTACTTTATCTACTTGGGCAGTAGCTTGCTTTAAAATTAAAAGAAAACAAAAAGATTTTCAAACAGATATGTCGTTTGTTGCAACAAATTTAGATATATGTTTGAGAAATCCCAACAGCTCAATCATCTGTGACAACAGATGAAATATCATTTGATAACTAAATCAGAAACGTCATCAATTACAACAGATATCAATATCTGTTTGAAAATTTCTAACACCTCAGTCATCCACCATAAAAGATGCAAATGTCTATTTGATAATTAAATAAGAAATGTCATCTGTTGCAACAGATATTGTAATCTATTTGAAATTCTCCAACAACTCAGTTGTTTGTTGCAACGGATTTCATTGCAATTGATTTAGGATGAACTAGGGATGAAAGAATGAGCTCCTCATTAACTTAATGTTAAGATTAATAATAGTACCTACATTGATCTAAGTGGAACGAGGGATGAATGAATGAGCTCACAGGGTCAATTACAAATCCAATTAAGTCGTTGTATTTGCATGGTATTAGTATTGCGTTCATCTCGAACCGCGTCGTCGATCGATCACTCTGAGTTGAAATGTGTTCTCATTAACTTAATGTTAAGATTAATAATAGTACCTACATTGATCTAGGTGGAATTAGGGATGGATGAATGATCACAAAGGGTCAACTACAACTTCAATTGAGTTTTTTGGCAATTTCATGATGAGGCGGTACTACATTCCTCCCGACAAGAGTCATTGATCGATCACTCTGAGATGAACCAATTCTTACTACCTCGTATGTTCAACTAATACCTTAATTGAATAATCTGGGACTAGGGGTGAGTTCTCATAGGGTCAACTACAACTTCAATTGAGTTTTTTGGCAAATACGTGATGAGACGGGACTGCGTTCCTCCCGACAAAAGTCATCGATCGATCACTCTGAGCTGAACCGATTCTTACTACCTCATATGTCCAACTAATACCTTAATTGATTAATCTAGGACTAGGGGTTAGTTCTCATAATGTCAACTACAATAGATGACAGTGCCTATTTGATAATTTAGAACAGATGGGTAATCTATTACAACATATGACTCAATCCATTTGATAATTTACAACAGATGGGTAATTTGTCGCAACATATGACTTAATATGTTTGATAGTTTACAACAAATTCGTGATCTGTCGCAACAAATGGTTTAATCTGTATGATAGTTTACAACAGATGTATAATATGTTACAACAGATTACATAATTTGTTTGATTTGATCCAACAGAAAAGACATTTGTTGCAACAGGTTGAACATTTATTTATATATAATTCAATTGAGTTCATATGTTAGACTAATACCTTAATTGAATGTGAGTTCTCATAGGGTCAACTAAAACTTCAATTGAGTCTTTTGTCAATTGTATGATGAAACGGTACTGCGTTCCTCCCGACCAGAGTCGGCGATCGATCACTCTGAGCCGAACCGATTCTTACTACCTCATATGTTAGACTAATACCTTAATTGATTAATCTAGGACTAGGGTACTAATACCTTGATTGAATAATCTGGGACTAGGGGTGAGTTCTTATAGGGTAAACTATCGATTAATCTAGGACTAGGGGTGAGTTCTCATAGGGTCAGCCACAATAGATGACAACGCCTATTTGATAATTTACAACATATGGGTAATCTGTTACGATATATGATAATTCATTTGATAATTTACAACAGATGGGTAATCTGTCGCATCAGATGACTTAATTGTTTGATAATTTACATCAGATTCGTAATCTATTGTTACCTAATCTGATTGATAATTTACAACAGATGAGAAATCTAATGCAATATGTTGAACATTTATTTTTTATAATTTCAATTGAGTTCATATGTTAGACTCCTAAATTGATTAATCTAGGACCAGGGGTGAGTTTGCACAGGGTCACCTCCTAGAGTACTCGGTCAACTACAACTTCAATTATTTTTATATGATTTTAAAAATTATGCATATATTTTATGATTTTAAAAATAATTAAGATCATTTCGGACCAAATTAACATTTTCAAAACTACTTGTCATTCTTTTCCAAAATACAAATCAACTCATACAAAACGTTTCATCATTTCAAATCTCGAGGTCTGGCTCTTTCTCTCTCATTCTCACTCAAAAATACAGTACAGACAACAACTACTCAATAAATTTGTTCAACCCTCCATAACAGATCACGTTTCCTCTCATTTCCAACCACATAGGTGTTATTTTCGATATCATTCTTGCTTGTATCAGTCGTTTTCTTTATCTTCGTAGGCAACAGAGTTCGAGAAGAGCTCTATATTTGTTTTTTTATAAAAAATAAGGGTTTTTAAGTTAATGATGAAAAATAAAACTTTTAGTTGTATTATCTTCGAGAATGGGTTTACAATTTTGAGTTTTGATAGTAAAATCATAGGAAGAACTCGAGAAATCCCTAGTTTTCATCGCAGTGTTCCATTGACTGTCGTGGTATAGTTGGATGGTGTTGGTGGTGGTGGTGTTTGTAGTCGTCGTGGTGGCACCGGTGGTGGCATTGGTTGGTGGTGTTTGTGGTGGTGTCGGTATTCGTGGTGTTTGTTTGTTTGTTGGCATTGGTTGGTGGTGGCTGTTGGTGTGTCGGTATTTGTGGTGTTTGTAATGTATTTTTTAAAATTTATGCATACATCAACTGTAATGTAATTTTTATTTTTCTTTGTCTGTAGATAAAACATGTCTCCCAAAAGAAAAGAAAGTGAAAGTGGATCAACGTCTGACCACTAAAAATAAAAAGCTACAGTACAGAGGGATTCGGAGGAGCTTCCTGAACAATCTCAGTCAGGAAAAATTAAAGCTGAGGAGAGATATGAAAACAACATTGAGGGAGGTGGACAAGGGTCCGTAGATGGTGATGAAGAAAATGAAGGTGAGAAAGAGAGGGAATTGGAGAGTCAGAAAGAGAAAGAGGATGATCATCAATATGATGATAATGGATCACCGACGGGGCATGAGTTAATATCGACATCCCAGCATGATCCTGTCAAAACTTTTAGTATTGACAGGTTTGAAATTGCGATGCCGATAAATGACCCAGAAGGAAAACAACTAACTGGTCAAATTGTACGTAAATGTCAGATGGGGAAATTTTTTGAACATTTTATGAAAATTATGAAGAACGAAAAAATAGGCGGACTTTTTAAGAAGAGTTGCTTTGGAAGCTTTCTTGAGCTGCTTGAGGACCCCTCTGCTCGTATCCATTTTACTATGACGATGGTATATGGTCTTCTCAAGCGCTGGATCAAGTACACGGGGGATGATAAAGATCCGGAGAAGGGGGGTAAAGAGAAGATGGATGGAATCTGGATCAACTACTGTGGCATGCCTATTTGTTTTGGCTTGCAAGAGTTTTCCATAGTGACGGGCCTGAGATGCCATCGTCCAGAAGGACCACCACCCCGCAAAAGATCCAAGGCAAGAAAATACAAGGGAAAAATAGATGGGTTGTTTGACATTGCTCGATGTGGATACAAAGCATCGGATTTGTTGATAGATCTCGAGGATAAAACCATACCAGAGCAGTACAGGGAGCAATTGTGCTTAGTTTGGTTTGACCATTCGATTATATTAGCAAGAGACATCAACAAGGTCCTAGAAGATGATTTGTTGGCGCGTGCTGAGGATTTTGATAAATTCAACAATTATTCGTGGGGATATGAAAACTTCTACTTGACTGTCCAATATTTACTGACAAAGCTATCCTCAGGGACGACCATATTATACGGCTTTCCTTGGGCTTTCATGGTAAAATTAATCACTAATTTTACTCATCCATTAATTTATATTGAATATAGTTATTATAATTTTTTTTTGCTTGCTTTCTGTTTATACTTTTTAGGCTTGGGCATTTGAAGTCATTCCTTCCCTCCGAAAGCAGTTAATGGATTACCCGAATGAGGTTTCTCATCCAAGGATGTTTAGGTGGTTGGCTGCAAAGAGCAACGCCAATATTAAGGAGGCTGATCTCTTTAACCCTTCGGATGATGCAGTACATCCTCTTCAAGTAAAATAATTCTACTCAAAGATAAGAAAGATATTGAACAGATGTTATAGCTGGTCATTGAGATATTATATCTGGTGCACCAGATGGGACATCTATTGCGATGGGTCATATCTTACATCAAATTACCCATATGTGGCTTTGGTTCTCTGAACCTGACTCCTAAACGATTAACCATCTAATGCAAATTATGCAACAGATGTTTAATCTGATAACATATCATTTATCTATTGCGATGTACAGATCATCTGTTGCATAACAGATTACCCTTCTTATGCAGCTGTTGCAACAGATGATTGATATTTTGCATCAGATTATCCATGTGTTGCTCTGTTCTCTGAACCAGACTCAAACAGATTTTAACCATATACTGCAAACTATGCAACAGATGGGTCTTTTTTTTTTAAATGTAGCCCAACTGTGAAAATTATTATATTATATGATTTAAATGCATCTGTCTTTTTTTTTCTTTTTTATAGGTTGTGCATCCATGGATCGTGCCAACTGAGGAGGAGTCGGTGATGACTTCTTATATTACTCTAGGTCATGTCAATACTATTGCAGACCCAATGATGGAGTTAATAAAAAAAGAATTGGCTGGAGCAACAACCATAAGAAGAGCAGTTAGGCAAGGTCAACCTACTGTTGAGGCTCTTCATGACCAACCTTTTACTAAGGCAGATACGGATGCTTCTTCTGGTGGAGTTGTTGGTGTTGGTGGAAGGCATGCTGATGCTTCTACCACTCGTGATGATGAGCATGTTGATGCTCAAGAAAGAATAAATATGTTTGAAAATACCACTTTTCTCCCTTACACAGGTCCCTCTCACCCCTCTTCACTCTCGTGTTCTCGTTGCGAATGCGATAAGTTCAAGGACAGACAAGATAAACTCTTTAAAAAAGTACAGGCTATCTCTAAAGCTATCGAGGAATTCAAATCCAAGAGGTGTGTCATACCATCCAAGAAGGTGACGGAGCCACTGTCATGCCTCAAATCCTATTAGGGCGGACTAGCACCCGTAACCGAGGAGGCCCGGGAGAACCAGCTCATAACCTTATACTTCTCATGCATACCTCTATGACAACCCGAAATTCGGACAGCATCATGTCACATATAATAGGAAATAATAACCTGTATAAGCTCAAGCACACATATATATGTATATACAATACTTGGTCGTTGGAACCATCACGTCTATTAACAAAATACCACCTTGACTGTACATTAGGTCTACAAAGCCTCTAGACAATACACAGAGTTTAACTAAGGTCGGGACACACCCCGCCATATAACTAACTTCTATACAATACCAAAAGTGACTGGATATGACACGGAAAGCCCCAAAGCAAACTGGAGCTCACCAAAAGCAGCTGGATATCCTGGCTCCTACTTGTGCGGTGTATGAGCTGAGGTACCTGTGCCTGCAACATGAAATGCAGGTCCCCCGTGGGGGACGTCAGTACAAAATATGTACTGAGTATGTAAAACTGTAGATAATCACATATGATATAGGAGCTCAATAGAAATCAGAAACAAGTGAATAAATCGTAATAGGAGTGGACCATAGATACTAGAACTTGTGACAACCTGTACATTGTATTTATTTAATCACTTTACCTTCGTTCTTATCATCTTTGTAATCATTACTGTATTGTACTGTGACCATTAGGCTGCCTCCAGTACATATCAACTGGGATCGACCCATGATAGGCTTATGTCCCTGGGATACCACCCATAAACACATAAATAGGGATCGACCCATGATAGGCTTATGCCCCTGGGATACCACCCGATAAGACAGAACTTCCATCACTTAGTTTAATTAATCTTTGAGATTGTTATTTCGGTTGCCACCACATTTTTGATACTTTGAAACAATGATACATCAATAAGAGACATATAAATAGACCATCAATGCAATAACGATGAAGTAAGAATTCATTGGCACATAAATGAAGTGTTTTGGAGTCATCAATGCCATAACAATGAAGTAGGAACTTATTGGTATATCAATGAAAGGTTTTGGAGTCATTAATAGCACATGGATCTTGTTTGAGTAACCGGATACCTTATGACATTCATTAGTGCAATAAACATGTAAGATTTGGAAAACAAGTAAGTATTGGAATGTCTTGACATCTTGTAGGGTGGAAACAAGTTCATTGGTAATGTAGGAAATCATACAAAACCATTATGGATCACATGTTATTGAATAACTTTGGAAACTTTCTTAATAGAACAATTGTTCACTTTCATGCCAAAGATATGGTATAGAGTATACTTTACATACCTGACTGTCAACCTTCAATACTAGTCCCAAATGGACTTCCCGTCTTTTCAGATTACTTATCTACAATGAACATATATAGCAATCTAGTATTAGCAACCAAACGTCACAATTCAATTATTTGAATTCACCAAACTAGTGGTTAAGTAGTAAGTCTTAATTACACCATAAAGGGTGTCACTTTAACCCTCTTATACTCCAATTACATTCACATGCCATACATATTCATACAACATCCTCCAATATCATGTTTGGATTCATTTATCCTTCAAACCAATCCATTAAACCAAATTGAGCCATAGACATGAATAATCATCAATTCAATAGTATATCACCATATCCACCTTCCATAACTCAATTACCATATCCACCTTCCACAATTCAATACAACCAAACCATGCAAAATAGTCCATAACTCTATTTCCATTACCTTTCAATAACAACCAATACATATAATTCTCTATCACACATATACATATGGAAAAGAACAGAAGCAAACAATATTCATACCTTAGAATTCACCTCTTGATTATGCAATCCTGTTTTCACAAATAATAGGTGTCGTTCGAAGCTCTCGAGATGACAAACGCAGTTATCGGATTACTTTGGAATTTCTACAGTTGAATCAAAAGTAATTTAAAGGTCAAATTTGGCTAGGGTTTGTTCTTTCTCAATGATTGATGATGAAAATGAGTTTTTGAACTCATACACATGTATATATACAGATATTCCCATCCATAATATAATAGGAAATGACCAAAATGCCTTTAAAATTTAAATAATGTCAAATCTGTCCTTTGGTGGACTGTTTTGATAAGCTAAAGTAGATCGACCATAACTCTTTGATTTGATATCGGATTTGTGTAAAGTTGGTATCGTTGGAAGGATAATTCAAAGGGCTTTCATTTCATATAAAGTAGGCCACCCAGTTCGTCTTGTACAAGGATTTATGGTCGTTTGAAGTTGACCCTAAAAATCTATTTTGATAAGCTGAAATAAAACGAGTATAACTCCTTACTCAGACGTTGGATTTGGATGAAACCAATTGCATTGGAAACAATACTCAAAGATATTTCTTTTCATAGGTCGTAGATCTCCCAGTTCATTATATTAAGGGAGTTATGATCATTCAAAATTGACCCAAAAATTCAGCTGGCCTCAGTAGTTTGTGTGCAGGAAATTTTCCTGCACATTTACTATTCCCAAATATCCCGGCCACCGTTTTATAGTTTCGAACGTGCTCGATTATATCCGAAACCTATCTGTTTTTGGAAATCTTTATATCGTTGGAAAGATTATTCAATAACCTTCACATGGAACATCGACGGGCAAATTCCGGTATAAATAAAATAAAAAAATTAATTCCATATAAATAAGACCAATATACGTACTTAAATACGCCAATACACGTACTTGAATAGGGGGTGTTACAGCCACACACTCCTACAATGTTGGTTAGGAGAAAGAAAAGAGCAATTAGAGACGTACCCTCTGCTCGAAAATCAAAAGAAATTGCAATTCCTCCCTCTCCAAAAGCTGTTGAAGTTCAGTGGCCAGTCAAGAAGGTGGACATATACGCGGAACTTGGCGCCGAAAAGAAGAGGGATCTGTGACAGGCTAAGAATGCCAAGTCAGGCGCACCAGATTACCCCAGGCCTCCCTTTCCCCCCCAAGACTTCCAGACTATGACTGATATACGTATGTCGTACGAGGACAAGGCAAGTTTACTTTTCCTAACATAGTCCTTCTAATCTACACCATGAAGAAGAAGCTACGCAACAGATTTCACATCTGTTGCAACATCTGTTGCAACGGCTGGATATACTGGTGCAACTGGTTGTGGCTCTGTTGCATAAGTTGCGTTAGATTATTGATTCAGAGAACCCTATGCAACAGATGGACCATCCATTGTATCTTTACAATTACTAACCTATTTAAAAATTGACTTCTTATCTCACAGCATGTTGACATAATTCTCTACCTCATGAGGAAAAGGTAATTAACGTACCGAAAAGATTATGACGCTGCCGATAGGATAATGGACCTCGACTTCTGCAAGAAGCTCAAGGATAGGTACGATCAACTCAATGGAGAGGCGTCAGCCCTTGGCATGGGACTTGATTTCCTAGTTCCTATGTTGGTCTTGGATGAAGAAGAACAATTAAGATATGTTAGAGGGGACAAGCCAAATCCACACGGCAAGAGCTGGACCGAGGTAAAAAGGAATCTTGCAGTCATTAGCATGAAAGACATGCATTTTCGGGTTGTTGAGATACTACTCGAAGAGGTAAAGATCAATGTTTATGACTTCAACGTACCTCTTGTCGATGATTTTGATATTTTCCTCCTGGTGGAGCCACTGATGGTGTTGTTGCCCATCTTGTTGAGGGAGAGTAAACTGATGAATTATTTGCCAAAGGAAGTGTTGATGAAGAAATCATGGGATTTTGAAGGTCGAAACAGGGGAATGATCCTTCCAAAAAATGATGTCGCTAAAACGACCAGCTCGCACGCTCTTGCACACATCGAATGTTTGATGACCGACACAGAAATGGCCGAGCCAACGGCTTTTCTGTGCGACAACGCTGTGGCAAACCTGCAAGAGGTTTGGGCTTATGGGGTACTAACTGGACGCTTGAAGTCTGTGTATATAGAAGATCTCGTGAAATAGAAATTTTTAATTTCACGTCACCCTTCACTTTATTACATGTACATGTAGTGACAATAACTTTTTTCTGATGAAAGTTGAGTTTTTTATAATGCAACAGATTAGATTGTCAATCTGTTGCAATAGTGAAAAGACCTGTTTGAATAATCTAATAATCTAATAATGTAAGTCTAATCTGTTGTAACAGTGGGAAGACTTTTTTTATAATTTCTATGAATAATCTAATAATCTAAGTCTAATCTGCCGCAACAGTGGGAAGAACTGTTAGATAATTTTCACAAATGACCTAAATTTAACAACATATGCCTAAATCTTTTTGATATTTTCCAACAGTTACGCTTGAATATCCATGTGCTCGTTGACATGAAAACCAGTAGCAAATACACACACCACCATGAAAATTTCAGAAATTAGGCTTCAATATTCATGTGCCAAACAACACCAAACCAGTAGCAATAATGGCAACAATGTAGTATCTTCTTGCTCAATTTTGTTTCTCTTCAGAAGCCTTGACATTGTTCAACAAACCCCAGATCATACGATTTGCTTGTGAAGGGTGTCGTTCTTCATACCAATCAAAGTAATCGCATCCACCCAATTTCTATAAAAAAAAGAACACGATTACAAAATAATTACAAGTCAATAATTAATCAATTAATTAAATAAAAAAATATTACCTTTGAAATCTTACAAGTAAAAAACCTATGACCCGGATTTTGTTGAGTCCAAGAAGTCTTTAACAGAGCTTCATGATCGTACTTACAATATAAAAAATCTTTATCACAAAAAATAGTGGAAAATGCACTCAACATTGTCAAGGTCGGTTGGAAAAAATGAAAGTAATAATTCAAAGAATTTAGATAGATAAAAGAAGATTACGATGAAGAAGAAGATTTGACAATTTAGGGTTAAATTTTAGGAGGAAGATGAATATATAAGACAATGGGTGGGGAATGACCGTTGGGGGTCAAGTGACGGCAAGTCAGCGAAATGTGCCAGGACTGATACTAACACATTTGATGCCTATTTTATTTTACGTATTTAAAATGAACATGTCTACTTGATGCCTATTTATTTTAGGTGTTTGAACTGAACACCGTCGATGGGTTGTGCCTTTTTTATTTCAATTCACTTTAACCTTTTTACACGTAGTAGCAATTTTATATGTCCAACAAAAATTAAATTTTTATAATGCAACAGATTCTCCATCCGTTGTAACAGTTATCCTACCTGTTCTGACATATAGTTTATCTGTTGCAATAGGTTGGTCATCTGTTGCATTATCTTGATGTTTTTATCTAAAGTCCATCTGTCGCAACAGTGGAAAGACCTGTTTGATAAATTCCAACAGATAACCTACCTGTTGCAACATATGTATAAATCTATTCGATTATTCCAATAGATGTGTCGTCTGTTGCAACAAATAAAGTCCATCTGTTGCAACATATGTCTAAATCTAATTTTTTTCAAATAGATGTGTCATCTATTGCATTATCTTGATGTTCTTATCTAAAGTCTATCTGTTGCAACAGTGGAAATACCTGTTTGATAAATTCCAACAGATCACCTACCTATTGCAATATATGTCTAAATCTGTTCGAATTTTTCAATAGATGTGTCGTCTGTTGCAACAGATACATTATCTGTTGCAATATTTGAATCTAGTATTCCTTTTCAATTAATAAGTTCAAATCTAAGGAATAAATAAAATTCGTAGACAAAATAAAATAAATCAAAGCCTTCATAAATTAGCTGAAATAAGTCAACGAATAAATGAAATATAAAAAAATTGTTATGGGTACAGATCTCAACAAATACATCAACAACAATTTAAGTATACTGCCAAGGATTGCTTTGACAGGCTCAAGCTATAAAGATCTACTCAGTATGGACAAGTTGTTCTTCATCCGGTGCTATGGAATTCGGCTTTGCTCGTCGTGGATCTTCATTGTCGCTTGCGTACGGTTTCTGCGCTTTATGTTCTTCGTATTTCCATAAAAAGAGTAGCATATTATCAATGTTGTTTAGAAGTAGCTTCTTCTACATCTACCTGGAAAGCCAGAATTGGTCAATGTTAATCACGGAGATACAACAAAATGGAAAAGGATAATTCATCTCTTCTAGCAAATCAAACAGGCCTTCCTCCCATTTTAAATTATCCCAAACATATTATATTTTTGTTGTAATAATAAATCAACTGTTGGGACAAATTTCTACATGAGGAAGACCCTGTGTGATAATTTCCAACGGATGAACCATCCATTACAACATATGAATCATCTGTTACAGAAAATAGGTCGTCTGTTGGTACAAATAAAAGTTGTACAAAGAACTGTTTGATTTGCTAAAACAAATGAGAACTATGTTGCACCAGATAAAGTATCTGGTGCAAAAGGTTAGTCAACTGTTGGAACAGATGTACATATCATTTTGATAATTTTCAGCAGATGTGTCATCTGTTGAAACATATGTGTCTGTTTCTTTTGTCAGTTGGAAGAAATATAATATATTCACCTTCTTCAGCTCGTGTTGCTCTCCATTGGACATTGTACGTTTCTCAGTGCAACACGCAGATAGAGGAGTTGCAATTTTTCCTTTTTGGATGCCTGATAATGCCTTGGAAATCACTCTCCTTCTCCTCTTAGCCCTAATCTCTAATGGAGCAGATGGAAATAAAATCCTCTTTGATGGAGTGAGACCCCTCTTAGATGTCAATTCCTTTACAGAAGCAGTTAATGCATTAATAGCATTAATCAATACATCATGTTTCACCCTGCAGTCTTGACATTTGCATGCAAAATATTCGCTGGGAGAGGCAAAATCTGTATAATCAGAATGATCATACTCATAATGATCTGCTTTAAATACTGTAAGAGGAGCATCATTAGCACCAATAGCAGCACCACTACCACCAACAACAACTCCATCAACAACAACAAGCCCATCCTCTAAAATTATTTTTCTTGTAATGGTTGTTACTCCAAACAATTCCATTTTTATTCTGTCGATGACCTTAGGGTCCGATAAAGTTTGCACAGACCATAAAGTAAGAAAAAATGGCATCTTCAACTCTCGATTGGTCGGAACTAGCGACGGATGCACATTCTAACATAAATCATTATATATATTAGAATGATGATTAGATCATTCAAAGAAACATTAATTAAAAGAAAAATTAATTATAATTATACTTACTGCATCTTTCGGGGGGTTGAAGAGATCAAGAAATTTTGCATTTTTATCAGTTTTGGCCGACAACCATCTCAAGATTCTTGGACAGGAAACTCCCTCCTAGTAGTTCACTTGTTGTCTCAAATAAGGAATGGCTTCAAACACCCAAGCCTATAAAATAACGCTAATAAATCAAAACCATTATTGAGCGAAAAAATGAATGATATCCTAATAGAAAAAAGAAACATTTACCATGAAAGCCCATGAGAAGCCATATAAGTTGACTGTCTTTGGCGCTAACGGAGTCAACAAATATTTTATAGTCGTTTTAAAGCTTTCATACCCCCATGGATAGCTGTTAAACGCCTCAAGATCCTCGGAGATCTTTATTAAATCAAAGCTTATGTTGTTGTTAACGTCTCTCGCCCAAAGAATATTATGTACAAACCAAACCAAGCACAATGACTGCTTGTTCTTTTTTGAAAGTCCTTTACCTTTCAACGCTTCTGTCAAATTTTTGTTTTTGAAGCTTGGACCAACAATGGACACCAAGTCATCACGATCACACGACTTGCATTTGCCTTTTTTAGGTGTGCGGGGTGCTTTTTTTGGGTTAGAATAGGTATAACTTGAGAAGGAGAATAACATTTTAGTCTAGTAACTATGGAAAACTCCTTCCAACAAAAATAAACAGGCATTCCACAGTAATTTATCCACACCTCATCCATCTTATCTTTGTTTTCATACATAAACCTACGCTTGAGAAGTTCATATACCATTTTCATTTGGAAACGAGCATTGTTGTCCTCCGGCAAATCAAGATATTTTCCAAAGCAGCTGTCCCTGAAATAAGAATCCAATTTTTGTTCTCGAAGTATTTTTCTGAAGGCGTCGAAAGATTTTTCCATGACTGACTTAACCACGAAATCACCCGTTGTCACACCCCCTTTTTTTAACGCGTACTCCAAAAGATGGATACATTTTTAAAGTTCGAAAGGGTTTTATTATTTATGTTACAAGAAATGAAAATTTGTTTCGGAAAAGGATTATTTGTATTTTTTATTTAGAGTCGCCACTTGGCATAATCCGGTGTGCCAAGTCACCTTTGAAAAATCCCTTTCGAAACCATTTGACTCTTAAACCGATTTGCGCGCAGAGATTCCAACTAAGGAATTCTGTTGACCGAGGGGGAAGGTGTTAGGCACCCCTCGATCCCGTGGTTCGACCACGGTCGTTTGGTGGAGTGTATCGACTATTTCTGGCATTATGAAGTGTATAAACCACAGAAAAAGCACGCAAAAACAATCAAACAAAAACAAAATGAAACAAACCAAAATATAAGTCCAGTCCAATTATTACAACCCAAAAATAGAAAAGAACTGAAAATAAACCTACACTAATCCTAAACTAATGCTTTACCCGATGCCTCGGGCCTTCATCACGGACGTCCTCCGGGTACAAGGTACTTCGGGGCATTCCCCGGATAAATCTATACAAATCCTTCGGGGTATTCCCCGGCCAAATGAATA
This sequence comes from Capsicum pubescens, assembly GCA_030864215.1. Classification (NCBI taxonomy): domain Eukaryota; kingdom Viridiplantae; phylum Streptophyta; class Magnoliopsida; order Solanales; family Solanaceae; genus Capsicum; species Capsicum pubescens. Next base: position 19,063,501 of record CM061541.1, on the reverse strand, counting down.
CAATTTAAACTTTTCGTGAAATATAATAGAAAGTGTCATTCAAGCACATATCCAAAACACTCCAACAAAACATTTATTTCTAAATTTTGCCTACCCGACCCTACGATTACCTACCCACTTGACCTATTATGATACTATCCCATAGTCAGTGATGAATTAAAACAAACAACCTTCAACCTATTTGATTATCAAATTTTCAATTCCGACCCCCAAATCAACAAGTTTAATCCTCAAGTCATGGTTAACAAATTTTTCGATTATCAAACACTTTTCGAAAGTCTAAAATCAACTTCAAACATATACATCCAACAAAGATTCGAACTTAGACATACAAGTCATCCACACCAACAATTAATATTTTTTGCTCAAAATATTCACAGTCACACCACAAACTTATGACATTAACCAATTTCAAGATAAAAGAGTAGAGTCAAGAGATGGACCTTCGAAGAACAGATTTGTTGATAATAATAATGTTTAAGAGAACCCGGACTTGGAATCCCAAATAGAGAACCTCAACGGCGAACCAAACCCAAACTCGATAGCACAAAAATGGAAATTCCAAACTAACCACGATGAACCGATCGAGGCAAAACAGAAAACAAATCCTTGAACCAGTATGAAGACTGATGAACGAACCTAGAAAAATCGCAACTCGAAGAATAATCAACCAAAACCCCGTACGGAAAATCCGAAATGAAACCAAAATCAACTGATTTCAAACTAAGCTAACGCAGCTTGCCGGAATCGAGGTGGAATTATCACTTTTCTACCACGCCAAAATTCCGGCCAACCTGACAGTCAACGAAATAGCTTTTCTGGCTAGATTTCACCGGAGAAAAACAAAACGGAAACAGTAGCTTCGTCCGTTCTCTCGCTCTCTTCGTCACTGCTGGTCGGATGATGAGCTCACCGGCGAAGTCCGAACCTACCGTCTCCCTCTCGACCTCTCTCTCGACTAGATCTCTCCGTTTCTCTCTCTCAGTTCCGACCCTCTCTCTCCGTTTCTCCCTCACTCCGATTAGATCTCTCTCTCTCCGTTTCTCCTTTACTCCGGCCAGATCTCGCTCTCCGTTTCTCTCTCCGATCTCTATTTTTTAGGTGCGTGTGTGCGTGTGATGTTCTGTGTAGAAGATGAGAATAGAATGTGTATGTGTATATATTTTGCTCCCTTATTCACTGTTAGTCGTCCCCATTAATGGAAAATGTGAGGTTGTGTGCTTGTGCGAAGAAGAAAAGGAAACAAAAAGGGAGCTTTCAAAAAATGGCCATCTCTGTATTTTTCGTGATCTCCCCCCTCTCCGTTGAATTATGAGTGGAATCTGTATATATAATTGTGAGTGTTGTGCATGTAGGGTAGGTGGGGTAGAGTTTGTTAGGGTAGGGTAGGTAGGTATTGTTTTTTAATTGGAGGGATAAGGGTTAGGTGTTGTTTTTTTATTGGGTGGGTTGTTAGAATATTAGGATAAAACAAAATTAGTTAGGGGTTGTTATTTTTTGTCATTTTGTGGAGGGATTATCACACGGGTGAGGGTACACGGTAGGATAGGGTAAACAATAGGTAAAAACGATATCGGGGAAGGACGAAATTAGGTGACTACATCATGCCCCCTTTGAATGTAAACACGAAGTGTTTTCAGGCAAAGAAGTAGACAGCGAGACCAAATTTTGAGCCGACCATTATTCAAAGAAAGAAACAGAAGGAAGAAGGACAACCGGGTCTTGACTTAAGACATCCTTCCTACCCAAATTATGAGAGAATCATGTCACCGGTATTTCAAAGGATTGGAAAAGGTGGACTATACCGAGTTGGAGAGTCGAGTGAGGTTCCGTCGAGGTTCCGGTCCGCGGCTCTGTTATTACATCAAAATGAAAATTACAAGCTAAAACATAAATGAAATTACAAAAATCCTATCTGTACTTCTGTTGGTTCTTGACTCGACTTTTCATCACCCTATTCTTCAGGCGGGCTCCTGACTTGCAATTTCTTTCAACTTGTTGCTTGGCTTTCAATTGCTTCACTTTGTTTCTTGACTCTTTTGTTTCTTCACCCTATTCTCCAGGTGGGCTCCTGACTTGCTATTTCATCACTTGGTTGCTTGACTTTTCATTTTCTTCACTCTGTTCTCCCGGTGGGCTCCAGACTTGCTATTTCATCACCCTGTTCTTCAGGCGGGCTCCTGCCTTGCTATTTCATCACCCTGTTCTTCAGGTGGGATCCTTCCTTGCTATTTCATCACCCTGTTCTTCAGGCGGGCTCCTGAAACTCAAAATTAAAACTAGAACGAAAATTATCCCAAACAAGAATTATAAATAATTAGTATTTCATTTTTTTGAAAGCGTTGTCCCATTTTCCAGGAGGGTCCTGAACATAAAGTAAAATCCCATTTTTCAGGAGGGTCCTGAACATAAAGTAAAATCCCATTTTTCAGGAGGGTCCTGAATTGAAAGTAAATTCCCATTTTTCAGGAGGGTCCTGAACAGAAAGTAAAGTCCCATTTTTCACGAGGGTCCTGAACATAAAGTAAAATCCCATTTTTCAGGAGAGTCCTGAACAGAAAGTAAAGTCCCATTTTTTAGGAGGGTCCTGAACATAAAGTAAAATCCCATTTTTCAGGAGGGTCCTGAACATAAAGTAAAATCCCATTTTTCAGGAGGGTCCTGAACAGAAAGTAAAATCCTATTTTTCAGGAGGGTCCTGAACATAAAGTAAAATCCCATTTTTTCAGGAGGGTCCTGAACATAAAGTAAAATCACTGAACAGAAAGTAAAATCCCATTTTTTAGGAGGGTAGTAAAATCCCATTTTTCAGGAGGGTCCTGAACAGAAAGTAAAATCCCATTTTTCAGGAGGGTCCTGAACATAAAGTAAAATCCCATTTTTTCAGGAGGGTCCTGAACATAAAGTAAAATCACTGAACAGAAAGTAAAATCCCATTTTTCAGGAGGGTCCTGGACAGAAAGTAAAGTCCCTTTTTTTAGGAGGGTCCTGAACAAAAGTAAAATCCCATTTTTCAGGAGGGTCCTGAACTGACGTAAAATCCCATTTTTCAGGAGGGTCCTGAACTGAAAGTAAAATCCCATTTTTCAGGAGGGTCCTGAACTGAAAGTAAATTCCCATTTTTCAGGAGGGTCCTGGACATAAAGTAAAATCCCATTTTTCAGGAGGGTCTTGAAACAAAAGTAAAATCCCATTTTTCAGGAGGGTCCTGAACAGAAAGTAAAATCCCATTTTTCAGGAGGGTCCTGAACATAAAGTAAAAACCCATTTTTCAGGAGGGTCCTGAACAGAAAGTAAAATCCCATTTTTCAGGAGGGTCCTGAGCAGAAAGTAAAATCCCATTTTTCAGGAGAGTCCTGAACAGAAAGTAAAATCCCATTATCCCATTTTTCAGGAGGGTCCTGAACATAAGGTAAATTCCCATTTTTCAGGAGGGTCCTGGACATAAAGTAAAATCCCATTTTTCAGGAGGGTCCTGAACAGAAAGTAAAAATATCTAGATAGAAAGTAAAGTCCCTGAATATGCATTTCCAATGGTAGCTGGATCAAGTGAAATAAATTTTCCCCTGTTTCAATCAAAGAAAAATTTGTCAGTTAAAAACTTAGTGGTGGCTTGCAGATCTTGGCTTTTCAGGTATCTGCCCAGCACTCGTTCCTTTCAACTTTGTTCCAAATTGCTAACACTTGTTGTGTCTTGCCGCATCATTGACCTGGATCTAGATTGAGGGAAATGAGTTCTGACTCAAACAATGGGTTTCCATTTTTACCATGCCCCTGAGGTGCACTCTTTTCCCAACTCTGAAATGCTTCCACGAATCCAATAGCCTGTCGGTTGATAGACTTCCTTTGCTTCGTGTTGAATTACGATCATATTTCTTTCCTGTGTTGTTCCTTGGCTTTTCCTCATATAATTGGAAAGACTGGTAGTAAATTTTGAAATCCTTTCTCGCTTGTTTTGACATAGACTTGACTTAAAAAAAAATGTAAAGAAATGATGGTGACTCTTGTTTTGATAAATAACATAAGCAAAGACAAAAACATGAATATGTAAATGAAAGAAAAGGGAAATGTCCCATATTCAAAAAGAAAACTTATCTGAATACGACAACCAACTCCAATGAGTATGACATGCATTTTGGATTAAGCTGCCTGATCTTCCTATCCAAACTCCCCATTTGTTGTTGAGTTCGTGCCTTTGCCGCTGAGTCGCTTGTTCAAATCCACTGGAATCATTCATCACATTCGATTGTCGACATTTTAAATGACTTTCGACAACAAATCTCTTTCTTTTCACTTTTCACTTTTCTCTCCACTCACCATCGCCTTATGGTGACTGCAAGGGTTTTCACCAATAAGACTCTCCCATTTTCATTTCACTCAACTCACCATCTCCTTATGATGCCCACGGGGGTTTTCACCAATAAGACTCTCTCATTTTTGTATTTCTCTCAACTTACCATCGCCTTATGATGCCCACGGGGGTTTTCAGCAATAAGACTCTCTCATTTTTGTATTTCTTTTCTGATTTCTTATGCTGAGGGAGACAAGTGGTACCTCACAATGTATCATCATATCCATTCCATGCTTAGCTTTAACACTGTCAAAAATTGATCTGAAGGACTTTCTTTGGTTGTAACTTGGCTTTTGGTCAAGGTTAGAAAAGATGGTAAGAGGCTCAAACGATACTTGAAGTGGGGGTGGGACTTACAACTTTTTGAATGACTCAAACAATGCATTAACTCATGCCCCAATTTTGTTGACTGGGTAAATCTTAGATCTTTATTTGGTTGGACCGAGCCCGAAATATGGCAGCCTACGTATCTCACTCCCGAGAGAGGAGAATCAGGTCGTACGTAGTTCCATCAGCTTGTTCTTTGTTTTGATTTGATTTTTTTTTATTATTTTTAAACTCTTTATTTTATTCTTATTTTCTTGGCATTTATCTTTGACTCTATTTTGATTCCAAAAGAGGGATGTGAAAGAAAAATAAATGAGGCTCAAACGGGTAAACAAAGGATGACACAATGTTTGGATAAAAGAATAAAATGCCTTCATCATATCAATCTTTAAAAATGCAAGTACTAAACATGCAATAAAATCAAACAAAGGATCAAATATCATACATAGTATCTTTTGACCGCATCAGCATTGATAGCCATTTCTGCCATTTTGCCTTCAATATCTGTCAAATATAAGGCTCCATTGGGCAACACTTTCTTCACAACGAAGGGACCTTGCCAGTTAGGTGAGAACTTGCCTTTCGCTTTAACCTGGTGAGGAAGGATACGTCTCAATACCAACTGACCAACTTCAAAATTCCTGGGACGGACTTTTTTGTTATACGCACGAGCCATCCTCCTCTGATACAACTGGCCATGACACACGGACGTTAGCCTTTTTTCCTCGATCAAACTCAAATGTTCCAGTCGGGTTTTTACCCATTCGTCATCATCAATCTCTGCTTCTACAATGACTCGAAGAGAAGGAATTTCAACTTCTGCAGGGATGACTGCTTTTGTCCCATACACTAATAAATATGGAGTTGCCCCTGTTGAAGTGCGAATAGTGGTGCGATAACCTGGCAATACAAACGGCAACTTTTCATGCCACTGTCTAGAACCTTGTACCATTTTTTCGCAGTATCTTTTTCATATTTTTATTGGCGGCTTCTACAGCACCATTTGCCTTTGGACGATATGGAGTAGAATTTCAATGTGCGATCTTAAACTGTTGACACACTTCTTGCATCAAATGACTATTGAGGTTGGCAGCTTTGTCTGTAATGATCATCTTAGGAATTCCAAATCTACAAATAATATTGGCATGAACAAAATCTACCACAGCCTTCTTTGTCACTGACTTGAAAGTTACTGCTTCCACCCACTTTGTGAAATAGTCAATGGCTACCAAAATGAATCTATGTCCATTTGATGCCTTCGGCTCAATCGGTCCAATCACATCCATTCCCCAATCCACGAACATCCATGGAGCGACCATTGCATGCAACTCAACAGGAGAAGAACGTATCAGATCACCGTGCACCTGACATTGATGACACTTTCGAACAAATTGAATAAAATCCCTCTCCATAGTAAGCCAGTAATAACCTGCTCGAAGAATCTTCTTTGACAAGACATGACCGTTCATATGCGACCCGCATACTCCAGAGTGTATTTCAACCATGATTGCCGAGGCTTCTTTTGCATCTACACACCTTAAAAGTCCTAGATCTGGGGTCCTCTCATACAAGATTCCCCCACTCAAGAAAAATCCACTAGCCAAACGCCTAATAGTCCTTTTTTGATCATTGGTGGCATATGCTGGGTATTCTCCTGACTGAATGTACCGCTTGATATCCAAAAACCAAGGTTCTCCATCGAGCTCTTCTTCAACCGCATTACAGTAAGCATGTTGATCACGACTCTGTATATGCACTAGATCGATATAGGCTTTGTCAGGATGTTGGAGCATTAAAGACAGAGTGGCTAAAACATCAGCAATTTCATTATGAATCCTTGGAATATGCCTAAATTTTACTAACACAAATCGTCGACATAGCTCCTGCAAGCATTGTCGATACGGGATGAGTTTCAAATCTCGCGTCTCCCAATCGCCTTGAATTTGATGGACGAGCAAATCTGAATCTCCCAACACTAATAATTCCTGGACTCCCATATCGACAGCTAACCTCAAACCAAGAATGCAGGCTTCATACTTTGCCATATTATTAGTACAGTAGAATCGAAGTTGTTCTGTTACCGGGAAATGTTATCCCAATTCAGAGATAAGAACTGCACCTATTTCGACTCCTTTCATATTGACAGCTCCATCGAAGAATAACCTCCAAACTGGATCAATATCTATAACGACTTCATCGACACCCGACACTTCTTCGTCAGGAAAATATGTCTTTAATGGCTCGTACTCTTCATCGATGGGATTCTCAGCAAGATGATTTGCCAAGTCTTGAGATTTCATGACGACTCAAGTCACATATACAATGTCGAACTCGGTAAGAAATATTTTCCACTTTGCCAGTCGACCTGTCGGCATAGGCTTCTGAAAGATATACTTCAAAGGATCCATGCGAGAAATGAGATAAGTAGTATAGGATGATAGATAATGCTTCAACTTCTGTGCTATCCAAGTTAGGGCATAACATGTCCTTTTAAAAAGAGTATACCTGGCCTCATATGCGGTGAACTTCTTGCTAAGATAATAAATAGCCTGCTCCTTTTTGCCTGTAACATCATGTTGACCCAGGACACAACCGAAAGAATTGTCCACGACTGATAAATATAAGATCAAAGGCCTACAAGGCTCCAGGGGTACCAGCACGGGCGGATTTGACAAATATCTTTTGATTTGATCGAACGCTTCCTGACATTCTTCAGTCCATTTTACCGCAGCACTCTTTTTCAGCAACTTGAATATGGGCTCACAAGTGGTTGTGATTTGAGCAATAAACCTGCTAATGTAGTTCAGTCTACCAAGCAAACTCATCACCTCTGTTCTATTCTTGGGCGGGGGTAAATCCTGAATGGCTTTGATTTTTGAGGAATCCAATTCAATTCCCCGACGGCTGACTACAAACCCCAAAAACTTTCCAGATGGAACTCCAAATACACATTTTGCCGGGTTGAGTTTGAGATTATACCTGCGAAGCATTTCAAAGAACTTTCTTAAATCCTTAACATGGTCGGCCTGACTTTTTGACTTAATAATCACGTCATCCACGTAGACCTCAATCTCTTTATACATCATGTCATGAAACATAGTGGTCATGGCTTTCATGTATGTTGCTCCAGCATTCTTCAAACCGAACGGCATCACTCGATAACAATAAGTTCCCCATGGTGTGATAAAAGATGTCTTCTCCGCGTCTTCATCATCCATAATGATCTGGTGATATCCGACATAGCAATCCACAAAAGAGGCAACCTCGTGTTTAGCACAGTTGTCTAACAAAATATGGATGTTGGGTAGTGGAAAATCGTCTTTCGGACTTGCTCTGTTCAAATCGCGGTAATCAACACACACTCGAATTTTGCCATCTTTCTTTGGTACGGGAACAACATTGGATAACCACATGGGATAAAGAGACACTCGAATTACTTTGGCTTCAAGTTGTTTCATGATTTCCTCTTTGATTTTAATACTCACATCGGTTGTAAACTTCCTCAACTTTTGTTTGACAGGGGGGAACGCGGGATTAATTGGCAACTTGTGAGCCACTAATTCAGTGCTTAAACTGGGCATATCATCATAAGACCATGCAAAAACGTCCTTATAATCAATCAATGCTTGAATCATTCCCTCTTTTAGCTGTGGCAAAGCATGTACACTGATTTTAGTTTCCCTAACATCTTCTTGATCCCTTAGATTTATTGACTCAGTTTCATTCAAATTAGGATTCGGTTTGTCTTCAAACTGTTCCAACTCTTTGCTTATTTCTTCTAGTGCTTGTTCTTCATCATATTCCCCATCCTGCTTCATTACATCTTGATTAGTTTGGATTTTAAAATCAGGCTGAAAATTCTGCATGCATGTCATGTCATTAGAATCAGCATAAAGAGAACTGTGTAAGAAAAGAAAAACAAAATATATTAGACACAAAACAAAAGGGACATTGCATTTCATTAAATAAAAGATAGAAGGGTTTAAGCACAGACGCCCACATAACATAAACAAACTAAAGTCCAAATTACAACCCTGAAATAACTCGAATAAGCAGAAAGAAAAACAAAATAGACTACCAAAACTCCCTTCTGACGGGGAGAGGAGTGATTTCCCAATTATTGAGCTGGACAGCTGGACCTATGAATTGCACGTCTCCCATACTGGTACCTTCTCCTGCTTCGACCATATCAACTTCGATACAAAGGTTCTGGAAGTCATCAACCAATTCAACCTCAAATTCTACATACTTCGTGACACCGCTCTTAACAAATGATTCACTGAGTAGTGGCATTGGGCGAGGGAGTGACCATATTTCCTTTTTCCTTCCCTTGGCTTTCTTCAAATCTTCAGCTGTAGGCTCAAATCCCAGACCAAACGTGCCCAGGTTCTCACTCGAACATATGGGATGAACTATACCGTGCAGAGACGCTCCCAAACCCTTTCCTGGCTCAAATTCGTATTTCCAAAGCTCACTCACCATCATGATAGAAGCCGAAGACAATTGCGGTCCTAGTATAGCCTGCCATTCAAGGATACGATTCACTGGCACTGTATCAAAAATTTGATAGACGAATGTCTCCTCTACGTTATTTGCTTCAATAAGAGACAAGGGAGAATCTTCGTAGGCTGACAAATCTCCTTCACCATGAATAACTACTTCTTGCCTGTCATGCTCAAACTTAATCATTTGGTGCAGTGTAGATGCAACCACCTTGGCCTTATGGATCCACGGCCTTCCCAACAACAGATTGTAAGAGGAGTCTACATTCAATACTTGAAACTCTATGGCGAACTCAACAGGCCCTATGGTCAACACTAGTTCTATTTCGCCAATGGAATTTGATTTTGCACCATCGAAAGCCCTGACACATACATTGTTGGGCCTGATCCTTTCAGCACCAATATTCAGCTTTTGCAAAGTAGAAACAGGGCAAATGTTTGCTCCTGAACCTCCATCAATCATAACATGAGTGACATAGAAATCTTCACACTTCACTGTAATGAAAAGGCCCCGATTATGCCATGTACCTTCAACAGGCAATTCATCGTCAGAAAAGCTGATCCGATTGACCTCAAAGATTTTTCCAACCATTTTCTCAAGTAGGTTGATTGTAATCTCCCTTGGAACATATGCTTCATTTAATACCTTCAGTAAAACATCACGATGCTCCTTGGAGTGCAACAACAAAGATAAAAGGGAAATTTGAGCAGGGGCTTTCTTCAGTTGGTCTAATATCGAATACTCTGGCAATTTCATCTTTTTCAAAAATTCTTCAGCTTCTTCTTCGGTGATAGGCTTTTTGATAGATGACGGTCCACTCACCGTTGGCTTGGACTTTCTTAAGCTTTCAGGCACGAAACATCTTCCTGACCTAGTCAAACCCCCTACCTCATCTACATCTTCCACTACTTCTTTCCCATGATAGGTCATCACGGTCCGTCCATAATTCCAGGGAATCCTTTTTGTATCAACTATCGGAGGTTTGGTCATCGGTTTGAGGACAATAGGCGCTGCCAGTGCTCCTTTCACCGTCAAGATAGGCTGACTCAGAGCTCCTACCACCGTCAACTTAGGTTTATCCTGACTTGAATCAACATACCTTCTGGCGCCTTGTACTGTGATCAGGGTCTCCTTTGTGCTTTCTCGGGCTTTACCTTCTCCTATTCCTTCCTGGCTCAATGACATTGCTTTCAAAGACTCCGCTATATTCACCGATTTCTCCTGAATGATCTGTATCTTGACAATAGGCTTATAACCCCTTGAAGACTCTTTCCCATCATATATCAATTCTAACATATTGGCTTCAGCATGGGTTGGCAGCGGATTCTGGTTAATGTTTGGACCCTCCGGGGCCTGGACCAGCATCTGATTCGTGTCAATTAAATCTTGGACAGCTCTCTTTAAATGCCAGCATTTCTCAATATCATGGTCTGGCATATCAGAACAGTACGCACACCTTAAAGAATAATCGAGATTCCTTGGTGGTGGATTTGAAAGCCTTTCTTGAATTGGGCTTAAAACCTTCAACTTCCTCAACCTATCAAATAAGCTAGCATATGACTCCCCAAGAGGTGTGAATTGATTTTTGACCGTTTTCTCCTGCTTATACTCAGGCCTAGGCTGAAAACTGGATCTGGAGGGGTTTTTGTAATTTGGTGGAGCGAATGGGCGATTTTGTGCAGTTTGCGCGCGCCACTGCGGGTAAGAAGGGGTTTGGGCATATGGCTGCGCGCTATATACTGGGTATGGGGGTGGTGAAATAGAATATAGAGGGTTTTGTGGAGGGTAGTAATGGTGGGGAGGAATATATGGAGCTTGGGTGTAGATTTGGGCTTGGGATTGGGGGTAGGGGCGAGGTGGTCTTTTGGGATAGGAATGAGTTCCAGCTATAACAGTCGCCACGTCCTCTTTCTTCTTTTTACCGCCAAATGCGCCAGATCCACCTTGAATCGCTTGTGTGGTGGCTTTTAATGCGACAAAACTAACTATTCGTCCGGTCTTGATTCCGTCCTCTATCATCTCACCCATTTTGAGGACTTCCATTAAAGACTTTCCCATTGCCGGAAGTAAATGTTGAAAATAGGTCTCATCCTGCGCCTGAATGAAAACTTCTACCAACTTACTTTCTTTCATTGGAGGCTTTACCCTAGCGGCCTATTCACGCCACCTTATCGAGTATTCCCCAAAACCTTCAATGCTCTTTTTCTTCATGTTGACCAAAGATTTTTCGTCCGAAATCAAGTCGATGTTGTACTGAAAATGTTGAACAAATTCAGAAGCCAAATCATCCCAACTGTTCCATTTATCGATATTCCGATCGATGAACCACTCTGAAGCCAGATCTGAAAGACTCTCGCCAAAGAAGGCCATGAGTAGTTCTTCCTTTCCTCCTGCAGCCCTCAACTGGTTGCAATAACGTCTCAAGTGTGCAACAGGATCACCGTGCCCTGCGTACTTCTCAAACTTAGGCATCTTAAAACCGGGGGGCAGGTTGATGTCTGGGAACATGCACAGGTCTTTATAGGAAACACTTCTATAATCTCCGATTCCTTGCAAATTCCTTATAGCTTGCTCTAAACTCTTCAGTTTTTGGGCTATGACATCCTGTTCCTCCGTTGCGACAGGTTTTTCCATATCAAATGGAAATGCAGGCGGCTGAGTGTACCCATATGGTTCATTCAATTGCAGAGTAGGCTCCGTAGCATAATACTGACCATCTGAAACCTTCAGTACTGGCTCACTGGAAGACCGAGGAAGCCTCATTGTGGGACGCACAGCATATATGGGAGTTTCATGTGGTGGCGGGGCCACGAATACCGGTGTGATCGGTGGCGCTGGTTGAGCAGCTGGTCTTGATTGGGGAGCTGCCAAGGGCACATCAGAACTGCCAGGATAATAATGTTGCGGCATGAATCCTGGCGCATACTCTGGTGACTCAATAGGAACAGAGAATTGCGCCTGAGAGAGCGGTGGGCAGTTAGAGATATTCCCAAGACCTTCAGGGAGCGGAGGAGGAGGCATTCCGCGGGCCCATGCCCGGTGTAAATCTATCAATTATTGCCTGAGTCTTACTACCTCATCATTGTGTTCAGAACTTTCTTCCCTGTGATCCTGATCTGGGTCAATGAGCGAATTTTCAATCTCCCTGCTAGTCATGGCGAGCTTTGCTTTGGATCTAGTGAAGTATGGGTGACTAGCCAGAGTGCTGCAAACCTACCACTGTTATCTGAAAGAAAATGCTCATCAAAGATGACATCCGTTAGGATTAGGGTATACCAAAAGCATGGGAATCACATTGGTAAAATTGCCCTAAGTTCATGTTCATTTCTACCAGCTTTTGAGGGTAGCGAGGTCATTTCAACATCATCCCGATTTTTATCTACACTTTTTTTTTCTTTCATCAATCTCTGTTCTTTTCTCGCGTTATCGACCTTTATTTTATCATTCTTTATGGCTTTTGTTTTTCCTTAAAAGAGGAAAAATAATGAAAAACAACAAAAACAAAAAGATTAGATCGAACCCAAAAGTAGGTTGCCTACGTATCATGTTGTACATGAATCAGATCTTGCGTAGTTCGGGCATTTTATGCATAAACATTACACAATTGAAGAGTTTTTTTTTTCACGAAACACGAAAACAAGTAAACAAAATAAAGACGTAACATCCTAACATTTGGATGAAAGACAGCAAAACATACAACGAATCTAGGACCACTTTAAAACTAAACAACATATTCAAAATAACACTTTAAACCCCTAACGACATGCGTGCAATAAAGACCCGAATATCAAAAACAACTTGACTCTGACTTAACACAGACACCAACCTACAATGACAGACACATAAAAGACTCAAAACTACATAAAGATAAGACATGCTCTTTCAAACTGGTGCTCTGTGTGATGTCCCCAGCTGAGATGAACCCATCCGTGAAGTCCCCACTTTTCCACTTAGACTTTGCAACATGTCCTGCAACGACGTTTTGATACCCGGAAACAAATTTCTTGACAGTATCCCCGCCTCTTGGAGAGTACACCCGCAAAGGTTTCTCTGACACCCATCCACAGTTGTGATCAAACGCGACAACTGAACTCTCAAAAACTCTACCTTGGCACCCGGATCTTCCTGCTCATCATCTTCTACCATGGTTGCTTCCCGCATTCGCCCTCTAAGTTGGGCTGGTAAGGGTCTACTAATGCCCCGGGGCAGAGATTGTAGCCAGATTTTATAGTTTTGAGTGCATCCTGGATTTTCCTCGAAAGTATCGACACCTAACTTTATTGCGTTATTCCAGAATTGCTCATATTTGCTTTCCCCCACGGCTTGGTCTTTAAAGTACTCTACATCCTTTAGAAGGTTCATTATTGGGGGGACGTCTTGCATCCTACCCAACTGACGCATCACCCTTCTTGGACTGTAAGGCCTAGTGCAGTTAAGTCCTATCAAAACTAGAAAGAGTTGCATTTGAGATCCAATCAAGATTTTCTTAGGACAAAACCACATATAGCACCAAAGAATGTTGTTTGGAGTTCTTGATTCGAGAAATTCGATCCAAGAATTGACTCCAATAAGAAAAGAAAATTTGTAAAACGCATTCTTTCTTGCATGGTTTGCACTCGATCATTCAGACAACGGTCGATCACATCTGCTCTAATCAAAGAAGGCGTATGCAAGTGCTCCATCATCCACAGCTGCAATATCAGATTACTCCCCTCAAAAAATCGTACCCCTCATTTTACTTCAGTTAAAGTCTTATATATTTCTATTAAGATCATTGGTACAATGGTGACCTCATCTTTTTTCTTGAATAAAGCTATCACCACTGATTGTAGACGAGTATTGATACACCTCTCATCTAACGGGAACACTAAGATACCCAACAAAGCCAGACAGAAAACCTCAAGACGACGTTGTTCCCAGATTTTTTTGGTAGTACAGAATTCATCCCAAAAGCAGTCGAAACCCTCTAAAGACCCAAATCTAGCAAACAAATAGTCCAAGGAAATCCAAGATTGTTTGAGACATCCCAGATGCTTGTTATCTTTTAATCCACAGAGTCGAAGAAATTTCTTACTAGTATGATTGCGGGATAAAATCATCTGCTGGCCCATGTAAGTCAACCGAAACAAACAAGATATTTCTGCCAGGGTAAGAGTCAATTCACAACTTCCGAACCTAAACACCAAATTATTTGAATCCCAGAAAGTCAACGCAGCTTCTATTAAATCCGGACGAGGCGTGAGATCCACGAGTGTTACAAGATTGCCTAACACTTTCCTCACTTCGTGCTTTTCAGAGTAATTGAACGTGTCCCGCCATTTGATCAACTTTTTGGGTACCTTGACAACCATAAGGACTCTAGACTTTGTGGACAGATCCATCCTGTAGTAGCAGATAAGAAATTGTCTCAAAATTTGATAAGAGCAAAAGGTTCCCAACCAATGGGAATTTGATGCGGACATACGTCAATGAGACAGACCGCTTCATGACTCCAAATCGCCGAACAGTAACGCTGAATAAAATCAGCCTACTTGGCTAACAACTCTAGGTTACGGAGTAAGAGACCTAGCCTAAGACTAAGACGAAGACCAAAATAAAGGTTACCGGACCCACCGAGGGTTGCCTACGTATCCCGCCCCGAGGGACGGAAATCAGGTATGTGTAGTTCGTCCAGATTGGACATCTAACGATTAACTAATAAATTGAACCTAACTTAAGAGACAAAACCAAAAACAAATGAATAAAAACTTTTTGGATTTTTCAATTAGACACTTTAACTATGACTGACACCATCCAAAAAATCTTTTTGGTATTTTTGCTTTTGACGAATACGTAGAAAAACTTTTTTTTTTCTTTTTGAATATACGGTACTTTGAGAAGACAAATGCAAAAATGTAAAAAAATCTTTTTGAGTTTTTGGATCGGGAAGAACAAAAGCCATAAAGAATTCTAAAATAAACTACGACATTCCTTTTGATTCATTCTTTTCGACTCGCTTTCTATATTTTCTTCTTTTTTTTCTTTTTTTTTTTCAAAAAAAAAAATCAGTCCGTCAAATGACCACGTTACCCTCAAATATGCAACAGTTAGCACGTAGGGATGCTTTAAAGGTGAGTCTCCTACAAAGGACCGTGTAGGCCCCGCTAGGTCTCAATATGATACACATAAGAATGACCTAAAGGCTGACCTACGTTGTGGTTTACTAACAAGGCCGTTCGGGGGAGCATATGGTCGATAGTGGCTGCTTTGCTTTCCACCTACTCCATACATCCAACGGCTCCCCCCCTAAAATAAAAGTGACTCAACTAGAGTTCGTGCGCACGACGTGCGCTCCGAGACTTGTTGCAGAAAGAAGGCCGAGGGGTGGACTCATGATGACAGATATAAAGCGGTAACACATAGGATAAATACTATAAACAAAGAGCACGAAAATACACAAAAGTGAAAACAATAACAAAACAATAATCACAAACAATGCTTATACACTCGTAATGCCAAACAAAGCCGATACGACACAAAAATAAGCTCGAATTCTGAAATTTCCCCAGCAGAGTCGCCAGAGCTGTCACACCCTTTTTTTTTAACGCGTACTCCAAAAGATGGATACATTTTTAAAGTTCGAAAGGGTTTTATTATTTAAGTGACAAGAAATGAAAATTTATTTCGGAAAAGGATTATTTGCATTTTTTATTCAGAGTCGCCACTTGGCATAATCCGGTGTGCCAAGTCACCTTTGAAAAATCCCTTTCGAAACCATTTGACTCTTAAACCGGTTTGCGCACAGAGATTCCGGCTAAGGAATTCTGTTGACCGAGGGGAAGGTGTTAGGCACCCCTCGATCCCGTGGTTCGACCACGGTCGCTTGGTGGAGTGTATCGACTATTTATGGAATTATGAAGTGTATAAACCACAGAAAAAGCACGCAAAAACAATCAAACAAAAATAAAACGAAACAAACCAAAATGTAAGTCCAGTCCAATTATTACAACCCAAAAATAGAAAAGAACTGAAAATAAACCTACGCTAATCCTAAACTAATGCTTTACCCGATGCCTCGAGCCTTCATCACGGACGTCCTCCGGGTACAAGGTACTTCGGGGCATTCCCCGGATAAATCTATACAAATCCTTCAGGGTATTCCCCGGCCAAATGAATACAATTTAAACTTTTCGTGAAATAAAATAGAAAGTGTCATTCAAGCACATATCCAAAACACTCCAACAAAACATTTATTTCTAAATTTTGCCTACCCGACCCTACGATTACCTACCCACTTGACCTATTATGATACTATCCCATAGTCAGTGATGAATTAAAACAAACAACCTTCAACCTATTTGATTATTAAATTTTCAATTCCGACCCCCAAATCAACAAGTTTAATCCTCAAGTCATGGTTAACAAATTTTCCGATTATCAAACACTTTTCGAAAGTCTAAAATCAACTTCAAACATATACATCCAACAAAGATTCGAACTTAGACATACAAGTCATCCACACCAACAATTAATATTTTTTGCTCAAAATATTCACAGTCACACCACAAACTTATGACATTAACCAATTTCAAGATAAAAGAGTAGAGTCAAGAGATGGACCTTCGAAGAACAGATTTGTTGATAATAATAATGTTTAAGAGAACCCGGACTTGGAATCCCGAATAGAGAACCTCAACGGCGAACCAAACCCAAACTCGATAGCACAAAAATGGAAATTTCAAACTAACCACGATGAACCGATCGAGGCAAAACAGAAAACAAATCCTTGAACCAGTATGAAGACTGATGAACGAACCTAGAAAAATCGCAACTCGAAGAATAATCAACCAAAACCCCGTACGGAAAATCCGAAACGAAACCAAAATCAACTGATTTCAAACTAAGCTAACGCATCTTGTCGGAATCGAGGTCGAATTATCACTTTTCTACCACGCCGGAGCTCCGGCCAACCTGAAAGTCAATGAAATAGCTTTTCTGGCTAGATTTCACCGGAGAAAAACAAAACGGAAACAGTAGCTCCGTCCGTTCTCTCGCTCTCTTCGTCACTGCTGGTCGGATGATGAGCTCGCCGGCAAAGTCCGAACCTACCGTCTCCCTCTCAACTAGATCTCTCCATTTCTCTCTCTCAGTTCCGACCCTCTCTCTCCGTTTTTCCCTCGCTCTGATCAGATCTCTCTCTCTCCGTTTATCCTTCACTCCGGCCAGATCTCTCTCTCTGTTTCTCTCTCCGATCTCTATTTTTTAGGTGCGTGTGTGAGTGTGATGTTCTGTGTAGAAGATGAGAATAGAATGTGTATGTGTATATATTTTTCTCCCTTATTCACTGTTAGTCGTCCCCATTAATGGAAAATGTAAGGTTGTGTGCTTGTGCGAAGAAGAAAAGGAAACAAAAAGGGAGCTTTCAAAAAATGGCCATCTCTGTATTTTTTGTGATCTCCCCCCTCTCCCTTGAATTGTGAGTGGAATCTGTATATATAATTGTGAGTGTTGTGCATGTAGGGTAGGTGGGGTAGAGTTTGTTAGGGTAGGGTAGGTAGGTGTTGTTTTTTAATTGGAGGGATAAGGGTTAGGTGTTGTTTTTTTATTGGGTGGGTTGTTAGAATATTAGGATAAAACAAAATTAGTTAGGGGTTGTTATTTTTTGTCATTTTGTGGAGGGATTATCACACGGGTGAGGGTACACGGTAGGATAGGGTAAATAATAGGTAAAAACGATATCGGGGAAGGACAAAATTAGGTGTCTACACCCGTTAAATCTGCGGCACCATCACACTGCATTCTTACAGGATAACGATCAATGCTGAAGGCTTTGACCAGCTCTTTGATGGAAGGGCTATTAGCATTTGCATCATCTCTTTTGAAACATTTCTCCTCCCCGTGTTCATCATATTCTGCTCCCGATTGAGATAACGCTTGTAAAGCAAGCTCATAAAGTGGTGGATGTAGCCTAGCAGCTTCACTTATTCCTTTACTTGGACTTGATTCGATTTCTATTCTTTTGAGAACCATATTATCTAAAGTCAACAGGAACATAAAATAATATATTATTGTTGATTAATGCATCGTTAAAAAAGGATAACAGTAAATCAAACTAGCAAAACAGTAAAATAACAGTTGCAACAGATCACCGATCTGTTGCACGAGGTAGTATATCAGTTGCAACATATAACCAAACTGTTGCAACGGATAAGTAATCTGTTTCAACAATACAAAACATACCACTCATCTTTTAAGACAGATGAATGGTCTGTTCAACAGATCACACAACTGT
Source organism: Capsicum pubescens (assembly GCA_030864215.1). Classification (NCBI taxonomy): domain Eukaryota; kingdom Viridiplantae; phylum Streptophyta; class Magnoliopsida; order Solanales; family Solanaceae; genus Capsicum; species Capsicum pubescens. Next base: position 19,045,049 of record CM061541.1, on the reverse strand, counting down.
TGTGACATCATCCGTTGCAACATATGAGTGATCTGTTGGAACAGTTAAATAATCCATAGCAATGAATGAATAATCTATTGCGATAATACAAAACATATCACTCATCTGTTGAGAAAGATGAATGGTTTGTGCAACAGGTCAGACATCTGTTGTAACACATGAGTGATCTATTAGAACAGTTATCAATGGTCAATATTGTATAGATTTCTTCCAACATAGGGTCGTCTATCGCGGCAGATGAATGATCAATTGGAAAAATCAAGTCTTGGACTTTTCCTATAGGAAGAGTTGGTAGGATTTTATCCAACATGAGGTTCATCTGTTGCATCAGATCATTAATCTGATGGTTCTTCCATTGCACCAGATGGTTAATTAGTTGCATCAGATTTTTTATCCGAAGCTTAACCTGTTGCAACATATGGTAAAGCTGTTGTATCAGATTATTAATTTGTTGCATCAGAATTATAATCTGATGGTTCCTCTGGTGCATCAGATGGTAGATCTGTTGCATCATATGATAAATCTGTTGCATCAGATGGTTAATATGTTTCACCAGATGGGTAATCTGTCAAAGGAAACAGTAGCACGATTTTGTTAAACAAAAAACAGCAATTTCACCATTTTTACCAAGAACAAGAACAGAACAAATCAAAACAAATTGTCCTTTTATTTTTATAAACACAAACAATAAAAATCAAACTTCAAAAAAATGCAACAAACAACAAAATATCATAGTTCACTTCGAAAAGAGAAGAACTACCAAAAATTAGGGTTTATTCATACCGTATTTCAAATTAGTGCAACAAATATTAAAATTATTAACCAATACTATAAGAGAAGTTGGCTCAAGTTCCTCATTTTTTTCAAAACTAAAAAGGCCATAAATTTTTACCTATGAAAGAAGAAAAGGATCGATGAAGAATTTGAAGCTGTTGTGGCCGGAGAGCAAGGCTGTCACGTCGATTGAAGTTGAAAAGGAACTCGAAGCCCAACTATTTGTAGTCGGATGTTGAAGTCGCCGAGGATTGAAATGAGAAATTTGCAGAATAGTTGGTTGGGAGAGAGTTGAGAGAAGCTATCGAGAGAGGGATGAGAGACAGGTTGATTGAATTGAATAAGGGAACTCGAAGCCCAACTATTTGTCGTTGGGAGTTGAAGGGAGAAATTTTGCAGAACTGTTGGTTGGGAGAGAGTTGAGAGAAGCTGTCGAGAGAGATGAGAGAGTGGTTGATTTGGATTGAAGAGGGTGTGGGTTGGGTTGATTTATATTTTTGAAAAGATTAGAAAGTTTTGAAAATATTAATCTAGTCCACAATTAACTTGATCAAGTTTCCTAATAATGTTTGACCCTATCTGTTGGTCAATGTCATCAATCCTTCATTCAAGACTTAAAAGACACCTATTCTATTCAAGACTTAAAAGACACCTATTCTTAAATTTTCTCTAGTGAGTTGATTCTATCATTTATGTTTTCTTAAAAAAAATCCCAAAAATTAACCAAACTATATTGATACGGACAAAAAATAATACAATGGTTTCAAAGTCTAATTGTGATTATTAATAATAATAAAAAATAATATGGTATGAATTTTATAAAATAGCCATCCAAACTGTATTAATGGCACATTCTACCCTACCTAAGATTTTGATCATGAGTATGAGGAAGTCATTTAAAAAAAAAAAATTGGGATAACACCCACGAAAATACCTGAACTTTGACCGAATTTTCAGCTGAGCATACTGAATTTTGCGGGGGCCCCATTACCTATCTAGACTTTTTAAAGTGGAATTAATTCCCCTCTGTACTTTTTAAAAGTGAAATTATTAACCCCCCAAAACGCAATACCCAATTTTTGGCAGCTGGAAGTGTAAACACTCACTCTTTCTTCTCCATTTCATCATTTTCACCATTAAAACCATATTCCTCCTACAAAAAAACAATGATAATACTACAAATAATTCCAAAATATTGATAATACTACAAATAATTTCATATTTCTCCTACAAACAACACTGGTAATCGTCATTTTTTCACTATTTTTCCAACAGAATCTTGATTCTTAATTCTTGAAATTTGACTTTTATTTAGTTCATACTATTTTTTTAAGAGAATTTTTTCCCAAATTTCAAATTCAAATCGAAAACTTTCTTCAATAATTTTATTCAAATCGCAAAATCAGTAGTTTATGTTTTCCAGATTCAGCTATTGCCAGAGCTCCGGCGAGACCTGACCGCCGAAAAATTGAGGAACGACCTGTTTTCCTCTCTTGTTTTCTCTCAATTTCTCACCGTCTCTCTCGATTCTCTCTCCCTCTCTTGATTCTTCCCTCTCTTAATTCTATGGCAGTGTGTGTGTATGGTTAGTGGTCTTCACTGTATGTGGAATGATGACAATGATTATGTGAGTATTATTTTAATGAAAAAAATAAAATAAAGGTTTATATTGAACTAAATAATTAGATTTTCGGAACTAAAAAATTGAACTAAATAATTTTATTCAACAATGGAAATACTTTATAAACTTCCGGAATACATTGAACAATTGAAAACTTCCGAAAGAAATTTTATTGAAGCCACTTCCGAAATAAAGTCGAAATTAAAGTGTAGTACATTGTTCAATTTCAATTCAACAATAGAGTAACCATTCTTGAAGACTCCATTGCTGAAGAAAAGAAAGAAAGAAAGAAAGAAAGAAAGAAAGAAAGAAAGAAAGAAAGAAAGAAAGAAAGAAAGAAAGAAAGAAGAGAGAAGAGAGAAGTGAAAGAATGAAAAAATAAATAAAAAATATTAAACTTTTAAAAATTAGAAAATTAAGGGGTTGTTTGGCAATAAAAAAAAAGAGTTTATGACATTTTTAACACTTTTCACGCGCTCAATGCGCGTGACTAACACGCAATGGGCCAAGTGGCAGATATATGCCATTAAAATACGGAAAAAAAAATCTGGGGGTAATAGGACCCCCGCAAAGTTCAGTATGCTCAACTGATAATCCAGTCAAAGTTCAGGTATTTTCATGGGTATTATCCCATCTTATTTTGAACTGCGGCTGCTTAATATTCTCATAACTTGACTACTTACTACTCTCTCCATTCATTTTTAATTATCACATTTTAACTTGACATGCACGTTAAGAAAATAATAGCATCACTATTTTATCACTCTACCTCTATTAATTGTTATTTATTAGTACTTATTAGACATTAGAAAATAATTTGAAGAATAAGTAATTAATATTAAGGGAAAATATGAAAAAAATATTATTTTTTCTCGATATATCAAAAATGACAAGTAAAAAAGAAATTTATTTTAGAAATAAATGACAAGTAAAAATGAACGGATGAAATATATCATTTCTTTCTTTAGCTAACAATATAAATTAATGTTGTATGATTACGTGGATAGAATTACCCACTTGCATCATCTCCATCATTAGTTGGATCGGGATATTTCTTAATCCTGTTTTATTAATTCGACAGTCTATTTTTTTTAACATTAAATATGTATAAAAACCATATAAAAGTCTTTGCTACTTCAAATTGAGCAATCCATGTTTCTAAAAGCTTGATGTTACTAATAGCTATCCTTTGAATGAGCAATCAAGGACATGGGAATCAACAAGAAGGATGACAAAAAAACATAAATAAATGTATTATAGGCATACAAATATTATGTTTAAAAAACGGCTTAACATAATTAAGGTTATAAATTTCAAAAGTTTCCTTCACTACTACATAAAGAGTTAATACATAAAAATGACCCTAAACTTGACATCAAATTATAACTTTGACCTTAAATTTTGATAGTGCACAAATAGGACCTTTAACTATTCAAAACAAGAACAAATATGACCTTCGATTTTGCAACCCCATGCGTGAGTCTCACTCGCGCCTACATGAAAAGGTAATCCAATCACACGGTGCCACGTCGTTAAAAGGGTTGACGTGGATAGAGGTCATATTTGTGCAGTTTTGAATAGTTAAAGGTCATATTTGTGCACTGTCAAAGTTTTGTTTTTTGTGTTAAAACGACGTCGTTTTTATTATCATTATTATTATTAATATTATTATAATTTTTTTTATTTATTTCTATAGTAGTAGCACCTAACTTTTTTTAATTTACAAAAATTATTATATTTTATTTATTTCTATAGCAGCAGCACCTAGCTTTTTTTTAATTAAAAAAAAAATAGCTACTAGCAGGGATCGAACCCGCACAGTAGGCTGAAGGAAGCGCCCAAGAAGAGCAAATAACACCACTGAACTATCTAAGTGTCTTGTTTCATGTGGTTCAACATTAATATACGTACATAAATATACATTTTCTATCTTATATATATACAACGTAATTTTTTACCGAGGGAGTTCGGGTGAACCCCATGGCAACCACGTAGGTTCGCCCCTCGTTAATTTAATAACGTTTTAATAAAACGTTAATTTAATAACATTTTAATTACGTTAATTTGATGACGTTAATTTAATATACTACTACTACTACTATCCTTAATAACATTAATTTAATAACGTTTTATTAAAACTATAATTTTTTTATTATTAGTATAATTTCATCTTTAATTTAATATTTAAATAAATAATATTTAGATATATTATATAACTTAAATTTGTCCTCTACTTTATAATATATATACATATCCGCTCGATTTTTTCATATGAGGCTGACCCGCCTAATTAATAAATCTTCAATATTGCTCTTTTTCCGCAATGACAAAAGAAATTAGATGTCATTTTCATCTTTGAGCCAAAAATAATGACAAAATAATAGTGAAGAGTCATTTAAAGGTCATATTTGTGCAGTTTTGAATAGTTAAAGGTCATATTTATGCACTGTCAAAGTTTAAGGTCATATTTATGTATTATGCCCTTAGATTTTAAGCTGGACGCGCCCAGTTTTGTGTGTTGAACACGCATTTTGCCACGTAGGATTGGATAGTTAAAAGTCATATTTGTGCACTGTCAAAGTTTAAGGTCAAAGTTATAATTTGGTGTCAAGTTTAGGGTCATTTTTATGTATTAACTCTTATGTAAACTTGTAAACTACTATACATACATGGAAACGAGAGAGTACTAGTCACATACATAACCATTTTTTGATTTGTACGTGCCATTCTTGTACAGGGTCATACTCGATTTATGCGTGTCCTTCTTACGCATAGCCCATGCTAATCTTCTCTATATTATTTCAATTTTATTGAATGTCCCCGAAGGAACAGTACTAGTCACATAAATTCTAGTAAATAGTATGGAAAACGAAGAGCAATCAGATAAATTTTGTGAAGAGAGTTGTCTTGAGTTGTATACAATTTCATCAACTAAGTCAAATCATATCATAGACATATACTCAATTCAAGTGGGTACCAGCAGGACTTGATAATTACTTGTGATTGAAAAGTCAGCCCAATGGTCTTCTTGTCTTCATCTATAATTTACGTCTCATTTAATGTAATTTTGTCCTATTCATGTTGAAAATGTTTGTTGTATGTTACAACTTACTTTGGCTTGATTAATGTATATCTTATTTTCTTTTCTTTTCTTTTTAAAAAAAATGTATATCATGTATATATTTTGGATAATCTCAGTTCCATCGAAATTTCTGTTCTATATTTCCTTTTTACATTTATTTAAATGACTCCTTCCTTACACTCATCGGCTCTTCTATCCATTGTCTAATTATAATTGTGTAACTAGAGAGTATTGACAATACATAGTGCTTTTTCTATACTTTTATTCATAATGGGGTCGACTGAATTTAGATTCACACCAAAAGACCTACATTAATTGTTCAGACACACCCTAATAAAGGCGATTCCATATAATCTGAAGGTCAAAGTGATTACGAAGTGTGTATATATATCCAGAGTATACGATCAAATAATCTTATGAAATTTCATTAGTTGTAGACGGACGCGCCATTACTTTAGCAAAAATGGCTACTTCATGGAGATTATATAGCACTCCATAACGTGATTAAGAAAAAACAATTCCACTTTTAATTAGTTGCAGTCTTACAAACCTTCATGTTCCTAAGATAATTTCTTACATATCACAACAACAATGTTGATTAAACATGTGTTAGATTCAGACAGAATAAAACAAACCACAAGTAAAAGAAACAAGAACAACACAACAGATTTATGTGGAAACCTTTGCGGGAAAAACCACAGACAGAGGCAGAGGAATTTCACTATGAAAGGAAAGGAGTACAATGTGGAGAATGTGCGTATTTTTTGAATACACAAAATAACCCACTAAATGCACTTATATAATACGTGCATACAAATAAGTCATAGGCCCAAAAACATAAAGGTCCATATCGGCCCGATCCCTATGCTACCACCACAGACCTCATTGAAAATTACAAATATGGGTCGCACCGCGAAGCTTTCAGGTCCGGCTCAACATAATTCGAGTTACAACTCTAACAATCTCCACGAATTATAATTCAGAACTCAAATCCATTTCAAGGTAAACTCTCCACCTCTTCCACAAAAGCCCCTAAGGGCACAGCTCAACAGCTAACACCAACCAAGTCCAAGCAATGCTCAAACTTGGCACTTGGTAGTGTCTTGGTCATCATATTAGCAAGATTTTCATGGGTACTAATCTTGCTTACCACAATATCGCCACGAGCAATAATTTCACATTCAAAATGATACCGAATATCGATGTGCTTTGTCCTCTCGTGAAATATCTAATCTTTCGTAAGGAAGATAACACTCTAACTGTCACAAAAGACCGTAGTAATCTGTAAGTCTTTGCTAAGTTCACCAAATAGACCCTTCAACCAAATGGCTTCCTTGAAAGTCTCTGTAATAACCATGTACTCTACCTCGGTAGTTGACAAAGCAACCGTAGTTTGTAAAGTAGCTTTCCAACTGATAGCACAACCACCAATGGTGAAAACATAGCCTGTAAGGGACCTCCTTTTATCATGGTCTCCTGCAAAATCAGAATCAACATACCCGATTACTCCATCTTCATTTCGTCCAAACTGCAAATAAACATCAGCAGATCCATGCGAGTATCTGAAAATCCACAGAACTTCTTTCCAATGTTCTTTGCAAGGATTTTCCATGTATCTGCTAACTACACTGACAGCATAAGATAAATCTGATCGGGAACACACCACGCATACATAAGAGACCCAACAGTACTAGAGTATGAAACTCGAGACATATAGTCACGCTCATCATCTGTCTTTGGAGATAAAGTAGCCGAGAGTTTGAAGTTAGCTGCCAATGGAGTACTAACAGGCTTGGCATTTTGCATATTGAACCTGTGAAGCACTTTTTCAATATATCCTTTCTGACTCAAGTATAACTTATAATTCTTTCTATCCCTCATAATCTCCATGCCAAGAATCTTCTTTGCTGCTCTTAGATCCTTTATATAGAACTCCTTACTGAGCTAGACTTTGACTTTTATTATCTCTCTCATATCCTTAGCTGCAATCAACATATCATCAACATACAAGAGAAGATATACGAATGAACCATCACTTACTTCCTTAAAGTAGACATAACTATCATAGCTGCTACTCTGAAACATATGAGAGGTCATAAAAGAGTCAAAAGAGTCAAACCTTTTATGCCACTGCCTGGGCGACTACTTTAATCCATAAAGAAACTTTTTCAGCAAGCTTACATAGACCTCCTTTCCTCAGACTACAAAGCCCTCTGGTTGTTGCATATAGATGTCCTCCTCAAGTTCTCCATGTAAGAATGCAGTTTTGACATCCAACTGCTCAAGCCCAAGCAATGCTCGAATCGAACTTTGATTTACAACTGGAGAAAACACATCTGTAAAGTCAATACCTGAAACCTGACTATAACCTTTAGCAACTAGTCTTGCTTTGTACCTAGCATCTTTAGATCCCGATGTTCCTTCTTTCATTTTGAATACCCACTTGCAACGGATAATTTTCTTATCTTTAGGCAAACTCACCAGATCTAATATGCCATTTTTATGAAGTAATTCCATCCCCTCCCACGTAGCAATCATTCATCGGCCAGAATCATCAAAACTAACTGCCTCTAAGTAAGAAGAATGATCTTCACCGGAATCAATACCTTCTGTTACACTCAATGCATAAGCAACCAAATCAGCTTCATCATATTTCTGAGGAGGTCTAGTATCTCTTCTAGGCCTGTCTTTAGCAATAGAACATTATGGCGCCACTGATGGTGAAGAAGAAATAATATCACTCTGTATCTTCGGGCTAGACTAAGAAGTAGGCACTGTTGTAGACTCTGATCCAATATGCAATTCAACATGGGTGCTTGACTTTTGTTGATTCATGTCACTAAGCTCATCTGAAAGCGAAACACTAAATTTGGAGGGAGCCCGAAGCATGGCAGATTCATCAAACACAACATTCCTGCTAATTATAACCTTTCTGCTTTCTGGACACCAAAGCTTATAACCTTTAACACCAGGCTTATAACCCATAAATAAGCACTTGATAGATCTAGGCTCCAACTTTCCATTATCAATATGAGCATAAGTAGGACATCCAAATATGCTCAAATCAGAATAACTAACAGGAGTACCAGACCATACCTCTTGTGGAGTCTTTTTATTAATTGCGACTAAGGGAGAGCGGTTAATAAGAAGACAAGTTGTGGAAGCAGCTTTGACCCTAAAAGACTTAGGTAAACCAACATTAAAGAGCATACAACGCACCTTCTCCATTATAGTCCTATTTATTCGTTCAGACATACCATTCTGCTCTGAGTATGACGAACTGTCAAGTGCCTCACAATTTCTTTTGACTTGCACAGAGCATTAAATTCATTAGAACAGAACTCTAAACCATTATCGGTCCGAAGATGTTTTACCTGTTTCCATATCTGCTTTCCAATCATAGTCTTCCACTCCTTAAAAGTAGGCAACACATCATTCTTTTGCTTCAGAAAGAATACCCAAACTTTTCTGGAATAGTCATTAATAATAGTCAACAAGTAATTAACGCTTCCTATATAAGGTATTCTAGCAGGACCGCAGAGATTAGAATGAATGTAATCAAGTGTGCCCTTAGTTGAGTGGATGCCTTTAGTGAATCTGACTCTCTTCTGCTTCTCAAAAATCCAGTGCTCACAGAACTCCAATTTGGTAATACTCTGCCCATCAAGAAGTCCTCTCCTTCTTAGTTCAGCCATCTATTTTCACTCATATGCCCGAGGCGCATATACCAAAGTTTAGCAACACCACTTTCTGATAAAGATAAGGTAGAGACAGCTGCATCACCTATAATAGTAACATACAAATTTGCAGACTTTCTCTGTCCTTTATCACAACAAGAGAACCTTTAGTAACCTTCAGGACTCCATCTTCACAAGTGTACTTATAACCATTCGAATCAAGGGTACTCAAGGAAATAAGATTTCTCTTCAGGTCTGGGACATACCGCACATCACCAAGTGTCCTCACAACCACATCAAACATCTTGATCCTGATTGTTCCAACACCAGCTATCTTACAAGGTGCGTTACTTCCCATCAACACAATACCTTTAAAGACTATTTCATATGTTGTAAACCAATCCCAATTACAATACATATGAAACGTGAAAGTTGGATCAAGAATCCAATCCTCGCAAAGTTTGGAGTTACCATAAAAAACTATCAAGAGTTCTCCATCACTACCGTCATCTTCAACAAAACTGGCTTCACCGAACTTCTCTAGTTGGTTTTCCTTTGGTTTTGGATCTTTTCTTTTCTCTCTATTTTGTAACTTCCAACACTTGAATTTGATATGGCCCTTCTTCTTGCAGTAATTACAGGTTTTATTTCTGTTTCTGGATTTTGACCTATTCATGTCATCACCCCCAAAATTCCTCTCACGAGTCATTCCTCCTCAAACAATGAGACCATTTCCTTGAGTCTTCGACCCATTCACTAGATGCTTCATCTTCTCCTTAGAGAACAAAGCATCATAAACTCCATCAATCGTCAGGGTATCATGACTATATAAAATCGTATCCCTAAAGGTCGTGTATGATGCAGGCATCAAACACAACAAAATCAACCCTAGATCTTTCTCATCGTACTTAACCTCCAGAGTCTCTAAATCTGAGATGATTTCCTTAAATACAGATAGGTGATCCTCCAAGGACGCACTCTCAGACATGCGATGGGAATAAAGTCGTTGCTTGAGATGCAAATTACTTTTTAGGCTCTTCGTCATACACAACGATTCCAGTTTCAACCACAACACAACAGTTGTGGTCTCTTTCAAAACATCCTGTGGAATCTGATTGGATAAATGAAAGTGGATCTGAGATAGAGCCTTTCAATTCTCACGTTGTTTGTCCTCGTCCGTCCACGATGAGGGCATCTTCTCAAACTCTAATAAAGCATCGTCCAAATCCATCTGCGCGAGCACAGCCCGCATCTTAACCTGCCATAACAAAAATCTAGTGTTGCGATCTAACAACAAAATATCATACTTCATGGTTGTCATCCTCGAGAAAACAATTGACCAAGCTCTAATACCAGTTTGTTAGATTCGGACAGAATAAAGCAAACCACAAGTAAAAGAAAACAAGAACAACATAGCATGATAGTTTGAACTTGTGTAGCAAAATAGCTAGGTAGCTGGAAGAATGTGGCTACTGCATATTGGGAGATGTCCAGTATGGAGTAATTCTGCTTTGTACTGCTTACTTGGTAATAAATAAAATTTATTTACCAAAAAAAAAAAAACACAAGAACAACATAGCAGATTTATGTGGAAACCCTTGCGGGAAAAATCACGGGTAGAGGCAGAGGAATTTCACTATGAAAGGAGAGGAGTACAATGTGGAGAATGTGCGTATTTTCTGAATACACAAAATAATCCACTAAATGCACTTATATAATACGTGCATACAAATAAGTCCTAGGCCCAAAAACATAAAGGTCCATATCGGCCCGATCCCTACGCTACCACCACAGACCTCATTGAAAATTACAAATATGGGACGCACCGCGAAACTTTCAAGGCCAGCTCAACATAATTCGGGTCACAACTCTAACAACATAAAAATGGGGCCAAAACAATCCAAAACCTACATATTTGGGGTCGTTCAACACCGTCTATACGCTCAAAATTGAATATCTGAAGTATGAATAATATAATTAAAACCTACCTAACAATTGTGTAAACAATGAAATAGAACGGATCAGATTGATCTAATACCGTGATAAGAAATGAAATTCAGGCTTAATTCAATTCTAAAAACTTGTTTAAGAGATAAAAGATTACCGAAATTATATATAAAAACCAAATAACCCATAACTACCGATGTAAGACTCAAGTCTCAACAAATATCTCAATCGTAAATAAATTGGGTGAATTATATGAGTTGTCACTGACAATATCACTCCCATTTAAGCTCAAAATTAGAAAAAAGTGTAGCCGCCAGCAACGGAATTAAGGCAGCAAATCTGTGGACTGTCCCGCAAAAACCGTGATCATTACTCCTTTCGTTCTTAAATAAGTGTCAATCTTTTTTTTTGTCTCAAAATAAATAAATATTTTAGCAAATTTATTTTGTCACAAAATAAGTATCATGCTTCAAGTTTATGTTTTTTCAATTATACCTTTATGCTTCATCTTTTGATTAGTAGTATTTAATTTTCAAGCGATGTTTATTAAATAGAAATAGTTTGATAAATTATATATTATATTTATTAATTTTTTAATGAAGGCAAATTTTGCTAATATGAAATCATTTTTGGAACGGAAGATGTAGAGCATTATCAAGAAAGTCAAATGAAATGATAGTCCTTTTTTTTTTTTTTTTTTGGTAGTCTAACACATGCAAAGCTACACTAACCTAAGGGAAAAAATGTGATATTGTTAAATGAGAGGAGTAATAAGGTCAAGTATGTAAGTCCAATGATGGGACAGTGAGGACTATCTCTCAATGGCCAAGTTCTCTGTATTCATTTTGGTGGGGCCTCATTTTACCCCTCTCGTTTTTCTTCTTACATTGTTCCATGGAAGATTCTCGAATCTCCCCAATTGGGCTCAATTCAATCTCAAAAACTAGTTCAGTGAAATTGCTCAAGACCATATAAGATGATTAAAGTTTCACATCTCCATCACTTAATGTGGGGACTCAAGTGAGATTGTTCAACACTCGCTTCTCCTACAACCCAAGATTGGACATTTAGAACGTGGAAATGTAATAAGATGGAGAGACTAAATTAAATCATGAATATTGAGATGAAAGTTAATTCTTGAGCCTAATTCGACCTAAAAATTTAGAGCATAACTGATCTCAAGAAGAAGATTGCTCATGACTATGTAGAAGAAAGGGAAAAACCAGTGTCATATATACATCCCATCCAATGTGGAAACTCAATAATTTGCATGTAATTTAGTCTCTTGATCATTTAGTTGTCCTTTGGAAATCAAAATTAACTTCTTTTGAAGAGTACAATTGCTTATTAGTCCTTTCTAATAATTGCTTTGTCACAACGTAGAGAGACTTCTCCTTTAGAACTTCAAGTTTAGGCCTTTATAGGGATTGTTATAGGAATACTTACAGCCTAACAATTCTTGGCCAAATTTGGAACTTCAAAACGTTTAATTTGAGAAAGAATCAATCAGAATTCATATACTCAATATGCAATTAATCTTCTAAGTTTGGTGGTCATGATTTGGTCACCTACCAAAACAGAAAAATTTCCTTGTGTTATGCAAGTATATATTTTGCCACCTTTGAGTGTCTTAACGTACTTTGCTTCTAGAACTTTTTGATGGTTTTTAGTGTTTCATAATATGACCTCAATTTGACTTCGTGCATATAGCAGCCCTAGCTAGCTAGAGTCTATATGTACTTTCCACTTTCCAGGAAGTTGTAATTTCATGATTACTCAATGATTGCGTCCTAATTACTTCACTGTTGTTTACTATTTTGAAGGAAATTTAAGAACCAAAATGAAAAAGGAAAACTTAAAATTATAAGGTGTACAGTATTCTCTATACCAAATTTGAATTTGTTGTGTTACTAGGTAAAAAATAGACTTTCAGTGTAGCTCAACCTCAAAATATAACATATGAGGTGATGAATTGTTCAAAAGATCATATAATAAGGTGACTAAGTTAGCGTTTGACCATAGATTCTCAAATATTTTTGGCAAGTAATATTTGAGTGAAATCTTATTATGCGTTTGACCATGTTATTTGAAAACATATTTCAATTTTCAAGAAATTTGATTTATATCCATAAGTTTTAGAAATTACTAAAACTAATCATAAGTTTCTATTATCAAAAATAACAAATATGCCTAACTCTTTCTTAGTAGTTGAGAAACAGAAGAAAACTAAGTATACTAAAATTTCAGTTGTATAAGTTGTATTGTTATGCACATGCACACGTCTGTTCAGAAAATATATTTTTAGATTATATCTATGTAAAGCAGTTACGGTATTAATACAATATCCATCTATATATACATAGCAAGATATAAGTTGTATTGTTTTGTACATGCACAGGTTAGTTGAGGTCAGTAAATAGTGAGTGCTTTTATAAAAGATAAAAATTTGGTGTAACGTTTGAACTTTTAAAAGTTCTCACAGAAAACAAATTTGGCCTGAATAATAGTTTTTTTCTTGTATTTGAGAATTTGAATCACTTGCCAAAAAAAAAAATTGTCAAATAATAGCAAATTATATAGCCAAAACATTATTTGCCACATTCTTTCCGAATTTTAGTTGAAAAATCTATTGCCAAACAGGTCCTTAAGTCATCCCCTTACAGACAATTGGAATGTGGCAAAAGTAATATGAGGCCAATATTGGATAACTTAAGAATTCAGATGGGTCTGACTAGCTTTGATATATTAATAAGAAATACCTTATACCTAACTTAATCTCAAAAACTAATTCATGACTGAGGATTAACCAAGATCATATCCTTTCGAAACTTAAGAGATGCAAAACCAAAATGGGAAAGTAAAAACTGAAACCAAATCATTTAAATAAAAATAATAGATAGATAATTCATGACGAAAATCTTGATGACTTCTTAGATATATTCAACAAATAAAAGAAAGCAATGACCAATTTGCTTGATGGTTTTTGAATATTGGCAAAGGTATGCTCTACGTATTAATTAGCTCGCCTATTATCTACTTTCACGAAGACTTGTAACAATATATATCGATGATTTTCAAAATGGACGGTACTTATAATATAAAAATCTAAAATTTATTGGACATACATTTCCAACTTTATTTTTTTTAGGTACAAGACATACACTTCCAAGGATTTTCTTAAAAAAAAAGTCTAGTGTATATTTAATGATTCGACTTAGAGAAAGACAAGGAGAAAAAACCCTTATTTTCTCTTCTGGCATTCATCATTTATCTAGCCATTCTCCCTACTTTTCTGACTGCTCCTTAAAACATGTTTATCCTCTCTATTTTATTATATTAGTATAATCTCTACTATTATTATTCTCCTTTCCTCTTTCTCTCTCTCTACACACTCAAAAATTAGAGTAAGCTTCACTCAACAAAGTGATATAATTAGCTTAATTAAAACAAACTTGTTAGTGAAATTAAGGTGAAAACCTCAAGCTATGGGGAGAGCTCCTTGTTGTGACAAAAACAATGTCAAGAGAGGACCATGGTCACCTGAAGAAGATGCTAAGTTGAAGTCATATATTGAGCAAAATGGGACTGGTGGAAACTGGATTGCTTTGCCTCAAAAAATTGGTATGAAAAATCCAAATTTCTAGTACTGACCTTGGTAAATTCATGAACTCCTACAACGTTGTCTGGACCAAGCGCCATAGTTAGTTGTTGTTTCTGGTCGTTTCTTCTTATGCATACTATGATTAATAGTGTACTCATGTTTTTTTTGTTTGTTTGTTTTTTTTTTGAAAATTTTAGGCCTTAAGAGATGTGGAAAGAGTTGTAGGCTTAGGTGGTTAAATTATTTGCGGCCAAACATCAAGCATGGAGGATTTTCAGATGAAGAAGATAGAATTATATGCAGCCTCTACATAAGTATTGGAAGCAGGTAATTTATTATAATCCCATTAACTAATTTCTTCCTCCTCCATATTTTTGGTTAATTCTATGACTACTATAGGATCAAACATCAAAGTAGTGCCGGAGTTAGAAAGTTTATTAAGAGATTTAGAAAATATAGGAATATATGTGACCTAAAATAATTTTTGAACCATTTTTTGTATTGCACTAAGAGGTTTCCCTTATATCAACGAGTTTCACAAATCTATATGCATATATATAATTATATATAAACAAATTTGATTGTACCCTTTTTCGTGAATTATAATTTTCTGACAAAGGGAATTCAGTTGAACCTTGTTCCTTATCTGTAGCTCTGTTACTGAATTCTATGAGGAATATTATATCAGGTGGTCAATAATTGCAGCACAACTTCCTGGAAGAACTGATAACGATATAAAGAACTATTGGAACACTAAGCTAAAGAAGAAGCTATTTGGAAAACAACGTCAAAAGCAAGGTTCAAGAAAAGGAAAAGAAATCAAATCCATGTCATCAATTTCCACTTCCAATAACATGAACCAAAATTACCCTTGTTGGCCTGAGTTTCAACCATTACCATACTCAAACAATGAACCAAGATTCATTAACAATGACCATACATCAATCAGAAAGCTATTAATCAAGCTTGGAGGTAAATTTTCAGAAAATGACCAATTGACAAACGTTGTGCCAAATTCTCATGAATATCCTATCGATAATTCATCATCGATGCACCTGATGTATCAGGATCATATCAATTTGATCTCTTCAGCTCCAATAGATCACAATGTCTTCAACATCACCGCGCCAAATATTGATCTATACAACATGGATGGGGCAGCTAGCAATTTTACGGCTGAATTTGAGCATATGATAAACACTAGTCAACAAAAAATAGATGGTCTCGAATTTTTATATGAGAATATGGTTATCGATAAATCTGCTTCTACTTCTGGAGGAAATTTAGACTGGGAATCGATGAATCCTTACGTGCTTCCTCTCCCTCCTATTGTTGCTTCTAGTGATGGAGGTTTTCAACAAGGTGTTATATTTCAACAAGGTGCACTTGATGAGCTAAGATACCCCATGGTACAATAATATTACTATTGTGCATTTTATTCGACATTATATTATATTGTAAATTTTTGTTGTGAAGGGAGAGGGCTGGATTATTTATGTAAGTTGGAGAACCCTAGTACACTTGTTTATTACTATATCCTTTCATACTCTCTCTATGCTTGTTATTGAGGACTATTTTCATTAGTACACAATTGTTTTCCTTTAAGTTACAATTTTTTTTATTACCGTCATGTTCTGATCAGCTTTCGTGAATATCTAAATCCACAAGATTCTTGCCATCTCCCGCCAGATATCTTGAAGTTACAATTTATGCTAGTTTATCAATCATTCCTTAGTAGTTAGTAGTAATAGAATTACATTCAATTACTTTTTTAAGTGACTTGATTATGTGTATATTTTTTTATATCTATGCACAAAACATATACACTTCTACCGTTAATTCAGTGCTTGCTCTCTTGAATTTGTTGTTTCTTTTGACTGATTTTTCAGTCATGCATATACACTTTGTATTAACCATATATATTAGTAATCACCTTATTCTGAATGCTCAGAGTGTATCAGTCACATTTAATAATAATATAATATTCCTGTTGTAAGAAGTAAGTTCTGATCTCTTTGGACATAACTTGATGGTTTTTAGCGTGCGAAAGTACTATGTGAGTGCAATATTAATAAATTTAATAAAGCCTTTAATGTCTAAATTAAAATGGGATCGATTATATCATCATCGATGACTGAAAGTACATCGTGCCATATTAATTTCACTATATGTTTGTGGAAATACCTGCCAATGGGAACTATGTAATATGGTTAGAAAATCTTGATTTTGTTTTATCATTTTGATGGTTATTATCCATTTCTTTGAGGTTCTGATCTCTAAAATATAACGAGGTCCAAATTTGCAGTACTAATGTTAGTGATTCTAGTTCTGGAAAAAATTAATGATTGCATTTTCGAGCAGTGGAAGCAACTATTTGTCGAAATGCAGAATAAAGTTGCGTACAATAGACCTTGTGGTCCGGTCTTTTCCAGAACCCCACACATAATAGTGCACCAAATTGCACTTTTAGTGATCAGACTCCAAGGTTGAACGTTGAAACCCTAGAAGCACAGGTTGATATGATTTGTATTATTTTAAGTTGAGGAACATGGATTTCTGAAAACGAAATGAAAGGTATCCTATGTGTTGAACGAACAATTTTCATTAATGTATTAAGTAGTTAACATGATAGAAGAATTCTGTTGATGGATCCATCTTTTCCAAATAATTTTGCAATAGTACAATTTTTTCGTGTCACTAGCTAAAATAAAATGCATGTTACTGTATTCATCGTCGAAGACTTGGAGAAATAAAAAGAAGCTTTTACGTTCAAAGTTGCTAATTAATTAGCTACAGCATGCTGTACGTCGATAAGTTAGCGCACGACGGGGGAGGCACCATAGTGGCCCCAACGCGAATTTATTTGAACCCATTACTTTCAATGCAGAGCATAAATTTATGTTATGTGTTAATCGGCCCTTCTATTTTAACCGGGTTGAGGGCCAATTTTGGCGCTAGACGGGCCGGGCCGGGCCCAACAATAAAAAAATTAAAACTCACCCTAACCCGGCCCACTTAACCCAACCCGGTCAAACCCACCAAAACCCGGTTAAAAACCGGTCAAACTCGTTTAAAAAAAAAAAAAATCCAATATACACTATATACACTACAATTATATACACTATATACACTCCAATATACAATATATATTTTTTAAAAAATATATAAACAATTACACATATATACGTACCATTCAATATATAATTATATATGACTATACGTACTACTTTAAATAAAACATATACTATAATAGTATAATATATATATATATATACACTACAATATATATATATATATATATATATATATACATACATAGTTATATACTAATTTATAAAACACATACACATGTATACATTAAATATATACTACTTTAGAAGATATATACACATATATATGCACCATTCAATGTATATGTACAACTTTAAATAAAATATATACTACAATATACATATATATATACTAAAATATGTATATATATATAGTTATATACTAATTTGTAAAACATATACACTTGGATACATTAAATATATACATCTGTAGAAGATATATACACAGATATACACACCATTCAAAATATATGTACTACTTTAAATAAAATATATACTACAATATACATATATATATACTACAATATGTATATAGTTATATACTAATTTGTAAAACATATACACTTGTATACGTTAAATATATATGTCTAGAGAAGATATATACACGACATTCGATATATATGTACTACTTTAAATAAAATTTATACTACAATATACATATATATATACTACAATATGTATATATATATAGTTATATACTAATTTGTAAAACATATACACTTGTATGCATTAAATATATACATTTGTAGAAGATATATACACATATATACACACCATTCAATATATATGTACTATTTTAAATAAAATATATACTACAATATACATATATATATACTACAATATGTATATATATATAGTTATATACTAATTTGTAAAATATATACACTTGTATATGTTAAATATATACATCTATAGAAGATATATACACACCATTCAATATATATGTACTACTTTAAAAAAAATATATACTACAATACATATATATATACTACAATATGTATATATATATATAGTTATATACTAATTTATAAAATATATACACATTGTATACGTTAAATATATACGTTTATATAAGATATATACACATATATACGCACCATTCAATATATATGTACTACTTTAAATAAAATATATATTATAATATATATATATATATATATATATATATATATACTACAATATGTATATGTATATATAGTTATATACTAATTTATAAAACATATACACTTGGATACGTTAAATATATACGTCTATAGAAGATATATACACACCATTCAATATATATGTACTACTTTAAATAAAATATATACTACAATACATATATATATATATATACTACAATATTTATATATATATATAGTTATATACTAATTTATAAGCCAAATACATAACATATACATTAAATATACTCATCTATAGAAGATATATACACACATATATATATACCATTCAATATATTCACTACTTTAATTAAAACATACACTACAATATATATATATAGAGAGAGAGAGATAGTTATATACTAATTTATAAAACATATACACATCTATACGTTAAATATATACTACTTTAGTAGATATATGCACACACACACACACACTTATATATATATACCATTCAATAAATATATTACTTTAAATAAAACATATACTACAATATATATATATATATACACCACAATATATATATATATATAGTTATATACTAATTTATAAAATATATACACATGTATACGTTAAATATATAATACTTTAGATTTAGAAGATATACACACACATATATATATACCATTCAATATATACACTACTTTAAATAAAAGTATAAAACATATGCTACTTAATATAATAAATTAATAATACTTGATAGTAAATTAATAATGTATTAAAAATAAGTTTTTAATTTCAGTTTGTGAAATTCTTAATTTAAAAAAAAAAAAAAAAAAAAAACTTAACCGGGCCGGGCCGGTTAACCGGCGGGCCCAAACCGGGTTGGGTCCGGGCCGGGTTAACCGGACCAAATCAAAAACCCAACCGGACCGGGGCCCGGATCCATAAAGCCCCTTGGGCTTACCGGGGCCGGTTTTAACCGGCCCGTTTGACACCCATGTCCCCAAGATATCACCTCTGTAATGACGAGTAAATTAATTTTATTAATAGAATTAGCTAGCACTCATCATAGGGTATGGATCACATATATAGGTTTTCAATTCACAATAACATCACACTAAAGACTTGAGAAATATGTAGCAATTCGTGAAAATGAAAGAAACTTAATTCTGATGAGGAACGTATAATATATATCCTTCAGACTGACAATTAACACATGAAAAAAAGTTGATTACAGTTGCTATACTTTTGACTTTGATATGTAATCTTTTACCTCATGACTTTTGTTCCTCATGAACACTTTTGTTTGGTAAGCTAAGGTCGTGGTTTGTTAAAACTTCGTTGACATAATAAAATCCAAATGGAACATAAACTTTTTAGTCACTTTATATTATCTGATTACAGTTGTTTGAAACTAGTTATATTGAGGGAAAATAAATTATTACTATAATATTGTGAATTGGAAGCATATAATCGATCATACTCTGCTGTCAACTCCAAGTAATTTTAAGATTAAAGTATTTGTTGTTAGCCGAAAAAAGAAAATTGAAAGTATTTGTCAAGTAATTTCATACCGATTAAGAGTAGTTGATTAATATATAATTGTATACATCAAAATTAAGTAATTATATCAGATTACATTCAAATTAAAAGAGGAAATCAGAAAAAATCAACTATTGTAGTAGTATCCTTTCTAGGAATTTTATTAGCCTAGTTGGTTAGTTATCTGAATTTTTTAGCGGGGATTCGATTTTCATCTTATAATCTCCTCTCCCATTTCCCCTTCTCCTACCTCCAACCTTTTTTTTTCTTTTAAAAAAAGTACTTAGTATCCTTAATTTTTTTAAATTTCTTTTTCATCTTAGCATAGGCAAATCTTTTTTCTTTTTTTTTTCTGAAAAACAAAATTGTCAAGATCAGAATCACCTCCACAAGAATTTGAGAAAAACAGAAAGAAAGAAAGAAAAAGATATGCTCCTTTTAAATTGGTAGCTGGTACTAAAGAAATTAAGCTAAATATATGGAGCCAAGAAAGACAAGTAAATAGAGATAAAAAATTCCCACATTTTAAAATGCACAAGGTAGTATTGCATTAACTTTTATTTATTTTAGACAAAAGAAAAGCTCTATTAAGGACCTAAGTTTCTGTAAAGTCAGAAAAGAATATCCTTAGCAAGAAAGAACTACACAGAAAAAGCCTCAAGCAAACAACCAAAATCCCCCGCTCTAAAATTAAGAATTTTTATTTATTTTTTTCAAAAAAATAATTCATACTGAAATCATAGTCTGTCAATAGTACTTGATGACGACAATAATTACCAATGTTGTCCGTGATTAAGTTCTTTAATTAATTTCATTGGCATTGACAACAGCCAAACGACGACTATCCCTCACAACTTTTTACTAAATTATATATTAAACTCACAGTAACACATCTAAAATATTCTAGGAAAAAATATCTACAATATTGAAACAGATTATTTAAACAGAAGATGGTGACACTCACTAAGATACGTAAGAAATTCCTTAAGATTTGTCCTATTCAATGACCTGAAAAAAAGGTTGTTTTTTATTTTAACTATTTGTTGAAAAAGCATCCGTTTTGTAATTATATATACCTATAAGGATATAAATAATTGTGGTATGACTACGGATGCCTTAAACGGTTAGAGAGAATATACTTAATTTTAAATACACTTAATTATGTATTCGATACATTCTTTGATTTTTTCTTTTAATTTTAGCAAGAACGTAATATATAAATAGAGAGAGAGATACATGATCACTTGGATCCCAAAAGGTTTATTTGTTCTAATACAATTTTGTGTGATCAACTCAAGAGAGGAAACAAGTTAGTGACCTCTTAACAAAGATTTAATTAGTGATGCATTTATCAAATTAATTTTATTAATTCTATTTTGAAATTCTAATTTAACTATTATTTTATGAAGTACGTAATACTGATTTACTATCAAGGATAATATGAATAAAAAATAGTAAAATTTTCTTAATTTGCTAAAATGGAGAAATAAAATAAAATGTGGGGAGTAATACCAAAATGATTTTTCACTTCAAATCTCATCTCCTTATCTATTCATGCCCGATTAGTTTACTTTCCTCGGGAAATTACGTTTTGTGTCCTTCAAAGTGATGATTTTGAATTTTTATCCTCCAAATGCCCGATATTGAATTTCTGCTCCCCAAAGTGTGTGGTTTTGGATTACTGTCTCTGCTAAGTAAGTTCTAATGTTTGACTACAAGGCAGAGTTTCTGTTATGAATGGGCCGAAATCAGTTACGGTAAAGCAGCCCAATACCACATTAAGTGGCTTTGTGTGGAATACGGGTCAGTAAATAACACATTTTAGGAAGAATAGTCTTATGTAAATTGTGATAATTGCTTAGGCAAAGGCTATGCTTCTCATCACCAATTATCTCTAATCTTCTCATCCCCGTCTACTATTATTCCTCTTCTTCGTATTGTAATTTCTTCTTGTTGTATTAATCAAAGTTGATTAGTTTCGTTCAGTTTGTGTATTGATTGTTGAGTTAAGAATTCGAGTTTGTTACATTGGTGCTTTCATTTTCGTACTCTAATGGCAGTGATGGTATTAGATCGCTTCAATGGCACCGATAATCCAGAGGACTGGCTTTCTAGGGCAAGCGATACTTCACTTTCCTGGGCTTCTTGGAGGAACACTGGCTACCTCTTCCTTCCTACTATCTCGATGGTGAGGCCCTCGAGTGGTTCCGTTGGATGTTTCGCAACAACCAATTTTTTGATTGGAAGCATTTCAGTGAGAAGTTAGCGTTGCGTTTTCAAAAACGGACCTATGCAAAGTCTCCTTTGGTGGATGCTCAAATTACCAATTTTCTAGCTTTGCTACAGAAGATCGAGGAGAAATATTCATTTTCGTCTCAGCAGGTTATAGTAGCAGATGCAAGGATTAGTGCTACTACAGTCTGTAGCGGAGAGATTGCTTCTCCTTTGGCCGAAGCACACTCAACCCTGTGGATAATGTTGAGGGTCCTCGGGAGCTACCTGACACTTTCATCGATGAACATTCAAGCCATGTGGACAATATGTTCGATGAAATGTCTACCGGAGTTTTCACTAAAAAAGTAAAGGAAACGTCTTCTGACGCTATCCTTCTTGGTGATTTGGATGATATTCAATCGACTAGCACGTGCTCGACGAATCTGTTCATAATTGTTGCCACAAGGTAGTTGCTAAGGTGCAACCTGATATTCCAATCAAAATGCTTGATGAAGAAGCATTATGCCTTGAACGCAGCAAAGTCCAACTGTTCGATAAATGTTCCCCAAGAAATATGTCAAAGAATGTCGATGTTCATGGAGCTGCAATGAATCTCTGTGTATGGGATCCGGGTATAAGTTCCAAGCTCAAGGCTCTCATTGATTATCCATTGAACATGAAGCCACTAATATTGTTGGGCTCTACTAGTACGTTTGGCTTAATTGCGTGTGCTAATTCTATGACTCAAGTGTGGGATCCCGGACAACAAAGATATGAGTTGGTAGTGAGGAAATCAAAAGTGGATGATACATACTCTGATGTGAATCGTATGTTTGATGAAAGTTCCCAAGGAGCTGCGTCGAGAGAGTTACAACCAATTGCACCTCTACATATTATACGCCTTCCCAAATTATTTCGATTCCTGCAACAACTATTAGCTCAACTCATTTTTGTTCTCCAAACTCCCAAGAGTAAGGGAAAGAAAGCTACAAAAACTATTTGTATTTCATGGCTTCAAGGTTGTATCAAGTCCATGGCAGACTTGATTGAGCTGGAGTTACGTAATTTCTCTACGCTTGTAGGGCTCAAGGGTTTAGTTGGTGCTCAAGGTGATAAAATAATTGCCTGCCCTCCCACTTTCTCACTGTATGAAGTTGCTGCACTACAAACTTGTCAAAATGATCATGGGAGCTTGTATGTGATTGAAAGTAAGCTTGAGTTGGTGAAAGTAGCTTCAATTGTTGCTGCTTATGTTGTTTACAAGGCAATACTCAGAGAGAGTAAAAGCTTTTCTATCTTGGCTGGTTGTGGGAAGTTAAAGACTATGATGAGGCTTATGTGCTATGTAGCCCATCTTAGGGGCCATAAACGCGTTACAACAAGTTCTGAAGTCAAATACAGTATTTAAAGCGCTTCACCATGTCTATGCAATTCAAATTAAGTTTTCAAGTCATAATGGTATATTTGTGGAGATTCAATTTGCAAAGCTTGGAAAGACATATGGTGCAACCATGGGACCCTCTCTAATTGAAAGATCTAGCATTTTCATAATTATAATTCTGGAACAGAACCATTATTGTTTCTTCCTTCTCCGTGCAGTACTTATGGAGATAAACAAAATGTGTAGATTGAGGGGTCCTGAAGCATTTTCCTATCCCAAACAATCTTATTGCTTAGCAGGTATTAATGATGCTCATGACTCTCTTAATATAGAGAAGGTAATGAAAATTGTTGGACTAAGCAAGGCAGAGCAAGTGACAATTTTTAGAATTTTGGCTTCTGTTATGATGCTTAGTAATATGGACTTGGCTAAGGGCAATGAAATTGTTTCATCAATTCTTCATGTTGACAACGCTTGGTTTCATATTTGCACCACCATAGCATCTCTCTACACACACTAAAGTCTTGAAAGATTCAACATTATATTATCCGTGTGGCTCCACTCAAACCTTGAGGGCAAGGTTCTTATCGGAGAGAGGGGTATTGTTATGAATGGACCGAAACCAGTTATGGTAAAGCAACCCAATACCACATTAAGTGGCTTTGTGTGGGATACGGGTTAATAAATAACACATTTTAGTAAGAATAGCCTTATGCAAATTGTGATAATTACTTAGGCAAATGTTATGCTTCTCATCCCCAAGTTGATTAGTTTCTTTCAGTTTGTGTATTGATTGTTGAGTTGAGAATTCGAGTTTGCTACAACTTCTAGTCAATTGTGCAGGTTCATTGTCTTGAAATGTCGCGAACGTCTATCTTATGGGCAAGAGTTAGAATATCTACCTTATGGATTACATATCTAAGTTCTAACTTTTGTCTATAAGACAGAACGTCTGGTCAATTATGCAGATTAATTATCTTGAATATGTGCCTCATGGCCAAGAGTTGGAAAGCGGGGCCAAAAAAATCTAAACTGCCCCATAGTGCTATTTTTGTAAGATTTCTTATATATCAAGTCCAGTCCATTTATGAACTTAAACCCTACTTTCCTGGCCCATAATGAGGTTATCATGAGCCTAGTTGGATTTGAAAGGCCGTGAACTGTCAAAATGGGCTTGTGGCCGCAAAATTAAAAAATCCCATCCAATTGGCAACGACAAATTGGACTGCCATAATATAGACGAGTTTACTGAGTAATTTGTCAAATTCATTGTTCAATCGACGTATAGAAGATGCCAAATTGCCAATGAACCACTTGACACAATATGCATGAAAATTAAACTTCGTCACACGCTAAGGGACTTGAGAGAGGTGAGAGGAGATTAAGAGAAGAACAATAATATCAAGGGGTCGTTTGCATTAGTTGGAAAACCGGTTGTCCCGGAATATTAATCCCGGATTCGGTATCCCGGAATTAGTTATCTCACCCTCAAGGAGGATTAAGAAAAACACTTCAATCCCGGAATAATTAATCCCGGGATTAATTTAGAAGACCCATGTTTGGGTGGGACAAAATGCATAAGCTTGCAATCTAGAAACGCATGAGTACTGTTGAATGCGGAAATGAGAAGAAGACTAAACTTTGACCAACAAGTTCAAAAATAGAATAGTCAGAATTATAACCATAAATCCTCGATCTGAAGTTTAGGATTGCAACTCATAAATTCTACGACTTCCCCATCAAAATCCTTATGTTCCAAGACCCAACTCTCAGCCTATCGTCTCCCTTGCCACCCTTGAACCCCATGCTAGGACGTGACCTTACTCTACCATCATTCACCAAAGCCGCAAGGGTCTATAAACTGTTATAATAAAAGGTTTACTACACTAATTAACACCAGGACAGCACAGTTTAAAATAAACGGGCAAAAGACTAAACTCGAAAGAGGTAATAAACAAGAGTAAGTAATAGGTCACCATGAAGCTTTGAACACCTACAACTAAATGCAACAGATAGTTAGCAGTACTGAATTTATAATGTAAATGCTAGGAGATAATAATACTAAATAGTAGTAGATAAAGACCATAGTTATAGGTCCTTCATCCAAAAAAATAAAGGTATTTACTTACTGGTCAAAGTTTGTGAAGTTCCTTGATACTGAAGCCACACAACTGTTTCATAATTCATGCAAAAACCTTCTCATAGTCAATTGTAATGGTTGGAACCCGAGAGGCAGCAAGGAGATCTCTGAAGGAAAAGAAATCAATTGTAAGTGAAAAACTCCAGCATTAAGAAGTACTTTCTTCTCTTTTTCTTCGTTTTCTTTTGAGACTTTGGGTGTGATGGGTCAGGGAAGAGGGAAATGTGGTTTTTATTTTTCTCTTCTATTCTACCTATACACGTCCGCTAACAATGCCAATTGTGAATGCCAAGGAGGTTTCTATATGTTGTTATTTATTTTATGTTATGAACTTCATAGTTAAACAACAACAACATACCCAGTGTTGAACAATTTTACATAATTCTTGGGCTATGCTAGTTTGGATCTTTTTTTTTTTTTGCTCATTATAATTTATTTTCCTTTATAAGATACAAATGAAATTTCAGTTGTATATGTCCCACCAAATGCAGAAGAAGTCAAGTTGAATAGCTGCTTATAATACGGTGGCAATTTTAACCATTTTCTAAATATTGAAAGGCGTGCTTCACCTCATCACTACAAACTTAACACGGATGGGTCTTGTTTAAACAACCCGGGAATAGGGGGAATAGGGGGTGTTATAAGAAACAGCAAATGAGATTGGGTCCTTGGTTTTACTAAAGGATTTCGATCAAATGGAGTTAATAGCCCTTCTTGAAGGACTGAAAATTGTGGAAGAACAGAAGCTGCTGCCCATTGAAATTAATATAGACTCTGTCCAGGTAATTACTATGCTAAAAAATGGTAACTTCACTATGACTCCATTATTGATTTGTGCAGGTCAACGCTGAGAAAGATAGGGAATCCACCGGTTCTACACTGCTACAGGGAGCAGAACCACGTTGCTGATGCATTAGCGAAGCATGGAGCCACCACGGGACTTTTTGAACAAATCAACCACCTGGCAGTTCCTCCTGTGTATGCCCTTAAACATGTGTGGTCGGACACGCTAGGAAGTACTTTTGTTAGGAAACTAAATCATCACCCCAATGATGACGAAGAAACCTATTTTTGCTATGAACCTGACTGTCGTTCTTGTTTGTACTAATCTGTGGTGTATAACTCCTATTCTATTACTCCCTCCGTTTCGTAATAAGTGAATTGTTGGGGGTATTTATTGGTGTTTCAAAATAAGTGAATCATTGAATTTTTTTTCCAAATTTACCCTTATGATTTGACAATCAATTAACTTTTGAAAAGGTATTACAAGGTAAGTTTTTTTGCTTTTTTAGGGTAAGAATGAAAAGTTATGTTAAATTTATGTCTTTAATATTTTTTCCTTAATTTGTGTGTCAAAATCCAACAATTCATTTATTATAAAACTGAGGAAGTATAATATATTTCCAAATTACCAAAAAAAAAGAAGGCGTGCTTAAGCCCTGCTGCGAGGCACAAAACACGTTGAACGCTTCCTTGCCAAGGCTCTAAGACATACTTTTCCTTGCATATAAAAGAATCAATTGCTTTATCCCTGTATTTATTTCGCATGCATATTAACAGGTGCATCGTTCACAGTACTCTACCGAGGATCTAACACTGTGATTGTTACGTCATTTTTTGAACTTCCTGTCTGCAATCCAGAGCTTGACGCATCATGTACCATTCTTTCCATGAAAAATCCTGGTTCTTTAGCTTCTGGCAGTAAATTTTCGTTACCCAACATCAGAACCACAGAAGACATGTTTGGTCTATCATCAGGATGTTGTTGCACACATAATAGACCCACTTGAATTGACCTTAAAGCTTGAGATATATGGCAAGAATCAGCTAGTTGCTCATCAATTAGTTCTAAGGACCTATCTTCCTTGTAAAGCTTCCATGCCTGTTTGAGTTTAGATCATGAAGAATTTCTTCCGTTGTAAAGAAAATAATGAGTTATGTGTGTAATACAGATTATACAGTGCTTACGTGACCGAGAAGGTTTAGGTTGTGATCTTCATGGACAAATCCTCTATTTCTCTTGCAGCTCACAATCTCTAACATCAATACGCCAAAGCTAAACACATCTGATTTTACTGAGAAGATCCCATCTACTGCATATTCAGGGGACATGTAACCACTGTGTCAAAAGAGAAAGAACACCATGAGAATTAAGGAAGCGAGATGTCATATGAGGATACGTAGTATGATTCTTACTGTGTCCCAACCACATGACATGTTTTTGCTCCCATCTCATTTCCCGCAACACTTCGAGCCATTCCAAAGTCTGATATTTTTGGATTCATTTCTATATCTAGCAAAACATTGCTTGCTTTAAGGTCTCTATGGATAATCCGTAGTCTAGAATCTTGATGAAGATATAATAAACCACGAGCAATTCCGTTAATGATATGGAAACGGTTTGACCAATCAAGTAATTTTTTGCTTGTTTGATCTACAAAAACGAACCTTTCTTGTTAGAAGCTTTTAAAAACATGGTTCATTACTCATTTAGCCTGTATAAAAGGTGAGAAATCCAAACCAAATATGTACAAGTCCAGGCTTTTGTTAGGCATGTATTCATAGATCAACATCTTTTCTTCCCCTTGAATGCAGCAACCCAGAAGTCTCACGAGATTTCTATGTTGAAGCTTGGCGATATAGATAACTTCGTTCTTGAATTCATCAAGTCCTTGCATGGATGTCCTTGAGAGTCTCTTCACGGCAATTTCCTGTCCCTCTTCCAGCACTCCCTAGAAATGGCTAAGGTATATTAGGAGAAGATAGATTTTACGAAGTGTGAATATTGCAGAATGAAAATCATCTCACACACTAATCTTGCTCATAAACTGGTTAACTTTTTCAACAAATTTGTAGTTTATACCTTATAAACAGGTCCATATCCACCCTCTCCAATCTTGTTGTTGACTGAAAAATTGTTTGTGGCTCTTGTTATTATCGACAATTGAAACTGCGGAAGCTCAAAATCTTCTCCGAGTTGTTGTTTCTTCTTCTTTTTCCATATGTACAAGAGAATCAGGCCTAGCAGAATCATTGCCATCAATGAAAAACTCACTCCGAGTATCTCTGCCTTCTTTCTATTTGAACCTGCCTCAGATACTGCACCATTTTCTTTAATCATCAACTTCAAATCGAGATAGGCCATTATTTTTGCATATTATGTTCAAAAACTAAGCGTAAAAACACATCATTAGAATTTTTTTTTTACATAGATCTTACCTAGCTCTGAAGAATCCATCCTGATATAAATGTCTTGTCCTCTTCCAGAGAGCTTTCTGATATCAATCAACTCCCTAGACCAAAACAAGCAGCCTTTCTCTCCATTGCTTATATCGAGGCTCGAATAAGCTGTGCAAGAGCAGTTCTTCGAGCATACTTGCCTACATCCTTCGAGTGTCATGGTTTTATCGTACTGAGAGTGGCTAGTATCAGGCAACTTGATTCCAGAATATTTTAGAAATGCATGTTCCTTGTTGCAATCAAGAGGTGTCTTCCGAACACAACCTTCTGACCAATCTCCTTTTTCCCATTGTTGTGGATATTTAGGTTCAAACTTGTCCAAACAACCACAAACAGGAGAACTATCTATGACACAGCTCCCATAGGCACCACATAAGCTATATGTATCACAAGTATCCAGAGGAATATTGAGGTAAAGATGCCAACTCTTTGTCCGATCCACCCACGTCAAACGTTGTATGAAACCATTGTTGGTTAGGACTAGCCTTGATAACACTGAGCTGTTAATGAGAGAAAAACTATAGTAAACCTCCTCTGCATTGAAAACAAATTGAAATGTATATATGCTGCTTTGTGTTTGTAGTGGTGCCGGTGCTCCACTCCACCGTAAACCATTCCATGGTCCTGCTCGAGCTGATTCCCTCGTGCCACGTCTGATGATGCCCTGTGGATATCCAGTAGGATCAATGTGAAGAGTGTATTCCCCTGGAGTTGGATCGTTAGCGTTCTTCCATGCTGAAAGGTAAACCTCAAGACCAGTCTTAAAATTCTTGCCAAGTTTCATATCAGGCAAGTGCGTATCAGTTGGAAAATCGAAGCTCTGCCAGAGGAAATTTTCCGCGTTGCCATCATCTGCACCTTTCACAACAAGATTACCCGAATCTAAAAGCATTGCAACTGGATTTTGGACTGATCGTGAGGCGCTAGTGGACCATATACTTTCATTCTTGTCATCGAGAAGAGCAAGTATCCCCGGCCTGGTGACCTTCAAAACGACTGAAGATGTATTTGTGAGTGGTTTGTCTCTGTTGGCAACCCATACAATTGTTTGCACATGAGCAAGTATTTTCTTGTACCATATCCCAATATATCGATTCGTGGTACCATTTGGGCTGAAAAATCCCATCTCAAAGTTTCCGCCAGATGAAACAACAGTTTCACCATCTGTGATGAACTGATTAGTAGTGATTACATTTGTTGTACTAGAAATCTTGGGTATAAATGAGTAGAAACACAGTAGGAAAAGTAGGAAGAAACTAGCTTCCATCAGCCTTTTAATTTGGTGGCTTATATATTTGCCTTTGATATTTAGACTTCACAGCTTTTGCTTGTGACTAGCTTTTATGGCATAAAAGGATATGAAGGTTTTCTTTTTTCTACTTAGACGAATTTCAGTGGATTCGAAGATTCTTACTGTGAGTTAAGAACGTGACCATTTTGGGGAAACAAGAGGGAAATTTCATAATTGTGATGTGACGTGACTATATGACATTCTTTATCTAATTTTGGAAGTACTCCTCACAAGGCTGCTAGTGCTCGGACCAGCCAACATGAGCTGACTTTTTGTGTCACAGCGTTTGTCGTACTATGCAACTAGTCATTGTCTGGCTAGGAAAAGAGCTAATCGGGGTCCATATGTGCTCTGTAGTAACTAGTGAGTCCACTGTAGAATGTGACGCTGTTTCATTTCGTAGTCATTGCCCAAGCAGAAGAAAAAAAAAACAAGTGAATTGTGCAACTCTCAAGATCAGAGGCGGAGCCGGGATTTCAACGAAGGGGGTTGCATATTCAAAGAAAACTTAGATTTCAACTAAGGGGGCTTCATATTCAAAGAAAACTTAGTCGAAGGGGGTTCAACACCTACTATAACCACATAAAAAATATTTTTAATCATGTATAAATAGTATATTTTTCCGTCGAAGGGGGTTCGGCCGAACCCCGAACAAAAGGCTAGCTCCGCCCCTGCTCAAGATCACCTGTTTAATTGCGTCAGCAGAGTGCATAAACAATCCTTTTAACTTTGCCTCAACTGGTATTTGTGCTCTTCGATTTTAGGTGTGCACAAGTAGATATTTAAATTTGTATAAAGTTTTCTACCGACAAAAGTTCTACCTTTTTCCACGTTAGCTACATGTTCAAACATAACATCAACTTTCAAATACTTTTTTTTTTTTCAAATATCATATTTTTGCATCCATACGCCTTCATAGTGTGCTAAAATTTTTGCTACATTCAACGTCTTGGGCAATCTCATACAATTAAAAGTTGGTGGAGACAATTTTTTATATTATCATGTTCTTTTTAATTGTAATAGATAATATGTTTATCTTAAAATTTCACATTTTAATTAAAGATTACTCGAAGATATACTAAACAGCCTAATAGTTAAGAATTACGATATCGACAAAGGAAAGAGGTGACAACGCCCAAGATTCAGAATTCAAACTGAAAAGAGAAAAAAGCCGAAGATTCAGAATTAAAACTGAAAAGAGAAAAATAGAACCAATTAAACTTATTTTGGTATGGAATGATTTCATTTAAAAAAAAAAAAAAAAAAAACTAATGAATGCGAAATCGATCGAATGCACACCTTCTACACAAAGGAGATAAAAAAAGGTACATATACGAGTTCATCTTTTTTTCAATCATTTATGGATAATTCTACGTACATTTAAAAAACGCCAATATTCATATATCTTTGAGAATTATGAAGTGTGAGCTTAGAGTTTTCTAAATACAGTAATTCTTTTTGAAATGATTCCTAACAGATCAAAGAGAAATTAGAAATATATAGGAAAAATAACATAAACACACCTTAACTTATCATTCTTACACCAAAAATCTCAATTAATTATGTATTTCATTGGATGTATCGGGCAGCTAATTGTGTATATATCTCGATGTACAAGTTCAAAATAAAAAAAATATATCGGAAGTTAATTATGTATCTTTATTAAATGTATCGAGAGCTAATTATGTATCTCGACAGATTCAAAATCAAATTCTCCATAATTATATAAAATATCAAAAAAATTTATAATTACACTCTAAATTATTGAAATTTATGTTGTTTGGTACCCCTATAGAAGGAAACAATGATAGTCTCCGTTAACAATTGGAACCTAAAGCATCTTCTAGACCATATGTAGTGAAAAATATGCACATTCATTGAGAAAAAACTATATGGTCAAAGCAAACAAATTTGACTGAGGGTTTCCACACTTTGATGATCCCTCGTTCCCACTTAATGCAATGTGAATTTGAATTCGATGTAAGATGATCAAATTATTTAAAAGAAATTATGTCAATTCGAACATAGATCTTTCAACTTTTCTTAAAAATAAATCTACATATTTAAAAATTACATAAAATATAGTATTAGAAATAACAATAACAAAGCTAAGTTAAAATTCTTTAAAAGACATGTTAAAAAAATTGCGATAAAAAAAGAAAGTCTCCAAATAATAATTTTATTACATTAAGACAGATGAGTTTCCTTCTTTTGTTCTACTGATAAACTTCCTGATCATTTGCTTTCTTGGGTAGTTCTCTAGCATGAACGTCGTTTTAATTATTTTTTTAAGAAAGTCGTTTTTAATTATTTTTTTTAATTACATCTCCTTATTTCTAACTTTCCACATGATATATTTAAGACCATAAAATTTAAAAATATTTTAATAATTTCACTTATTTTTAATTTTAAATCACAAAATTCAAAAAATTTATTTGTCTTTTCAAACTCGAATTAGAAAAAACAAATTGAATTAGCGATATAATACTCTTTGGGTTGGTACAAGAAAATTAAATTATAATTCCTTTGCAACCTATTTCAGACAGCACTTCCTTTCAAGTGAAATTAATTGGGCATAATACATATCACCTTTAACTATTCAAAACTGCACAAATATGACCTCCGGTCCTATGTGGCAAAACGCGTGTTGTACACGCAAAATTGGGCACGTCGGGCTAAAAATTTGAGCGTTCCACCAGTAAAAAAAGAGAGGGTAAAATGACTATTATACCCTTACTGATTCCTTTTTATATATTTAAATGGCTTTTCACTATTATTTTCAGCTCAAACATGAAATTATACTAATAATAAATAAAAAAATTATAGTTTTAATAAAACGTTATTAAATTAACGTTATTAAGGGAAGTAGTAGTAGTATATTAAATTAACATTATTAATAAAAGGTTGTTAAGGGCAGTAGTAGTAGTATATTAAATTAACGTTATTAAAACGCTATTATATTAACGTTATTAAATTAATGTTATTAAAACGTTATTAAGAAAACGTTATTAAGGACAGTAGTAGAAGTATATTAAATTAACGTTATTATATTAAATTTTTATTAAAATATTGTTATTATTATTAATAATAATAATTAGTCGTACTAGTAGTAGTAGTATATTGATAGAAGTAATAGTAGTACGTAATATGTAGAAGTAGTAGTAGAATAATAATAATAATAATAATAATAGTAGTAGTAGTAGTAACAATATATAACAATAATAATAATAATAATAATAATAATAATAATAATAATAATAATAATAATAATAATAATAATAATAATAATAATAAGCAAAACGACGTCGTTTTAAGTTCCAGATCAAAAGTCCTCCCAGTCAGCCTTTTTAATGTCGTGGCACCGTATGATTGGATTATATATCCACGTAGGCGCAAGTGAAACTCACGCATGGAGGTTGCAAAATTGGAGGTCATATTTGTTCAGGTTTTGAATAGTTAAAGGTCCTATTTGTGCGCTGTCAAAGTTTAAGATCAAAGTTATAATTTAATATTAAGTTTAGGATCATATTTATGTATTATGTCAATTAATTAGAATACGTCAAATTGGTGATTACATGATGAGCCATAACTCTTGTGCATCGAAGGACCTTCGACGAAGGTTGTTTGTTGGAAAAGAAAAAAAACCATGTGCATCGAAGGACATAGTTTGGCACGAATATATTCATAACAAGTTTACTTTTATACACTATTTACTTCATTTT
Organism: Capsicum pubescens; assembly: GCA_030864215.1. Taxonomy (NCBI): domain Eukaryota; kingdom Viridiplantae; phylum Streptophyta; class Magnoliopsida; order Solanales; family Solanaceae; genus Capsicum; species Capsicum pubescens. The sequence continues at coordinate 19,010,601 of CM061541.1, read as the reverse complement.
AAAATAAGTGTAGTTTTAACTCATTTCTTGTCTATTGAGAAAAAAACAATAAATTTTATAAGTTTTAGTTTATTATTCTCTTCATTTCTAAATAAGTATTTTTTTTTGGCTTGGGTATACCGTATATCCTTTAATGTTATCTCTTTTCTAGTTGACATTGATTACTATATTAAAACTTAAGGACTTATTAGAAAGATTATGATCAAAATATTCTTGAAAGTTTAAACATATATTTATTTAGGAATAAAATCACAACTCAAAAGGAGCACTTTAAAAAAAATGAAGGGAGTAAGATAATTTATTAAATATTTCTTGAGAATTGAGCACTATTTATATAAGATAGAAGTAGTTATCATATATGTAGTTGAAAATAAGTACTCTATTTTGTCTTGAATTCTTAGGCAACACTTATATTGAGACTTTTTTGGGGGCTAAAACGATATTTATTTTGAGACCCAAAAAGTAATAAAATAGAAAGAAAAAATTGTTTATCAAATCGGTAAAAGATAATTACAGGTGTTTGACTATACGAGATCAGTAACGTAATAAAGAATAATAAGCTCTCACAAATACATCCAAAATATTGAAATAGTTGTTTGTTTAAACAAGAGATGATGATACTCGCTAAGATTAGAAATTCAAGGATGTGGATAGGGCTACTCCTCCACTAATGAGAGGTTCTAGTTTTGAGTTTGGCTATAAAAATTTCTTGATAGGAAGCGTTATCGTTGAAGGGACATTATTCGATGCAAATTCGAATTAGTCAAATTCTAATATGAGTACTGACCATCGAATTGGGAAAAAAAGAGAAGAAATTCCTTGAGATATTTCATATCCAATGAACTGGAAAAAAAAAAAAAGGGCTGAAAAAGCATGGTGTGTTTTACCTATAGAGAAGGAAACATGAAGGTGTTTTAAGTTTACATGTCAATTTGGTTTTTGATACTACCTAGACAGCATAATACTATAAAGTATCCAAACAGATGTTACATAATATTACTCCGACATCATTTGTGTACGCCCGAAAAACATAACAACATATTTTGTATCTGTTAGACTACCCTACGGAAGATGATTAACTTGTTAGAGATATACGATCGATAAAAAATTATATCATTAGAAAAAATTCCAATCTTCCAATAGTATATCATTACAAAGGATCTACATAAGTGCTGAAGGATAATTTTAGACATAAAGCGCCAGTATTACTAGGGCTGTGCAAAAATCGAGCCGATCGATAAAAATGTTATTGGGTTATTGGTATTGGGTTATCGGGTTAACAGTTTTTTATTGATTTTATAAAAAAATTTGTTGGGTAAACGGTTCGGTATTAGTTTTAGCTTATTGGGTTATCGGTTAAACCAGGGGCGGATCTACGTTGAAGTGAGGGGGTTCACCCGAACCCCCTCAACCGAAAAATTACATTATATATACATAAGTCAAATTTGAATTATACGGCTATAATGGCTTTAATGAACCTCTCAACACAACTGTAAGGTGTAGCTCACTGATTAAGGGGGTTCATGTTAATGCTAAAGTCACAGTTTCGATTTCCTCTTGGAGCTGTTGTTTTAGTTTTGTGAAAGCTTTTCTCCCTCCTCACACCTAGCTTGGGCCTTTTTCACTCTAATTAGCAATTGGGCCTGATTAACACAAATTAGTTAGCCCATTTAATTCATTTGTGTGTATGTAATATTTACTTAAAACTTATTTATTTTCTTTTTTTTTTAAGGATAAATATTGGGTTTAAAATATTTTGTATAAAAATTTTACATAGTTGGAATGAAAAGTATTTCAATATAATATTTTTTGATGCTCTCAGTACTAGTTTAAAGTTATAGCTAGATTTATATAATTTTCAATTCCCCCTCCAAAAGTAAAAAACATACGATGCATATCTCTTTTTATACGTTTTATGCCACATTTGTTCAAAATAGTTTCATATATTTGATTAGTTTTATATAGTATACAAAAAAATTGTATTTCTCAACTTTTTCAGATTATTTTATCGAATTACATAGTTCGTTCTTTTGAATTATAATTTACATTCAACATATTAATATTGAAGTTGTTCAATAATTTTTATTTTTATTTTGAAGTACTAAATATACATTATAATATAATAATTCAATGCTTACACATTTTTAAGAACCTTATTTTTTTTGTTGAGGTTTAATTTGAAAAAGAAAAATTAAAAATAAAATAAAACTTCAAAATGAAAGTAAGAAAAAGGTATAATATTTTGTAAGAAGGGCTCGCAAAGCAAAGATGAGAAGAAATGTTAAAAGGGCATGATAAGACAGGTTAAATTTTAGCGGATATCTACTTTGTTTTTATAATGTAATTTTTTATACGCTTACTTCTTTATATATCGACCCCCCTTGAACAAAAATCCTAGATCCACCACTGGGTTAAACTGATAACCCAATAAGGATACACTAAGTTATTGTTTTATCCCTATTTATGTTATATATTTAAATCTCTCTCTCTCTCTATCTATATATATATGTATATAGATATGTGTATGTATATAGATTATATGCACTACTAATTCATAATTCAGTGATTCATAAAGTATTAACCTATTCAGGGCAACAAAGACACAATATAAAGTTTGATTATTATCATAATAAAAAGCTTGAAGCATTTATAGCTTTCAACAATTAGGATTCAATTTTTTTCCTAACTAACATTCAATTCAAATTTGAAGATTCTTGTAAACTAAAATGCATTGCGTAGGTTTTGGCGGTAATTAAGATTTCATTTTTTTTTGTTAGTTGTTACTATTTCTATTTTATAAGTATTTTTTTATTGATTTAACCGAAAATCGAACCGTTAAGGACCAAAAGTCGATAAATCGAAATCGATAAGAAAATATCTTATTGGTTGGTTATTGGTTTTACATATTTAAAAACCGAAAAGCGATAAACCGAACCAATAACACGTAAAATCGAACCGAACCGACCGATGCACACCCCTAAGTATTACAATAGTACTCCCTCCGTTCGCTTTTACTTATCACAAATTTTCAAAATTGTATTTCTACTTTTACTTGTCATTTTTCATTTATCAAGATAAGACAATTTTTTTCCCTATCATACCCTTAATTGATGATTACTCATAGTAGCATTGAATTAACCAACCTTATAAAATGTTTCAAGACTTTTTAAAAGTCTCAAAAAAATCAAATTAATAGTGTGAGAATTGACAAAGTGTTTAAACCATTCATTAATCCATAAAAGCATACTCCTATAACATGGAGTATTTTGATTTGAAATATTATTCTTAAAAAATTTATGAACATCTTTTATGCTCTAAGCAATGAACAAAGAAACTAAAAATATATTGATGAAAATGTTTAAAGTTTCAACAAATATCAAATTAGAGGATTCACTTAAATTGATTAAAGATTTAAAAATTATTGATGTCAGGGGAGATGAAGATCAAATACAAGCAGACAAGAATTTAAAGGCAAAAGTTAAGCATGTTGCAGAAGGCGAAATTGATTTGAACAAATTTCTCGATGAAGGAGAAGAGGCATTTTGTCTTGTATCCATTTTTGTTTGAAATCTCATTTCATTATAGCATTTTTATAATGAAATATTTGGTGGGAAAATTCAAAATGTTACTTAGTATAAAAATAATGCAGAAGTTTAAATTGTTTGCCTCCATTTTTTTTTTTTACTACAATTCCACTAAAGAAATTAATTTTTGTTAGAATTCAATCAAAAAAAAGAAAAAGAAAAACGGATGAACTACTCTATAATTGTAAAAGGCTGCTATACCCAATAAAATATTTTGATATCATTTAAATAATTATTTTATCAATATTGAAATTTGACTTTACTTAAACAACATGACACAATCATTAATAGGGGCAATATTGTAAAGTATACTACCAATAATTGTTTTCTTAATAGGTGTGTCTTTTCAATTTGTGACAAATAAAATCAAACGGTATCATTACCATAGGTTTGTTAGAGTTGTTATTTTGACAAATTATTTCTCGATATAAATAGAATAGGTTTGCTATATATAGTTATGTAGAGTACTCATTATTAATTGACGTTCTTGATGATATATGAAATCTACTTTTGAGCTTATTTGAAGTAGATTTGAGTGTTGATAATGTGTGTTGAGTCATTGAAATTCGAAGAACAAAAAATTCAAATACACACGACTATGTTTACATGCACTCAAGCTATACATGAAAAATCTCTACACATAATTACCAAAAATTTAGTCATTTTTCAACAAGCACTCTCACGTAAAGAGTGTCTAAAATCATATGTGAATTTTCATTAATCCAGTTGCATACGTTTGAATTAATCACAACTTCATCTACGGCAAGAATATATCAAATGGTTAAATCCAATTTAATTTTCTTCACTTGTATGCACATCACCAACTGTGAAGGTGGGGCCTCTTGAATCAACGTGGTGTGTGGTCATTCTCAAAATGCTTAAGCCTTAAAGACGTTGTACATACGATCTCGAGAAAAATACTAAGAATTGAATGTCATGACAAAAATTGTTTTTGGTCATGTCTCGTTGAGCTATAGAATACCCCATCTAAATTATGAGTAACTAATTCACTTTTTTCTTTTTGATTCTTTCACCATCTTAAGGTAAAGAAATTCATAGGAGGAAATAACAAATTAAATTATCGTCATATGTGGAAAGTGTTCAAGTTTAAGAAAGCTTACATGTAGATTTCTTTTAGAATTCACATGTATGCTACGGAAGTTAGAAAAATCGAATGCATGGAGTATATACTAAAAAAGTATGTATGACTGCCATATTTATAAATGAGTTTTTTTTTTTTTTTTTACACTGATGAAGAATTAAGGTGAAAATTGAAGACCTCTGCCTATTAAGGAACTGTCTTTGCTATTTGATCCATGTGCAATCCAAAGTTAAGTGGGTACCAAATGGGCATATCCAGTAGCTTTTTTGTCTATCCCCTTATATATGTCCTAATTATCATTGTATATAAACTTGAGGTTATTGTAGGTAGTAACTCATGAAATTCATTGCTGAATTCGCCTATGCAAATCATGGTCTCCCAAGACTCAATAGGGTCCCCACTTACCCTTCACCTCCAGCAGAACTCGAATACTTAACCTATCGATTGATGGTAGAGGAGTTCAATCAATTGAGCAAGCCTCACTTGTCTGCTGAGCAGTTTGATACTTCCAAAACATGAATTTAAGAGTGGGGTTGGTTGGACATGGTCCTCGTCCTCGATGTAACTTCAACACTCCTTGAGTCTCCTACTGTCACATTGAAATAGTATAAATTTTGACAATTTCTTCTCTTCTTTAAGAGGTACGTACAAGTAAGTAGTTAGAAGACCAGAAAAGGACTTTCCACATTTATTAGCCTACCAATTGGGTTTCCTCATCCAAAATCTTGGCCAAGTCATCTTAGATTATTACTCTATGTGAGACTTGGAGTCAAACGTGAGATAAAGATGGTTTCATATGGGAGGAGGTGTTTGTCCTTTATCGCTCACATATAATAGGCTAGTCTTTTGAGTTGGACTCTCCTGTGATCCCACACATAATTTGCTAACTACCCAAACGTACCCTACACCGTGCCCTCTTGGAATTTCATTTATAACAGAGAAGTACCCAGACATGCAAATAATCAAATTTTATCAATAGAACAACATAAGGTACTATCATAGACACCAAATTAAAGACTTAGGCATCACAAATGAAAGCTAGTTTCTTCCTACTTTTTCTACTGTCTTTCTACTCTTCTTTGCATGAGATTTCTACAACAGATGTAATCACTAAAAATCAATACATCACAGATGGTGAAACGATTGTTTCATCTGGCGGAACCTTTGAGATGGGATTTTTCAGTCCCAGTGGTTCGTCAAAACGATATGTTGGGATATGGTACAAGCAAATTCTTCCTATGCAGACAGTAGTATGGGTTGCCAACAGAGAGAAACCACTCACCAATACATCTTCAATCGTTTTGAAGGTCACCAGGCCGGGAATTCTTGCTCTTCTCAATGACAAGAAAGATATTATATGGTCCACTAACACCTCACGATCAGTCCGATATCCAGTTGCACTACTTTTGGATTCTGGTAATCTTGTTGTGAAAGATGCAAATGAAACAAATCCAGAAAAATTCATCTGGCAGAGCTTCAATGTTCCAACTGATACGTTCTTGCCTTATATGAAGCTTGGCAAGAATTTTAAAACTGGCCAAGAGGTTTACCTTTCAGCATGGAAGAACGACAGTGACCCAATTCCAGGGGAACTCACTCTACACATTGATCCTACTGGATATCCACAGACACTCGTCAAACGTGGCACACGTGTAGTAGTTAGCTCAGGACCATGGAATGGTTTACGTTTCAGTGGGGATCGCACACCACCACCAAACCAAAGCAGCATTTATAAAGTTCAGTTTGTATTCAATAAGGAGGAGGTTTCCTATAGTTATTATTTCATCAACAACTTGGTGTTACCAAGGCTAGTCCTGTCTAGCAGTGGTTATCTCCAAGGCCTCATGTGGGTGGATCAGACAAAGAGTTGGCTTTACGTCAGGTCACCTCCTACTGCATGTGACGCATATAACTTATGCGGTGCCTATGGGAGCTGTGATGTAGATCATTCCCCTGTTTGTACGTGTTTGGAAAAGTTTGTTGCTAAATATCCACAGCAATGGGAAAAGGGAGATTGGTCGAATGGGTGTGTTCGGAGGAAGCCTTTCGATTGCAACAAGGAACATGCGTTTCTAAAATATTCCGAAATTAAGTTGCCAGATACTAAGTACTCTCAGTACAATACGACCATGACACTTGACGGGTGTAGGGACGTATGCTCGAGGAACTGCTCTTGCACAGCTTATTCGACTCTAAATATAAGCAGTGGAAAAGGTTGCTTGTTTTGGTTTGGGGTGTTGATTGACATCACAAAGATGCCTGGAGGACAGGACATCTACATCAGGGTGGCTGCTTCAGAACTAGGTAGGAACTTGCGTTTAAGAAATTTCCAATGATGTGTTTTTTAACTTTAAATTTTCAATGCATGGAAACCATATAATGCAACAACAGGGGCCTATCTTGATTAGTTGTGGCTGATAGAAAAAATTGGTTGTAGTATCTGAGACAGGTTCAAATCAAAAGACAGCAAAGATACTCGCAGTGAGTCTCTCATTGATGGCACTGATTTTGCTAGGCCTTGTTCTGCTGTTGTATAAATGGAAAAAGAACAAACTGAAACTCAAAGAAGAATTTGAGCTTCCACTCTTCCAATTGTCGACAATAACAAGAGCCACAAATAACTTTTCGGACAACAACAAGATTGGAGAGGGTGGGTTTGGACCCGTTTACAAGGTATACACTGAAATTTGTTTGAACAGTAACCAACATTTGCTTTGATTAGTGTATCAGACGTGATCTTCATTCAACAATATTCTTGTCTTTATAAAATCTATGTTCTCTTGATATACTGTTGCCATTTCTAGGGGGTCCTGGAAGAGGGACAAGAAATTGCGGTGAAGAGACTCTCTAGGACTTCCACGCAAGGACTGGACGAATTCAAGAACGAAGTTATCTATATCGCAAAGCTTCAGCATAGAAATCTTGTGAGACTTCTGGGTTGCTGCATTCAAGGGGAAGAAAAGATGTTGATCTATGAATTCATGCCTAACAAAAGCCTGGACTCATACATATTTGGTTTGGATTTCTCACCAACTGCACAAGATAAAATAATATATTTAACTTTGTTATATTAGTCATAACATGTACAACCTTGGCAAAACCACGTTCACAACAACAACTAATTCATTAGAAAGCTTATTTTGTAGATCAAACAAATAGCAAATTACTTGATTGGCCAAAGCGTTTCGACATAATAAAAGGAATTGCACGTGGCTTATTGTATCTCCATCAAGATTCTCGACTACGGATTATCCATAGAGACCTTAAAGCAAGCAATATTTTGCTAGATATAGAAATGAATCCAAAGATATCAGACTTTGGGTTGGCTAGAAGTGTTGCAGGGAATGAGATGGGAGCAAACACAAGCCATGTGGTTGGGACACAGTAAGAATCTCTAATATCAAAACAAAGTACTTTTGCATAACGTCTCACTTCTTTAATTCTATTGTTTTTTTTCGCACAGTGGCTACATGGCCCCAGAATATGCAGTAGAAGGGACTTTCTCCGTAAAATCAGATGTGTTTAGCTTTGGTGTCTTGGTTTTAGAGATTGTGAGTTGCAAGAGAAATAGAACAGTTTTCGATCAAGATCAAAACCTTAACCTTCTCGGACATGTAGGCACTCATTTTCTTTCTATACAACACATTGAACTTATTTATGATCCCTGATCAACACTCTTAACAGGGATGGAAGCTTTACAAAGAAGAAAGGTCCTTGGAGCTAATTGATTATGAGCAGCTAGCTGATTCTGGCCATATATCTCAAGTTTTAAGGTCAATCCAAGTAGGTCTATTATGCGTGCAACAATGTCCTGAAGATAGGCCAAATATGTCTTCTGTCATTATGATGTTGGGTAACGACCTCGGGAGTATACTGCCAGAAGCTAAAGAACCAGGTTTTTTCCCACAAAGAGAGGTACTTGATGCATCGCAGAATGAAGTCACAATCAAAATGTTAAATCCTCGGTAGAGTGAAAAAAATATACTGCAACTATTTTTACGGGTGAATGTGCACGAGTAGTAATATTAGATAAAATGTAGAACTTTGATTCTTGAAAAATACAGCAATATCTAAACAAAACAAGAAGTTACGTTTTTCTACTGGAACACGTTATCTACTTATAGATGAACTTCTATCCTCTTTCTAATTTCTATTGTACTTTGAATATAAACTTTAGATATGTTTCTTATAACAACTTTTAAATATGTTACTTAACGTGCTCTCCAGAAGTAATTAGCTATAGCAATTAACAAAGCTTATCGTGTAATTAGCAATCAAAAAAACATATTATTAGTTGAAAGTTTTCACTATGTAACTCTATTTCATAGAAAGAACATATTTGGAAAATGGTATAGAGTTGATAGAGATTTTAAGCATCTCAAACCAAACTTCCCTGTGCGAGACATAGCGTAGAATGTCGAAATAATACAATAGATGAATAATAGAGATATTAAGGCCTTGAGGCGTGAAAGATCACTATCTTTCAAGAGTCATTGTCTCTGAACTCTTATTGTCACATCCCTGTTGACAAACACGGTTCAATTCCATAAAAGGTGAACTTTGCAACAAGGACCACACTCCACAGACAAAAACCTCCTTCACATCAGCCATGAATTTCACCCATAAAACTGGGAGGGATAATTAGACAGAATAATAATGATATCAGCCCTGGATTTCAGTGGTAAAATGGAAGAAATTTGAAGCGAAATTTTAAAGAACATACCTGGAATTCTGAAGACCTATGAAGAACCAGGGATAAAAGAAATGACTTGAAAAGTATAGGAAATCAATGAGCTAAATGATTATTGTGGCTCTAAATCTGTGTCCAGCGTACGTTAGTGCGAGGTCGCACTATTTTGGTTTTGTGCAGCGATTTCAAAAGTGGTGCACTCACTTAACCGCAAAAATAGTATGCAATTTGGCAAAAAATAAAATTCAATAACATATTAAAGTTAAAAAAATAAATTATAACCTTTAATAAATAAATACATAACATGTGCTTGAACATATATTTTAATTTATTTTTGATAAGGTAACATTGCACATACATTTTAATCACTTAGTAATAAATATCTTCACTTCATCGAATCATTTGACCAAGGTAAGTTGAATTCGTTTGGTACAAACACCCAATGCAGGTGAATGGATATTTACCAGACTTCGAATAATGTAAACTCTATTGAGTAGGTGGACCTCTAGAATCAACAAAGTTTTTGGTCAGTCTCCAAATGTCTAAAGACATTGTATAGAAAATCTTGAGAAAAATACGCCATGAATATCATGAAAAATTATGCTACTTGGTCAGGTCTCACTGAGCTATTACATGTGTTGCACTTAATGAATTTCTATATATCTTTTTTTTTTAAAAAAAAGAAAAAAGAAAAATTCATTCATTATGGTAACAAAACACCATTAATGGACTAACCTCAGTATGAATCTACTTCTTCCTGTAGACGATACATTTGTAATTCTTTCTTCTGATGATGTTAAATATAACCAGAAAAAGAAAAGGCAAAAGGAGGAAAAAAGCGGGAAGAACACTTTCATCGGGGCTGTCTGCAGAGTATAGTTAGATGAATAACTGTAGATATTATGATGATACACATTCACGGATCAGTGACAGGTTTCAACTGTTGTTGCTGGCCATCTACCAAGCTCAACTGTCTTCTCAATCTTGCGATATGACCTTGCACCTGCTGCCGAGCTGCTGTAAGTTTTAACAGCTCGTCTGCTTCAGAGAAATTTGTGAACCATTGACTTAGAGGATGATCTTTGGTGTCACCACGTTTCTTCCGATCAACATCTTCTAATGGTACAGGAGGAGGAAAATGCAGTTGTCTAGGCACATTGACTGCTGGATGGTTCTGTACGCGGGCCAAAAAAGCTTCTGAAGGCTCCGAAAACACAATTTCATCATATGACTCTACCACAACAGGTTTCTTAGTGGAAAGGGGTCCAGATTCATCCTCTGGATATAGTTTCAAATGGTGATATAAGTGTAATGGCTTATTACAAACATCAGTGTGGAAATGAAGGGTTATCACAATTTCAAATTCACCCCATCCAGATTCTGATAACTCAAAAGGCGGGTTGTCCACGACCCTAGTAGGATTGTTAAAACTTGAGTGCAATTGAAATATCACACGTTTCACCACCACGCCCAGATCCTCATTAGTTGCACCACGAACATAAATAGTCCATTTATGAGACTGGAACTCACTCGCCTTCTTACCAAGCCAAAATGCAACATTTCCATACACCATCGGAACAGCAACTTCAAGCTCTTTCATCTTCTTTTCAGAACTCTTCTTTTCGCTGTCATCGGAAGAATTCCCCATTTTGGTATGCTGCGATTTTGGAGTGGGTTCGGCAATGTCTGTCGGATCTTGACTGTGCTTCTTTATCAACGAGCTTTGACGTATTCTACGAGTATTCTCCGATTGGTCAAAACTGGGATTTCTGATTGGACAATTAAAGTAGGAGTATTTCACTGCGTTCTTTTGATTCTTTCATCATCTTACTGTAAAGAAAACCAAGGGAGAAAACAACAAATTAAATGATTGCTATGTGTGGAAAGTGATTCAATTTTAAGAAAAGCTCACCTGTAGGTATCTTTTATATAACCTAATAGCTAAGAAATTATTTAGACGGACACTATATAAAACTTAAACTCAAGTTATAGAGTTTAAATGATCGTATAAATTGGAGTATATACTCTAAAAAAAGGACATTGTATGACCGCCACATATATAAAGGGTTTTTAAGCTGATTAAAAATAAGGAACAACTGAAGACTTTTCATCCAAGAGAACTGTTTTTGCCATTTGATCCATATGCAAGCCAAAGTTAACTGGGTCACCAGGGGCTGATCCACAGTATGATGTGTGGATTCACGAAAACTAGTAACTTTGTCTAGCCCCTATATATGTATTAAGAAATTTATTAAATATCAAAAAATATTTGATGATGAACCGTTTATCATTGTGTATTAACTTGAGGTGTTGTACTTGTACGTTGGAACTCATAAAATTCAATCGTGAATCTGCCCCTGCAAACAGAGTCTCCAAAGAGTGAAGCTCATCATTATAATGAACAGTTTGATGACTTTCAAACATGAATTTAAGAGTGGCGTGGGACATGGTCCTTGATATATGATTATTGTGGCTCTAAACTGTGGAGGAAAAGCAAGTTGTTCCCTATTAATGACGTGCCTAATATGGAGGAGTTGTCTGGGATTTTGGGAGGGGAAGTAGACTCCCTGCCTACTATGTACCTGGGTATGCCCTTAGGTGCTAAGTCAAAGGCCATGAGCATTTGGAACTCGGTGATCGAAAAGCGTGACAAGAAGCTAACTAGATGGAAATCTCAGTTTATCTCCTTAGGCGGCAGAGTCACTCTCACTAATTCTGTTTTGGATGCTCTCCCAACATACATGATGTCTATATTTCCCATTCCTGATGGAGTGATACAAACATTAGACAAGATCAGGAGAGATTTTTTGTGGAAAGGGCTAAAGGAAAATGACTCTACTGTTCAACACTTGGTCAAATAGAACAAGGTTCTTTGGGGAAAAATGCAAGGAGGTTTAGGCGTAAGGAATGTGAAATTACAAAGCAAGGCACTCAGACTGACGTGGATATAGAAATATTCACAAGAGCCCCAAGCATACTGGAGCAAAGTTAAAGCTAAATATGGAGAGGAGAACAAGTGGGCGACTAAGGAGATTTACGGAGGTCTATCACAGTCCTTTGGCATTTTCTGACGAATAACACAACTGTCAGGGTAGGTAATGCTAGCAAAACTTCCTTTTGGGAGGACAAATGGTTGGGTCCCTCTAGTTTAAAGTATCTGTTTCGTAAGTTATATGGGATGGCAGTGCAGAAACAAATGAGCCTAGGTGACAGTTGGAAACAACAAGGTTGGAACATTCAGTTTAGAAGAAATCTCAATGATTGAGAAATTGAAACTGTGACAGAATTCTTCAAAAGATTGGATGTGTTCAAAGGAACAAAGGATGAGGATGATAGACTATGGTGGAACAGAGATGGCAAAGGCATGTTTAAGGTGAACTCAGTATACAAGTTTTTGATCCAAGAGGGGTAACTGTTACCGTAATGGCCATGGAAACAGATTTGGAAACCAAAAATCTCCTTCAAGGTGGCATGCTTCACCTGGCTACTGGCAAGAGAAGCAGTACTAACACAAGAAAATCTCAAGAAGAGGAAATTCTCCACGTGTTCCAGACGCTACTTATGTGGAGAAAAGGTTGAGACAGTTAGTCGTCTATTTTTACATTGCAGGATTGCAACTCAACTTTGGAGGATCTTTGTCAGTCTCAAGGGTTTCGAGTGGGCAACGCCTAACAAAATCACTGAACTTCTTTACAGTTGGGAAGAGGTAGGTGTGGAAGCTGTAGATAGAGACATGTGTGAGGATTATCCCTGCATGTATCTGGTGGACAATCTAGAAAGAGAGGAATGCTAGATGTTTTGAGAGCAAAAGCTGTGATCTAAAGAGGATCAAACTTAACTGTATCATAATTTTCAGTTTCTAGTGCAAACAGATGTACCTAAAGGACATTGAATAAATTATAAAGATCCTAGGTTCTTGCTAGGTTTAGATGCAGTTATCCTGTTCTCTTTGATAAGTTGTAAATATGGTTTTCAGTACTACCTAAGTACTGATCTTAGTCAATACATACAAATGTTACCATCTCAAGAAAAAAAAAAAATTACTTTCATACAATATCTCGCTTCTTTAATTCTTTTCTTTCTAGCACGGCGGCTACATGTCCCTAGAATATGCAGTAGAAGGGATCTTCCCCGTAAAATCAGATGAGTTTAGCTTTGGCTTCTTGGTTTTAGATATTGTGAGTAGCAAAAGAAATAGAACAGTTTTCAATCAAGATCAAAGCCTTAACCTTCTTGGACATGTAGGCACTCTATATATAGTCTTTATTAGGCATAAATAACTCATTTGCTTTCTGTAAAACATGTGGAACTTACTTATGACCCCTGATCAACGATATGACTTTTGTGCAACGTGAGTAGTAATTTTAACATAAAGGAGAAAAAACATAAAACTTTGATTCCTGAAAGTTATAGCAACATCTAAATAAAACAGCAAGTTATATGTTATCTACTTATGGCTGAATTTTGTTTCTATTTCCATTGTCTTTGAACATGAACCTCAGATATGTTTCTTTAAACAAAACATTTAAAGATGTTTGCTTAATTTGTTATCCATAACTACTCACTCCATCCATTTTTACTTGTCCACTGTAGTAAGAATAGATGTCAACACTTTTACTTGTCAAGTTAAGAAAACCAAGAGATAATTTATCACTACTCCTTCGGTTGGGGAACAAGTTATCCGGGATAACTTATCTTGGGATTAGTTATCCCGGGATTTTTATTCCACCTTTAATGAGGGATAAAAATAACACTACAATCCCAGATAATTCAAGAAATCCAACGATTTTATGTCAAGTAAACATGGGTTAAAACTAATCCCTAGATTAGTCATCCTTATCCCTCATACCAAACAAGCCCGCCCTTGATTGGGAAAGAGTTATCCCGGGATAATTAATTTCAGAATTAGTTATCCCACCATGTATATGGAATAACTTATCCCACACTACGGTGTAAATGATACAACAACAACATACCCCGTGTATTCCCATATAGTGGGGTCTGGGGAGGGTAGAGTGTACGCAGACCATACCACTATCTCAGGTGAAGTAGAGAGGCTGTTTTCGGTAGACCCTCATCTTAGAACCGATAACAGTATAACAAACACAAAAGATAAGTGCAAAATAAACTAACACCGCTAGAAACAAGATAATACTACACTCACAAGATAAAAATAAGAATTATCTAACCGAAATCATAGACACCACACAGCACCACGAATAAAAAACTACAGACACAAAAGAACGCTCCCTTATTGTTACCGACGCACTCCCACCCCTAACCCTCTACCCTAATTCGCGTCCTACACACCTTCCTATCAAGGGTCATGTACTCCGTAAGTTGTAACTGCTCCGTATGGTGTAAATAATGGAATAAATAATTCCAGTACTAACTAATACCTCACACCAAACATGGGATAAAATAGTCCTTCATTTTATCCCGAAACTATTTATACTTTATACCTTACACCATACGACCCCTTATTATTAAACAAATTCAATTCCTAAAATATTGATTTTATTACTTTAAAAGTATATATAGTATAATTTTCATTCTATTTATTAGTATTTTAAGTGGAAAAGTAAAAGACGGATGGAAGGAGTATTAGCTATGATAAAGTTTGTCTTGTAATTAGAAATCACAAATCCATGTTAACAGTTGAAATATTTCATTTAGCAACTGCAGTTCTTAATCAAAATACATAATGAAAGTGGTACGGAAAATGTAACAGATTTTAAGCAACCAAATATAATTAGGGGAGAAAGAGAATATAAGAAAATGATTTTTTATGGAACATTAATAAGTAATCAGAAAATTGCATTACCTGTTCCTACCAATCAAAGGGGTTTTCTCCTGAAAGTCTAATGGTGGATTGAAAGGTACAAACTTTGGCTTCTGCTAAATAGTACTCCCAACTGCAATCAACATTATTAACATATCATATTTCATTATTTAACTTATAAAAATTTCAGCTTTACAATGCTCGTACCTCGATATTCAGATCCCCAGAAAAATAAAATAATTGGAAGGTAATAACAACTGGCAGCTTCTACAAATCTCTGTGTGTGTGTGTAGTGGGGGTTATTTATTTAGGCTTTCAAAATTATTAATTGAAGGGTAAATCGAAAAATTCTTAATTAATTTGGTAAATGGACGAGTAATATGCGAGCAAGTAATTATAGTAATGTGAAGAATTAATATGAGACGGATGGAGTTTTATTAAGAGGTGTTTAGTCATAAAATTGTTGGTATGTGAAAAGAGTATTTTTTTTAATTTTTAAAGTGAAGAATAATACTTTAAAAATTAGAATTGTGTTTGGCTAAGATATAAATTGAAACTATTTTTGAATTCTTGTGACTAATTTGAAGTGAAAACAACTTTATGTTTGTTAGAACAATAAAGAATAAAGAAGAATAGTAAAGAGAATACAGAGTAATTGTTATTTGAGAGATGAGAGATTATCAAATTGATAATATAATGAATAAACTCTCTCTAAATATTCTTAGTTTCTAATTAAAAGATAGATACTTCAAATACTGATAGATATCAACTAGATCTTGATAGATTTTATTAGATCATGATAGACATTCACTATAATAAATATATTTCTAACACCCCTTGAATGTCTAGATATTAGATCTTGATAGACATTTATTATAATGTAAATACATTTATAACACCCTCCCTTAAATGTCTAGATATATAATGTGTTTCGTTTAAACCTTACTAGAAAAAATCTAGTGGGAAAAGGACAAAAATAGCCTCTCGGCAAAAATAAAAGAATAACTCATGTTTCAAAATACCACTTTTTGACCATTTCGCTAGCTAAAGCCGCCTTCTTTGATTTTTTATTTTTTTTTAAATTTTGCTGATTTTGTCTTTTTGGTTTTACTTTTGTTGTTCTCCTTTTGCTTCTTTTTTTATTATTATATAAAATGTAAAAATTATATTTTTTTTTGTTCTTTCATCGTTTTTTTTTTTTTCTGGTAGTTGCGTTTTCTTCCTTTTTCCTTTTATTTTGGTTGTGCTCTTTTTTTTTTTTTTAAACTGATGTTTCTATATATTTTTTTAATCCTATCAATAAATAAAACAATCAAATAAAATTTCGTAGTTTTCTTTTAAAATAATCAAATACTAATTTATAATGTCGTAATCAAATAAAATTTTGTATTTTTTTGAAATACAATTTTTTAAAAATAACATATTTTAATGACCTATATACATGTTTGAAAACTATTTTCGTGTCTTTTATTTTTGCCAAGAGGCTAATACACATTTTGTACACTATTTAGGTAAAATAATTATTTAGATACAAATTCTATACAATATTTATGCAGTTTATATACATCCTATAGATATACATATTCTATACAACAATGATACAAATCATATATAGAAAATATATTCTATATAATGTAATTTTTATACACATCATATACAAATCTTAAATATGCAGTTTTTATACACATAATATACAAACCTTAAATATGCAGTTTTTATACAGTTTTTATACACATCACATACAAACCTTAAATATGCAGTTTTTATATAGTTTTTATACACATCATATACAAACCTTAAATATACAGTTCTTATACAGTTTTTATACAAATCATATACAAACCTTAAATATACAGTTTTTATACTGTTTTTATACACATCATATGCAAATCTTAAATATACAGTTTTTATACACATCATATACAAATCTTAAATATACAGTTTTTATACACATAATATACAAACCTTAAATATACATTTTTTATACACATCATATACAAACCTTAAATATACAGTTCTTATACAGTTTTTATACAAATCATATACAAACCTTAAATATACAGTTTTTATACACATCATATATAAATCTTAAATATACAATTTTTATACACATCATATACAAATCTTAAATATACAATTTTTATACACATCATATACAAACCTTCATTTCTATGAAATCTCCATAAATAATCAATCCTATGCAATCTCGAATCATAAAACACAATTTTTTTCAAAAACAATCCATTTCCTTCAAATCTCTCTGTCACATACCTATCCACTATTACTTTAGCTTCAACACAATAGCCATTTTCTTCCATCCCGATCAACCTCTAGATTTTGCATATTTCTTCTTCTTCCATTCCTCTATCTCATTTTTCATCCACCCACATAATTCACAAACTCAATTCAATTTAGATAACCTAAATAGAAAAAAATAAGAATTAGAAGAAAAAAGATATGAGTTTTGTTGGGTTTTTAGTAGAAAAAATTAAAAACTAGAAGAAAAGAGATATGAGTTTTGTTAGGTTCTTAACTATCACAGATTGGAGAAAGAAGAGAAAGAAGAAAGAAGAATGGTTATGGAAAGAAGAAAGAAGAATGGTTAAGGAAAGAATAAAGAAGTTAAGGGACTGTAGTTACCAATTATTTCTTTTTTTTTTTTGGGGGGGGGGGGGGGAAGGACAATTGCCTTATCTTTTAGCATGTGGCTTATTAAAATAAAGGGCGCATATGGCTTATTAAAACAAAGGGCAAATGAATGGCATTTAAAACAGCCGAAGTGTTACTTTTGTCCAAAATGGGAAACATGGTCCATTATTGTCCATTATTTTTCAAAAGAGCTACGTGGTGTCCTTTTCTCCAAAAAAATCTAGTAAAGGAAAAAGAGTACACATCTTTAACAATAGACATATAGGTTACCTCATTAAAAACCTTACAAGGAAAATTCAATGACATAAAACCTCATAAGGGAAAAAGAGTACAACGCGTGTCAACTCCCCCTAATAAGAACATCCTTGAACCTTTGCATCCCGATCTTGTGCAGTATCTTCTTCAAAGTTGAAATTGGAGAAGATTTGGTGAAAAAATCAGCCACATTGTCACTTGAACGAATCTGTTGCACGTTAATATCACAATTCTTTTATAGATCATGTGTGTAGAAAAGCTTTGGCAAAATGTGTTTCGTTCTATCTCCTTTTATGAATCCTATCTTAAGATGTACTATGTATGTTGCATTATCTTTGTATAAATTTTTGGGTAGATTGTCATATTTCACACCATATTTTTCTCGAATGAGATGTATTCATGTACCTCAACCATACACATTCTCGGTTTGTTTCATGAATAGCTATTATCTCAACATGATTTGATGAAGTGGCTATGATAGACTGCTTTGTATATCTTCAAGATATTGTTGTACCACCACATATGAACACATAGCCTGTTTGAGACCGAGCTTTATGCGCGTCAGATAAGTACCCAACATCAGCATGAACAATAAGATCGAAATTGCAATCTTTAGAATAATAGAATATCATGTGTTTGATCCCATTTCGATGCCTCCTAGTAGGAGCAAAACTATACCTTGCTAACAAATTAATCAAAAAGGCTATATCAGGCCTTGTAGTATTTGCAAGATATATTTTGTCAAGTGACAATAGTCAATATTTCATGTGTGACATCTTCAAGTATGTGAAGTGCAAATCAAATAAGTTTTCATTTACCAAGATGCATCCTTTCATGTCACTTGATAAATGTTTCTACATCAGCATGCTTAAATAGACGTAGAACTCAGATCCTCGTAATCTTTCACAATATTGTACCAATATTGTGTCAAAGATATTGATGATATGTCATTTCGTATCGGTTCACAATGTGACATAACATTTTGAGATCTCATCACTTCATTATTTTCAGATACCTGAACCTTCTCATAAGGTTTCATGAAGTGTTATGCCATAGGCTGTTCAAGCGCACATTGCCTTCTTATTATGATTATCTGCTCCTTATCCTTTTCAAGAATTATTTAATTTGTAACCGATTGGTCTACCACGCTTCACGCATGCGTAGACTTTGTCTTTTGTGAACACAAAATAGGATCACTTGCAGCTTAATATGAGATATTTTCAGCATTTGACTTGAATTATCTTTTGAGTATGGATCTGATAATAATTCCTAACATATTTCATAGCTGCTTATAATCTCCCCATTATATTAGGAAAACTAACATACATCCTCTATCTTCTTCGAGGAATCCATCTTTGTGCATCATGATATATTCACTAATCGTATATTGCACATCAAAACTATCAGATGGAATAGTTGGTTCCTGACCTTGAACCAATTGAGAGAGAAAAATAATCATAATTTATTGGTCTAATGCATACAAGTGCTATTTTATGCCACATATCATATTTCAGACCAACACATGAAGCTTCATTAGTAATGGTATAGCTATTTATCGAAGGCATTCAATGTTAAACCATCATTATCAAGATGAATTGTCTTGATTACACAATCTGAAAATTATGTTCTTAACTCAATTTTAATGAGCAAACAACTTTATGAATGTTAAACTGCAGGTTGTCAATAAACGTACAAGTGATCATCTTATATCGATGCATCTTAATAGATCACATGATTGGTGAACGGGCCCGTATTCACCTTTTATACTTTACAGATTTTAAGGGACCCAATCCCAAAATTAGTTGGTCTAACCAACGTATCATGAGAATAAGCAACATTAAACTTCATGAAGAATTTTCGAATTCGTCAATATGTGTTTAATACTTAATATGCACATCATTAAAACGTCGCAATCGTTCATGTCAACTTATGAATTTTTATGCTAGTAAACTCCAAGTTTACCATGACATGTGCTTTTTACCTTAGTAAATTTCAAATTTACTAGTACATGAATAAATTTCAGATTACTACTTTAGAAGTTGATTTCAAAATAACTCTTCTCAGTTATTCTGCCTTTTTCGGAGGTAAGTTGTGATACCATCACAATCAAGTGCACGTTTACATTAATAAGTTTCTCATTCCCCATGAATGAAATATAATCGTGTCTTAAGCCTATCAGATTTTGATAGCTTATAATCTCTTTCATGATATTGCTACTTTCAGGAGAAAATCGAGGTATAAATATCTTTCAAAGTATATCATATATTGCTACCACATTCACTTCAAGAATTAATGGAGCAAATTGTCATCTTTTAGACTTATCATATATTGCTACCATATTTACTTCATGGAATGGAGCATATTCAATGAACAAGTTTCATAACTTTTCATCAAAAGCACATTATTTTGCCTTAGCCATCATAATATCATCAATATGGTGCATTGAGATTCAAACTCAACGTCTTACTCATATAAAAACGTCTTAGGCATAAATCGATGGTACTTAAACCCAACATCTTATTATGGTTTGAAAATCTAACTCAATGTTTGAAATCAACCATACAATCTTATTACAAAATCGCATTATCGAATTTAATAAAACTATGCAGTTTAAATTTAAGATTGACACAATCATCACACTTTTAATATTCGAAATATATAATACTCCCTCCGTTTTGGAATAAATGAATTATTGGGGTATTTATTGGTGTTTCAAAATAAGTGAATCGTTGATTTTTTTTTTCAAAATTACCCTTATGATTTGACAAGCAAAAGAGACTGCAACTTTTTTTTTTTTTTGGGTAAAAGAGACTTCAAGGTTAAAATGAAAATTTATGTCTTTGATGCTTTTTTTCTTAATCTGTGTGCCAAAATTCAACAATTCATTTATTTTGAAACGGAGGAAATACATAATATAACCACAAAACTTTAAATGACAAGTGAAAAAATCCCACTAACTCATCTTCTCGTGAAACGAGAAATTCTCTAACTTGATTTTTCTTTTACAGAAAACAACTTTTCCTTCCTTCCTTAATCAATGACATAATTATCAAAATTCAACAAAATTCATAACAGACCTTTAAATATTCTTTCCTCATGTACTTGACCAATTCTTTGGTTATACCTTTGCACAACCATATCATTGAATTCTTCAAACTTAATTAAACTGTTAGAGTTAAACCTTACGGTGAAACTTCATATCCCACCTTTTGGTGGATGTTCACCGAAACCAATAACATAAATCAATATGACTATATTTTAAGAAATCACAGATTAATTTATGTCAACCAATAAAACTAGCTTATTGTGTATCAATATAAATGTATATTCTTACCACCATGAAGAAGATTAGAAATAAATTACCGAGCCACCAAAATGTAAGGGATTGAAGATGGTTAGAGACTCGTGCTGATAACATGTTATGAAACAATTAAGAATAAAGAAGAAGAGTAAAGAGAATAGAGAGAGTAATTGTTATTTCTCTTGAGGATGAGAGATATCATATTGATAATATAATGAACAAAACCCCTCTATTTATAAGGGAATATACTCCTAGTTTCTGACTAAAAGACATATACTTCAAATCTTGATAGATATTAACTGAAAACACTTCGTGTAAAAAAGAAGTAGACAACGAGATATAATTTTATCCCGACCATTATTCTAAAGGAATGAAACGGAAGGAAGGAGGGAAACCAAGTCTTGACTTTGGACATCATACTCATCCCTAGTTATGGGTGAATCAAGTCACAAGTATCTCCAAGGATTGAAAGAAGAGGGATTATATCGAGTTGGAGAGTCGAGTAAGGTTTTGTCGAGGTTTCGGTCCGCAACTCTGTCATTACATCAAAAACAAAAATTACAAGTTAAAACATAAATGAAATTACAGAAGTCCTATCTATGCGGCTTCTTTTGGACTCCTGACTTGAGTTTCATCACCCTATTCTTCAGGTGGGCTCCTGACTTGCCATTTCCTCAACTTGTTGCCTGGCTTTCAATTTCATCACCCTGTTCTACAAGCGGGCTCCTGAATTGCTATTTTTCAATCTGTTGACTTTCAATTTCTTCGCCTTATTGCTTGACTTTCAACTTCTTCACCTTGTTGTTTGACTTTCAACTTCTTGACCTTGTTGCTTGACTTTTAATATCTTAACCTTGTTACTTGACTTTCAGTTTCATCACCCTATTCTTCAGGCGGGATCCTGACTTGCCATTTCATCACCCTGTTCTTCAGGCGGGATCCTGACTTACAATTTCATCACCCTGTTCTTCAGGCGGACTCCTGACTTACAATATCATCACCCTATTCTTCAGGCGGGCTCCTGACTTGCAATTTCATCACCCTGTTCTTCAGGCGGGCTCCTGTAATCAAAATAAAAACTAGAACGAAAATATCTCAAACAAAGATTATAATAAAGAAAAATTTCATTTTTCTGAAAGTAATGTCCCATTTTCCAACAGGGTTCTGAACAGAAAGTAAAATCCCATTTTCCAGGAGGGTCCTGAACAGAAAGTAAATTCTCATTTTCCAGGAGGGTCCTGAACAGAATGTAAAATCCCATTTTCCAGGAGGGTCCTGAACAGAAAGTAAAATCCCATTTTCCAGGAGGGTCCTGAACAGAATGTAAAATCCCATTTTCCAGGAGGGTCCTGAACAGAAAGTAAAATCCCATTTTTCAAGAGGGTCCTGAACAGAAAGTAAAATCCCATTTTCCAGGAGGGTCCTGAACAAAAAGTAAAATCCCATTTTCCAAGAGGGTCCTGAATAGAAAGTAAATCCCATTTTCCAGGAGGGTCCTGAACAGAAAGTAAAATTCCATTTTCTAGGAGTGACCTGAACAGAAAGTAAAATCCCATTTTCCAGGAGTGACCTGAACAGAAAGTAAAATCCCATTTTCTAGGAGGGACCTGAACATAAAGTAAAATCCCATTTTTCAGGAGGGTCCTGAACAGAAAGTAAAATCCTATTTTCCAGGAGGGTCCTGAACAGAAAGTAAAATCCCATTTTCCAGGAGGGTTCTGAACAAAAAGTAAAATCCCATTTTCCAGAAGGGTCCTAAACAGAAAGTAAAATCCCATTTTTCAAGAGGATCCTGAACATAAAGTAAAATCCCATTTTTTAGGAGGGTCCTGAACAGAAAGTAAATCTCATTTTCCAGGAGGGTCCTGAACAGAAAGTAAATCCCATTTTTCAGGAGGGTCCTGAACAGAAAGTAAAATCCCATTTTCCAGGAGGGTCCTGAATAGAAAGTCCCATTTTCCAGGAGGGTCCTGAACAGAAAGTAAAATCCCACAGATGTGTTTTTCCAATGGTAGCTGAATTAAGTGAAACGAATTTTCCCCTGTTTCAACAAAGAAAATTTGTCAGTTAAAATCTTAGTGGTGGCTTGTAGCACTTGGCTATCCCGACACCTACTCCAGTGTTCATTCCCTTCATTTTGTTTCAGATTGCTGACACTTATCTTTGCTTTGTCATACTTCTCAGATAAACCCTTTAAACCTTGATATTTTCATGAGTTTCCAGACTTTTCAGTTGATAAAATTTTTGCATGCCTTATTTTAACTCACAATCATGTCTCTTTTATGTGCTGGTTTTTTGTCTTGGTTTGTACAATTGAAGAAGCTAGTAGCCAGTTTTGAAATCTTTACTCACTTGTTTTGACATGAACTTGACTCAAAGACAAGAGAAAAATAACAATGATTTTTTATTTGAATAACTGACTTAAGAAAATAAAATAAAGAAAATGAATGTCCCTATTTGAAAAAAGATAAAAGAAAACTTATTTGAAAATGTCAGTCAACTCTAATGATTATGACATGCATTTTGGATTAATCTGTCTGATCTTTTCCTCCACACTTTTTACTAGTTATTGTTGAGTTAATGGTCTTGAAACTGAGTTGCTTTCTTAGGTCAATTGCATTTAAGACCTCATTCGGCTAGAGACACCTTGAAGGGTTTTTTCCAACAAGTCTCTCTCATTTTGTTTTTTTCATCTCACCATTGCCTTATGGTGTCTGTGAGGGTTTTTCACCAATGAGACTTTTATTTTTATTTGTCTCAACTCATCGTCATCTTACAGTGCCCGTGAGGGTTTTCACCGATAAGAATCTCTCATTGTTATCTCTCTTAGTTTACCATCATCTTACGGTGCCCGTGAGGATTTTCACCGATAAGACTCTCTCATTTTCATTTCTCTCCTGATTCATTATGCTGAGGAAGACAAGTAGTTCCCAAAATACGTCATCACATCCATTGCATGCTTAGCCTTAATATTCTCAAAGATTGATCTGAAGGTCTTTCTTTGGTTGTCACTTGTCTTTTGGATAGGGTTAGAAAGAAAGTATGGCATGAGGCCCAAACGATACTTGATGTGGGGTAGGACTTACAACTTTTGGAATCGACTCAAACTACAAGAATTAACTCATGCCCCAGTTTTGTTGACTAGGTGACTCTAAAATCTTTATTTGGTTGGATCGAGCCCAGAGTAGGACAGCCTACGTATCTCACCCCCGAAAGAGGAGAATCAGGTCATGCGTAGTTCTGACATCTTGCTTTGCTTGATTCTAATTTCTTTTTCTTCTATGTTTCTTTTATTAACAGTCTTTTCTCTTTGAATTTTTCTGACTCTATTTGTCTTGACACTTTTTTTTTGGACATATTTTGTTTTTCTTCTTTTTTTTTGAAGTTTTTCTGACTCTATTGTTTTGCTCGACACTTTTCTTTTAAGCTTTGCTGACTCTATCTTGATTCCAAAAGAGGGTTATGAAAGAAAATAGGACTAAAACTCAAATGGGGTAAAAAAAGGATGACACGATGTTTGGATAACAGAATGAAATACCTTCGTCATATCAATCCTTGAAAATAGAAGTACATATCATGCAATATGAAAGTGAGAGATGAAGATCATTTGTCAAATTTTTAAGCATTAACTTTAACTGAGTCTGTGCGTCACTACTCTTGCACTTTGTTCAATATATCACTCCACTTTTGTTGTACATTCCCCACATCGAATGACTCATGCTTTCGTGGAGTTGATTTTTCTGTCCCTCGGTATCACACATCCGCTATTTGACCTAACTGAGCAATGTTTTTCAATTGATGACCAAGTTATTCTTGTGATTCTCAAAATAATTGCCTTAATTTTCAAAGAAGGCTTGAACTTGTCACCAAATGTCTCAGCACTCTACCTATTTTCTCAGATGCTCTCTTTTTCTAACTTTAACCCTCTGATTCAATGTTCATGCTTAAATTAAATTTTAAGATCTGACTGAAAATTCCGCTAGCATGTCATATCACTAGAATTAACCTAAAATGTACTGTGTAAAAAAAAACTAACAAACAACACATTTAAAACACAAAGAAAAAAAGGGGCACTTCATTTAATTAAAATAAAAGATAGAAGGGTTTGAACATAACAACAAATGGACAAAACAAGATAGATCCCGAACTACAACCCTCAAATAATTCGGATAACAGAAAATAAAATAAAACAAACTACCAGACCTCTTCCTAGTACGGAGAGGGGTGACTTCTCAATTGCTCAGCCTGACATATTAGCCACGGGTTTGCATATCAACATGACTAGAGTTTTCCTCACTGTCAATGTTTTGCACCATAATCAATTTGTCTTGAATCATCTTTTCAATTTCTCTTTTCAAAGCACGACAATCTTCAATACTGTGACCCTGAACATCAGAATGATATGCACATCGTACATTAGGATCAAAACTTCTTGAATGCAGGTCAGGAGTATACCCAAGAAGAGGAGTGATCATGCCTCGCTGTGCCAATCTCTGAAATAAACTGGCATACGACTCTCCAATATGTGTGAAACTATCCCTCAATTTCTGCCTCATTTTATTATTTAACTTGGATAGAACATCGGTCCTAGAAGGGCTTTGGTATGTTTGTGGAATTGGAGGATGACTTTGAAGAGTTGGTGCGCGCCATTGTGGGTAAGGAGGGAGATGAACATATGGTTGTGCGCAATATACTAGATATAGAGGTGGGGAAATAGAGTATAATGGATTTTGGGAGTGATTATAGAGAGCTTGGGTATGAACTTGGGCTTGAGACTGATGGCAACGACGACGTCGTCTTCTTGGATGTGCCCGTTCTCCAACTACAATAGCAGTGTCATCTTTCTCATTCTTCTTCCCTCCGAATTCCCTTAATTGATTGCAATATTGTCCCAAATGTTTCACGGATTCCTCATGCCCATCTTGCTCCTTAAATTTCGACATCTCAAAGATTGGAGGAAGGTTAGCACTTGAAGGCATGCCCTAGTCTTTGTATGAAACATCTTCTTTACCCGCAGGTCCTAGAGAATTTTTCATAGCATTTTCTGCACTCTTCATTTTTCCAACCATTTTCTCCGACTCTTCTGGCACACTGGACTTCTTGTTAAGAAATTCTGGTGGTCCAGTTAACTTAAAAGTAGGCTCAGGAGTATAACAATGATCACCAAGAGTATTGACTATAGGTTCACTAGCAGCATGGAGATGCACAACCATTGTGTTAACCAGTGTGGAAGTCCCAGTAGAGGATTTATCAACAAGATCACAGACTACATGTGGTGTTATGAATGTAGCAGGCTTATGCTGAGGAGTTAGAGGAAAAAAAGGTGAAAGTATTGAGATGTTTTTGGCTTGGAATGAATTCTGAGTCATGTTGCGGTACATCAACAACAATAGAAAACTGACTTTGAGATTTTGGTGGAAAACTCGAGGTGTTTGTAGGATCAATAAAGGGGAATAGAGGAGGAGGCAACCCACTAGCCCAAGCTCGATGCATTTCTGTCATTTGTTTTCTTAGCCTCCTAATCTCTTGCTTCAAACTCTCATTTTCCTGATTCTTTGTTTGATCCATGATGTCACTCTCTATATCTTTGTTGGACACAACTAACCCTTTGGATTTGGTGTGATGTGAAGGACCAGCTAAAATGCCACAAACTAACCAACTTAAACTGACTCAACAAAAAACAACAAATGTGTTAGAGTTCAATACTTTTTCAAAACCTCTTTTTCCCTTTTTTTTTGGGAAAGATCACCGAACCCAAAAAGGGTGCCTAGGTATCTTACTCCCGAGAGAGGAGAATCAGGTGTGCGTAGTTCGTGAAGTCTTGTCAAAATGGACAATCAAACTCTTTTCTTTTCTTGAAATAAAGTGTCAAAAGAATTGACGAAAATCTTTTTGCATTTTTAGGTTTAAATTCCTATACAAAATGAAACCTATGATTACCAAAGAAAAATCTTTTGGATTTTCAATTTTTCATTCATACGTAAATAAAACTTGAAACTATTAAAAAAAAATCTTTTTGTTATTTTCTCTTGAAGATGTATATGAAACACCTACTCTAAACGAAAGTGAATAAAATATTTTTTTGGATTTTTGAAATAAGATCCCCGAACCCATAATAGGCTGCCTACATATCTCACTCTCGAGAGAGGAGAATCAGGGGTGCGTAGTTCATCCAGATTGAGCAATTAAGGATTAAATAATCAAACTAAAACTTAACTTGAGCGACACGATTACAAACAGACGATGAAAGAAAAATCTTTTTGGATTTTTGATTTGACATTTCACACAAAAATGACACCAATAACTATGAAAGAAAAATCTTTTAGATATTTTTGATATGAAATATACAAAACTTCTACCATTTATTTTTTTTGAATTTTTTTTTTATAAAATGCTCTTATTGAAAAAATCTTTGTGAAGTTTTCGAATTATGAACACTTACTAAAGAAACAAAAGGAAAATCTTTTTGATGATTTTTGTTTTTTGAGAAAATGAGTGCAAAAGGTAAAACTCTTTTTGATTTTTTGATTGTGAAAAACAAAAGTTATAAAGAACTCAAAAAAACTACAGAACTTCTTTTTGACTCACTTATCTTCTTTTTTCTTTTTTTTTTCCCAACAAATTCTTGCTTAGACACCTTACTTCTAACACATGTTTTTACCCAAATCAGTCTGTCAAATGATCTCGTTATCCTCAAAGATGCAACATTTAGCACGTCGGATGCTTTAGAGGTGAGTCTCCTACAAAGTTCCACGTAGGTCCCGCTAGGTCTCAATATGATGCAGATAAACATGACCTAAAGACTGACCTACGCTGGGGTTTACTAACAAGGCTGTTCGGGGGAGAGTATGGTCGATAGTGGCTGCGAGAGCTTTCCACCCACTCCATAGCACCGACGGCTCCCCCTCCTAAAATAAGGGTGACTTAACTAGAGGTCGTGTACAACACATGTACTACGGACTTGTTACAGAAAGAATGACTCGGTTTATGCACATGATGCCAGATATAAAGCAGTAACACATAAGATAAAACTTTAAACAAAGAGCATGTAGGCATTCAACAATGATAAACAATAACACAAAACAACACAAACAGAATGTCTATACACCTATAGTGCCAAACTAAGCCGATACAACTCCAAAAATTAGCTCGAATTCTGAAAAATCCCCAGCAGCGTCGCTAGAGCTGTCACACCCCTTTTTTCCAACCCGAAAAGAATTATCGATTTTAAGGTTTGAAAGGATTTTTAATTAAAGTGACAAAAAGAAGAAAATTTCTAATTCGAAAAGAATTATTTATATTTTAACTCAGAGTTGCCACCTGACATAAATCGGGTGCGCCAAGTCACCTTTGGAAATCCTTTTTTCAAAACTGTTTTTGACTATTTTGAACTAATTTGCGAACAAAGATTTCGGCTAAGAAATTCTGTTGATCGAGGGGAAGGTTTTAGGCACCCCTCGATCCCGTGGTTCGACCACGGTCGCTTGGTAGAGCGTATCGGCTAATTTTGATACTAAGAATGTATAAACCACATACAAAACACATCAAACAATCAATCAAACAAACAAAGCAAAACAATTCAAAATATTATGTCCCATCCGATTATATAGTCCAAAAATAGAAAAAATGCGAAAATATAAATCCTATGTTAAGCTAATCCTAAAACTATGCTCCAATGCCTTACCCAATGCCTCGGGCCTTGATCACGAGCCTTCTCTGCGTACATGATACTTCAGGGCATTCCCCGGATAAATTAATACAAATCCCTCGGGGCATTCCCCGGCCGAATGAGTGCAATTTTAATTTTTGTGTGATAAAATAGAACGAATCATTCAAACACATAGTCAAACACTCAACAAGTCGTTATTCCTAAATTTGCCTACCCAGCCTACCATTTACCTACTAATTTCATCCTATCATGATACTATCACGTTTAACATTCGTATTTACTCCAAAACAACCAACGACAATAAATTAAGACTAAGCAATATTCATTTTTATCAATTGCTACCATCCAACCCCACATTTCTTTTTAAACTAAATTTCCACAATTCACAATCACCATTTCAACAATCCACAACCATAACCAATCCATAATCAAGGAAATCAAACGCCGAATCAAAACAACAACAATTCACATCATCACGAATCAACCAACACACAATATTGAAATCAATGCATCAAATATCATCAACAATGAAATAAAAAGAGGTAAAGAGTAGAATTGAACCTCAATTTGATGCTTTTTTAAATTCAGTGTTACTCGGATAAAGAGAGTCTGCACCCGAAAACCTCAAGTAGAACCTCAATCGAACAAACTCGTCCAACTCAGAACTGAGAATCACAAAATAGAGAAACCTGGACCAGATTCCGATGAACCCGCCCAACCTCGAACTAAAAATCGTGAGAAATAAGAGAAATCCAGCCTGATTCCTGCGGGTTTGGACGGAATCAAAAGCAGTTCGAGGCTTGTTTGACTGTTTTGTGTCGCCGTAACTCCAGTAAACTTAGGCGATGACCGAAATCGACAAAGAAATACCAGTGGTGACGTATTTCAATGGGTTTTGAACAGATTGTGATGTCTTAGACGTGTTTCTGATGAATCTGTCACCAGAACAGGAACCAAACTACGAAACTTTGGTTCCCTCAGCTCCGTGTTACCCTCCTCTCTCTCGATCTCAACTCTCTTTTCTTGATCTTTCTATTTTGTCCCAAATTTTCCTTCACTCAGTTCTTTCTCACGCCATTTTTCCACTGATTTACTCTTCCTCTCTTCTTCGTCTCACTGTGTGGGTGTGTTTATGACGAAGAAAGAGAAAAAATGGAGTCTTTGTTTTCCTGGTGTATCATTTTTCGTGTGTAAAATTGTGTGTTAATGGTGGTTTCTTGTTCGTGAATTGCGAAAAGAAGAAAAGAAGAGAGCCCCAAAATGGCGTCTCTCTGAAGATGATGATAATCTTTCTCTCTCCTCTCTTCCTCGTCTCACTGTGTAGGCTGGTGTATTGTCTATGCTAGTGGGACCCGTGTGTGAATTTTGAGAGAGTGAAAATTGAAAAATGGAGTATATGGTAGTCAATTCCCTGTGGGTCCCCCATAAATGTGTGTGCTTGTATTTAAGGCAAAAAAATGTGATCCTAAGGTGGGGTGCACGTAGGTGGGGTGTGAGGGTAGGTGGGTAGGGTGAGGTGGTGAGGGGTGAGGTGAGGTGTCCGCTTTTAATTGGTGAGGTTGTTATTTTTTGTTATGAATTTTTTCAAGGTTGGTTATTATTTTTTGTTCTTTTGTGGAAAAAATATCAACTAAAAGGGTGTGTATGGTAAAGTGGTAAATGAGTAAAAAAAATGACTTTGGGAGGGACAAAATTAGGTGTCTACATCAATTAGACCTTAATAGACGTTCACTATAATGTAAATACATTTATAGCAATATTGTATTTTTCAAATTCTCAAATTTTATGATCAAAGTGTTTTTCGAGGTTCAATGATGAAAACAAAAAAAAGGTTAAAAAAAATCATTCATTGCCAAATGCCCCCTAGTTAAATTATTGAAGTACTTTTTGCTAATATTAAACATAATAATCTGTATTGGATGAAAATAGTTTACGCCTCCAATGATCATTTCCCCCTCTTCCCTAATTCTATGCATGTTTATTTTATCTTTGATATTTGCAATTCTATATCTATACATTATGAATTATTTATTTATTTCACTCAAATATTTATATAATTTTTATATAAGTTTATTAATGTTATAATTAGAATAATCATTTAATAAATTTGTCAAGAAAACATTGGTTATATATATGTGCGTGTGAGAGAGAAAACACAATTGTATCCAAAAAATATTATACATGTTGATGTGTATATTTAAGTTTCGTTCCTCCCTTATTTTCTAGGGGATTTTTCAAAAATAACAGCATTTTTCTATAAAATCCACCTTCCATAGTCATTTTTTACATAATTATCATTTATAGCCGTTGTATTCAATTTATGCCCACTGTATTCAGTTTTACAGATAGTATGTATTCATATAAAATATGAATACAGTCCCTATTTAGCCGTTGTATTCGATTCACAGCTGCTATATTCACTTTTTACTTAGTGGTCTGTATTCATAAAACATAAATACACTACATATTTAGTCTCGCCAAAAACACTATCATTTTTTTTTCTTTTTCATTTTCTTATATTTTTTCTTTTGTCGTGTTTTCCTCGTTTTTTCTTCTTCTTTTTTATTTTTTCCAATTTTTATTTTTTGTCATTTTTTTTCTTTTTATTTTTTCTCTCTCTTCTATCTCTAACTTCCATTTCTTTTTCTTCGTTTCTTTTCTTCTTTATCATTTTTTTTTCTATTTTATATTTTTTGTATTTTTCAAAAAATATGACTACTCGAGCACAAGTCATGGATGATAACGTAAATACCACAATTATTTATCATATTGTAGTCAGACCATCATTTATATTTTTTTATTCGTTGATACAACTTCATTTGTATTTGTATTTTAAAGTTCACATTTGTATTTGTATTTTGTAGTTCACATTATATTTGTATTTTATAGTCCGCACTTGTATTTGTATTTGTTAGTTCGCACTATCATTTATATTTTATACAATTTGCACTTGTATTTTAAAGTTATTCTGTATTTGTATTTTATAATTGACTGTATATTATATTGAAATATATTTGTATTGTGGTTTTATTGTGTTTGCATATTTAGATTATATTTGTATTTGTATTCTATTTTCGCCGATGTCTTTTTATTTCTAAAGAATTATTTTGTATTTGTATGTTTATTGCATATTGTATTTAGCCGTTACTATGTACAATTTGTATTCTATTTTCGTCGATGTATTTGTATTTTTAAGGAATTATTTTATATTTGTATTTATAAGTTGATCGTATATTGTATTTGTATTGGTAATTTCATTTGTTTGTATTTGAATTTGTAGTTGACAACATCATTTGTATCTTTAAACATTAGAAAAAAATTATTATTTTTCTTTCTATGAAGACTTGTATTTACATTTATTGATACAATTTGCATCATAATAAAAATAAAAATAATAAATTATCCAAATACAAATGTTACATTTGTATCAATGACACATGTTTATACAACTTGAACCATATGCATACAAAATGATACTTGTTTATATACAAATATAAATGATAAATTTGAAATACGAAGCACAATGATATATTTGCATTGAAAGACAAAATTGTATATTTATGTATTTTAGTCTCAAGCAAATACAATTAATCAATATACTTATTTATATACAAAAATACGAATGATAATTTATACATATTGACAACTAAACTATTCAACTACAAATAATAAATTTATTTAAAATACATAGTTGATACAAAAAAATATAAAATATAAAATACAACAAAAAATGAAAAAAATATAAAAAAATAAAAAAGGAGAAAAAATGACCAAAAAAATAAAAAAGAACGAAAAAAGAATCAAAGAAAATGCAAAAGAAAAAATAGACTGCAAAAAAAAAGAAATATAGAAAAAGATGAAAAATAGAAAGAAAATATGATTTAGACTACAATTAGGTAGCGTGTAACTGTAAGGCTACAAAAATAAATGAATAAAAAATAAAAAGAAAAAAAAAGTGAAAAAATAAAGAGAAAGCAACAAAAAAAGGAAAAAAAAATGAAGAAAAAAAAACTGAAAAAGAAAAAAAAGAAGAGAATACTAGAAAAAGAGAGAAAATATTGACAACTAAACTATTCAACTACAAATAATAAATTTATTTAAAATACATAGTATGATACAAAAAAATATAAAATATAAAATACAACAACAAACGAAAAAAATATAAAAAAATAAAAAAGGAGAAAAATGACCAAGTAAATAAAAAAGAACGAAAAAAGAATCAAAGAAAATACAAAAGAAAAAAAGACTGCAAAAAAAAATATATATAGAAAAAGATGAAAAAATAGAAAGAAAATATGATTTAGGCCACAATTATGGTAGCGTGTAACTGTAAGGCTACAAAAATAAATGAATAAAAAATAAAAAGAAAAAAGAAAAAGTGAAAAAATAAAAAATAAAGAGAAAGCAACAAAAAAAGGGAAAAAAATGGAAGAAAAAAAATGAAAAAGGAAAAAAAGAAGAGAATAATAGAAAATAGAAAAAGAGAGAAAATACCTGAGAAAAACTATGAATTGTAATTAGGAATAATTAATAGGCAAGAGGGGGCTATGAATTGTAATTAATTAAAAAATAGGCTTTAAGTAATAATAAAAGCTCAATAGTGGCTAATCCGGATAATTTCCCCTATTTTCTATTGTAGAGATAGATAAATGTGTTTTGATAGTCATTAATGATATACTATTTATAAATTAAAATTTATTTATAATATAAGTAAATTTTAGAAATTAAATTGTTATTAAATATAACTCTATTTCTATTAATTATTTTCCTACTACCCTCATCGGAATATATTTATACAGTTGTTATTATTTGATTCTTTCTCTTGCATAAATAGATATTAAAATTTTAATTATTATTAATAAAATTAATTTTCTTATTCTGTTCATTATTGTATTTAGAATGTCATTAAGTTATATAGTAAATTAATGCTTCTCACTTTTCATCTAAAATATAATTAATTTTTTTTTGAAGAAAGTTACTATATAAATAAAAAAATAAAAATATAATAATTTTAAGGAAGTAAAAAAAAATAATGATCAATAAAAGATAAATAGAATAAAGGGGGAGAATAATTATTGTTCGGACAAGCAAAGAAAAACAATGGTCAATAATGGTCCATTTGTTATGCTAATCAAATGTTTGAAGTAGCAGTCACCACTAGTATAATGTCTTTTTCAAGAGACGACTCTTTAATTTTAAAAAAATGGAAAGTCCATAGTCATATGTTCATAGCCTGTGAATATTCACACACATGCTAGCCAATTTTCACACTTCAAATGTATGTTGCTTGAACTCTTCAAAAATGTCAATAAATGTGGTTCGATTTGTCAAAGTTAGTGTATTTTTGAAGAACCCGAGGCATTAAAAGTGAAGAGTTGCGCAACTTCACTTCAAACAACAAATTACGTGGACTTGGGGACTCAAGGTCTAAATGGTAGTCAATATATGAGTGATGAAGGGTTTAGGCATCACCACGACATCAATAATGGAAGCTAGTATCTTCCTACTTTTTTTCCTATTGTCTTTCTACTCTAATATACACAACATTTCTGCTACAATAGATGCAATCACTACAAATCAATACATCATAGATGGTGAAACTATTGTTTCGTCTGGTGGAACCTTTGAACTGGGATTTTTCAGCCCCAGCGGTTTTCGAAACGATATATTGGGATATGGTACAAACAAATTCTTCTTTATGTGCAAACAGTTGTATGGGTTGGCAACAGAGAAAAACCACTGACAAATACATCTTCTGTTGTTTTGAAGGTCATCAAACCAGGGATACTTGTTCTTTATAGTGACAAGGATAAAATTATATGGTCCACTAACACCTCGAGATCAGTCCAAAATCCAGTTCCAGTTCTTTTAGATTCTGGTAGTCTTGTTGTCAAAGATGCAAATGATGAAAATCCAGAAAATTTCCTCTGGCAGAGCTTCAGTTTTCCTACAGATACACTCTTACCTGGCATGAAGCTTGGCAAGAATTTTAAAACTGGCCATGAGAATTACCTTTCGGAATGGAAGAACGATAATGATCCAACTCCAGGGGAATTCACCTTTCACATTGAACTGGCAGGATATCCACAGGGTGTCATCAAACGTGGCACAAGTGTATCTACTCGGCTAGCACAAAGATCAGTTGGGAATAGCAACATTTATAACATTCAACTTGATTTCGATAAGGATGAGCTTTATTATAGTTTTCCTCTCATTAACAGCTCGGTTTTATCAAGACTAGTCTTGACTAGTAATGGTTATCTACAACGATTGACGTGGGTGGATCAGACTAAGAGTTGGAATATTTATGTCAGTTTACCTTCGAATATTTGTGATACATATAGCATATGTGTTGCCTATGGTAGTTGCGATGTAAATTCGCATGGAATTTGGCTTTCAAGTCTAAATCATATTCACTATACAGTCGACCAAATCAAGGCATCAATAGTGAATATTAGTTTCTTCCTGCTTTTTCTATTGTCTTTCTACTCTAATTACATACACAATATTCCTACTACAATAGATGTAATCTCTGCAAATCAATTTATCATAGATGGTCAAACTATATGTTCATCTCGTGGAACCTCTGAGAAGTTAACATAAACAACTAATTGATCAGCAAGCTTATTTTTGTAGACCAAACAAAGAGCAAAACACTTGATTGGCCAAAGCATTTCAACATCATAAATGGAAATGCTTATGGCTTATTGCATCTCTATCAAGATTTTTGACTATTGAAAAGTAGTGTGTTGCTTGTTAAAGATTGAGAAGAAAGTCCCACATCGAAATAGGGATGGGTAATTGGTCTCCTTATATGACATGGACAATCTTCCCCTCATGAGCTAACTTTTGAGGTTGAGTTAGGCCCAAGATTCATTCTTTACATGGTATCAGAGTTAGACCCATGAGTTAGGCCCAAGGTCCATTTCTTGACATAGTATCAGAGTAAGGCCCATTCTCATCTAATGTTGGACCTCCGATTTATTTTTGGGAAGATTGTCCACGCCCAGGTGTGAGTTAGACCCAAGACCAATTTAACACTACTAGATCTAATTTTAACATTGCTAGATCTAGAAATGAAGGGTGTGAGTTAGACCCAAGACCAATTTTAACATTGCTAGATCTAGAAATGAATCCAAAGAAATCAGACTTTGGCATAGATAGATGTTTTGCAGTGAATGAGATGGAAAAAAACACAAGTGGTGTGGTCGGGACACAGTAAGAATCTCCATACCATATGTACTAAGTGTTGGGAAGCAAATCAATCCCATATTGGAGAAATAGAGGATACATATTCAATATTTAAA
Organism: Capsicum pubescens; assembly: GCA_030864215.1. Classification (NCBI taxonomy): domain Eukaryota; kingdom Viridiplantae; phylum Streptophyta; class Magnoliopsida; order Solanales; family Solanaceae; genus Capsicum; species Capsicum pubescens. Next base: position 18,974,262 of record CM061541.1, on the reverse strand, counting down.
GTCTCACCCAACTCCATTAGATTGAGGCCTTTTGGGAGGTGCCCAAAAACAAATCCATGAGGGCTTAACCCAAAGCGGACAATATCATACTAGTGCGGAGTTTGGGTGAAGATACACGCGGTCCCAATAACTGGTATCAGAGCTTAGGAGATCCATCACGATCACTGAAGATGGAGGGATCAAAGAAGAAAACCGCGTTTGATCTGTTGAAGGCGTAATAAAATATGTACGAAAATCGAAAAATCATCTGCGATGAACAAGGTATATTTGATGCGTAGATTGTTCAATTTATAAATGTCTGAGAATAGATCTGTTGCTGATCATATAAATAAGTTCAATATGATTGCTAGTCAACTGTGTTCTGTGGATAATAATTTTGAAGATAAAATTAAAGCATTGATTTTGATGTCATCTCTGCCCGAGTCTTGGGATACTGTTGTTGCTGCGATTAGAAGTTCCCGTGGAGCTGAGAAACTGAAGTTTGATAAAATCTGAGATTTTGCTCTTAGCGAAAGCATTCGCAAACGAGAAATTAGAGAGTCATCTGGTAGTGCTCTCAGCGTTGACCGAAAGGGGAGAGACCAATCAAACGGTCAGAATATACATGGCATATCAAAATCGAAGAATCATGAAAAATCTCCACAAAAACCCAATGTGATATGTTAGAATTATGGAGAGAAAAGACACTTTCGGACAGATTATAAGAAACCCAAGAAGAATAAAAATAAAAAATCTGGAGATGATAATGATTCTGTTAATTCAGCAAAAGACATTAGGGATGCTCTAATCCTTAGTGTGGACAACCCGGTTAAATCCTGGATATTGGATTCTGGTGCATCTTTTCATTCATCTTCAAGCGAGAAATTGTTCCGAAATTTCAAGTCTGGAAATTTTGGAAAGGTGTATCTTGCTGACAACAAGCCGTTGGCGATAGAAGGAAAAAGAGATGTTTGCATAAAAACTCCAGCAGGAAATCAGTGGACATTGGAGGATGTCAGATATATTCCTGGTCTCAAGAAAAATTTGATCTCTATTAGTCAGTTGGAAGCACAGGCTACACAATAGAGTTTGGGAAAGGTTCTCGGAAGATTGTGAAGTGTGCTATGGTTGTAGCACGTGTCATAAAATCAGGAACTTTGTACACCACTACAGGGTGTATAAACATGTCTGATGTTGCTGAGGGTGCTTTCGGTTCATGTCTGTGGCACAACAGACTTGGACACATGAGTGCCAAAGGAAGGAAGATGCTGGCTGCAAAAAGAGCTTTAGAGGGGCTGAAATCTGTTGATATGGGTTTTTGTGAGAGTTTTATTATGGGTAAATAGAAACGAGTAAGCTTCATGAAGACTGCGAGAGAGACAAAGAAAGTACGATTGGAAACGACCCATACAGATATTTGAGGACCATCTCCTGTTTCATCACTTGGTGGATCCAAATTCTATGTCACCTTCATTGATGATTTCAGCAGAAAGGTATGACTTTACTTCTTGAAACATAAGTCAGATGTGTTTGCTACTTTCAAGAGGTGTAAAATTGAAGTTGAAAATCAGACTGGTTTGAAAATCAAATGCCTGAGGTCTAACAATGGAGAAGAATATGACAAGTCAGAATTTAAACAATTTTGTGCAACTGAGGGAATCAAATTGATGAGGAAAGTTCCCAGGAAGGCAAGGCAGAATGGAGTTGCTAAAAGGATGAACAAAATATTGAATGAGCGTGCAAGGAGTATGAGGATACACTGTGGGATGCCTAAGACGTTTTGGGCAGATGCTGTGAGCCTTGCTGCATACTTGATCAACAGGAGACCATCAGTTCCTCTGGGGTTGAAGATTTCGGAAGAAGTATGGACAGAAAAAGAACTCAAGTATTCACACTTGGGAACTTTTGGTTGCACTGCTTATGTTCATGTTGATCCAGAGAAGAGAGATAAGCTTGATGCTAAAGCTATAAAGTGCTACTTTATAGGTTATGGTTCTGACATGTTTGGGTACAGGTTTTGGGATAACAGGAATAAGAAAGTCCTAATACATTGTGATGTGACATTTGATGAAAATGTCTTGTACAAGGACAGAGAGAAAAAGGTTCACGAGACTACAAAGCAAGTGGGAGTTGAGCTTGAGTTTCCGAAGAGTACACCCAAAGATGTTACAGCAGAAACTCAACAAACTCCAGAGACTATCATTGAAGAACCAGAGGTGGAGCATGTGACACCTGAGCAGGTTTGGAGGAGATCATCCAGGACCATTAGAGCACCAGATAGGTATTCACCATCGTTACATTATCAGTTGCTGACTGATGAAGGGGAGGCCACATGCCTTATGTCGAAAGTCTTCCTGGTGAGTGGTGGTCAGGCGGTGTGTCCGGTTGGGTGATTACGGCTGTACAAAATATTTGGAAGATTATGTGAAGTGACCTAGTAGTTGAGATCTACGGTTGATGCCTTGTGTTGAAAGTCTTCTTGACAAGTGGTGGTCAAGCGGCGTGTCCCATTAGTTTGTAGTGGCGGTACAAGATCGTTAGCGAGATCAAATGGATTATCGCTGAAGGGGAGGTCACAAGTGATCTGGTCTTGGTTTGAGGGGAGGATTATTGGGAAGAAAATCAATCCCATATCAGAGAAATAGAGGATACATGTCCAATATTTACAGTCTCACCCAACTCCATTAGTATGAGGCCTTTTGGGAGGTGCCCAAAAATAAATTCGTGAGGGCTTGGCCCAAAGTGGACAATATCATACTAGTGCGGAGTTTGGGTGAAGATACACGCGGTACCAATACTAAGTACTCTCATATAGCCTCTCAGTTCTTTAATTAATTTTCGTAGCCTTGTTTTATACAGTGGCTACAGAGTTTGGGTGAAGATACACGCGGTCCCAACACTAAGTACTCTCATATAGCCTCTCACTTCTTTAATTAATTTTTGTAGCCTTGTTTTATACAGTGGCTACATGTCCAGAATATGCAGCAACTGGGATTTTCTCACTAAAATTAGATGTGTTTAGATTTGGCATCTTGTTATTAGAGATTGTGAGTTGCAAAAGAAATAAAGGAATTTTTCATCAAGATCATAACCTGAACCCTCTCGGTCATGTAGGCACTCTTTACATTGTCTGTACTACATATATATAACACTTTTTTTCTTTTCTTAACAACACATGAAATTTATCAATTTCTAGTTACAACAGAAGCGTAGTGTTAGAGTAAGTCCCCTACTGATCAGTGACTTTAACGTAAGAGTTGCCTATGGATAGAACAGGTTGCCTGTCGTGTTCCGAGAAAGCAGTAAAACAGAAAGTAAAGAACACAATGATTTTTACGTGGAAAACACCCGGCTCAAAAGGTGTAAAAAACCACGACCTGTACCTCTACAGGATTTAACCCCAACTTCACTAAATAACTCTGATCCTTAAGAACGACTGATTACAAAACCTTTGTAAACAACAAATAGAAATTATAAACTCTAATTCCTTTAACTCAACGACTAGGAATTATAAACTCTAATTCCTAACTACACACACACCTCCCAAGGTATGTGTTCCCAAAGTCTCTGAGTTTTCCCAATTTGAAGACTAGCTCCTAGTTCAGTTTATAACACACTGAAACTAATATTACATCAATAGTTCAAACACAATGAACAACTCTAAAAATCAACGCTAAAACTCTTAGCTGGATTCTATACTTAAGACCAGGTTCTTCAGTGATTGAGTAGCACTTCGTGAAGTCAATTTATCGATTGTGCTTTTCTGCTTTGTAAGTGCGTAGTTTATTCTGACTGATGCATCTTCTATTTAAGCACAACTCTTCAAAGAGTCATTCTTTATTTCAAACTCCCCCTTCAATCAGAACTCTCATTGCATAGAGTTCTATTTCAAGCGAGACTCCTTTTTCAATTCCAACTCTTATCTTCTTAGTGTTGTAGTAAAACTCCAACTCTCTAAAGAGTCCATCAAATTGTACGTTTTGCATAGACTTCTTAAATTTTCAGAATCTTTCTCCTTCTACACATAAGACTCTTAAGGATATGCTTAGAAGTGAAACTCCTTCTTCACATAGGACTCCTTTTTCAACTCAACTTGCTTTTCCTTATCATCAAGTGTTTGAATCAAATTCAACTTGTTTTATTCCCCACGTGATCAGTAAGTTGAAGTTTCCAGTTGCATTGAATTAAATCATTTTTATTTTTAATTATTTATACCGTAGACTGCACTTTTGAACTTGTCGGATTAGTGGAACACGTATATCAACTTGTTTCATTCATATTGTCATTCATCAAAACTTCAAGGTTCCAAAAAATTTCCCCTTTTTTGATGATGATAAACTTCTTGTCTTTGTTCATTCAAATATCTTCACCTGTAGGCACTAAAGTATAAAATACTAGAATGAAACAAGTTAGTCAATGGGTTATAAACATTGCACAACCCTCTTATCTCCCCCTTTTGGCATCATTGAAAACCATTTGAATGCAATAATATACTAGCAAAAGTGATTTGTTATGCTATTCATGGCCACTGGGGCTATCACCAAAACAACCAGACAAAGACTTTAGCCAACATAGTAATGTATTAAAGAGAGCAAAAATATGAGTCAATTTAGTAAAGATAACTATTCCATTTAACTGCCAGAGCATGTTCCTCATTTAACCTAAGTTAGTACTGAACAAAGAAAAACAACTGAGCATTAATAAATAAATATGGTATAAAAGTGGGACATGACTAAGGATACGAATACTGAGGAGCTGATGAGGAAGGTGGAATAGGTGTTATCAACTGTGTCAATTGACGAATGACTTCAACATTTTCATCACTTTCTCAATCAAGGTCAAGCTTCAAAGTCATGATCTTAGCCTGAAGGACCACTTATTCCGCTTCATGATTGCCAGATGCAACTTCTAGTTCAGAATTTATCTCAGCTAAATCATTTTTCTTATTATTTTTTTGCAATGAGTTTTAGCCCTCCTTATTGAACCAGGTAGAGCAGCATAATTCATCTGTTAAAAAACATCCATTATTGTTTGAAAAGTCAAACCTAAACTTGGACTGGGAAATCCTAAAAGATATAAGCTAATCAGGAACTAAAAGAGAGAGCATGTCCCTTTGCATTCTTCAGAAACATATGCTGCATGTGATTGATGGTCAAGCTTGGAAAATCCATGATACAAAACTGATATTTTGGTTGAGAGAGAAGAAGAAATTTTTGGTGTAGGATTAACACATTTGTGCACAACCATTTGGAGAGAGTCAAAGAAAATTTGGTCAACCAATTCATCAGCATCATAGGACAAGGGGAGGATGAAGTGTGAGGAATGGAATAGGTGTGCTCAACTGTTTCAACTTAGACAACATATGCTTATGTCAGTATAGAGCATACCTGATAAGAGAAACTTTGTGGTCACAATTGCTTACTTGTACCTATTTTCTGCACAATTTAATACAAAATTAGGTTAGAAGAGTCAAAAATCCGAAATTGGGACACACAACTAAATGTGCAAGACTGAATCGAATAACATTTTAGCTAATAAGATTTAAAAGAAAAATGGTTATTCTAGTCAATCATTAAGGGAAGTTCATGCAATTTTAATCATCCCCAAATCTAACCTATTCCTTTCAAAATGCTCTTTACTTAGTGTCTTTGGTGCTTCTCCAGTCATTTAAGTAACCCACATAGTCAATGTTTTTATAGCCCTCAAGAGTGAAATTACTTTCATTTGGATACCATAGTCTCAAGCCATTGATTCCCATGACATATCTCAAGATTCTTGTGACAACACCAATTCTCATGAATTACCAATAAAATTATCATCAGCTTGTGTTGGTGTTATTGATGCATTAATTTCTTGATTTGTTGTTCCCCCTGTTAATATGCCCTCAGTTTGTACAACAGTTGAACCAGGTGGTACAATATGTTCCTGTGCATGCTCATCAGTTTCACTGTCATTCTTTTTTTTTTTGCCATCTCCAAAAGATTCATTCCCTTTTTAAATGTGGTGAGTGAAAGAAACTTTATTTGCTTCCAGTCTTATACCTTGAGCAAGCTTTATCCATGTATAAATTTTTCTTGCCTCCTTTCACTCTCACCTGCAAAACAAATTAGGGGTTAACTTTAGGCACCCAGATAAGCTTGGGTCCTTTCTTATGAGAAAAAGAATGTATGAGGTTCCTTTTAGCCCATCGAGGCAACAGGTTATGTGACCTGTTTCTCTGACCAAATTTGACCTTCTTGTTAGCTTGTGCTAACATGGAATCAGATTTTTTTGATAGGCTTATGCTTCTTGATTTTCTCTTTGCTGCAACTGGACATTCAGTGGTTGGATGCCCCTGGTTACCTCAAATATAATACAGATCTTTAATAGCATTAGAACTTTTATAAAAGACCAACCCAGCCTTTTCATTGTGAGTTCTTTGACCTAACTTATGAACAATTCTTGAAAAATGTGTCCATCTATTAGCTCTTTCAAGATCAAGTTTCAATTTAGAAACTTCTTGACTCAATTGACTAACCTTTTCTTTTTCACAAAAGTATTCATGTTTAATCTTAGTTAATTCTGACTTAATTTTTTCTTGTTCCTCACTTTTGACCCCCTTTTTTTTTTTCCAGAAAGAGTCAGTTTCAAGATTTCAGATTTGAGGGTCAGGTTTGATGAATGAAGACTGCTAACCTGTTCCTTAAGAGTGCAGTTTTTCTTTTCAACAGTGTTCTTACAAGTTTCTAGATCAATAAAATCAAACTTGAGACTTGCAAGGTTGTTGAATAACTCATCCCTATCAGAAGTTAATTCTTGAAAATCATTAATTAGAGCACTCATTAAGGAAATAAGTTTTGTTTTAGAAAATAAATGCAACTTTTCTCTAAGTTCAAGCATACTTACTTCAAAAGCATCATCTTCTTCCTCCAAGTCTAATCTCCAAGAGCCATGAGTGCTGTTTCATCAACTTCATCATCATCTGAGTCAGATCCCCAAGCTGCTACCATTGTATATTCTTCCCTCTTTTTGTTTTTTTTTTCTTTCAATTCCTTTTTAGTCCTTTCCTTTCTCCATTCTATTTCCCAGACAGAACAATCCTTGATCTGATGATCAGTCTTACCACACTTGTAGCATCCATTTGGATTGTCATTGGACCATTTCTTTCTACCCGTTCCCTTCTTCTTTTTGAAGAATTTGCTGAAGTTCTTAGCTATAAAGGAAAATTGTTTTTCATCAAGTTCAATTTATTCATCACTGTCAGATGCCTTCAGAGCTAAGGTATCCTCAAGGGCTGCTAGCTCTTTAGTTTCATCAATTTCCATTTCATAAGTTCTCAGATTCCCTACTAGTTCAACTAGTGTCATACCTGTGAGATCCTTATTTGCCTCCCTAATTGAAGTCACTTTAACATTCCATTTTAATTTTGGTAGCACCCCCAACACCTTTTCAACTTATTCTTCAACAGTGATGACTTTTCCCAAAGAAGTAAACTCATTTGTCAAGGCAGTAAGCATTGTCATCATTTTCGTGCAAGGTTTCATTCTCCTTCATCTTAAAAACTTTGTATTCAGTAAAGAGAAGAGCAATCCTGAATTTTCTTACCTGAGAGGTACCCTTATGTGCATTGACCAGTGCATCCCAGATTTGCTTAGCAGTGGTACAGTTTGACACTCTGTTGTATTCAGCCGGTCCTAGTCCACAGACTAAGATGTTCTTAGCCTTAGCATTTTTCTTTAATGCCACTAAGTCATCAGCAGTAAACTCACTTCTTACCTTTTTGACCTGTTCACCATCTTCTAACTTCATTGGAATAGTAGGACCATTAGTGATCCTGTCCCAAAACTCGTAGTCTTCCCCTTAAATGAATGTTTTCATCCTAGCTTTCCACCAAATGAAGTGAGAACCATCAAAGAGTAGAGGTCTAATAGTGGATTGACCTTCACTGTGACCAGTAGGTGGTGCGGAATTCATCATATTGATCTTTGTCTTAGGTGCTAGCCCTTTTTAAGACAACCTCTCTTTGATACCACTTGTTAGAGTACGTTCCCTACTGATCAGTGACTTTAACGTAAGAGTTGCCTGTGGATGGAACGGGTTTCCTGACGTATTCCAAGAAAGTAGTAAAACAGAAAGTAAAGAACACAACGATTTTTACGTGGAAAACACTCGGCTCAAAAGGTGTAAAAAACCACGACCTGTACCTCTACAGGATTTAACCCCAACTTCATTAAATAACTCTGAGCCTTAAGAACAACTGATTACAAAACTCTTGTAACCAACAAATAGGAATTATAAACTCTAATTCCTTTAACTCAACGACTAGGAATTATAAACTCTAATTCCTAACTACACACACACCTACCAAGGTATGCGTTCCCAAAGTCTCTAAGTTTTCCCTAATTCGAAGACTATCTCCTAGTTCAGTTTATAACACACTGAAACTAATATTACATGAATAGTTCAAACACAATGAACAACTCTAAAACTCTTAGCTGGATTCTATACTTAGGACCAGGTTCTTCAATGTGTTTCTTCAGTAATTGAGTAGCACTTCGTGAAGTCAATCTGTCGATTGTGCTTTTTTGCTTTGTAAGTGCGTAGTATATTCTGACTGATGCATCTTCTATTTAAGCACAACTCTTCAAAGAGATTCTTTATTCCAAACTCCCCCTTCAATCAGAACTCTCATTGCATAGAGTTCTATTTCAAGTAAGACTTCTTCTTCAATTCCAACTCTTGTTTCCTTAGTGTTGTAGTCAAACTCCAACTTTTCAAAGAGTCCTTCAAATTGTACGTTTTGCATACACTTCTTCAATTTTCAGAATTTTTCTCCTTCTACACATAGGACTCTTAAGAATATGCTCAGAAGTGAAACTCCTTCTTATTCCTTTTTCAACTCAACTTGCTTTCCCTTATCATCAAGTGTTTGAATCAAATTCAACTTGTTCTATTCTCCACGTGATCAGTAAGTTGAAGCTTCCAGTTGCACTGAATGAACTCATTCTGATTTTTAATTATTTATACCGTAGACTGCACTCTTGAACTTGTCGGATTAGTGGAACACGTATATCAACTTGTTTCATTCATATTGTCATTCATCAAAACTTCAAGGTTCCAACACGTAGAGAGTAGCCACTTCATAATAATGGAAAAAACAAATAAACACACACATATGCATAGCACACACTGTGACATAAACACTTTCTTGAAGAAAGTCAACGTGCCAATTTTCTGCAAGTTTTGGTGTGGAAAACTTTAGGACAAAAGTCCAGATGACTAATGAATTATGTGTGTGAACCTGTATTTGTAATTTGTATCCTCCTCAAAAGTCAGGTCTTTTAAGAATGGTCATAACCTACTGGTATAAATATTAGGCAGAAAAAGAATCAGATTAATCTGACAACTATGAAATTTCCATCATATTAGTGGTCTATTTGTTTTGATAATCTAATGTTTGAAACAGCACGTAGTGCCGTTGTGAATATTCAAAAAACGTGCTAATCAATTCATATGGAATTTGGCTGTCAAGTCTAAATCATATCCATTATATAGGCGACCAAAGGCTTAGGCATCATCAATGCATCAATAAATGGAAGCTAGTTTCTTCCTACTTTTTCTATTATCTTTCTACTCTACTATACACGAGATTTCTACTACTACTACAGATGTAATCACTACTAATCAATACATCATAGATGGTGAAACTGTTGTTTCATCTTCGGGAACCTTTGAGATGGAATTTTTCAGCCCCAGCGATTCCTCGAAACGATATATTGGGATATGGTACAAACAAATTCTTCTTCATGTGCAAACAGTTGTATGGGTTGCCAACAGAGAAAAACCACTAACAAATACATCTTCTGCTGTTTTGAAGGTCATCAAACCAGGGATACTTGTTCTTTATGGTGACAAGAATGAAAGTATATGGTCCACTAACACCTCGAGATCAGTCCAAAATCCAGTTGCAGTTCTTTTAGATTCTGGTAATCTTGTTGTCAAAGATGCAAATGATGAAAATCCAGAAAATTTCCTCTGGCAGAGCTTCAGTTTTCCTACTGATACGATCTTGCCTGGTATGAAGTTTGGCAAGAATTTTAAAACTGGCCATGAGACTTACCTTTCACCATGGAAGAACGATAATGATCCAACTCCAGGGGAATTCACTCTTCATATTGAACTGGCTGCATATCCACATGGGGTCATCAAACGTGGCTCAAGTGTATCTTCTCGGCTACCACAAAGAGTTGGGAATAACAACATTTATAAAATTCAATTTGTTTTCAATAAGAATGAGGTTTACTATAGTTTTTCTCTCATTAACAGCTCGGTTTTATCAAGACTAGTCCTGACTAGTAATGGTTATGTACAGCGATTGACGTGGGTGGATCAGACTAAGAGTTGGAATATTTATGTCAGTTTACCTTCGAGTATTTGTGATACATATAGCAAATGTGGTGCCTATGGTAGTTGCGATGTATACACTTAACCCGTTTGTCAATGTTTGGATAAGTTTGTACCCAAAAATCCACAAAAATGGGAAAAGGGAGATTGGTCAGAAGGGTGTGTTAGGAAGACACCTCTTGATTGCAGCAAGGAACATGTATTTCTAAAATATTCTGGAATCGAGTTGCCATATTCTAAGTACTCTCAGTACAATAAGACCATGACACTTGAGTGTAGTCAAGAATGTTTGAGGACCTGCTCTTGCACAGCTTATTTAAATCTAGATGGAGACAAAGGTTGCTTGTTTTGGTTTGGGGAGTTGATTGACATCAAAAAGCGGTCTGAAGGAGGACAAGACATATACATCAAAATGGATTCGTCAGGGCTAGGTAAGAACTGATCATGTTTAAAAAAATTACCCATGTTGTGTTTTTAAACTTAGTTTTTCAACATGGACACTATATTATGCAAAATTAATGTGCAGTCTCGATTTGAAGTGGATGATAGAAAAAATTGGTTGTAGCATTTGATGCAGGTTCAAAGAGAAAGAAGACAGAGATACTTGCAGTGAGTTTCTCATTGTTGATGGCAATGATTCTGCTCTGCCTGATTCTGTTGTTGCACATACGGAAAAAGAAGACGAAACTAAAAACCAAAGAAGAATTTGAGCTGCCACTATTCCAATTTTCGACAATAACAAGAGCCACAAATAACTTCTCAGTCGAGAACAAGATTGGAGAGGGTGGATATGGACATGTTTACAAGGTATGCATGCAAATTTGTTGGAATAGGGATAATTTTCTGTTACAATATGCTGTCTCTATAAAATCTATGTTCTCCTTACCTACCTTCCCATTTCCAGGGATTGCTAGAAGACGGACAAGAAATAGCCGTGAAGAGACTCTCAAGGACTTCCCTGCAAGGATTTGATGAATTCAAGAACGAAGTTATCTATATTGCCAAGCTTCAGCACCGAAATCTTGTGAGACTTTTGGGTTGCTGCATTCAAGGAGAAGAAAAGATGCTGATCTATGAATACATGCCTAACAAAAGCCTGAACTCATACATATTTGGTTTGGATTCTTACCTTATGTACAAACTAAAGTGATAGTACTTTGATCTATTAGACATGACTCATGACATGTACATTTGGACCTAGGTAAACACATGCTTACAGAAATGTTAACAAGAAGGCTTATTTTGTAGATCAAACAAAGAGCAAATTACTGGATTGGCCAAAGCGTTTCCACATCATAAATGGAATTGCTCGTGGATTATTGTATCTCCATCAAGATTCTCGACTAAGGATTATCCATAGAGACCTTAAAGCAAGCAATGTTTTACAAGATATGGAAATGAATCCAAAGATTTCAGACTTTGGCATGGCCAGAAGTGTTGCAGGAAATGAGATGGGAGCAAAAACACGTCATGTGGTTGGGACGTAGTAAGAATCTCTAATATCGTATGAAGTACTCTCGTGTGACATCTCGCTTCTTTAATTCTCTTGCTGTTGTTGCTTTTTGGCACAGTGGGTATATGTCCCCTGAATATGCAGTAGATGGGTTGTTCTCGGTAAAATAAGATGTTTTTAGCTTTGGTGTCTTGTTGTTAGAGATTGTGAGTGGCAAAAGAAATAGAGGATTTGTCCATGAAGATCACAACCTTAACCTTATCGGTCATGTAAGAACTGTAAAACCTGTATTATACAAATAACTCTCTTTTTTTCTTTAAAACAGATGTAGTTTGTCTTGATTCGTATGATCTAAACTTAAACAGGCATGGAAGCTTTACAAAGAAGATAGGTCATTGGAACTAATTGATGATCAGCTGGGTGATTCTTGCGATATTTCTCAAATTTTAAGATCAATCCAAGTGGGTTTATTATGTGTACAAAAACATCCAGATGATAGACCAAGCATGTTTTCGGAGGTTCAGATGTTGGTTAATGAGAGTCTACTTCCAAAAGCAAAAGAACCTGGATTTTTCACAGAACGAAACATATTTGATGAAGTAAATTCAGAATCGTGGAGATCCAGTTCAAAGAATGAAGTGACAATCTCAATGATAGATCCTCGGTAGAGTGTGACAAGATAACCGTTTTGTTGCATGCACATGAATAGGAAAAATATATTTGAACTTTGATTGTTGATAAATACATTTATTCTACTTGACGATGTTACCTACTTACGCGTGAATTTCTTTTTCTATTTCTATCGCCTGTTGAGTATATAATTTAGATATGTTTCTTATATCACAAAAATTCTAAATATTTTTATTTCAAGGAAATGGGTCATCTGCAATTAAGATAGTGCATTTGATTAGGAAGATCTTTTTTTTGGGGGGAGAATTAGTACTGTAGGAAGTTTTTATTTTTTACAGTGTCTTATACTAGCGTTGATACTTTATTTTCTTATAACATGGAGACTAGCTTACATATCAAGCTGTTCCAAAAAAGACTTGCTTATACATTAACAATAAGCACACATACAGACACACACTGTGAGACACAAACACTTGAAGAAAGTCAATGTGTAAAATTGCTGCAAGTTTTGGTGTGGCAAACTTAGGGACAAAAATTCCAGGTGACTAATGAATTGTGTGTGCGAACCTGTCTGTCGTTTATTTGTATCCTCTTCAAAAGCCAGGCCTTTTCGGAGTGGCCATAGCATAACAACTATGAAATTTCCAATTGTGTTTTCTTCCAAAGCCAGTGGTCCATTTGTTTTACTAATCAAATGTTTGAAACAGGCATGTAGTGGCGTTATCAAGAGGCTGAATATTCAAAAACGTGCTAATCACCAAGACTAAATAAAAGGAGAAAGAGAACCAAAAGAAAGCAATTATCCCCCAAGATCTGATGAGGCAGTACAAGAGCCACTAGCAAAACAAGAGTACAAGTTAAACATAAATTCGCATGGAATTTGGCTCTCGAGTCTAAATCATATTCACTATATAGTCGACCAAATCAAGGCATCAATAGTGAATATTAGTTTCTTCCTGCCTTTTCTATTGTCGTTCTACTCTAATTACATACACAATATTCCTACTAAAACGGATGTAATCTCTGCAAATCAATTCATCATAGATGGTCAAACTGCATTTTCATCTCGTTGGAACCTCTGAGATGTTTAGAGAAACAACTAATTGATTAGCAAGCTTGTTTTTGTCGACCAAACAAAGAGCAAAGAACTTGATTAGCCAAAGCATTTTGATATCATAAATGGAAATGCCCGTGGCTTATTATATCTCTATCAAGATGCTCGACTATGGAAAGCAATGTGTTGCTAGACCTAGAAATGAATTGAAAGATATCAGACTTCGGCATGGATAGATGTTTTGTAGGGAATGAGATGGATGCAAACACAAGTGGTGTGGTCGGGACACAGTAAGAATCTCCATACCATATGTACAAAGTACTCTCATATAGCCTCTCACTTTAATTTATTTTCGTGGCCCTGTTCTGCACAGTGGCTACATGTCCCAGAATATGCAGCAAATGGGATTTTCTCAGTAAAATCAGGTGTTTAACTTTGGCGTCTTGTTAGTAGAGATTGTGGGAATTTTCCATCAAGATCACAACCTTAACCTTCTCGGTCATGTAGGCATTCTTTACATTGTCTGTACTACATAAATATAACACTTTTTTTCTTTTCTTAACAACATATGGAATTTATCAATTTCTAGTTGCAACAGAAGCGTAGAAAGTAGCCACTTCATAATAATGGAAAAAAACAAATAAACACACACGTATATAGAGCACACACTGTGACACAAACACCTTCTTGAAGAAAGTCAACATGCCAATTTTCTGCAAATTTTGGTGTGGAAAACTTTGGGACAAAAGTCCAGATGACTAATGAATTATGTGTTAACCTGTATTTGTAATTTGTATCCTCCTCAAAAGTCAGGTCTCTTTAGAATGGTCATAACCTACTGGTATAAATAATTACTACTAATTAGACAGAAAAAGTATCAGATTAGTATAACAACTATGAAATTTCCATCATATTAGTGGTTTGTTTGTTTTGATAATCAAATGTTTGAAACAGCACGTACTGCCGTTGTGAATATTCAAAAAAATCGTGCTAATCAATTCACATGGAATTTGGCTGTCAATTCTAAATCATGTCCAGTATATAGGCGACCAAAGGCTTAGGCATCATCAACGCATCAATAAATGGAAGCTAGTTTCTTCCTACTTTTTCTATTATCTTTCTACTCTACTATACACGAAATTTCTACTACTACAGATGTAATCACTACTAATCAATACATCATAGATGGTGAAACTGTTGTTTCGTCTGGTGGAACCTTTGAACTGGGATTTTTCAGCCCCAGCGGTTCCTCGAAACGATATATTGGGATATGGTACAAACAAATTCTTCTTCATGTGCAAACAGTTGTATGGGTTGCCAACAGAGAAAAACCACTAACAAATACATCTTCTGCTGTTTTGAAGGTCATCAAACCAGGGATACTTGTTCTTTATGGTGACAAGAATGAAAGTATATGGTCCACTAACACCTCGAGATCAGTCCAAAATCCAGTTGCAGTTCTTTTAGATTCTGGTAATCTTGTTGTCAAAGATGCTGATGATGAAAATCCAGAAAATTTCCTCTGGCAGAGCTTCAGTTTTCCTACAGATACGCAGTTGCCTGGTATGAAGCTTGGGAAGAATTTTCAAACTGGGCATGAGGCTTACCTTTCAACATGGAAGAACGATAATGATCCAACTCCAGGGGATTTCACTCTTCACGTTGAAGTGGCTCCATATCCACAGGGCATCATCAAACGTGGCTCAAGTGTATCTACTCGGGTAGCACAAAGAGTTGGGAATAACAACATTTATAAAATTCAATCTGTTTTCAATAAGGAAGAGGTTTACTATAGTTTTTCTCTCATTAACAGCTCGGTTTTATCAAGACTAGTCCTGACTAGTAATGGTTATGAACAACAATTGACGTGGGTGGATCAGACTAAGAGTTGGAATATTTATGTCAGTTTACCTTCGAATATTTGTGATACATATAACATATGTGGTGCCTATGGTAGTTGTGATGTATATGCTTACCCCGTTTGTCAATGTTTGGATAAGTTTGTACCGAAAAATCCACAACAATGGGAAAAGGGAGATTGGTCAGAAGGGTGTGTTAGGAAGACACCTCTTGATTGCAATGAGGAACATGTATTTGTAAAATATTCTGGAATCAAGTTGCCATATTCTAAGTACTCCCAGTACAATAAGACCATGACACTCGACAGGTGTAGGGACGCATGCTCGAGGAACTGCTCTTGCACAGCTTATTCGAGCCTAATTATAAGCAGTGGAAAAGGTTGCTTGTTTTGGTTTGGGGAGTTGATTGACATCAAAAATCTGTCTGAAAGAGGACAAGACATATACATCACAATGGATTCGTCAGGGCTAGGTAAGAACTAATCATGTTTAACAAAATTAACCATGTTGTGTTTTTAAACTTAGTTTTTCAAAATGGACATTATATTATGCAAATTAATGTCCAGTCTCGATTTGAAGTGAATGATAGAAAAAATTGGTTGTAGTATCTGATGCAGGTTCAAAGAGAAAGAAGACAGAGATACTTGCAGTGAGTTTCTCATTGTTGATGGCAATGATTCTGCTTGGCCTGATTCTGTTATTGCACATACGAAAAAAAAAGAAGAAACTAAAAACCGAAGAAGAATTTGAGCTGCCACTATTCCAATTTTCGACAATAACAAGAGCCACAAATAACTTCTCAGTCGAGAACAAGATTGGAGAGGGTGGATATGGACATGTTTACAAGGTATGCATGCAAATTTGTTGGAATAGGGATAATTTTCTTTTACACTGTAAAATCTATGTTCTCCTTGTTGGTTCAAGGTGTATGTGAATGAAAAATGGAGGAAAAATGGTGGAGAGAAGGGAGACACTAATTTAGAAAGTGTACTCCCAAATTAGAAAGTTCACTATTTCTCTCACATTGGTGGGAGAAAAGAACTTGTAAGTGTTTAAAATAAGGAACACTAACTCCACATGGATAGTGAGGCAAGAATTAGGTGATGCGCTATCGTCGTTGCTTGGCTTCGGATTTGAGATCTAATTTTTAGACAAAATTTATTTGGAACTTGTTTACAAGTGAAATTTTAATCCAAAATCTAATAGTATTAATTTTCTCCAAATGTGGGCGCATTTCGGACGCCATGCTAACGCATACGCAATTCACATCACGAAGGGATGCGACCCTTCGAGAAAAGGCACACTTTTTCGCTATGTTGGGTGACATGCGCGCGCAGAACGATGACATGCGGACGCATGTCCAACGCATTTGCTCACTGGAATGTGCAGAACGTCACCTATGGCCGCACTTCGGCCGCAGGTCCAGTCCGAACGCAGGGACGTGACTGCTGCAGTAAAGGTGCCTTTCTACTGAACCAATGCATCCTTTCTGAAAGGATACACTTAAGGCTATAAATACCTGATATTTTTCTCTGTTATTGAGATCAATTTTGACAGCAAAAACTCTCTAAATCTTAACAAAAACTCTGTGTGATCATTAAGCTGTTGAGTGAGTTCGTTGAATCCAACAATTTGAGGTACCGCTATTGTTCGGATTGAAGCCCATTTTATCCTTGGAGGAAGATTCCATAACCTCGGGTACAGTGAGGGGAATTATTCCTTAAGGACACTCCGTGAAGTCGGGGGACTTGGCCTTACAAATTCTGTTTCATCTTATTTTTGAAAATTAACACACTTTTTGGATAGATTATTTATAATCTTGTATTGAAGGTACTAAAAGTACTTCATAAGTGTTCTTGTTTTAGACTTGAACTTGTGTTGAAGTTATTGTTGCATTTATACAGATTCTTGTACCCGAAACACTATAACTAACACTCCTTACATACCTTTTCATTTCTAGGGGTTGCTGGAAAACGGACAAGAAATAGCCGTGAAGAGACTCTCAAGGACTTCCATGCAAGGATTTGATGAATTAAAGAACGAAGTTATCTATATTGCCAAGCTTCAGCACCGAAATCTTGTGAGACTTTTGGGTTGCTGCATTCAAGGAGAAGAAAAGATGTTGATCTATGAATACATGCCTAACAAAAGCCTGAACTCATACATATTTGGTTTGGATTCTTAACTTATGTACAAACTAAAATGATAGTGCTTTTATCTATTCGCCATGACTCATGACACGTACATTTGGACCTAGGCAAACACATGCTTACAGAAATGTTAACGAGAAGGCTTATTTTGTAGATCAAACAAAGAGCAAATTACTGGATTGGCCAAAGCGTTTCCACATCATAAATGGAATTGCTCGTGGTTTATTGTATCTCCATCAAGATTCTCGACTAAGGATTATCCATAGAGACCTTAAAGCAAGCAACGTTTTACTAGATATGGAAATGAATCCAAAGATTTCAGACTTTGGCATGGCCAGAAGTGTTGCAGGAAATGAGATGGGAGCAAGAACACGTCATGTGGTTGGGACGTAGTAAGAATCTCTAATATCATATGAAGTACTCTCGTGTGACATCTCGCTTCTTTAATTCTCTTGCTGTTGTTGTTTTTTGGCACAGTGGGTATATGTCCCCTGAATATGCAGTAGATGGGTTGTTCTCGGTAAAATCAGATGTTTTTAGCTTTGGAGTCTTGGTGTTAGAGATTGTGAGTTGCAAGAGAAACAGAGGATTTGTCCATCAAGATCACAACCTTAACCTTATCGGTCATGTAAGAACTGTAAAACCTGTATTATACAAATAACTCTCTCTTTTTCTTTAAAACAGATGTAGTTTGTCATGATTCGTATGATCTAAACTTAAACAGGCATGGAAGCTTTACAAAGAAGATAGGTCATTGGAACTAATTGATGAGCAGCTGGGTGATTCTTGCGATATTTCTCAAGTTTTAAGATCAATCCAAGTGGGTTTATTATGTGTGCAAAAACGTCCAGATGATAGACCAAGCATGTGTTCTGTGGTTCAGATGTTGGTTAATGAGAGTCTACTTCCAAAAGAAAAAGAACCTGGATTTTTCACAGAACGAAACATATTTGATGAAGCAAAATCAGAATCGCAGAGAGCCAGTTCCAAGAATGAAGTGACAATCTCATTGTTAGATCCTCGGTAGAGTGTGACAAGATAACCGTTTTGTTGCATGCACATGAATAGGACAAATATATTTGAACTTTGATTGTTGATAAATACAGTTAGTTTTTGAAATAAAACACCAAGTTGAATTTTTCTACTTGACGATGTTACCAACTTACACGTGAATTTCTTTTATCTATTTCTATCGCCTGTTAACTATATAATTTAGATATGTTTCTTATATCACGAATGGATCGATCTGCAATTAAGATAGTACATTTGATTAGGAAGGTTTTTTTTTTTTTTCTTTGAGAATTAGTACTGTAGGAAGTTTTTATTTTTATGGTGTCTTATACTAGCGTTGCTAACTTTCTTTTCTTATAACAGACTAGCTTACATATCAAGCTGTTTCAACAAAGACTAGCTTATATTTTAACAATACGCACATATACAGAGCACTCACTGTGAGACATAAACACTCTTGAAGAAAGTTAATGTGTAAAATTGATGCAAGTTTTAGTGCGGCAAACTTAGGGACAAAAATTCCAGATGACTAATGAATTATGTGTTTGAACCTGTCTGTTGTGTATTTGTATCCTCTTCAAAATCCAGGCCTTTTCGGAGTGGCCATAGCCTAAATAAAATTACGGAGAAAATAACGTATCAGATTAACATAACAACTATGAAATTTCCATTTAGTTTTCTTCCAAAGCCAGTGGCCCATTTGTTTTACTAATCAAATGTTTGAAACAGCACGTAGTGGCGTTATCAAGAGGTTGAATATTCAAATACGTGCTAATCACCAAGACTAAATAAAAATAAAAGGAGAAAGAGAACCAAAAGAAAGCAATTATCCCCCAAGATCTGATGAGGCAGTACAAGAGCCGCTAGCAAAACAAGAGTACAAGTTAAACATAAATTCGCATGGAATTTGGCTCTCGAGTCTAAATCATATTCACTATATAGTCGACCAAATCAAGGCATCAATAGTGAATATTAGTTTCTTCCTGCCTTTTCTATTGTCGTTCTACTCTAATTACATACACAATATTCCTACTAAAACGGATGTAATCTCTGCAAATCAATTCATCATAGATGGTCAAACTGCATTTTCATCTCGTGGAACCTCTGAGATGTTAAGAGAAACAACTAATTGATTAGCAAGCTTGTTTTTGTCGACCAAACAAAGAGAAAAGAACTTGATTAGCCAAAGCATTTCGATATCATAAATGGAAATGCCCGTGGCTTATTATATCTCTATCAAGATGCTCGACTATGGAAAGCAATGTGTTGCTAGACCTAGAAATGAATTGAAAGATATCAGACTTCGGCATGGATAGATGTTTTGTAGGGAATGAGATGGATGCAAACACAAGTGGTGTGGTCGGGACACAGTAAGAATCTCCATACCATATGTACAAAGTACTCTCATATAGCCTCTCACTTTAATTTATTTTCGTGGCCCTGTTCTGCACAGTGGCTACATGTCCCAGAATATGCAGCAAATGGGATTTTCTCAGTAAAATCAGGTGTTTAACTTTGGCGTCTTGTTAGTAGAGATTGTGGGAATTTTCCATCAAGATCACAACCTTAACCTTCTCGGTCATGTAGGCATTCTTTACATTGTCTGTACTACATAAATATAACACTTTTTTTCTCTTCTTAACAACATATGGAATTTATCAATTTCTAGTTGCAACAGAAGCGTAGAAAGTAGCCACTTCATAATAATGGAAAAAAACAAATAAACACACACGTATACAGAGCACAGACTGTGACACAAACACCTTGAAGAAAGTCAACATGCCAAATTTCTGCAAATTTTGGTGTGGAAAACTTTGGGACAAAAGTCCAGATGACTAATGAATTATGTGTTAACCTGTATTTGTAATTTGTATCCTCCTCAAAAGTCAGGTCTCTTTAGAATGGTCATAACCTACGGGTATAAATAATTACTAATTAGGCAGAAAAAGTATCAGATTAATATAACAACTATGAAATTTCCATCATATTAGTGGTCTGTTTGTTTTGATAATCAAATGTTTGAAACAGCATGTAGTGCCGTTGTGAATATTCAAAAACGTGCTAATCAATTCACATGGAATTTGGCTAGTTTATTCAACACATCAATAAATAGAAGCTAGTTTCTTCCTACTTTCTATTATCTTTCTACTCTACTATACACGAGATTTCTACTACTACTACAGATGTAATCACTACTAATCAATACATCATAGATGGTGAAACTGTTGTTTCGTCTGGTGGAACCTTTGAACTGGGATTTTTCAGCCCCAGCGGTTCCTCGAAACGATATATTGGGATATGGTACAAACAAATTCTTCTTCATGTGCAAACAGTTGTATGGGTTGCCAACAGAGAAAAACCACTAACAAATACATCTTCTGCTGTTTTGAAGGTCATCAAACCAGGGATACTTGTTCTTTATGGTGACAAGAATGAAAGTATATGGTCCACTAACACCTCGAGATCAGTCCAAAATCCAGTTGCAGTTCTTTTAGATTCTGGTAATCTTGTTGTCAAAGATGCTGATGATGAAAATCCAGAAAATTTCCTCTGGCAGAGCTTCAGTTTTCCTACAGATACGCAGTTGCCTGGTATGAAGCTTGGGAAGAATTTTCAAACTGGGCATGAGGCTTACCTTTCAACATGGAAGAACGATAATGATCCAACTCCATGGGATTTCACTCTTCACTTGGATCCTACTGGATACCCACAGTTCCTCCTCAAACGCGGCACAAGTGTATCAGCTCGCTCAGGACCATGGAATGGTTTATATTGGAGTTGGGCACCCCCACAATTACTAAACAACTCTAGTATAGCTAGAGTTGTTTTTAATGAGAAGGAAGTTCAGGATACTTATTTTCCCATTAACAACTGGTTAACAAGATTAGTCTTAACTAGCAATGGTAATTTACAATGCTTAATATGGGTGGATCGGACCAAGAGTTGGAATATTTACCTCAAGTTACCTTTGGATGCTTGTGATACATATAGCTTATGCGGTACCTATGGGAGCTGTGACATAGACAATTCCCCTCTTTGTGGATGTTTGGATAAGTTTGTAGCTAAACATCCTCAACAATGGGAAAAAGGAGATTGGTCAGAAGGGTGTGTTCACAAGACTCCTCTTGATTGCAACAAGGAACATGTATTTCTAAAATATCCTGGAATCAAGTTGCCAGATACTAACTACTCTAAGTATGATAGGACCATGACACTCGAAGGGTGTAGGCGAGTATGCTCAAGGAACTGCTCTTGCACAGCTTATTCGAGTCTAGATATAACCAACGGAGACAAAGGTTGCTTGTTTTGGTTTGGGGAGTTGATTGACATCAAAAAGCTGTCTGGAAGGGGGAAAGACATTTATATCAGGATGGATTCTTCAGAGTTAGGTACGAACTAATGTCTTAAAAAATTTCAATGATGTATTTTAAAGCTTAGTTTTTCAACATATGGAGACCGTATTATGCAAAATTAGTGTACTATCTGGATTTGCAGTGGCTGACAAAAGAAATTGGTTGTAGCATCTGAGGCAGGTTCGAATATGAAGAAGGCAAAGATACTCACCGTGAGTTTCTTATTGTTGATGGCGATGATTCTTCTAGGCCTGATTCTGTTATTGTACATACGAAAAAAACAAAAGAAACTGAAACCTAAAGAAGATCTTGAGTTGCCTCTGTTCCGATTTTCGAAAATAACAAGAGTCACAAATAACTTTTCAATCCACAACAAGATTGGAGAGGGTGGATTTGGACCCGTTTACAAGGTAACACTGCAAATTCGCTGCTCATATCTTCAAACTCCTGCTGCCCCTTTGTCAATCCAACACGATTTCGGCACAGCCGCACAGGTGTATAGATTGATTGGATATTTGTTTATATGTATATAGGTGTGTGTGCATTTGTGTGTGTATGTGTGAGAGAGTGGCTATGTTTTCTTCACTGTTGTTTTCTTCCCTTTCATATGTACTTTGATTTGTTGTACTTGAACCGAGGATCTTCTTGAAAGAGCCTCTCCACCTCCACGAGATAGAGGTAAGGATAGAGGTAAGGTTTGTATGCACTCTACCCTCTAGACCTCACTTGATGTTGTTGTTGATATATATGTATGTGTGTGTCAATGTTGATAAATTACATATATATTGGATTATGTCATCTAGGGTGTGCTGGCTGAGGGACAGGAAATAGCTGTGAAGAGGCTTTCAAGGACTTCCATGCAAGGACTTAATGAATTCAAAAACGAAGTTATCTATATTTCCAAGCTTCAACATCGAAATCTTGTGAGACTTATGGGTTGTTGCACACAAGAGGAAGAAAAGATGTTGATATATGAATACATGCCTAACAAAAGCCTGAATTCGTACATATTTGGTTGGATTCCTTAACTATTATACAAAGCTAAAATTAGTAACAATGCTTTGTCTTGACATAACGTGCACATATACTCCTAAGTCCAAAGCACATTCACAGAAACAACTAATCATAAAGCTTATTTTGTAGATCAAACAAAGAGCATATTACTGGATTGGCCAATGCGTTTCAACATCATAAATGGAATTGCTCGTGGATTATTGTATCTCCATCAAGATTCTCAACTAAGGATTATCCATAGAAACCTTAAAGCAAGCAATGTTTTACTAGATATGGAAATGAATCCAAAGATTTCAGACTTCGGAATGGCCAGAAGTGTTGCAGGAAATGAGATGGGAGCAAAAACACGCCATGTGGTTGGGACATAGTAAGAATCCTTAATGTCATATAAATTACTCTCATATGACATCTCGATTCTTTAATTCTCTTGATATTGTTGTTTTTCGGCACAGTGGGTATATGTCCCCTGAATATGCAGTAGATGGGATATTCTCAGTAAAATCAGATGTGTTTAGCTTTGGTGTATTGATGTTGGAGATTGTGAGTGGCAAAAGAAATAGAGAATTTGTCCATCAAGATCACAACCTTAACCTTCTCGGTCATGTAAGCACCGTATTATCTGCATTACACAAATAATTCTTTTCTTTACAACAGATGTAGTTTGTCATGATTCATATGATCTAAACTCAGACGGGCCTGGAAGCTTTACAAAGAAGATAGGTCACACTAGAACTAATTGATGACCAGCTAGCTAATTCTTGCGATATTTCTCAAGTTTTAAGATCAATCCAAGTGGGTTTATTATGTGTGCAAAAACGTCCAGAAGACAGACCAAGCATGTTTGCTGTGGTTCATATGTTGGCTAATGAGACCCTACTGCCAAAAGCAAAAGAACCTGGATTTTTCACAGAACGAAACATATATGATGAAGAAAAATCAGGATTGTGGGGAGCCAGTTCAAAAAATGAAGTGACAATCTCATTGTTAGATCCTCGGTAGAGTGTGACACACATGAATAGGAAAAATATATTACAACTTTGATTGTTGAGAAATACAGTAGATTTTTCCCTTCATCTTTTTCAATTTAAAATATTTTTAAAAATTTAAAAATATTTTAAAAAAATTTAAAAATATTTTTAAAAATTAAAAAAAAATAATATTTTTTTCCCTCCCCTCCCCACCCCACCCCAGTCTGTCCCCACCCCCACCACACCCAGCCTCATCCCACCCCATCCCCAGTCTCCCCACCCCACCCCAACACCCGTCCACCCCTTCCCTACCCCCACACCCTACCAGCCCCATCCCACCCCACCCTTAGTCCCTTCCAGCCCCTCCACCCCCACCCCGTCCCCACCCCCACACCTCACCATCCCCGTCCACCCCCTCCCCACCCCACCCCCAACCCCCACACCCCTCCCAGCCCCATCCCTACCCCACCCCCAGCCCCTTCCATCCCCCCACCACCTCCACTTTTTATTTTTTTATTTTAATTTTTCCCCAATTTAATTCTTTTCATTTTTTTTTTGAATAAAAATTTAAATTTGAAATCTTTTTTTTTTAATTAAAATTTAAATTTGAATTGAAAGTGAGTGATAGTGAATATTGAAAAAAATTAGTGAATTTCGCTTGAAAAAATTAAACTTTTTGTGAATTTTTTAAAGATATTCAAATTTAAAAATCGAAAATTTATTATGTTTGTATATATGAATTTATAGTTAAAAATTTAAATTAGTTGGAGAAGAATATTAATTATTTAGAATGAATTTGATGTTTAATTTGTGAGCAAAAATAAAAACATGATTATTCAAATTTTTCTACAATTATGATTTTTTCTTATTTAATTAAATTAATTTTAATATTTAATTTGTTATTTAGCATTTTAAAAATGACTTGGGATTTAATGTAATACTTTTTTTTTTAAAATGACGTGGCAGATGAGGCTGATGTGGCAGCTGACGTGGGGAGAGTGTGTTACACTCATCAAGAAAGGGTTTAAAATGTTGCTTTTTAGTGGGTTCAGGGGTACAGATGACAAACATGTAAGTAGAAGTATCCAACTTACAAAACCGACTAAGAGAAGGTCATTTTGCCTATAAAAAATGGTACTACTTATTACCATTTTCTATGGTCTCAGCTGGCAACTTTGATGGGGCACCGTGCACGTCTAAATACCTAAACTTGGTCACACTGATGATTAAACACTTAAACTCGTTGTTACTATGTCACGTGGACACCTAACACTCAGATGGAATGAAAATTTTGGAGCGTCTAGATGGTCATTTCGTAAGCTAAAGTGCTTAACCGATAAGAGGAGCCTCAAAATTTGTGGCTTTAAGCTCGGCGAGGGATCATTGGGTGTAGAGAAGAGTGAAATAAAAGACAAAGGGAAAACAGCTTGTTTGGTTATCGTGGAATATTACTTTAAAAAAATTGTAATAATTTAATTTTCTATTAAGAGTTTTGAAAATACGCAACTTTTTTTTTTCTTTTTAAATATTCTCTTTTCCTAATAAAAATGTGTCATAAGGATTTCAAGTGAATAATATAAAAGTATCTTTTCTCTCTCTCTTAAATTTCATAAAATTAAACACTATTTGCCATTTTAATCCCTTTTATTTTTTAGTTGCTCTTCTAAAATGAAGATTCTATTCAAACTAATAGAGTTGGGGAAAAATTCATAGTATAATATATATTTATATCTATATCTATATCTATATCTATATCTATATCTATATCTATATCTATATCTATATCTATATCTATATCTATATCTATATCTATATCTATATCTATATCTATATCTATATCTATATCTATATCTATATCTATATCTATATCTATATCTATATCTATATCTATATCTATATCTATATCTATATCTATATCTATATCTATATCTATATCTATATCTATATCTATATCTATATCTATATCTATATCTATATCTATATCTATATCTATATCTATATCTATAATATATTAAAAGTGTGAAGATCCTTAGAAAAGTGATTTGAACTTTTTACCCTTCATTAAAAGACCATTCTTTAAACAAAATTGTCTTTTTACTATTTTTTTAATTTATTATTTAATTAGTTTTTATTATATTAACTAGACTTCCTAAAAAATGTGAGACTCCCAGAATATATGATAAGAGAATTAACTAATATTTTTCTTTCAACTAGACTTCCTAAATTATATGAGACTCCTAAAATATATGGTAAGAGAATTAATTAATATTTTTCTTTTCTATCGTTCAATTAGAAAAGTACTCTTAAAATAGAACTGGATTAAGAAAATACTTCTATAAATATTGAGATGGACGTTAAACTAGAGAACAAACCGATTTGCCTATTGGGAGAATAAGATTGATGCTCACCTAACTTGATTCGATTACATGTCTACATTGGTGGATGTTTGATTTTCTAACCCTGAACTTCTTCACTATTTTTGTCAGCATAAGAGAATTCAACATGTGTGTGTGTGTGTGTGTGTGTGTGTGTGTCTATCTATATATATATATCTTCTTTATTTTCATTCAAAATTATTCTTTTGGGTCAAAATTTTCGCTCAGACAAGAATTAGTTGAATCAAAATCGAAGCTTTGTGATCACTATTATATTTTTTTGTATAGTTTACAGGTCATAGATAAATGTCGGTTGACTTTGAAGAATTTCTTGTGTAAAGATTAGATTTAATTGTATTGTTTTGATATCTTTATTATCTTATTATTTTATTTTAATTTACAGATGCTAGATGAATGTGGTTGACTTTGAATTTTTTTTTTAGGTAAAAGTTAGGTTTAATTGTATTATCGTAATATCTCTATTAGTTTGTTATTTTGTGGTAGTTTACAGTTCATAGATGAATCTCGATCGGGTTAGAGAATTTTTTGTGTGTAAAATTTAAGTTTAATTATTTTATTTTGATATCACTTTTATCGTATTATTTTGTTGCAGTTTAGAGGTGATAGATAAATGTTGGTCGGCTTTGAGAATTTTTTTTATGTAAAGGTTAGGTTTAGTTATATTATTTTGATATCTCTATTATCGTATTATTTTGTTATTGTTTACAGGTGGTAGATGAGTGTCAGACGACTTTGAAATTTTTTTTGTGTGTAAAGATTAGATTTAATTGTATTATTTTGATGTCTCCATCGGTCGACTTTTAAAAATATTTTTGATAAAGATTAAGTTTAATAAACAAATTCTCCATTTTTACATACTCAAAAAATATTAAATTTAATTATTATATTCATCTTTATTATTTAAATAAATATCCTATTTAATGTAATATTTGAACTCATTAAAGTGAGGTACACGCGCAAGACGAGCACACCAATAAACTAGTATATATGTATATATATCTATATCTATATCTATATCTATATCTATATCTATATCTATATCTATATCTATATCTATATCTATATCTATATCTATATCTATATCTATATCTATATCTATATCTATATCTATATCTATATCTATATCTATATCTATATCTATATCTATATCTATATCTATATCTATATCTATATCTATATCTATATCTATATCTATATCTATATCTATAATATATTAAAAGTGTGAAAACCCTTAGAAAAGTGAATCAAATTTTTTGCCCTTCATTAAATGTTTTGTTTTAGACAAAATTGTTTTTTCATATTTTTTGTATTATTTTTATGATATTAAATATTAACTTTAATAAATATATTAAAAATGAAATAAAGAATGTTTTCTTATTATGGTTAAATTCCTAAGTTTATCGTTTAAAAAAGAGAAAAAACATCTTTTCCCCCTTGAACTTGTCCTCCAAACTCACTTTAGCACTTAAACTTAACTTTCGTTTATTTACCCCCCTTAACAACTTTCAAGTGAATTAAATTCACCCCTTACGGCTGACGTGAAAAAAAGAAAAGAAAAGCAAATAATTTTTTCTTTTAAAAGGACCCACTTTGTTATATATATATATATATATATATATATATATATATATATATATATATATATATATATATATATAAGAAGTCAAGGGCATAACTTCATCTTTTTCATCAGAAGAAGATCGTCACTCCCCTTCCCAACACTCCATTTCTTCACCTTCTTCATACCCCCACCCCGTTTCTTCATAATCCCCTTTCTATCAAATCCTAATAGATCCAAAATTTTATTTTGCGATAATAAAAAGGGTTCAAGATTGATGAACAAGTTTGATTCTTGGTCAAGAATTTAATGTCATGCGAATACCATCTATGCCATTTCTGAATTTTGGACTGTTTATGCCATTTCTTTAGACATTTTTGAGTAAAAAATTAAAAATTTGAGAGTTTTGGGATTTTGGATTTTGGTTAATGTGAAAGAATTTGGATTTGAGATTTTGTGTATTGATGTATTTTTGTGATCATGTACTTGTATTCAGTTCATTGTTGAATTTGTTCAAGTTAATTTTACATTTGATGAAGAATTTTTTTTTATTGAAAAGCTTGCAACAATGGTGAAAGAAAGAGAAAAAAAGGTGCTTTTATGTGAAGAAAAAAAAGAAGAAGGATAAAGGGGGGACGGGGGACGGGGGGGGATGGGGGGCTGCTTGTCACGACCCGAACTAGGGCCTGGCCGTGATGGACATCCCTAACCATGAAGGCCCGGACGTCCTACTCTATCAGGTAGTCATGCACAACATTCATATAATAAGAGAAGATGCGAAAATATAATCTGATACGAAAACATGATCATACTCTGAATTCAGTTTAACAATAAGGAATGAAATCCAAAATCAACTAAACAACATCTTGAACAATCTTCGAAATCTCTACTACATGATCAAATGACAACTGTCTGAAAACTGGGACAAGGCCCCCAGTAGACCAAAACAAAAGGAATAACATAATCTGATATAATAGGCCTTCTAGAACAAAGAAGGCTCACCACTACACTGATCACTTCTCTCTGGATACTCTACTGCTTAGCTGGACCCCTAGATTGAGCCTCTGAACTTGGGAGGTAGGGGGGTCAACGCAGATGTATTGGTACGCAGAGCAAATTCAAAATAATAATTTATATTCAACATATATGAGAGCAATTTGAAATAGTTCATACATATGTCATATGGTAAAAATCACATGGGCATTTTTAAAAGACTCTGTAAAATTATCTGAACCCTGTAACACTCTTTATTTTACTTCTGCGCGGTGGTATACCCTGCAATTTCACATCTTTCACCAACTACGTTATCTCGGTTGCCGCCAAGATAGGAGTACTAGTGAGGAAAGAGCACACAAAATCACACAGCAGGGGGCCGCAACCCCAATCAAGTCATTATATCGTGGTTGGGCTTAAGATCACGAAGCAGGGCTCTAAACCATAAGTCCCGATTTGGGATGACAACGTACTAGGTACATAAGATCACATAGCAGGGTACCAAGTTCCCGTATCGGTAAATCACGGTTTCCAGCATAGAGTCATTTGACTCGGGCTTTCTTCGGGTAACCACCTAACTCACATCAACCCAGTTTTTAACTCTTTAAAACATAGATTCTCTGAAATCAAACTCTAACTCTGTCATGGCATACATTTATATGGTATCGTCATACCATTGATTTGTAAGTCACATTCTCTGAGCCATTTAGCAAATTATATCTCTGTTCTCAAAACATGGAATTTAGGACCACCATATCAACAATTCTTTTCAAGAAACTCATTCTTTAAAACTCATGTAAACATATGCAAGGAAACTCTCTTTGTCAACATTTCAAGAATTCAAGGTGGTCATGTCAAAGTTCTCAATTACATGTATTTCTTTCTCTTTAACACAAGAACAACATAGTAACATCAAGACACACCCTCTCATTATTTATAAATCATGTTTCAATTACTATGACATTGAGAAAACTACTTTCAAATCACAAGGCATGCATTTCAACTTTTTTTTTCCGACAAAACCATAATCTTTAATTCAACATATGAGAGGGTTTTCATAATATGTGCTCTCGAACAATCTTCAATCTCAATTTTCATACATATACATATAATTGTAAATCAATTCAAGGGGGAAAGACCTAAAGGCCAAATCAACAATATCATAAAAACATTTATAATGCATAATTAAAACATAGATTCCAAAACCCCCTTTAAAATTCATGCTTGATAATCTTTAAATCATGATCTAGTGTTTATAAGACCATGTAGTTTTTAGGATAAAGCCCACGTACCTCAAATTAGGAATTTGATAGATGCTTCTTGAAGCCTACGGTTTGGGGATTTCGAATCTTCAATCAATTTCTAAAACCCACGGTTGAATCTTAAGGGATCTTGATTCTTAGGTTGAGACCTAAGTGTTTAGTTCTTGAGGGAGTTGGAGAAAATGACCATACTTTGATTAATTGGGGGCTTAATCACGTGTTTATGACTGAATAAGGGTGGGGGAAAGGACTAAAATACTCCGAAGGAAACAAAGAAAGTCGCAGCAGTCCCTCAGTTGACAGGCTGATATGCTGAAGTAAATAGGCATAACTTTTTACTCCAATGTTGGATTTGGATGAAATTAGTTGCATTGGAAAGAAAACTCAAAGATCTTTCATTTGATATACATCAACCCTCCCAGTTCATTATATATAGAAAGTTATGGTTGACGAAAATTGACCCTAGTTGAAGTGTCCACTAAAACAAAATCGATAGAATTGTTTTCAACTCGTCTTAGAGTTAGGGGATTCTTGTGACCTCAATTCAAACTCAAAGGTTTTCTCACACTGTAGGAGTGATCACCACATATACATTAACAAGGAATAATTTAGTTCGGGTCTATACGTGTAGGAACGATGGTCTAAATTTTAGCCTGAAAGTACAGGGTGTTACACTGCTGTACTGAAGAAGAAGAAGGAATTGGGGTGGGGTGGCGTGGGGTGATGTGTGAGAAGATACTAACATATTTGAGGCTTTTAACTCTAAATAATTGTAAAGTATTAAGCAATTTTTGTTATTTTTGATTGTTTTTATTGTGTTAATGCAGGTGTAAGTGATAGGGGTGAAAACTAAAGGAAAGAGGAATAAACCAAGTGAAATCTGGTGCAAATGAACTAAAGTGTTTCTGATGACATTTTTTGATGTGTCGTCAGCCCGGTGATTGATTATCAAAGTTGCCGTCAAGCTTAGACAGAATCTGAAGAAGTGAAGTGAAATATGACGATATTTTTGATATGTCGTCACAACTGTGATAAGGCGTCAAAATTGCCATCAACTCAAAGCAGAACATGATGATTGCTAGTGTGGATGTGACGACATTTCTGACATGTCGTCACATATTTGATAAGCCGTCAAGATTTTATCGTCAGGAAAAGTAGAATATGCTATTACTGGAAGCTTTGATGATATTTCACACAAGCCATCAGGTGTCTGACAAGTCGTCAGAAATGGCATCGTCTATTCCGAGGAAAAGTTGAAACCTTGATTTTATTCCCTTATTTAGGATTAACTATTTAAAATCCTTGTTTAGGGTTTTCTAGGGGGGCTCACATTGAGTTCTAGGGGATATACTCGATATTTTCTCTCTCTCTAATTTTCTAGGCTTAAAAAAGCAAATACTTTGAAGAGATTATCATCATTGTTTTAGAATTTCAGTTTGTGATCTAATCTACGATTCACTAATTATTATTCATCTCTGTAAGTTTATCTTTCAAATCATGAATTCAATTATGTGTTTCAGTCGTTACATCATGAGTGGCTAAATTCCATTAACTTGGATTATGGGATCTAGGGTTAGGTCATGATAAGATGTTAAATACTCAAGGTTTAATAAGTGTTAGGATTTCTTGATAATTCTGAGATTATAATTTATATCTGTTGGTTGCAAACAATAGGTGTACCTACTTTGGTTTGCTTGAGAAAGAGATCATAAACAGTAGGAAGTGAATTATCAATAGGGACTCGGAAAGGCTTCGTTTAACAATCAACACTGTAACAAGGTTGATTAACCTGAGGTAAAATTTGGGTAGTTAGTAGCGATTCCCTAAGTTTGAAAGGATTAGGAAATTAGATGCTTGAATAGGTCGAGAGACATTTGAGCATATCATCGATAAAGATAACTTGTTATCCTAACCACCGAGAGAACCTTGAGTTGCCTTTAACATCTGTCATGTACCGTAAGCCCTAGTGAACATAATTCTGGTTATTCCATAAACTCTTAATTACCAACAATCACTTGTTCAACCATTAAAAACCCCCATTTTGTCTTTTCGTGTCAGTTGTTTGAATTTAACTTGTAGCTTTAGTTTCAAATTAATTTAATTGCCACTCACATTGTTCCCTGTGGATTTGACCCCGACTCTAAAGTTGGATAAATATATTAACGATGACCGCTTTGCACTAAATTGATGTGTAAGTTGAGCGTTATAAAAAATGGTGCCGTTGCCGGGGAACAATTTGGCGTATTGAGTTGGTTTGGAATTTTAGCCTACTTGCTTGAATTCAAACTTATAAATATTTGTTTTTAGTTTCTTTTATTTCTTGTGTTAGGTAGATTTTTATTTTAGTTTACTTATTACTATGGCATCGTGGAATGAACATGAGCTTGGTGGTTGGAAATCTTATCTTGATGATCCATGTCCATATTGTGATGAACCTCACTTTTGGCAAGATTGTAGATATGCTCTTTGGATAGAGATGTGTGCACCATCTCCATCCTACCAGGAGTATGATTGTTCTTTATGTGGTGGTCAAGATGGACATTGGAGTGATTGCCCAAATGCCCCCGCCCCCTATTGCGCTAACCAAAATTCTAGTTCTTCTTTTGAGTTTGACAGTTCTTATGGTAAAAAAAATGAAGAACGAAGCACCAGAAAGAGTGGCATTGAAGCTATGTTTCAATGAATATTGGATCTCCAGGAAGAAACATATGGTATTGTATGTGATATGCGTCAAGGCATGAGGCCAATCATTCATGAGGAGATAGATATAGAGATCAATCATTCAAAGCACTCTTCCACATTATACTTAGATGATATATTGTATGTGGAATCATTTTACATAATGGAAGAGTGTGAAGATGAGGATCAAGAACCCTTGGTGATTTCCCAACCAACCAAACCATTCATGAACTAAGATACCAAAGATGAGGAAATGGTACTAGAATTGAAAGAAGAAATCAAGAATAATCCTTTTGAAGACTCTAGTCCATTTCGGGGTAAAGATACTAATAGGGACGCTACTCCAGAATTGTGAGTTAGTCCTTATTCGAACCACTTTTCAACATTATGCTTTGTGGATGTGATGGAAGTCGAACCACCTAAGCAAATGATGAAATTTGAAAATAAGGAGAAAAATTCTTACACTTTGGAGTTTATCTTTCCAAAAGGGTATACTACAACCCCAGTCTTGAAGGCCAAGAAGCTTAAAGATTTATAGCCATTTAGTGTATTTTTAAGATCCTCATCGTTGCCCTATGAGCCCACACGAAAGTTTGATGAAAAATTGGGCAAGCGGTTCAAGTCTTCGAAATGGCATGATAGAACATTCCTTATCATGCCCTCACATTTGCCCAACGTACCTAAAAGATGTAAAGATCGAAAGATGGGCCAACAATTCAAATCATCTAAGTGGAGAGATAAAGGATGACTAAATATTGTCGTGCCGCGACACTAAATTAGGCGCTTCTTGGGAGGAAACCCAAGGTATTTTGTTGTTTGTATTCGTATTATGTGATTGACATCAAATCTTTGCACCCATAGTGCCACAGGTATGTTTTTGACTCTCTTGTTTTAGTTTGACGCATTGGAGACTTTGCATGATTTTAAGTTGAGGTTGGGGCTACTTGTGGGTGTTGATGTCCTCCTGGGGTTTTTGTTACCGTGCGGAGCATGAGTCATGTGGGCTGAACATACTATAAGACAGGACATGAGTGCATGAGTTATGAGCTGCATGACCTGGGTCTGATGTTTCTGTACTCATGGGACATGATTCATAATACTGAGTGAACTAGAACTCGCTATCCTAGGAATTAGGAGCGTACATGAGTTTTCACTAATGTGAATGAATATGAGCGATGTTCACAGAGCTAACATGTAGAACATGAATATATTTCATAATACCTGATGGGTTTTGATATTCTGAGATGGTCTGCAGGATCACGCTCACTGTAGGAATACACAAGAATATCATCTATGAATACTCTGACAAACATATCCAGGTACTGGTTGAACACTCGGTTTATCAAGTCCATGAAGACTGCGGGTGTATGGGTAAGACCAAAGGATATGACTAAGAATTCGAAGTGGTCATACCGAGTTCTGACAACCATATTCGAAATGTCACATTCTCTGAGTCTGAGTTGCTGATAGCCTGGTCAGAGGTCTATCTTAGAGAAATAGCTAGCACCCTGAAGTTAATCGAACAAGTCATCGACTCCGGGAAGTTGATACTTGTTATTGACTGTGACCTTGTTGAGCTGACGATAGTCTATACACATTTTGAGAGGACCATCGTTCTTGTGCATGAATAAGACTGGTGCACCCTATAGGGACACACTGGGTCTGATGAATCCCTTAATTAGGAGATCCTTCAACTGTTCTTTCAATTCTCTGAGTTCTGCTGGTTTCATTCTGTATGACGGAATAAATATAGGTTGAGTATCTGGAAGATGGTCTATGCCGAAGTTTATTTCCTTTTCGGGAGGAATTCCTGGAAGATCTTTGGAAAAAGAAAAAACACATCTGAATATTCATTCACTACTGGGATTGATTCTAAACTGGGAGTTTCGGAACTAGAGTCCTTAACTCAAACAAGATGATAGACACATCTCTTAGATATCATTTTCCTTGTCCGAAGGTAGGAAACAAGCTGACCTTTGAAAACTGAAGTACTACCTCTCCACTCTAGGACAGGTTCATTTAGAAACTGAAACTAGACAATTTTGTTTCTGCAGTCGACTGTGGCATAGCAGGAATGAAGCCAATCTATGCTGAGAATGACATCAAAATCAGTCATCTCTAATTCGACTAAGTCTGTTGAAGTGACTTTCTGAGATACTATAACCGGATAGTTCCTGTATACCCATCGGGCTATGATAGTTTTACCCACTAGGGTAGAGACTGTGAAGGGTTTTACTAGAATTTTGGGACTGACTCTAAAATCAACTTCTATATAAGGAGTAATGAAAGACAAAGAGGCTCCTGGATCTAGCAAAGCGTAAACATGCAAGTGAAAGATCGGTAACGTACCAGTGACCACATCAGGAGAATTTTCCTGATCCTGTCGGGACTGAAGAACATATAGTCTATTTGGGCATTGCCCACTAGTGGCACTGGAGGTGGCACTGTAGACACGTGATTTTTGACCCTCCCTAAATTTTAATTTGTCTATCAATATTAAATATTTATATATATATTTAATCATATATTATTTTGATTCTTATTTTTTTATTTTAATAAAATTTTAGTTAAAAAATAAATAATTAAATAAAGTTAACTTTGAGATATTTTTTTTAAATAATAATAATAATAATAATACAAAAATTAAAAAAAATCTTTGATAAAATTATTATAAATAAATTAGTAGTTTTAATATTATTTTATTATATTTATATTCATCTATTTATAAATTATTATTATATTTTGTTAAATATAAAATTTAATTAGTTGTTATTATATTTATTATTATTTATTTATTTTTATCTTTATCTATTATTATTATCTTTTATTTAAAAGAAAAATAAAAAAAACATTAATTAATTAATTAATTAATTTAAATTTCAAACCTTCCCCCCTTATCTGATAACCTTAACCGTTCCCCCCAAAAAATCCCTTTATTAATAGACTCTCTCACCCCCAGAACAAAAAAACGGACATCATCACTCAAACAAAAACTAGAGAGAAAATTGAGACGAAAAAAGAGAAAAACAAAGAGAAAAGTTGATGTGGGATCAAGGTTTCAGGAAACGACGTTTGGATTTTGATTCAATACATTAACAGGTTCTATTTTAATATTCCATTTTATATTGTAAACTTTTTGTAAAAAATAAGAAATTGAATGACAAAGTGTTCTTGAACATTATTTAGCATTCAAGTTACAGAATATATATATTTGTATGCAAATATGTTGAATTTTTAAATATTGTTAATAATTATTGTTTAGTTTAAAAAAAAAATGATGAATTCGCTGTTTGCATTATTTGTACAATTCACAGATATCCATTAGGCAAGAAATACATTATGCATACTATTTACATACTTCTGCACATTCACAGTATTCATAGATCCATACACAGTATTCATAAATCACAATTAAAAATGCATACATTGTATGCATGCACATTCTTGTGATAAAAAGCGGTGAGAAAACCGGTAGAAGAATGAAAAAGGAAAAAACAGTGGAAATTAGAGAAAAGAGGTGTTGTTCAAAGCTTTTCTTTTTCAGCGAACTTTTCGCCAGAATTGTCATCTTCGTCGATTAAAATAGACCTAACCCATCGAAATTCTCCAAAACCAGTGAAACCTCACCGGTTTCCATCCCATAAATCCGTCAACTAAACAACCCCCCATCGCCGGTAAACTGGTTATCACCGGCGTCTCTCTCTTCCCTCAGATCTGCTTCCGGCGCCGCACCATTCCCTTTCCCCACATCGCTGGAACCACCTCGCCATTGCCGTCCCTTCCCCCTTTTTGCCATGCCGCTGCTGTACTTTTTCGGTGAAACCATCGCTGGAATCACCATCTCCTCCGGCCAACATCACCATTAAAAGCCATTGCGGCTTCACCCCCGTCGTCCTTCTCTCTTCCTCTCCTCGCTGATCTCTCCTTCCCCTTTCCCGTCAGCGGCGCCCCTTCCCTTTCTTCTTTTTTTCCATCACTGATTAGTTACCATGGCCGAGAAGAATATGTAGCAATAGAAGGTGGAGAGAGTTAAAGTGAGAGAGAAGAAGTTTTGAAAAATCAGTATTAGCATTAGGGTGTATATGAAAATTATTTTATTTTTATAGTTACTATAAAAAGTGAAATAAGAATAAATTTTGCTGTTAACCAATTTAATATTATTTGTAT
The DNA here is from genome assembly GCA_030864215.1 of Capsicum pubescens. Classification (NCBI taxonomy): domain Eukaryota; kingdom Viridiplantae; phylum Streptophyta; class Magnoliopsida; order Solanales; family Solanaceae; genus Capsicum; species Capsicum pubescens. The sequence goes on along the minus strand of CM061541.1, from coordinate 18,937,353 downwards.
TGTGTTTAAAGTAGGTATGTTTGACTCACGTTATTAGCTTTGTTTTGGAGATTTGTGTTTGAATTATATTTTCATGAATTTTCGTATTAAATTTATCTCATAATATATGAATTGAAATTATATCAATTTAAAGATAATAGTGGGGTTCAATAATAAAAATTATTATAATATAAGAAATTTTGTATATTTTTATATTTGTTTTAATATATAATATTTTTTATATATATTATCATAAATAGAGTTTAGTAATTATTTATTTAATTATTTTATTGCTTTGAATAAATTATCATTTAGGTTTACTGTTAAGATAAATAGCATTTCAAATAATAAAAATTATTTCAAGTCTAAAATACAGACTAATGCCTTTAATGATTAGGTAAATTTTAGATATGTTTAAATACTCGTCTCAATTAAGAATGTGGAGTACGCTTCTTTTTGAGACATTTAAATTCAAGGATGCAATAATGCACCTTGGCAAATACTTTTCTAAAAATTAATTTTCATTGATTTATTTAATATAAGAGGCATAAACAGATAATTTCAGATATTAAAAATGAGCTAGCCTAGGCTCAAACATAATTTATCAAAATAGTTTAAGTCAAGATAAGTCAATAAAGTGACCGTGCTAGAACCACGGGACTCAAGGGGTGCCTCACACCTTCCCCTCGGTCAACAGAATTCCTTACCCATCTTCTATTTTCGCAGACCAAAATAAAGAGTCATTTCCTTTTGATTAGGGATTCAAAAAGGTGACTTGGAACACCATAACTCAATTCCAAGTGGAGAATCTATAAATTAAATTAATCCTTATTCAATACCATCACTTTAATTGAAAAAACTCTTCGACTCGATACTCCGGGCGAAAAAGGGATGTGACATCTCTGGCAACTCTGCTGGGGAATAATAAGAATTCGAGTTTTTTTATATTGACTTATTTGCTTTAATTATTGTTTATATTGTGTTTGTTGGCCTTATGTGCTACTTGTCGCTCATTTACTGCTTTGATATTATTTGAACTATATTATATATTGTCTTCTATCGCATACCCCCTCTGAGTCTCTGAAATAGGATAGAGGAAATACAGTATATGCATCCCACCTTCTTTTTGAGATAGCTGGAGTGTCAAGGCACCTGGTGAAGTATATAGTCACACATGTTAGGCGGGGTTCGGATCGACAACGAAGGCGGTGTTGCCCTGCTACCGACCAAGTTGTCCCTCCTCGGCTCAAGTGTCCGCTTGGATAAGTCAGTCTAGACACCTATCCCTATTAGGCATAAACTTAGAAGAACTGAAAACTTATAATCTGGTTAGCCCTATTAGGTACCGTTTTATTTGCATCATATGCATTTGACTTAGCGGGACTCGGCACAGGGGTCGGATCTGTCTAGGACAGGCAACCTAATTTATAAAGACCAACATGTGCATCCTATGTGCTCTTTGATATTTGCTTGGTAGGCTATTTATTTATTGACTGGCTTTAGGCAATTTTAAAATGCGAGAGATTAATTTATCCTCAAATTTAGTTAATCATTTTTTAAAGATTTTTTTTTTAAAATAAAATAAAAAATAATAAAGAATTTTTTTAAATATACAGCAACATAGTTTTTACAATCTTCATGAACTACGAGGGTTTGATTCTCACTTTTTGTGAGATACGTAGGAAGTCCTACCCAGGATACGACCATTTATTTGAAAAATAATAATAATATATTTATTCACAAATTTATCGAAGGATATTTTTAGAAAAATAATAAAAATAATAATAATAAGAAAAATGATTGTTTTCATGAATATTATTATCTTTATTTTACTTTTCATTCTTATTTTCAAAATTAATTTTAACATAAAAATTATAATAGCCTGAACCTTTAGGGGTCGAGAGCTGAATTTTTGCAAAGTAATAAAATATGTAAACATATATTTTAACAGTCCTGAACCTTTAGGGGTCGTGAGGCTGAAATTTTTATACAACTTCATGCATAAAACAATCATTCTTCTTTTTCTTTATTTCTAAGTCATTTTATTTTATTTTTGTTCTTTTAAGTATACTTAGGGAGTATTGTTTCCAAACATATAGGTTAAATTTGTCTAGAGGTCTGTTATTGTAAAATTTTTGGTATATCCAATTTAAATAAATGTTTTTCCTAAAAATATTATCAGTCATGTTTTTCTCATTTTGATTTTGATAAAATTGTTTTTTGCAACTAAGTCTGAATAATGGTCGTACTAGGTTTCACAAGTTAAGTTATAAATTCTTTTCATAATTTATAAATTAAGTTTTGTCTAAGTCTAGACATTTATTAATATTATGTCCCTGTCAATAGGTATAAAATGTCTCCCCCTGTTTATGGAAAACGTCCAAAGAGAAAGAGAGATGGGAGTGTACCGCTTCAGGTTATGGATTGTACCCCTTTGCAGCTTTGGTTGTGGTGGAACGAAATGGATACATTTGATTATGACGAGATACATAAGTATTTGGGTTTTCTGACGAGTATTATGACAATCAAGCCTAATAGGGAGGTGATTGATGTGTTACTAAACTTCTGGGACCCGAAGAACAATGTGTTTCATTTTTTGGATTTTGAGTTGACGCCTACTGTAGAGGAGATAGTGGCCTATGTTGGATATGGGGATATGCATCGGAAGAAATTTGTCGCCCCAAGACTCATTTTGATAAACAAATTTTGCAAACTCATGAACATACGGAACTCAAAAGAAGAATCGATGGAAAAAGGTTGGGTTTCCGTGCAGTTTTTGTACGATAGATACGGAAGGCAAGAAGGGTTCAAAAAGTACGGTAAGCAGCTCTGTAATAAGGGGAATTTTGAGGCTTGGAAGGTTCACAGACTATTTGCATTCATGGTAGCCTATTTAGACACTATGGTCTTCCCAAGGAGAGAATAAAAAATTAACATTCGTTTAGCGGGAGTGGTAAAGATATTGATTAAGAAAGATTACACTATGGTACCAATGATCCTGGCAGATATCTACCATGCTTTAACTGTTTGTCCGAAAGGAAAGAGTTTTTTTGAGGGATGTAATATCTTGTTACAGATGTGGATTGTGGAGCATCTCTACCGACGTCCTACAATGACAAGATTTAATCCGGAAAGATTCAATCGCATCAAAGATTATGAAGAGAGGTTAGAGAAATATAAATGCCCAGAAGGAGTTAGAGATTGGGATAAGCTTTTTCGCTCTCTGACAGCAGACAAAATCACTTGGAATATCCCTTAGTTCCCTTGGAGGCAAGTCATACACAGTTCTGTCATTCGACCGTTCTTATTATTAATGGGTATTAGGGGTGTTCAACCGTATGTTCCATTGAGAGTTTCACGTCAGCTAGGAAGACGCCAAATAATTCCCATTACAGAAAATATGACCGAGTTTGTATTTGAGGTCAGACCAGAGATCCCACTTCCAGAGGAATTGACCCAGCAGATTTGGGAGGGTTGCCATATCATGAGGATTGAAACGATGGCCATAGAGTGTGAGAAAGGAGAAGTGCACCCATATTACCGTGAATGGCTTGAAGAACAGTTGAATCCGCCAGTCAGACCAGAAAGATCGGTTAGGGGACCTATAGATTAGGAAGCTGCAATCAGGATAGGAATTGAGAGAGCCATGCAAGAACATCATGAGGCCAACCAAGCTTTGAGAGCAGAATTAGAGCATACCAGGGCAAAAATAGACGAACAACAAAGGGAATTTGCTGAAGAGAAAGCTAAATCAGCAGATATTGAGGTTGGACTTTGGGGACAAATCAAACTGGCTACCACTAGAGGGTCACACGTTGCAAAACTTGTCGCATCTCACCGACAACAATTGCAAGAAGTTGAAAAGAACATGCAAGAAGAATTTGATCGAGAGAGATCTCAGTGGATCCATGAAAGAGGAATATTGCGAGAATAGTTGGAGGTTGCTTCTGCTCGTGAACAACGTGCATGAGAGATGGTTGATTTCTGAGATCGACAGGCCCAGGAATGGGATCAGGCCTTCAGTTTCCTTTGAGGGAAGGTCCACCATGTAGCACAAGATACTGCCAGAATAGGTTTAGATTATCAGCAGTTGGATCATGAGAACTTTTTGGCACAAGTACCAACTTTCGCACAACGTCTCACTACTTCATTAGAGGACATATATTTGAGTTTGGGAGGACATATTAAGCCGAAGTCTCTTTGAATGGATAGTTGTTTTCTTTGTCATAATTTTTCATTTTCAGTATTATAACTTCTTGTTTAGATATTATGTCTTTTAGTTTTCAGATGTCAGTTAGTAGGTTTTATTTTAGGAGTTGGGTCAGTTATTTTGTCGTATTTATATTATAGAATGTAATGAAGTTGATTTTTTATTTCTATATATATTACATATGTTTTACTTCACTTACTTTATATATTTTCTTCAATAAAAAAAAGATAAAACAATTTTGTTAAATTCCTTCGGAACTACCAAGATCTGATTCATGTCCTGGCATGATACGTAGGCAACCCTCCAAAGGGTTCGATCATAACTTTTGAAAATACATGCCTAGAAAAGCTGGGATGAAACACAAAGCCTTCCATGATAGGTTGGGAAATGCATATAGAAACATGACATATAACATGGCATTATAATATGTTAAATATATAACACTCACCCGTTTGCTACTTGGTCACAGAAAGATAAAGTAATTGGTGGTTGGTTTGTGGTTTAAACTGGCATCACATTCGTATAACACCAGATACAAGGGTAAAAGAAGAATGACCCGCAAAGAAGGTATAGGGTCTGATAGTAAAGAAGAGCAGAATCAGTTGATTTCGCAGGAAGTAGCATCAATGGAAGAAATAAAGTCATTAAAACAACAGATAGCGGAGATGTACCAAGCTTGGTTGAATGGAAAAGCCCCGCCTTCTTCAATCCCTGGACTTTCGACTTTGAATGATCCAAATTCTGACCCAACTCAAACTAGTGATCCATTTTACCCACCAAGATTTGGCCCATTTGCTAATATGTCTGGAGTTGCTGGTACTTCTACCATGCACCCACTGAATCCATCTATCGCAAATAACCTATTTTTTACTTCTGTAGCACCAGCTACTGTTGGTACTCAACCGACAGTACCGAAGAATATGGGGAAACTAAGTCATGATATGTTGTATCCTCCTGAAATGACTTTCAAATCTCAAAATCCACATTATCATGTTCATCAATGCGATACTCCTATCGTGATTAAGAAGATTGCCAAGAATGAGGAACAAGAGGAGATACCTAGAAAAGTTAGAAGCTTGGAGCAGAGTATAAGAAATATGCAAGGATTAGGTGGACCAAAAAGTGTTTCATACAAGTATTTATGTATGTTTCCGGACGTCCATTTGCCGCTAGGGTTCAAAATGCCAAAGTTTGACAAATATGAAGGTCACGACGATCCTGTAGCTCATTTGAAAAAGTTTTGCAATCAATTAAAGGGAGTAGGCGGAAAGGAAAAGTTATTGATGACTTACTTTGGATAAAGCCTTACAGGGATAGCTTCTGAATGGTTTATTGACCAAGACATTTCCCGTTGGCACGTATGGGATGACATGGCTTGGGATTTTGTTCAATAATTTCAATATTACATTGAGATAGTGCCAGATCGCACTACGCTTGACAACATGAGAAAAAAGATGATCAAAAGTTTTTGAGAGTATACCGTCAGATGGAGAGAGCAGGCTTCAAGAGTCAGACCATCGATAAAAGAATCTGAAATGATTGATATTTTTCTGCAAGCACAAGAACCTGATTATTTCTATCATTTTCTCTCTACTATCGAAAGCACATTTGCCAAAGTTATAAAAGTTGGAGAGATGGTAGAAAACAGAATCAAGTTAGGAAAGATCATCAACCAGGCCGCTTTGAAAGCAATAACACAGGTAATTCAAAGTGGTGCAGGAAGTTTCGGGGGAAAGAAAAGAAAAAAGGATGTAGCAACTGTTGTGATAGGTCCACGACAAAATTAGAGAGGTGCGCATCAACCATACTTACAGAATCCATCATATTTCGTTCCATCCCCCAAATATCCTATTTACAATGGACAACCATATGCTCGGGATCCTTCTTACTCGCAGTGGCGTGCACCAGTAATCCAAAATCATCCAATAGCCCCGCAAGTGCAAAGAGGCCTTCCTAAGTCTAATTTTTGGCCTAGAGCAGAATTCAAAAGGGATAACATGGTAAAAGATAATTTCACTCCTATTGGAATAGCTTACACCATTTTATTTCATAGGCTGAGAAAAATGAATATTCTAAACCTAATTGAGAGAAGGATCCCGAATCCTTCTCTGAAGAACTTAGACTATTCTAGAAGATGTGAATACTGTTCTGATGCCCCAGGGCACGACACAGAGAAATGTTGGTATCTGAAAAGAGCTATTCAAGAGTTGATTAATACCCAATAGATTATGGTAGAAAGTCCAGATGCTCCAAATGTCAATCAAAATCCGCTGCCAGATCATAATGAAACAAACATGCTCAAAGTGATACTCAATGGTGAAGATTCTATGATTTCCTTTAAGACGATCATTAAAATTAGAACTGATTTGGAAAAATTAGCAAATGCTGTGGATTTGACAAAAAAAAGCCTGCAGAAGCGGAGGTGGTGATAACAAAACCCGAATCATCGAATGTTCCCTTAGTGGTGGGGAAAAAGATTTTAGAAAATATTGGGTCAAGTCAAATAAAGCCGAAACTCATCATTCTTGGAAGATCCAATAAGCCTCTTTTAATCATAAAAGGAGCTCCCATAGCTCCTATTGTTATTAAACCAGTGTCACAGCTACCTATGGTTGATATCAAGGCAGTTTCTTGGAATTATGATTGCATTGTGGTGATGCACAAGGGGAAAGAAGTGACTGAAGATGTATATGAAGTAGGGGGATTAACTCGATCTGGAAGATGTTATGCTCCATTAGAGTTAAGAAAGAACAAACAAGGCGGTGAAGAACGAATGACAGTCAAGAAGCCTGTCACTGATGAAGAATTCTTAAAGAAAATGAAATTGCCAGAACATTCTATTGTAGAATAGTTGAAGAAGACACCAGCACAAATTTCTTTATTGTCTTTATTGATACATTCAGAGGAACACCGCAAGGCTATAATGAAGATTCTTAATGAAGCATGTGTTCCCAGTGAGATTAGAGTGAATCAGCTAGAAAAAGTTGTTGGAAGGATCCTTGAAGCAAATAAAATTACTTTCTCAGATGATGAATTGTCTATGGAAGGTACTAATCATAACAAAGGTCTGCACATTTTTTTAAAATATGAACATTCCATCATCACTCGAGTGTTAATTGATGGAGGATCAGGCTCTAACATTTGTCCTATGTCAACTTTGCAAAAGTTGAATATTAATGTAGAAAGAATCCTACCTAACAATGTATGCGTCAAGGGTTTTGACGGATAAAAAACTGATGCCATTGGTGAAATAGAATTCATATTGACAATCGGGCCTGTGGATTTTTCTATGGATTTCCAAGTGCTAAACATTGATGCTTCATCTAATATGTTATTGGGAAGGCCATGGATTCATAGGGCTAAAGCTGTCGCATCAACGTTGCATCAAATGGTCAAATTTGAATGTGACAGGCAAGAGATAGTCGTTCATGGTGAAGGAGACTTATTCATGTATAAAGACTACTCGGTTTCCTCCATCGAAGCAGATACTGCAAATAGAGTATTGATTCATAAAACTTCTGAAGTAGTGGTTGTTGAGCATATCCTCGAGGGGAATCTCATCGCAAGACCACAATTATCCTCTGCATCTGTTATGGTAGTGAATGAAATGTTAAAGTATGGTTTTAAACCAGGGAAAGGTCTAGGGATGTTTTTGCAAGGCAGGGTTCATCCAGTAAACCTCCATGAGAACCTTGGTACTTTTGGTTTGGAATACGAGCCTACTGCTGAAGATATAAAGAAGGCTAAAAAGCTAAAAAAAGAGTCATGGTCACTTACCAAGACGATACCGCCACTTCGCAAGTCTTTCATTAAATTCAGTGTTGTTGGATCCTCCAAGTTACCTGCTGCAGAATCAATGAATGATGATGATACAAAGTTGATTGGCCTTTTTCAGAATATATTCATTGAAGCTAATATGGTTGAAATTGGGGAAGGTACCAGCGATGCAGATGTGCAGTTTGTCGGCCCTAATGTTTAGCTTAACAATTGGAACTCCACACCTCTCCCTATTATAAAAGAGTCTTGGTAGTTTGTTTATTTTTCTTACAGTCTTAGTAGTTTTTTTGTTTTTACTCCTGTAATTTGAATCATTCTAGGATTGTAATTCAAACTTTAAACTTGGTATTTTAGGTTAAAACTCTTTCTATCTATGTTTCTAATAAAGCGTAGTTTCCCTTCATTTTATTTTGAGTCTGATTTTTATTTATTTATTTTCTATCATACAGTTCTTTCTATGCCAATTCTAATGATATGACATGCATGAAGAATTGTCAACCAGATTTAAAAACCTAATCTAATTATGAAATAATGAATAAAGAAGTTGAATATGATGAAGAAGGAGCATTTGAGGATATAAGCGAAGATTTCAAACAGTTTAAGAATAAGACAAATCCCAATTTGGAAGAAACTGAGGCAATCAATTTAGGAGATCGTGAAAATATTAGGCAAACTAAGATAAGTGTACATGTTCAACAACAACAAAAGAAAGCTATAATTGAAGCTTTGCATGAGTATAAAGAAATCTTTTCATGGTCTTATGATTATATGCCCGGTTTGAGTATTGATTTGGTAGTTCACAAGTTGCCAATTGATCCTACTTTTCCTCCTCTCAAGCAAAAGCTAAGAAAGCTCAAAACTGACATGAGTGTAAAAATTAAAGAGGAAATCACAAAGTAACTTGAGGCTAAAGTCATTTGAGTGGCCCGGTATCCTACTTGGTTGGCAAATATTGTCCTTGTTCCAAATAAGGACGACAAAGTTCGGATATGTGTTGATTATCTTGATCTAAATAAGGCAAGTCCAAAAGATAATTTTTCACTTCCCAATATCCATATTTTGTTGGACAATTGTGCCAAACATGATCTTGCGTATTTTGTGGATTGTTATGTGGGGTATCACCAGATCATTATGGATCCAGAAGATGCGGAAAAGACATCATTTATTACGCCATGGGGGACATATTGTTATCGAGTCATGCCTTTTGGACTAAAGAATGCTGGGGCAACTTACATGAGGGCAATGACCACAATGTTTCATGACATGATACACAAATAAATTGAAGTTTATATGGACGACGTGATCATTAAGTCAAGAGAGAAATCTGATCATGTCAAAGATTTGACAAATTCTTTGAAAGACTTCAGAGGTATGATCTCAAACTTAACCCAGAAAATTGTGTATTTGGAGTTCCATCAGTAAAACTCTTGGGTTTTATAATCAGTCGACGTGGCATTGAGTTAGATCCTTTAAAAATAAAAGCTATTCAAGATCTGCCTCCACCAAAAAATAAAACAAAGGTGATGAGCTTACTTGGAAGGTTGAATTATATCAGTAGATTCATTGCTTAGCTTACAACAACCTGCGAGCCAATATTCATGTTGTTAAAGAAGAATGCTAAAGTTGAATGGACTAAAGAATGTCAAGAGGCATTTGATAGAATTAAGAGATACTTGTCGAATCCGCCTATTTTGATTCCTCCAGAGCCATGCAGACCCTTGATATTGTACATGTCTGTGTTAGACAATTCTTTTGGTTGTGTATTGGGTCAACATGATGTCACGGGAAAAAAAGAACAAGCCATGTACTACCTCAGTAAAAAGTTTACCATTTACGAGGCTAAGTACACTCTTCTTGAGAAGACGTGTTGCGCCTTAACTTGGGTAGCCCAAAAGCTGAAACATTACTTGTCATGTTATACTACTTACCTTATTTCTCGTATGGATCCTCTAAAGTACATTTTTCAGAAGCCTATCTCACAGGAAGACTCGCAAAATAGCAGATGTTACTCACAGAGTTTGATATTGTCTATGTGACACGAACTGCAATGAAAGCTCAAGCCTTGGAGGATCATTTGGCTGAAAATCCTATTAATGAGGAGTACCAGACATTGAAGACTTATTTTCCAGATGAAAAGGTATTTTATGTTGATGAAGTTATTTCTGATGATTGTCATTCAGGCTGAAAGTTGTTTTTTGATAGAGCTGCTAATGTAAAAGGAGTAGGGATAGGAGCAGTTCTTATTTCTGAATCAGGACAATATTATCCTATAACAGCCCAACTTCGATTCTATTGTACCAATAATATGACAGAATACGAAGCTTGCATTCTGGGATAGAGATTAGCCATTGACATGGGGGTTCAAGAACTGTTGGTATTAGGAGATTCAGATTTATTAGTCCACTAAATCCAAGGAGATTGGGAGACTCGTGATTCGAAACTCCTACCATATAGAGGTTGTTTGCAAGATCTTTGTCAATAATTTGTATCAGTGAAGTTCAAACACATTCCCAGAGCTCATAATGAGATTGTTTATGCTTTAGCAACCTTATCTTCGATGCTTCAACATCCCGATAAAACTTATATTGACCCTTTACATATACAATTCATGATCAACATGCATATTACAATGTGGTTGAGAAAGAACTTGATGGGGAGCCGTGGTTCCATATTATCAAAGAATATATTCATACTGGAAAATATCCTATACATGCCGATGGTAATCAAAAGAGAACCATTCGACGTTTGTCTAGTGGATTTTTTCTAAGTGGAGGAATCTTGTATAAGAGAACTCCTGATTTGGGACTTTTGAGATGTGTAGATGCTAAAAAAGCTTCAAAATCATGACTGAAGTACATTCTGGGATTTGTGGACCACACATGAGTGGGTATGTTTTGGCAAAGAAAATACTCCGAGAAGGTTATTATTGGCTCACCATGGAGCGAGATTCCATCAATTTCGTTCGTAAATGTCATAAATGTCAAGTACATGGAGACTTGATACATTCCCCTCCATCTGAGTTGCATACAATGACTGATTCATGGACTTTTGTGGCTTGGGGAATGTACGTAATTGGACCAATTGAACCAAAGGCTTCGAATGGACATAGGTTCATCTTAGTAGCCATTGATTATTTCATGAAGTGGGTGGAAGCAGCGACTTTCAAGTCAGTGACCAAGAAGGTGGTGGTTGATTTTATTCACTCCAACATTATTTATTGGTTTGGCATTCTAAAGGTAATTGTCACAGATAATACTGCGAATCTCAATAGACATTTGATGCAAGAAGCGTGCCAGCAATTTAAAATTATGCATCGAAATTCAACTCCTTATCGTCCAAAGGCGAATGGAGCTGTAGAAGCTGCCAACAAGAACTTAAAGAAAATACTTCGTAAGATGGTGCAGGGTTCCCGACAATGGCATGAAAAGTTACCTTTTGCTTTGTTGGGTTATCGTACTACCATTCAGACTTCAATTGGTGCAACTCCTTACTTGTTAGTGTATGGAACTGAAGCAGTTATACCTACAGAGATTGAGATTCCATCTCTTCGAGTAGTTATGGAAGCTGAAATTGATGAAGACCAATGGGTCAAGACTCGTTTAGAGTAATTAAGCTTGATTGATGAAAAAAATTGACGTCAGTATGTCATGGAAACTATACCAGAAGAGAATGGCACGAGCATATAACAAAAAAGTGCGTCATAGACATTTTGAAGTTGGTCAGTTGGTACTAAGACGTATTCTACCTCATCAGATTGAAGCCAAAGGCAAATTTTCTCCTAATTGGCATGGGCCATTCATGGTGAAGAAAGTGTTACCTAATGGTGCGTTATATCTGACTGATGTAGAAGGCAAAATGGAGGGAATACTGATCAATGCTGATGCAGTTAAAAGATATTATGTATGATATTCATGTACAATTATGTTATGTATGTTTTGTACTTACATTTTTAAAGATTAAAATGATGAAGGCATTTTGTTCTACTATCCGAATAATATATCAACCTTTGCTTACCCCTTTGAGCTTTTATTTTTCTTCGTACCCCTCTTTTGGAATCAAATTAAAGTAAAAAAAAGAGTTGAAAAAAAAAGAGAAGAAATCAATCAAAAATTCAAAAACAAGCAAAAGAACAAGATGTACTGAATTACGTTTGACCTGATTCTCGCTATGACAAGATACGTAGGCAGCCCTATTTCAGGGTTCGGTCTAACCAGAAGAAAATTAAAATTACCCAAAATGAAATAAAACTGGGGCAAAAATTTATTTTATTAAAAGAAAAGATTTCAAAAGTTGTATGTTTCACCCAATGTTATATAAATTTTTGAGCCTCATGCCGACCTTTCTTTCTAACCCTATCCAAAAGCCAAGTTACAACCAAAGAAAGACCTTTGGATCAATCTTTGAGAATTTCAAGGCTAAACATATTATGAGTGCATGCTATTTCATAGTTTGGGTATTTATTTTAAAAAAAATGAATGAAAATGAGAGAGTTTTATTGGTGAAAATTCTTTCGGGCACCATAAGACGACGGTGAGCTGAGATAGAAATGAAAATGAGATAGGCTCGTTGGCAAAAACCCATTGAGGTGCCATTAGCCGAGAAAGGTTGTTATCAAGAAGGAACAAGTTCAATAATGGCTCCATTTCGAACTAAATGAGTAGGCAAAAGTTGATAACGATTGATTTGGGTAGATCGGGTTGTATAATTCAAAATGAATGTCATAATCACCAGAATCGGTTTCTACATTCAGATAAGTTTCCTCTTTGTTTTGAAAAAGAGTTGCCTATTGTCTTTTTCTTTTTGTTTTATTTTAATTTTTGATATTTTGTGTCTTTGTCATCAAACAAAAATTTTTTGTTGTCTTTTGAGTCAAATTCACGTCAGGTCGAGTGAGAAAGGACTCTAAACTCGATACCAACTCCTTTAAGGGTCCAAAGCAAGACAAAAGGTTGATGCACAGAGATAACGTTTCAAAGGAAAAGTAAGGTACTCAAGATGATTGTGATTTGACCATTTTAAACTCATGAAAATGTAAGGGATGTATTGGAAGCTAAACTCAGAAGCATCATACAACAGAAATATGATTTGAGTTAAGGATCTCAGTAGTCAGAATTCTGAGTCAGAAGTATGACAATTCAATGAATATTATCATGGATTGGAAAAGAGTTGAGCATGGCAAGTGCAAGAGAGGCCACTTCAAAAGCCAAATACCACAAACCAACCACCACATGTTTTAAAAATCATAATTTTTCTTTGTTTGGAACAGAGATGAAATAATTGTTTTCAGCTAAAGGATAGATTTCACATTTCTCTCAATGCAAGAAGCATGGTTACAACATCCGATGCTGGATCTCGGTCATGGTAAACTTTATTCTTTGCAAGATATATTAAGATCCAGTGACACATAAATTTTTTTAGTACAAACTTGGGCAAAATTTTTATGTGTGTTATATGAGAATTTATTTTTATGCTCAGGACCCTCCTGAAGAATGGAATAGGACCCTCCTGAAGAATGGAGATTTTATTTTATGCTCAGGACCCTCCTGAAGAATGAGAATTTTATTTTATGCCCAAAACCCTCCTGAAGAATGGGAATTTATTTTATGCTCAGGACCCTCTTGAAGAATGAGAATTTACTTTCTGCTCAGGACCCTCCTGAAGAATGAGAATTTATTTTTGCATAGGACCCTCCTGAAGAATGGGAATTTATTTTTGCACAGGACCCTCCTAGAGAATGGAAATTTACTTTTGCTCAGGACCTTCCTGAAGAATGGGAATTTACTTTGTGTCCAGGACCCTCCTGAAGAATAGGATGTTATTTTTCTGTGTCACCTTTTATTTTGAGTTCAGGAACATATTTGAAAAATTAGAAAAGAAGAAGTCCAGGAGCCCACCTGAAAAACACGGTGAAGAAAAAAGAAAGTCCAGGAGCCCGCCTGAAGAATAGGGTGAAGAAATTGAAAGTCCAGGAGCCCGCCTGAAGAACAAGGTGAAGAAATTGTAAGTCTAGGAGCCCGCCTGAAGAACAGGGTGAAGAAATTATAAGTCCAGGAGTCCGCCTGAAGAACAGGGTGAAGGTGAAGAAAAAGTAATTCCAGGAGCCCGCCTGAAGAACAAGGTGAAGAAGTTGCAAGTCTAGGAGCCCGCCTGAAGAATAGGGTGAATTTTCAAATTCAAGTCGCGAAGGCTTGAATCAAGATTCTAGAGATTGCAATTTTTACTTGTATTTTTCATTTTTGATTTTTATTAGTCAGTTGAATGTAAAAGCAGAAGTCGTTAACCGAAAACTCAACAGACTCTCACTCGGCTTTAACTTTTTCTCTCACTAGATTACTTTTGAACTACTCGTGACCTGATTCCTTATAACCCGGGATAGGTAGGATGTCCAAAAACCAGGACTCGGTCATATTTTTTCTTTTATTCTTACTTTTTAAATAATTGAAGGGTCAAAAATCATATCTTGTCTACATCTTTGTATGAAAACTCTTCGAGATTTCACACAAAGAGAGGCAAAAATATAGACACGTGATTTTTGACCCTCCCTAAATTTTAATTTGTCTATCAATATTAAATATTTATATATATATATATATATATTTAATCATATATTGTTTTGATTCTTATTTTTTTATTTTAATAAATTTTTAGTTAAAAAATAAATAATTAAATAAAGTTAACTTTGAGATATATTTTTATTTTTTTAAGAATAATAATAATAATACAAAATTTTTTAAAAAAATCTTTGATAAAATTATTATAAAAAAATTAGTAGTTTAAATATTATTTTATTATATTTATATTCATCTATTTATAAATTATTATTATATTTTGTTAAGTATAAAATTTAATTAGTTGTTATTATATTTATTATTATTATTATTTATTTATTTTTATCTTTATCTATTATTATTACCTTTTATTTAAAAGAAAAAAAATTATTAATTAATTAATTAATTAATTTAAATTTCAAACCTTCCCCCTTATCTGATAACCTTAACCGACCCCCCCCCCCCAAAGAATCCCTTTATTAATAGACTCTCTCACCCTCAGAACAAAAAAACTAACATCATTACTTAGAAAAAAACCAGAGAGAAATTTGAGAGGAAAAAAGAGAAAAACAAAGAGAAAAGTTGAAGTGGGATCAAGGTTTCAGGAAACGACGTTTGAATTTTGATTCAATACATTAACAGGTTCTATTTTAATATTCCATTTTATATTGTAAACTTTTCGTAAAAAATAAGAAATTGAATGATAAAGTGGCCTTGAACATTATTTAACATTCAAGTTATAGAATATATATATTTGTATGCAAATATGTTGAATGTTTAAATATTGTTAATAATTATTATTTAGTTTTAAAAAAAAAATGATGAATTCGCTGTTTGAATTATTTGTACAATTCACAGATATCCATTAGGCAAGAAATACATTATGCATACCATTTACATACTTCTGCACATTCACAGTATTCATAGATCCATACACAGTATTCATAAACCACAATTAAAAATGCATACATTGTATACATGTACATTTTTGTGATAAAAATCGGAGAGAAAACCTGTAGAAGAATGAAAAAGGCAAAAATAATAGAAATTAGAGAAAAGAGGTGTTGTTCAAAGCTTTTCTTTTTCAGCGAACTTTTCGCCAGAATTGTCATCTTCGTCGATTAAAATAGACCCAACCCATCGAAATTCTCCAAAACCAGTGAAACCTCACCGGTTTCCATCCCATAAATCCGTCCACTAAACAACCCCCCATCGCCGGAAAACTGGTTATCGTCGGCGTCTCTCTCTTCCCTCAGATCTGCTTCCGGCGCCGCACCCTTCCCTTTCCCCACATCGCTGGAACCACCTCGCCATTGTCGTCCCCTCCCTTCTTTTGCCATGCCGCTGCTATACTTTACCAGTGAAACCGTCGCCGGAATCACCATATTCTCCGGCTAACATCACCATTAAAAGCCATCGCGGCTTCACCCCGTCGTCCCTTTTTCTTTCTCTCCTCGCTGATCTCTTCTTCCCCTTTCCCGTCAGCGGCGCCCCTTCCCTTTCTTCCTTTTTCCCATCGCTGATTAGTTACCATGACTGAAAAGAATATGTAGTAATAGAAGGTGGAGAGAGTTAAAGTGAGAGAGAAGAAGTTTTGAAAAATCAGTATTAGCATTAGGGTGTATATGAAAATTATTTTACTTTTATAGTTACTATAAAAAGTGAAATAAGAATAAATTTTGCTGTTAACCAATTTAATATTATTTGTATTGTGTTTAAAGTAGGTATGTTTGACTCACGTTATTAGCTTTGTTTTGGAGATTTGTGTTTGAATTATATTTTCATGAATTTTCGTATTAAATTTATCTCATAATATATGAATTGAAATTATATCAATTTAAAGATAATAGTGGGGTTCAATAATAAAAATTATTATAATATAAGAAATTTTGTATATTTTTATATTTGTTTTAATATATAATATTATATATATATATTATCATAAATAGAGTTTAGTAATTATTTATTTAATTATTTTATTGCTTTGAATAAATTATCATTTAGGTTTACTATTAATATAAATAGCATTTCAAATAATAAAAATTATTTCAAGTCTAAAATACAGACTAATGCCTTTAATGATTAGGTAAATTTTAGATATGTTTAAATACTCGTCTCAATTAAGAATGTGGAGTACGCTTCTTTTTGAGACATTTAAATTCAAGGATGCAATAATGCACCTTGACAAATACTTTTCTAAAAATTAATTTTCATTGATTTATTTAATATAAGAGGCATAAACAGATAATTTCAGATATTAAAAATGAGCGAGCCTAGGCCCAAACATAATTTATCAAAATAGTTTAAGTCAAGATAAGTCAATTAAGCGACCGTGCTAGAACCACGGGACTCAAGGGGTGCCTCACACCTTCCCCTCGGTCAACAGAATTCCTTACCCATCTTCTATTTTCGCATACCAAAATAAAGAGTCATTTCCTTTTGATTAGGGATTCAAATAGGTGACTTGGAACACCATAACTCAATTTCAAGTGGCGACTCTATATATTAAATTAATCCCTATTCAATACCGTCACTTTAATTGAAAAAACCCTTCGACTCGATCCTCCGGGTGAAAAAGGGATGTGACAGGCACCCTGCTGATTTGGACGACTGAACTGAGTTGGGTTACGGTTATGGCGGATTCGTAGACCAGCCTTAGGACAGTATCAGACTCTGTGACCTAACTCGCCACACCCGTAACACATATCACTGCCGGCTTTACATATACCCTTATGATATTTGCCATAATTCTGACAAAGGGGATGGGTTCGGGAACTGCTAATACCGCCCTGAGGTTTAGGACCTGGCGCCCTATCTCTTAATTCAGGGACTGGAGCACTGACTGAGGGAGAAACTTGAATCAAAGACTTTGGGAAGAGTTGATAACAGTTACCACCCTCTGACTTAGGCTGAGTAAAATTGAGATTATCTGTTCTCGCTCTCATATTTTCTCTCTTTCTTTCTTTCTTTCTTTCTTTCTTTCTATGCTTTCCCACCTCAATTTGTTGCGCATGAATCATATGCCTGGGTGGGACAATAGCCTGCTGATTTCTCTGAGATAATACTGAATAATATAAAGTAAGAGAGTCGATTCTGAATTTTCCATAAAAGACATGTTCGTCTAGAGAATCTATCTGAATGGGCGAAGGTGCCGACTGATTCATGGTTTTTCTTTTGCTATCCCTTTTAGGAGGCATGTTCTATAAATAAAGAAAGAACGGATTAGACTGGGAGTTAAATTTGAGCTCATGCTCACTGGCACGACATTAATACTGAAAGAAGGGGAACTATTCCTAAAACATCTCATAGTCTCTTGTTCATAAGTGTGGTGCACAACACAACCATGCATAAAACTCTACTAGATGTGGCTTTTCAGACTTCCTAGGATGCTTTTGAACCTTAGGCTCTGATACCAAGTCTGTAACACCCCGAATCTGGTACCCTAAATGTTATACGGTGCTCATGACCCCGAAGGACCATAAGCTAATCCATAAATGATATCTGTAACTGAGCACTGAATAATATACTATAAATATGCAGAATATAAGATGTAAGGCCATAAGGTTCAAAACTGAACTAATACTGAATATAAAATAATATTTGTAATGGAATATAACAATACCCAAAACTGAAATAAACTGTCTGAAACATGCTGTAGTCTGAAAACATCTAAACTGTCTAAAATATTTGGAGTTGATGGGACATATCCCCAATTTACTCCAAACTACTGAAATAATAAAGTTAATAAAATAATCATGCTATTCTCGAATGATTAGGACTTACTACTAGTCTGGCTACTGAACATCTGATCTACTAAGGATGCTAGGGAGCTCGTGCTTCTAAACCTATGATATAAAATACCATAACATAAATACGTCAGTACGATTGAATGTACTAGTATGCAAGTGAGGTAGGCTGAATGCAAAAGGTTCATATTCATGAATAATACTAACTGACTGTATACATGAACGTGAGGATACATACATGAATACGTAACTGTAACTAAGGTCATGATAGGACTGAATACTGAGTTTTGAATACTGAGTCTACTGACCACATGGATTTACTGATGTTTGAGTTTACTAGTAACTAATAACTGAAGGACTGTTTCTGACAGTATTGATTATAAATAACTGATCTAAGTATTATACGGAGCTGGATGACTATATCTGACAGTCTTGAAATCTGATGGAACTAGCTGAGTTCCATACTAAGCTGAATGACTGTGTCTGACATTTCTGATTTCTATAGAACTGGACTGAGTTCTATTCTAAAGACTGAATCTAAAACTAAAATTGTGGGAGGTAATCATCTAATCGACATGCCCTAAATAAAGCAATATAGCTGAGTTGGGGTCCAATTTGTAACCCCAATTGAAAGGATGTCAATACCGCACCACTGGTAAGGATAAGCTGTGAGTGATCCCTCATATAGCAGGTACCCAAAGGAGAATGGTGGGACCCTTATATAACAGGTTAATCCACCTTATCTACCCTCAAAATAGTAGGTTTGTTGTCTCAACCTACGTTGGCTACATAGTTCTAGAGAGAAAGGACTGCTTCTAAGAATCACACTCTCTAATAACAAATGAGTTCCCATCCTTAGGCTCACTCGGTGCTGAATCCTACTCCCATCTGAATAGACACTGAACATGATTAACTGAACTGAACTATTACTGATTTTACTGAATAACTAGATTGAATTGAGTTCATTGGATTTCCGTTGACTGACAAAATACTATTGAATTCTATTAACTGACAGAATACTATTGAGTTCTGCTAGCTGACTGAGTTTACTAAGGTCTGAACTGAATACTACTGAGACATGATGACTGACTGAGACCACTGAGATTACTGAATGGGACTAGACTGATATTGAGTTTACTGAGTTTTCCTGAGTCACATGGCTTACTGAATTCTACTGATCATGGCTTGACTGAGATTATTATGAAAACATGACACTGGCTCTAGGTACATAGCTAAATTGTTGGGTACAAGTGTAATACCCCGCATTTTTGGGCTAGTCTATAAACCATCGTTCTTATGTATATAAGTAATTATCCAAGTGATTCTCATGTGAATATAAGTTTCATGATCTTTATACTAGTGTGTGGAATGCTCATGAGGTTAAAAATGTTCATAGAAATCATTTAGAGCCAAGTTGAGCTAAGATCCTTTGATTCGTCCAAAATTCGATATTCAATTCTACAAGGGTCTACTTCAAATGTGTATAACATTTTATATACATGGAATATTTATCTCAAGACCAACCAAATTGTACATAATTGAATTATCTTTTCAACGATACTAATTTCGCCAAAATTCGATACTCGAGCTAAAAGTTATGGCCATTTTCGCGAGAGAGGCAGTAGCATTGCGCGATTAGCGTGCGACGCATGCACCCAATTTCCAGGTTCTGTTTTTATGTTTTAAAGGGTAAAAAGGTCCTTTACTTTGCCAATGCTCATCCATAACAGACAATTAAAGCCTTAGGGAGCATTATTTGACCCTTTACTCATAATTTCTCTCCAAGCCTCCCTCAAGAACAAACCATAATCCCCATTTAAGAAATTCAAGATTTCATTATAAAACCTTCAAGAAAAACCATGAATTTGGTTCACTAATCCAAGAATCTCAAGAAGAAACTTCAAGAACGCCATTAGAGATTCAAAAGTTCAAGATTTTACATTCAATTCATCCTATGAAATCCAAGATTCAAACTTTCTCATCCAAGATCATCAATTAAGGTATGTGGGGTTTCAACAAGGAAAATCCTTTCGTCCTTGTGCCCATAACTTGTTTTAACTTATAAATTACTGAATTTTATGTGATTTTCCATGAAATTAGAGTTAGGATTTATACCCAATTTATATTATTTGAAGATTATGAGTTTACAAGTGATTGAATATTGAATTGCATGACTATTTTCATGTATTTATGCGCGTAACACAATTTTTCAAATTTTTGAAAGTGAGTTTAAGTATGATATTGAGATTCTTGATCTTATTATTTTGATGGTGTTGAAGTGTTTTCAAGAAGCATATTGAGTTGGATGTTTTTCTATGATTTTGAATGTTTATATATGAGTTCTAAATTGAGATTCATACCCATTATCACTATTTACAAGATTTTGAGTTTTTGAGAGTTGTTGAAGATAAATTTCATGTTTTTTTTTATATTTTTATGAGCATTGCTGAAATTTCCAGATTTTAATATGATTTACGAATGTTTATGTTATCAAGCATGAATTTTGAGATGTTTTGACATGAGTTTGAAGCATGAGCTTTAATCCCTAAGATTGAGTTTTGATATTTCAAGAAGCTTATATTTTTAGCATGCTTTGATAAGCAAGATTTAATCTTTTGATTCCGATCTAAGATAATGAATCCACATTATTCATATAGTTCATGATTTAAAGCAAAGAGAAGTATAATTGTTTTTTATTATAAACCCTTACGCTATTTTAAGGTGGATTTCCTAAAAGTTCTGAGCCTAAGTATGGGAGTAGTATTTAGCATAGGAGTAGTATTTAGCACCGAGTTGGGTATGATTCTAAGGTCTCATGCCCCAGAACTCCGTGCCACCATAGGATTGAGATTTATGGGCCTGAGGCTGAGATAGTGATCACTAAAGTTAAGGTTCTATTCTGATGGCAAGGGTAGAACAACTCTCCCCAACGTGGGTAAGCCGTTGGATACCATGTCAGATCACATGGTTTATGTCAGTTAGAAGAAAATCCCAATCCCAAAGTTACATAGTTCTAAAGTCCCAAAATTTCATAATCTCAAGTCTTTTAAGTCCTCAAGTTTCAAAAAAAGTCTCCTATTCTCCTTAAGATAAAAGCATGAGTTTTGAGAGTTATTGTTTTGAGATATCTTCAGTTTGCAAGTTTTGAGAATAAGAGGAGAATACAGATTTTAGAAACTAAGTATAATGACTCACGAGATTTACACTATATGTTTCATGATTTATGAGATTTATATTTTAGATTTATTCAAGTTATGTGAGTCATTTATATCAGCATGCATGATTTCTATAAAGAGTGATGATATTGTTTAACTATTGCATACACCCCAATATACTCAATACATCCTCAAAGTACTGATCCACATATATGTCTATGTGCTATATTGTCTCATAATGTAGGTACAAGTTATAGCGCATATACCATATTCAGTCAGTTCGCAGCTTCCAGTGAGCAGGTGATGAGTCCTTTTAATTCAAAGGCATCAATTAGTTATACAGTTTGAGAAGTATTATAATTTCTTTATTCAGTCGTATTGAGTTGGGATAGTTGGGAGTCATGACCCGGCTACCTATAGTTAGTACTAGTAGAGGCTTCATAGAAAGTCAGTTGTGTTAATGTATTTAATTTTAGTTTTGTTTGTAATAGTAGAGTTGTAATGTTATAAATTCAGATTTGTATTGATCCAGTTTAGAAAAGTTTTATGTTTCCGCTGATTTTGTTCAGATTTGTGTATTTTATTCAGTTGCTTATAAGTATGCCGGTAGAAGGGTTAGCTTGGGATCACTTGTGAACCTAAGCACCATGTGACGTCTCGGGACCCATTTTTGAGGCGTTACAACAAGTACCCCCAAGACTCGATAGCATGAAATTGACAAGACTTGACACTTCTTGAACACATGACCAATATCAACAATTCACCATACAGTAAGTTGGGGATTTCATAAAGCACATGCTTATCATAATGTTGTACATGGATAGTAATGCATATAATCATGTCATAATTTCATACTCTAACATCATGGGCATTCCAACAAACATCTACAATGTACATCAATAGCATGGAAGTCATTTGAACATAAGGGTAAACATATATTTATCGTTTGGGTCACAATTAAGCTATAATGCATAATTTTTATTCTCTTAGGCATTTTATCAAACACCTTACATGCACCACTTAGGGCATAGGCATAATCATAAAATTAACACACCATAACCAACTAAGTTCATAGTTTTCAACTTGCATGCAAACATAGTTTCATAAAACAAATAAAGATTCCAACTTGAGAATCGTACAACAACAACCACATGAACATAATCAACCCATAGCATGATTATCAGAATTCATAGTTTAAAACTTGATTCTTGGGCTTCATGGACAAAAGAAATCCATGAATGAACACTATACATATCTTAGTTCTTTATTATACGAGGATTGACGGAGAGATTCTTGAATTTGAGTATTGAATTTGAATCCTTAATTGAAAACCCTATAACTTGAGAGATACACTATATTTTGGTTGAATTAGGGCTAAATTCCGTGTTTTAGACTTATATAGGGGTGAGAAATTGACACTTTTACCCTTAAAAATATGAATATTTAATGACTAAAACTGGCATCGACACTATTATCGACGCAAAGTCTGAGAAATAAGATTGCCAACTTTCAAAGGCCAATAATAGGCTAAGTCTGAGAACTTAGTTAGAACCTTCTAAGTATGGGACCCCCATTAACAAGCATAAATGGATTGAATTAAGCTTAGGATATTGTGGGGTCTTACAAATCTTTAGAATAAAATAACATCATGTTGATCCCATTTCGATGTCTCTTATTAGGAGCAAAACTATACCTTGCTAACAAATTAACTAGAAAAGGTTATATCAAACCTTGTAGTATTTACAAGATACATGAGTGCACCAACTGCACTATGATATGGTACTTCATAACCAATTTAAATTGATATATTTCTCATTTCAGCAAATAATCTATTGCTTTTGAAAACTCTCCATGGGTTTCAATAATTTTTAAGCTATAATCTTATACAATATAAGGATTATAAATAAGTCTCCCAAAAACTTTTATATGCTTCAAATATTTTAAATCCTTAAACAAATTTTCATGTAAATTTTATCAAGTGACAATATTAAACGTATCATGTGCGACATCTTCAAGTGTCTGGACTACAAATCAAATAAGTTTCACGCTTATCAAGATGCTTCCTTTTATGTCACTTGATAATGTTTCTACGTCAGCATACTTAAATAAACATAGAATTAAGATCCTCATAATCTTTTATAAGATTACGCCAATATTGTATCAAAAATATCACTGATGATATATCATTTCGTATCGGTTCAGAGTGTGACATAATATTTTGAGATCTCATCACTTTATTATTTTCAGGTACCTGAGCCTCTCATAAGGTTTCATGAAGTGTTATGTCGTAGGCTCTTCAAGAGAACATTGCCTTCTTATTATGATTATTTGCTCCTTATCTTTTTCAAGGGTTATTTCATTTGGATCCGATTAGTCTACCATGCTTCATGCATGCGTAGACTTTGTCCTTAAAGAATGCAAAATATGAGCACTTGTAGCTTAAATATGGTACTAAATTTGATACAAGTACGATCACATAGATGGACTTATGAGAGTGCGTGTTGGACCCAAGACTTGGTGTGTGCAATTGAAGTGCAAAATAAGATCTAAATGCATACCAAAACAGTCCACTACATACACTAGAGGGGAGCCCCTTCACTAAGGGGACTTTTGGTCATTTTAACTATTATTTATAATACACTATAAATCGAATAATGTAGGGTTTCATTCATTAGTTTTTGAGAATTATTAAAAGTTGTAACATTGAAACACTCTCTCTTGTGAGAAAGGCCCCATGGCCGAATTTTATAACTAGGGTTTTCAACTTGAGTGTGGAATCTCTTGTGTTGGATTCAAGTTTGGAAACGTTGAATTCTTGGGAGATCGAGGTCCATTTTGTTTCAATGTAAGATATAGGTGAATTGTTGTGCGTAGTGTTAAGGTGTAACACCCTATACTTTCAGACTTGAACGTAAATTGTCATTTCTACTTGTACACATTCCAAAAACCATAAATATATTGTGAATATAGTGATTTAATCAACTACGTGGTGTATAAATCTAGTTGAGCATGAATTGAGATCATAGAGGTTCCCTGACTCAAGGACGAGTTGAAAGCTTTTCCATCGATTGAGTTTTAGTAAGCGTCAAAACTTGGGTCAACTTCAATCGGTCATTACTCTTTGTATATATTGAATTAGAGTTCCTACTATGTATCAAATGAAAGGCCTTTGAATTATCTTTTCAAACATACCAATTTCGTAAAAATCCAACACCTGAGGAAGAAGTTATGGCTTTACAAAATGGAGTGTGTCGTGAAGCATAAGGTGTGCGACGCACACCCTAACTTATGCCATAAGGTGTGCGATGCACAACCTAACGTGTGCGATAAAGAGTGCGCCGCACAACCTATATTATGAGATAAGGTGTGCGCTGCATACATTACTTCTCAAGTGACTTAAACACTCCATTTTTGGGGCAAAATGGTCCTTTTCTCACCCTTATTTAGCCATAAACATGAAATTCAGTCCCCAAATACCCCAAAATACACCTTCATTCATCAAAATTGCTCAAGAACACTCCTTAGGGTTTTAAAATAAAAACCCAAGCAACTCAAGATTCAACCGTGGATTTTTGAAACTAATTGCATATTTGGAATCCCCAGAACGTAGGCTTCAAGAAACACCTATCATCTTCACATATAGAGGTAGTGGGGGTTATCCTAAAATCTCATGGGCCTTTAAATTCATGTTTTACAATAGGGGTTTTGAAACTACAAATATAATCATGTTTTGAACATTTCTATAATATTGATTTGGTCTTTAGGCCTATTTCCGAAGTGATTTGACATATTATATATGTATATGCATGTGTTTCGAAAAGGTGTTAATTTGAGAGCATGAATTATATGGAATCCCTCTCTTGATGTGAATTTGTTGTAAACGTTCATATGATGTAAATTGTTTGAAAACATCTTTAAAAGCATGACATGAAATATTTTGAAAATTGATATGATTTTGACTTAAAAATGAGAGGGCTATTTGTGTTGAAACATGTTGAATACAATGGTTGAATGAGAAGAATGATATGATATTGATGTCTTGCAAGTCGGGTATGACGATACCCTACAGAATATGATATGTGATTGAATCAGATAAAATTTGAATGCATTGATTTTACATGAGATAGGTGGATGCCCGAAGAAGGCGTTTGAGTGTAAGGGCTCATCGCTGGAAATCGTGTTTGCCGACATGATAATTTGGTACCCTGCTTTGTGATCTTGCGTACCTGACTTTATGTCATTCCCAAGTTGGGACTATGGTTAGGAGCCCTGCTTTGTGATCTTGTGCACTACCATTGGGTCAAGACACCCTGCTATGTGATCTTGTGTGTTTTTCCCTCACTTATACTCTAATCTCGGTGGCAACCGAGGTTTGACAGTTGATGTAAATGTGATATGTAGGGTATTCCACCTAGCTCAGCTGCATTACATTGTTGTTGAAAAATTATTATATTTTGCCCATGTGTTTTCAAATGATTGGATATGAAACTGCTTTATAATGGATCTCACCTATATTTTGCAAAAATATTATATTTTTGTTTTGATTTCTCTGCGTACCAGTACTTTTGTATTGACCCCCTTCCCTCCCAGGTTCGGAGGCACAGTCTAGGGGTCTAGATAATCAGTAGATTCTCAGGCAGAATTGCAGAGTCACTTAGTGAGCCTTCTATATTATGGAAGGCCTGATTTTCTGGAAGTTTCATTTATCATTTAGTAGTTTTGGGTCTATTGGGGGCCTTGTCCCAGTTTTTAGATATATATTTATTTCAATCATGTCGTAGAGATTTCGCAGACGTTATAGATATGTTGTGTTGAGATTATGGGACATTATTCCCCGTTATTGATTTCATATGATTCTTGACCATATTTCTGTAATATTATTTATCTTTCGTATTTCTTTTATCATATGAGTTACGTGCATGATTATCAGACAAATAGGGGTGTTTTGAGCCTTCATGGTTCGAAATGCTCGTCATAGCCAGGGACCCGGTTCGGGTCGTGACATAAGGGTCCAAGATTGGAATAAGCTCTTGTGTTCTTAAGATTATTCCTTCATGTAGTCTATCTATCTATCTTGTATCTTGTTGTAATCGTGTAGTTTGTATTCTTGTTAATGTAACCCATGAGGTGTTGTTATTGGTACCACATTATTGTTGTTCATCTTCTCTTCATATTGTTGTTGTTAAATCTAGTTTAGGTGGCTGTTTTAGGGTTGAAACACACCCTTATATCTCGTCCTTTTTGTTGTTGTAGTGAATTCAAGAGTGGTCACCAAAAGAGGTCCTCGGTTTCTTGACTAGTGGACTCATTTTGGTGTTTGTTTCGTACCTCCCTTGTCTTTCTTGTATCATTTTGTATCAAATCATGTCTTGATCTTGTTCCTAAAAGATCAATCTTGGGCTTGCTTGTTAGAAAAAAAACTAAAAATTCCAAAAAAAGTGTAATCTGCCTGTGTTGTGTTCTTAGCCGAAATTATTGTCTTGTGTCTTGGCTGAGATTTTTACTTGTATTGAGTACTTCTAGTGTTATTTTTGTTCTTCATTAACACATTGAGTCTATATCTAAGTTTGAGCTTTAAATATTGATGTTGTTGTTGTGAACAAAGACTAGGTCGATTGTTGTTGAACATTGTTGTGGTGGACCGTTTTGGCTATGTGGTTGTTGTTGGTTGTTCTTGGACGTGT
The DNA here is from genome assembly GCA_030864215.1 of Capsicum pubescens. Taxonomy (NCBI): domain Eukaryota; kingdom Viridiplantae; phylum Streptophyta; class Magnoliopsida; order Solanales; family Solanaceae; genus Capsicum; species Capsicum pubescens. The sequence goes on along the minus strand of CM061541.1, from coordinate 18,910,254 downwards.
GTATTTAGTTGTTGTTCTTTTGGTTATTTTTGTTGTTGTTCTTGAAATTCATCACAACCTTCATCTCTTGTTAAAACCGAAAATACAACACTAAAGACTTGGTCATGTGTTGGTGGAATTGTTGTTGTGGATTGAAGTTGGCCGTTGGAATTGTTGTTGTTCTTGATGATTGTTGTTATTGTTCTTGGTGTGGTTGTTGTTGTTATTGAAGTTCTTCACCTTCCTTCATATATTGTTAGAACATAAAGTAAATGATAGATCCTAAAAGGTGAAGGAAAAAGGTGTATGTACTTGTTAGTCTTGAAAGACCCCCAACCACCAAAAGACTTTACATCACTTCTCAACCACTTTTCCATGATTTAAGAACCTATGTTTTAAGGAGAAGTACAAGAAAGCCAAGTCTTGAAAACTTGAAATTGAAAAGGGCTCTAAGACTTGTTTGAATTTCACTCCTTAAACAAATTCCACCAAAGTCCAAATTGAAAAATTGACCAAGACTTGAAATTGGACAACAACAATTGTTAGAAACTGCAACCAATTACATGCTGCCATGTCATCTTGTTACTGTTCAAGCATCAAATTAGGCTCAAATTTTAGATTTCTTAGTTTCATTTTATCGTTTCTTAGTTTCGTGTATTGGTTCGAACACTAATTAACAACCTAGTATTCTCCTACTAGCTTCTAAGTTAGTTTTTGTGTCCGTTTGTTCGTGTTAGCATTATTTGTATACTTTTGTCATTTTGAATTCGTTGTTAGTTCTTGAATCAAGTCCTATAAGATTTCATTTGAGTTTCAAACCAAAATCTATTCTGGACAAGAGTAGACTCCACCCTCAATCACTCATAAAGTACAAGTCGGCTTTCAACAGTTATGAAACCAAGTGTGAGGTAAAACCGAGAGTGAGAGTGTGGTGAGGCAATTTTGAGCTAACAAGTTTATTTGTTTTTATTGTTCGTTGTTGTATTTTCCTTTAGGTACCATGGATGCCAATAACCTCGAGGTCACGTTTGATCGCATCAATGACAATCTTAAAGATATGAAATGACACATTGAAAGGCTATGCCAATTGCTACTTAAACTTCTCCCACCAAATCCAATTCCTTGTATCCAAACACCTTGTGATGAGAGCATCCCAAAGAAAGAAGTGTCCTGTCATGATCCACACCAAGGTGAAGACCGTAGCTTATGTGAGCTACGAGGTAAAAATGCTATTCCCTATACTTCTATAAGTTTAGAATGTTGTGATATGGCTAGTAGTGGCCAATTGGATGTAGTTATGGATTTATCTAGAGTATAGGTGTTTGAGTCTCCGTATGGTGATACTCTTGGTGATGTTAGGTCACGTGAGGACTAAACTCTTGTTGTAAGTATGCAAGCACTAGTTGATCTTTTAAATGACGAAATTGATTCTTTTTGTAAGAATGATTTATGTCCATTTAGTGCTAGCCTTTATAACTTGAGCAAGGTTCCATTACCAATTGACAAGAGTACTCACACACTAGTGGACCCTTGTGAAAACCAAGATGAGTCTACGTTGGCATGGAGGTTACCAAAAACTAGTGAGAGCGTGCAAAATGATCAATCCGGTGAAGATGACCCTGATTTGTTTGAAAGTACAAGAAACCCGAATTGTGATTGTACTTGTGAAAATGGTTTTGGTCGTAACCCCTTGGCTGGACATGATGGTGTGAAGCTAAGCATGGGCTACCCTTTTGAAATGGAGTATGACCGAAACCCATGCCTATGACTACTTCTCCCATTTGACCCCAGTGCCATCTTAGAGTATGACAGGAGTATTCTCGGCCCTTGTTCTTTATTTCTTGAGTGTGATCCCTTTGCTTCCCATGATAGTTTATGTCTATGTTGGGACTTCTCTCTTGAAAGAGAAAGTATTGCATGCCTAGAAATGCTATCTACTCCTTCTTCATGTGTTTCCTATATTGAGCATACTAATGACGGTGAACTTGAAATTAGTAAGTGCTTGCATAAGGGCACCATAGTTGGAGTTGACTTGTGTGACACCTTTCTCTACCTTCTTTGTGCTCATGATATTTTCCATAGTGATATAGAGGGTATGCCTAATTTTTAGGATGACCTAATCCCTTGGTTACGACTACCATTTGATCCTGGTGCCAACTTAGGATGGGAAAAGATTATTCTCATCTTAGGCTCATTTTGTTTTGATGTTTATCCGAGCCACTTCCTTTGTAATATTTGTACTAGTCTTTTCATGTTTAAAACAAAGGACTCGTGGATATAATTCAAATTTGTTCCCCCTTGGCATGGCATGTTGATGTGTTTATTTTGCTAACCCTAACCCTCATGTCATGAGGATATGTGCTTGTTTGTCTTCTTTTAATTTTGCAAGGTACGGATTCGAGGTCGAATTCTTTTCAAGAAGGGGAGGATGATACAAGTATGATCACATAGATGGACTTATGAGAGTGTATGTTGGATTCGAGACTTGGTTTGTGCAATTGAAGTGCAAAATAGGACCTAAATGCACACCAAAATAGTCCACTACATACACTAGAGGGGCCAAAACAGTCCACTACATACACTAGAGGGGTGCCCCTTCACTAAGAGGCCTTTTGGTCATTGTATCTATTATTTGTAATACACTATAAATAGAATAATGTAGGGTTTCATTAATTAGTTTTTGAAAATTATTGAAAGTTGTAACATTGAAACACTCTCTCTTGTGAGAAAGACCCCATGGTTGAATCTTGTAACTAGGGTTTTCAACTTGAGTGTGGAATCACTCATGTTGGATTCAAGATTGGAAACGTTGGATGATTGGGAGATCAACGTCCTTCTTAATTCATCATAAGATATAAGTGAATTATTGTGCGTAGTGTTAAGGGTCCAAGAGTGGAATAAGCTCTTGGGTTCTTAAGATTATTTCTTCATGTAGTCTAACTATCCATCTATCTTGTATTTTGTTGTAATAGTGTAGTTTGTATTCTTGTTAATATAACTCGTGAGGTGTTGTTATTGTTACCACATTGTTGTTATTCATCTTGTCTTCATATTGTTGTTGTTAAATCTAGTTTGGGTGGTTGTTTTGGGGTTGAAACACACCCTTATATCTCTTCCTTGTTGTTTTTGCAGTGAATCTGAGAGTGGTCACCAAAAGAGGTCCTCGATTTCTTGACTAGTGGACTGATTTTGGTCTTTGTTCTGTGCCTCCCTTGTCTTTCTTGTATCAAAATTTGAGTCAACAAATGCTTCCGGCATTTGACTTAAATTATCTTTTGAATGAGGATCTGATGATAATTTCTAACATATTTCATAGCTACTTATAATATCCCCCTTATGTTAGGAAAACTAACATTCATCTTCCATCTTCTTTGAGGAATCTATATTTGTACATTATGGTATATTCATTAATCGTATACCGCACATCAAAACTATTAGATGGAATAGTTGGTTCCTGACCTTAATCCAATTGAGTGGGAAGAAATAATCATAATTTATTGGTCTAATGCATACAAGTACTATTGTATGCAACATATCATAATTCACACCAATACATGAAGCTTTGTTATCATTAACAATGGTTTAGCTATTTATCGAAGGCATTCAATGCCAAACCATCATCATCAAGATGAGTTATCTTGATTACACAATTTGAAAGTTATACTCTTAACTCAATTTTATTAAGTAAGCAACTTTATGAATGTCAAACTGTAGGTTGACAATAAACGTAGAAGTGATCATCTTATATCGATGCATCTTGACAGATCACATGATAGGTGAACAGATCCATATTCACTTTTTATATTTTTTCAGATTTTGAGGGATCAAATCCTAACATTAGTTGGTCCAATCAACTTATCATGAGAACATGCAACATTAAAAGTTCATGAAGAATTTTCTAGTTCTTCAATACATGTTTAATACTTAATATGCACATCTTTGGAATGTCATAATCGTTTATGTTAATTTATGAACTTATTTGTACTAGTAAACTCCAAGTTTACCATGACATGTACCTTTTACTTTAGTAAATTTCAGATTTACTATTAGGCGAATAAATTTCAAATTTACTACTTTAGAAGTAGATTTTAAAATAACTTTTCTCAACTATTCAACCTCTTTCGGGGGTGAGTTGTGATACCATCATAATCAAGTACACTTTTGCATTAATAAGCTTCTCATTTCCCAGGAATGAAATATAATCGTGTCTTAAGCCTATCAAATTATGATAGCTTATAGCCCTTTTTAAGATATTGCTAATTCAGGAGCAAATCGAGGCATACATATAGTTGTAGAGAAATTTTCTCTAACATATCTTATAATGATGATAAGTGTGTGAAAATATTATCACTTTTGATGATTATTATCATATTGTCCCTCCACGCTTATATCCGTACATTGAACCACTTATCTTCTTTCAGACATATTATGCACTGCTATCACATGCACTTAAAAAATGAAGTAAGTTGTCATATTTCAGACTTATCATATATTGGTACCATATTTACTTCATGGAATGGAGCATATTCAATAGGTTGGATTTCATGACTTTTCACCAAATATCTATTATTTTACCTTAGCCATCATAATATCATCAGTATGGTGCATTGAGATTCAAACTCAACGTCTTATCCACATAAAGACGTCTTAGGCATAAATCAATAGGACTTAAACCCAATATTTTTTTCATCATGGTGTATTTGATCTTTTAACCCAATATCTTACCCTCTTAATGAGATGAGACTTAAATTCATCATCATATTTTTTTACAATATTGTTCTTCATGAACAAATTTAAAGCATAAGTGGTTTCAAACCAATTATTTTTCTCAAATCCAACAATAATAATATTATTAGTAGCAAAAGACAGATAACATAAGGAATTATTAACCTTGAAATTACCTTGAGATTTATAATCTCACCTTGTTTGGCAAAGTCCCGTGCTGATAACGTGTTATGAAATATTAAGCAAATAAGAAGAAGAACAGAGAAAAGAGAGAGTAATTATTATTTCTCTTGATGGGGTTTCTTTATTGAGTCAATTATAATGAAGGAAAACCCCTTTATTTATAGAGAAAAACTAACCTTGGGGTTTCTAACTTTTCCATAATTAGACATTCACTATACATGGTAAAGTAAACATTCACTATATATGATAAAGTAGACATTCACTATATATGGTAATATATTTATAACATAGACAACCTTTTGCAAATCAAAAAGGTTTTGTTCACTTTTTCTTACCAAAAAAACATGGAAAAAGGGGTAATAAAACATTAAAATTCAACTAAAATTTAATGATAAGTTTTTCTTGATTTGGGTTGATTTGTGATTACTTTGTATTTCATAATTATTTTATTCTAATTAAGATTGTAGATTTTGGTGGAATTATTTTGTGATAAAATCTTGAATTACTTAGTCAATAAGGAAAATATTTTAATAAGGTAATGGTACGTAGTATTTTTTGTATGATGTTTTTTTAATTTATTTTGATGAGGAAAGGGGTTGAGGATGATAAGTTTCTCTTTATAGTTAAAATTTAAAGAATTAGATTTTAAATATTTGTTTGTATTAGTTGGTGATAAATGAAGAGTTTGATTGAAATTAAAATTTTGAAAGTCAGTATAAGAACTAGAACTAGGGATGGCTATAAGATGGAAATAATTTAGAACAAAAAACTTATTGGTGTTTTAGGGATTAATAAAAATTGATGTTTTTTTATGCGGATTGTTGGAAAGAGAATGAAACCATTTAGTTTTAATGGAGGTTCTATCAAAAACAGTCTCTTACATTTTGAGGCAACGATAAGGTTACCATTGTTTCATAACATGAGTGTCAAGTTAATAGAAGAGAAGTATTGTTGGATAATTTATTGAAACAAAAATTATGGGAGAAGTTTCAATAAGATAGAAGCATGGAGGTTGACATTTATAGAATTTGCATGAATCCATGAACTTATAATACCTTCTAGCTTTTTTGTCTCAATTTAAAGATTATTGCAATAGATAAATAACCTTTAGATTATAGCATTACTTCCTTTAAATAGGTTTTGATTTTTCAAAGCTTGGGGTCTTTAGATCTCTTGACATAATAAAAGAGCTTATATCTTCTTTTAAGTGATATAAAATTACTTGTCAAATCATTTAATATATTTTACTTGCCTACAATATGTAACTTTGCAACATGGATTGTTGGACAGACTAGCTGTATCTTTATCATCATTGTGGGCTCTTGAACTGAATGCATGGTCAGTTATATTTCTATGTGAATTCTTGCCAGGTTCATATAATGTTAATAAGTTTCATGTTGAAAAGCACAAAGAGAATTTGAATTTAGTTAATAGATATTTACAAGTTTTTTTTTATTTGCTAAAGCACTTTACCTACCAGAGTGTTGTTCTGAAAATTGAAGATCAAACATGAATTTGAGAAATCTAAATTTTACACCAAAAAAAAAATATATTTGAGAAAAAAAAGTTAAACAAATATGTATGACATTTATATTTTAATGGTTTACAAAGTGCGCAATATCAATAACATTTTTTAGATTCAAAGGATTCGAACTCTAAATCATAAAAAAATTTGTATCAAGAATTTTGAAGTATACGTTCAATGTGCATTCTTATCGTCTTTTCACCTTTTAACATCAATTATTATTTAATTAAATAATTCCAAAAATACATGGTAAGAAAAAATATTTGGAGAATTAGTGTTGGTAGATTTTTTTTTTCTTTTATGAGTAAAAAGGTTCAAAAAAAATATTCTAAAATATACGATAAGAGAATAAGAGAAAATACTGATAAACAAAGAGATTATATGTCTTTCTACATGTAACTTAATTATCACATGAATTGTTTTTTAAAATAGATTTAGGAGTCCTTATTATTTGTTGTATGACTATAACCAAGTGGTGTTAGTCTTTATAATTTAGTTTTTTCTTAGAAAAAGAAAAGAAGAAAAAAGAAATACTCAAGAATATTAGATATCTTAATTTTCTAAAATGACCGGTACATTGTTGTTCACTTTTAGTTGTCATGATAAGACTTTACACAACTATTAATAAACATTAATTAGGAGTGTAATTTGATGTATATACCTTTTATTAATATTTATTTATTTATGTATTTATTAATTCTAGATTAATTAATGCTAAGGGCAAAGTTTAAAATAAATAATTAATTCTCTCTTGATTTTTAAAATTATCAATATTTGAGAATACTATTTTTCAATATATATGACAACTAAAAAGAAATGAGGAGAATATTATGAAATGTGAATCATTTGTTTAGCAAGGAAGACAACATTTAGAAACGGAAGGAGTATTAAACAACATGAAGATCATTAGCAAATATTAGTTGACGAAAAGGTAATAATTCTTTTTTATTCATATTACATTTTGTGTTATACTTTTTATTAAAAAGATATATACTTAATACTATAACAAATACAAAATAATTTATTTTTTTATGTTTTTATTATTATTAATATTATATACACGTGCAAAGCTCGTAAACTAAACTAGTATATTTATATATATTATGAATATATTTGTAAATAGGTCATATTTGTTATAAAATATAAAAGAATAAAGAAGAAGAGTAGAGAGAATAGAGAGTAATTCTTATTTCTCTTGAGGGATGAATAACAATGAAGGAAAACCTCATTATTTACAGGGAAAAACTAATCTTGGGGCTTGTAACTTTACCATAAATAGACATACAATATATGGTAAAGTAGGTATTCACTATATATGGTAAAGTAGACATTCATTATATATGGAAATACATTTATAATACTCCCTCTTGAATGTCTAATTGATAAATAATATGCATATAGGCTGCCTCATTAAAAATCTTACAAAGAAAATCCAGAGGGACAAAACCTTGTAAGGAAAAAAGAGTACAACGCGTATTAACTCCCCCTAATGATAACATCCTTGAACCTTTGCATCCCGATCTTGTGCACCATCTTCTTGAAAGTTGTAATTGAAGGAGACATGGTGAATAAATAAGTCACTTTGTCACTTGAACCAATCAGTTACACGTTAATATCATAATTCTTTTGGAGCTCATGTATGTAGAAAAGCTTTGATGAAGAGTGCTTCGTTCTATCACTTTTATGAATCCTCCCTTAAGTTGTGCTATGCATGTAGCATTATCTTCGTATAAAATTATGGATACATTGTCACATTTCACACCACATTTTCTCGAATGAGATGTATCATGGATCTCAACCATACTCATTGTCAGCTTGCTTCATGAATAGCTATAATCTCAGTATGGTTTGATGAAGTGGCTAGATAGAATGCTTTGTATTTCTCCAAGTTATGACAGTATCCCCACATGTGAACATATAACTTATTTGAGATCGAGCTTTATATGGGTCAGATAAGTACCCAACATCAGCATAACCAACAAGATCGGGACTACAATCTTTAGAATAAATAAGCTCATATGTTTGATCTCATTTCGATATATCCTAGTAGGAGTAGAACTATACCTTGCTAACAAATTGAGCGAAAGGCTATATTGGGTCTTGTAGTATTTTACAAGATACATTAGTACACTAATTGCACTAAGATATATAACCAATCCAATTCGGTATATTTTCTATTCCAACAAATAATCTATTTCTTTTGAAAACTCTCCAAGATTTTCAATAATTTTCAAGTTATAAGCTTATACAATATAAGGATTATAAATAAGTTTCGTAGAAACTCTTATATGCTTCAAACATTTTGAATCCTTGAAAGTTTTCATATAAATTTTGTCAAGTGACAATATTCAACATTTCATGTATGACATCTTCAAGTGTCTGGACTGCAAATCAAATAAGTTTTATGCTTACCAAGATGCATCCTTTCATGTCACTTGATAAATGTTTCTACGTCAATATGCTTAAATAAACATAGAATTTAGATCCTTGTAATATTTTACAATATTGCGTCAATATTGTATCAAAGATATCGTTAATGATATATAATTTTGTATCGATTCACAATGCGACATAACATTTTGAGATCTCATCACTTCATTATTTTCAGGTACTTGAACCTTGCATAAGGTTCATGAAGTGTTATGTCGTAGGCTCTTCAAGAGCACATTGCCTTCTTATTATGATTATTTTCTCCTTATCCCTTTCAAGGATTATTTTATTTGAAATCGACTGGTCTACCATGCTTCACACATGCATAGACTTTACCCTTTATGGACATAAAATAGGAGCACTTGCAGCTTAATATGAGATGCTTTCGACATTTGACTTGAATTATCTTTTGAATGAGGATATGATGATAATTCCTATCATATTTCACAACTGCTTACAATCTCCCCCTTATGTTAGAAAACAAACATGCATTCTCCATCTTCTTTGAGGAATCCATCTTTGTGCATCATGATATATTCATCAATCGTATACCGCACATCAACTATTAAATGGAATAGCTGGTTACTGACCTTGAACCAATTGAGAGGGAAGAAATAATCATAATTTATTGGTCTAATGCATACAAGTGCTATTGTATGTAACATATCATATTTCAGACCAATACATGAAGCTTTGTTCTCCTTATTAATGCTTTAGCTATTTATCGAAGGCATTCAATGTCAAACCATCATCATCAAGATGAATTATCTTGATTACACAATCTGAAAGTTATGCTCTTTACTCAATTTTATTTAGCAACCAACTTTTGAATATCAAACTGTAGGTTGACAATAAACGAATATATGATCATCTTATATTAATGTATCTTAATAGATCACATGATAGGTGAACGAGCCCATATTCACCTTTTATACTTTTTAGATTTAAGGAATCCAAGCCCAACATTAGTTGGGCCAACCAACTTATCATGAGAACAAGCAACATTAAAAACTCATGGAGAATTTTTGAATTCTTCAATATATATTTAATACTTAATATGCACATCTTTGAAATGTGGCAATCATTCATGTCAACTGATGAACTTTTATACTAGTAAACTCCAAGTTTAACATGACATGTACTTTTTCGCTTTAGTAAATTTTAGATTTACTATGATATGAATAGATTTCAGATTTACTACTCCAGAAGTAGATTTCAAAATAACTCTTCTTAATTATTCAGCCTCTTTCAGAGGTGAATTGTGATACCATCACAATCGAGGGCACGTTTGCATTAATAAGCTTCTCATTATCCAGGAATGGATTATAATCGTGCCTTAAACCTATCAAATTATGATAGCTAATAACATCTTTCAAGATTTTGCTACTTCAGGAGCAAATCGATGCATACGTATGATGTAGAGAATTTTTCTCTGACATATCTTATAATCATATAAGCGTGTGAAAATATCATCACTTTTGATGATTATTATCATATTGTTCCTCCACATATATATTCATGTATTTAATCAGTTGTCTTCTTTTAGACATATTATGCATTGCTACCATATTCAATTTAGAGAATGGAGTATGTTTAATGGGACATGTCTCATTACTTTTCATGAAAAATATATTATTTTGCCTTAGCCATCATAATATCATCAATACGAAGCATTGAGATTCAAACTCAATGTCTTATCCATGTAAAGACGTCTTAGGCATAAATTAATGAGACTTAAATCCAACATCTTATCATCGATGCATTAGGACTTTAACCTAATGTCTTATTAGATTGATGCGACAAGATTTGGATCGACCATCTTATCATAGAACTCACCTTAAGCATTTCAAAATAAAAATAATCTTTTACCAATTAATGGCAGTGAGTATTATTTAGTCTAATGCTAGTATGTTTCATTTCTACGTGATGACATAGAAAAAAAATTATCACGTGATGACAGTAAGTATTCAATACTAAATATTCATTACTAAATTCTCATGGTTCCAGGTCAATGTTGGTAATAGAACATTATTGTACTTTAGAGTATTGATTGAAATATGTTTTCAAATTATAAGAAAATTATAGAAAAGCATACCAGATTTTGCATCAATATTTTTGATTGTAGTAGCTTTTTTTCCGTAAGATTAAGTAGAATATGAGCCAACGAAAAACTAGAAACTTAATCTCAGTTGGTTAGAGCATCGTACTGATAACGTGTTATAAAATATAAAAGAATAAAGAAGAAGAGTAGAGAGAATAGAAAATAATTCTTATTTCTTTTGAGGGATGAATAACAATGAAGAAAAACCTCTTTATTTATAGGGAAAAACTAACATTGGGGTTTGAACTTTATCATAAATAGACATACAATATATGATAACGTAGGTATTTACTATATATGGTAAAGTAGACATTCATTATATATGACAATACGTTTATAACAATATTATGAATGTGTTTAATGTAATTCACACATTGTAATATTAGCAGTTGACTTTTTTATCCTTTGGATGGACAATGTCACAATGACGTATGACAATTCAAAAAGTCTACTTTGATGGTAATATCAGGTAATGGAGGTCTTATGCAGGAACCTGTGACTGCAATTTCAAGGAAATACACATAACCATCACATTATTAGACTTTTTGTTTTTTTTTTGGATGTTTGCATTGGGATGACGATTAATTTGAATATATGTGGTGTAGATTTCATTTATGAGAGAAGTGCTTCCTAATCTATTTTTTTTCATACTCAAGACTCGAATCAGATTACTCTTATTTTAAATAAAGAAATTATATCCATTCCATCACAATCGACAAGATCACATATATTCGCCTTAATTAGGATACACGTCAAGCACAACAATAGTGTTCTTTGTTCTTGGCTTGTTTTCTCCATTTGTGTATTAATTCCATTGGTACAAAAATATATACATTTAGGGGTTATACAGTCGATGGATAAAGTTAAGCAAATATTAATAATGTAGGAACTAATTAGGCATACTGCTTAGTCATTTATGTATAAATTATTACATCTTCTATTATGTATAATACATAAAAAATTAATGCTTAACTTATAGTACATGTTTTATTCACGTGATATTATAAAATTATAACCAAATACCATACTTGCTATACTGAATTAAAAAGCTAGCAAATATGATATTACCTATCCTAATTTTTCGTAGTACATAATAATTCTCTTTCTAACCAATGACCAAACCATCCCTATAGTACAAAAAAAAGTTTTTATGTTTTTTGACAACGTAACAAGTAACATATCATGCTTTTCTACGTTACTAATCCACTTATTTTGGAAAGTTACGTTATCCTTTAGATGGTAATACAAAATTATATTATCAAAGTTTAAAAGTTAAAATCATTGGTCATGTTATGAAATATGAATTAAGAAAAACAAGAATGAATAAATAGAGAGAAGAGAGGAGTCTTATTTATTTCTATGAGAAATCATAAGATTGATCCTTTCTTCTCTCTATTTATTCTTGTTATTTTTAATTTATATTTCATAACACACTACCAGCACGAGACTCTGCCAAACAAGGTGAGATTATAAATCTAAAGGATTTCAAGGTTAGTAATTCCTTATATTATTTATCTTTTGCTACTAATAATATAAATATTATTGGATTTGAGGAAAAATAATTGGATTGGAACCATTTATGTTTTAAATTTATTCCTCAAGAACAACATTATCTAAAGGGATGATAATATATTGGGTTTAAGTCCCATCAATTTATGTCTAAGATGCCTTTATATGGATAAGACGTTGAGATTAAATCTCAATGCACTATATTGATGATATTATGAGGACTAAGGCAAAATAATGGGTATTTGGTGAAACACATGTCCCATTAAATATGTTCCATTCCTTGAATTGAATGTGGTAGAAGTAAATCATATGTATGCCTCAATTTGCTTTTGTAGTAGCTATCATAATTTGATACGCTTAAGACATGATTATATTTCATTCCTGGGAATGAGAATTTTGATTATTATAAATACAGATCTATACCCTGGGGGTGAATGTAATTATATAAATATAGACTTGAACGTATTCTTAATTGTGAAGATATCACAATCCACCTTCAAAAGAGGTGTAATAATTTGAAGATTGAATATCTCCAAGTTACTATGATAAGAAACACGTGAAAAGTTACCCAAGCATGATGAAATCACATGCCGTAATAAGCTAAGAGTTTATTGTTTATTGATACGAAATTCAAGCAATAGTATACCTGATGTTTACTAAAGAATTTTTGCACATGTTATGGTAACTTGGAGTTACTCATGCAAATCATTTAATCTATTGGCATAAGTGATTTGTCATCATGAAGATGTGTATATTGAGTATTAGACATATATTAAAGAAATAAAAGATTCTTCAAGAATTGTTTATGTTGTTTGTTCTCATAACAAGTTGATTGGACCAACTAATGTTGGGATTTGATCCTCAAAATTTGAAAAGTTAAAAGGTGAATATGGGTCAATTTACCAGTCATATGATCTATTAAGATGCATCGATATAAGATAATCACATGTACATTTATTGTCAACCTCCAGTTTGACATTCATAAAGTTATCTGCTCAATAAAATTGAGTTAAAAACATAATTTTCAGATTGTGTAATCAAGACGATTCATCTTGATGATAATGGTTTGGCTTTGAATGCCTTCGATAAATATTTAAACCATTGCTAATGAGAATAAAACTCCATGTGTTGGTCTGAAACATGATATGTTGCGTACAATAGCACTTGTATGTATTAGACCAAAAATTATGATTAATACTTCCCTTTCAATTGGTTTAAGGTTAGGAATTAATTATTCCACCTAGTAATTTTGATGTGTGGTATTTGATAAATGAATATACCATAATGCATAAAGATTGATTCCTCAAAGAAGATGGAGGATGTATGTTAGCTTTTCTAACATAAGGGGAAGATTATAAGTAGCTTGAAATATGTTCTGAATTATCATCAGATCCTCATTTGAAAGATAATTCAATTCAAATGCCGAAAGTATCTCATATTTAAGTTGCAAGTGCTCCTATTTTGCGTTCTTAAAGGACAAAGTCTACGCATGCATAAAGCGTTGTAGACTAGTCGGTTTCAAATAAAATAATCCTTGAAAAGAATAAGAACAAATAATCATAATAAGAAGACAATGTGCTCTTGAAGAGCATACGACATAACATTTCATGAAACCTTATGAAAGATTCAGTTACCTGAAAATAATGAAGTGATGAGATCTCAAAATGTTGTGTCATACTGTGAACCGATATGATATCTTTGATACAATATTGGTGCAATATTGTAAAAAATTACGAGGATCTAAATTCTACTTTTATTTAAGCATGCTGACGTAGAAACATTTATCAAGTGACATGAAAGGATGCATCTTGGTAAGCATAACACTTATTTGATATGCAGTCCAGACACTTGAAGCTGTCACACATATTGATATTGTCACTTGACAAAAATCCATATGAAAATTCCTAAAGGATTTAAAATGCCTGAAGCATATAAAGTTTCTGAGAAACTTGTTTATTATCCTTAGAGTAAATACATAATTACCCCCCTGATGTTGGTCGAGATTTTTAAAAAGACACCTAAACTTTGAATTCGACCTATTACCCCATGATTCTTATTTATTCCATTGCAAATACACCATTTTGGACCTCTACCTGTATACACGTGTCACAGACGCGTGAAAGGGCTCAAATTTGACGTTTTTGACCAATTACAAGATGCCACGTGTAAATAATTGATATATAATTTATATTCTTTAAAAAAAATATTTTTTTTTAAATTACCCCGTACCCCCCTCTCTCCTCCCCCCAACCCACCCTTTCATTTTCAACACAATATCAACATTAAAACTCCTCCATTAAAGCTCCATTGAAGCTTTTTTTTAAAATCATATCATTAAAGTTCCATTTTGCAATTAAATCATATCATTTAACTACACACCATTTCTTCTTCAACACAATGTCTTCTTCAGCACCATTAAACTCTTCAACACCATTAAAGCTATTCTCCATTAAAGCTCCATTGAAGTTTTTTTTTTTTAAAATCATATCATTAAAGCTCCATTTTATAGTTAAATCATATCATTTAACTATCTTTAAAACTCAATTCAATCATAAAACTATTTTTGAAGTGGTTTGAACAAAAAAAAAAAGAAAACTATACGAGAATTGCTGACTGAGTGGGAGGGGTTAGGGGAAGATGCTGATGGGGTGGGGGTGTTAGATAGGAGGTGGGAGTGTTGAATGGGGGTAGAGGGTGGAGGGGAGCTGCTGGATGTGGGGGGAGGGGATTGCTGGATAGGGTGGGGTAGGGGAAGAGGGGGTGTGGTGGGTGATAAATTAAATAAAAAAGAAAAATTTATTAAAAAAATAAAATAAAATATAAAATTAAATATATTTAACACGTGGTAGCATCTGATTGACGCGTGTGTTCCCTCTCTTTGTTGTGACTGAGATTCAACGAAAAATGGTGTATTTGCAATAAATTAAGTAAGAATCGTGGGGTAATAGGTCGAATTCAAAGTTTAGATGTCTTTTTGAAAATCTCGACCAACATCAGAGGTGTAATTATGTATTTACTCTTATCATTATAAGGGATAAATTGATCATCTGAATATTGTTGAAACTCTTGGAGAGTTTTCAAAAACAATAAATTATTTGTTGAAATGAGAAGTATGAAGTACCATATTTTAGTGCAATTGGTGCACAACACTAATGTATCTTGTAAATACTACAAGGCCTGATGTAATCTTTTCAGTCAATTTGTTAAGCAATGCATATTTTTGCTCCTACTAGGAGACATCAAAATGGGATAAAAGACATGAGCTTATTTTATTCTAAAATTTACAGTCCCGGTTTTATTGGTCATGTTGATGTTGGGTACTTATCTGATCCGCATAAATCTCGATCTCAAACATGTAATGTGTTCACATGTGGGGATACTGTCATATCTTGGAGATATATAAAACAGTCTATCTAGCCACTTAATCAAATCATGCTGAGATAATAGCTATTCATAAAGCAAGCAAAAAATGTGTATGGTTGAGGTCCATGATACATCTCATTCGAGAAAAATATGATTTGAAATATGACAATGTACCCATAATTTTATACGAAGATAATGCAGCATACATAACACATTTTAAGGAAGAGTTCATAAAAGGAGATAGAACGAAGCATACTTCATCATAGTTTTTCTATACACATGAGCTACAAAAGAATAGTGATATTAACGTGCAACAGAATCGTTCAAGTAACAATATGGTCGATTTATTCACCAAGTCTCCTCCAATTGTAACTTTCAAGAAGATGGTGCACAAGATCGGGGTGCAAAGGTTCAAGTATATTCTCATTAGGGGAGTTAATACGCGCTGTACCCTTTTTCCTTTACTAGGTTTTGTCCCACTGGGTTTTTCTTATAAGGTTTTTAATGAGACAACCTATATGCGTATTGTTAGAGATGTGTACTCTTTTTCCTTCACTAGATTTTTTTTCTACTGTTTTTTTCTAGTAAGGTTTTAACGAGACACATTATATATCGATTAGACATTCAAGGGGTCGGAAAGTGTTATAAATGTATTTACATTATAGTATATGTCTATCAAGATTTAATAAAATCTATCAAGATCTAGTTTATATCTATTAGTATTTGAAGTATTGTCTTTTAGTTAGAAACTAATAAGAGTAAATTTCCCTTATAAATAGAAGAGTTTCCTTCATTGTAAATTATCTTTAAAAATCTCAATAAAATTCCTCAACAAAATAAAAATTACTATCTATTCTCACTCTATTTATTCTTCTTGTTATTGCTTTTGTATTTCATAACAGGTCAAACATTTTATGATTTGATTTTTGCACCATAATAATAGCATTTCTTGGCTACAATACTCGGTGGCTCTCTGCTTCTGAAATTGGTCATAAGATGATTGGTTCAGTTGCCGCAAGGCAAGACTTTATGCTACTAACTTTGGACCAATTTTTTCCCTAATTCTAGATGTTACAAGCTCTTTGGTCATATTAATAAAATGAAAAAAGAAAAAAGAATAAGAGAGAAAGAAAGTTTTTTTTTTCTTTTTGGCAATAACTGAAGATTTTCTTTTGTGGAAAATTCTAATAAAGACGTCTCTGTCCATCATAAAACTTTAAATTCTACAACTACCAACTTCTCAGTAAGATTTTCAGACAAAGCCAAATCTTATATTTATATTAAAAATTTATTTAATATGTATAAGTAATATATTCAAAACTTGGCCAGCAAAAAAAATGTGAATCAACACTCATAAATTAAAAATTCTGGCTCCACCGCTACCAGCTTCAAATGTCCATAGGTGCTTTAAGTTGTGGTATGGCAAAGTTTGGAACCAAAATCAAAGTTAGTAGCGACTAGACTGGTCAATAGTATCATCCACAAAAGTCAGGTGGTGATGGACTGGCCATAAAATGGGAATGGAGTTTTTCTATTCAAATATGGGATGTAAACTTTGTCAAAGAGACATTAAGAGCCTCACAAACTTCAAATACTAGTCTAGCAGCCACCATTTTTAACGATTATTCAACAAGAATAAAATATGGCGCCGTATCCCAAAGACTATGAAGTAAATACAAATTTTGAGAAATGCATTTGCCACTTTCCAGAAGTTGAAACATGACATCATCTATGGAAGCTAGTTTCTTCCTAGTTTTTCTACTGACTTTCTGCTCTTCTATATACAGTATTTTTTCTGTTACAACAACAGACTCAATCACTACGAATCAATCTATCGTAGATGGAGAAACTATTGTTTCATCTGATGGAACCTTTGAGCTGGGATTCTTCAGCCCCAGCGGTTCCTCAAATCGATATATTGGGATATGGTACAAGCAAATTCTTCCTTATGTCCAAACAGTTGTATGGGTTGCAAACAGAGAAAAACCACTGACCAATACATCTTCAGTACAACTGAAGGTATACGCGCCAGGAATACTTGCTCTTCTCCATGAAAAGAATGAAAGTATATGGTCCACTAACACCTCAAGATCAGTCCAAAATCCAGTTGCCGTGCTCCTAGATTCTGGGAATCTTGTTGTTAAAGATGCAAATGATAAAAATCCAGAGGATTTCCTCTGGCAGAGCTTCCATTTTCCAACTGATACGCATTTGCCTGACATGAAGCTTGGCAAGAATTTTAAAACTGGCTATGAGATTTACCTTTCAGCATGGAAGAACGATAATGATCCAGCTCCAGGAGAATTCACTCGTACCATTGATCCTACTGGATATCCACAGGCTCTCACCAAAAGTGGCACAAATGTATTATACCGTATAGGACCATGGAATGGTTTACGATGGAGTGGAGCACCCACACCACTACTAACACAAAGCAGACTTTATACATTACAATTTATTTTTAATAAGGATGAGCTTTACTATATCTTTTCTCTCATTAATAACAGCTCGGTTTTATCAAGATTTGTCTTGAGTAGCAATGGTGATATACAACGTTTCATGTGGGTGGATCAGACAAAGAGATGGAATGTTCACTACAAGTTACCTACAGACACTTGTGATACATATAGCTTGTGTGGTGTGTATGGGAGCTGTGACATATACAGTGAACCTATTTGTGGATGTTTGGAGAAGTTTGTACCTAAATATCCACAACAATGGGAAAAAGGAGATTGGACAGAAGGGTGTGTTCGGAGGAAACCCTTAGATTGCAGCAAGGAACATGTATTTCTAAGATATTCTGGAATCAAGTTGCCAGATACTAAGCACACCCGGTACAATAAAACGATGACACTCGATGAGTGTAGGCAAGCATGCTCCGGGAATTGTTCCTGCACAGCTTATTCGAGTCTGGATATAAGCAATGGCGACAAAGGTTGTTTATTATGGTATGGGGAATTAATTGACATCAGAAAGCTGCCTGAAAGAGGACAAGACATTTTCATCAAGATGGATTCTTCAGAGCAAGGTAAGAACTTGTTTAAGAAATTTCCCTTGAAGTATTTCTTGACTTAGTTTCTCAACACTAGAAGATGGTACTATACAAAGTTAGAGGCCTGTCTTTATTTACAGTGGCTGACTCAAAAAATTGATTGTAGAATCTGAGGCAGGTTCAACAAGAAAGAAGGCAAAGATACTCACAGTGAGTTTTTCATTGTTGATGGCAACGATTCTGTTGATCCTGATTTTGTTGTGGTACAAACGGAAAAAGAAGAAACTAAAACTCAGTGAAGATATTGAGCTGCCACTGTTCCCATTTTCAACAATAACAAGAGCCACAAATAACTTTTCGTTCAACAACAAGATTGGAGAGGGTGGATTTGGACCAGTTTACAAGGTATACAGTGCAAATTTGTTGGAACGGTAACTAGTTTATGCTCAAGATCAGAGTGCTAGAGATTTATTTCATCCTGCAATATTCTCGTATTTGTAAAATATATGTTCTAATGTTATACATTTTCCATTTCTAGGGAGTGCTGGAAGAGGGACAAGAAATAGCTGTAAAGAGACTGTCAAGGACTTCCATGCAAGGACTTGATGAATACAAGAACGAAGTTATCTATATTGCCAAGCTTCAGCACCGAAATCTTGTGCAACTTTTGGGTTGCTGCATTCAAGGAGAAGAAAAGATGTTGATCTATGAATACATGCCTAACAAAAGCCTGGATTCATATATATTTGGTTTGGATTTCTAACCTACTACACAAGCTAAAATGATCTATTAGTCAAAACATGAATGAAGCTGCTAACAAGAAAACTTACTTCGTAGATAAAACAAAGAGCAAATTACTTGATTGGCCAAAGCGGTTTGACATCGTAAATGGAATTGCTCGCGGGTTGTTATATCTTCATCAAGATTCTCGACTACGAATTATCCATAGAGACCTTAAAGCAAGCAATATTTTACTAGATACAGATATGAATCCTAAGATATCAGACTTTGGCATAGCTAGAAGTGTTGCAGGAAATGACATGGGAGCAAAAACACGCAATGTGGTTGGGACACAGTAAGGATCTCTAATATCATACGATGTACTCTCATATGACATTTTGCTTCTTTAACTCTCTTGGTGTTGTTTTGTTGGCACAGTGGCTACATGTCGCCAGAATATGCAATAGATGGGATCTTCTCAGTAAAATCAGATGTGTTTAGCTTTGGCGTATTGGTGTTAGAGATTGTGAGTGGCAAGAGAAATAGAGGATTTTTCCATCAAGATCACAACCTTAACCTTCTTGGTCATGTAAGCACTGCATAACCTGCATTACACACAGCTCCTTTTTTTCTTGATAAAAATAGAATGTCATGATTCAAAGTATCTAAAACAGGCATGGAAGCTTTACAAAGAAGATAGGTCCTTGGGACTAACTGATGAGCATCTAGCTGATTCTTGCAATATTTGTCAAGTTTTAAGATCAATCCAAGTGGGTTTATTATGTGTGCAAAAACATCCAGATGATAGACCAAGTATGTTTTCTGTGGTTCAGATGTTGACTAACGAAAGTCCACTGCCAAAAGCAAAAGAACCGGGATTTTTCATGGAGCGAAATCTATTTGATGAAGCAAAATCAGGATCACAGACAAGCAGTTCAAAAAATGAATTCACAATCACATTGTTAGATCCTCGGTAGGTTTGACAAAAATAACTACTTGAATAGGCAATTATATTAGAACTTTGGTTATTGTGAAATACAGTAGTACTGAGGAAACATCGAGCTGAATCTTTATTTATTTCCATTGTTCTTTGAATATATACTTTAGACATGTTATTGATATTACAAAAATTCTAAAGTTGTAAGTTTTTTTTCCAGAATATTAGGTATAACAATTTTATCGTGTGATCAGAAATCACAAAATCAATAGTAGTAATGGAAATTTCACATATTGTAACTCCATTTTAGTGAAAGCATATCCAGAATATGGTACAAAGCTGTTATAGGAATTTAAGCAGCACTTTACCTTGATTGTTTTTGCAATGTGAGACATACAACTGAATTTAGTATCTTAGTTAGAAAATGTAAATTTCAATTATAATTTCAGAGGTTTTGAATTTGCAGTTTTTTACTTTTCAGAGAATAGCATCCTATTTGCATTAACAACTTTAATAATTTAATATTTTGAAGAAATGGAAAGATACTGGGCTACGTGGCATAAATATTTTCTCCCAGAAGATACAGAGTGTAATCTTCCAAATTTTGTTGTTTAATGAGCAAACTATCATCATGTATATTATCATTACAAAAAATTCTTCACAATTGTCATCTATGAATTTTCACATTTTGAAAGCAATGATAATTAGCAAATTAACTAAGTTTTGCAAATACTTCACCCTCTACATAATAAACTCATTTTGATGTGAATAACCTGCATTCACCCCAAAAAGTAGTTTGGTCATTGTTTTATAGACAACAACAATAACATACCCGGTCTAGTCACACAAAGTAAATGCAGACCTTACCAATAAACAAGAGAAGCCCATTCAAAATCCACCTAACATAAGGTTGATATCACTCTTCATTTTATATTCTCTAACTCAGCTAAAACGAAGCAATATATTTTGGACAATTCAGGACTCAGGGTCCCAGACAAGTCCTTAAAGGTTGAAATAACTCTAATCAGAGATTGAAATATGTAAATTATACCTATACCGCTCTACAATATCCTCTGTTTCAAAAGAATGAGATCAGAGATCTTTGTCTTAATTCATATGGCACAATTGAAATTTCGATGAGATTCAATTTTTAAACTTTAATTGTGAATCCAGACACAGAAACTGTAAATCTTTTGAAATGAAGTTTATATATTTGGAAGAGTGAAGGGTGAAAACATATTAAAAGTATCCTAGTTTTTTGAATTTCATATCGGCAAAATGATCAAATAGACCCTTGTATTTGTCTGAGTTTATAATATGGACTCTTCTACTGTCTTTTCGTCATCTAAACCCTTAAATCAATTAAAACACAATATTTTAAACTCTTTTCTCATCCGATTAATATGAGTGTAATACAATCGACTACACGTAGCATGCCACGTTATTTTTAAATGACGCATATGAGATTAAATATTAAAATATATATATAAAATATAAATAACTTTTTAAAAAAAAAAGTCAAAACAATACCCGTCCCCCCCCCCCCCCCCCCCCACAGAATGCCGTCCTCAACCACCACCACCTTTCTTCATCTCCCTCCGTCTCCTCTCCTTATTGTGATTTGAAGAACATAAAAACTTTATCATTATACTAGAAATCAATTGTTTAAAGTTCAATATTTTATTATTAGTATTTGTGATACTAAACTGGTTGTCTTATTGTGATAGCAAAATAACTAATGAAAATCAAGTCAATGATGAAGTGACAAATATTGCAATAACAAACATTGCTACTTCAAACCGTTAGAATGTTGCTCCTACCATGGTGCCGACAGAAAAATTAGTTATCCTTTTGTTATTTGAATAGAATTAGTTATCCAATTTAAATTGAAGTATAATTAGAAATTAAATATATGTTTTGAGTTAATAATAAAATAATTCTCTTTGACAGTACAATTGCAGTATCTTTTTCTCTCCAACTCTTTCTCTGTTATTTCTCTAATTTCAAAGCTAAAAACCAACAATTGGTATCAGAGCCAGTTTCTTGAGGGATCTGTGAGAGAGATGAATTCTGAAAATAACTTTTCTCAAATAGCTCCTCCTGTCTTTGATTGTGAGAATTACATCTTTGGGCAATAAGAATAGAGACTTATCTTGAGGCTTTAGATCTTTGAGAGGCCGTGAAGGAGGATTATGAGTTTCTTCCGCTACCCGATAATCCCACGGTGGCCTAGATCAAAGTCAAAAGGAAAAGAAAATCAGAAAATCAAAAGCAAAAGCAACTTTGTTTGCTAGTTTGTCTCCAATAATTTTCATGAGAATTATGATCCTTAAATCACCCAAAGAAATTTGGGATTATCAGAAGGAAAAATATACCGAAGATGAAAGAATACGAGACATAAAAGTGTTTAATCTAATAAGGGAACTCGAATTGCGAAAGATGAACGAATATGAGAATGTCAAAGAGTACTCAGATCGGCTTCTTAGCATTGTTAACAAGGTAAGATTGTTTGGCACAAAATTTAAAGATTCAAGAATTGTTGAAAAAATTCTTGTTACTGTACTTGAAAGATACGAAGTATCAATTATTACCTTGGAAAACACAAAGGACCTGTCCAAGATTACCTTGGCAGAATTGTTAAATACATTGCAGACGCAAGAGTAAAGGAGGCCTTTGAGACAGGATAGTATGATTGAAGGATCTTTGTCAGCCAACCACAAGACTCAAAGCAAGGGTAATAATTCGAAAAAATATACACACCTTGTCAGCACTGTGGAAAAATAGGTCATCTTCCATTTAAATGTTGGAAGAGACCAAACACACAATGCAAGATCTGTAATCAACTTGGTCATGAAGCTGTGATTTGCAAAAACAAATCTCTAAAAACTTATTTGTGGCAACATATTCTTCAACCAAGAAATCTGATTTTTAGATGATTGATAGTGGTTGTACAAATCACATGACATATGACAAAACTCTTTTTAAAAAGTAAGAAAGTCAGAATTGGGAATGGTGACTATATTCCTGCAGAGAAAAGAAAATGTTTTCAGAAGATGATACAATGCTAAGTGTGTATCAAGAGATTCCAACCAACACAAGAACAACAAAGTGCTAGTGAATCAAAAATGGCCACACACGGCTTCACTAGACTTGCAACACTTGTTTGAACTAGAAATGTGAGTTTAACAATAAGAACAACAAAGACAATATTGCTAGTGAATCGAAAGAGCCCCACACGGCCTCACTAGACTTTTATATTCAACAACACAATGTTAACAAGATTTACAAAGAAAGAGATAGAAACTTGACACACAATATTCATTAATCTAAGAATCCTAACAAGAGAAAGGACCCTAAGACTAGTAAATATCAATACCAAGTTCTTACTTGGACCAAGAGGAACTCAAAGAACATCAAGAACCTAGTTTCTAGCCAAGATACAACACTAGTATCACTCTACTAGTGAGAATTTGGTTTTGGCCTCTCCAAATGATGAGAAAGAGAAGTAAAAAATTTACAAGTCTTTGTTTCTTGAATAATAGGAATGAACTAAAGCAAGACTAGCCCTATTACATGGCTTATATAGTCACTTAGAAAGAAGGGACAAAGACCAAATTACCCTTGGCATTTAAGTGGGTGGGTTTGGGGTGTCTTGGTGGGCCTCTTTACATTTTATTAAATATAGGCCCTTAGATGGGCTCACAAGGGCCTCACACATGGCCAAGAATGTGAACAAGGCTTGGAGTCGTTGCAACTAACGTGCTTGTCTTCGTGTGAAAGGTCTCGAGCTAGGAATTCCCGTATCATCCTCTCCATCTTGAAAGGAATTTGTCCTCAAATTCGGATCATTGCCATCCTCCACCATTTCCACCCGAGAGAGATCACACATATTGAAAGTGTTGTGCACTTGATATTCCGGGGGTAGATCAATCTTATAGGCATTATCGTTGATCCTTTCTAATATTTGGGACGGGCCATCACCCCGTGGGATCAACTTAGCATTCCTTTGAGACGGGAATCTATCTTTCCTTAGGTGCACCCACACTCAATCTCCCGATTCAAGAATGAGCTTTCTTCTTCCTTTGTTGGCTCGCCTCACAACTTCTTGGTTTTTCTTCTCCAACCGCAACCTCACCTTCTCATGTAGCTTTTTCATGGCCTCGGCCTGTTTGCTTCCATCCAAGCTTATCACAAGATCACTTGGCAAAGGGGTTAAATCCAAAGGGGTGAGGGGGTTGATGCCGTATACACACTCAAAGGGTGTCATCGCCGTGCTCGAGTGTATAGCACGATTATAAGCAAACTGAATCAACGGTAAGTGCTCCTCCCAAGAAGTCATTTTTCCTTTAACCATGGACCGTAGCATAGACCCTAAGGTCCTATTTACTACTTCCGTTTGGCCATCGGTTTGTGGGTGGCATGAAGTCGAAAACAACAACTTAGTACCAAGTCTATCCCACATGGACTTCCAAAAGTGGCTTAGGAATTTAGAATCCCTATCACTCACTATGGTCCTCGAAACACCATGAAGTTTTACAACATTATCAACAAAAAAAGAGGCTACGCTAGGCACATCATCACATTTAGAACAAGGAATAAAGTGAGCCATCCTAGAAAACCGATCCACCACGACAAAAATACTATCCCGCCCCCTTCTAGTCCTCGGCAATCCCAACACGAAGTCCATTGATATGTCAAGCCAAGGACGCAAAGGGGTGGACAATGGGGTGTACAACCCGTGGGGTTGGAGCCGTGACTTGGCTCCTTTGCACTCAACACATTGGCCGCAAATTTGGGCCACATCCTTGTGCATTCTAGGCCAATAAAATTGTTCTTCCAAAATTCTGAGGGTCTTCTCGACCCCAAAATGTCCCATTAGACCGCCATTGTGTGCTTCCCTCACAAATAATTCTCTCCACGAACTTGAGGGAACACACAATCGTCTACCTTTAAACAAGTATCCATCAAATTTAGTATAGGGATAGGAACCCCTATCCGTAACCCACCTATCCCTTTCCAACTCTTCACTTACCCTATAGATAGGAGCGAAGTGAGGGTTCTCAGGATATAAAGACTTGAGGCTTTCAAACCCCATCAACTTAGACGACAAAGTAGACACAAGCACATGTTTTCGGGACAAAGCATTGGCAACCACATTGTCTTTACCCTTCTTGTATTGAATAACATAATGGAAAGTTTCAAGAAATTCAATCCATTTGGCATGCTGCCGGTTAAGCTTGTCTTGTGCCCGTAGATGCTTCAAGGATTCATGATCCGTTCGGATCACGAATTCTTTAGGCCATAAATAATGTTGCCAAGTGGCCAAGGCTCTAATCAAGGCATACAACTCTAAATCATACGTAGAGTAGTTTAGAGTTGCTCCTTTGAGCTTTTCGCTAAAGTAGGCAATAGGATTCAATTCTTGCATTAAAACCGCGCCTATGCCGACTTTGCTTGCATCACATTCGACCTCAAAAGTCTTGTCAAAATTCGGCAATTGTAGCAAAGGGGACAAGATGAGCATAGCTTTCAAGTCCTCGAAGGCCTTAGCTTATTCATCTCCCCACTTGAAAGGCCGATCCTTTTTAATCACTTCGGTCAAGGGGGCGGCAATGGTGCTAAATCCTTTGACAAAACGTCTATAAAAACTAGCCAACCCATGGAAGCTTCTCACTTCATCTACGATTTTAGGAGTTGGCCAATTTTTAATGGCGTCAATCTTAGATTCATCCACTTTGACCCCTCTTGAGCTCACCACAAACCCAAGAAATACAACCTCATGGACACCAAAAGAACACTTTTCTAGATTAGCATATAACTTCTCCTTTCAGAGGATATCAAACACACATTGTAAATGCTTTACATGCTCATCTAAGGACTTACTATACACCAATACATCATCAAAATAAACAACAACAAAATTTCTGATAAATGGCTTCATCGCATGATTCATTAGCCTCATGAAAGTACTTGGAGTGTTTGTTAGGCCAAATGGCATAACCATCCATTCATAGAGACCGAATTTGGTCTTGAAGGCGGTTTTTCATTCATTACCTGGTTGCATATGAATTTGGTGATAGCCACTCCTCAAATCAATTTTAGAAAACAAACATGAACCACTCAATTCATCAAGCATATCATCTAACCTAGGAATAGGGTGGCAATATTTTACCGTTATCTTGTTGATGGCTCGATAATCAACGCACATACACCAAGTCCTATCTTTCTTGGGAACTAGTAGCACCGGAACCACACAAGGGATCATAATCTCCTTGATATATCCTTTGTTGAGGAGTTCCTCAACTTGGCGTTGCAATTCCTTGGTATCCATCGGGTTGCTCCTATAAGCCGGTTTGTTGGGCAATTATGAACTCGGCACAAAATCTATTTGGTGCTCAATTCCCCAAAGTGGGGGCAATCCTTGCGGTAGATCCTTTGGGAAGACATCCTCGTAATCCTGTAAAACATAAGAAATAGGAGGAGAAATGTAAATGTTAGTGGCGTTAGTGTTAAAACAATGAGCCAAGAGGAGCATTAGAGTGTCCTCATCATGATCCACAAATAATTCTTTCCTCCTAGCCATCATCACCACACTTCTTTGTCCCTTAGAAATTAGGAGCCCCTTGGTTTCCCCTACTCCCTCACTCTCGGGTTCCCCTTTTTTTTCCCTTATTCTCAGCCTTCTTTCCCTTTTCCCTCAATTCCCGCATCTTTTAGTATAATTCATTCACTTGGGAAGACAATAATGGATGAAGAGCGACCTTTCGGCTATTCTTCTCAAGTGTATACCGATTGGACCTTCCATCATGTTTGGTCGACCTATTGTATTTCCAAGGCCTTCCTAAAAACAAGTGACAAACTTGCATTAGTATCACATCACAGAGCACCTCGTTATGGTAGTTGGCTACCTTAAAACGTATCACACATTGCCTTATGACATTTAAATCACCGCATTCATTCAACCATTGCAACTTGTAAGGACTAGTGTGAGGTGTAGTCAGCAATTTCAAGAAGTTCACCATTGCAACACTAACCACATTCGCACAACTTCCACTATCTATCACCATAGTACACACACTTACCTTCACAAGACATTTAGTATGGAGTAAATTCTCCCGTTGGCTAGGGTCATCTATCGCCTTACTAATCATAGCACGCCTCACTACAAAGTTTGGAACCACGCACTCCCCTTCTTGCGGATAAGCATCCTCACAATCATCATCATCATGTGGCTCATTTTGGGTTTCTCTCCATCTTGAGGCTCGGCCTCATTATTTTTTTTTTAAGACCCACTTTCTCACCAAGGTAATACAATCTCCTTTCCCTTAGGATCACATTGCGCCGGTTTGGACATTCATTGGCTTTATGTCCCCAACCTTGGCATTTGAAACATTGGAACCCTTTAGGATTAGGATACTTGTGAGCTTCTTACCAGGGAGGAAATTTATGGACTGTTTTAGGCTCGGACAACCTTGTAGTGGCGGGTTGGTCCTTGTTTTTGGGACAACCCAAAGATAGTTGAACCATATCTTTCCTCCTCGGCCAACCCGAGGTTGATGGTCCCTTTGCCTTGAACGAAGACCTCTCTTTAAGCTCCCTTTCAATCTCAAGAGCCTCTTGGAAAATTCCTTCAACGGTATCAAACTTGTGAAGCGTCAAATGAGTGGAGATCTCTTTGTTCAACCCACACTTGAACCAAATAATGTCATGGCTAATTTGTTCTCCCCGATGATCAAGCTTCAACATGAGTTGTTGAAACTCGTCATAGTATGCCATAACACTTCGATTCCCTTGTCGCAAATTGTACAACCTAGCAAGCAACTCATGACAATAACTTTCGGGAAGATACAGTTGCCTCATTAGGTACCTCAACCGAAACCATGGTGGTGGTTGTCCCTCTACCAACTCGTTGCCAAACCGCTTGACGTATTCTCACCAAGTGTTAGCATAGCCTTCAAAATGAGCTATGGCATAACAACTCTTCTTCTCCTCCCAGATATCATTCACTTGAAACACTTTATCACAGGCCGACTCCCAAGCAAGATACACCTCGGGGTCAATTTCACTCTTAAATATAGGTAGGCTCAATTTGATGGTATTGATGCCTACGTCTCTCTGTAGGTGTCGGTTTCCCCTTTCTCCATACCCTCGGTATCTCCTTGGATCCACACGACCTCCTCTCATCTCTTCCTCCCTCATGTAGTCATCGTCAAAGGATCCATATCCTTCATAATCCTCTCTACCATAGTCCTCAAGGTTGACGGGACAATTTTGGACATTTGGAACTTGATTCGGAGGAATTGGATTTTGTGGAGGTGGTGGTCTTTGGTTTAGTGGAGCTTGGAAGGGGGGGTTCAGATTTTGTAGAGGCATTTGAAGTCCGAGTACCTCTTGTGGAACTTAAGACATTTGGGAATGGGGTGGTCTATTAGAGTCTCGGTTTAGAGGGTTATAAGTGGTTTGGCTTGCGGCATTTAGTGGAGCTAGTGAAAGATTTGGCAATTGTGGCCATGTTTCGGGAGTAACGGTGGCGTAGGAATTTCTATCATGTCCACTTGACGAAACATGTCGAGGAGTAGAAGGAAGAGAGTTCCTTTGACTCTCCACTTGTTCTAACCTCTCACTAATAGTTGTCACTTCTCCTCTTATAGCTCCCACTTCCGTACTCAACCTTTCAAGAGCTCGGGTCATAGCCTCAAGAGTGACCCTCATATTCTCCATTTCATTAGAATCCACGGTTTGAGATGTGGTTCCCTCCATTATCAAGGTATCACCTACACAAGAAACAAACAAGTTAGTTTAAAATACCTCTCCTCACTCACATTCTCTTGGTTCACTCACACTCAAGTTCCACAAGAGTTGTAGATTGGCTAGGAACCCGTGAATCCGTAAGGTATGAGTATGCTCTTGCCCGAAATGGATTCTTGTTTGAAACTCAAAGAATTCTCGTCGGACTAGAGCCAAGAGTTACAACGTATTCAAACGACAAAAGCACACAAACAAACGTTGACACGAACACAAGGCTTCAAGTGACTAATTGACAAGCTAGTAGGAATGTACTAGCTTGTTAATTGGTCCTCAAGTCAATTAGAAGAAACTAGGAATTAATAATTAGAAACTAGAACATCCAAATTTGAGCTTAATTATCACGTGAACAATAACTAGGGTGACGTGGCAGCATGTCAATGGACGCGGGTCCACATAAATAGTTCATCAACTTGAAGTCTTAGTCCCCTTAGATCTTTTGTAATGGATGACTTGTTATTGGGATGGAAAACATAAAGTGTTGTAACATTTTTCAAACCCCCTTTTTTTTTCATAACACAATTCTCTTTTTCATTAAGCTCAACTTTAGATTTAGACACCCTTTGTGTTGATGAGAAAGAAACCAACACAAGAAACAACTAAACAAGTAAAACTTTTGTAGATCTACAACCAATTTTTTTACCAAAATGTTCAAGAACACACTTTTTGGTAAGAGCTTTCCAAGATTGTTTTTGTAAGAACAAAACCTAGCCTTGATCTTTGATACCAAATCATACAATGCTAAGTGTGTATCAAGAGATTCCAACCAACACAAGAACAACAAGATGAACAACAAAGTGCTAGTGAATCAAAAATGACCACACACGGCTTCACTAGGCTTGCAACACTTGTTTGGACTAGAAAAGTGAGTTTAACAACAAGAACAACAAAGACAATATTGCTAGTGAATCAAAAGAGCCCCACACGGCTTCACTAGACTTTAATATTCAACAACACAATGTTAACAAGATTTACAAAGAAATAGATAGAAACTTGACACACAATATTCATTAATCTAAGAACCCTAACAAGAGAAAGGACCCTAAGACTAGTAAATATCAATACCAAGTTCTTACTTGGACCAAGAGGAACTCAAAGAACGTCAAGAGCCTAGTTTCTAGCCAAGATACAACACTAGTATCACTCTACTAGTGAGAATTTGGTTTTGGCCTCTCCAAATGATGAGAAAGAGAAGTAAAAAATTTACAAGTCTTTGTTTCTTGAATAATAGGAATGAACTAAAGCAAGACTAGCCCTATTACATGGCTTATATAGCCACTGAGAAAGGAGGGACAAAGACCAAATTACCCTTGGCATTTAAGTGAGTGGGTTTGGGGTGTCTTGGTGGGCCTCTTTATATTTTATTAAATATAGGCCCTTAGATGGGCTCACAAGGGCCTCACACATGGCCAAGAATGTGAACAAGGCTTGGAGTCGTTGCAACTCACGTGCTTGTCTTCGTGTGAAAGGTCTCGAGCTAGGAATTCCTGTATCAGAAGATGCACACAAGCCATGCAAGAACAAAGATGAATTGATAGATTTATTCAAGAGGTCAAATTCAGTCGAAGCCGGGACAATTTCTCAAATTTAGTTGAAGCCGAGACAATTTCTAATCCAAGGAGGAGTCTTGAAAATATGTCTCAAAAATAAAGTAGGAGTAGATAATTTTAGTAGTTTTAAATTATTAGAGTCGACTTAGGAATTAGTTATCTTTTTGTTAGTTGAATAGGAATTAGTTATCCCAATTTAAATTAAAGTGTAGTTAGAAATTTAACTATAAATATATGTTTTGAGTTATTAATAAAATAATTCTCTTTAGTAATACAATTGCAGTATATTTTTCTCTCCAACTCTTTCTCTATTATTTCTCTAATTTCAAAGATAAAAACCAACAAATAATATATCAGATTAACATAACAACTATGAAATTTCCATTTAGTTTTCTTCCAAAGCCAGTGGTCCATTTGCTTTACTAATCAAATGTTTGAAACAACACGTAGTGCCGTTATCAAGAGGCTGAATATTCAAAAATGTGCTAATCACCAAGATTAAATAAAAGGAGAAAGACAAACCAGAAGAAAGAAATTATCCCCCAAGATCTGATGAGACAGTACAAGAGCCACTAGCAAAACAAAAGTACAAAGTAAACATAAATTTGCATGGAATTTGGCTCTCAAGTCTAAATCATATGGCATCAATAGTGAATATTAGTTTCTTCCTGCTTTTTCTATTGTCTTTCTTCTCTAATTACATACAAAATATTCCTACTACAACGGGTGTAATCACTGCAAATCAATTCATCATAAATGGTCAAACTGTATTTTCATCCCTTGGAAGTTGGAACCTTTGAGATGTTAAGAGAAATAACTAATTGATCAGCAGGCTTGTTTTTGTAGACCAAACAAAGAGAAAATAACTTGATTAGCCAAAGCATTTCGACATCATAAATGGAAATGCTCGTGGCTTATTGTATCTCTATCAAGATTCTCGACTATGGAAAGCAATGTGTTGCTAGACCTAGAAATGAATTCAAAGATATCAGACTTCGGCATGAATAGATATTTTGTAGGGAATGAGATGGATGAAAATGCAAGTGGTGTGGTCGGGACATGGTAAGAATCTCCATACCATATGTATGAAGTACTCTCATATAGCCTCTCACTTTAATTTATTTTCGTGGTCTTATTTTGCACAGTGGCTACATGTCCCAGAATATGCAACAAATGGGATTTTCTCAGTAAAATCAGGTGTTTAACTTTGGCGTCTTGTTAGTATAGATTGCGGAAATTTTCCATCAAGATCACAACCTTAACCTTCTCGGTCATGTAGGCATTCTTTACATTGTCTGTACTACATATATATATCATTTTTTTTCCTTTCTTAACAACATATGGAATTTATCAATTTCTAGTTGCAATAGAAGCGTAGAAAATAGCCACTTCATAATAATGGAAAAAACAAATAAACAAACACGGACACAGATCACACACAGTGAAACAAACACATTCTTGAAGAAAGTCAACGTGCCAATTTTCTGCAAGTTTTGGGGTCGAAAACTTTGGGATAAAAGTCCAGATGACTAATGAATTTTGTGTGTGAACCTGTATTTGTAATTTGAATCCTCCTCAAAAGTCAGGTCTATTCAGAATGGTCATAACCTACAGGTATAAATAATTACTAATTAGGAAGAAAAAGTATCAGATTAATCTCACAACAATGAAATTTCCATCATATTATGATCTATTTGTTTTGATAATCAAATGTTTGAAACCTAAGTTACTCGGACTCTTCATTTTCGGTGTCGCACCCGTGTCGACACGACATGGGTGTGGAATCCGTACCCGATTTGATCAACTGATTTTGGGTACTTTGACCAAAATCTATTGGGAAAGTCCGATAGATTTAAGAAATTTTGTAATCAAAACAAAAGCTAAGGTGAAATTGAAGAAAATGGAATACTTTGTATATAGAAACTTCTATATTATTGCTTTTCTTTTTATCTCCTTTTAGGATTTTCTTCTTTGAACAATATTTCTCTTCAAGTTTTCCACATAATATCTCATAATTTATGTTTTGTAATTCTATTTCAGGTATTTAAATTATTTTTTACCGAATCCCCATACCTGTATCCATCTCTAGATCCATATCCCCAAATCTTTTAATTGAGACCATAAAGGATCTGACCTCTAGATCCGTACCCGTATGGGACACCCGAGTCCGAGCAACTTAGTTTGAAACAACATGTAGTGCCGTTGTTAATCGGTTATGAATATTCAAAAAACGTGCTAATCAATTCACATGGAATTTGGTTGTCAAGTCTAAATCATATCCAGTATATAGGCAGCCAAAGGCTTAGGCATCATCAATGCATCAATAAATGGAAGCTAGTTTCTTCCTTTTTTCTCTATTATCTTTCTACTCTACTATTCACGAGATTTCTACTACTACAGATGTAATAACAACTAATCAATACATCATAGATGGTGAAACTTTTGTTTCATCTTCGGGAACCTTTGAGATGGGATTTTTTAGCCCCAAAGGTTCCTCCAAGCGATACATTGGGATATGGTATAAGCAAATTCTTCCTGTACAAACAGTAGTAAGGGTTGCCAATAGAGAGAAACCGCTCACCAATACATCTTTATTCATTTTGAAGGTCACCAAGACGGGAATACTTGCTCTTCTCAATGAAAAGAATGAAATAATATGGTCCACTAACACCTTACGATCAGTCCAAAATCCAGTAGCACTACTTTTGGATTCTGGTAATCTTGTTGTAAAAGATGCAAATGATGAAACTCAAGAAAATTTCCTATGGAAGAGCTTCGATTTTTCTACAGATACGCAGTTGCTTGGTATGAAGCTTGGCAAGAATTTTTAAACTGGGCATGAGGCTTACCTTTCAACTTAGAAGAATGATAATGAACCAACTCTAGGGGATTTCACTCTCCACTTGGATCCTACTGGATACCTACAGATCCTCCTCAAACGTGACACAAGTGTATCAACTCGCTCAGGACCATGGAATGTTTTATATTGGAGTTGGGGACCCCCACTGTTAGCATGATGTAAATATTGTATATATTAATGTATCCATATATTGTTGTATATTAGTGTAATTACATAGATTTGATTTAGTAATTAAAGAGAAAAATAGTGGCTTTAGTAGAGCAGATTTGGTGGGATAGAATAACGAATTTAGAGGGATAGAAAAGTTGATCTTTAGGGATAGGAAGATGGATCTTTAGGGATGTAATCATTGAATATTTTCTATTTAATGGCAAGACTCTCAATATTGAGAGGCATTCAACAGAAAATTGACATAGTATCAGAGCCTTCTCTTGGCTATATTGTTTCATAGAGTTCATTTGTGGTTCCTTTCAGCCTTTCTGAAAAATTTCAATTTTTGTTGATTGTTCCTTGGCAATTAACACCTTGGACTTTGATCTTGGTCATTTTGGTTATTCTTTTTGAGTCTGTGTTTCTAGTTTTCATAAATATGACTTCATATCAGTTTGAATCATTCAGTGTTCATTTCACTGGAAAGAATTTTTTGTTATGAGAGTTTTAGTTTTAGTTATTTGTCACTGGAAAAGAACTATGGGGCTATACAAATGGAGCTGATCCTGCTCCTACTGATCCTACAAAGTTAGGTGAATGAAAGATTAAAGATGCTCGGGTGATGACATAGATTTTAGGATCAATTGACCCTCTTATTGTTCTTAATCTCAGGCCTTACAAGATAGCTAAAGCCATGTGGAATTATTTACAAAGGGTTTACAAACAAGATAATAGTGCCCGGCGATTTCACTTAGAGTATGGAATTGCTAATTACTCTCAAGGAGGTCTTTCTGTTCGGGATTATTTTTTTGGATTTCAAAACTTATGGGCTGAATTTACTGATATTGTTTATGCTAAAATACCTACCGAATCTCTCTTTGTAATTCAACAAGTTCATGAGCAAAGCAAACGAGATCAATTTTTGATGATGTTACGCTCTGAGTTTGAGAGTGTTCGCTCCCACTTGATGAATCATGATCCGTCTCCATCTTTGGATGTTTGTTTTAGGGAATTACTTCGTGAAGAGCAGCGTTTTGTCACACAAAATGCTTTCAAGCAAGCTGATGATATTGTTGTTGCATTTGCTGCCCAAGGTAAAGGAAAGGGTAAGGACATGACTAGAACTTAATGCTACAGTTGCAAGGGATATGGTCATATTGCTAGCAATTGTGGAAGGAAGTTTTGTAATTATTGCCAACAGCAAGGACACATTATCATAGTGTGTCTCACACACCCTCAAACCTGTAAGGTTAATGCTTTTCAAGCGGTGACAAATGGTTTTACTACTGAGAACTCATTTTTAAGACAAGTTCTTACTCCTGAAATGGTAAGACAAATGATCATGTCAGCCTTTTCATCTTTAGGTCTACAAGGTAATGATCTTGCATCTAATTTTTGGCTTGTTGATTCTGGAGCTTCCAATCATATGGACAACTTATCTAGTATGCTAAAAAATATTCGTAAGTATTATGGTCCATCACAAATTCAAGTTGCCAATGGTAGTAATTTACCTATTACCAAGGTTGGGGATATTACTAAAACTTTCAACAATGTTTTTATGTCACCAAAGCTCTCCACTAGTCTTATTTCAGTTGTACAATTGGTAGATAACAATTGTGATGTGAATTTTTCTTGTAATGGTTGTCTTGTGTAGGATTAGGTGTTGGGGACGATAATTGCGAAGGGGACTAAAGTTGGACAACTGTTTTCTATACATTTTTTCATTCCTCGTGTTCTATCATTTTGTAAGACCCTGCAAAATCCTAAGTCTAATTCATCCCCTTAAAGCTTGAAAAGGGATCCAACATTTAGATAATTTTTGCTAAGTGTTAAGGACTTAGTTTCTTTTAAGCCTTCAAACTTCGGGGATTTATTTCACGACCTTCCTGACCTTCGTTTTTTTGATTTTCAAGTTGATTCACGATGGGGAAAGTCAATAGTACATCTTGGGTGCATTTTAGGGGCATAACACACTAGTTTAAAATGTCTTTGAAATGCTCCATCATTCCGGGCACATCTTGGGCGCATTTCAGGGGCATAACACACTGGTTTGAAATGCTCAAGCATTCCGGGTGCATTTCAGGCCCCAATTTTAGGGTCAACTTTCAATGATCATAACTTTCTGTATATAATGAACCGAGATAGCTGCTATATATCAAATGGAAGATCTTTGATTCTTCTTTCCAATGCAACTAATTTTATCCAAATCCAACAACGGAGTAAAATGTTATGCCCAATTTACTTCATCCTGTCAACCTATCAATAGAGGGACTTCTGCGACTTTTTTTATTTCCTTAGGGGTATTTTAGTCTTTCCCCCCACTATTATTCAACCATAAACACGAGATTAAACCCCCATTTCAGTAAAATATACTCTTTTATCTCAAAGTCTCTCAAGAACAAGAAGAGGGGTTTCCAAATCAAGATCCAAATCTCAAGGATTTTTCCATCAATCTTCCCAAATCAAGCATCAAGGTATGTTAAGTGTTCATCCTTGGGTATCCTTTCACCCTTGGAGTTCAAGAATCTCTTTCAAAACTACAAGTTAGTTGATGTTATAAATATCATGTTGAATCTAAGTTTAATCTTGATTATGATGTTAGATTGGGTTTTATATTCTATGATTTATCTCAAGCTTCATGAAAACTAGTTAATTGTAACGTCCCGAAGTTTTCTTAGCTAAGTCTTGTCCCTAAAGTAGCAGACTTTAGCTTCTAGAATTAATTATATTCTTTTCCCAGTAAAATTCCTTAGATTTCAAATTTTCATTACGTAGATGACTGGATAAGCTTTCCGTCGATATAAGATTCGTCCAAGACGGGCACTCGGTGAAGAAGTTATGACTATTTTGTGTTGGTCGTAAAACATCGTCATTCTAGTGTTTAGCGCATCGCGGAGAGGGTTTAATTAGCAATTGTCAAATTCTAGTGGGACCTCGCGATAGTGGCGCATAGAGGAGGATCCCAATTTCGCATTCCTCAATTTTCAGTGAGCCACCGCGATAGTGGTGCGTCGCGGTGGCCCATAAAATCGGGTGTCACACCCCTTTTTTTTACTCTAAAAGATTCGTTTTAAGTTCGAAAGGGTTTATTATTAAGTGACAAAATGAAGATTTGTTTTGAAAAGAATTCACTAGATTCGAAACTCAGAGTCGCCACTTGGCATAAATCGGGTGTGCCAAGTCACCCATGGATATCCTTTTTCAAAGCGATTTTGACTCTGTAACACTGATCCGCGAACAGAGATTCCGGCTAAGGAATTCTGTTGACCGAGGGGAAGGTGTTAGGCACCCCTCAATCCCGTGGTTCGACCATCGTCGCTTGGTAGATCGTATCGGCTAATCTGACATTACGAATGTATAAACCACATAAAAGCACGTAAAACAATCAAACCAACAAACAAAATAGAACGAATCAAAAATAGTGTCCAGTCCGAGTTATACAGTCCCAAAAATAGAAAAAATACGAAAATGTAAATCCTATTCTAAACTAACCCTAGACTAAGCTTCAATGCCTCACCCGATGCCTCGGGCCTTCATCGCGATCGTCCTCCAAGTAAAAGATACTTCGGGGCATTCCCCGAATAAATCAATACAAATCTCTCGGGGTATTCCCCGGCTAAATGAATACACTTTAAATGAGAAAAGACCACAATCATTCGACAATATTTCAAACATTCCACAGGATTTCCAACATTCAATCAAAGCTATCGATTCTAAACATTTGCCTACCTGACCTATTTGCCTAAACCAATCGATGTATCATGTTACAACCAAATTCAAATTAACGTTCCTTTCAAGTTATACGAACAATGAAATCAAACTAACCAAAATCGCCAATTATATCAAGTTTCCAATTCTCACCTACAAACCCATTTTTAACCACAACAATTAACACATGCTTTGATTATTAAATCACGTCTCAAAATCCGCAATCAACATCCTTCACAAACAAACAACGAAGATTCGAACTAAGCACACAACATATAAATCATTCATACCCACGACATTAATAAAAAAAAATAAGATAAAAGTAAAGATCGGGAGAAGAAATGGACCTCAAAGCTTTCGATTGATTTTAATAAGAGAGATAAGAGCTGATCCAAGAACCCCGAAGAATACCAACAGAACCTCAAATTTGACTCTCTCAATTAGTTAAGAACCAGCTCAGCAATGTGATAATCGACCTCCATTCCGAACAAGAGATATCTTCAAACAAAATCAACGAACAAATAAAACTGAACACTGGATCTTTGTATCTGTGGATAATTGTGTGTACGTGAAGAAGAGATCAAAACAAAAAAAATGGAATCTTTGGGGTGAGTATGTGAGGATCTTTGTATCTGTGGATAATTGTGTGTACGTGAAGAAGAGATCAAAACAAAAAAAATGGAATCGTTTCCAGTGAGCTCTGTCCAATCCCCTTAAAACAAAATGGTTCCTTGTGGGCTTTCCTGGAAGTTTCCTAGTGGGGCCCCTTTCTAATGTTTATCCCTTTTTATCTTTATGGACAAGAAATATGAGGGGGAAGGGGTCACGTGGGTATAGGTTGTTGGGGGTAGGGGTATGGGTAATGTGTCTTCTTTTAATTGAAAGGGTTGTTAGGATGTTAAAAAGAATAAAAGTTTGTTAGGAATTTTGTTGAGAGTTATATTTTTTTGTATTTTTGTGGGATGTAATTACATGGGTGAGGGTACACGGTAGGATAAGGTAAAAATAGGTAAAATGATATCGGGGAGAGACGAAATTACATGTCTACATCATGCCCCCTTTGAATGTAAACACATTGTGTTTTCTGACAAAGAAGTAAACAACGAGAACGAATTTTGTCCCGATCATTATTCAAAGAGAGGAGTAAAAGAAAGAAGGACAACCGAATCTTGTCGGACACCCTACCTACCCAAGTCATGAGGAAGTCAAGTGACAGGTGTTTCAAAGGATTGGAAAGAGATGGACTATACCGAGTCGGAGAGTCGAGTGAGGTTCCATCGAGGTTTCGGTCCACGACTCTATCATTACATCAAAATGAAGATTACAAGTTAAAACATAAATAAAATTACAAAAATCTTATCTATGCAGCTTCTATTGGACTCTTGACTCGCTACTTCATGATCCAATTCTTCAGGAGGGCTCCTGATTTGCAATTTCTTCAACTTGTTGTCTGACTTTCAATTATTTCACCTTATTGCTTAACTTTCAATTTCCTCACCCTATTCTTCAAGCGAACTCCTGACTTGCTATTTTTCAATCGGCTAACTTCCAACTTTTCACGTCGTTGCTTTGTTTTCAACTTCTTCACCTTGTTGCTTGACTTTCAGCTTCTTCACTTTGTTGCTTGACTTTTCATTTATTCACCCTGTTCTCCAGGCGGGCTCCTGAAATCACATCAAAACTAAAAGGAAAATTATCCTAAACAAAGATTATTATAAAGAGATTTCATTTTTTGAAAGTAATGTCTCATTCTTCGGGAGGGTCCTGAAAAAAAAGTAAAATCCCATTTTTCAAGAGGGTCCTGAACAGAAAGTAAAATCCCATTTTCCAGGAAGGCCCTGAACCTAAAGTAAATTCCCATTTTTCAAGAGGGTCCTGGACAGAAAGAAAAATCCCATTTTAA
Source organism: Capsicum pubescens (assembly GCA_030864215.1). Taxonomy (NCBI): domain Eukaryota; kingdom Viridiplantae; phylum Streptophyta; class Magnoliopsida; order Solanales; family Solanaceae; genus Capsicum; species Capsicum pubescens. The sequence continues at coordinate 18,870,814 of CM061541.1, read as the reverse complement.
AGGAGGGTCCTGAACAGAAAGCAAAATCCCATTTTTTAGGAGGGTCCTGAACCTAAAGTAAATTCTCATATTTAAGGAGGGTCCTAAACAGAAAGTAAAGTCCCATTTTTCAGGAGGGTCCTGAACAGAAAGTAAATTCCCATTTTTCAGGAGGGTCCTGAACATAAAGAAAATTCCTATTTTTCAGGAGGGTCCTGAACAGAAAGTAAAATCCCATTTTCCAGGAGGGTCCTGAACAAAAAGTAAAATCCCATTTTTCAGGAGGGTCCTGAACCTAAAGTAAAGTCTCATTTTTTAGGAGGGTCCTGAACAGAAAGTAAAATCTTATTTTTCAAGAGGGTCCTGAACAGAAAGTACAATTCTATTTTTCAGGAGGGTCCTGAACAGAAAGTAAAATCCCATTTTCCAGGAGGGTCCTGGACAAAAAGTAAATTCCCATTTTTCAGGAGGGCCCTGAATAGAAATCAAAATCCCATTTTTGAGAAAGGTCCTGAACAGAAAGTAAAATTCCATTTTTCAGGAGGGTCCAGAATCTAAAGGAAATTCTCATTTTTCAGGAGGGTTCTGAACAAAAAGTAAAGTCCCATTTTTCAGGAGGGTCCTGAATAGAAAGTAAATTCCCATTTTTAGGAGGGTCCTGAACAGAAAGTAAATTCCCATTTTTCAGGAGGGTCCTGAACAGAAAGTAAAATCCCATTTTCCAGGAGGGTCCTGAACAGAAAGAAAAATCCTATTTTTCAGGAGGGTCCTGAACCTAAAGTAAAGTCCAATTTTTCAAGAGGGTCCTGAACAGAAAGTAAAATCCCATTTTTCAGGAGGGTCCTTAACAGAAAGTAAATTCTCATTTTTCAGGAATGTCCGGAACAGAAAGTAAAATCCCATTTTCCAGGAGGGTCCTGAACAGAAAGGAAAATCCCATTTTTCAGAAGGGTCCTGAACCTAAAGTAAAGTCCAATTTTTCTAGAGGATCCTGAACAGGAAGTAAAATCCCATTTATCAGGAGAATCCTGAACAGAAAATAAAATCCCATTTTTCAGGAGGGTCCTGAACAGAAAGTAAAGCCCCATATTCCAGGAGGGTTCTGAACAGAATGTAAAATCCTATTTTCCAGGAGGGTCCTGAACAGAAAAGTAAAGTCCCATTTTTCAGAATGGTCCTGAACAGAAAGTAAAGTCCCATTTTTCAGGAGGGTCCTGAACAGAAAGTAAAGTCCCATTCTTCAGGAGGGTCCTGAACAGAGAGTAAAATCCTATTTTTCAGGAGGGTCCTGAACAGAAAGTAAAGTCTCATTTTTCAGGAGGGTCCTGAATAGAAAGAAAAATCCCATTTTCTAGGAGGGTCCTGAGAAGAAAGTAAATTCCAATTTTTTAGGAGGGTCCTGAACAGAAAGTAAAGTCCTATTTTTTAGGAGGGTCCTGAACAGATAGTAAATTTCCATTTTTCAGGAGGGTCCTGAACAGAAAGTAAAATCTTATTTTTTAGGAGGGTCCTGAACAAAAAGTAAAAACCCATTTTACAGGATGGTCCTGAACAAAAAGTATAATCACATTTTTCAGAAGGGTCTTGAGTAGAAAGTAAATTCCCATATTTTAGGAGGGTCCTGAACATAAAGTAAAATCCCAATATTCAGGAGGGTCCTGAACAGAATGAAAATTCCCATTTTTCAGGAGGGGCCTGAACAGAAAGTAAAATCCCATTTTTCAAGAGGGTACTGAGCAGTAGGTAAATTCTCATTCTTCAAGAGGGTTCTGAACTGAAAGTAAAATCCTATTTTTCAGGAAGGTCCTGAATAGAAAGTAAAGTCCCATTTTTCAGGAGGGTCCTGAAGAGAAAGTTAAATCATATTTTTAGTAGGATCCTGAACAGAAAATAAAGTCCCATTCTTCAGGAGGGTTCTGAACTGAAGGTAAATTCTCATTCTTTAGGAGGGTCTAGAATTGAAAGTAAAATCCCAATTTTAAGAAGGGTCCTGAATAGAAAGTAAATTCCCATTTTTCAGGAGGCTCCTGAACAGAAAGTAAAATTCTATTTTTCAGGAGGGTCCTAAATAAAAAGTAAAATCTCATTTTTCAAGACGGTCTGAACAGAAAGTAAAATCCCATTTTTCAGGAAGGTCTTGAACAGAAAGTAAATTGCCATTTATCAGGAGGATCCTGAACAGAAAGAAAAATCTCATTACCTGGGAGGGTCCTGAACAGAAAGTAAAGTCCAATTTTTTAGGAGGGTCCTGAACAGAAAGTAAAATTCCATTTTTCAGGAGGGTGCTAAACAGAAAGTAAAATCTAATTTTATAGGAGGGTCCTGAACAGAAAGTAAAGTCCCATTTTTCAGGAGGGTCCTGAACAAAAAGTAAAATCCCATTTTTCAGGAGGGTCCTGGACAGAAAGTAAATTCTTATTTTTTAGGAGGGTCCTGAACAGATAATAAAATCCCATTTTTCAGAAGGGTCCTGAACAGAAAGCAAATTCCTTTTTTTAGGAGGGTCCTGAACAGAAAGAAAAATTCCATTTTTCAGGAGGGTCCTGAGCAGAAGATAAATTTCCATTCTTCATGAGGGTCCTGAACTGAAAGTAAAATCCCAGTTTTTAGGAGGGTCCTGAACAGAAAGTAAAATCCCATTTTTTAGGAGTGTCCTGAACAACAAATAAAGTCCCATTTTTCGGAGGGTCCTGATCTAAAGGTAAATTCCCATTCTTCGGGAGGGTCCTAAACTGAAAGTAGAATCCTATTTTTCAGGAGGGTCCTGAATAGAAAGTAAAGTCCTATTTTTCAGGAGGGTCCTAAATAGAAAGTAAAGTCCCATGCATCAGGAGGGTCCTGAACTGAAAGTAATGTCCCATTCTTCTGGAGGGTCCTTAACAGAATGTAAAATCCCATTTTTCAGGAGGGTCCTGAACAGAAAGTAAAATCCCATTTATCAGGAGGGTCCTGAACCTAAAGTAAATTTTCATTTTTCAGGAGGGTTTGAACAGAAAGTAAAGTCCCATTTTTCAGGAGGGTCCAGAGTAGAAAGTAAATTCCCATTTTTTTGGAGGGTCCTGAATAAAAAGTAAATTCCTATTTTTCAGGAGGGTCCTGAACAGAAAGTAAAATCCTATTTTCTAGTAAGGTCCTGAACAGAAAGTAAAATCTCATTTTTTAGGAAGGTCTTGAACCTAAAGTAATGTCTAATTTTTCAGGAGGGTCTTGAACAGATAGTAAAATCCCATTTTTCAGGAGGGTCCTGAACAAAAAGTAAAATCCCATTATTCAGGAAGGTCCTGAACATAAAGTTATGTTCTATTTTCCAGAATGATTCTGAACAAAAAGTAAAATCATATTTTCCAGGAGGGTCCTGAACAGAAAAGTAAAGTCTCATTTTTCAGGAGGGTCCTGAATCGAAAGAAAAATCCCATTTTCTAGGAGGTTCCTGAGAAGAAAGTAAATTCCAATTTTTTAGGAGGGTCCTGAACAGAAAGTAAAGTCCTATTTTTTAGGAGGGTCCTGAACAGATAGTAAATTTCAATTTTTCAGGAGGGTCCTGAACAGAAAGTAAAATCTCATTTTTTAGGAGGGTCCTGAACAAAAAGTAAAGACCCATTTTACAGAATAGTCCTGAACAAAAAGTATAATCACATTTTTCAGAAGGGTCTTGAGTAGAAAGTAAATTCCCATATTTTAGGAGGGTCCTGAACATAAAGTAAAATCCCAATATTCAGGAGGGTCCTGAACAGAATGAAAATTCCCATTTTTCAGGAGGGTCCTGAACAGAAAGTAAAATCCCATTTTTCAAGAGGGTACTGAGCAGTAGGTAAATTCTCATTCTTCAAGAGGGTTCTGAACTGAAAGTAAAATCCTATTTTTCAGGAAGGTCCTGAATTGAAAGTAAAGTCCCATTTTTCAGGAGGGTCCTGAACAGAAAGTAAAATTCCATTTTTCAGGAGGGTGCTAAACAGAAAGTAAATCTAATTTTATAGGAGGGTCCTGATCAGAAAGTAAAGTCCCATTTTTCAGGAGTGTCCTGAACAAAAAGTAAAATCCCATTTTTGAGGAGGGTCCTGGACAGAAAGTAAATTCATATTTTTTAGGAGGGTCCTGAACAGATAATAAAGTCCCATTTTTCAGAAGGGTCCTGAACAGAAAGTAAATACCTATTTTTAGGAGGGTCCTGAACAGATAGTAAAATTCCATTTTTCAGGAGGGTCCTGAGCAGAAGGTAAATTTTCATTCTTCATGAGGGTCCTGAACTGAAAGTAAAATCCCATTTTTTAGGAGGGTCCTGAACAAAAAGTAAAATCCCATTTTTTAGGAGTGTCCTGAACAAAAAATAAAGTACCATTTTTCCGGAGGGTCCTGAACTAAAGGTAAATTCCCATTCTTCGGGAGGGTCTTAAACTTAAAGTAGAATCCTATTTTTCAGGAGGGTCCTGAATAGAAAGTAAAGTCCTATTTTTCAGGAGGGTCCTAAACAGAAAGTAATGTCCCATGCTTCAGGAGGGTCCTGAACTGAAAGTAATGTCCCATTCTTCTGGAGGGTCCTTAACAGAAAGTAAAATCCCATTTTTCAGGAGGGTCCGGAACAGAAAGTAAATTCTCATTTTTCAGGAGGGTCCGAAACAGAAAGTAAAATCCCATTTTCCAGGAGGGTCCTGAACAGAAAGGAAAATCCCATTTTTCAGGAGGGTCCAGAGTAGAAAGTAAATTCCCATTTTTTGGAGGGTCCTGAACGAAAAGTAAATTCCTATTTTTCAGGAGGGTCCTGAACAGAAAGTAAAATTCTATTTTCCAGTAAGGTCCTGAACAGAAAGTAAAATCTCATTTTTCAGGAAGGTCTTGAACCTAAAGTTATGTCTAATTTTTCAGGAGGGTCTTGAACAGATAGTAAAATCCCATTTTTCAGGAGGGTCCTGAACAGAAAGTAAAATCCCATTATTCAGGAAGGTCCTGAACATAAAGTTATGTTCTATTTTCCAGAATGATTCTGAACAAAAAGTAAAATCCTATTTTCCAGGAGGGTCCTGAACAGAAAAGTAAAGTCTCATTTTTCAGGAGGGTCCTGAACAGAAAGAAAAATCCCATTTTCTAGGAGGGTCCTGAGAAGAAAGTAAATTCCAATTTTTTAGGAGGGTCTTGAACAGAAAGTAAAGTCCTATTTTTTAGGAGGGTCCTGAACAGATAGTAAATTTCTATTTTTCAGGAGGGTCCTGAACAGAAAGTAAAATCTCATTTTTTAGGAGGGTCCTGAACAAAGAGTAAAGACCCATTTTACAGGATGGTCCTGAACAAAAAGTATAATCACATTTTTCAGAAGGGTCTTGAGTAGAAAGTAAATTCCCATATTTTAGGAGGGTCCTGAACATAATGTAAAATCCCAATATTCAGGAGGGTCCTGAACAGAATGAAAATTCCCATTTTTCAGGAGGATCCTGAACAGAAAGTAAAATCCCATTTTTCAAGAGGGTACTGAGCAGTAGGTAAATTCTCATTCTTCAAGAGGGTTCTGAACTGAAAGTAAAATCCTATTTTTCAGGAAGGTCCTGAATAGAAAGTAAAGTCCCATTTTTCAGGAGGGTCCTGAAGAGAAAGTTAAATCCTATTTTTAGTAGGGTCCAGAACAGAAAATAAAGTCCCATTCTTCAGGAGGGTTCTAACCTGAAGGTAAATTCTCATTCTTTAGGAGGGTCTAGAATTGAAAGTAAAATCCCAATTTTAAGAAGGGTCCTGAATAGAAAGTAAATTCCCATTTTTCAGGAGGCTCCTGAACAGAAAGTAAAATTCTATTTTTCAGGAGGGTCCTAAACAAAAAGTAAAATCCCATTTTTCAAGACGATCTGAACAGAAAGTAAAATCCCATTTTTCAGGAAGGTCTTGAACAGAAAGTAAATACCCATTTATCAGGAGGATCCTGAACAGAAAGAAAAATCTCATTTCCTGGGAGGGTCCTGAACAGAAAGTAAAGTCTAATTTTTTAGGAGGGTCCTGAACAGAAAGTAAAATTCCATTTTTCAGGAGGGTGCTAAACAGAAAGTAAAATCTAATTTTATAGGAGGGTCCTGAACAGAAAGTAAAGTTCCATTTTTCAGGAGGGTCCTGAACAAAAAGTAAAATCCCATTTTTCAGGAGGGTCCTGGACAGAAAGTAAATTCTTATTTTTTAGGAGGGTCCTGAACAGATAATAAAATCCCATTTTTCAGAAGGGTCCTGAACAAAAAGTAAATTCCTATTTTTAGGAGGGTCCTGAACAGAAAGTAAAATTCCATTTTTCAGGAGGGTCCTGAGCAGAAGATAAATTTCCATTCTCCATGAGGGTCCTGAACTGAAAGTAAAATCCCATTTTTAGGAGGGTCCTGAACAGAAAGTAAAATCCCATTTTTTAGGAGTGTCCTGAACAAAAAATAAAGTCCCATTTTTCCGGAGGGTCCTGAAACAAAGGTAAATTCCCATTCTTCGGGAGGGTCCTAAACTGAAAGTAGAATCCTATTTTTCAGGAGGGTCCTGAATAGAAAGTAAAGTCCTATTTTTCAGGAGGGTCCTAAACAGAAAGTAAAGTCCCATGCATCAGGAGGGTCCTGAACTGAAAGTAATGTCCCATTCTTCTGGAGGGTTCTTAACAGAAAGTAAAATCCCATTTTTCAGGAGGGTCCTGAATAGATAGTAAAATCCCATTTATCAGGAAGGTCCTGAACCTAAAGTAAATTTTCATTTTTCAGGAGGGTTTGAACAGAAAGTAAAGACCCATTTTTCAGGAGGGTCCAGAGTAGAATGTAAATTCCCATTTTTTTGGAGGGACCTGAACAAAAAGTAAATTCCTATTTTTCAGGAGGGTCCTGAACAGAAAGTAAAATCCTATTTTCCAGTAAGGTCCTGAACAGAAAGTAAAATCTCATTTTTCAGGAAGGTCTTGAACCTTAAGTAATGTCTAATTTTTCAGAAGGGTCTTGAACAGATAGTAAAATCCCATTTTTCAGGAGGGTCCTGAACAGAATGTAAAATCCCATTATTCAGGAAGGTCCTGAACATAAAGTTATGTTCTATTATCCAGAATGATTCTGAACAAAAAGTAAAATCCTATTTTCCAGGAGGGTCCTGAAAAGAAAAGTAAAGTCTCATTTTTCAGGAGGGTCCTGAACAGAAAGAAAACTCCCATTTTCTAGGAGGGTCCTGAGAAGAAAGTAAATTCCAATTTTTTAGGAGGGTCCTGAACAGAAAGTAAATTCCTATTTTTTAGGAGGGTCCTGAACAGATAGTAAATTTCCATTTTTCAGGAGGGTCCTGAACAGAAAGTAAAATCTCATTTTTTAGGAGGGTCCTGAACAAAAAGTAAAGACCCATTTTACAGGATGGTCCTGAACAAAAAGTATAATCACATTTTTCAGAAGGGTCTTGAGTAGAAAGTAAATTCCCATATTTTAGGAGGGTCCTGAACATAAAGTAAAATCCCAATATTCAGGAGGGTCCTGAAAAGAATGAAAATTCCCATTTTTCAGGAGGGTCCTGAACAGAAAGTAAAATCCCATTATTCAAGAGGGTACTGAGCAGTAGGTAAATTCTCATTCTTCAAGAGGGTTCTGAACTGAAAGTAAAATCCTATTTTTCAGGAAGGTCCTGAATAGAAAGTAAAGTCCCATTTTTCAGGGGGGTCCTGAAGAGAAAGTTAAATCCTATTTTTAGTAGGGTCCTGAACAGAAAATAAAGTCCCATTCTTCAGGAGGGTTCTGAACTGAAGGTGAATTCTCATTCTTTAGGAGGGTCTAGAATTGAAAGTAAAATCCCAATTTTAAGAAGGGTCCTGAATAGAAAGTAAATTCCATTTTTCAGGAGGCTCCTGAACAGAAAGTAAAATTCTATTTTTCAGGAGGGTCCTAAACAGAAAGTAAAATCCCATTTTTCAAGACGGTCTGAACAGAAAGTAAAATCCCATTTTTCAGGAAGGTCTTGAACAGAAAGTAAATTCCCATTTATCAGGAAGATCCTGAACAGAAAGAAAAATATCATTTCCTGGGAGGGTCCTGAACAGAAAGTAAAGTCCAATTATTTAGGAGGGTCCTGAACAGAAAGTAAAATTCCATTTTTCAGGAGGGTGCTAAACAGAAAGTAAAATCTAATTTTATAGGAGGGTCCTGAACAGAAAGTAAAGTCCCATTTTCCAGGTGGGTCCTGAACAAAAAGTAAAATCCCATTTTTCAGGAGGGTCTTGGACAGAAAGTAAATTCTTATTTTTTAGGAGGGTCCTGAACAGATAATAAAATCCCATTTTTCAGAAGGGTCCTGAACAGAAAGTAAATTCCTATTTTTAGGAGGGTCCTGAACAGATAGTAAAATTCCATTTTTCAGGAGGGTCCTGAGCAGAAGGTAAATTTCCATTCTCCATGAGGGTCCTGAACTGAAAGTAAAATCCCATTTTTAGGAGGGTCCTGAACAGAAAGTAAAATCCCATTTTTTAGGAGTATCCTGAACAAAAAATAAAGTCCCATTTTTCCGGAGGGTCCTAAACTAAAGGTAAATTCCCATTCTTCGGGAGGGTCCTAAACTGAAAGTAGAATCCTATTTTTCAGGAGGGTCCTGAATAGAAAGTAAAGTCCTATTTTTCAGGAGGGTGCTAAACAGAAAGTAAAGTCCTATGCATCAGGAGGGTCCTGAACTGAAAGTAATGTCCCTTTCTTCTGGAGGGTCCTTAACAGAAAGTAAAATCCAATTTTTCAGGAGGGTCCTGAACAGAAAGTAAAATCCGATTTATCAGGAGGGTCCTGAACCTAAAGTAATTTTTCATTTTTCAGGAGGGTTTGAACAGAAAGTAAAGACCCATTTTTCAGGAGGGTCCAGAGTAGAAAGTAAATTCCCATTTTTTTGGAGGGTCCTGAACAAAAAGTAAATTCCTATTTTTCAGGAGGGTCCTGAACAGAAAGTAAAATCCTATTTTCCAGTAAGGTCCTGAACATAAAATAAAATCTCATTTTTCAGGAAGGTCTTGAACCTTAAGTAATGTCTAATTTTTCAGAAGGGTCTTGAACAGATAGTAAAATCCCATTTTTCAGGAGAATCCTGAACAGAAAGTAAAATCCCATTATTCAAGAAGGTCCTGAACATAAAGTTATGTTCTATTTTTCAGAATGATTCTGAACAAAAAGTAAAATCCTATTTTCCAGGAGGGTCCTGAAAAGAAAAGTAAAGTCTCATTTTTCAGGAGGGTCCTGAACAGAAAGAAAAATCCCATTTTCTAGGAGGGTCCTGAGAAGAAAGTAAATTCCAATTTTTTAGGAGGGTCCTGAACAGAAAGTAAAGTCCTATTTTTTAGGAGGGTCCTGAACAGATAGTAAATTTCCATTTTTCAGGAGGGTCCTGAACAGAAAGTAAAATCTCATTTTTTAGGAGGGTCCTGAACAAAAAGTAAAGACCCATTTTACAGGATGGTCCTGAACAAAAAGTATAATCACATTTTTCAGAAGGGTCTTGAGTAGAAAGTAAATTCCCATATTTTCGGAGGGTCCTGAACATAAAGTAAAATCCCAATATTCAGGAGGGTCCTGAACAGAATGAAAATTCCCATTTTTCAGGAGGGTCCTGAACAGAAAGTAAAATCCCATTTTTCAAGAGGGTACTGAGCAGTAGGTAAATTCTCATTCTTCAAGAGGGTTCTGAACTGAAAGTAAAATCCTATTTTTCAGGAAGGTCCTGAATAGAAAGTAAAGTCCCATTTTTCAGGAGGGTCCTGAAGAGAAAGGTAAATCCTATTTTTAGTAGGGTCCTGAACAAAAAATAAAGTCCCATTCTTCAGGAGGGTTCTGAACTGAAGGTAAATTCTCATTCTTTAGGAGGGTCTAGAAGTGAAAGTAAAATCCCAATTTTTAAAAGGGTCCTGAATTGAAAGTAAATTCCCATTTTCAGGAGGCTCCTGAACAGAAAGAAAAATTCTATTTTTCAGGAGGGCCCTAAACAAAAAGTAAAATCCCATTTTTCAAGACGGTCTGAACAGAAAGTAAAATCCCATTTTTCAGGAAGGTCTTAAACAGAAAGTAAATTCCCATTTATCAGAAGGATCCTGAACAGAAAGAAAAATCTCATTTCCTGGGAGGGTCCTGAACAGAAAGTAAAGTCCAATTTTTTAGGAGGGTCCTGAACAGAAAGTAAAATTCTATTTTTCAGGAGGGTGCTAAACAGAAAGTAAAATCTAATTTTATAGGAGGGTCCTGAACAGAAAGTAAAGTCCCATTTTTCAGGAGGGTCCTGAACAAAAAGTAAAATCCCATTTTTCAGGAGGGTCCTGGACAGAAAGTAAATTCTTATTTTTTAGGAGGGTCCTGAAAAGATAATAAAATCCCATTTTTAAGAAGGGTCCTGAACAGAAAGTAAATTCCTAATTTTAAGAGGGTCCTGAACAGAAAGTAAAATTCCATTTGTCAGGAGGGTCCTGAGCAGAAGGTAAATTTCCATTCTTCATGAGGGTCCTGAACTGAAAGTAAAATCCCATTTTTTAGGAGGGTCCTGAACAGAAAGTAAAATCCCATTTTTTAGGAGTGTCCTGAACAAAAAATAAAGTCCCATTTTTCCGGAGGGTCCTGAACTAAAGGTAAATTCCCATTCTTCGGGAGGGTCCTAAACTGAAAGTAGAATCCTATTTTTCAGGAGGGTCCTGAATAGAAAGTAAAGTCCTATTTTTCAGGAGGGTCCTAAACAGAAAGTAATATCCCATGCATCAGGAGGGTCCTGAACTGAAAGTAATGTCCCATTCTTTTGGAGGGTCCTTAACAGAAAGTAAAATCCCATTTTTCAAGAGGGTCCTGAACAGAAAGTAAAATCCCATTTATCAGGAGGGTCCTGAACCTAAAGTAAATTTTTATTTTTCAGGAGGGTTTGAACAGAAAGTAAAGTCCCATTTTTCAGGAGGGTCCAGAGTAGAAAGTAAATTCCTATTTTTTTGGAGGGTCCTGAACAAAAAGTAAATTCCTATTTTTCAGGAGAGTCCTGAACAGAAAGTAAAATCCTATTTTCCAGTAAGGTCCTGAACAGAAAGTAAAATCTCATTTTTCAGGAAGGTCTTGAACCTAAAGTAATGTCTAATTTTTCAGGAGGGTCTTGAACAGATATTAAAATCCCATTTTTCAGGAGGGTCCTGAACAGAAAGTAAAATCCCATTATTCAGGAAGGTCCTGAACATAAAGTTATGTTCTATTTTCCAGAATGATTCTGAACAAAAAGTAAAATCCTATTTTCCAGGAGGGTCCTGAACAGAAAAGTAAAGTCTCATTTTTCAGGAGGGTCCTGAACAGAAAGAAAAATCCCATTTTTCAGGATGGTCCTGAGAAGAAAGTAAATTCCAATTTATTAGGAGGGTCCTGAACAGAAAGTAAAGTCCTATTTTTTAGGAGGGTCCTGAACAGATAGTAAATTTCCATTTTTCAGGAGGGTCCTGAACAGAAAGTAAAATCTCATTTTTTAGGAGGGTCCTGAACAAAAAGTAAAGACCCATTTTACAGGATGGTCCTGAACAAAAAGTATAATCACATTTTTCAGAAGGGTCTTGAGTAGAAAGTAAATTCCCATATTTTAGGAGGGTCCTGAACATAAAGTAAAATCCAAAATATTCAGGAGGGTCCTGCACAGAATGAAAATTCCCATTTTTCAGGAGGGTCCTGAACACAAAGTAAAATCCAATTTTTCAAGAGAGTACTGAGCAGTAGGTAAATTGCCATTCTTCAAGAGGGTTCTGAACTGAAAGTAAAATCCTATTTTTCAGGAAGGTCCTGAATAGAAAGTAAAGTCCCATTTTTCAGGAGGGTCCTGAAGAGAAAGTTAAATCCTATTTTTAGTAGGGTCCTGAACAGAAAATAAAGTCCCATTCTTCAGGAGGGTTCTGAACTGAAGGTAAATTCTCATTCTTTAGGAGGGTCTAGAATTGAAAGTAAAATCCCAATTTTAAGAAGGGTCCTGAATAGAAAGTAAATTCCCATTTTTCAAGAGGATCCTGAACAGAAAGTAAAATTCTATTTTTCAGGAGGGTCCTAAACAAAAAGTAAAATCCCATTTTTCAAGACGGTCTGAACAGAAAGTAAAATCCCATTTTTCAGGAAGGTCTTGAACAGAAAGTAAATTCCCATTTATCAGGAGGATCCTGAACAGAAAGAAAAATCTCATTTCCTGGGAGGGTCCTGAACAGAAAGTAAAGTTCAATTTTTTAGGAGGGTCTTGAACCGAAAGTAAAATTCCATTTTTCAGGAGGGTGCTAAACAGAAAGTAAAATCTAATTTTATAGGAGGGTCCTGAACAGAAATAAAGTCCCATTTTTCAGGATGGTCCTGAACAAAAAGTAAAATCCCATTTTTCAGGAGGGTCCTGTACAGAAAGTAAATTCTTATTTTTTAGGAGGGTCCTGAACAGATAATAAAATCCCATTTTTCAGAAGGGTCCTGAACAGAAAGTAAATTCCTATTTTTAGGAGGGTCCTGAACAGAAAGTAAAATTCCATTTTTCAGGAGGGTCCTGAGCAGAAGGTAAATTTCGATTCTTCATGAGGGTCCTGAACTGAAAGTAATATCCCATTTTTTAGGAGGGTCCTGAACAGAAAGTAAAATCCCATTTTTTAGGAGTGTCCTGAACAAAAAATAATGTCCCATTTTTTCGGAGGGTCCTGAACTAAAGGTAAATTCCCATTCTTCGGGAGGGTCCTAAACTGAAAGTAGAATCCTATTTTTCAGGAGGGTCCTGAATAGAAAGTAAAGTCCTATTTTTCAGGAGGGTCCTAAACAGAAAGTAAAGTCCCATGCATCAGGAGGGTCCTGAACTGAAAGTAATGTCCCATTCTTCTGGAGGGTCCTTAACAGAAAGTAAAATCCCATTTTTCAAGAGGGTCCTGAACAGAAAGTAAAATCCGATTTATCAGGAGGGTCCTGAACCTAAAGTAAATTTTCATTTTTCAGGAGGGTTTGAACAGAAAGTAAAGTCCCATTTTTCAGGAGGGTCTAGAGTAGAATGTAAATTCCTAGTTTTTTGGAGGGTCCTGAACAAAAAGTAAATTTCTATTTTTCAGGAGGGTCCTGATCAGAAAGTAAAATCCTATTTTCCAGTAAGGTCCTGAACAGAAAGTAAAATCTCATTTTTCAGGAAGGTCTTGAACCTAAAGTAATGTCTAATTTTTCAGGAGGGTCATGAACAGATAGTAAAATCCCATTTTTCAGTAGGGTCCTGAACAGAAAGTAAAATCCCATTATTCAGGAAGGTCCTGAACATAAAGTTATGTTCTATTTTCCAGAATGATTATGAACAAAAAGTAAAATCCTATTTTCCAGGAGGGTCTTGAACAGAAAAGTAAAGTCTCATTTTTCAGGAGGGTCCTGAACAGAAAGAAAAATCCCATTTTCTAGGAGGGTGCTGAGAAGAAAGTAAATTCCAATTTTTTAGGAGGGTCCTGAACAGAAAGTAAAGTCCTATTTTTTAGGAGGGTCCTGAACAGATAGTAAATTTCCATTTTTCAGAAGGGTCCTGAACAGAAAGTAAAATCTCATTTTTTAGGAGGGTCCTGAACAAAAAGTAAAGACCCATTTTACAGGATGGTCCTGAACAAAAAGTATAATCACATTTTTCAGAAGGGTCTTGAGTAGAAAGTAAATTCCCATATTATAGGAGGGTCCTGAACATAAAGTAAAATCCCAATATTCAGGAGGGTCCTGAATAGAATGAAAATTCCCATTTTTCAGGAGGGTCCTGAACACAAAGTAAAATCCCATTTTTCAAGACAGTACTGAGCAGTAGGTAAATTGCCATTCTTCAAGAGGGTTCTGAACTGAAAGTAAAATCCTATTTTTCAGGAAGGTCCTGAATAGAAAGTAAAGTCCCATTTTTCAGGAGGGTCCTGAAGAGAAAGTTAAATCCTATTTTTAGTAGGGTCCTGAATCGAAAATAAAGTCCCATTCTTCAGGAGGGTTCTGAACTGAAGGTAAATTCTCATTCTTTAGGAGGGTCTAGAATTGAAAGTAAAATCCCAATTTTAAGAAGGGTCCTGTATAGAAAGTAAATTCCCATTTTTCAAGAGGCTCCAGAACAGAAAGTAAAATTCTATTTTTCAGGAGGGTCCTAAACAAAAAGTAAAATCCCATTTTTCAGGAAGGTCTTGAACAGAAAGTAAATTCCCATTTATCAGGAGGATCCTGAACAGAAAGAAAAATCTCATTTCCTGGGAGGGTCCTGAACAGAAAGTAAAGTCCAATTTTTTAGGAAGGTCCTGAACCGAAAGTAAAATTCCATTTTTCAGGAGGGTGCTAACCAGAAAGTAAAATCTAATTTTATAGGAGGGTCCTGAACAAAAAGTAAAGTCCCATTTTTCAGGAGGGTCCTGAACAAAAAGTAAAATCCCATTTTTCAGGAGGGTCCTGTACAGAAAGTAAATTCTTTTTTTTAGGAGGGTCCTGAACAGATAATAAAATCCCATTTTTCAGAAGGGTCCTGAACAGAAAGTAAATTCCTATTTTTAGGAGGGTCCTGAACAGAAAGTAAAATTCTATTTTTCAGGAGGGTCCTGAGCAGAAGGTAAATTTCCATTCTTCATGAGGGTCCTGAACAGAAAGTAAAATCCCAGTTTTTAGGAGTGTCCTGAACAAAAAATGAAGTCCCATTTTTTCGGAGGGTCCTGAACTAAAGGTAAATTCCCATTCTTCGGGAGGGTCCTAAACTGAAAGTAGAATCCTATTTTTCAGGAGGGTCTTGAATAGAAAGTAAAGTCCTATTTTTCAGGAGGGTCCTAAACAGAAAGTAAAGTCCCATGCATCAGGAGGGTCCTGAACTGAAAGTAATGTCCCATTCTTCTGGAGGGTCCTTAACAGAAAGTAAAATCCCATTTTTCAGGAGGGTCCTGAACAGAAAGTAAAGTCCCATTTATCAGGAGGGTCCTGAACCTAAAGTAAATTTTCATTTTTCAGGAGAGTTTGAACAGAAAGTAACGTCCCACTTTTCAGGAGGGTCTAGAGTAGAAAGTAAATTCCCATTTTTTTGGAGGGTCCTGAACAAAAAGTAAATTCCTATTTTTTAGGAGGGTCCTGAACAGAAAGTAAAATCCTATTTTCCAGTAAGTTCCTGAATAGAAAGTAAAAGCTCATTTTTCAGGAAGGTCTTGAACCTAAAGTAATGTCTAATTTTTCAGGAGGGTCTTGAACAGATAGTAAAATCCCATTTTTCAGGAGGATCTTGAACAGAAAGTAAATTCCCATTATTCAGGAAGGTGCTGAACTTAAAGTTATGTTCTATTGTCCAGAATGATTCTAACAAAAAGTAAATTCCTATTTTCCAGGAGGGTCCTGAACAGAAAAGTAAAGTCTCATTTTTTAGGAGGGTCCTGAACAGAATGTAAAGTCCCATTTTTCAGGATGGTCCTGAACAGAAAGTAAAGTCTCATTCTTAAGGACGGTCCTTAACAGAAAGTAAAATCCCATTTTTCAGGAGGGTCCTGAGAAGAAAGTAAATTCAAACTTTTTAGGAGGGTCCTGAACAGAAAGTAAAGTCTCATATTTTAGGAGGGTCCTGAACAAATAGTAAATTTCTATTTTTCAGGAGGGTCCCTAACAGAAAGTAAAATCCCATTTTTCAGGAGGGTCCTGAACAGAAAGTAAAGTCCAATCTTATAGGGGGGTCCTGAACAAAAAGTAAAATTCCATTTTTCAGGAGGGTCCTGAACAGAAATTAAAATCCCATTTTTCAGGAGGGTCCTGAGCAGAAGGTAAATTCCCATTCTTCAGGAGGGTCCTGAACTGAAAGTAAAATCCCATTTTTTAGGAGAGTCCTGAATAGATAGTAAAGTCCTATTTTTCAGAAGGGTCCTGAACAAAAAGTAAAATCCCATTTTTTAGGAGTGTCCTGAACAAAAAACAAAGTCCCATTTTTCTGGAGGGTCCTGAACTAAAGGTAAATTCCCATTCTTCAGGAG
Source organism: Capsicum pubescens (assembly GCA_030864215.1). Lineage (NCBI taxonomy): Eukaryota > Viridiplantae > Streptophyta > Magnoliopsida > Solanales > Solanaceae > Capsicum > Capsicum pubescens. The sequence goes on along the minus strand of CM061541.1, from coordinate 18,854,925 downwards.
GGTCCTGAACTGAAAGTAGAATCCTATTTTTTAGGAGGGTCCTGAATAGAAAGTAAAGTCCCATTTTTCATGAAGGTCCTAAACAGAAAGTAAAGTCCCATGCATCAGGAGGGTCCTGAACTGAAAGTAATGTCCCATTCTTCTGGAGGGTCCTTAACAAAAAGTAAAATCCCATTTTTCAGGAGGGTCCTGAACAGAAAGTAAAATCCCATTTTTCAGGAGGGTCCTGAACCTAAAGTAAATTCTAATTTTTCAGGAGGGTTTTGAACAGAAAGTAAAGTCCCATTTTTCAGGAGGGTCCAGAGTATAAAGTAAATTCCCATTTTTTGGAGGGTCCTGAACAGAAAGTAAATTTCCATTTTTCAGGAGGGTCCTGAGCAGAAAGTAAAATCCTATTTTCCAGTAAGGTCCTGAACAGAAAGAAAAATCTCATTTTTCAGGAAGGTCTTGAACCTAAAGTAAAGTCTAATTTTTCAGGAGAATTTTGAACAGAAAGTAAAATCCCATTTTTCAGGAGGGTCCTGAACAGAAAGTAAAATCCCATTATTCCGGAGGTTCCTGAACATAAAGTTAAGTTCCATTTTCCAGAAGGATTCTGAACAGAAATTAAAATCCTATTTTCCAGGAGGGTCCTGAACAGAAAAGTAAAGTCCCATTTTTCAGGAGGGTCCTGAACAGAATGTAAAGTCCCATTTCTCAGGAGGGTCCTGAACAGAAAGTAAAGTCCCATTCTTAAGGAGGGTCCTGAACAAAAAGTAAAATCCCATTTTTCAGGAGGGTCCTGAGCAGAAAGTAAATTCAAACTTTTTAGGAGGGTCCTGAACAGAATGTAAAGTCCCATTTTTTAAGAGGGTCCTGAACAGATAGTAAATTTCCATTTTTCAGGAGGGTCCCTAACAGAAAGTAAAATCCCATTTTTCAGGAGGGTCCTGAACAAAAAGTAAAGTCCCATCTTTTACGGGGGTCTTGAACAAAAAGTAAAATTCTATTTTTCAGGAGGGTCCTGAGCAGAAAGTAAATTCCCCTTTTTAGGAGGGTCGTGGACATAAAGTAGAATCCCATTATTTAGGAGGGTCCTGAACAGAAAGTAAATTCCCATTTTTTCAGGAGGATCCTGAACAGAAAGTAAAATCCCATTTTTTCAGAAGGTTCTGAGCAGTAGGTAAATTCCCATTCTTCAGGAGGGTTCTGAACTGAAAGTAAAATCCTATTTTTCAGGAAGGTCTTGAATAGAAAGTAAAGTCCCATTTTTTAGGAGATTCCTGAACAGAAAGTAAAATCCCATTTTTCAGGAGGGTCCTGAACTGAAAGTAAAATCCCATTCTTCAGGAGGGTTCTGAACTGAAGTTAAATTCCCATTCTTCAGGAGGATCCTGAACTAAAAGTAAAATCCCAATTTTAAGAAGGGTCCTGAGTAGAAAGTAAATTCCCATTTTTCAGGAGGCTCCTGAACCGAAAGTAAAATTTTATTTTTCAGGAGGGTCCTGAATAGAAAGTATAATCCCATTGTTCCGGAGGGTCTGAACAGAAAGTAGAGTCCCATTTTTCAAGAGGGTCATGAACTAAAGGTAAATTCCCATTCTTCAGGAGGGTCCTGAACTGAAAGTAAAATCTCATTTTTCAGGAGGGTCCTGAATAGAAAGTAAAGTCCATTTTTTTAGGAAGGTCCTGAACAGAAAGTAAAGTCCCATTCTTTAGGAGGGTCCTGAACATAAAGTAAAGTCCCATTCTTCTTGAGGGTCCTTAACAGAAAGTAAAATCCCATTTTTCAGGATGGTCCTAAACAGAAAGTAAAATCCCAATTTTCAAGAGGGTCCTGAACAAAAAGTAAAGTCCCATTCTTCAGGAGGTTCCTAAACTGAACGTAAATTCTTCAGGAGGGTCCTGAACTGAAAGTAAAATCCCATTTATCAGGAGGGTCCTGAATAGAAAGTAATGTTCTATTTTTCAGAAGGGTCCTGAATAGAAAGTTAAGTCCCATTCTTCGGGAGGGTCCTGAACTGAAAGTAAAGTCTCATTCTTCAAGAGGGTCCTGAACTGATGGTAAATTCTCATTCTTCAGGAGGGTCCTAAACTTAAGGTAAATTCCCATTCTTCAGGTGGGTCCTGAACTGAAAGTAAAATCCTATTTTTTAGGAGGGTCCTGAATAGAAAGTAAAGTCTCATTTTTCAGGAGGGTCCTGAATAGAAAGTAAAGTCTCATTTTTCAGGAGGGTCCCGAACAGAAAGTAAATTCCCAATTTTCAGGAGTGTCCTGAACAGAAAGTAAAATCCCATTTTTCAAGAGGGTCCTAAATAGAAAATAAAGTCCCATTTTCCAGGAAGGTCCCGAACAGAAAGTAAAATCCCATTTTCCAGGAGGGTCGTGAATAGAAAATAAATTCCCATTATTCAGAAGGGTGCTTAGCAGAAAGTAAAATACCATTTTTTAGGAGGGTCCTGAACAAAAAGTAAAGTCCCATTTTCCAGGAGGGTCCTTAACAGAAAGTAAAATCCCATTTTCCAGGAGGGTCCTGAATAGTAAATAAATCCCCATTTTTCACGAGGGTCCTGAACAAAAAGTAAAATCCCATTTTTTAGGAGGGTCTTGAATAGAAAGTAAGTTCCCATTCTTCAGTATGGTCCTGAACTGAAAGTAAAATCCTATTTTTCAGGAGGGTCTTGAATAGAAAGTAAATTCTCATTTTTCAGGAGGGTTCTGAACAGAAAGTAAAGTCCCATTTTTTAGGAGGGAACATAAAAGTAAAGTCCCATTTTTCAGGAGGGTCCTGAACAGAAAGTAAAGTCCCATTTTTCTGGAGGGTCCTAAACAGAAAGTAAAGTCCCATTTTTCAGGAGGGTCTTGAACAGAAAAGTAAAATCCCCAAATATTCTTTCCCAAAGGTAGTTGAACTTATTGAACAAAAACTTGCCCCTGTTTCATCAAAGAAAATGTCAGTTAAAACTTAGTGGTCGCTTGCAGCACTTGGCTTCTCAGTATCTGCTCCAGCACTCGTTCTTTTCATATTTGATCCTAATCACTGACACCTGCCCTTGCTTTGCCGCCTCATTGACCCGGATCCAGATTTAGGGAAATGAGTTCTGACTCCAATTGAATTTCCATTTTTCTATGCCTCTGAGATATACCTTTTTTCAGATTTGAATACTCCCACGAACCCAGCAGTCCGTCGGTTGATAGACTTCCTTTGCTTTGTGTTGAATTATGATCATATTTATTTCATGTGTTAGTCCTCGGCTTCTCCTAATACAATTGGGAAGACTGGTAGCAGGTTTTGAAATCCTTTCTCTCTTACTTTGACACAGACTTGGCTTAAAATGTAAAGAAATGATGGTGACTTTTATTTTGATAAACGACACAAAAAGACAAAATATGAATATGTAAATGAAAGAAAAGGGCAATGTCCCTTAAAAAAGAAACTTATCTGAATACGACAATCGAATCCAATGAGTATGACATGCATTTTGGATTAAGCTGCCTGATCTTCCTATCCAAACTTCCCATTTGTCATTGAGTTCATGCCTTTGCCACTGAGCCGCTTTTTCAAATCCATTGGACTCATACATCACATTCAATGGAAGACAACTTGAAATACTTTAGCCAACAAATCTTTTTCCATTTCACTTTTCACTTTTCTTTCGAACTCATTGTCGCCTTACGGTGCTCGTGAGGGTTTTCACTAGTAAGACTCTCTCATTCTTATTTCTCTCCACTCACCATTGCCTTATGGTGCCCGCGAGGGTTTTCACCAATAAGACTCTCTCATTTTCATTTCTCTCAACTCACCATCGCCTTATGGTGCCCGCAAGGGTTTTCACCAATAAGACTCTCTTATTTTTATTTCTTTCCTGATTTCTTACGCTGAGGAAAACAAGTAGTACCCCAAACTGCATCATAGTATCCATTGCAAGCTTAGCCTTAACATTATCAAAGATTGATCTGAAGGTCTTTCTTTGGTTGTAACTGGCTTTTGGATAAGGTTTGAAAGAAAATGATGGTTGGAGGCTCAAACGACACTTGAGGTGAGGGTGGAATTTACAAATTTTGGAATCGACTCAAATAACACATTAACTCATGCCCCAGTTTTTGTTGACTGGGTGACTCTAAAATCCTTATTTAGTTGGACTGAGCCCTGATAGGGAAGCCTACGTATCTCACTCTCTCGAGAGGAGAATCAGGTCGCACGTAGTAACATCAGCTTGTTCTTTTTTTTTATTTGATTTGATTTTTTTTCTTTTATTTTCGAACTCTTTCTTTTATTCTTATTTTCCTAACATTTATCTTTGACTCTATTTTGATTCCAAAAGATGGATATGAAAGAAAAATAAAACTAAGCTCAAACGAGTAAACAAAGGATGACACAATGTTTGGATAGAAGAATAAAATGCCTTCATCTTATCAATCTTCAAAAATGCAAGTACTAAACATGCAATAAAATCAACAAAGGATAAAATATCATACATAATATTTTTTGACCGCATCAGCATTGATAGCTATTTCTGCCATTTTTCCTTCAATATCTGCCAAATATAAGGCTCCATTGGGCAACACTTTCTTCACAATAAAGGGACCTTGCCAGTTTGGGGAGAACTTACCTTTCGCTTCAACCTGGTGAGGAAGGATACGCTTCAATACCAACTGACAAACTTCAAAATATCTGGGTCATACCTTTTTGTTATATGCTCGAGCCATTCTCTTCTGATACAATTGGCCATGACATACCGACGTCAGCATTTTTTCCTCAATCAAACTCAATTATTCCAGTCGGGTTTTGACCCATTCGTCATCATCAATCTCTGCTTCCACAATGACTCGAAGAGAGGGAATTTCAACTTCTGCAGGAATGACTGTTTCTGTCCCATACACTAATAAATATGGAGTTTCCCTTGTTGAAGTGCGAACCATAGTGTGATAACCTAACAGAGCAAACGACAAATTCTCATGCCATTGTCCAGACCCTTGTATCATCTTCCACAGTATCTTCTTGATATTCTTATTGGCGGCTTCCACATCACCATTGGCCTTTGGACGATATGGAGTGGAATTTTGATGTGTGATCTTAAACTGTTGGCACACTTCTAGCATCAAATGATTATTGAGATTGGCAGCATTGTCCGTAATGATCATCTTTGGGATTCCAAACCTACAAACGATGTTGGTATGAACAAAATCTACCACAACCTTCTTAGTTACTGACTTGAAAGTTACCGCTTCAACCCACTTTGTGAAATAATCAATGGCCACTAAAATGAATCTATGCCCATTTGACGCTTTTGGTTCAATCAGTCCAATCACGTCCATCCCCCAAGCTACAAACGGCCATGGAATAGCCATTGCGTGCAACTCAGTAAGAGGAGAATGTATCAGATCACCGTGTACTTGACATTGATGACACTTTTGAACAAATCGAATAGAATCTCTCTCCATAGTAAGCCAGTAATAACCTGCTTGAAGAATCTTCTTTGACAAGACATAACCGTTCATATGCGGCCCGCATACTCCAGAATGTATTTCATCCATGATCGCCGAGGCTTCTCTTGTATCTACACACCTCAAAAGTCCCAGGTCTGGGGTTCTCTTGTATAAGATTCCCCCACTTAAGAAAAATCCGCTAGCCAAATGCCTAATAGTCCTCTTTTGACCACTAGTGGCATATGATGGGTAGTCTCCTGATTGAATGTATCACTTGATATCAAAGAACCAAGGTTTTCCATCGAGCTCTTCTTCAATTGCATTACAATAAGCGTGTTGATCATGACTCTGTATATGCACTGGATCGATGTAGGCTTTATCAGGATATTGGAGAATTAAAGACAGAGTGGCTAAAGCATCAGCAATCTCATTATGAATCCTCGAAATATGCCTAAATTTTACTGACACGAACCGTTGACATAGCTCCTGCAAGTGTTGTCGATATGGTATGAGCTTCAAATCTCGCGTCTCCCAATTGCCTTGGATTCGATGGATGAGCAAATCTGAATCCCCCAACACTAATAGCTCCTGGACTCCCATATCAATAGCTAACCTCAAACCAAGGATGCAAGTTTCGTATTCCGCCATGTTGTTGGTACAATAAAATTGAAGTTGTGCTGTTACCGGGAAATGTGTCTCCACTTTAGAGATAAGAATTGCACCTACTCCCACTCCTTTCATATTGACAGCTCCATCAAAGAACAACTTTCAACCTGGATCCACATCTATAACGACTCCATCGACACACAACACTTCTTCATCAGGAAAATATGTCTTTAATGGCTTGTACTCTTCATCGATGGGATTCTCAGCAAGATAATCTGCCAAGGATTGGGCTTTCATGGCTGTTCGAGTCACATATATAATGTCGAACTCAGTAAGCAACATTTGCCACTTGCCAATCGACCGGTCAGCATAGGCTTCTGACAGATATACTTTAAAGAATCCATGCGCGAAATGAGATAAGTAGTGTAGGATGAGAGATAATGCTTCAACTTCTGTGCTACCCAAGTTAGGGCACAACACATTCTTTCAAAAAAAGTATACCTGGCCTCATATGCGGTGAACTTCTTGCTAAGATAATAAATAGCCTGCTTCTTTTTGCCTGTGACATCATGATGACCCAGGACACAACCGAAAGAATTGTCTATGACTAATAAATATAAGATCAAAGGCCTACCAGGCTCTGGTGGTACCAGCACGGGCGGATTTGACAAATACCTTTTGATTCTGTCGAACGCTTCCTGGCATTCTTCAGTCCATTCTACCACAACACTTTTTTTCAGCAACTTGAATATGGGCTCATAAGTGGTTGTGAGTTAAGCAATAAACCTGCTAATGTAGTTCAGTTTACCAAGAAAACTCATCACCTCTATCCTATTCTTAGGCGGGGGTAAATCTTGAATGGCTTTAATTTTCAAGGGATCCAATTCAATCCCCTGACGGCTGACTACAAACCCCAACAACTTTCCAGACGGAACTCTAAATACACATTTTGCTGGTTTGAGCTTGAGATTATACCTGCAAAGCCTTTCAAAGAATTTTCTTAAATCTTTATCATGGTCAGCCTGACTTTTTGACTTAATAATCATATCATCTACGTAGACCTCAATCTCCTTATGCATCATATCATGAAACATAGTGGTCATGACTCTCATGTATGTTGCTCCAGCATTATTCAAATCGAATGGCATCACTCAATAACAATAGGTCCCTCACGGTATGATAAAAGACATCTTCTCCGCATCTTCATCATCCATAATGATCTGGTGGTATCCGGCATAGCAATCCACAAAAGAATCAACCTCATGTCTAGCGCAGTTGTCCAGCAAAATATGGATGTTGGGTAGCGAAAAATCATCTTTCGGACTTGCTCTATTCAAATCATTATAATCAACGCATACTCAAATTTTGCCATCTTTCTTTGGGACAAGAACAACATTGGATAACCACGTGGGGTAACGATCCACTCGAATTACTTTGGCTTCAAGTTGTTTCATGATTTCCTCTTTGATTTTAATACTTACATCAGTTTTAAACTTCCTCAACTTCTGTTTGACAGGAGAGAATGAAGGATCAGTTGGCAATTTATGGGCCACCAATTCAGTGCTTAAACCAGACATATCATCATAAGACCATGCAAAAACATCCTTATAATCAGTTAATGCTTGAATTATTCCATCTTTTAACTGTGGCAAAGCATGTATACTGATTTTAGTTTCCCTAACATCTTCTTGATTCCCTATATTAATTGGCTCAGTTTCATTCAAATTAGGATTCGGCTTGTCTTTAAACTATTCCAACTCTTTGTTTATTTCTTCTAGTGCCTCTTCTTCATCATATTCCCCCTCTTGCTTCGTTACATCTTGATTAGTTTGGATTTTAAGATCACGCTGAAAATTCCGCATGCATGTCATGTCATTAGAGTCAGCAAAAAGAGAACTGTATAAAGAAAAAGACAAAACAAAATGTATTAGACACAAAATAAGAGGGACATTGCATTTCATTAAAAGGAAAGATAGGAGGGTTTAAACACAAACAACAGAATATAAACAAGCTAAATTTTGAATTACAACCCTGGAATAACTCGGATAAATAGAATGAATAACAAAATGAACTACCAAAACTCCCTTCTGACGGGGAGAGGAGTGACTTCCCAATTGTTGAGATGGACAGCTGGGCCTATGAACTGCACACCTGCCTTATTGGTACCTTCTCCTCCTTCAACCATATCAACTTCAATAAAAAGGTTCTGGAAGTCATCAACCAATTCAGCTTTAAATTCTACATGCTCCGTGATACCGCTCTTAACAAATGATTCACTGAGTAGTGGCATGGGGCGAGGGAGTGACCATGTTTCCTTTTTCTTTCCCTTGGCTTTCTTCAGATCTTCATCCATAGGCTCAAATCTCAGACTGAAAGTTCCCATGTTCTCACTCGGACATATGGGATGAACTATACCGTGCAGAGACACTCCCAAACCCCTTCCTGGATCGAATTCATATTTCAAAAGTTCACTCACCATCATGATAGAAATGGAAGACAATTGTGGTCCTGGTATAACTTGTCCTTTAAGGATACGATCCACTGATATTGTATTAAAAATTTGATAGACAAATGTCTCCTCTACGTTGTTTGCTTCAATAAGAGACAAGGGAGAATCTTCCCAGGCGGACAAATCTCTTTCACCGTGAATAACCACTTCTTGCCTGTCATGCTCAAACTTAATCATATGGTGCAGTGTAGATGCAACCGCCTTGGCCTTATGGATCTACGATCTTCCTAACAACATATTGTAAGAGGATTCGATATTCAATACTTAAAACTCTATGGCGAATTCGACAGGTCCTATAATCAGCATTAGTTCTATTTCGCCAATGGAATTTGATTTTGCACCATCAAAATTCCTGACACATATGTTGTTGGGACTGATCCTCTCAATACCAATATTCAACTTTCGCAAAGTAGAAATAGGGAAGATATTTGCACCTGAACCTTCGTCAATCATGACATAAGTGACGTAGAAATCTTCGCACTTCACTATAATGTAAAGGCCCCGGTTATGCCCCGTACCTTCAACAGGCAATTCATTGTCAGATAAGCTGATCCGATTAACCTCAAAGATTTTTCCAACAAGTTGCTCAAGATGATTTACTGTAATCTCCCTAGGAACATATGCTTCATTTAATACCTTCAGTATAATATCACGATGTTCCTTGGAATGCAACAACAAAGATAAGAGGGAAATTTGAGCAGGGATTTTCTTCAACTGATCTATTATTGAATACTCTGGCAACTTCATCTTTTTCAAAAATTCTTCGGCTTCTTCTTCAGTGACAGGCTTTTTGATAGATGAAAGTCCACTCACAATTGTCTTGGACTTTCTTAAACTTTCAGGCATGAAGCATCTTCCTGACCGAGTCAAACCCCCTACCTCATCTACATTTTCCACTACTTCCTTTCCCTAATAGGTCATCAGATTCTGCCCATAGTTCCAAGGAACCCTTTTCGTATCAACTATCGGAGGTTGGGTCACCGGTTTGAGGACAATAGGTGCTGCCAGTGCTCCTCTCACCGTCAAGATGGGCTTACCCAGAGCTCCTACCACCGTCAACTTAGGTTTATCCTAACTTAAACCAACATATCTTATGGCACCTTGCACTATGATAAGGGGTTTCTTTGTGCTTTCTTTTGCTTTATCTTCTCCTATTTCTTTCTAGCTTAATGACATTGCTGTCAAAGACTCAACTATATTCACCGATTTTTCCTCACTGGTCTGTATCTTGACAATAGGCTTATAACACCTTGACGACTCTTTACCATCATATATCAATTCTAACATATTGGTTTCAGCATGAGTTGGTAGCGGATTTTGGTTAATGTTTGGAACCTTCGGAGCCTGGACCAGCATCTGATTTGTGTTAATTAAAACTTGGACAACTCTCTTTAAATGCAAGCATTTCTTGATATCGTGGCCTAGCATGACAAAACAGTATGCACATCTTAAATAATAATTGAGATTCCTCGGAGGTGGATTTGTAAGCCTTTCTTGAATTGGGCTTAAGACCTTCATCTTTCTCAGCCTATCAAATAAGCTAGCATATGACTCCCCAAGAGGTGTGAATTGATTTTCGACCGCCTTCTCTTTCTTGTACTCGAGCCTGGGTTGGAAATCGGGTCTGGAGTGGTTTTGGTAATTTAGTGGAGCTAACAGGCAATTTTATGGAGCTTGCACGCGCCATTACGGGTAAAAAAGGGTTTGGGCATATGGCTGCGTGCTATATACTGGGTACGGAGGTGGTGGAATGAAATATAATGGGTTTTGTAGAGGGTAGTAATGGTGAAGAGGAATATATGGAGCTTAGGTGTAGACTTGGGCTTGGGATTGGGGATAGGGGCGAGGTGGTCTTTTGGGATAGGGATGGGTTCCAGCTACAATGTTTGCCACATCCTCTTTCTTTTTTTACCTCCAAACACGCCAGATCCACCTTGAATTGCTTGTGTGGTGGCTTTCAATGCAGCAAAACTCACTATTCGACCGGTCTTGATTCCGTCCTCTATTATCTCTCCTATTTTGAGGACTTCAATAAAAGACTTTCCCATTGCCGGAAGTAAATGTTGAAAATAGGTCTCATCCTGTGCCTGAATTAAGACCTCTACTAGCTTACTCTCCTTCAGTAGAGGCTTTACCCTGGCGGCCTATTCATTCCACCTTATCGCGTATTCCCTAAAGCCTTCAGTGTTTTTTTCTTCATGTTGACCAAGGATTTTTCGTCCGAAATTAGGTCGACGTTATACTGAAAATGTTGCACAAACTCAGAAGCTAAGTCATCCCAGTTGTTCCACTTGTCGATATCTTGGTTGACCAACCATTCTGAAGCTAGATCAGAAAGACTCTCGCCAAAGAAAGCCATGAGAAACTCTTCCCTTCCCCCTGCAGCCCTCAATTGGTTGCAATAACGTCTCAAGTGTACCACAGGATCACCGTGCCCAGCATACTTCTTGAACTTGGGCATTTTAAAACCGAGGGGAAGGTTGACATCTGGGAACATGCAAAGATCTTTATAGGAAACACTCTTATAACCTCTGATTCCCTGTAAATTCCTCATGGCCTATTCTAAACTTTTCAATTTCCGCGCTATGACTTCCTGTTCCTCTGTTGAGACAGGTTTCTCCGTATCAAATAGAAATACAGGTGGATGAGTGTACCTATACGGTTCATTCATTCTCAAAGTAGGCTCTGGGGCATAATACTGACTATCTGGAACCTTCAATACTGACTCACTGGCAGACTGAGGAAGCCCCATTGTCGGATGCACATCATATGTGGGAGCTTCAGGTGGTGGTGGAGCCATGAACACCGGTGTGATCGATGGAGCCAGTTGAGCAGCGGGTATTGGTTGGGGAGCTTCCAAGGGCACACTAGAAGTGCCAGGATAATAATGTCGCGGAGTAAATCCTGGCGCGTGCTCAGGTGACTCAGTAGGAGCAGAGAATTACACCTGAGAAAGTGGTGAGCAATTAGAGATATTCCCAAGACCTTCAGGGAGAGGAGGATAAGGCATGCCACTAGCCCATGCTCGGTGCAAATCTATCAATTATTGCCTGAGCCTTACTACCTTATCATTGCATTCTGAACTTTCTTCCCTGGATCCTGATCCGGGTCAATGAGTGAATTTTCAATCTCCCAACCAGCCATGGAAAGCTTTGCTTTTGATCTAGTGAAGTATGGGTGACTAGACAGAGTGCTACAAACCAACCACTATTATCTGAAAGAACATGCTCATCAAAGACAACACCCGTTAGGATTAGGCCACATAACAAGCATGGGAATTACATTGGTAAAATTGTCCTAGATTCATGTTCATTTCTACCAGCCTTTGAGGGTAGCGTGGTCATTTTAACATCATCCCGATCTTTCTCCTACACTCAATCGCTTCTTTCCTTCAACCACACCTCTTTTCTTTCGCCCTCATTTCCTTTTTTTTTGTATCAGTCTCTTTTCTTTCCCTTTCGTATCTCATTATCCTTTGTTTCTTTTCTTCTCTCGCTATCTACCTTTATTTTATCATTCTTTATGGATTTTTCTTCTCTTTAAAAGAGGAAAAATAATGAAAAACAACGAAACAAAAATGATTAGATCGAACCCAAAAGTAGGTTGCCTACGTATCATGTTGTACATGAATCAGATCTTGTATAGTTCGGGATGCATATGCATAGACATCACCTAATTGAAGTTTTTTTTTTCACAAAAAAACAAAAACAACAAACAAAATAAAGACGTAACATCATAACATTTTGATGAAAGAAACAACAAAACATACAACGAAATTAAGACAACTTCGATACTAATCAACAAAGACTGAATGACATTCTAGACTAGCATGACAACACACATAATGCTCTTAATAAAGACTCCAAAGTTAAAGCATACTTGACATAGACATAACAAAGACACAATACTACAAATGGCATAAAAGTAAAGGACTCAAACTAAACAAAATATAGGAAATGCTCCTTTAAACCGGTGCTTGCGTGATGACCCTTGCTGAGATGGACCTGCCTGTGAAGTTCTCTTTCTCCCATTCAAACTATGTAGCATATCTTCTAAGGACCCTTCGATATTTGGGAAGATGCCTCTGGCACGTATTCCTACCTCATGAGGAGTACACTTGAAAAGAATGTTCTGATATCCCTCCACAGTTTTGAGCAAACCTAATAAATGAACTCTTAGTGCCTCTACTTTGGCCCCCGCCCCTTCATCCTGATGGTCCCCAACTATGCATTCATATTGTATTCTCCCCCTAAGCTGCATTGGTAATGGTATGCTGATACCTCAAGGAATAGATTGTAACCAGATTCCATATCCTTGAGTGTATTCGGGATTATCTAAACCTGCCCTGAGAGTATCCACACCCTGCCATGTTGCATTATTCCAGATTTGCTCATACTTGATCTCATCCCTGGCTAGGTCCCTAAAGTACTCGACATCCTTTTGAAAATCCACTATTGGAGGAAAATCTTGTACTCTACCCAATTGACACATTACCCTAAGCCAACCAAGATTACTTTCGGTCGGAACCATAGATAGGTTCATAAGACATTGTTATAGGTTCTTAATTCAAGAAACTCAACCCAAGCGTCGACTTCTGTAGGTAATGAGAATTTAGAAAAACCCATTCTATGTTCTATGGTTTCCACTCGACTAGGTAGACAACGATCAATCACATCAGATTTAAGCAAAGAAGGGGCGTGCAAATGTTCCATCATCCATAGTTGTAACACTAGGTTGCTCCCCTCAAAAATCGCATACCCCCTTTTATCTCGGTCAAAGCTTTGTATATTTCCACCAAGATTAGAGGCATGATAGTGACATTGTCTCCCTTGTCCTTCTTAAATAAGGCCATCGCTACAGATTGCAACCGAGTATTAATACGCCTATCTTCCAAGGGGAATACCAAAGTGCCTAACAGAACAAAGGCAAAGACTTCAAGGCGATGTTTCTCCCAATTCTTCTTAGTTGTATAAAATTCATCCCAAAAACAATCAAAACCGTCTAAAAGGCCAAACCGAGCATACAAGTAATCGAAAGAGATCTAATATTGGTTAAGGCAACCCAGATGGTTATTAACTTTCAACCCATAACATTGGAGAAACCTATTAGGAGAATAACACCGCGCTCGAATCATCATCTTTTTAACGTAGGGCAATTTAAATAAACCAGATATCTCCGCCAGGGTAGGTGTCATTTCACAACTCCCAAACCTAAAAACTAGACAAGTTGGATCCCAAAAAGTCAATGCAGCCTCGATCAAGTTTGGACGAGGCATGATAGACAAGAGAGAAGTGAGAGTGCCTAGCTTCTTTGATAACTCATGCCTTTCGGAGTAGTTGAACGTGCCCCACCACTTGATTAACTTTTTGGGCACTTTATAAACCATTAGGACTTTAGACCTTGGAGGCAGATCCATCCTGTAACAACACACAAGGCTTATAATTTAATAATTGAAAAAGGAGAGAAGTTCTCGACCCTCGGGATTTTGACACGGATAGGTTATCATGCAAAAACAAACCACTTTAGACTCAGATTAAAACAAATGGTACCACTAAGTGCGGTCAACCTACTTGGCCAAGATTAACCGACGACTCTAGATCAGACTAAAAGGGGGAGACCCCAAGCTAGGACTAAGATAGTGACCGAAATAAAAAAAAAATTACCAGTCCCACCGAGGGTTGCCTACGTATCCCGCCCCCGAAGGACGAGAATCAGGTACACGTAGTTCGTTCAGTTTGGACAATAAAGAATTAAATAACAAACTAAACCCTGAATTGAGAGACACGACTAAAGACATACGAATTAAATCTTTTTTGTGTTTTTAATTAGAAACTAACACCAACAACTATGAAAGAAAAATATTTTTGATATTTTCGTTATATAAAAATGTACAAAGCTCCTATTGAAATGAAAACAAAAATATTTTTGAAGTTTTCGAATTGTAAATACTTACTAAAGAAATAAAAGAAAAATCTTTTTAACATTTTTGATTTTTGGAAAAGGAATGCAAAAGTAAAAAAAATATATTTTTTTGAGTTGTGAAAAACAAAAGCCATAAAGAACCCTAAAAACTACCAATTTTTTTTTTTAATAATTTCTTGCCTACACACTTTGCTTCTAACTCAAGCTTTTTCCCAAATCAGTCTGTCAAATGACCCTGTTACCCCCAAAGATGCAACATTTAGCACGTAGGGATGCTTCAGAGGTGAGTCTCCTATAAAGGTCCACGTGGATCCCGCTAGATCTCAATATGATGCAAATAAGCATGACCTAAAGGCTAACCTACGCTAGGGTTTACTAACAAGGCTGTTCAGGGGAGCGTATGGCTGATAGTGGCTGCGCTAGCTTTCCACCCACTCCATACCAGCCAATGGCTCCCCCTCCTAAAAATAAGAGTGACTCAACTATAGGTCATGTACACAGCCTGTACTATAGAACTTGTTGCAAAAAGAATTGACTTGGGTTATGCAAATGATGCCAAATATAAAGCGGTAACACATAAGAGAAAAACTATAAACACATAGAATAAAGATACTCAACAATGATAAACAATAACACAAAATAACACAAACAATATTTATACACCCATAGTGTCAAACCAAGCCGATACAACTCCAAAAATTAGCTCGAATTCTGAAAAGTCCCCAGCAGAGTCGCCAGAGCTATCACACCCCTTTTTTTTACTCCAAAAAATTCATTTTAAGTTTGAAAGGGTTTTTATTATTAAGTGATAAAATGAATATTTATTTTGAAAAGGATTCACTATATTCAAAACTCAGAGTCGCCACTTGGCATAAATTGGGTGTGCCAAGTCACCTGTGGATATCCTTTTTTAAAATGGTTTTGACTCTATAACACTGATCCGCGAATAGAGATTCTGGCTAAGGAATTCTGTTGACCGAGGGGAAGGTGTTAGGCACCCCTCAATCCCATGGTTCGACCACGGTCGCTTGGTAGAGCGTATCGGCTAATCTGACATTACAAATGTATAAACCACACAAAAGCACGTAAAACAATCAAACCAACAAACAAAACAGAACGAATCAAAAATAGTGTCCAGTCCAAGTTATATAGTCCCAAAAATAGAAAAAATACGAAAATGTAAATCCTATTCTAAACGAACCCTAGACTAAGATCCAATGCCTCACCCGATGCCTCGAGCCTACATCGCGATCGTCCTCCAAGTACAAGATACTTCAGGGCATTCCTTAGATAAATCAATGCAAATCTCTCGGGGTATTCCCCGGCTAAATGAATACACTTTCAATGAGAAAAGACCACAATCATTCGACAATATTTCAAACATTCCACAGGATTTCCAACATTCAATCAAAGCCATCAATTCTAAACATTTGCCTACCCGACCTATTTACCTAAACCAATTGACGTATCATGATACTATCAAATTCAAATTAATGTTCCTTTCAAGTTATACGAACAATGAAATCAAACTAACCAAAATCGCCAATTATATCAAGTTTCCAATTCTCACCCTAAACCCATTTTTAACCACAACAATTAACACATGCTTTGAATATTAAATCACATCTCAAAATACGCAACCAACATCCTTCACAAACAAACAACGAAGATTCGAACTAAGAACACAACACATAAATCATTCATAGCCACGACATTAATAAAAAAATTAAGATAAAAGTAAAGATCGGGAGAAGAAATGAACCTCAAAGTTTTCGATTAATTTTAATAAGAGAGATAAGAGTTGATCCAAGAACCCCGAAGAATACCAACAGAACCTCAAATTCAACTCTCTCAATCAGTTAAGAACCAACTCAGCAATGCGATAATCGACCTTCGTTCCGAACAAGATATATCTTCAAACGGAATAAACGAACAAACAAAACTAAACACTGGAGTATGACCAAAACAACCTAGATCCGCAGAGAATAAATGATTACCAGAACCAGACTTTTAGAAAGAAAATAAAACTAATGGAAGCCCACGAGACTGGAGCTCCAACAAAAACTAATGACGGGAAGAAAAATAATGAAGATGGGATCTGTTTCTGGCTATATCTCATCTAGAAATCAGAGGAAAACAATGATATTTAGCGAGTTTGGGATCGATCCAACGAACGAC
The DNA here is from genome assembly GCA_030864215.1 of Capsicum pubescens. Lineage (NCBI taxonomy): Eukaryota > Viridiplantae > Streptophyta > Magnoliopsida > Solanales > Solanaceae > Capsicum > Capsicum pubescens. Next base: position 18,838,300 of record CM061541.1, on the reverse strand, counting down.
GAATGGAGGAGATGATTCTGATGAAGCTACTGCAGGAACAGTAACCCAAAACCTTTCATTCTCTCTCTCTCTCTCTGTGGCTCTGTCTCTCTATCTCTCTGTTTTTTCTTGTGTGGGGAAGATCCAAAAAAAAAAAAAAAAAGAATGGAGTCCTTCGCTGGTTGTGTCTATGGATGGAGAAGATGCTCTGTGGTCTCATTTTTTATCTGAGAATCTCTCCCCTCCTTATTATTGTGATGTGTATATATGTGGGATCTTTGTGGTGAGTATGTGAGGGTCTTTGTATCTGTGGATAATTATGTGTGCGTGAAGAAGAGATCAAAAGAAAAAAAATGGAATCGTTTCTAGTGAGCTCTATCCAATCCCCTTAAAACAAAATGGTTCCTTATGGGCTTTCCTGGAAGTTTCCTAGTGGGGGACCTTTCTAATGTTTATCCCTTTTTATCTTTGTGGACAAGAAATATGAGGGAGAAGAGGTCACGCGGGTATGGGGTGTTGGGGGTAGGGGTATGGGTAATGTGTCTTCTTTTAATTGAAAGGGTTGTTAGGATGTTAAAAAGAATAAAAGTTTGTTAGGGATTTTGTTGAGAGTTATTTTTTTTTGTATTTTTGTGGGATGTAATTACATGGGTGAGGGTACACGGTAGGATAAGGTAAAAATGGGGAAAACGATATCGGGGAGGGACGAAATTACATGTCTACATCGGGCACCAGTTATATTTTTACTCCATCTCATTAATGGTAAAATGGTACTTCTCCAACCCCTTATCATCTCTAACAAGGGATTTAATCTCAAGAATACCAAAGTAAGTTTATTTTCATCAAAATCTCTTAAGAAACTCCATTAGGGTATCAAACTAAAAATCCTCGTAACTCAAGATTTAACCACGGGTTTTAGAAGATAATTGGAGATTTGGAATCCTCGCATTGTAGGCTTCAAAAAGCATCCATTAATTTCTGAAATAGAGGTACGTGGGGTTTATCCTAAAAACTACATGGGCCTAAAACCATTATAGCATGATTTTATGATTTTATGCATGAATTTCAAAGGAGTTTTGAAATCTATGTTCTAAATTACGTACTCCGAATGTTTTAATGTTACTAGTGTTTTGACCTTGTGGTCCTATCCCCTAAATTGATTTACATGTATACGTATATGTATGGAATTTGAGATTTAAGATCTTTGAGAGCATAAATTATGAACTCCCTCTCGTGTATTGAATTAAAGATTATGGTTTTGTGATTTGAAAGATGTTTTCATAATATTATAGCATTTGAGCATGATTTGAAATTATTGAGAGTGTGTTTCTTGATATAAATGTGTTCTTGTGTTTAAGAGAAAGAATTGCATGTGAATTGAGAACTTTGACATGTACACCTTGTCTTGTACTATTGAAATGCTTGACAAAGATGAGTTCCTAGCATGTGTTTACATGAGGTTTGAAAAAGAGTTTCTTTGAATTGAATTATTGAAATGGTGGTCTCAAAAACTTATGTTTTGAAAACAGAAATTTATGATAGACTAATAATGGCTCAGAGATGTGACTTGCAAGTCAATGGTACGACGATATCATATGTAATTATGCCATAACAGATTGTGTTTTTAGAGCATGGTTTCAGAGTATGTTTTCAGAGACTGCATGTTTTGATAGAGTTTTAAAAAGGGGCTTAAAGAGGGTTAGGTGGTTACCCGAAGAAGGCGCGAGTTCAAGCAACTCTTAGCCTAAAACTGTATTTGCCGATACGGGTAGATTATTATTGTATGCTGGCGACAGCCGTGTGGCGTAGTAGATTCAGAGACTCCGACCCTTGTGGAACACTTGGGTTGGGGGTTTCACTGCCGAGTTAATGGCAGTTTCTATATAGCCCATGAAATTTTTAGAATTGTAGGGTATACCACCTAACGCAGAAGTAACACAGATTTCTCAGAGTTGTGATAATTTTTGCAGTCTTTTAAAATGTCCATGTGAATTCTTACTATATTATATGTTTGTGAAACTGTTTTACATTGCTCTCATATATGTTGAATATAAATTATTATTTTGGATTTGCTCTGCATACCAGTACAATTGTATTGACCCCCCTCCTTCCAGGTTCTAAGGCTCAGTCTAGGGGTCCAGCTAAGTAGTAGATAATTTAGACAGCCGATCAGAGTTTGCAGTGGTGAGCCTTCTCTATTACAGAAGGCTTGTTTATTTTCATATTATGTCTCTTATCATCAGTTTGGTCTACTGGGGGCCTTGTCCCAATTTCATACAGTTGTCAGATTTTCATATAGTAGAGATTTTGCAGACTGAGTCAGATGTTATTTAGATGTAGTTCAATTACAATTTCCATACTTATATTGAATTCAGGATTGACCATGTTTCCATAGAGGATTATGTTTCTGCATCTTCTTTATTTATATGAATATTGTGCATGATTACCAGATTGAGAAGGGCATTCTGTGCCTTCATGGTTCGGGATGTCCGTCACGGCCAATCCCTAGTTTGGGTTGTGACATTAATTATGGAATTAGTTATATGAACTTCATGTTGAATTCTTGAATTTGGAAGTTGGATATTGTATCCATGATATTGTTCCATGTTAATTGATGAATGAAATATCCATGTTTCCTATGTGTGTTGAAATATGATCATCTCATGTTGGAATCCTTGATTGGTGAATGGGTTGTTGTGGTCATGATTTATTAGCATGTTGTATATGCCCAATTATAAGATCATACCTCTCATGTATTTGTGAAAATGCATAAGTGAATAAATTGTTCCTTGTGATCCATTGGTGATCTAGTTAATGAATTCATGCTAACACTGCATTATCAAAATGATTTCCATGCTAAAGTTATGCCTTTTCATGGATTTGATGGAATGCTCATGAGATTAGAATTGTAAAATTATGATATGTTAGAATGCATTCCTATTCATGTACAAGATTATGACTATCAAGTGCTTCATGAAATCCCTCAATGATTGGATTATGAATTGTTGACTATGGTCATATGTTCAAGAAGTGTCATGTCTTATTAACATTTATGCTATCGAGTCCTGGGGGTATTTAATACCCAACAATTTAGCTGTGTGCCTAGAACCAGTGTCAGTTTTTAGGATAATCTCAGTCAAGCAATGATCAGTAGAATTCAATCAGTTACAGAACTCAGGAAAACTCAGTAAATTCAATATCAGTTTAGTCCAGTTCAGTATTCAGTCACATCTTAGTAAACTCAGTAATCTCAGTAATCTTAGTGGACTCAGTCAGTTAACAGAATTTAGTAGTGTTCCATCAGTCATCGAAACCCAATAAACTCAGTTCAATTTAGTTAAACAGAATAATCAGTAACAGTTCAGTTAATCCTAGTATGAACTAGGAAATTAGTTCAGTATAATTAGTTCAATATCTATTCAGTTGGGAGTAGGATTCAGCACCGAGTGAACCCAAGGATGAGGACATACATTGACAGTAGAGGGTATGACCCTTAGAAACAATACTTGCATTCCAGAACTATGTAGTCAGCATAGGTTAAGACATCAACACTGACAGTTGAGGGTTGATGAGGTGGATAAACACTACAAGATGAGGATCCCACCATTCTCATTTGGGGACACTGCCAGATGAGGGTCTACCACAGCTTGTCCTTACCCGTGGCACTGTATTGACACCCTTCCAACTGGAGTTAAGGTTGGACCCTAATTCTATTAAAAAAATGGGCATGTCAGTTAGATGACTACCTCCCACAGTCTCAGTTTCAGATGCAGTCTTAGTAATAGAACTAAGTTCAATTCTACAGATTCAGGACTGTCAGATACAGTCAATCAGTTCAGTATAGAACTCAGATAGTTCTATAGATTTAGGACTGTCAGAAAAAATCACTCAGTTATCAGTTATCAGTAATATAGTACCAGTAAACTTAGATATCAGCATCAGTAGACTCAGTTATTTAGTATCCCAGTATTAGTAGCCTCAAATATCAGTATATCAGTATTCAAAACTCAGTACTTAATCTTGTCATGCCTTCAGTTATAACTATTATGTATTCATGTATGTAACCTCACTCAGTCTAATACAGAATTCAACTAATTCCATCAGAATCAGGACTGTCAAATACAGTCACTCATGTTATCAGTATATCAATTATCAAAACTTATGTTATTAGTGTATCAGTTATCAGAACTCATGTTATCAGTATATCAGTTATTAGAAATCCATGTTATCAATACTCAGAACTCAGTATTCAGAATCCTCATGATCTTAGTTTCAGTTCACGTATTCATACATGTACTCTTATTTAGTTATACTCATGTTATTCAGTTGGTATTGTTCATTCATATGAACCCATGCATATCAGCCTACCTCACTTTGCATACCAGTACATTCAAAGTACTGATGCATACTTTTCTCTTGTACTATGGTGTTTTTATACTATAGGTTCAGACATACAGGCTCCAGATCATACTTAGCAGTCCACTTTATTAGCAACAGACAATGTGGTGAGTGCTCATAGTTCAAGGACATGGTTATTCTTATTATTTCCAGTCAGTTATTTCAGTACCCGAAGTTAGTTGGGGTCTTGTCCTATCAACTCCTCAGTCAGACAATTAGAGACTTTCATACTAGATGTTCAGCAGTTTGCAATTTTATAGATGTTTTTAGTTTTGGTATTGTTATACTATTTTTATCAATTATGTTGCAATATTGAACCTTATGGCATATTTTCCACCAGAATTCCGCATTTATCTCAGTTATATTGTTATTATAGTATTACTATCATGAAGTGCTTAGTTACAGATATCAGTCATGGGTTAGCTTATGGTTCTTAGGGATTGTGAGCACTGTGTATCATTTAGGGTACTAGATTTGGGGCGTTACAAACTATAGGTTCATACGCATGGGCTCCAAATCGTACTAAGCAGCCCGCTCTATCAGCAGCAGACTTTGTGGTGAGTCCTCATAGTTCAAGGACGTGGTTATTCTTATTATTTTCAGTCAGTTATTTCAATAGCTGGAGTTAGTTGTGGTATGTCCCATCAACTCCTCAGTCAGACAATTAAAGGCTTTCATACTAGATGTTCAGCAGTTTGCAGTTTTATAGATGTTTTCAGTTTTGGTATTGTTATACCATTTTTATCAGTTATGTTATAGTATTAAACCTTATGGCATGTTTTCTGCTAGAATTTTGCATTTATCTCAGTTATATTATTATTATAGTATTACTATCATGCAATGCTCAGTTACAGATATCAATCATGGATTAGCTTATGGTCCTTCAGGATTATGAGCACTGTGTAGCATTTAGGGTACCAGATTCAGGGCGTTACAAACTTGGTATCAGAGCCTAAGGTTCAACAGTATCCTAGTAAGTCTGAAAGCCGCATCTAGTAGAGTCTTGTGCATGGGTGTGTGTCGCGCCACACTTATGGATAGGAGGTTACGAGATGTTTTAGAAAAAGTTCCCCTTATTTTATGTCTCAGATCGTGCTATAGAAAGGTTCTCTAAGAAACTTATGTAGATTCTCATCATGCTCCACTCATGTCAATTCCACCTTACTTTTAAGGTAACAGAAATAGTGAAGCTCATATTTCTAGAGATAGGGCTTTCTCAGACAGACCCTATAGACAGTTATGGGATTGACCACAGGCTCAAAAGTATCCCATTAGTTATTTTATGTTCCAAAGTTGTACAAATTTCATTCATGATCATGAAAATTCATTCATGAACCCAAATTAACATATGTCATCAGATCCCTTCTCAGAATCCTATGATAGTATATGCCTAGAGTTAGAAGCATGAACCCAGAAGTTTAGCAATAGTAGAGTTGGGATAACGTTATCCAGATTAAATAGATTATGTATTCATAGGGATAGTTGTACCAAATTAAATCGGTAGGATTGAACAGTGCAAGCAATAATTTACATTTATTAATTTAAAATTGAGTATGAAGGTGTGGATGTGAGTTAAAAGATATGATATTAGTAGTCTATGAAAAAATAGAAGCAAATGATGTGTTTAGAGAGGAAAACATGTGTCGAATAGTGTATAAGTATGTGGTGATGGAGAAACTAAAGAAAGTTAAGGGTTATACCCCAGGAGATAGTATTAGCAGTGGGTGGGGATGATGCCCAACCGTCTTCACCTCAGTTTTAATTTTGTATTTCATTCATCACGTTACCTATGCATGTTTCACATCTCATTTCTATGAACACAGTTTACATTCACGCACTTTCCATAGAATCGTGTGCATTTCCAGTTCTTAGTGTAAGGGGTTCCAGTTCACTCAGTGTTATGAATCATGTTCCGTGAATACCAAAACTCCAAAGTCAAGTCATGTAGCTCATGACATATGTCCTCAAGTCACGCCTTACAATGTGTTCAGTCCCAGTTATAGTCCAGTAATCAGATCAGCAACTCAGCTCAATTTTAGGTTTGCTTTACTATAGCGTACAATTATCAGCTATTTAGTTATTAATATTTTTGTACCTCAGTTTACAGACTATTTTAGAATCATGTTATACGCATGGAAATGTATTCTTAGATAATACACTCTTCACGAATTCATGCTCAGTTACCTCGTGTTACTCAGTCGGTTCTTACCTTAGATATATAACACTCTATCTTTTCAGCCCAGCTATTTAGACTAAGTAAAGTTCAATCTTACATGACCATGTATTCAGCTATCAGTTATCCAATTAATCAGATAAGTTAGTATACTTTTGCATTCGTGCTCAGTACCCATGTGAATCTTTTTAGTAGTCTCAGGTGAAGTGTTGTACTAAGGTGGAGAGTATAGTTGAAAGAATGCTAAAGAAGTATTTTAGTTAAGTATAAGTTTTTAGTATGAGTTAGTTTGAATAGCCAGTAATTCAGTCCAGCAGTCAGATGGACAAGTTCGTATGGTGTGATTCCCTATTCTTTCTATCTAGTCTCACTATTCAAAGTTTCATAAATGTAACCATTCCAAGATAGAGCATCCTAGTAGGTGCATGTCCAGCTCAGTTCAAGTATCATGCCTCAGTTTTAGATCCCAAATATTCGTTTACGATTCAGTTAGTAGGTACCTTGTGCATCACCCCAGTTTTCCCAAGTATCTCAATAAAGTAAGCGTCCTTAGAGGGACATAGTGTCCTAAGGGGGAGATACCTCATAATTACTCGAAGTTTTCATGTCTTAAATATTTTAGTTTCTCTTCATGTAACGAATCCAGTTTGGAGTAGTGGGTACTCATAAGTTGACCCTCAATCGCCAACCTCGGCTGTAAGCCATGTATTCAGCAGTTCAGTTTAGTTCATGATATTCAGTTCATGTATCACATTCCAGTCTCAATCATGTTCTCATGTTCCCATTCATGCGTTTTCAGAAAAGGATCTTGAGTTGAGATCAAATTTTTTTTGTATTTTTTAAAATCTTTTCTATGAAGGGAGTGAAGAGGTTCGGCAAGTAGGGAAAGCTCAGTCCCCAATATGTCGTTCCCTTCAAAATTCTCAGTCGCTTCAACAAAGTAGCTTATGAGCTCGAATTACCTTCAGATCTAGCCTCAGTGCATCCAACGTTCCATGTCTCCTTACTTAAGAAGTGCATAGGTAACCTAGCAGTTGTAGTCCCTATAGAGGGCATAGATGTTCAGAATAGTCTCTCTTATGAGGAAACTCCAGTCAAAATTCTTGACTATCAAATTCGCAGACAGAGGAACAAAGAAGTCCCTCTAGTCAAAGTTGTTTGGTGAAATTAGTCCGTTGAGGGAGCTACTTGGGAAGTATAAGTAGACATGTGAACCAAGTATCCTCACCTCTTCTCGGAAAAATCAGACTCAGCTCAAGGTAACAGTTTTCCTTAATCTCATTCAGTTTCATATTCAGATATCCATTACAATCTTGGTATCAAGTACCATTGCATATTTAGTCATGCATTCATGAGTCAGTTCAGTTATATATTTATACATCAGATATGCATGCTCAGTTGAGAAAACTCAGCTTATCAGTAATCTCAGTCATGTATTCATTAATCAGTTTAGCTATGTTCTCATATATTAGATATGCATGTTCAATATGAAATCTCAGCATGTTAGTAATATCAGTCATGTAATCATGTTTCAGTTATGTATGTCCAATATGTACTTCAGTTTATCATTTCTTCCATCTCAGTCAGTCTCATTCGAGGACGAATGTTCCCAAGGGGGAGATATTATAAGACCCCACAAAATGCTAAGTCTAATTCATACCTTTAAATCTTGAAAAGGGATCCAAAACTTATAAATTTTTAGCGAAGTGTTAAGGACTTAGTTTCTTTTAAGCCTTCAAACTTCGGGGATTTATTTCACGACCTTCCTGACCTTAGTTTTTTCGATTTTCAAGTTGATTCATGATGGGGCAAGTCAATAGTATGTCTCGAGTGCATTTTAGGGGAATAACACACTGGTTTGAAATGCCTTTGAAATGCTCCAGCATTCCAGGCACATCTTGGGCGCATTTCAGGGGCATAACACACTGATTTGAAATGCTCCAGCATTTCGGGCACATTTCAGGCCCCAATTTCAAGATCAACTTCCAACTATCATAACTTCCTATATATAATGAACTGGGAGATATACTATATATCAAATGAAAGATCTTTGAGTCTTCTTTTCAATGCAGCTAATTTTATCCAAATCCGACAACGGAGTAAAAAGTTATGTCCAATTTACTTCAGCCTGTCAACCTGTCAACAGAGGGACTGTTGCGACTTTTTTGTTTCCTTAGGGATATTTTAGTATTTTACCCACCATTTTTCAACCATAAACACTGGATTAAGCCCTTATTTCAGCAAAATATACTTATTTCTATCAAATTCTCTCAACAACAAGAAGAGGGGTTTCCAAATCAAGATCCAAATCTCAAGGATTTTTCCATAAATCTTCCCAAATCAAGCATTAATGTATGTTAAGTGTTCATCCTTGGGTATCCTTTCAACCTTGGAGTTCAAGAATCCCTTTCAAAACTATAAGTTAGTTGATGTTATAAATCTTATGTTGAATGTAAGTTTAATCTTGATTATGATGTTAGATTGGGTTTTATATTTCATGATTTATCTCAAGCTTCATGAAAACTAGTTAATTGTGGAAAGAGTTATATGAAATTCATGTTGAATTCTTGAATTTGCAAGTTGAATGTTCTATCCATGATATTGTTCCATGTTAATTGATGAATGAAATATCCATGTTTCCCATGTGTGTTGAAATATGATGATCTCATGTTGGAATCCTTGATTGGTGAATGGGTTGTTGTGTTCATGATTTATTAGCATCTTGTACATGCCCAAGTATAAGATCATGCCTCTTATGAGTTTGTGAAAATGCATAAGTGAATGAATTGTGCCTTGTGATCCATTGGTGATCTGGATAATGAATTCATACTAACACTGCATTATCAAAATGATTTCCATGCTAAAGTTATGCTTTTTCATGGATTTGATGGAATGCTCATGAGATTAGAATTGTGAAATTATGATATGTTAGAATGCATTCCTATTTATGTACAAGATTATGACTATCAAGCGCTTCATGAAATCCCTCAATGATTGGATTATGAATTATTGGCTTTGGTCATATGTTCAAGAAGTGTCAGGTCTTATTAATATTTATGCTATCGAGTCCTGGAGGTATTTAATACTCGACAATTTAGCTGTGTGCCTAGAGCCAGCATCAGTTTTCAGGATACTCTCAGTTAAGCCATAATCAGTAGAATTCAATCAGTTACAAAAATTAGGAAAACTCAATAAATTCAGTATCAGTTCATTCTAGTTCAGTATTCAGTTCACATCTCGATAAACTCAGTAATCTCAGTGGACTCAGTCAGTTAACAAAACTAAGTAGTGTTCCGTCAGTCATCGAAACCCAGTAAACTCAGTTCAGTTCTGTTAAACGGAAAAATCAATAACAGTTCAGTTAATCCTAGTATGAACTAGGAAATCAGTTCAGTATAATCAGTTCAGTGTCTATTAAGTTGGGAGTAGGATTCAGCACCGAGTGAACCCAAGGATGAGGGCATACACTGACAGTAGAGGGTATGACCCTTAGAAGCAATCCTTGCATTCCAGAACTATGTAGCCAGCATAGGTTGAGACATCAACATTGATAGTTAAGGGTTGATGAGAAGGATAAACACTGTCAGATGAGGGTCCCACCATTCTCTTTTGGGGACACTTCCAGATGAGGGTCACCTACAGCTTGTCCTTACCCATGGCACGGTATTTACATACTTCCAACTGGGGTTACAGGTTAGACCCCAATTCTATTAAGAAAATAGGCATGTCAGTTAGATGACTACCTCCCACAGTCTTAGTTTTAGATGCAATCTCAGTAATATAACTTAGTTCAGTTCTACAGATTCAGGACTGTCAGAAATAGTCTCTCAGTTATCAGTTATTAGTAATATAGTACCAGTAAACTTAGAGATCAACATTAGTAGACTCAGTTATTCAGTATCCCAGTATTAGTAACCTCAGATATCAGTATATCAGTAATCAGAACTCAGTACTCAGTCTTGTCACGCCTTCAGTTACAACTATTATGTATTCATGCATATATATTTACTCAGTCCAGTATGAAACTCAACTAGTTCCATCAGACTCAGAACTGTCAGATACAGTAACTCATATTATCAGTATATCAATTATCAGAACTCATGTTATCAGTATATCAGTTATCAGAACTCATATTATCAGTATATCAGTTATTAAAAATCCGTGTTATCAGTACTCAGAACTCAGTATTCAGAATTCTCATGATCTTAGTTTTCAGTTCATGTATACATCCATGTACTCTCATTCAGTTATACTCATGTTATTCAGTTGGTATTATTCATGCACATGAACTCATGCATATCAGCCTACCTCACTTTGCATACCAGTACATTCAAAGTACTGATGCATACTTTTCTCTTGTCCTATGGTGTTTTTATACCATAGGTTCAGACGCACGGGCTCCATATCGTACTTAGTAGCCCACTCTATCAGCAACAGACTTTGTGGTGAGTCCTCATAGTTTGAGGACGTGGTTATTCTTATTATTTCCACTCAGTTATTTTAGTACTCGGAGTTAGTTAGGGTCTTGTCCCATCAAATCCTCAGTCAGGCAGTTAGAGGCTTTCAGACTAGATGTTTAGTAGTTTACAGTTTTACAGATATTTTCAGTTATTGTATTATTATACCATTTTTATCAGTTATGTTGCAGTATTAAACCTTATGGCATGTTTTCCACCAGAATTTTGCATTTATCTCAGTTATATTGTTATTATAGTATTACTATCATGAGGTGCTCAGTTACAGATATCAATCATGGGTTAGCTTATGGTCCTTCGGGATTGTGAGCACCGTGTAGCATCCGGGGTACCAGATTTGGGGCATTACATATTTTTTTGTAGTTCTACACCTAGTAAGACTGAGGTATGGCATAAGCTCTTAGGACATCCAAATTCTATTGTGTTATCTTATTTATCAAATTCGGGTTTATTGAGGAACAAAAATCAATTTTTCACTGCTTCCTTTGATTGTTCTATTTGTAAATTAGGCAAGAGTAAAATTCTTCCTTTTCCTAATTTTGGTAGTCGTGCTACAAAGTGTTTTGATGTCATTCATAGTGATGTTTGGGTTATTTCACTAATTGTTTCTCATGCTCATTTCAAGTACTTTGTGACATTTATAGATGATTATAGTCGATTTACATGGGTATATTTTCTTCGTTCCAAATCTGATGTATTTTCCATATTCAAGACATTTTTGGCCTATATTGAGACTCAATTTTCTACTTACATCAAATTATTAAGATCTAATTCTGGTGGAGAATACATGTCTTATGAGTTCAAAAAAAAATTTCTTGAAAAAGGAATTGTCTCACAACACTCCTGTCCATATACACCACAATAAAATGGGGTTGCTGAACGTAAAAATCATTGTCATTTAGATGTCACTCGTACTTTATTGATTGAGTCCTCTGTTCCATCTAAGTATTGGGTGGAATCTTTGTCTACTACTGTTTACTTCATTAATAGACTACCATATAAAGTCTTAAATCTTGAATCTCCATATTTTTGTCTTTATCACAAAAATCCAAGCTATGATAATTCTCATACATTTGGTTGTATTTGTTTTGTGCATCTTCCTCCTTCTCAGTGTAATAAACTTTCCGCTCAGTCTACTAAATGTGTTTTTATGGGTTATAGTACTTCACAGAAAGGTTTTCTCTATTATGATCCATGTTCTAATAAATTTCATGTTTCTAGAAATGTTGTTTTCTTGGAGAATGAATATTTTTTCCTACTCATGTAGAGTCGTCTCCTTCTTCTCTTCTTCTTCTTACTTTTGAGGATTTGTAATCTTCTTCTAAGAGGTTCAAACCTGAATTTGTGTACGAACGTCGGAGGCCAACTTTATCCCATCCTGATATTGATCCGCCACCTGAAACTGCTCTATAACTAGAATCTAAGAATTCTTCCAGGCCTGCTCCTCTTGATTCCATTTGGCGATCTACGTGAGTATCTTGTACTCCTAATTGGTATGGCTTTTCATCTACTTTATCTGTCATTTCTGTTCCAACTTGTTACTTACAAGCTTCCAAGCATGAATGTTGGAAGAAGGCAATGGAGGAAGAACTTTCGGCTCTTAAAGAAAATGACACATGGGGTATTGTTTCATGTCCTTCAAAGGTCCATCCAATTGGATGTAAATGGGTTTATTCAATTAAATTTCATTCTGATGGAACTCTTGATTGGTATAAAGCTCGATTGGTTGTTCTTGGTAATAAGCAGGAGTATGGTGTGAACTATAAAGAGACTTTTGCACCGGTACCAAAAATGACGATGGTGTGAACTATTATTGCCATTGCTGCTTCACAAAACTAGACTCTTCATCAAATGGATGTCAAAACTGCTTTTCTTCATGGTGATCTCAAATTGGATATTTATATGAAGCCTCCACCAGGTTTGTTCTCATTGCCTAATCATATATATGCAAGTTGAAGTGGTCTTTGTATGGATTAAAACAAGCTTCCAGAGCTTGGTTTGACAAATTTTGGTCTACTTTACTACAATTCTCTTTTGAGCACAACAAATATGACTCATCTTTGTTTCTTTGAAAAATATCCACAGGTTGTTCTCTTCTTTTGGTAAATGTAGATGGCATTATTATTACAGGAACTAATTCTTCACTAATAACTAGCCTGCAACAGCAACTTAAGGATTCTTTTCATATGAAAGATCTTGTCACTCTTATATATTTCTTGGGTTTGGAAGTTCATCGTGATTCATACGGGTTGTTTTTAAATCAACACAAATATACCCAAGATTTGGTTTCTTTAGCAGGTCTTCAGGATTTCTCCTCTATAGATAATCTATTAGAATTGAATGTAAAATATTGTCGGGAGAAAGGCGATCTTCTTCCTGATCCAACTATATTCTGGCAATTAGTTGGGAGCTTAAATTACCTTACTATTACCAGGCCTAATATCTCTTTTGCGTGTCAAACTTTCAACAGAGGCTGAATATTGAGCAATGTCTACTGCTTTCTCTGATATTGTGAGTCTTTGTGGTTTACTTGCTGAGATTAGATTTACTTAATCTAATCTTACTCCTCTCCATGCTAACAATACAAGTGTTATTCAGATTGCTACTAATCCGATTTATCATGAGTGGACCAAACACATCAAAGTAGACTGTCATTATATACGAGAAGTTGTAGATAAAGGTGTCATTACTCTTCCACACATGTCCAGTGATCTTCAAATAGCTGATGCATTTGCAAAATCAATGGTACGACGATGACATCAGTTTCTAGTCGGAAAATTAATGCTTCTTGATCTACCAGCATCAATTTGAGGGGGGATGTTAGCATAATGTAAATGTTGTATATATTAATGTAACCATATATTTTTGTATATTAGTGTAATTACATAGATTTGATTTAGTAATTACAGAGAATAATAGTGGCTTTAGTAGAGCAGATTTGGTGGGACAGAATAGCAGATTTAGAGGGATAGAAAAGATAATATTTAGGGATAGGAAGACGGATCTTTAGGGATATAATCATTGAATATTTTCTATTTATTGCCAAGACTCTCAATATTGAAAGGCATTCAGCAGAAAATTGACGCCCACAACTACCAAACAACTCTAGTTCAGTTAGAGTGCATGCCTTACTGATTTTAATATTATACTCTACTGATTGCCTATCCGTGGAACAAGTAAACATGGTTCACAAAAGTAAAAACTGAACACAGTGTTTTTACGTGGAAAACGCCCGGCTCAAGAAAGGTGTAAAAAACCACGACCTGTACCTCTACAGGATTTAACCCCAACTTCACTATAACTCTTGAGCCTCAACAATCAACAAAGTTACAAGACTTCTTGTAAACTAGGAATTAAAACTTCTAACTCCTATAACTACAAAAACAAAAATCTTCCCAAGATGAGTGTTCCTAAGTCTTCGAGTTTCCTAACTTGAAGACACAACTCCTAACTCATTTTATAGATCACTGAGACTAGAACAATGACTCATTACAACTCAAAGAACCTACCTATTACAAACAGTCTAAGACTTGCCAAGTAAAGGACCAGGTTCTTCTTTAAGTAAGTGAACTTTTTATTGATTGTTGATTATCTTACCAGTGCATGAGTGAGTTACTTAAATGTTCATTGTCTTCTATATGCACACCTTCTGATAAATTCCTTTTTGATCTCTACTTCTATCTTTAGTTGAACTCTATCAAGTAACTTCACTTCTTGTTGTAGCCGTCTCTCACTCCTTGGTTGAATAGGACTCTTTTTCATTCATCCCTTAGTCTTGCAGGACTCCTCTTATTGTTGGACTTCTTGATCAATTCAACTTCTGGACCCTGCATTTTTATTCTCCTCTTTATCCACTTTACTGAAGTGATAAGTGTTGAGAGAATATCTGAATATTCTTGCTTATCCACTTTTGTTTGTGCACGGTATCATCTTATCAACAACCTTGTCTGTAGCTATGCTTTGTACACTTGGATGGATCAGTTTTAACAACATGTTTCATTCTTATGTCTATCATCAAAACTCCACATGCCCTAACAACCTCAATTTACCTTTGGATACTTGTGATACATATAGCTTATGCGATGCCTATGGAAGCTGTGACATAGATAAGTCCCTTGTCTGTGGATGTTTGGGTAAGTTTGTAGCTCAACATCCTCAACAATGGGAAAAAGGAGATTGGCTATAAGGGTGTGTTCATAAGACTCCTCTTGATTGCAACAGGGAACATTATTTCTAAAATATTCTGGAATCAAGTTGCAAGATACTAACTACTCTAAGTATGATAGTTCCATGACACTCGAAGGGTGTAGGCGAGTATTCTCAAGGAACTACTCTTGCACAGCTTATTCGAGTCTAGATATAACCAACGGAGACAAAGGCTGCTTGTTTTAGTTTGGGGAGTTGATTGACATCAGAAAGCTGTCTGGAAGGGGGCAAGACATTTATATCAGGATGGATTCTTCAGAGTTAGGTACGAACTAATGTTTAAAAAAATTTCAATGATGTATTTTTAAGCTTAATTTTTCAACATATGGAGACCGCATTATACAAAATTAGTATACTATCTGGATTTGCAGTGGCTGACAAAAAAAATGGTTGTAGCATCTGAGGCAGGTTCGAATATGAAGAAGGAAAAGATACTCACAATGAGTTTCTTATAGTTGGTGGCAATGATCCTGCTAGGCCTGATTCTGTTATTGTACATACGAAAAAAACAAAAGAAACTGAAACCTAAAGAAGATCTTGAGTTGCCTCTGTTCTGATTTTCGACAATAACAAGAGTCACAAATAACTTTTTAATACACAACAAGATTGGAGAGGGTGGATTTGAACCCGTTTACAAGGTAACACTGCAAATTTTTTATGTTGCTCACATCTTCAAAATCCTGCTGCCCCTTTGTAGATCCAACATAATTTCAGCACAGCCACACAGGTGTATAGATTGATTGGATATTTGTTTATATATATATGTGCACACATTTGCGTGCGTATGTGTATGAGAGTGTGTCAATGTTTTCTTCACTGTCATTTTTTTCCCTTTTATATGTACTTTGATTTGTTGTACTTGAGCTGAGGATCTTCTAGAAAGAGCTTCTCTACCTCCATGAGGTAGCGGTAAGGTCTGTGTGCACTCTACCCCCTAGACCTTACTTGTGGGATTTCACTGGATATGTTGTTGTTGATATATATGTATATGTGTGCAAATTTAATAAATTACATATATATTAGATTATGTCATCTAGGGTGTGCTGGATAAGGGATAGGAAATAGCCGTGAAGAGGCTTTCAAGGACTTCCATGCAAGGACTTAATGAATTCAAGAACGAATTTATCTATATATCCAAGCTTCAACATTGAAATCTTGTCAGACTTTGGGTTGTTGCATACAAAAGGAAGAAAAGATGTTGCTATATGAATACATGCCTAACAAAAGCCTGAACTCGTACATATTTGGTCGGATTCCTCAACTATTATACAAGCTAAAATTAGTAACAATGCTTTGTCTTGACATAACGTGCACATATTCTCCTAAGGCCAAAGCACTTTCACAGAAACAAATAATCATAAAGCTTATTTTGTAGATCAAACAAAGAGCATATTACTGGATTGGCCAAAGCGTTTCAACATCATAAATAGAATTGCTCATGGATTATTGTATCTCCATCAAGATTCTCGACTAAGAATTATCCATAGAGACCTTAAAGTAAGCAATGTTTTACTAGATATGAAAATGAATCCAAAGATTTCAGACTTTGGCATGGCTAGAAGTGTTGTAGGAAATGAGATGGGAACAAAAATGCGCCATGTGGTTGAGACATAGTAAGAATCCTTAATATCATATAAATTACTCTCATATGACATCTCGATTCTTTAATTCTCTTGATATTGTTGTTTTTTTGGCACAGTGGGTATATGTCCCCTTAATATGCAGTAGATGGGATATTCTCAGTAAAATCAGATGTGTTTAGCTTTGGTGTATTGATGTTGGAGATTCTGAGTGGCAAAATAAATAGAGGATTTGTCCATCAAGATCACAACCTTAACCTTCTCGGTCATGTAAGCATCGTATTATCTGCATTACACAAATAACTCTTTCTTTACAACTGATGTAGTTTGTCATGATTCATATGATCTAAACTCAAACAGGCCTAGAAGCTTTACAAAGAAGATAGGTCACTAGAACTAATTGATGACCAACTAGCTAATTCTTGTGATATTTCTCAAGTTTTAAGATCAACCCAAGTGGGTTTATTATGTGTGCAAAATCATCCAGAAGACAGACCAAGCATGTTTGTTGTGGTTCATATGTTGGCTATGAGACCCTACTGCCAAAAGCAAAAGAACTTGAATTTTTCACAGAACGAAACATATATGATGAAGAAAAATCAGGATTGTGGAGAGCCAGTTCAAAAAATGAAGTGACAATCTCATTGTTAGATCCTTGGTAGAGTGCGACATACATGAATAGGAAAAATATATTAGAACTTTGATTGTTGAGAAATACTGTAGATTTTGAAGTAAAACATCAAGTTGACTATATAATTCAGATTTTATTTTGAAAAGTGTACTTATTTTGATACCAATAACCTGCATTCACCGTTAAAATTAGCTTACTCATTCTTTTACTATACATAAATATTCAAAGAAAGATCCGTATTTTATTTGAATTCCACAAAAGCACTCCCCATTCAAAACCAACCTAGCATACATTTGAAGTTTGAATCATTCAAAATACAGACAAGTCCTTAAAGGGTGAGACCACTCTAATCAGAGATAAACATATATAACTGATACCTCTAAACAATCCTCATTTTTTATTCTAAAGAACATATAAGCCGCATCAACAACAACACAGTCAGTGTATTCCTGCAAAGTTGGATCTGGTGAGGGTAGAATGAACCCAGTCCGTACCTCTATCTGAAAGGTGAGTAAGGAGGCCGTTCCAAATAGACCCCTGGCTTAAGACAAAAATAGTGATAGTAGAGTGAAGAATGTATAATCTATAATCTATATATAATCTATAGTATATTAAAAGTGTGAAGACACTTAGAAAAGTGATTTGAACTTTTTGCCCTTCATTAAAAGACTTTGTAATAGACAAACTCGTCTTTTCACTTAGTATTTTAAATTAATTAAAGTCTTTTTTATCTAGGTAATAAATTATATGGTAAAAAGAGTTAGGACAATTACTATTTAAGAAGTCCTAGAATATATGGTAAGAAAAAATAAATTTTACAATATATGGTAAGGAAAATTAAAGTTTACTTATTTAATATTAAAAATTTTTAATTTGCGGCTAACAAAAATATATGGTAAGAAGAATTCAAATCAAATCTTAATTATTAAAATACTAAAAGTCATTTAAATTGGGGCTAAAACTTGCCCCATTTTACTTCTTCTTATCGAGTCCTTTTAGGACATTTGAGTCCTTTTAAATCTTGGTAAGAAATTATATGGTAAAAAAAAATAGGATTAATGTCCTTTTCTTCTTCTTATAGAGTCCTTTCTGGACACTTTTACTTAACTTTATAATTTTATAGTGATTTGAACTTTTTGCCCTTCTATATGATAAGAAGAATTCAAATCAAATCTTAATTATTAAAATACTAAAAGTCATTTAAATTGGGGCTAAAACTTGCCCCATTTTACTTCTTCTTATCGAGTCCTGTTAGGACATTTGAGTCCTTTTAAATCTTGGTAAGAAATTATATGGTAAAAAAAAAAAAAATAGGAGTAATGTCCTTTTTTTCTTCTTATAGAGTCTTTTCTGGACACTTTCACTTAACTTTATAATTTTATTAATATACAACCTTTTTTAAGGTGTCCTATTATTAGGATATTTATGATAAAAAATTATAATATTTAATACTTTTATATTAATTAAAATTTTACCTATATAAAGAAAAAATTTATAATTTGAATTCTATGTATATGACATAGGCTTCTTCCACACAATGTTTTTTATCTTTCTTATTTTGGTTTGTATTTAAATCGTCTTCTTGCATTCATCATCATCATATTTTTCTGTCTTTTTACTTTTAGTTAATAGCTTTAAAGATCATATATGAATTATACGTGATCAAAAATTGACAATAAATTTTTCTTTTTGAATAATTTCTCGTGTTTTATCTTTCAGGTGAAAATTTATGATCGAAAAATAGGACAAAACAAGCATGTTGTTGTCGATGAAATAATCAGAAAATTTAAAGGCTTATCTCTTTCTTTTTATTTTTTCTCTTTTTCTTTGCTCACCGTAAATTTTACTAATGGGTGTCCAACTTTGTGATTTTCAGATTTTTTTTAGTAGTATGAACCAAACACGTATGATGAATGCTTTGAAGAAATGATCCAAGAAGATTCTCAAAGGGAGTGGATTATTTGTACGCACATGAATCTTGTGTTATCCACACTCAGTTGCAGGAAAGTCTTCATTAATGGCCATATTGATCAGATATATTATTGACCTCGAGCGACGAATCTATCAGAAATAATCTTTTTATACTGTAAAGGTAGGAGTGAATCAATATATATCCTACCCTTTTTATACCCTACTTGTTGGATTACATTAAATATTTTATTGATTTTGAACTTTGATTGTTGATTCAAAATGTGATGGTATGATTTGAGATATCGTGATATGTATATGATTAATTTGCGTGATTTTGACTTGAATGTATAGTCTTCTAGAGTAATTTCTATGATGGTAGTGATAACTTAACATAAAAAAATTGTATGCAATGTAGAACCTCAATCGAAGCATGCCTCTAATCAAACAGATGTGTGCATGACAATAAATGAAGATTGCGCTAGCTGAGAAGTGATTTATATGATGCAAGGCTCAATTTATCTTAGATGATCATTTTTAAATTGGAATTATAAGCTTCTTTCAGTTATAGGAAAAAGCTGAAGCAAGCCACAACGATATACGTGTCATGATGAGATCTGTCAGTGCGTGGATGGTAAGGGACATCCATTAGAGTTGTTATAAGTACTAAGTAGCACGAGAAGCAACGCCTATCAATGATCCTAGTTCTTCTTGTGATCCCAACCATTTACTTAAATCAAGTATTTTTTTAAAAAAAAAAAAGAAGAAAAATTGAACTAATAAGAAATTGAATAGTTGATCCATGAATAGAATTAGTTTAATTTTTTTGTTATACACTAATTAGTTTAGGATCCTAACGTGCATTTTAACAAAAAAAAAATCGATTTTGATAATTAAATGGATGTTGTATCTTTCATGAAAAAATAAATATAATTTATATGTCCTCTAGACATACTCCAAATGGTGCTTTGATTGAATCATTATATTTGTAGCGTGATTTTGAAATCGATACATAAACGTACCATATAATCCACTAATGTATTTAAACAATAACATATTTAGTGTAATCCTCATACCTTATTGTTACCTTTGTAGGGGGTAGGGATACTGTTGTAGATGCCCTCATCTCAAAGAAATTTTTTATCAAGTAGGACTAATATAATTGTGACAAAAGAAACAAAAGAATCCTGTTGAATGATTAAAATGCAGTGTATGAATAGGTATTTGTTTAAATTTCCATTTTAATGTTTTAATATGTTTGTTTTCGCATTTGATCAATATAAGTACCAAAAGGTATGAATATATATCATATATCTGGGGATATTAATCGTTATAATAAGTTTTAAATGTAAGGCTAAGTTTAACTTTTGGGATATTCGTCATGATTCATATCTTTTTATTATGGTTCTATACTGTTAAATTTTTTAAAAAAATTTACTATTTTTTGCTTTGATGATATTTTAAATATTTGTGGGGTAAGGGAAGGGAGGGGGTTAATAATACTTTTAATATGTAGAATATTTATTTTAATAAGTGAAATATTATTTTTCACGTAATACAATTATTTATACGCATGTCATTTGTAGAATGCCAAATAAGTTTGTTGTGTCTAATTGAAACAAAGTTATATATAGTATTGTATTTAATTGGAAATGGCTAAGTTTAAGTGTTTAAATGAAAATTTTAGACAAGTTTGAGGGTCTGCATATATTTTTGGCCTTTTAATAATGTTGTTTTTCTTGTGTATATTATAATTGATAGATTGTTGGTATGTGATATGAAAATGAATCTAGGCTACTTTGTACTTTATGCCAGCAATCTTTTGAAATGAGGAGATCATTTATTTGAATAATGTATTTAATATAAGTATTGTAGAAGCCCACTTTACAAACATAAACGTGATTTACATTCGATGCTTAAATCAAGTTATTTTTTCGGTAACTAACTTTGTTGCATTAATCGCCAAAGTATTGCATTACATACCTAATAGCTATGAATTACATTTTGATTCCTAGGATTGGCTCTAACACAACTAAATAGATAATATCCTTAGCAATAGCATCACAGGTTCGACTTTGTTTCTCAAAAATTCTCATGATTCATTCAATCCAAATGCATGGCTAATTTCTGTACTTAGCAGCATGAAGATAAGGGCCACTGAGTTGAACCAAGTTATCATATGGACCAAGTATTTTCACCAAATTTCTCATAGATTATGTAGGTTTCAACTTATCATCTAAAATTTTATTTATTAAATTATATCTTTGATCATCTCAAAACATTGATGTGAATACTTAAAAAACGTTGGTGATCTTCTTAAGGAACCAATGCCAATCAATATCACACACACACACAAAAAAAAAAAAAAAAAAAAAAAAAAAAGAAATTATCTTTGAGTATATTGAGTGGAGAATATTAAGAAATAGAGAAATATAAAGGAGAGAGAGAGAACTCCTAATTAATAACCAACATGTACTACTACCCTATATTATGCTTCATCGAAATTGTCCTCTTTCCCACTCGAGTAGTTTTTAAAAGAAAATCGTTATACATATAAATTTTCTTACGCTCATGACAAATATGCATGCCCATGACCTGTGCTTTAGAGTTTTCTATATTCAAATATTCAATTATGTCCCAGTTAATTTAGCTTTTTCATCTTATGTTTGGTTATTAGATTGTACTGCTTTTCTTGTTAATTCTTTCAAAACTTAATTAAGCGAACTAGCTATTATCAAATACATCTATCAAATAATATCTCTAAATGTTGTGGTTAGATAGAAACACCACACACTCATTTGTTCAAAATGTTATTTAATAGATATCTTACATTTAATTTTTTGTCATTTAAACAATGAATATAATATTGCAACTTCAATTGTAATATAATATAATATATTTTATTCTTTTTATCTGTAATCTTTTGTACTGATAAAAAATACACGTGCAACGCACGTATACTAAACTAGTAGATAAGAAAAGCCAGAAAGTAGTTTTAAAAGAATTGGATCAAATTCTCTTTTTCTTCTTATAAAAAAGGAAAAAGACTCAAATATGCCACTGAACTATCAAAAATGACTCATTTATGTCATCCGTTAAAAGTTGGTCTCATTCATGCCATCACTGTTATAAAACCGGTTCATCCATGCCATTACTTTTTAACGGTGGTTTTCTAAAAAACTGCTTTGCCACGTGACCTCTTATTAGAGGTCCACATCATTTTTTAAATTTTTTTTTTTTTTAGCTTTGATCCATTAAGAAGAATTCACCCACACCCAACCTATCACCTTAACCCACCTTAATATTACTCTTAATTTTGACCCTAGATTTAAACATATATATAATCATTTAGTCTTCGAACGTGAAATTTACACACTTAAATACTACGTTTAAAATAATATAGGTTAGAATAATTAATAATTTTAAATGGAAAATGAATAAATTGTGATTAAAAATAATTTATTTTGACTCTCGAAATCCGAACATCATCACATAATTTAGGACGAAGAAAATACCACATAAATGAAGGACCACAACTTTTAATTAGGAAGAATACCTAAAAATCCCTTCTAAATTTGGATTATAAGTTGTATAATTGAATTATTGGTAGTCTTAGTTATATCGTGAACTTGGCTATTTGGTAGCCTTTATACTCTTTAACGTGGACGAGACGTAGAGCATAACTCTTTTCTGCGTGGGTGGATTCTTTAATATACACATTAAAGATCCATTAATATACACATAAATAGTGTCTGCATGAGTAGGTACCAAACAACACTCAAAAATATGTGGACTGAAAACACCCTACGTACCTGGATGGTGGTCTTTTATTTATTTTATATTTTTTTAAACTCTAACATGCCTAAAAATAAATTATGCTCTATGTCTCGTCCACGTTAAAGAGTATAAAGGCGACCAAATAGCCAAGTCCACGAAATAATTAAGACTACCAATAATTCAATTATACAACTTATAGTTCAAATTTAGAAGGGATTTTTAGGTATTCTTTCTGATTAAAAGTTGTGGTCCTTCATGTATGTGGTATTCTCTTCGTTCTAAATAATGTGATGATGTTCGGATTTCGAGAGTCAAAATAAATTATTTTTTAATCACAATTTATTCATTTGCCATTTTAAATTATTAATTATTCTAACCTATATTATTTTAAACGTAGTATTCAAGTATGTAAATTTCATGTTCGAAGACTAAATGATTATATATATGTTCAAATCTAGGGTCAAAATTAAGAGTAATATTAAAGTGGGTTAAGGTGATAGGTTGGGTGTGGGTGGATTCTTCTTAATGGATCAAAACTTTTAAAAAAAAAAAAGTCATGGACCTCTAATAAGAGGCCACGTGGCAAAGCAGTTTTTTAGAAAACCACCGTTAAAAAGTAATGGCATGGATGGACCGGTTTTATAACGGCGATGGCATGAATGAGATCAACTTTTAACGGATGACATAAATGACTCATTTCTGATAGTTCAGTGGCATATTTGAGCCTTTTCCTTATAAAAAATAGTACTATACTTACTACCATTTTCTATGGTCTCAGTTGGCAACTTTAATGGTGCACGTCTAAATACCTAAACTTGGTCGCACTGATGATTAAACACTTAAACTCGTCTCTATTGTGTCACGTGGACACCCGACACTCATATGTAATGAAAATTTGGAGCGTCTAGATGATCATTTCGTAAGCTAGAGTGTTTAACCAATAAGAGGAGCCTCAAAATTTGTGGCTTTAAGCTTGGCGCCTGGATCATTGGGTGTAGACAAGGAGTGAAATAAAGGAAAAAAGGGAAAACAGCTTGTTTGGATATCATGGAATATTACTTCAAAAAAAATTTGATAATTTTCTATTAAGAGTTTTGAAAATACGCAACTTTTTTTAAAAAAACAAGTATTCTCTTTTCCTAATAAAAATGTGTCATAAGGATTTCAAGAGAATAATATAAAAGTATCTTTTCTCTCTCTCCTAAATTTCATAAAATTAAACACTATTTGCCATTTTAATTCTTGTATCTTTTAGTTGATCTTCTAAAATGAAGATTCTATTCAAACTAATAGACTTGGGGAAAATTCATAGTATAATGAGGCTAAGTGTATGATCTTTATATATCTATATCTATAATATATTAAAAGTGTAAAGATCCTTAGAAAAGTAATTTGATTTTTTTGTCCTTCACTAAAATACTCTATAATTGACAAAATCATCTTTTTCTCTAATTATTATTTAATTAAATTACGCACTCCTAAAATATATAGAAATAACAAATATATGGTAAGAAATATTAGGAGAACTATATATATGAAAAGTTTAATTAGCTAAGGAGAATTAGTGTCACTTTATAAAAGAATATGCCAATTATAGCACCAAAATGTCCATAAAGATATTACTAAATAGGAATGAAATAACATTGAAGAAGCAATATTTAATTTATCTAATTAAAATAAGGAACATTTCCATATATAGGACAATACTCACGTTTTCTAATTCAATTTTTCCTTTGAAAAATTGTTATTTCTATTTATTTGAGAAATAAAATTTACCCCAAGTAAATTGTCTCCCTAATCAAATAGGAAAAGGGTTTATATATGATACTATATAAAGGGTGATGGAAAGAAAAGTTTCATAGTAATTTCAGTCAAGAAAAAAAATCAACAATGAGAGAAGTTTTTATATTATTAGACGTTCTTTAATCAGTAAATGGTATAAATAGTTATTGATTGATTCTTCAATATTCTTGTGTAGGTGAAGAAAGATTCATATGGAGAATGTGATTGAGATATTGTGTCCATTTCAAGCAGATTTTAATGTTTGTATTGAATTTTATTTCTAATGCATATGGATATTATTTATGTTGTTAAGGTTAAATTATTAGACTTTCTTCAACTAATATTCTTTATTACTTTTGTTTTATATACTTTGTATTATTTTTGTGTTGATTGGTACTGTGATTTGATGTGTTTGTAATGTCTTATTTTGCTTGATACAGTTTGATGTGTTTCTAATACTCTGTTTTGCTTGATACAGGTGGTAGATGAATGACTTTGAAATTTTTTTGTGTAAAGATTAGGTTTGATATCTCATTTGTCATACTATTTTGTTGAGGTTTACATTTTGTTATCATCCACTGTTTTTGTTATTATCTATTGTTTATTGTACTTGTGTAATTACTTCTTTTTTTAAACGATTTTGGGTTGTTTTTCTTTGAGCCGAGGACCTCCATCAAGTTGAAGTGTGAAAATATAACTAATTGATGAGTGTTTTCATATTGTGAGCAATTGAGAGTATTTGAGATTTTAAAGATGTCGAACATATTATTTTGTTGTAGTTTTTATTCTATTACCATCTACTATTTTTATTATTATTTGTTGTTCGAGATCCTTTATCAAATTAGAAGTGTAAATACACGACTAATTGAGAAGTCATTTCATATTGTGAGCAGTTAAGGGTATCTGAGATTTTAAAGATGTCAAAAGAATTCATCATTTGCAAATTATTTATCTTCGGATATTGATTTTTGCTTATTGAGTTTGCTTTATTATTTTTCTTTTTCACTTTAGTTTGTATCTGATTAACATGATATGAAATTTATTTTGTAAAGTTGCAGTCTAACAGGTTCTTAAATAGACATAGCTTGTTTTTGTCACGACCCGAATCGGGGCCCTGGCCGTGATGGACATCCCGAACCATGAAGGCCCGAGAGCCCTTCTAACTTGCAATCATATACACCATTCATATACAAATAAGAAAATGTGGAAATATATATAACAAAATGAAATCATGGTCATAAGTCTGAGCATATACCATTGATAGAGTTTGCTTATAACAATAGTTATCACTCTAGTATCCAGATGGCCCCATTTGAGGCTTTGTATGGTAGGAGGTGTAGATCATTCATAGGTTGGTTTGAAGTGGGTAAAGCTGCTATGATTGGACCCGATGCATTATTTGAAGCTATGGAGAAGGTGAGATTGATTAGAGAAAGGTTGAAGACAACTCAGAGTCGTCAGAAGTCATATGCAGACGTGAGAAGAAGGGACCTTGAGTTTGAGGTTAATGACTTGGTATATCTAAAAATTTTACCCATGAAAGGGGTGAAAAGGTTTGGGAAGAAAGGGAAGCTTAATCCCCGTTATGTTGGCCCTTACAGAGTTCTTAGCCGTGTTGGGAAAGTAGCCTATGGAGTTGATTTGCTTGCTTAGTTGTCAGCAGTTCATCTGGTCTTTTATGTTTCCATGCTTAAGAAGTGTATTGGTGATTTTGTTGTTGTAGACCCTTTCGAGAGCTCTTATATTCAGAACAGTCTTTCATTTGATGAGATTCCAGTTGAGATCCGAGATTACCAAGTCCGTAGACTAAGGATCAAAGAAGTTCCCTTTGTCAAAGTGTTGTGGCGAAATCAGTTAGTTGAGGGTGCTACTTGGGAAGCCGAGGTAGATATACGATCCAAGTACCCGCACCTCTTTTCCACAATCTCAGATCAAGCTGAAGTTACCATTCTTTCTTAATTCAGTCCCTTTTTATTAAAGCTGCATCTATATAACCATTCTTATCATAAGGTTGTGTATTCTTTGAAGTATCCGAAAGGTTAGAATGAAGTAAAGTAGTTTAGCCAGATGTTTCAACTGTGTATCCTTAGTTTTCTCTATGCTCTTAGCCTATCTAATGATATTCGAGGATGAATGTTCCCAAGAGAGAGATATTGTAAGACCCCGTAAAGTTTTCTCTTCGTTAAATCCTTCGAAAAAAGTCAAAAGAAGCTTAACACTTAGAATTTTAGCTAAGTGTTCAACACTTAGTTTATTTTTGAACCTTCAATCTTCGTTGAATTATTTTGCTACCTTCCCGACCTCTGTTTCTTGATTTTTTTATTGCGTTGCGATGGGGCAAGTTAAGAGTACATCTCGGGTGAGTTTTAGAATTTTTAGACGAGCTTAAGGTCGTGTTTGGTTTGGCAAAATAGTATCTAAAGGCGACAAGGGGGAGCCGCCCAGATAACTCCACCGCTCTAAGCGGGGCGCCGCCATGTTACCTCCACCGCTCTAAGCAGGGCGCCGCCCTGGGTTCTTCAGGACTCTAGGCAGGGCACTGCCCTGGATATCATGCCAGGCCAATTTTTAGCTTTCTTCTCTGACTCATTAAGGGTAAATGTGGTATTTTTCAAACCCTTATCATCTATAACACGGGATTAAATCCAAAAAACACCAAAATAAGATTAGTTTCTCTCAAAATCATTAGGAACACTCATTAGGGTATCAACCTAAAAATCCATATATCTCAAGATTCAACCATGAGTTTTCAATAATTCTTCGAGATTTGGAATCCCCATTTCGAGGGCTACAAGAAGCACCTCTTAATTTCACGAATAGCAACCCGAAGTTAGGAGTTCACTTAAAGCTTCAATTTCAAAGTATGTGGGGTTTGAACAAGAACATCCTTTCATTCTTGTGCCCAAAAGTTTTAGTTTTCTTAAAGAATTTCGTATTTTCAAGATGAATTCATGTCTAATTTGCTATATTTCGAATTTATGAGTTTATAACTTGTTCAAGTCTTGAATTGCATGATTTTCTTGTTTAAGTATGATTTGAATTGATAATTCATGTGATAAATTACACATTCCTATATTGATATCCTATTTTCAAGAATTTTCAAGATTTTTGTCATGAATTGGGCCTTATTATGAAATTATGATTTCTTAAAAATGAATTGTTGCTATCCTCTAAAGTGCTTCAAGAATTGTACTTATATCTCCATGTTATTGAGTTTTTAAAGGTTTATTGATGATAAGTCTATCAAGATTTCAAGAAAAGAATTGATTTTTGATCCTAAGCCAAGAAAGAAATCCACACCATCTTAATTTAAGATAAAAGGGAGGCATAGTTGGCTCCCATTGAGTACTTCTAAACTGTTTAAGGTGGATTTTTCATAAAGTTCTGAGCTTAAGTAAGGGAGCAGTATTTAGCACCGAGTTGGACTTGATTCCAAGGTCTCATTCCCCAGAACTACGTTCCCCCGTAGGTTTTTGATTTACCCCAAGTGGGTTAAGTTAGTGATCACTAAAAGTAAAGGTTCTACTCCAATGGCAAGGATAGAACAGCTCTTCCCAACGTGGGCAAGACGTTGGACTTCATGTAAGCTCACATGGTTTATGTCGGTTAGAAGAAACTCCCAAAGTCTCCCAAGTTACTAAGAGTCTAAAGTTTTTCCCATGTTTTTCCGAAGTAGTTCTCCACTCTTTTTAAGATAAAGGTTTATGTATTTCGAAAGCTATGATTCTAAGATTTCAAAGGTTCTCAAGTGTCATAATCTTTAAGTTCCAAAGGAGTTCCTTGATTTCGTAAGGTTTAAGTGTATGTTCTAAAAGTTGATGTTTTAAGACTTTATCTAGTTTACAAGTTTGAGAACAAAGAAAGAATTCAAGTTTAGAATAAACTAGTGTAATGACTCACGTGATTTACATTACGTGTTTCCTATTTCATGATTATGATGGTTTTATTCAAGCTATGTGAGTCATCTATTGTAGCATGCATGTTTTTTATAAAGATTTATGTTATTGATTGTGTAATTGCATACACCCCCATATACTCAGTACATTCCCAAGGTACTAATCCACATACTTGTCTGTGTGCTACATTTCCTCATAATGTACGTTCAGGTGCTCAGTCTCAGCCCCGTCAGTTATTCCCGAGTACATTTATCTACATCTCCACAGTGGTGAGTCCTCATGGTTCGGGGACCTATCTTCAGATATTTCAGTATTTTTAGTAGATGTTTTCATTGCTTTCAGTTTAGTTCGAGTCAGTTGGGGATCTGTCTCAATGTCTCTCTAGTTCATTGAGTAGTAGAGGCTTTGTCATACTAGCTTGTCAGTATGTTTAGACATTCAGTATTTTGTTACTTTCACTGTACTCAATCTTATTTCAGTTAGACATGATATGATATGTTTCATTATGTTGCACTCAGTATCTTGATTTAAGCATTTAGAAGTAGTAGTAGGCTCAAAGGGTTAGCTTGGGGCTACTTGTAGCCTTAAGCAACGTGTGACGTCTCGGGACCCATTTTTGGGGCGTTACACCCGCATACCTCAAATTAGGAATTTGATGGATGATTCGTGAATCTTACGGTTTGGGGATTCTAAATCTTCAATCAAATTTTAAAACCCGCGTTTGAATCTTGAGTTATTTGATATTCTAGTCTGAAACCCTAGAGAGTGTTCTTGTGGATTTTTGATGAAAATATCATTAATGTGGTATTTTGGGATTGTAATCCCCTATTTAAGCTGATAAGAGTGTAAAAAATACCCAATATACCCTTAATGAGATGGAGTTTAAAAGCTGAAATTCTCAGGTGCGTGCAGCAGAGCATGCGTACTATTGACTTGCCCTTTCGTGAATCAACAAAAATATAAAGAACGGAGGTCGGGAAGGTTGTCAAAAAAATCCGCAAAGATTGGAAGCTCAAAATGAGACTAAGTCTCTTTGAAACTTAGAAAAAATTTCAAGTATTTAACTCTTTAAACATGCTACTAGGAGCTAACACATGCTCGACTTTTTGCGGGGTGTTACAGTTTTATTACTCATTAGATGCTTATTTTCATAAATTCTAATGGATCTAGCAAATTTATAAATACTATATAAAATCTACAAAATTAACATTTTATACTAATCATATACTCATTGAATAGGTACACGCGCAAAGCACGTACACCTAAACTAGTATATATATATTTTTTTAAATAGGTCATATTAGAGATGTGCTTAATGTAATTAACACATTATAATATTAGCACTGTGACTTTTCTATCCTTTGGATGTACAATGTCACAATGACGTATGACAATTCAAAAATCTACTTTGATGGTATATATCAGGTATTGGAGGTCTTATGCAGGAACCTGTGACTGCAATTTCAAGGAAATACAGATAACCATCACATTATTAGACTGTTTTTTTTAATATTTGCACTGGGATGTCGACTAATTTAAATATATGTCGTGTAGGTCTCATTTAAGAGAGAAGTGCTTCTTAATCTATTTTTTGTTATACTCAAAACTCAAATCAGATTATTCTTATTTTAAATAAAGAAATCATATTCATTCCATCACAATCGACAAGATCACATATATTCGCCTTAATTAGGATACACTTCAAGCACAACAATCGTGTTCTTTGTTCTTGGCTTGTTTTCTCCATTTGTAAATTAATTCCATTGGTCAAAAAATATATACATTAAGGGGTTATACAGTCGATGGATAAAGTTAAGCAAATATTAATAATGCAGGAACTAATTAGGCATACTGCCTAGTCATTTATGTATAAATTATTACATCTTCTATTATGTATAATACATAAATAAATGCATAACTTATAGTACATGTTTCCAAATAACATACTTGGTATACTTAATTAAAAATCTAGCAAATATGATACTATAGCTATGCTAATTTTTCATACATAATGGTTCTCTTTCAAACCAATGACTAAACCATCCCTAATAGTACAAAAAAGTTTTTTTATGTTTTTTCTTTGACAACGTAACAAGTAACATGAGAAAATTGAAGGAAAGGTGTCTTTTAAGTCTTGAATGAAGGATTGGTGACATTGACCAACTTAAAGGGTCAAACATTATTAGGAAACTTGATTAAGTTAATTATGGACTTGATTAATATTTTTAAAATTTTCTAATCTTTTCAAAAATACAAATCAACCCACACCCCTCTCTAATCCAAATCAATCAGTCTCTATCCTCTCTCTCTCGACAGATTCTCTCAAACTTTTTCCCAATCAATAGTTCTGCAAAATTCTCCCTTCAATCCCCGGCGACTTCAACCTCCAATGAAAAATAGTTGGGCGAGTTCCCTTTCGACTTTCAACCATCAATCGACGTGAAAACTTCTCCGGTGACAACAACTTTGAGTTCTTCGTCGTCCCATTTCCTTTTTTACAGGTAAAAAATTATAAAGAAATAGAGGAACTTGAGCCAACTACTCTTCTAGTATTGAAATATGGACTGAATAAAACTCTAATTTCTGGCATTTCTTCTTCTTGTCGTCGTATTGTTGATTCGAATTTGTTGGTGATTTTTTTGTTCACAGTTAATGTTCTTAGTATGTGTGTGTGTGTATGATGTGTTGGTGTTGTGTGTTGTTGGGTTGATTTATTATTTGTCTTGGTAAAAATGGTGTTGCAACAGATGAAACATATGATGCAACAGATGAAAATATCTGATGCAACAGATGAAAATATTTGATGTAACAAATTAAAATCTGATGCAACTATGAAAATCTGATGCAACAGATGAACAATCTAACAGATCATTCATCTGTTGCAATAGATGACTCTTCTGTTTAGAAGAAATCTAAACAATATTAATCCAACAGATAACTCATTTTACAATAGGTGAGTGATATGTTTCAACAGTTTAGTGATCTATTTTTATTGTATCCAATGGTTTACTCATTCGTTGCAACAGGTCGGTTATATGTTGCAACAGATAACATACCTAGTGCAACAAATATGTAATATGTTTTTATTGTTTCCAATGGATTACTCATCCGTTGCAACAGGTTGGTTATATGTTGCAACAGATAAACTACCTAGTGCAACAGATTAGTGATCTATTTTTACCGTTTCCAACGAATTACTTATCCTTGCAACAGATAAACTACCTGGCGCAATAGATTAGAGATCTATTTTTATTGTTTTCAATGGTTTACTCATTCATTGCAACAGGTCGATTATATATTACAATTGACAACATACCTGGTGCAACAGATTAGAGATTTATTTTTATTATTTTCAACAATTTACTCATCCTTTGCAACAGGTCAGTTATATGTTGCAACAAACAACATACCTGGTGCAACAGATTAGAGATATGTTTTTATTGTTTCCAACGATTTACTCATCCATTGCAACAGGTCGGTTATATATTGAAACAGATAACATACCTGGTGCAACAGATGTGTGGTCTGTTGGAACTGTTATTTTACCATTGTGTATGTTAGATTTACTGTTATCTCTTTTTAATGATGCATTAATCAATTATAATCCATTTTATGTTTCTGTTAATTTAAGATAATATGGCTCCCAAAAGAAAAGAAATCGAATAAAGTTCAAGTAAAGAAACAAGTGTAGCAACTCGGCTACATCCACCACCCTATGAGCTTGCTTTACAAGCGTTATCTTAATCAGGAGCAGAAGATAATGAACACAGGGAGGAGGAATGTCTCAAAAGAGATGATCCAAATGCTAATAGCCCTTCTACTGAAGAGTTGATCAAAACCTTCAACATTGATTGTTATCCTGTGAGAATATAGTGCGATGGTGCCACAGATTTAATGGGTGACTTCATGGTTAAGTCAGCCATAGGAAAATCTTTCGACGCCTTCAGAAAAATACTTCGAGAATAAAAATTGGATGCTTATTACAGGGAAAGCTATTTTGGGCAATATCTTGATTTGCCGGAGGACAACAATGCTCATTTCCAGATGAAAATAGTATACGATCTTCTCAAACATAGGTTTATGTATAAAAATAAAGACAAGATGGATGAGGTATTGATAAATTACTGTGGCATGCCTATTTTTTTTTTGTAAGGAGTTTGCCATAGTTACCAGACTAAAATATTATCCTCCTTCTCCTTCTCAAGTTATACCTACTCTGACCCAAAAAAAGCACCCCATACTCCAAAAAAGGCAAAGACAAGTCGAGTGATCATGAACACCTGGTGTCGATTGTTGGTCCAAGATTCAAATAACAAAAATTTAATAGAAGCGTTGAATGGTAAAGGACTCTCAAAGAAGCACAAACAATCATTGTGCTTGGTTTGGTTTGTACATAATATTCTTTGGGCAAGAGACGTTAACAACAACATTGGTTTAATAAATCTCTTTGAGGATCTCGAGGCATTTAACAACTATCGTTGGGGTTATGAAAGCTTCAAAATAATTTCCAATAGTTGTTGACTCCGTTAACGCCAAAGACAGTCAACTTATATGGATTTTCATGGGCCTTCATGGTAAATATTTCTTTTATCATGATATGATTCATAATTTTTTTATTCAATAATGCTTTTGATTTATTGACGTTATGTTATAGGCTTGGGCATTTGAAGCCATTCCTTATTTGAGCCAACAAGTGAACTACCAAGAAAAATTTTCCTCTTCAAGAATCCTAAGATGGTTGTCGGCCAAAATCGATAGAAATACAAATTTCAACCCCCCAAGGAAGCAGTAAGTCCAATTCTAATCAAGTTTTTATTTTAATTAATGATTATTTTAAATAATTTCATCATCATTCTAATATATGTACCGATTTATTTTAGATTGTTCATTCGTGATTTGTTCCGACCAATCGAGAGTTGAAGATGCCATTTTTTCTTACTTTATGGTCTGTGTAAACTTTACCGAACCCTAAGGTCATTGATGAAATAAAAATGGAATTGTTTGGAGCAACAACAACCATCATAAAAAAACAATTTTAGAGGGTGGTCTTGTTGCTGTTGACGATGATAGTCGTAGTGAGTGGTGGTGGTGTTGTTGTTGGGGATAATAATGCTTCTCTTATCATTTTGAAATAACAAGACATTATGATTATGATCATACTGGTTGTACAGATTTTTCTCCAGATTTTGCCACATCTAGCGAATGTTCTGCATGCAAATGTCAAGACCGCAAGGCGAAACACGATGTAGTGATTAATGCTATTAATGCACTAACTACTTCTGTAAATAAAATGACATCTAATAGGGGTGTCATTCCATAAAAGAGGATTTCATACTATACAATCCACTAGAGATGAAGGCGGATAAGAGGACAAGGAAAGATACTTCCAAGGCATCATCAAGCATCAAAAAAAGAAAAATTGCAACGTCTCTATCTTTGTCTTGCGCTGATGTTCAGTTTGAAAAGGCCATAGGAGAGAATCAAGAGCCAAAGAAGGTGAATGTACATCACCTGTTCCAACAGATGATACATTTGCTAAAAATTATCAAACAGATATATACATTTATTGCAACTATTGTCTAACCCATTACATCAGATGTGTTATCTGTTGTAACAAATGAGTCTTATGTTGCAACAAATGGGTCATAGTTTGAAATTATTGAACTGCTCAGATTTACCTATTCGAATTCGTCCCAACAGATAATCCATCTGTTGCAACATAAGGCTCATATGTTTCAACAGATGGACAATCTGTTGTATATCTGTAATTAGCATTGACAATTCTGGCTTTCCATGTGGATGTCACAGTAGAGGCCACTGCTGAAGAGCATAATATCACAGTTGATAATCCATCAAATGCTTCCAAAGAAGATGAAAAAGTGGAGCCTGTCAGCTCGGGAGAACGGAAGAATTACCCGTTTGAAGAGTTCAACATCTCGAACGAGGCTCCAAAAAAACTAACATAGTTGATCAACGACTATTCAGAATAGATTGCCGATGGGCTGTTAAAGCATCATGTCGGTAGGTACATAAATCAATTTTTAAAGATATTGGTTTATACTATTCTTGTTGTAAGAACGTGACATTAACACATATAAATCATCATGTAGAAAATAAAATAACGAACACTACAAAGTGAATGAATCGAGTCTTGGTTTTTATATGTTCGACTTTGTTTTTGCACATCCCAGAATGAAGAACTGGTTCTATTTGATGTCACAGCCCCAAACTTGTTGGAATGATGAGGTTTAAATGCCATACATATTTCTATTAATTAATACTTTATATAATTGCATCTGCATATTAATATTTTTTGCCACTTAATCCAAAATGTTTGATAATATGTGTAGCACATTGATGTTATTTTTTACTACCTCTAAAAGAAGACCAAATTGCAAACACAAGAACAATACAGATACACGACAGGCAATTGTTTGTACAAAGTTTACATCAATAATGCCTATGATAGGTATTGTCAACAACAGTCAGAAGTTTCCCGAAATGAGGAGTGCTTAATCAACATCATCAAAGGTTTTAGCATTCCTGCTGGGTTACCTTGGTATTTGGTCGATGAGGTATACATCCCAATCAATTGTGGTGATGAATTCAATTAGGTGTTGGCTGTTGTCATTCTTAAAGAGAGGTGCATCCAAGTTTATGACTCGATATCACGAAGGAGACGTTCTGGGCCGTCGTCTGAGATACAAGAGCTGGCCAAAATATTGCCTACTTACCTTGATATGAGTGGCTTTTTGGACCAAAAGGTTCGTACTGATTGGTCGACGATTGAAGCATACTGGGATAAAATGGCTAATCTATTTGATGTACAATATGTTGAAGGAATTTCTCAACAAACCATTGGTAGCCTGTAAGTATAAGTGTCATGATTTAATTTTATTCTACAGATTTCACAATGCTTGTATGAACTGTAAGATATTGATTATCTATTTTTTTTTAAATCCAGGAATTGCGGTCCTTTTGTTTCCACTTACTCCGAGTATTTGAGCGATGAATTACAAGTACCAAATGATGTACTTGATGCCGGATTACTCCACAAAAGATATGTTGCTCTTTTTTGGAAATACAGAAGCGAAAGCTCAGAAGCCATACGCAAGCAATGTTAAAGATCCACGACGACCAAAGCCAAATTTCGTAACACTGGATGAACCAACTTGTCCATATTGATTAGATCTTTATAGCTTGAGTCCGTCAATGTAATAACCTATACTCCTTGGTCTAACTTTTTGATTTATTTGTAGAGTAGATCATTTGCACCCATAATAATTTTTTTTGTTATTTCATTTATTTGTTGAGTTATTTCATGTAATTTCCGAAGGCTTCGATTTATTTTATGTTGTCTATGAATATAATTTGATCCTTAGTTTTGAACATGTTGATTGAAATAGAATCCTAGATTCAAATATCGCAATAGATAATACATCTGTTGCAACAGAAGACATATCTTATCAAATAGAATATGTTGCAACATGAGATTCAACATTAGGTCATCTGCTGGAAATTATATAATAGGTCTTCCTACTTTTTTTATTTGCTAAAACAGATTACCGATCAGTTGCAACAGATATATTATATGTTGCAACAGATTGTATATCTGTTGCGATAGACAGACTGGAATATCTGTATAATACAACAGATGATCAACCTATTCCAACAGATAATTAATCTATCATAATAGGAAATATATCTGTCATAATAGGTACTATATTTGTTATAACAGATACAATATATGTTACAACAGATATAAAATATGTTGCATTATAAATATTAAACTTTCGCCAGACAGAGAAATTATTGCCACTACATGTAGAGTAAAGTGGCTTGAAATAAACAATTGATATTGTTTTCGTTTCCGTCTTTGTACATATTCTTCTTTATACATGGGCTCCAACTATTTAGTTAGGTCATCTGCTAGAAATTATATAATAGGCCTTCCCACTTTCTTGATTTATTGTAACAGATTACCTATCAATTGCAACAGATAGATTATATATTGCAACAGATTATATATCTATTGCGATAGACAGACAGGAAAACATCTGCATAATGCAACAGATGACCAACCAATTCCAACAGATAATCAATCTGTCATATCAGGTATTATATTTGTTACAACAGATATAAAATCTGTTGTATTATAAAAATTCAAATTTTGCAAGAAATAAAAATTATTGCCACTACATGTAAAGTGAAGTGGCTTGAAATAAAAATTTTCTATCGTTTTCATTTCTGTCTTTGTACATATTCCTTATACACGGGCTCCAACCATTTAGTTAGTACCCCATAATCCCAAACCCATTGCATCTCTCCCACATTTTCGTCGCACATACCGGTGCATACATCGAGTGTTTGCTAGATACCGTTCAAGACTTCAGCCGGCAAATAATCCATCAATTTACTCTGCGTCAACAACTTGGGTAACAACTTCAAGAGTGGCTACATGTGGGATAAAAACTTAACCTCGCTGAAGACAGGTAATTTGCAGTTATAAACCTTAATCTTTCCCTCGTAGAGTAGTATATCAACAGTAATAAAATATTTGACTTCCACTTTCATGACTACAAGGATTATCTTTTCCTTGGTCCATCTCTTGCCGTGTGGATATGGACTTTTCCCTCTAACATATTTAATCGCTTCTTCATCCCATTGGAATGTAGAAACTAACTTATTAAATCCTGGGCCACCGAAATCAGATAGCTTACGGAGATCAATGTACCTATCCTTGAAATTGTTGTAGAAGTTAAGGTCTATTATCCTATAGACAGCATCATAAGCATCCGGGTACGCTAATTGCCTGCCCCTCATGAGGCAGAGAATTTCATCAACATACTGTGGTATAAGAAGATAATTTTTAAATAGGTTAGTAATTTTAAAGAATAAAAACATAGTGGGGGTTCTCTAAATTAGTTCACAGATTACCCAGCCAACACAACTTATGCAACAAATCGGTATTATGTTGCAATAGAATACAAAGTTGTTGCAACAGATTACACATCTGCTGCATAGATTCTTCTTCATGGAGTAGATTGGAAGGCTAGGTTAGCAAAAGTAAACTTACATTGTCCTCGTACCACTCAAACATATTTGTCATATTCGTGAAGTCTTCTGCGGCAAATGAATGCATGATGTAATCTTTTCGAACCTTTATCTTCATGATTTCTTCCAGTTCCTTATTCTTATCCTTGACAAGTACCGCGAATATGTCCACCTTCTTCAGCGGCCCCTGAATTTCAACAACTCCTAGAGACGCGACTATGTCCACCTTCTTCAGCGGCCCCTAAACTTTAACAACTCTTAGAGCAGGAGGAGTTACAATTTTTGCTGATTTTGGAATGGAACGAATTTTTCTAATTTTTATTCTCTTCCTTCTAACCACCATTGTAGGAGTGCATGGATCCCTTACCTCGTTGGATGGTATGACACCTTTCCTGGATTTTAACTCCTCGGTAGCTTCAGTAATAGCCTCTAGCTTATCAAGGAGTTTATCCTCTCTGTCCTTGCACACTTTGCATTTGCAATAAGAATGTGAGGGTGAGGAGGGGTGGGAGGGACCACTATAAGGGTGGAAGGGACCTATGTAGGGGTGAGAGGGACCTGTGCAAGGGGTATTTTCAAAAGTATTTATTTTTTACTGAGCACTAACATGCTCATATTCACGACTGGTAGCAGCAGCAGCATCAGGATGGCTTCCACCATCACAAACAACTCCACCAGCAACACCCCTAGAAGAATCACCCGATTCTGTTGTAGCTTGAGGTTGGTCGTGAAGAGCTTCAACATTAGGCTGACCTTTCCTAACTGCTCTTCTTTTGGATGTTGCTCCAACTAATTACTTCTTTATTAACTCCACCGTTGGGTCTTCTTTTGTATCAAGAAGACCCAGAGTAAGAAAATAAGTCATCCCCAGCTGATCATTGGTAGGCACGATCCAAAGATGCACAACTTATAAAAAAAGACAGGAGATATTTAAATCATATAATAATAATTTACAGTTAGTTAGGTTACATGAATGTTAACACAGACAACTTATGCAACAGAAGATCCAGCTGACGTAATAGTTGATCTGTATTTCACAACAGATTGACAATATATTGCATCAGATTACATATCTATTGCATAATTTTCATCATATAGGTAATCTATTTAGTCGGGTTCAGAGAACAATCCATTGTGAAATATGGATTGTCTGTGGCAATAGATTACCCATCTGTTGCACCAGTTGCAATTGACGTGTAATCTGTTGTAAAAGATGGCCCATCTGTCGCAACAGATGGAACATCTATTTTACTATCTTTCTTTGAGGAAAATTATTTTAGTTGAAAGAAGATGTACTGCATCATCCGAAGGGTTAAAGAGATCAGTCTCCTTAATAAATTTTTTGTTGCTCTTTGTTGTAGCCAACCACCTAAGGATCCTTGGATCAGAAACCTTATCTGGGTAACCCTTAAACTGCTTTCAGAGGGGAGGAATAGCTTCATATGCCCAAGCCTAAAAAATGTAAACAGGAAGCAAGCAAAGGAAAAAATTCATAATAACTATAATCAATATATATTAATGGATGAGTAAAAATAGTGATCAATTTTACCATGAAAGCCCAAGGAAAGCCATATAATGTGGTCGTCTTTGGCTTTAGCTTTGTCATTAAATATTGGACAGTTTAGTAATAGCTGTCATATCCCCAA
Source organism: Capsicum pubescens (assembly GCA_030864215.1). NCBI lineage: Eukaryota > Viridiplantae > Streptophyta > Magnoliopsida > Solanales > Solanaceae > Capsicum > Capsicum pubescens. Next base: position 18,798,795 of record CM061541.1, on the reverse strand, counting down.
GGATAATCGTTGAATTTCCCAAAATCATCAGCAAGCTCCAATAAATCATCTTCTATGACTTTCCCGACGTCTCTTTCCACTAAAATGGAATGGAAAGACCAAACTAAGAAAAATTTCTCCCTGTCGTGCTTTGGTATGTTTTTATTCTCGAGATCCACCATCCAATCCTTCCTTTTGTAGATAGGTCCAACAATACCCAACAACCCATTTTTTTTTACATTGCATTTGTTGGACCCTTTGTGGGTGTTTCCTTGATGAGAGGTTCTTCTGGACGATTGCATCTTAAGCCCGTCACTATGGCAAACTCTTTCAATCCAAAACAAATCGCCATGCCACAGTAGTTGATCCAGACTTCATCCATCTTTTTTCCACCATCCTTCAAAACTTCATCATCCCCCGTATACTTGTTCCTGCGCTTAAGAATGCCATATACCATGATCATTAGGAAACAGAGAGTGTGGTCCACAGACAGTTCAAGAAAGTATGCAAAATAGCTCTTCTTAAATAATCCATCTATGTTTTCCTTCTTCATAATACTCCTAAGTTCGTTAAAAGGTTTCCCCAACAAAAATTTAAGGAGAACATCATGAAATACTGCCTTAGAGATATTCATCGGCATCGCAACTCAAAACCCATCAATACTAATGGTTTTGACAAAATCATGTTGGGATTTCGATATTATTTCACGCCTCATTGGTGAGAAGGAGTTATCACTTTCCTTAGCTTCATTTTGCCCTAATTGAGATTTTTCTGGAAGTTCTTCTGAATCTATCTGTACTCTAGCCTTTATTGTTCGGTGGTCAGAAGTTGATCCACTTTCAGTTTCTTTTCTTTTGGGAGACATCTCTTAACTACAAATAATAGAAAAACAAAAAATACATTTCATTCGATGTCTGCATAATTTTTTAATAAAAGATAAGACAAATTTCAATAAATTATTCTACGCCACATTACAAAATAAAATACTCCAACGGATAACCCATCAGTTGGAACAGATGGGGAATCTATTTGAAGACCTATTTAATATCTCCCAATAGATATTCCACCTATTGCAATAGATGGACAAATTTTAATAAATTATTCTACGCCACATTACAAAAAAAAATACTCCAACAGATAATCCATCAGTTGGAACTGATGGGTAATCTGTTTGAAGACCTATTTAATATCTCCCAACAGATTTTTCACCCGTTGTAATAGATAGACCACCAGAACCACAACCAGCGCCACCAAGACAACCATCAATGCCACTAATACCAATACCAACACCAAGACCACCGACACCATCACCAAAAAACACAAATACCGACACCACCAACAATAGCCACCAACAACACTATAAATACCATCTAACAATACCACGACAGTCAACAAAACACTGAGAGAATAACTAGGGTTTTCTCGGGTGCTTCCTACTTTTTTAGCATCAAAACTCAAAATTGTTAACACATTCTCAAAGATAATACAACTAAAAGTTTTTTTTTATCATTAACTAAAAATCTCTATTTTTTAGAATAAGAAAAATGTAGAACTCTTCTCGAACTCTGTTACCTATAAAGAAAGAAAAAATGATGGATACAAACGAGAATGAAGTAAAAAAATAACAACTATATGTAGTCGTAAATGGAAAGAAAATCGATTTGTTTTGAAGGGTTGAGCAATATTTTGAGTAGTTATTGTCTGTATTGTTGAGAGAGAGAGAAAAGTGAGAACTTCAGATTTAAAATGAAATGTTTTCACACAAATGGATGATTTATATGGGTTGATTTGTAATTTTGGAAAAGAATGACAAGTTTTAAAATTGTTAATTTGGTCCGAATTGATCTTAATTAATTTTAAAAAATTTAAAAGATATAGTTTTTAAAATATTAAGTTAATGAGAGCTCATTTCAACTCAGAGTGATCGATCGATGGCTAGGGTCGGGATGAATGCAATACCAACACCATGCAATTGCAAAGACTCAATTAGATTTGTAATTGACTCTGTGAGCTCATTCATTCATCCCTAGTTCCACCTAAATCAACCTAGGTAATGTTAATCCTGACATTAAGTTAATGAGAGATCATTTCAACTCAGAGTGATCGATCGATGATCCAGGTTAGGATGAACGCAATACCATCACCATGCAATTGCAAAAGACTCAATTCGATTTGTAGTTGACCCTATGAGCTCAGTCATTCATCCATAGTTTTACCTAAATCAACTTAGGTAATGTTAATCCCAACATTGAGAGCTCATTTCAACTTAGAGTGATCGATCGACGACCCGGGTCAGGATGAATGCAATACCAACACTATGCAATTGCAAAGACTCAATTGGATTTGTAGTTGACCCTATGAGATCATTTATTCATCCCTAGTTCCACCTAAATAAACCTAGGTAATGTTAATCCTAACATTATGTTAATGAGAGCTTATTTAACTCAAAGTGATCGATCGATGACCCAGGTTAGGATGAACGCAATACCAACACCATGTAATTGCAAAGACTCAATTAGATTTGTAGTTGACTCTGTGAGATCATTCATTCATTCCTAGGTCCACCTAAATCAAATTAGGTAATGTTAATCCCAACATTAAGTTAATGAGAGCTCATTTCAACTCAAAGTGATCGATCGACGACCCGGGTTAGGATGATGCAATACCAACACCATGCAATTGCAAAGACTCAATCAGATTTGCAGTTGACCCTGTGAGCTCATTCATTCATCCCCAGTTCCACCTAAATCAACCTAGGTAATATTAATCATAACATAAAGTTAATGAGAGCTCATTTCAACTCAGAGTGATCGATCGATGACCCAGGTCAGGATGAATGCAATACCGACACCATGAAATTGCAAAGACTCAATTTGATTTGTAGTTGACTCTGTGAGATTATTCATTCATCCCTAGGTTCACCTAAATCAACCTAGGTAATGTTAATCCTAACATTAAGTTAATGAGAGCACATTTTAACTCAGAGTGATTGATCAACGACCTGGGTCAGGATGAATGTAATACCAACACCATGTAATTGAAAAGACTCAATTGGATTTTTAGTTAACTCTGTGAGTTCATTCATTCATCCCTAGTTCTACCTAAATCAACCTAGGTAATGTTAATCCTCACATTTAAGTTATTGAGAGGTCATTTCAACTCAGAGTGATCGATCGACGACCCGGGTCAGAATGAACGTAATACCAATACCATGCAATTGCAGAGACTCAATTGGGATTGTAGTTGACCCTGTGAGCTTATTCATTCATCCCCAGTACCACCTAAATCAAGTTAGGTAATGTTAATCCTAACATTAAGTTAATGAGAGTTCATTTCAACTCAGAGTAATTGATAGACAACCCGGGTCGGGATGAACGCAATACCAACACCATTCAATTGGAAAAAATTCAATTAGATTTATAGTTGACCCTATGAGCTTATTCATTCATCCATAGTTTCACCTAAATCAACATAGGTAATGTTAATCCCAACATTAAGTTAATGAGAGCTCATTTCAACTCAGAGTGATCAATCGATGACCCGGGTCGGGATGAACGTAACACCAACACCATGCAATTGCAGAGACTCAATAGGATTTGTAGTTGACCCTATACGTAAGTGTACACCGTCAATGGAAATCTTTATAGAGCAGAAGTCTTTAGAAGGCATTATTAATAATCTCTAAACATCAAGGAAGTTTTGTACGAAAGTCATCAGAAGACAATTGAAAATAAGTCCTAGTCATAAAACACCATCATTCATATCTTTGGCGCATCGCGGAGAGGGTGTAAATGAAGATGGTCAATTTCCAGTGAGACTCCGCGATGGTGGCGCATCGCGGAGTGGGCCAAATTCCTATTCGTCAATTTCTAGTGAGCCACCACGATAGTGGCGCGTCGCGGTGGCCCATAAGATTGGGTTCCCAGTTTAAATTTTTCTAATTTCATTTAGAAGTTAACAAGGGTAGTTTGAACTTTTTTCAAGTCTCTTAAAACGTCCAAACAGGAGATTAAGACCTCTACAAGCATAATATTCGACATTCTCAAGATTTTCCTCAAAACAAAAACTCTAGTTCATATACTTCTCCACCAAGAAACTCAAGATTCAACCGTGGATTTTTGAAACAAATAGGAGATTTGGAATCCCCAAGCCGTAGGCATCAGAAGCATCCTTTAATTTCCTAAATAGAGGTACGCGGGGTTTTCCTAAAATCTCATGGTCATAGAAATCATGATTTTAAGAAAGGGGTTTCGAATTTATGAATATATTCATGTTTTAGAAGCATTGATGATATTATTTTGGCCTTTAGGCCTTCCCTCAAATTGATTTGAAATTATATATATATTGTAAGCATGTGTTTTAAGGTTGATAATTGAATTGAGAGCATGATTCATGAAAAATCCCTCTCTTATGATGATTTTCATTTACTTATGATATACTATGAAATCGTTTGAATGCATCTTTAAAAGCATGTTATGAAATGTCTTGAATAATGTTATAGTTGGATTATGATTTTGATTTGAAAGGAGAGAGGGTTGTTTATGTTGATGAATGTTGAAAATATTCATATAATGAAAGAGTGCATGATTTTTCCAAAAGCACATGACCACCATATGTTTGAATAATCTCAGCGTAGTTTTGACTTATGTTTTTGGAACATGAAATCTCTTATACTGTTTGTATGTTTGGGTGGTCTGAACTGTATTTTAATGAAAAAATTATGCATGATGCAATATGGCTCAGAAATAGGATTTGCAAGTCTTGGTGTGAAGACACCAATTCAGATTATGCCAGGATACTTCAGAACAGAATAGAATGCATGTTTGAAATCAGACTTTTCAGATGTAAAAACTAGAAAAAATGCATGATTCAGAACAGGATAAAATTGGGCATAAAGAGAGTTTAGGTGGTTTCCCAAAGAAGGAATGAGTTCAGACAACTCATTGCCCGAAATCATGATTTGTCAATTCGGATACATTATTTTACGCTGGCCTAGTGTCGTGTGGCGTATCAGAATTAGAAACTCCAACCCTTGCGGCACACTCGGGTTGGGGTCTTCCCCGTCGAGTCAATGGCGGATTCCATACAGCCTGTGGAATTTTAGAATTGTAGGGGTGTACCACCTAACTCAGAAGTAATACAAAGATCAGGCATTGCATTGACAAGAATGATTTATGATTTCAGAAAGTGCCCATCTATTTTAGAACTATTTTATGTATGATATTTTGACAAATTGCTCTCCAACTATTTTATATATATACAACCTTTATTTTAAATTACTTTGCATACCAGTACCTCTGTATTGACCCCTCCCCCTCTTCCCTCTAGGTTCTGAGGCTCAGTCTAGGGGTCCAGAAAAGCAGTAGATTTTATCAGACAGAGTTGCAGTATCCAGTTGGCGAGCCTTCTTTATTCCAGAAGGCCTGTTTACTTTCAGACAACTATTATTAGATATGATTTTGGTCTACTGGGGGCCTTGTCCCAGTTTTTAGATTGTGTTAGTGATCATGTAGTAGAGATTTCGCTAACAGTTTCTAGATGTTGTTAGATGGTTTTGGATTGTCCTTTTCTATTATCGAATTTATATCAGATTTATGACCACGATTCCATTTTGTTGAAATTTCTGCATTTTCTTATTAGTGTATGAATGGTGTGTATGATTTCAAGTTAGAAGGGTATCCGGGCCTTCCTGGTTTGAGATGCCATCATGGCCAGGGCCTTGGTTTGGGTCGTGACAAACTTGGTATCAGAGCACGGTTCATGGTCCCAGAGTGTCTGTGAAATCGCATCGGGTAGATTCTTGTTTATGGCTATGTAGCGCTCCACACTTATAAGCAGGAGGCTACTAGGCATTTAGGAATGTTTCCCCTTTTTTGTGATTTAGTTCATGCTTTAGAGTCTGAGTTAGAATTGTCCCCTAATCAGTGATCTATTGTATTTCAGAAAATAGTCATGCCTCCTCATCGTTCCAACAACCAGGATGCTCAGGATGATGAAGTCTGCCCCACCCATGGGATGCGGATCCGTAATAGAGCGCATACCCCAGAACTTATTCCCACTCCGAGAGTACCTCCAGTTCTGACTAGTCCTCATCGAGCTCCAATAACAAATGTTAATCATCCCCAGTCCTCTCATAGGGACATATCGAATGCAGAATTCAGACATTCCATTCACATACTTGTACAGTTGGTAGCCCAGACTCAGAGGTCGGAGGATACTGGATCTACATCTGTTACTTTGGAGGCTACTAGGGTGGGCCAGTTCATGAGAATGAACCTGCCCAAATTTTCTGGCACTAAGGTAGAAGAGGACCCACAGGAGTTCATGGATGATATGGAGAAAAAATTTAGAGTGATGCATATGGATCAGGTGGAAGGGGTTCAGTTAGAAGCATACAAGATTAAAGATATAGCGAACCAATGGTATAATGAGTGGGAAGAGGCGAAGGGTGAGAGTGTTGAGCCCACAGTTTAGGGCAAGTTTGTGGAAGTTTTTCTTGATCGATTCTTTCCTCTAGCGTTGAGAGAAACCAAAGAAAAGAAATTCATGAATCTTAAGTAGGGAAAGATGAGTGTCCAGGAGTACACTCTAAAGTTTAACCAACTGGGTCATTATGCACTAGAAATAATGGGTAATATGAGGGCCCGAATTAGGAAATTTGCATTCGACCTTTTCGATGATCTAGTGCTTGAATGTCAAGGGGCTATGCTAAATAGGGATATAGACTTTGCTAGGCTATCAGTCCACATGCAGTAGGTAGAAGAGAAGAAAAAGAAAATTGCCAAATCTAGAGAGAAGGACAGGCAGGTAAAGAGAGCCAGAACAGCGGATTAGAACCACAGTCATCCACAGAGCGGTAACTAGGGTAGTAAATGGCAAAAGAAGAAGTTTTGGAGTAACGCGCGGTCTTCAGCTAGCGGCCCAGTGCCCAGACCCCCAGTTGATAGGCGATCTCAGAGTTTTCAGACTTTCATGGACCTAGAGCTCAGGATACCTAGTCACAGGGCAGTGTGGCTCAGCAGTACCGTCCTTATCCGCGGTGTGAGACTTATGGTAAGAATCATCCAGGGAGGTTTCATTTGGGCGTATTTGTATGTTATTCATGTGGTCTGCCGGGTCACTTTCAGAGGGATTTTCTATCTGCTAGAAGGAATGTTGGTGGTGAAAAATCTGAGGAAAATTCCTCCGCACCACCACCGCCTCAGAAAGGCACCACATCAGCTGTCGGGAGTGGTCGCAACCGGTTATATTATTTTACCAACCGTCAGGAGGCTGAAGCCTCACCAGATGTTGTCACCGGTATATTATAAATCTTTTCCCATGATGTATATATGTTGCTTGATCCCGGGTCTACCTTATCTTATGTAACCCTGTATATGGCTGTTGGTTTTGGGTTTGAGCTTGATGTGATTACTGAACCTTTCTCTGTTTCCACCTCGATGGGTGATTCCGTTATGGCTAGGAGGGTTTATAAAAATTGTGTTGTGTCTATTCTTAGTAGGGATACTGTGGCAGACCTCATAGAACTTGATATGGTTGATTTTGATGCTATCCTAGGGATGGACTGGCTTCATCGGTGTTATGCCATACTAGACTGTAGAACCCAAAAGGTTACTTTTTCTTTTCCGAATGAGCCAGCAATAGAGTGGGAAGGGAACTCTTTAGCACCTAGAGGGCACTTCATATCTTATCTCAGAGCCCATAAACTTATTTCCAAGGGTTGCTTGTATCATCTTATTCGGGTTAAAGATTCTAATGCCGAAAGTCTTCCTCTTCAGTCAATCTCTGTGGTAAATGAGTTCCCAAAAGTCTTTCTCGATGATCTCTCAGGAATACCACCTGATAGGGAGATAGATTTTGGCATTGATTTATTGCCAATACCCGTCCCATTTCTATTCTGCCATATAGAATGGCTCCTATAGAGTTGAAAGAATTAAAAGAGCAACTAACAAATCTTCTAGATAAAGATTTTATCCATCCTAGTGTTTCTCCCTGGGGTGCGCCTATACTTTTCGTGCAAAAGAAAGATGGCTCCCTGCGTATGTGCATAGATTAATGCCAGCTGAATAATGTCACCATTAAAAATAAGTATCCTCTTCATAGGATTGATGAACTCTTTTACCAACTTTAGGGCGCTATGTGTTTTTACAAAATACACCTTCGTTCGGGATACCATCAGTTGAAAGTTAGGGAGTCAGACATTCCTAAAACAGCTTTCCGAACCAGTTATGGTCATTATGAATTCTTAGTCATGTCCTTTGGGTTGACTAATGCTCTTTCATCTTTCATGGACCTAATGAATAGGGTCTTCCATCAGTTCCTAGATCTGTTTGTCATAGTCTTTATTGATGACATCTTGATTTACTCCAAAAGTGAGGAGGACCATGCCAATCACCTCCGAATTATCCTTCAGACTCTCAAAGATCATAAGTTGTATGCAAAATTCTCCAAGTGTGAATTCTGGATAAATGCTATTGCTTTCTTGGGACATATTGTGTCTAGTGAGGGGATTTGGGTTGATCCCCAAAAGGTTGAGGCAGTGAGAAAATGGCCCAGACCCACGACTCCAACCGATATTCGGAGCTTCTTGGGTTTTGCGGGTTATTACAGAAGGTTCATAGAGATTTTTTCTTCCATAGCGGCACCACTTACTAAGTTGACTCAGAAAAAGGTGAAGTTTTTATGGTCTGACTATTGTGAGAATAGTTTTGAAAAGTTGAAAGACTAGTTGACTACTGCTCCTGTTTTGACTCTTTTGGAAGGTACAAAGGGCTTTGTTGTGTATTATGATGCGTCCCGAGTAGGACTTGGTTGTATACTTATGCATCATGGTAAGGTAATAGCTTATGCATCTCGGCAGTTGAAGGTGCACGAGCGGAACTACCCCACTCATGACTTAGAGTTAGCGCCTGTGGTTTTTGCACTTAAGATCTAGCGGCATTATTTGTATGGGGTACATGTTGATATATTTACTGACCACAAGAGTTTACAGTATGTTTTCTCGCAGAAAGAATTGAATCTCAGGCAGAGGCGATGGTTGAAACTTGTAAAGGACTATGACATGAACCTGCACTATTATCCGAGCAAGGCGAATGTGGTAGCAGACGCCCTTAGAAGGTTATCTATGGGCAGTCATTCTCATGTGGGGAATGAAAAGAGGGAGATGGTGAAGGATATTCACCGACTTGTAAATCTAGGAGTGCGACTGTTGGATTCTGAGGATTGGGGAGTGGTTGTTCATGAGATAGCTAAATCTTCCTTTTATGCAGAAGTTAAAGAGAAGCAGGTTGAAGATCCCATCTTGATGCAGATCAGAAAGATTTGGGTCAACAAAAGGTAATGTCATTTGAAATTGGTGGTAATGGTATTTTGAGATACCAAGGTAGGTTGTGTGTGCTAGATGTAGATGGTCTGAGAAAGAGAATCCTTGACGAAGCACACATGTCGAGGTATGTTGTTCACCCTGGCTCTACTAAGATGTATCATGATTTGAAAACCATTTATTGGTGGAATAATATGAAGCATGATGTGGCTAACTATGTTGCCAAGTGTTTGAATTGTCAACAAGTTAAAGTGGAACATATGAGGCCAGGTGGTTCTTCTCAAGAGATAGCTTTGCCTTTGTGGAAGTGGGAGATGATTAATATGGACTTCATTACAGGGCTTCCGAGGTCCTGAAACCAGTATGATTCCATTTGGGTGATTGTAGATAGGCTGACCAAGTCAGCTCACTTTCTACCTGTCAGGACTAATTATTCGAGAGAGGATTATGCGAAGCTGTTCATTACAGAAATAGTTCGTTTTCATGGGGTACCTGTTTCCATCATATCTGATTGAGGTACACAGTTTTCTTCTCAGTTTTGGAGATCGTTTCAAAAGGGTTTAGGTACCCAAGTGAATTTGAGCATGGCTTTCCACCCTCAGACAGACGGGCAAGCTGAGTGCACCATCCAGACCCTTGAGGATATGTTGAGGGCCTGCGTGATTGATTTTAAAGGTAGTTGGGTAGAGCACTTGCCATTGATAGAGTTTGCATATAATAACAGTTTCCTTTCCAGTATTAAGATGGCACCATTTGAGGCATTGTATGGGAGAAGATGTAAGTCTCTGATAGGATGGTATGAAGTAAGTGAGATGCAGATGTTTGGGACTGATATTGTTCATCAGGCAATGGAGGATGTGAAAGTCATTAGAGAATGACTTAAGACAACTCAGAGTCGACAGAAATCCTACGCTGATGTTAGGAGAAGAGATCTAGAGTTTGAGGTTGGAGATTGGGTGTTTCTCAAGGTTTTTCCCATGAAGGGAGTCATGCGGATTGGGAAGAAAGGTAAGTTGAGTCCTTATTATATAGGACCATATTAGATTTTGAGAAGGGTAGGTCAAGTTGGGTATGACTTAGAGTTGCCTGCTATTTTGGGTTTTGTTCATCCGGTATTGCATATATCTATGTTGAAGAAGTGCATTGGAGACCATTCTTTAGTGTTTCCTGTCAAAGAAATCAAAATGACAGACTCCTTATCCAATGAAGAAGAACCTGTAGAACTTTTGGATCGCCAAGTTAGAAGATTGAGGAACAAAGAGATAGCCTCAGTAAAGTGTTGTGGAGAAACCAAAAAATTAAAGAAGCAACTTGGGAATTAGAAGTTGACATAAGAGCTAGATACCCAAACCTTTTTGATCCAATGGAAGGTACAATCCTTGCCTTATTCTTTTTATGCCTTAGTATGCTTGAAATTATGTTTGTCTGTGTTCCTCCTCAACATTCGGGGACGAATGTTCTCAAGGGGGATATTGTAACGCCTCAAAGTTTTTCCTAGATAAAATTTTCTCCTTAAAGTATCAAGCATTGGCTTCTAGAATGATTTATACTTATTTTCCTGTGGAATTCCTTAGATTTTAAATTTTCATTCCATAGGTGAACGAATAAGTTTCCGCCGACATAAGATTCGTCCAAAAGGGACACTCGGTGAAGGAGTTATGGTTAATTTAAGTCCTAGTCATAAAACACCGTCATTCCTATCTTTGGCGCATCGCGGAGAGGGTGTAAATGACGATGGTCAATTTCCAGTGAGACTCCGCGATGGTGGCGCATCGCGGAGTGGGCCAAATTCCCATTCGTCAATTTTTAGTGAGCCACCGCAATAGTGGCGCACCGTGGTGGCCCATAAGATCGGGTTCCCAGTTTAAATTTTTCCAGTTTCGTTCAGAAGTTAACAAGGGTAGTTTGGACTTTTTCAAGTCTCTTAAAACGTCCAAAAAGGATATTAAGACCTCTACAAGCATAATATTTGACATTCTCAAGATTTTCCTCAAAACAAAAACCCTAGTTCATATACTTCTCCTCCAAGAAACTCAATATTCAACCATGGGTTTTCTAAATAAATTGGAGATTTGGAATCCCCAAGCCGTAGGCATCAAGAAGCATCCTTTAATTTCCTAAATAGAGGTACGCGGGGTTTTTCTAAAATCTCATGGGCATAGAAATCATGATTTTAAGAAAGGGATTTCGAATTTATGAATATAATCATATTTAAGAAGCATTGATGATATTTTTTTGGCCTTTAAGCCTTCCCCTAAATTGATTTGAAATTATATATATATTGTAAGCATGTATTTTAAGGTTGATAATTGAATTGAGAGCATGATTCATGAAAAATCCCTCTCTTGTGATGATTTTCATTTACTTATGATATACTATGAAATCGTTTGAATGCACTTGAAAAGCATGTTATGAAATGTCTTGAATAATGTTATATTTGGATTATGATTTTGATTTCAAAAGAGAGAGGGTTTTTTATGTTGATGAATGTTGAAAATATTCATATAATGAAAGAGTGCATGATTTTGCCAAAAGCACATGACCACCATATGTTTGAATAATCTCAGCGTAGTTTTGACTTGTGTTTTCGGAACATGAAATCTCTTATACTGTTTGCATGTTTGGGTGGTCTGAACCGTGTTTTAATGAAAGAATTATGTATGATGCAATATGGCTCAAAAATAGGACTTTAAAGTCTTGGTGTGATGATACCAATTCAGATTACTCCAGGATACTTCAGAACATAATAGAATGTATGTTTGAAATCAGAATTAGAAACTCCAACCCTTGCGGCACACTCGGGTTGGGGACTTCCCCGCCGAGTCAATGATGGATTCCATACATCCCGTGGGATTTTTGAATTGGAGGGGCATACCACCTAACTCAGAAGTAATACAAAGATCAAGTATTGCATTGACAAGAATGATTTATGATTTCAGAAAGTGCCTATGTGTTTTAGAACTATTTCATGTATGATATTTTGACAAATTGCTCTCCAACTATTTTATATAGATACAACCTTTATTTTGGATTGCTTTGCGTACCAGTACATCTGTATTGACCCCCCCCCCCCTCCCTCCAGGTTCTGAGGCTCAGTCTAGGGGTCCAGAAAAATAGTAGATTTTATCAAACAGAGTTGCAGTGTCCAGTTGGTGAGCCTTCTTTATTCCAAAAAGGACTGTTTACTTTCAGACAGCTATTATTAGATATGGTTTTGGTCTATTGGGGGCCTTGTCCCAGTTTTTAGATTGTGTTAGTGATCATGTAGTACAGATTTTGCAGACGGTTTCCACATGTTGTTAGATGGTTTTGGATTGTCCTTTTCTATTATCGAATTTCTATCAGATTTATGACCATGATTCTATTTTGTTGAAATTTTTGCATTTCCTTATTTGTGTATGAATGATGTATATGATTTCAAGTTAGAAGGGTATCCGGGCCTTCCTGGTTCGAGATTTCGTCATGGCTAGGATCTCGGTTTGCGTCGTGACAGATATTTAATTTGCCTTTCAATCTCATTTGTGGTTCTGGTCAGGTCAGCAACAGTGGACCTAATCGGATCCACAAACAAGAAGGCATGAAATGGAATTTAAAATTTAGAAATTGTCGCCTTCACTTAGATTCCTTACTTTAACTGTAGTTGTTATTTACGTAAGCTTTTTAGACTTAATGTACATCATTTCAATCCTCGATTCCCTTAAGGCGACTTTCTTGGTCTTCTCCTATTTTCTATCTAGGTGATAATCCCGACCACGCTACCTAGTCGCATCTCCCTAGCAAAGTGTCCATCTGCATTATTTTTCTTTCAGAGAGACAACAGACGAAATTACATTATCGAATACACTTTCATATTTGCACTTGATTCAGATTCTCATGTTTTAAGATAATTCCATCGGCCAAATTCACTAGAAGTTACTTTCTACCCTATTCTCTTCTTCAATTAGCTCTCAGATGATATAGTCTTTCATCAACCACCCATTTTCACTCAGATGATATAGTCTTTCATCAACCACCTATTTTCCCTCAGATGATAAGTTACTTTCTACCCTATACTCTTCTTCAATTAGTGCGAGGCTTCAAAGGTGTTTTCGTAGTCTAATGCACACTTAAAGTTAAGTCCAATCGTTATTGGTTCTCTGCAATGAAGCCAAATATTGATCCCTTCTCAAAACTTAACACGCATAAACACGATCAACAACCATCAGTAAATCGTAACAGGGTATATGCACCATCTTCATGATGCCCTCAGCCTTATCAATTCGAACCCATCAAACTTGACGGTACAATGCAGAATCTTGTTTGAATGATCAGTGCCTAATCGATTAAAAACTGCATTCATAAAAAACTTTGTACTTTGTATGTATTATCCCGATGATCTTATCAGTAATACTTACTTCACTCTCACATATATGATAGTTGATACAAGAATAATCACGAATATGAACTTAAGAAAGTGTGTGTTGGACCCGAGAGTTGGTGGATGCAAATGAAGTGAAAAGGAACACCTAAATGGACACCAAAATCGTCCATACATAGTACTCCAAGGGCGCCTACTTGAAGCCATTCATTAAAGAGCCTTTTTGGTCATTTCACCTAACTTTTGTAATAAGTCTATAAATAAACTAGTTTAGGTCTTTAGTTGATGATTATTGTAATTCTTGAACTTTTGAAACACCAAGTCCTCTCTCATTGAGGCACAAAATCTAAACTTGTAACTAGGATAGCATTCAAGGGTGGAATCTCTTGTGATTGCTTGTTTGTTAGAAACGTTGGTGCTTGAGTGGTGGACTCCGCTCTTGTGTCGTTGTAAGAGTTAGGTGATTGTGTGTGTAGGTGTTAAGGGTCTTAGAGTTAAATATGTTTTGCGAAAATTTTGACTTTTTGAGAAGAGAGTCGCCACTTAATTTTGAAAAGGAATTAAGAAATCTTTAGAGAGTTACTTCAAACGATACAAAATAGAAAAATCATTTAAGTTAAGAGATTCTGAGTAAGCGATTCTTATTAATGTTTTAGGAAGGTGTCAGGCACCTAAAACGTTCGCAAACTTACGGTTATCCGGACTGTTTGAAAATCGTCTTTTGATTAACTTTGAAAAAGTTTATTTTTTGAAAAGAAAAGTGATTTTATGAGTGGTGTTTATGCAAAACCAGATTTTTAGCGACTTGACTAAGGATTTTATTAGGTTCGAAAAACACACGTAAATCAAGCAAATAGAAAAAAGGGAAAGGGGAGAAGTAGTGATTTAGGCTTTTAAGCCCAAACCGTCGACCCTGTCCTAATCTAGTTGGGTTTTTGACCCATTTTTTCACCTGTCCTAATTCTGTGTTTTCGAGTCCTTTTCGGCTCGAGTTCTCACTTCACCTGTATTAAATACAACTTTGGCTTCGAGGCCCAAATGAATAAATAAAATAAATAAAGACAACAATGAATAAACTAAAATAAAAATAACAGATGAGACTTTTGTCCCTTAGCCGCTTCGAACGTAGGACTTTAATCCATTTCCTTTCCTCCCGTCTTCTCGTATCCACACGCCAGGCGATGGGCTTTTGGACCTTCTCTTGGGCATAGTTCAACGAGGTGGGCCTCTTGGGCCCAGTAAGGAATGCAAAGGGAAAGAGTCCATTTAGGACTCCAAGGTAGATTCATGCAAAGAAAAGAAAATATAGGAATTAATATATGTTCATGAAAACAGACTATTCTGACAACAAAGGAAATTCTGAAAAGTTTAAGGCTTTCAAAAGAAAAATCCCTACCCCATACCCAAGAATAAAAAGAAAACTTAGGTGCAAGCTCACTGAACAAACAATCGTATCTACTGATTGAAGGGAGCATAATATATTACACCCTAGTGATTTTGCATGGAAATATGTATATGCATGAAAGGATTCCAGTAAAAGAAAAGGCACTCTTCCTGACCTAATATGATAATCATTTAATTGAGAGTGAGCTATGAAGTTGGTTTTATTTGCAATAATATTCAAATGCTGCAACATTTATTAGAGGACCGCACATTAATAGTAAATCCCAACCAATTCTATTTGTGATAAACAAATAGCTTCACATACTTATCAATGAAAAGAAACACACAAAAGCTAAGGAAATTTCATCAACTGCCCATCAAAGTGTTTAACCGTAATACCAAACCGAAGAGCTAAGGTATCTTCTAAAAAAGAAAGATAAATTTACACTACAGATGAGCTAAGACAAAGCCTTTTCAATTCTGTTTTTCACGTCGCACAATATACAACACAATACCATCAATTAAAGCAAAGAAGTTCTCACTTAAACCAAACAAAAACAAAAAAAGAAACTATCAAAAACGGTTTGCACTTTACCAAAATCAGAATTTAGCCATGCACTTCAGATAAACCTATCCATACCAAAACTATATGATGTTCACATGTTACTAGAGATGAAAGAAAACGGTTTGCAAATTGTTCCGATAATTGCATGCCTAAGCATAACCCCTCGTCCTAGTCAGGAGGCTGAGTGAACACAAAAGAAGCGAGATGGACGAATAAACACAAATTTCATCCAACAGAAGATATCCAAAGAAACAAAAACTGTGACGCTCCATTCCCATAAAGAAAACAAAATTGGACTATTTTCTTTAAAGAGACTTGCCCAAAATCGCAACTATTGCATCGATCTTCCTAACCCAACCACATATTGGCAACAAGCTCAAGAGACAAAATAGAGCTAAAGGGAGATGGTCGGGCACTAATATCAATCTCATCCTTTTTCCGACAAACTCAAAAAGAGTTTTAATAGTCAAAACGATCATCGAGAAATCATGGGATTCGCTAGCATATCTTGGGCCTTACTCATTGTCCTTTTGGCACGTGAGAAGCCAAAGGAACTTGAGAGGTAGCTCTGCTGGCAGTGTTACCAGTTAAATAGGAAAATACACGATCCAAAACTGCGTCAAACAGTCACGACGAACGAGTCAACACGTCATTCCAATCCTCCCCCCTCGTTCAAACGACATGGCCGTTGAGAGATCCTCGGATTTTGCATTAAATTCTTTAGACTACAACATCAACGAATGAAACTCAGTGATATTTAGGTAAATAATAGAACGAACATCAAAGGCGCAAACTTTAGACAATAAACCAGCGACCCAAACAACAGTCCCTATTCTTAATAAAATTCAGGGCAAAGCTAAATGGAGATGACAAAGAGCGGCAGCTAAGGCAAAAATTATCACAACCAGATAATACAAACAACATAGCTTTCACCAAAACCTACGGCCTTCAAGGCCTTTGCAGCAGACAACCCAGCCTTATTCATGAAAAACAGATAACTACTTCTACCAAGAAAGAGGGATGAAGCAGGAAACAATGAAATTACAGGGCGAGGGTAGGTTTACCTCCTTCGGGGCAGCAAAATGGAACTTTGAGGTCCTTTGAGTTTCACCATCACTGAGAAAATCAGTATCGATGCGAAAGCCTCGACTAGACGACTGTCTTTTCTTAGATCTTTGCCGAACAAAAATTACTATTTTTTTCAAAAACCAAATAGCTCTTTCCCAAAACCCTTTCTTCTTGACCCAAAAGAGATTTTCTCCCACCTAACTAACTTAGAAAATTTCGAACCCCTTTTCTGCCTCCCAATTTTCCAACCCTAAAAATTTTGAACCCTCCAATCTCTAACCTCAGAGCCTCAAACCATCCCCCCAGAAGAAGACTTCTACGACAATGACCCTAGAGGTCTTTATATAGAAAGCTGAGTTGGGGGTCCCCCCCCCCCCCTTTTTCTTTTGAAATTCCAAAACCTAGGAGCCAAATTACAGATAAGAAATTGTACCTAATTCGGATTTCTTCTGAGAATTATAGGTGGGTGGACCAATCAAAATTGGGGAAAACCAATTATTCCTCAGGACCAATAGAAAACGTCCAAATATGTACGAAATCGTACAAAACAAACCGAGAAATTCGGGATTCGAACATTGAAGGGGGCCAGCGCATCACTTTTCTAGAACATTCTAGGCTCTTCTCATACTGGCTCACATGGGACACATGGGATACGGGTCTGGGTCGCAACTGCTGACGGACTTGGGTCAAGAAAGAGAGGAATTGGGTTGAGAAAGCGAGGAATTAGGTTGAGGTCGGGTTTATCGTTGTTGTCCCGATATTGCTGGAGTTGGTACGCAGCTGTTGGTGAGAGTTGTACACTGGTTTATGCGTATGTTTGGTTTGAAGGAGATAATGAATGTGGAGTGGGCCGGGTCATGATGTTTGGAAGGTGGGCTGGAGTGGTCTTATTTATTGTTATTATTTTGGGCCAAAATTATTGGGGTGAGATGTTGGGTTAATTAAGCTAAAGGGGAAAATTGGGCCTGTTAATGGGATTAAACTAATAGGTTCAAGATTGGGGTTATTTAACAGATAACCCCAATTGAATTAAGAATTAGCTGAATCCGTTTAAATTTTAGTCAAATTGAAAATCAATTAGCCAATTGCATTGTAATTAAGGCCAGTTTGATTTCATTTATAGCCAAATTTAATAGATTGACCAAATTAACCCGAAATTCGATACAAATTAATACCTCACTTAATCTCAAGCTTCTTGATTTGATAAAATCAATAACACATTTATCCAAATAAATTATTTTTGAGAATAAGTTATATTTAAATCAAGACTTTGATCATTACACTTATTTTCAAAGATTATCCTTAATTAAAATTCGATATTGATGAAAATGTTCATTTAAATGACATTATTTATACAATCTCGTATAAGTAAATACAAAAATATATAATTATCACTTAAATAACAAATTTATCCCAAATACATATTTAAAAATGCATTTATTTGGAAAAAATATTTGCTGCGATTTTATTTGAAAATCAAAGAAACTCGAGATTAATCGTAGTTGTGGAGGACAAAAATTAGGTGTCAACAAAATATACTCTTTGGTTCTTAGGATTTATACCACCTTTGTCTAGCTATCTATCCTTTTGTTCGTTTTCATCTTGTAGTAGTTTGTATCTTGTGTTGTAAGCCAGTGGTGTTGTCTTGTTATAGCATTGTCGTTGTTCTTTGTTGTTCATTATATTTTGTTGTAACTTATATTGGTTGGCTGATTTTGGTGTCACCAACACCTTGTTAACTTGTCAAACTCTATTCTTGTTCTTGGCCGAAAACTAGCTCTCAAAGGGTCCTCGGTTTGTGCCTTGTTGAGTGGACTATTTTGGTGTCATTTCGTGAGTTCCTAGTCTCTTCCGTATCATTTGGTATTAGAGCAAGGCTGGTTGTGTTCCTACTCTTCCAATCTTGGGCTCTCTTAGTCGAAAAATAATAATAAAAAAAAAGAGTTGAAGTGTTCTTGTTCTTGGCCGAGTGTTCTTGTTGTTGTTGTTGTGTTTGGCCGATATTTGTGTATAGATTTGAGTGTATTTTATTTTTTTTAGTTTGTTTCTAGTGTTGGTTCTCTTTCTCCTCAACACTTATTGAGTCTACAGCCCAAGTTCTTAAGCAGATTCGAGTTGTGTTGTGGTGTTAAGTGGACGGTTTTGTTGTTGGTGGTGGTGGTGTTCATCTTGTGTTCTTGTGTTCTTGTGTTGTATTGAAGAAGTTGTTGTTTGATCTTGAAGAGAGAAAAGAAGTATAAGACTTTGTGTTTGTCTTGAAAATAATTACAAGACAACACCAAAGTAGTAAAGTAAAAAGAGGCATTCAAAAAGCATACTTACCAAAAAGGAGTAACAACACTTTTCAAGAATAGACAAAAGAGGAAAGAGACAAGGCTACTCCAAAAGGATGTTTTTCCAAAAGAGTGCAAGTTGGTGAAAAGTTGGTAGAAGACTTTTTGATTCTTGAAAAGAGAGTCTAAAATCTTGTCCACCTACACCATAACCGAAATATCTTCCTCAAAGGTGTAGTATTGAACATCAAAGTCTTGGAACAAATTTTCTTCAACAACAACGTGTGTTTTGTCTTGTTGGTTTGTGTGGCATTGTTGCTTTCGGTTCAAATACTTGAACATTGTTGGTGTGTTGATGTTGTGAATCCGAATCTAGAAAGTAATTACTTGTCCATAATGGAAACCATTGCGGCCCTCCTTGATGCTATGTCCCGAGACATTGCTAGGGCGAACGCGGGTCTTGAAAAGATTGACTCGGATGTGGTTTCTATGATTGAGAGGTTGGATTATATGGACAGTTGAAGGAACTCTCGTTCTTATGCTCCTAGAATCCATATTTCCTCAAGTGGTCATGACCAAAACACTTCCACCACCATTGCCCCCGAAACTTTACCTCAAATGATCAATCCTCCAAGACCACAACAAAATGCCATAAGCCAAGCTCCCAATTACCCTCAAAACCGAGACCTAAGTGTACCACCTCCCCCGCAATTTGATCAAGTCCAACAAGAAGGACTTGGAAGCCAAATTCGTCTACTAAAACCGAACCCTCCTATCCAAGAACCACTTAACCAAAGACGTCAACCTCCACCAAATCAAACTCCTCCCTTCCAAGCTCTACTTCTCCAAAACTGACTCATCCATATAGAGGAACATGGAAGAGAGGAACATGAAGGATACGTAGTCTATGATGAGGCTTATATGATGGAAAAAGTATTTAGAGGAAGACAAAGGGATCAAAGAGGATACCGAGGGCATGGAGGAAGAGTTGGTATATGGGACCAACAAGGAACCCACCACCAAGTGGAGATATGGGAATTGAAACAGATGAGATTGAAGGAAACTCTCAAGATGGAGAGAAAGCCGAGGTTCAAAATGAAGAAGTTGGCCGAGACTTGTGTTGATGAGATCCTGTGTTCCTCATGTTCCTTGCGGATTGTTTTGGTGCCATCTCATGTTTTGGGGCTGTTTTGAGTGGTTTCTTTAAAGTGGCCAATTGAGTAAGGTGAAGCTGTGAATTTGTGGGCAAATTTCTTTCAAGATGGAGAGAATGATACAAGAATAATCACGGATATGAACTTAAGAGAGTGCGTATTGGACCCGAGACTTCGAGGATGCAAATGAAGTGAAAAGGAACACCTAAATGGACACCAAAACCGTCCATACATAGCACTCCAAGGGAGCCTATTTGAAGCCATTCATTAAAGGGCCTTTTTGGTCATTTCACCTAACTTTTGTAATAAGTCTATAAATAGACTAGTTTAGGTCTTTAGTTCTTTAGTTGATGATTATTGTAATTCTTGAACTTTTGAAACACCAAGTCCTCTCTCATTGAGGCACAAAATCAAAACTTGTAACAAGGATAGCATTCAAGGGTGGAATTTCTTGTGATTGCTTGTTTGTTAGAAATGTTGGTGCTTGAGTGGTGGACTCCGCTCTTGTGTCATCGTAAGAGTTAGGTGATTGTGTGTGTAGGTGTTAAGGGTCTTAGAGTTAAATATATGTCACGTCCCAAGCCAAGGCCTGAGACATGACACGCACCCGATACTATAGCTAGTACGGGTGAACGTTCTGGTATATCATCCGAGCGTACTTCTATTTCAAATGGATAAAGAGGAAGTAACATAGAGTTCAATCATGATTTTCTGATGAGATAAAACTTCACCCAATATAATTAATACCGCATAATGTTCCACAATACCAATAGTTATGATAAATCAAAATTGGAAATTACAAAGGTTATTTGACAACTACACCAGCCTGTGAAGCCTCTAAGAAGTACCAATACTGAAAGAAAAGAAAATATATAATAAAGATCATATCTCGTCCGAACTCCTGGTGGGAAAGAGGCTCACCAATAGCAGAAGATAGAGATTCTAATGAGATGCCTGACCGCGAACTTGAGCGCTAGAACCTACATCATAAAATGATGTAGCGCCAAAGGTGATCAATACGTGGAATGTATTGGTATGTAAAGCTATTTCAAAAGGGTAATACAACAAAAGATTAGAAATAATAATAAAATTTAAATATATGTGAAAGCAAATGGAAAGGAATAAGAATATAATATAATTTATATTTGACCAAGTAAGATAGATTTAATTCCTTTGATTATATGTGGGAGAAAGTAGTGAACTATCATAAACCACCATATGAGCGCATGGAGTTCGATCTCGGCCCGATCAGGTAAGCCGTCATATACCTTGCCGGGCATAGGACGTGACATGATATAATTTTCTTGCAAGTATCCATGGTTAGCCCCTTTTCGGGACACATGAAAGAAAAGAGAGTATCTGACTTGCAGAATGATCTCTATCCTATGTCGGCAAACATAGTTTCAGGCATTTGTCATTTCAACCAATGCCTTCACGGTCAGCTAACTAACTCTCTTATGCTCATGAAGTTATCTTATCTATTAATTACTTATTGATCAAAATATTCATCTTGTTACGTTCATGTTCATATTTTAGCCTTTTTAGGCTCATGCTCGTGGTTTAGCCTTTTTAAGCTCATAATTCTGCATAGCCACTTTAGGCTCATACTAAGAGTTAACCTTAATAGATTCATATTCATGAGCTAACACTATCAATATTGGATAGTCATGATAGATAGTTTCATGGTTCGATATGATATAATTCATGTACACGATTAAAAGCATTCTTGTAAAAATAGTCATGTTCATATTATTATCTATTAGGTCAGTGGGGATTCCTGGGAAGTTGGTATTATTATATTGTGACTTGCAAACTCATAATGTATACATCACAGTGCAAATAGTTTTATAAATATTGTGGGAGTGTTATCTTTTTATGGATTATGGAACAAGAATTATACTTTTAAGAGTTTCATAAATTATATCTTATAACTTTAATAGAAAGATTCACATGATGGCATGGCTGAGATTTTGACATGGAATATTGGGCTAAGATATTGAAGCAGAGGTGCAGTAGTTAGCTGTGGATTTGTGATGGTGGCGTATGTCATCATATGGTGAGGAACAAGATCAATTTACAGACTGGTCATTACCACTGTGACAGAGTCTGCCGAGAAATTGTTATTTTGATTATAGAGACAGAGTAGTGGCAAAATGGCAAAGCTGCCTTGAACGGCTTAAAGGGAATACCTTGAAAAGGACAAATTGGAATTTTCCGAGGTAACAATATATAGTCTGAATGTTGCAACGAGAGAAGTAGTGGTCTATAGTGTTCTAGTTTTGTAATTTATGCACTTGAAAAAAAGTAAATAAGCATATTATAACTACAAAGATGGGGGAATTGGATCAAATATGGACAACTCGAAGCTGGACGTTGTACAGAAACTACGTTATATACAGAGATGCAATCACACAGCAGATATAAAATTAAGTCAAAGAAAGCGTAGACGTTCTTAGAAGTTCAAAAAGAACTGGGAGATGTCTTCTTCTTTTTTGTCAACAAATTATGTAATTAGATCTTTTGTTGTTTCCTCACTTCTTTTAAAGAATAGGGTCTCTTTAGATGTAATCGCTTGACTTTGTAAATTGTAAATCTTTCACAGTTATAGCCAAAAACATCTATGATTCGTACATCAAATCACGAGGGTCGTTGGAACTCACAAAATTCATAAAGGAAGAACATGAAACAATGAGTTATGTTTACACAGCCAACAACTATTACCCCATTCAATTTCATTGATAAGATTGTAGAAGTTCCTTTAATCTTGACTGATTTGGGAGTAATTTGACTTAGATAGCAGTAAAAACGTCCAGAAACAAGAGTAACGAATGGTTCTACATACCTCTTAAACGTTGAAAGAACTTGACATCAGAAGAAGAAATTTGTTCTTTATTTTCGATCAATTCCCTTGTGTTTCTTGTGGTTGTAATTGATAGGATGAATCTGGATATTTTCTGATGAAAAACATATGAAAACTAATTGAAAAGTGAAGCTTTTATCATGTGAATCTTGAGGAAAAGAGAATGTAATGACCCTACAAACTATTTAATCAATTTGGCCTATAATTTTATTTAATCAGTTTGGGAGACAAATGTTAGTGGAGAGAGGAGATACCATGATTACTGATTCAATAAGTTTTCTCTTTTTCTTTTATAAAGCTGATAAAGTTTATTCCTTTTTCTATAATGATGATAAATTAATATATCATAAAAGCACATAGATTATCATCAAACTCTAGCACTACCAGCTCACACATGGTTGTTCTTTCACTGTCACAGTCACCATACTCTATTGTATGCCTTCTCTTCTCTTTCTTTTTTCTTCATTTGGTAAAGTGAACACATTCAAAGTTCTCCAACAGAATTCTCTCATCATAGGTGAGCTTTACTTTTTATTGTATTTATATGTATTCCTTATTTACCAACCTGATCATTTTCTTTTCTTGGACAAGAAGAATAGATATGACCATTTTTGCCCTTGAAGGATCTCACAAAGAAAAGTCTATGAGGTGTTACAATATACTCTTTGGTTCTTAGGATTTATACCACCTTTGTCTAGCTATCTATCCTTTTATTTGTTTTCATCTTGTAGTAGTTTGTATCTTGTGTTGTAAGTCGTGTGGTGTTGTCTTGTTATAACATTGTCGTTGTTTTTTGTTGTTCATTATATTGTGTTGTAACTTAGATTGGTTGGATGATTTTGGTGTCACCAACACCTTGTTAACTCGTCAAACTCTATTCTTGTTCTTGGCTGAAAACTAGCTCTCAAAGGGTCATCGGTTTGTGCCTTGTTGAGTGGACTGTTTTGGTGTCATTTCGTGAGTTCCTAGTCTTTTCCGTATTAATAGTGGATCCATATGCATGCACCTTATTCTTACTGGCCCCATCTAGGATTTAAATTGAATAAACAGATGACTAGCTAGTTGCAACAAATGCCACATCTATTTAAATTGTCAAACAATTGCAGACAACTCAACCGATAGATGATCAACCTATTGCAACATATGACATATCTGTTGGAAAAATTAAATAGATATATCCATCTGTTGCAACAGAATGTCAATATGGTGTAAGTTATCTAACAGATGGAATATATTTTGCACCAGATTACCCATCTGTTAGATTTATTTTAAAGCAATTTTCTTTTCTTTCCGAAATACAATAAAAGATAAAAATGTTGTATTTAGATTCATTTTTTTTTTTGCATATTCAAGAAGTCACCAGTTTTATTTTATTAAGGGATATGAACAGTCGTGGTTATTTTTTACTAACCCCTTCCAATTCAATCATTTATAAATAGGTCCTTCCTTACTCGTTCATTCATTCTACTACACTTACAAATATGGTTGATCCAGATTCGTACAAGAAAATTCATATCGAATCCTTGTGGGAACTTTAAAGGCAGTTTAATGAACTCCAGAGGGATTTGACAGAATCCGGAGCAAGGCTGATGAGGGCCCTGCTACTGCCGAATGAAAATTGTCCGGTTGACAATAATAATAATATTAATAATAATAATAATAATAATAGTAATAATAATTAGGTTATGTTTTTTTTCTTTTAGCGTGTGTATGTATTTCCTCCTTTTGTATATCATATCTACCCAAGAGATCCAAAAATGTATGTTTGATGGTCGACTTTGAATTTTTAATTCTTATTTAGTATTTAATTATCATTCTGTTTATTCATTATTCTCAACATGTCGACGGAGGTTAATCTGATGCGACAAATCGATCATATGTTGCAACAGGCGGTTATTAATAAAAAAGGGTTATTGTTATTGAGATGGAGAAAAGACATGACTTTCCGATTATTTAATATGAAAAATGGTTCGTAAATAAATAATAAGGAAATAAATGATAAACACAATTTATAACATTGTTGAGTCTAATCTATGTGTTTTTGATAAAAAGTCACGATCAGTTAGGGTAATTGTTATTGAGAGGGGGAAAAGACATGACTTTCTGATTATTTAATATGAAAAACGGTTCGTAAATAAATAATAAAAAAATAAATGATAAACACAATTTATAACCGTAAAAGAATGGTTATTTAATTTTAATAACTGATCATGACTTTTTGTCAAAAACACATAGATTAGATTCAACAATGTTGCTGATGCATCGAATTGCCCATCTGTTGCGACTGATGTACCAGCTATTAGAAGAAATCAAAAAAGCTATTAAAATAGATCGTTCATTTGTTGCAACAGATGAAATATCTGTTGCAACTGATGGTTTACCTGATGCAACAAATTTATAATCTATTGCCAAAACTCAATAAAAATAGTTATTAATTACAAAAAATGGTTATTAAAAAAGGTGTTTTTTTTTTATTTATATGGTAAAAAAGCAAATTTGGATTAATGATATGATGATAATTTTTTTTAAAAAAGTGGATAAATATATGTTGCAACAGATATATTAGCTGATGCAATAGGTTCTCTCTATTATTGCAACAAATTATATATTTTTTGTCACAGATATGTTGTCTGATGCAACAGATATAGAATATGTTGTCTCAACTCAATAAAAACTATTCTTGAAGAGAACTAATTAATAATAATAATCTAAAAAGTCATGACTTATCACAATATTTCTTAATTTAATTAAGTCATGACTTTTCACAGTAATAAAAAATGTAATTAATAAATGAAGGTGAACAGTTAGATTATATGTTGCAACAGATAGGTTATCTGATGCCAAGGTTTTATATTTGTTGCAACAGATGATATATCTATTGTCACAGATGAATTATCTGATGCAACAGATATGTAATCTGTTGTTACAACTCAATAAAAATGATTCTTGAAAAAAACTAATTAATAATAATAATCTGAAAAGTCATGACTTATCACGATATTTATTTTCTTAATTTAATAAAAAATATAATTAATGAATGGAGGTGAACAATCGCGTCTTTTTGCCTCTCTTTCAAATTCAATCCTCTATAAATAGGTCCTTCCTTACTCAATCGTTCATTTAACTACACTCTATTTATTTATTGCATCTCGTCTTTCATATTACACCTTCACTTCCATCGCTTTTTCTTCCCTGACTAAGGCAAATTTTTTTCTTGCCAATTTGTAGTATACGTTGTATTACATTCGGTTATTCTTAAGATATTTGCTTTTGATTTTAAGTTTATTGTCAATTCACATGTGTTCTAGATTATGGCTGACCCAATGTGGGACGTTGCTTTTCTTCAAGACGCCATGAATGCACTTTGGAATCAAGTTCGTAACTTGCAATGGAAACTGGGAGGAGTTAGAGCAAGAATGCTCCGCAAGATACGCAGGCTGAGGAGGGCCTTGCTACTTTCGGTTGAAGATTGGCCGGTTGACAATGATGATGATAATAATAATAATAATTAGGTTATTATTTTTTTTAGTCTATTATATGTATTTTTATTTATTTTTGTTTAATAAAAAATATGTTTGATCTTTGATGTTTTAATTCATATTTAATTTTCATTCTGTCTATTATCTTATCAACAAACATGTCGACGATTGGACGTAAAAAGGAATAAGTTAGAATCCAGTAGCAATAGCAAGATTTATCTGTTGAGTTTGTGGCATGGGCAGATGTGTTGTTCAAAACAGATTACTCATATGTTGCAACAGAAAATAAGTCTGATGCAACTGATAATCAGATTGATGCAACAGATAAATAGTCTGTTTCAACAGATGACTAGTTTGTTGCTTGGCTTTGACATTTTAATTCGTACTCCCCCCGTCTCAAATTACTCGTCCCAAATTGAGATGCCACAATGATTAAGAAAAATAATTAATAACATGTCTAGTTTACCATAACCCACTAATCAGTTGGTGGAACAATAGATGGTGTTTGAAATAACCATTGTTTGCTATTCAATCGAAATTTTATATGAGAAGAAAACTTTTAACGTGGGTCGGCGTATCCCTTATTAAATGATGTTTCCATTTTAATTTGAAGAAAGAGTGATTAATGTAAAGGGTAAAACATAGATTTTTTAAAAATATTTTCTTGATTAATGAAAAAGACAAGTAAAATGAGAAATCAAATTAGGAGATTTGGGACGGGTAATTGGACGTAAGGAATAATTTTGAATCTAGTAGCAATAGCAAGAGTTGAAACATATTGATTATCTGTTGGGTTTGTGGCAGGGGCTGATTTGTGTTGTTCCAAACAGATTAATCATCCGCTGCAACAGATAATTAGTCTGATGCATCAGATAAGCAGTATGATGCAACAGATAAACAGTCTGATGTAACAGATAATTCTTCTGATGCAACAAATTACTCATCTGATGCACCAGATGATTGATCTGTTTAAATTGTGGACACTTATGTTGGATTCATGATCGGATTCTAGCCATTGTTGGAAAAACAGCAGTGTACCCAGATGACAAATACAAATAAAAATCATAATTTTACTTACCAAAGTCACCTATGAAGTAATGTCAAAGTGAAAAGTGATGTAGGAGACAAAATTTAACCTAAGAAATTGGTCAGATAGCAACAGTAGCGCTGAACCAACAACAACAACAACAAATGGTCGATAAGAAGAAGATGAAGATGATAATGGAGTAGAAGAAGATGATAATAAAGCAGAAGATGATAAAGCAGCAGAAACAATAAACAACAAAAATCGCTAATAGAGAGAAAACAACAATGGATGAGAAGAGAGAGAAAAACGTCTTTTTATCTCTGTTTCCCGTTATATTAGGTAAACATTGGGATCAAAGTGTAAATTTAAAAACTTGTGGGTTATTTTCAAACTTTTCCAACTTTCTTAATCCATAATAAAGTAATTGTCACTTCCACTCAATAATTAAGAGTATAATTAAGAGTTGTGTCACCCACACCTCATTTTAAAAGATTTTTGTCACCTATAGGCCAAAGCCCCAAGTAACATATGTTTATCAACGTTACTAGTCCACTTATTTCGGAAAGTTACGCTATCCTTTAGATGGTAATACAAAATTTTATTATCGAAGTTTAAAAGTTAAAATCATTGGTCAAACACAATATAATTAGATATTTGCACCATAATAACATTTCTTGGCTACAATACTCGGTGGCTATCTGTTTGTGAAATTGGTCATAAGATGATTGGTTCAGTTGCCGCAAGGCAAGACTTTATGCTACTAACTTTGGACCAATTTTTTTCCTAATTCTAGATGTTACGACCTCTTTGGTAATATTATTAATAAAAAGAAACAAAAAAAGAAAACAGAGAAATAAAGTGTTTTTTTTTTTTTGGCAATAACTGAAGGTTTTCTTTTGTGGAAAGTTCCAACAAAAACGTCTGTCCGTCATAAAATTTCAAATTCTACAACTATCAACCTCTCAGTAAGTTTTTCAGACAAAGCCAAACCTTACATTTATATTAAAAATTATTTAATATGTATAAGTGATATATTCAAAACTTGGTAAGCAAACAAAATGTGAATCAAAATTCATAGATTAAAAATTCTGACTCCGCCGCAACTGACTTCAAATTTCCATAGGTGCTTTAAGTTGTGGTATTTGGAACCAAAATACGAGTTAGTAGTGACTAGACTTGTCAATAGTATCATCCACCAAAGTCAGGTGGGGATGTACTGACTATAAATTGTTATATTCCCATTTTGAATTGTTAAAAATGGGAATGGGAATTTTTCTATTCAAATATTGGATGTAAACTTTGTCAAAGAGACATTAAGAGCCTCACAAACTTCAAATACTAGTCTTGCAGCCACCATTTTTAACGATTATTCAACAAGAATAAAATATGGCGCCGTATCCCAAAGACTGAAGTAAATACAAATTTTGAGAAATGCATTTGCCACTTTCCAGAAGTTGAAACATGGCATCATCTATGGAAGCTAGTTTCTTCCTACTTTTTCTACTGACTTTCTGCTCTTCTATACACAATATTTTTTCTTCTACAACAACAGACTTAATCACTACGAAACAGTCCATCATCGATGGAGAAACTATTGTTTCATCAGATGGAACCTTTGAGCTGGGATTCTTCAGCCCCAGAGGTTCCTCAAATCGATATATTGGGATATGGTACAAGCAAATTCTTCCTTATGTCCAAAAAGTTGTATGGGTTGCAAACAGAGAAAAACCACTGACCAATACATCTTCAGTTCAACTGAAGGTAAACGCGCCAGGAATACTTGCTCTTCTCAATGAAAAGGGTCCTTGCTCTCCTTATATGGTCTTGGGCAATCCTCCCCTCATAAGCTAGCTTTTGAGGTTGAGTTAGGCTCAAGGTCCATTTCTTTATCATGGTATCAGAGCCAGACCCACCCAGTTTATTGTTTCCGATGTTGGGCCATGCTCCAGATGTCCAGTCCTGGGCGTGTGGGGGTGTTGAAATCCCACATTGGTGGGTTAAAGGGTTTGAGTTAGGCCCAAGGTCCATTTCTTTATCAAGCACCCATACCACTACTAACACAAAGCAACTTAATACATTTCAATTTATTTTTATAAGGATGAGCTTTACTATATTTTTTCTCTCATTAATAACACTCGGTTTTATCAAGAATAGTCCTGAGTAGCAATGGTGATATACAACGCTTCATGTGGGTGGATCAGACAAAGAGATGGAATGTTCACTACAAGTTACCTACAGACACTTGTGATACATATAGCTTGTGTGGTGTGTATGGGAGCTGTGACATAGATAGTGAACCTATTTGTGGATGTTTGGAGAAGTTTGTACCTAGATATCCACAACAATGGGAAAAGGGAGATTGGACAGAAGGGTGTGTTCGAAGGACACCCTTAGATTGCAACAAGGAACATGTATTTCTAAGATATTCTGGAATCAAGTAGCCAGATACTAACCACTCTCGGTACAATAAAACGATGACTCTAGACGAGTGTAGGCAAGTATGCTCCTGGAATTGCTCCTGTACAGCTTATTCAAGTCTGGATATAAGCAATGGCGACAAAGGTTGCTTATTATGGTATGGGGAATTAATTGACAGCAGAAAGCTGTCTGAAAGAGGACAAGACATTTACATCAAGATGGATCCTTCAGAGCAAGGTAAGTACTATGCAAAGTTAGAGGCCTGTCTTGATTTACAGTGGCTGACTCAAAACATTGATTGTAGAATCTGAGGCAGGTTCAACAAGAAAGAAGGCAAAGATACTCGCAGTGAGTTTCTCATTGTTGATGGCAACAATTCTGTTGATCCTGATTTTGTTGCGGTACAAACGGAAAAAGAAGAAACTGAAACTCAGTGAAGATATTGAGCTGCCACTACTCCCATTTTCAACAATAACAAGAACCACAAATAACTTTTCGTTCAACAACAAGATTGGAGAGGGTGGATTTGGACCTGTTTACAAGGTATACAGAGCAAATTTGTTGGAACAGTAACTAGTTTATGCTCAAGATCAGAGTGCTAGAGAATTATTCCATTCTGCAATATTCTCGTCTTTGTAAAATCTATGTTCTAATGTTATACGTTTTCCATTTCTAGGGAGTGCTGGAAGAGGGACAAGAAATTGCTGTAAAGAGACTGTCAAGGACTTCCATGCAAGGACTTGATGAATACAAGAACGAGGTTATCTATATTGCCAAGCTTCAGCACCGAAATCTTGTGCGACTTTTGGGTTGCTGCATTCTAGGAGAAAATATGTTGATCTATGAATACATGCCTAACAAAATCCTGGATTCATACATATTTGGTTTGGATTTCTAACCTACTACACAAGCTAAAATGATTAATACTATGATCTATTAGTCAAAACATGAATGAAGCTGCTAACAAGAAAACTTACTTTGTAGATAAAACAAAGAGCAAATTACTTGATTGGCCAAAGCGGTTTGACATCATAAACGGAATTGCTCACGGGTTATTATATCTTCATCAAGATTCTCGACTACGAATTATCCATAGAGACCTAAAAGCAAGCAATATTTTGCTAGATACAGATATGAATCCTAAGATATCAGATGTCTCCAGAATATGCAATAGATGGGATCTTCTCAGTAAAATCAGATGTGTTTAGCTTTGGCGTATTGGTGTTAGAGATTGTGAGTGGCAAGAGAAATAGAGGATTTGTCCATCAAGATCACAACCTTATCCTTCTCGGTCACGTAAGCACTGCATAACCTGTATTACACACAACTCCTTTTTTTCTTGATAAAAATAGAATTTGCCATGATTCAAAGTATCTAACTAAACTCAAACAGGCATGGAAGCTTTACAAAGAGGATAGGTCCTTGGAACTAGCTGATGAGCA
This sequence comes from Capsicum pubescens, assembly GCA_030864215.1. Classification (NCBI taxonomy): domain Eukaryota; kingdom Viridiplantae; phylum Streptophyta; class Magnoliopsida; order Solanales; family Solanaceae; genus Capsicum; species Capsicum pubescens. The sequence continues at coordinate 18,767,468 of CM061541.1, read as the reverse complement.
TCTAGCTGATTCTTGCAATATTATTTCTCAAGTTTTAAGGTCAATCCAAGTGGGTTTATTATGCGTCCAACAACATCCTGATGATAGACCAAGCATGTTTTCTGTGGTTCAGATGTTGACTAACGAGAGCCCACTGCCAAAAGCAAAAGAACCTGGATTTTTCACAGAGCGAAATCTATTTGATGAAGCAAAATCAGGATCACAGACAAGCAGTTCAAAAAATGAATTCACAATCACATTGTTAGATCCTCGGTAGGTGCGACAGAATAACTATTTAACTTGGGAGAAAATGAATAGGCAAAATTACATTAGAACTTTGGTTTATTGTGAAATACACTAGTACTTAGGAAACATCAAGTTGAATTTTTCTACTTAAATATATTATCTATTTCCATTGTTCTTTGAATATATACTTTAGATATGTTATTTATATAACAAAATTCTAAAGTTGTAAGTTTGTTTTCCAGAACTATTAGGTATAAAATTTTTATCGTGTGATCAGAAATCACAAAATCAATATTAGCAATGGAAATTTCACATATTGTAACTCCATTTTAGTGAAAGCATATCCCGAATACGGTACAAAGCTGTTACAGGAATTTAAGCAGCACTTTACCTTGATTTGTTTTTGCAATGTGAGACATACGACTGAATTTAGTATCTTAGTTAGAAAACGTAAATTCCAATAATAATTTCAGAGGTTTTGAATTTGCAGTTTTTTCTTTTCAGAGAATAGCATCCAATTTGCATCAACAACTTTAATAATTTAATTTTTTGAAGAAATGAAAAGATACTGGGCTACGTGGCGTAAATATTTTCTCCCAGAAGACACAGTGTGTAATCTTCCAAATGTTGTTTAATGAGCAAACTATCATCATGTATAATATCATTACAAAAAAAATCTTCACAATTGTCATATGAATTTTCACATTTTGGAAACAAGTAAATGCAGACCTTGCCAATAACCAAGTGCAGCCCATTCAAAATCCATCTAACCTAAGGCCAAAATTCATTTCATATTCACTAACTCGGCTAAAACGAAGCAATATATTTTGGATAGTTCAGGACTCAGGGTCCCAGACAAGTCCTTAAAAGGTTGATATTGTGGGGTTCATCCCCTTAATACCTTTGAAAATTCATGGCATGGCTATTGTTTTTCAAAGGGTGGTAGTAGCAAATCAGCCATTCAGCTGAAATGTTTGACATTGCAATTTTTTATATGTCATCAATGACATCAGAATAATACTTTTCACTGCCTATAAATAGAGGCAACTTCAGCTCACTTCAACAAATCAAAATAGAGAGAGCAAAATAATATAGAGAGTAGTGAAGTATTTCATAAATTAATAAAAATAGTCTGTGAAGAAAAAAATTAGCGTGAGCAATATTTTAGTAAGGTGGAGTCAAAAGAGAGTTATTTCTTTTGAGTGGGTAGTAGTCACTTTGAGTGTTGTACTTGTGACTACAGTGTAAAGAACTTTTACTATAGTAATATCAGTTGCTCCTCTTAGTCCGTGGTTTTTACCTTATTTAAAAGGGTTTCCGCGTAAAATCCTTGGTGTCATTATTTTCATTTATTTTTCCTATTATTTTTCCACAAATACTTTTTTTGTTATTCCGCGTTTACCCAACAAGCTGATATCAGAGCCACGATTTGCAATATCTGTATTTTGTGGTATACAATGGAAGCCAACACAAGTAGAATGGTTACTTTAAATGGCGTTAATTATGCCATTTGGAAGGATAAAATGAAAGATCTGCTTTATGTCAAGAATTTTTATCAGCCGGTCTTTTGACACTATAAAACCTGAAAATAAAATCGATGAAAAGTGAAACTTGTTGCACAGATAGATTTGCGATTTTATCAAGCAGTTGGTTGACGATAATGTGTTGAACCATATTTTTGGGGAGACACATGCTCGGTCCCTATGGGAGCATCTTGAAAGTTTGTATGCTCGAAAGACTGAAAATAATAAGATGTTCTTGAAAAAACAAATGCTGGGGTTAAAATACCATGATGGTTCTCTGATGACAGATCACCTGAATAACTTTCAGGGGATTATGAACCAGTTATTTGCTATGGGCATTAAGGTTGATGAAGAAATTCAAGGCTTGCTTCTACTTGGTTCCCTACTAGACTCTTAGGAAACATTTAGAACTTCATTATCAAATTCTGCTCCCGATGGCGTGATCTCTATGGATTTTTCCAAGAGCAACGTTCTTAATGAAGAGATGAGACGAAAGTCTCAAGGTTCCTCTTCGTCTGATGTCTTGGTGACTGGCGCTGGGGGAAGAAACAAGAATCGTGGTGCTCAAAATGGAGAAAACCATAGATGCAAATCCATAGGCAAATTTAAAGATATATTGAGTGTTATCATTGTGGATTAAGAAGGCACACAAAGAAATTTTGCCAAAAGTTGAAGAAGAAGAAAAGAGACAAGGAGGAAAAAAGAAGAAGACAACAATGAAAATTGCATAGCCACCATTACCACCGAAGATCTTGTTACCGTCCTTGATGCAAATCTAATAAATATTGCTTGTGATGAGTCAAGCTGAGTTGTGGATTCTGGTGCCGCATCTCTTGTGACATCAAGGAAGGATTTTTTCTCTCTTATATTCCAGGTGACTTTAGAACCTTGAGTATAGGCAATGAGACCGTTTCTAAGGTGGTTGGTATTGGTATAATTTGTTTGAAAACTAGTACTGGATCTAAACTAGTTTTAAATAATGTAAAACATGCACCCGATGTTCGCTTACACTTGATTTCTATTGGTGTGCTGGATAATGAGGGATATGTTAGTACCAATGGTGGTGGAAAATGGAAACTCATTAAGGGTTCTTTGGTTATGGCTGGTGGAGACAAATGTCATGGTCTATACGAGACTACGACTTTTACTTATGCTAACATGGTGAATGCAGTTGAAAGTGCTAGCTCTTCAACATTATGGCATAAGAGGCTTAGCCACATTAGCGAGAAAGGACTTAATGTTCTAGCCAAGAAGAAATTACTGTCAGATTTTGAAAGTGCAAAATTAGAAAAATATGAGCACTGTTTGGCTGGAAAATAAAATAGAGTTTCTTTTGAATCTCATCCTCCTTCAAGAAAGACAGAGTTGCTTGAGCTGGAGCATTCAGATTTATGTGGTCCAATGAAGATAAGGACTTTGGGTGGTGCACTTTACTTTGTAAGTTTTATTGATGATTTCTCAAGAAAACTTTAGTTCTATGTCTTGAAGATGAAAGACCAAGTGTTGGGTGTCTTTAAGCAGTTTTAGGCTTCCGTTGAAAGAGAAACAGGGAAGAAGCTGAAGTGTATTCGTACCGATAATAGTGGTGAATATTGTGGACCGTTTGACGAATACTGCAAGCAACAAGGTATCAAACACCAGAAAACTCCTCCTAAAACTCCCCAACTTAATGGTTTGGCGGAAAGAATGAACATGACCTTGATGGAAAGAGTCAGATGTTTGCTTTCTGAAGCAAAGTTGCTAAACTCCTTTTGGGGTGAGGCATTATTGACCGCTGCATATGTTATTAACCTATCTCCTACTGTTGTTTTGCAAAGTGATGTACTAAATAAAGTTTGGTATGGGAAAGATGTTTTCTATGACTATTTGAGAGTATTTGGTTTCAAAGCTTTTGTACATGTTCCTAAAGATGAGAGGTCAAAGTTAGATGCCGAAATAAGGTAGTGCATCTTCATTGGTTATAGCCTTGATAAGTTTGGTTACAGGATATATAATCCAGTCGAGAAGAAGCTTGTAAGAATTCAAGATATTGTATTCATGAAGAATCAAACCATTGAAGATATTGACAAAGCGGTGAAGCCAGAATCTTCAAGTTCTGATTGTGTGGTTAGTCTTGATTAATTTACTCATACAAGTGTGCATATTGTTGGTGGGATAGATAATCATGGTGATGCCCAGAATCATGTTCAAAATCAACATGTTGATGTTGATAATGACAATGATGTTGTTGTTGATGATGCTCCAGTTCAAGAAGTTGTGGATGAGTCAAATTCTCCACGAAGAAGGTCTACAAGACAGTGTATTCCTTCTTCTCATTTTCCTCCTAATGAGTATGTGTTACTCACTGATGGGGGGGGACCTGAACGTTATGAGGAGGCCATGGAAGATAAACATAAGGATCAATGGATTGAAGTCATGCAAGATGAGATGAAATCTCTGCATGAGAACCACACTTATGAGTTGGTCAAAGGAATTGGTCAAAGAAAGGGTATCGACTTTGACGAAATATTTTCTCCTGTTGTGAAAATGACCTTCATTCATACAATTCTTGGTTTGGCTGCTAGTCTTGATTTAGAGATTAAGTAGATGGATGTTAAGACAATTTTTCTTCATGGTGACCTCGAAGAGGAGATTTATATGGAACAGCCTGAGGGCTTCAAGGTAAAGGGGAAGAAAACTATGTGTGCAAACTTAAGAAGAGTCTTTATGGCTTGAAGCAGGCTCCCAGACAGTGGTATAAGAAGTTTGAATCTTTCATGGGGGAGAAAGGTTACAAGAAGACTTCTTCAAATCATTGTGTATTTGCACAAAGTTTTTCTGATGATGATTTTATCATACTCTTGCTATATGTGATGATATATTGATTGTAGGTAAGAATGTTTCCAGGATTGACGAATTGAAGAAACAGTTATGCAAGTTTTTTGCTATGAAAGACTTGGGTCATGCTAAATAGATCTTGGGCATGAGGATTACTCGTCTCAAAGATGAAAGAAAACTTTACTTGTCACATGAGAAGTACATTAAACGTGTACTGGAGCACTTCACTATGAATAATGCTAAGGTTGTTAACACACCCCTTGCTGGTCATATGAAATTAAGCAGGAAAATGTGTCCTACAATGAAAAAGGAAAAAGAGAGAATCGCTAAAGTTCCATATTCCTCCGTTGTCGGAAGTTTAATGTATGAAATGGTGTGTACCAGACCCAATATTGCTCACGCAGTTGGTGTTGTCAGCAAATTTATTAAAAATTCAGGAAAGGTACATTGGGAAGCAGTCAAATAGAAATTGAGGTACCTAAGAGGAACCTTAGGTGATTGTTTGTGTTTTGGAGTATCTGATCCAATCTTGAAGGGTTATACAGATGCTGATATGGAGAGTGACCTTGATAACAAAAAATCTACTACTGTATTTTTGTTTACATTTTTAGGGGGAGCTATATCATGGCAGTCGAAGTTGCAGAAGTACATCGCACTATCTACAACTGAAATTGAGTATATTGCGGCTACTGAAGCTGGCAAGAAAATGATATGGCTCAAACGATTTCTTTAAGAGCTTGGATTACAGTAAATGAAGTATGTTATCTATTGTGATAGTCAAAGTGCATTAGACTTGAGCAAGAACTCCATGTGCCATGCAAGGACAAAACACATTGATATGAGATATTATTGGATCCGTGAACAAGTGGAGAATGAATCATTCTATGTTAAGAAGATTCACACAAGTGAAAATCCTGGGGATATACTGACAAAGGTGGTTCCAAAAGACAAGTTCAAATTGTGCAAAGAGCTTGTCGACATGAGCTCTCTCTGAGAAGAACAAGGATACCTCCTTCAGATACATTGGACTGGAGGGAGAGATTTGTGGGGTCTAGCCCCATTAATACCTTTGAAAATTCATGGAATGGCTATTGTTTTTCAAAGGGAGACTGTAGCAAATTAGCCATTCAGCTGCAATGTTTGACATTGAAATTTTGTCATGACCCGAACTAGGGCCTGACCGTGATGGACATCCCGAACCATGAAGGTTCGGACGTCCTACTTTATATGATCTGGTAATCATGCACAACATTCATATAATAAAAGAAAATACAGAATTTTAATCTAATATGGAAACATGGACATACTTTGGATTCAGTTTAACCATACGGAATGAAATCCAAAATGAACTAAACAACTTTTGGAACAGTCTGCGAAATCTCTACTACATGATCTAAAGATAATTGTCTGAAAAACTGGGACAAGGCCCCCAGTAGACCAAAATAAAGAAAGAACATAATCTGAAATGACAGGCCTTCTGGAACAAAGAAGGCTTACCACTACATGGATAACTTCTCCCTGGATACTCTACTGATTAGCCGGACCCCTAGACTGAGCCTCCGAACCTGGGAGGTAGGGGGTCAATATAATTGTACTGGTACGCAGAGCAAATCCAAAATAATAATTTATATTCAACATATATGAGAGCAATTTAAAACATTAAATAAACATATCATATAGTAAGAAATCTCATAGGCATTTCTAAAAGATTCTGTAAAATCACTTGAACTTTGTGACACTTTTTGTTTTACTTCTATGCTAGGTGTTATACCCTATAACTCTTAAATTCCACAGGCTATATGGAATCCACCATTGACACGGCGGGGAAGCCCCCAACCCAAGTGTGCCGCAAGGGTTAGAGTCGCTGACTCTGCTATGCCACACGGCCATCGCCAGCGTAAAATAATATACCCGGATCAACAAATCACAGTTTTAGCTTAAGAGTTACTTGAACTCAAACCTTCTTCGGGTAACCACCTAACCCTCTTTAAGCCCAGTTTTAACTCTTTAAAACATGCATTCTCTGAAATCAAACTCTAAAAAATATACTCTGTTATGGCATACATACTTATGGTATCATCATACCATTGACTTGCAAGTCACATTATCTGAGCCATTATTAGCATATAATAGTCTCTGTTTCAAAACATAAATCTGGGACCACCATATCAATAAATCACTTCAAAGAAACTCTTTCTTAAAGCTCATGTAACATATGCAAGAAACTCTCATTTTCAACATTCCAAATACACAAGGTGGTCATGTCAAAGATATCCATCACATGCAATTATTTCTTTTTAACACAAGAACGAAATCATATCAAGAAAATCCCTCTCATCATCATCAAAATCATGTTAAATACTTACATATTGAAAATATCCCCTTCAAAACATTAAACAAGCATCTTAAATCATTCCCAACAAGTTCATCAACTCTAAATCATCAAAGAGAGGGATTTCAATAAAAATTCTCTTTATCAAATCTTCAACATTATACATATTCATATAGGTTTAAATCAACTTAAGGGGGAAAAGCCTAATGAGTAAATCAACAATACAATTAAATGTTCATAATGCATAATAAAATCATATATTCCAAAACCCCTTTCTATAATTCATGCCTGATAATCTTTAAATCATGTTCTAGCATTTACAAGCCTATGTAGTTTTTAGGATAAACCCTACGTACCTCAATTTAGAAATTTGATGGATGATTCTTGAAGCCTATGGTTTGGGAATTCCAAATCTTCACTCAGTTTCGAAAACTCACGGTTGAATCTCGAGTTAATTGGGTCTTTAGTTTGAAACCCTAGAGAGCATTCTTGTAAATTTTTGAAGAAAGTATGAATAAGAGGTCACTTGGGAGTATAATCCCGTGTTTAAGCTGATAAGAGGGTGAAAATACCTAATATACCCTTAATGAGATGGAATAAAAATATAACTGGGAGCCCAATTTTATGGGCCATCGCGACGCGCCACAATCGCGGTGGATGGGATTCTTAGGGTCACTGCGATGCGGAGCCATCGCGTTGTCCCACTCTTTGGGACCTGGAACTTCAGTGCGACTTGCCAAAATCGTGCTAGGTGACAGAAATTTGACAATTGTTAAATAGACCCCCCTCCGCGATGCGCCAAGCACCAAAATGATGGTGTTTTACGACTAGGACTTAAATTTAGCCATAACTTCTTGCCCGGGTATCGGGTTTGGGAAAATCTTCTATCGACGGAAATCTCATTTAATTTTCCACTTGATAGAGAGTCAAAATTAATGAAATTCTATATGGTTTAGAATTTACTCACTTAGGAAGTCAAAATAAATGAGACTAACTTATGGACGATTTGGGGTGTTACATTATCCCTTCCTTGGGATCATTCGTCCCCGAATGATGACGCGAAACACAAACAAGTACGATTTTAAACATACTAAGGCCATGAAAGACTAAGATTAGGATTTTACCTTTCATTTCGTCATTCACTGGATCAAATAAATCTGGGTATATATCTCTCATATTATCTTCTGATTCCCAAGTTGCTTCCTCAACCTTCTGATTTTTCCACAACACTTTAACCGAAGTTATCTCCTTGCTCCTCAACTTTCTAACTTGACGATCTAATATTGCAATAGGTTCCTCTTCATAGGATAAGGAGTCTGTCACTTTGACCTCCTCTACAGGCAACACTAATAAATGGTCTCCAATATATTTCTTCAACATGGATATGTGAAATATCGGATGAACAAAACCCAAATTTGTAGGCAACTGTAACTCATACGTAACCCCACCCATCCTTCTCAAAATCTGGTATGGCCCTATATAGCGAGGACTCAACTTACATTTCTTCCCGAATCGTATAACTCCCTTCATAGGGGAGACTTTGAGAAATACCCAATCACTAACTTCAAATTCTAGCTCCCTTCTCCGAACATCAGCATAGGATTTCTGTCTACTCTGGGCTGTTTTAAGTCATTCTCTAATAATTTTCACGTCCTCTATCGCCTTATGAACAAGATCAGGCCCAAACAACTGAGTCTCACCGACTTCATACCACCCTATCGATAATCTACATCTTCTCCCATACAAATCCTCAAATGGAGCCATCTTAATACTGGCATGGTAGCTGTTATTATAAGCAAACTCTATTAATGGCAAGTAATCTACCCAACTACCTTTGAAGTCAATCACACAAGCTCTCAACATATCTTCAAGGGTCTGAATAGTACGTTCGGCTTGCCCATCTGTCAGAGAGTGGAAAGCTGTACTCAGGTTCACTTGGGTACCTAAACCCCTCTGAAAAGATCTCCAAAACTGTGAAGATAATTAGGTACCTCGGTCAGATATGATGGATACAGGTGCTCCATGCAAACGGACTATTTCCTCAATGTATAACTTGGCATAGTCATCTCCTGAATAGTTGGTTCTCACAGGCAGAAAGTGAGCTGACTTGGTCAGCCGGTCTACAATTACCCAAATAGAGTCATACTGATTTTGGGACCTCTGAAGTCCCTTGATGAAGTCCATATTGATCATCTCCCATTTGCATAAGGTCAAAGCTATCTCTTGGGAAGTACCACCTGGCCTCATATGCTCTACCTTCACTTGTTGACAATTCAAACACTTAGCAACATAGTTATCCCCATCACGCTTCATATTATTCCACCAATATATAGCTTTTAAGTCATGATACATCTTAGTAGAGCCTGGGTGAACAACATACCTCGAAGTGTGAGCTTCATTAAGGATCTTATTTCGTAACCCATCTATATCTGGCACACATAGTCTACTATGATATCTCAAAATTCCATCACCACCAATTTCAAAAGACATCACCTTCTGTTGACCCACATCTTTATTAATCTGCATCAAGATGGGATATTCAATCTTCTTTTCTTTAACTTCAGCACAAAGGGAAGACTTAGCTATCTCATGAACAACCACTCCCTCATCTTCGGAATCCAAGAGTCATACTCCTAGATTTGCAAGTCGGTGAATATCCTTCACTATCTCCCTTTTCCCCTTTTTAACATGCGAAAGGATGCCCATAGATAGCCTGCTAAGGGCGCCGGCTACCACATTTGCCTTTCCCAGATGGTAGTGCAGGTTTATGTTATAATCATTCAAAAGCTCCAACCATCGTCTTTGCCTGAGGTTTAATTCTTTCTGCGATAAAACATACTGTAAACTCTTGTGGTCAGTAAATATATCAACATGTACCCCATAGAGATAATGCCGCCATATTTTAAGCGCAAACACCACAACCTCTAACTCCAAGTCATGGGTGGGGTAATTTCAATGATGCACTTTTAACTGCCTAGACGCATAAGCCACCACTTTACCGTGTTGCATAAGTACACACCCAAGTCCCACACGGGATGCATCACAGTACATAACAAACCCTTCCGTACCTTTCGGAAGAGTCAACACAGGAGCAGTTGTCAACTTATCTTTTAACTTCTCAAAACTATTCTCACAGGAGTCAGACCACACAAACTTTACCTTTTTCTGTGTCAACTTAGTGAGAGGTGCAACTATGAAAGAGAAACTCTCTACGAACCTTCTGTAATACCCAACCAAATCCAAAAATCTTCGAATGTCGGTTGGAGTCGTGGGTCTAGGCCATTTTCTCACAGCCTCAACCTTTTAGGGATCAACCTTAATCCCATCACTAGACACAATATGCCCCAAGAAAGCAATAGCATTAAGCCAGAATTCACACTTGGAAATCTTTGCATACAACCTATGATCTTTGAGAGTCTGAAGGATGATTCGGAGGTGATTGGCATGATCCTCTTCATTCTTAGAATAAATCAAGATATCATCAATAAAAACTATGACAAACAAATCCAAACACTGATGGAACACCCTGTTCATAAGATCCATAAAGGCTACAGGGGAGTTAGTCAACCCGAAAGACATGACTAAGAACTCATAATGACTGTATCTAATTTGGAAAGCTATTTTGGGGATGTCTGACTCTCTAACTTTCAACTGATGGTATCTCGAACGAAGGTATATCTTTGAAAAACATCTAGCAACCTGAAGCTGGTAAAAAAGATCATCAATTCTAAGAAGAGGATATTTATTTTTAACAGTGACCTTGTTCAACTGGCGATAATCTATACACATACGGAAGGGACCATCTTTCTTTCATAGGAAGAGTACAGGTGCATCCCCAGGAGAAACACTAGGACGGATAAAACCATTGTCTAGAAGACCTACTAGCTATTTTTTCAACTCTTTTAGTTTTATAGGAGCCATTCTATATGGCGGAATAGAGATAGATGGGATGGGTATCGAGCAACAAATCAATACCAAAATCTATCTCCTTATCAGGTGGTATGCCCAGGAGATCATCAGAAAAACTTCTAGGAACTCATTCACTACAGGGACAGACTGAAGAGAAAGGCTTTTGGTATTCGAATCTTTAACCCGAATAAGATGATACACGCAACCCTTAGAAATGAGTTTATGGGCTTTAAGGTAAGATATAAAGTGCCCTCTAAATGCTAAGGAATGTCTTTCCCATTCTATTACTGGTTCATTCAGGAAGGAAAAAATAACCTTTTGGGTCCTACAATCTAACATGGCATAACACGAATGGAGCCAGTCCATCCCTAGGATAGCATCAAAATCAACCATGTCTAAGTCTACGAGGTATGCCACAATGTCCTGCCCATAAACAGTCACCTCACAATTTCTATACACCCTCCTAACCATAACAGAATCTCCCATCAGAGTAGAAATAGAAAAAGGTTCAGCAATCACATCGGGCTCGAACCCAAAACTAACAGCCACATAAGGTGTCCCGTAAGACAGGGTAGACCCGGGATCAAGTAACACATATACATCACAAGAAAATATTCGCAATGTACCAGTAACTATATCCGGTGAGGCCTCTGCCTTCTGGTGGTTGGTTAAGGCGTACGACCGATTGTGGCCGCTTCTGGCGGCTGAAGTGGCACCCTTCTGAGGCGGTGGTGATGCAGAAGAATTAGCCTATGACTTGGCTCCAACAACGTTACCCTTTGATACCGGATATTCTCTCTGGATATGGCCTGGCTGGCCACACGAATAACACACCATAGCGTCATACTAATATCTCCCTGGATGGTTCCTCCCACATCTCTCACAGCACGGGTATGTCCGAGAGGCATGAGCTACACTTCCCTGAGACTGCAAACCCTGCATCCTTGGCCCCTTTCTGGACTGAAAAATCCTGAGGGCACTGTCCGGCTGGGGGTCTGGACACCGGAGCACTGCCTGCAGACTATGTATTACCCCAAAACTTCTTCTTCTGCCATTTGTTACCCCAATTCCTACTCTGCTGCTGAATGTGGCTCTGGTCTGCTATCTTGGCTCTCTTTGCCTTTCTGTCCTTCTCTCTAGATTCAGCAAATTTCTTTTTCTTTTCCTCAACTTGCTGTATGTGCACTGATAGTCTGGTAAAATCCATGTCCCATTTCAACATTGCTCCTTGACATTCAAGCTCTAAGTCATCCGAAAGGCCGGATGCAAATTTCCTCATTCGGGCTCTCATGTTACTAGTCATCTCTGGAGCATAACGGGCTAGTTGGTTGAACCTCAGAGTGTGGCTAGTTGGTTGAACCTCAGAGTGTACTCCTGGACACTCATCTTTCCCTGCTTTAGATTCATAAACTCTTCATCTTTGGCCTCTCTCATCTCGAGAGGAAAGAACCAATCGAGGAAGTCTTCCACAAACTCGGCCCAAACTGTGGACTCAGCACTCTCACCCTTTGAATCCTACCACTCGTTATACCATTGGTTCGCTACATCCTTAAGCTGGTAAGCTACTAATTAAATCTCCTCTACCTCATCTACATGCATCACCTTAAAGATCTTCTCCATCTCGTCCACAAACTCCTGTGGATCCTTTTCTACCTTGGTACCAGTAAACTTAGAATGGTTTATTCTCATGAACTGGCCCACTCTTGTAGCCTAAGACGTAACAGATGTAGACCAAATATCTTCTGACCGTTGAGTCTGTGTGGCTACCAACTGTGCAAGCATATGAATGGACTGTCTGAATTTTGCATTAGATACCTCTCTCGCACGAGGCTGGGTGCCCTAGGTGGACTGGTTTGAGTAGGTGGGACTCCTGGAGTAGCATCAATCTCTGGAGTCTGAGATCTGTTTTGGGTCCTCATCCCATGAGTAGGACAGACCTCATTTATCTGTGCATTTTGATCGATAGTACGAAGGGGAGGCATGATTATTTTTCTAAAACACAAGAGACCATTGATTAGGGGACAATTTCGACTCTTAAGCACGAACTAAACCACAAAGAAGAGAAGCATTCCTAAATGCCTAGTAGCCTCCTGCTTATAAGTGTAGCACCCTACACACTCATAAACAAGATTTTACCCGACGTAATTTTGCAGACACCCTGGGACTATGAACCGTGCTCTGATACTAAGTTTGTCACGATCTGAACTAGGGTCTGGCCATGACGGACATCCCGAATCATGAAGGGCCGAACGTCCTACTTTATCTGATTTGGCAATCATGCACAACATTAATATAATAAAATAAAATGCGGAATTTTAATCTAATATGGAAACATGGTCATACTCTGGATTCAGTTTAGCCATATGGAATGAAATCCAAAATCAACTAAACAACTTCTAGAACAGTCTACTAAATCTCTACTACATGATCTAAAGATAACTGTCTGAAAAACTGGGACAAGGCCCCTAGTAGACCAAAACAAAGGAATAACATAATCTGAAATAATAGGCCTTCTGGAACAAAGAAGGCTCACCACTGCACGGATCACTTCTCCCAGGATACTCTACTGATTAGCAGACCCCTAGACTGAGCCTTCAAACCTGGGAGGTAGGGGGTCAATACAATTATACTGGTACGCAGAGCAAATCCAAAATAATAATTTATATTCAACATAGATGAGAGTAATTTAAAACATTAAATAAACATATCATATAGTAAGAAATCTCATGGGAATTTCTGAAAGACTTTGTAAAATCACCTGAACTTTGTGACACTCTTTGTTTTACTTCTGCGCTAGGTGGTATACCCTACAACTCTAAAATTCCATGGGCTATATGGAATCCGCCATTGACTAGGTGGGGAAGCCCCCAACCCAAGTGTGCCGCAAAGGTTAGAGTCTCTGACTCTGCTACGCCACATGGCCGTCACCAGCATAAAATAATATACCCGGATCGGCAAATAACAGTTTTAGGTTAAGAGTTACTTGAACTCAAACCTTCTTCGGGTAACCACCTAACCCTCTTTAAGCCCAGTTTTAACTCTTTAAAACATACATTCTCTGAAATCAAACTCTGAAAAACATACTCTATTATGGTATACATACTTATGGTATCGTCATATCATTGACTTGTAAGTCACATTCTCTGAGCCATTATTAGCATATAATAGTCTCTATTTCAAAACATAAATCTGGGACCACCATATTAATAAATCACTTCAAAGAAACTCTTTCTTAAAGATCATGTAACATGAACGAAACTCTTTTTTTTAACATTCCAAATACACAAGGTGGTCATGTCAACGATATCCATCACATGCAATTCTTTATTTTTAACACAAGAATGAAATCATATCAAGAAATTCCCTCTCATCATCATCAAAATCATGTTTAATACTTAAATATTAAAAAGATCCCCTTCAAAAACATTAAACAAGCATCTTAAATCATTCACATCAAGTTCATCAACTCTAAATCATCAAAGAGAGGGATTTCAATAAAAATGCTCTTTATCAAATCTTCAACATCATACATATTCATATAGGTTTAAATCAATTTAAGGGGGAATGGCCTAAAGACCAAATCAACAATACAATTAAATGTTCATAATGCATAATAAAATCATATATTCCAAAACCTCTTTCTAAAATTCATGCTTGATAATCTTTAAATCATGTTCTAGCATTTACAAGCCCATGTAGTTTTTAGGATAAACCCTACGTACCTAAATTTAGAAATTTGATGGATGATTCTTGAAGCCTACGGTTGGGGGATTCCAAATCTTCACTCAATTTCGGAAACCCACGGTTGAATCTTGAGTTAATTGGGTCTTTAGTTTGTAATCCTAGAGAATATTCTTGTGAATATTTGAAGAAAGTATGAATAATGAGGTCACTTGGGAGTATAATCCCGTGTTTAAGCTGATAAGGGGGTGAAAAATACCTAATATACCCTTAATGAGATGAAATAAAAATATAACTGAAAGTCCGATTTTATGGACCACCGCGATGCGCCACAATCGTGGTGACTCACTAAAAAATGACGAATAGGATTCTTAGGGTCACTGCGACGTGGAGCCATCGCGTTGTCCCACTGGTTGGGACCTGAAACTTTAGCGCGACGCGCCAAAATCGTGCTAGGCTACTGGAATTTGACAATTGTTAAATAGACCCCCCTCCGCGATGCGCCAAGAACCAATATGACGGTGTTCTATGACTAGGACTTAAATTTAGCCATAACTTCTTACCCAGGTATCGGATTTGGGCAAATCTTCTATCGACGAAAAGATTATTCAATTTTCTACTTGATAGAAAGTCAAAATTAAGGAAATTCTATATGGTTTAAACTTTACTCACTTAGGAAGTCAAAATAAATGAGACTAATGCATGGATGATTTGGGGTGTTACAAATTTTTTATATGTCATCAATGACATCAGAATAACACTTTTCACTGCCTATAAATAGAGGCAACTTCAGCTCACTTTAATACACCAAAATAGAGAGAGAAAAATAATATAGAGAGCAGTGAGGTATTCCACAGATTAATAAAAATAGTCTGTGAAGAAAAAAATAGAGTGAGCAATATTTTAGTAAGGTGGAGTCAAAAGAGGGTTATTTATTTTAAGTGTGTAGTAGTTAGTCACTTTGAGTGTTGTACTTGTGACTACGGTGTAAAAACTCCTTACTATAGTAATATCAGTTGCTCCTCTTGGTCCGTGATTTTTTCCTTATTTAAAAGGGTTTCCACGTAAAATCCTTAGTGTCATTATTTTCATTTATTTTCCCTATTATTTTGTCACAAATACTTTTGTTGTTATTCCGCGTTTACCTAAGAAATATCACTCAACTCAGAGATAGAAATATGTAAATTATACCTATACTGATCTACACTATAGAAATATGTAAATTATACCTATACTGCTCTACACTATCCTCTGTTTCAAAAGAAAGAGATCAGATATCTGTCTTAATTCATATGGCCCAATTGAAATTTCGACAAGATTCAATTTTTTAAACTTTAATTGTGAATCCAGACACAAAAAATGTAAATCTTTTGAAATGAAGTTTATATATTTGGAAGAGTGAAAGGTGAAAAGCATATTAAAAGTATCCTAGTGTTTGAGTTTCATATTGGTGAAATGATCAGATGACCCTTGTATTTGTCCAAGTTTGTAATGTGGACACATCTACTTACATTTTTATCATCTGAACCCTTAAATCTATTAAAACACAATATTTTAAACTCTTTTCTCATTTAATTAATATGAGTGTAATACAATCGACTACACGTGGCATGCCACGTCAATTTTAAATGACACATACAAAATTTAATATTAAGAATATATATAAAATATAAATAACTTTTTTTTTCTAAAAAAAGGCAAAACAATACCCATTCCTCCTCCCCCCCCTAAAAAATTAAATATTAACAATATATATAAAATATAAATAACTTTTTTTGAAAAAAAAAAAGGCAAAACAATACATGTTCCTCCCCCCCCCCCCTCATTTCTTTCACCCCAACACACACACAATAACAAGAACGGAAAAATTTCTCCATTTTTTTATGTCACCTACCACCCACTTCCTCCCCTTTGAGGTCTCTGCCACCCTCAACCACCACCACTTTCTTCATCTCCCTCTGTCTCATCTCCTTGTTGTGATTTGAAGAACATAAAAGTTTCATCATTATACTAGAAAAAAATTGTTTAAAGTTCAATACTTTATTGTTAGTATTTGTGATACTAAGCTGGTTGTTTCATTGTGATAGTGAAATGACTAATGAAAATCAATTCAATGATGAAATGACGAATATTGCAATAACAAACATTGCTACTTCAAGCCGTTTGAATGTTGCTCCTACCATAGTACCGACAGAAAAACTAGAAAAAAAATTTGGTGTTGATTTTAAATGTTGGTAGCAAAAGATAGTTTTTTCTTGATTACCTTAAGTCTGCAAAGGTTCATCACGGAAAACTTTTCAGAGATGTCGGAAGAAACTGCAAAAAAAAGAACATTTCTTAGTAACTGAAGCTTGGAAGCACTAAAATTTTTATGTAAGAATTATATTTTGAGTAGCCTACAAGATGATATGTACAATGTGTACAACAACATGAAGACCTTGAAGGAACTCTGGGAGGCTTTAGAAAAGGAGCACAAATTAGAGGATGCCAGAATAAAGAAATTCATTGTTGTTTTCTACCTTCTTTCTATAAAAGCGACACTTAAATTCTTTATTGTTGTCAGAATCAAGTGAAGTATTTCCTTTCAATTTTTTATTGGCTAGATGAGACTTCTACTCTTGAGTAGTCATGAATGCACTTTCTCCTATTTCCAGCAACAATTGCCCTCCTCTTGAACACACATGGCCATAAGTTCATTGATAGGCCATTTATCCTTATGTGTGTTATAGAAGATCTTAAAGAGGACGTATTTATAGACAGAGTATTCAAAATATAGTGCACAAGAAAAGCTTTAGACATTTCAACCTCACGAGTCTTTAATTGAGCCACCAAGTCTCGCATTTTCATGATTTGGCTCATGCACACCTCTCACATAGGTGAGCCTCATTGATGAGAATTTCATAATTAACGTGCTAGCAAGTGACTTATCTGAAGTTTCACATTATTCATCAATAGTCTTCAGTAATGCCTTGACATTGTTATGTTGTTTGACAGAACCACAAATAACATCAGAAATTTTGGTCTGAATGAATATAACAATCAAATGGTTAGAGCGTTTCCATTGTTGATGAAGACAAATCTCAGGTTGAATGTTAACTTCATCAACATGTAGTTCATCTTTCCTGATTATGTAATCAATGTCATGCATCCTAAGTAAAAGAGAATTCTTTCCTTTCAGATCCTATAATTTTCACCATTCAATTTAGGAATATCACAAATAAAAAAAAAGTTACAGGTTGCATAGCTGCAAAAATATACATACATACATCCATACTTAACAAATTTGAGGTATATAATATAAAACTGAATCTACTGACATAAAATTGTCTGTGGGCTAATTTTTAATTCAATTAAACTCATTATTTATGATAAAATTATTATAGTGTGATATTTTATCTTTATGATAAAACTATTAAATTCTAATTCATAATACTTATAGGTAATTATAAAAAGTATTTAATATTTTATCCTAATTAATTATGAAATCAATAATAAAAGTTCTTGAGTTGTCATATGGTGCATAACTAATCCAAATACTACTGTCTAAAATTTCTTTATGTTATCCTTGATTTTAAAGATTATATTCTATTGAAGATGTTATGGCTAATCTTCAATTAAAGAAAACTATAGATCACTTAGACATTAGTCCTTGTTTTAACATCTATAATTTTCTTATATGATCCCACACATAATATATAATTTTATTAAATCAAGATTGTTGTATCTAAGTCTTAATTCAATGAAATCATATAGATCACTAGACATAAAATCTAAATTATATTCTAAAGTACACACGTACTAAAGTACTTTTCAGTATATATAAAAGAGTAATATATATACACAAAATGAAATAACTTAAGCATGTATTCTCTCACTATGATAAATAATTTTTTCTTGCACAAGTATCTTTTTATATAGGAGAAAGAATTTTAAGTTTGTGTCAGAACACACAAATAAAGGCAGAATAAAATGTTAAAGCAGCAGTATGCTTTACATACTCAGTTACAATTAAAACTTTATCTTCAACCTCTAGATGGGTTTAATGACTCGATTACGATTCATTTTACAAAATCAGTTTAAGATCATAATTCAAATACCAAAAAGAGATTTGAAAACATACGCATTCAAGAAAATCTATTTTGGTACGAGTTCTACCCTTAGAATGTATCAAAAATTTCAAAAATAAAATCTCAAATTCAAGATTACAAAAATCAAATCTAAAATTCAAGACCTATTTTTGAAATTTCGCACATTCCAAAATAACAAACATGACAAAAGTATTGTTTCATTTTGATACCAAATATAAGAAGTAAAAAGCAATAGCGCAGCAAAATTTAAGATTGTCATACCTCCGGCCATTATCAAAGTTTGTCAGAATTGGCGGTGTTTGCTTTTCACTTTTGATGAGTCTTCTAAGTACTTAGAGTATCTCACTAGATGGTGTATTTCAGGAGATTGATTTTCTTTACTTTTCAAAACCGTGTCATCACATTTATACTACTCTACCATCAAGAACAATTTTTCAAAATCGTGTCATCATATTTATATTACTCTACCATCAAGAACAGTTTTCATAGGGCAATTTTCACAAAGCTGATTCTCTGATCTTTATTCTTAATCAGGAAGATAAGCACTCAATTAATCTACAAATGAAATTATATATACCTCATACAATATGATACCAATAGTTCTCATGGCGGATCAAGGTGAATCCCAAGTGCCACGTCTAGACGATGCAGAATTAACACCAAAAGTTATTAAAATGTTAGAGATATGTTGCTCAATGATGGACTTCGAGCAGGAGAAGATGCAGAAAATGATATAGATGATGAAGGTTTATATTTTGGACCTATAAGTGGTCGTGAATCAGCTGACAATGTAAGTGTATTTCACACCTTGAATATTAAATGCAGTCCTCGAGATATTTCGAATACTTTTCGATTTTGCTCAATAATTGTTTAGCTCTTGCAGTAGATCACTAACGCTCAAAAAACTTTGTCGCAATATTTTGATAGGATGAGACAAGAATATTATGTAAACAGAAGTTAGTTCTCTTCCTCTTTTATCCTTTCCTCACACTTTAGAGGTATGTAGATCTGTGGGCCATATTTTTTCTTTATTTTTTTAACGAGGAGAAACAAACAATATGAATGAGATACTCTTTTTTGGGGAATAAAATTGGGATTATAGACCTTTTTATTAGATGAACAAAAAATACACAATGATCAGGCCATAAAATAGCCTAGCCCAAAACTCTTATCAAATAACAGAAAAACCTAAGACACATTTAGGAAAGTACATTGTTGCCTTATTCATCTCCTAGTATCAATACTCCTTTTATGGATAAACGAGTTCATCTCAAGATTGCTCTTTCTACTCCAATTCAGTTAAGTGTTAATCCTTCTCTTTATTTCATCTCTTTCTTCTATCAGTGGTTGGACTTTGTACAAAGTTAATACCACCACTTTATGATAGAAATTGATTTGAATAAGAAGATAATTTTTTAATCTAATGATAGATTTTGTGAACCAGGGTTGATTAACAGTATGATCGACTTATCCTTGGATCTGAGCTCATTTATGTTTGAATCCACAATCCATCGATACCCCAACTCTCACTGGATATAGGTTATGGTGTTCATGGAAATCACTTCCAAAAAAAGAGGTAAGCATTGATCATTGATTATTTCCAATCATTGCAATTATTCCCCCCCCCCCCCCCCCGATTTATATTAAAACTCATGTCTTGCATCTGTGTTCTGGGATGCCTGCTTCACTCTTAGTAACATGCTTGTACTGACTAAAATCTGTGAGTTTGTACTTGGTACTCGCATTATCATAGTTGTATATCAAACTAGTGGATTGAACTAATTTAATACTTCTACTAACTATAGAGATAAGGTTATCAGAATTGTTGTGTATGCCTTATCTCTAGTAAACTTGAATCTAGCTGTAATTTTATGCTATTCCTTGACTCTAAACTTGTTTTCATGCGTGTTGCATTGTCCGTCTTATCTTTGATATACCTACCTTGTCTAGGTTAATGATACTTCTGGCTCTTTTTGGAACATCAGACAAACTATTAAATTGAAAGTTACCTGCAGATTAAAATGAAAAGCTAAGTTAGATAAATAATTCGTGAGGGTGTTGCCTTATCTCAGGGAATGCACCACCCTCACTTGATAATGTGTTCATCATGAGTCTGTTGAAATTGATAATCATATTCACACTCCAAGGAATAGCTCAGATCTCATTGATAATTTGAACCATGTTCACGAGTTTGACTCTATAATGATTTGGTTTAACCCCTTTTCTTTACAGTAACTCAGAAATTCCTTAATAGCAATAGCTTCTGCCACAAAGCTTGTTGTATCATGAATTCTAGCACCTTTAACAAACAATAAATTTTCTTCACAATCCCTAATGCAAAAACTAACTGAACAGGGTCAGGGTTTCCCTTTGATGCCCCATCGGTGTTACCTTTAAACGACCCTTGTTTAGGACACATCCTTCTCATTAATCTGATATTAACTTTGGTATTGTGAACCTACAAAATATTTATTATGTTGGACTAGCCTCTCCCTGCAATCTTTAATCCAAATATGATCTTAGAAAACTTGGATATGGTGTTATTGATATCTCACATTACTTTCCTTTCTTGATAACCTTCACCATGAGGAATATTATTTCTCCTTTTTGAAAGAACCCATAAAATTAAAATAGGAACCACCTGGAATATAGTCTGTATTCTATAATTTCCTTCTTGTTGTCTCCACATTCTCACACTTTGCTTTAGGTTAAGTCTCTGAGTAATAATACCTGCCTCAAAATAGTGATTCTACACTCTCTGTACAACCTCACCTTTTAAAAAGGTGTTCAATAGTTTCACAAATAGGAAACATACAACAACCACAATTAGCATTAATATCAGACCTCTACTTATGCATTAGAGCAGCCACAGTAACTTTCCCTAGCCATATTCTCCAAGTAAGGAAAGAGTATTTAAAAAGTACCCCCTTACACCAAATAGCCTTTAGATCATCATTATTGACAACTCTTGTCTAAGTAGTTCCCAAGCACTCTTGATTGAGAATTTTCCATTGCTCTTTTTAGTCCACCATAGTTTATCCATTACCTTTTCATAATAAAAAAATACCAAATTAGTTACAACATGATCCATAATATAACAAGGGAGAAGATTCTGCATCAGCTCATAGTTCCAATCCTCTTTATTTAGAAATTCTCCAATATCATTTAGAGGATAACAAATATGAATATTAGATTGATGCAAAAATAATGGACTAAGTCCAGTTATCAAACCATATAGTGGAGGTGCCACTTTTAGCCTCCCACCAAAGGTATTTCTTCACAAATTTTCTGCTTCTCAACATAGCTTTCCACACTTGAGAACCTCCTCTCCATTGCACTAAGGTTGTGATCTATTTTTATAATTCTTATTCCAATGAAAATTGGACCACAAATTTCTTTGTGTCCAAAATTTCCACCATAACTTAGAATTCATAGCCTGTGAAACATATTTTAGGGATCTAAATCCCAAGCCTCTTTCTTATTTAAAAAAACAAACTTTTTTACAAGCAAACTAGTGCTTACATCTATCCACTTCTTTGTTTTTTCAAAAGAATTTTGCAAAGATTCTTTGGATGTATTTGAAAACACTCTTGTGGGAATAAGTGCCAAAATCACATAATGGTGACACTCTAAAGAACACTCTTTAATAAAATTTATTTTCCACCACAATATAGTAATCTCCCTTTTCATGCTCGAAGTTTATTTTTAATCTTATCTATTAACTCTAAAAAATCCTTAATTACCTTTCCCCATAATCTACTTCATTTGGTGTAAAGTGCGAACTTTGGTGTTGTTATGCTTATAGAAGAAGCTTTTCTCCTTATTTACTTTCTGCCCTGATTCCTTCTTATATTTCTTCAACACAAACATAGTTTTCTCCATTGAATAGACATTAGAAGAAGTAAAAATGATAGTGTCATCAACATATGCCAAGTGATTTATGTTAGAGCTCTACCTAGGTAACCCATATCAAACATAAGCATCATTCTTAAAGAGATGATTTAAAGCCCTAGTCATGACCTCAACAGTCAATATAAAAGGAGCAGGTGATAAAGGATCCCCATATTTCACTCCCCTAGTAAAATGAAAGAAACCTGCCTATTGAGAAGCATTGAGTAATAATTATTAGAGATAAGTCTCCAGATTACATCAACCACCTTATCGGAGAAACCCATTCTTTTGAGATCTTTTATCGAAAAATACCACGAAACTATAGCATATGTCTTAACCATGTTCAATTTCAACACAACATTAGAGGGTTTTTCTTTTTCCCTATATCAAAAATTTATTCCCGTGCCAGAAATATATTTTCTACAATACTTCTCCCTTTGACAAAGCCTGATTGATTAGGAGATATCTAGAAAGAATGTCTTCTAACCTATCATGAAGAATTCTGGAAAGAATCTTAGTCACAAAATTACAAAAACTAATGGGTCTCAGATTCAAAAAGGAGAATGCTTTCCTTTTTGGGAATGAGAACCAAGTTAGTATGTGTGACTGATTCTCGAAGGGTATTTATTTCCTTCAAAGAAGCTCACCACCATTCTAACAATATCATTTCCAACTTATCCCAACAAGGATGATTGAAACTTCCTGATAATACATCCCTGCACTGTCAGCATTAAGGCTGAAAATAACTTTTTTTTAATTTCAGCATCATCCGGTATAGTCTCCAGCATTTCATTATCCTCTTCTACAACCATCTCCGGGATGAAATTAAGAAGATGAAACTCTGTGATATTTTTCTCCTAGATAAACTGCTTTTGATAAAAATCAACAGCCTCATTTACAATAAGATTATCATCTTCTAACCAACAGCCTTGTTGGTCTTTAATTTCTGGATACCTTTAACCTAGTTATTTCACCTTCCTTTCACAATGCTACGCAAGAATCTTGTATTTCTATCTCCACTTCAAATCAATCGTATCCAGCCTTTTGCTTCCAAAAACATTCTTCTAAATGAAGAGAATAGGATGGTAATGCAAAAGGCAAAAGCTGAATGAGGTACTCAAAAGTGTATTATATCAAAAAAAAATTATATTATTAAAGTTGCCAAAAGATTTATAGTTTATTAATATCAATTAATTTCTTAAAAAATACAGTTAACTAGAAAGCCAAATTTACAACATTTAAAAAGACAACATCTAAACACTTAAAAATTATAAATATTTTATGCAAAAGTATTTATTCTTAAGGCAAGATATTTTATATTAATTTAAAATTTTGGTCATAACAAGTTGAATTATTTTTAGTTAATTCACACCACAATCATGTATCATTTTGGATGGCAAAAGTTTAACTTTTCAATAATTATTTAATAATGCTCCCCACCCTGAAATGGACCTCGCACAATGCCCATTTGCTACTTGTGTAGAAGGCAATAAAGTTCACCTCATGAGATCACAACACAACATAGTGAAGTAGCTGAAATATTTTTCAAGTTAGTTTATAAATTTTAATGATACAAATATAATTTTGTGACTTATCAATATAAAAATAATTTTGTGAACCATGAAAGTTAACATTAATCTTTCTTCAATTTGTATTTCTTTTTCTTCAAGAAAATTCATGTTAATATATTTATTCATATATTTTAAGGACTAAAATGAGAATTTATTAATAATTAAGTGAAATCAAATAAAACATGTGCTTTATTCATTTCTCCTTCAATAGCCACGACTTTTCAGAAGCAGAATTCAGAATAAAAATGAATTGCAAAGATTCTTCTCATTTTTATGTTCCACATAAGCCAATGTTTACAAATGATTCTTTTATGTAAAAGGGTGAGTTTTAATTTATTTTCATAGGATGGTCACATTTGACAGTCAGAAGTGAGTAGAAAAAGAGGTTATAATTTATTTTTTTAATTGAAATATTACTTCAAATTAGATCTATAATATTTATGATGAAATATTATTTTTTTAGATAAAGTAGATAAATTTTATGTCCAAATGGGTACTAAATATACTCTTTATTCATATATAAAGAACTAAAACTAGAATTTATTAATAATTGATAAATACGAATTAAAATGAAGCAAGTGTATGCACTAAACAAAAACATGTAAAGTTTTTCTCAACAGTCACATGATAGTCATGACTTTTCTATATGAAAAAACACATGTAAAGTGTGAGTGATTGTTGAATCCTATGGTATACAACAGATTCTATATATACAAATTTTCTCTTTATTTCTTCCGCAAAAAAAAGAGTGAGTTTTCAAGCTATTCTTTCTATATTTTTTTCAACCATTTCTTTCTTTCTTTCTTTCTAGATTCTTCTCTCTTTTTTTTTTTTTTTGTTCTAGTGATTCTAGTGATGAATTTTTCTCTAAACTTTGTTTAAGTTCCGTTAAAGCATGGAGTTGTCACGATTCGAATGGGGTCTTGTCCGTGACAGACACTCCAAGCCAACCAAGACTTCATTTAGGTGGTTCGATCATCCTTCGAAAAGCCTGATCTCATTTAGTTTTCATTTTGATTTCAATACTTTTGATTTTTTTTTTACATAATTGGGATCATATCCCGACTTGATTGATATTATTTGGATTAGAGGCTTTGTGGACAATGCTGGATTATTATTTTGTGGATTGGGTTTTGACTCTCAGGCTTAAATCTTTTGGTTACTGCATTTCTTTTATTCTATTGTTTAGCTTCCGTAAGTTTATTATTATTATCATGCTCTTGAGGTAAGACTAATAAGGGGTCATCTCAGGCATTGGTTGACTTGGGATGTTCGGCACGACCAGGGCCTCCTTTCGGATCGTGACAACTCCATGCTTTAAGAAACTTAAACGAAGTTTAAAGAAAAATTCATCACTAGAATCACAAAAAAAAAAAAAAAAGAATCTAGAAAGAAAGAAAGAAAGAAAGAAAGAAAGAAAGAAAGAAAGAAAGAAAGAAAGAAAGAAAGAAAGAAAGAAAGAAATGATTGAGAAAAATCTAGAAAGAATAACATGTAAATGCACTCTTTTTTTGGCAGAAGAAATAAAGAGAAAATTTATTTATGTAGAATCTGTTGTATACCATAGGATTTAACAATCACTCTCACTTTACATGTTTTTGTTTATATAGAAAAGTCATGATTATTGAGAAACACGTTACATGTGACAATTGAGAAACACGTTACATGTTTTTGTTTAATGCATTCACTTGTTTCATTTTAATTATTATTTATTAATTATTAATAAATTCTAATTTTAGCTCTTTATATATGAATAAGTATATTTAGGACCCATTTGGACATAAAAGTTATCTACTTTATTTAAAAATTAATGTTTTACCATAAATATTTCAGATCTTATTTGAAGTTATATTTCAATTTGAAATATAACTTATAACCTATTTTTCTACTCACTTTTGACTGTCAAATGTGACCAGCTACGAAAACAAATTAAAAATCACCCTTTTACACAAAAGAATCATTTGTAAGCATTGGTGTATGTGAAACATAAAAAGGAGAAGAATCTTTATAATTCATTTTTATTCTGAGTTCTGCTTCTGAAAAGTTGTGACTATTGAGGCAGAAATGAATAAAGTACATGTTTTATTTGATTTCACTCCTCAATTATTAATAAATTTTTATTTTAGTCCTTAAAATATATGAATAAATATATTAACATGGATTTTCTTGAAGAAAAAATACAAATTGAAGAAAGATTTGTGTTAACTTTCATGGTTCATAAAATTATTTTTGTATTGGTAAATCACAAAATTATATTTGTATCATTAAAATTTATAAACTAAGCCGGAAAAATGTTTCAGCTACTCCACTATGTTTGTTGTGATCTCATGAGGTGAACTTTATCGCCTTCTACACAAGTAGCAAATGGGCATTGTGCCAGGTTGGTTTTGTTGAGTTTGAAATCGAGAGGGCCTCATGTGGAAGCTTAAAGTTTGCAAACCAAGACACCGATAATTCAGATGACATAATATAAACTAAAAACATAGTATTATTAATATAATTTGGCCAATTGGCCTATATATGAAAACTAATATTAAAGAAAAACATAAAACTATTGGGAGAAAATCTCCCCATAAATAAGACTCTTTGATGACTACATTATGGATGTTATTGTGTTGTGGTAATGGAAGGAGATCCTCAATATATAGAGGTACAAAATTTTTTCTCCAAGTAAGAGGTTAGCCAAATATGGAGGAGAATTGTATTTTCCTTTCAGGAAAAGTAAAAGTAATTATGATAATAATTATATTTTCCTTCCAAGAAAAGTAAAACTTAAATTGGTAAGAAAATCAGGACAAAAACCCTAATAAATCTCCCCTTTTTAGCTTGATTTTCTAACAAAATATTCTTGAACTTCCTTCTTCTCACGGTCTTTATATAAGACTGCTTCTTACCATGCTTAAAAGTTGATTTGGGTTAAAAATTGAAGCCCTATGCGTTAAAAATAAAAGCATGGGTTGACATTATTAGGGCCCTGTGTTTAGGGATGGGCATAAAATACCGAAAACCGAATTACCGAACCGAACCAAAAAATTATGTATTAGGTACTCGGTAATTCGGTATTTGGTATGGTATTTGGGAGTAAGATTTCAATATTTCAGTATTCAGAATTGAATTTGGTACAAGATTTAATACCGTTTGGTATTCGATATTTATCGAATATCAAATTATATATATATATATATAACGATATGTCTAACCAACCCAATAGATAATAGTATTAGTCATTCCAAAGAATCTCTTGGACCTATGTAATATATTCAAAAAAAGCAACAAAAGAAATACTAAATAGAGTTTTTATTAAATATAATCTTTGATGTTTAAAATTACATTTGCTCATCTCCAACTTTAATATGGCATTACCAAAAACTGAACTGAACCGAAATTTAATTTACCAATTACCGAATCGATGTTTATAAGTATGATATGTGGTATCTACGTTCAAATACCGATTACCGAATCCGAACTTTGAAAATACCGAATAATGAATGCCCACCCCTACCTGTGTTATAAGTAAACAGGGTTGAAAGTGGAGCCTTATGCATTGAAAGTGAGCACAGGTTAAAAGTGGAGCTCATGTGTTAAAGGATATGCACAAATTGAAAGGAGTCCAAGAGATGAAAAGAAGCAGGGGTTGAAAGTTGGATCCCATAAACATGGGTTGAAGATTGATTTTTTGGTTTTAAAGATATATTAGCAGCAGGATTGCTGAATTTTTTTTTAAAACTTTTCTCCGTATATAGCTAGATAAAGATCTTTATTATCATCAAATTGTTTGCAACTTTGATCTCAACAGGTCCTCAATCTAAACCATCAGACTATTGAACCATAGGCTCTAATACCACTTGTTGGGTTCAAAATCAAAAGGGCATTATGCGGAAGCTTAAAGTTTGCAAACAACGACGGCGATAATTCAGATATACAATGTAAACATATAATATTATTGATATAATTTGGCTAACCGACCTACATATAAAAACTAGTATTAAAGAAAAACATAAGACTGTAGGGAGAAAATATTCCCCTAAACAAGACTCTTTGATAACTACATTGTGGATGCTATTATGTTGTGGTAAGGTAAGGAGATCCTTAATTTATAGAGGTACAAAAATTTTCCTTCAAGAAAAAGGTTAGTCAAATATGAAAGAGAATTATATTTTCCTTTTAGGAAAAGTAAAAAATAATTATGATAATAACTATATTTTCCTTCCAAGAAAAGTAAAACTTAAATTGGTAAGAAAATCAGGACAAAAACTCTAACATGTTCAAGGGTGGAGAGCATTATTAAATAATTATTGAAAAGTTAAAATTTTGACATCCAAAATAATAGATGATTGTGGTGTTAATTAACTAAAAATAATTCAGCTTTTTATGACCATATTTTAAATTAAAATAAAATATCTTACCCTAAGAATAGATATTCTTGCATAAAATATTTATAGTTTTAAAGTGTTTTGATGATGTCTTTAAGTGTTGTAAATTTGGCTTTCCAATTAATTGTATTTTTTAAGAAATTAACACTTCGTTGTATTGATATTAATAAACTATAAATTTTTCGCCAACTTTAATAATACAAAAAGAATTCAAATATAATACACTTTTGAGTACCTCATTCATATTTTTGTTGTTCCTCACTAAAGAAAATGAAGAAAAAAATATGTCCCACAGATCTACATTCCTCTAAAAGTGCGAGAAAAAAAGATAAAAAGGAAGAGAACTGACTTCCGCTTACATGATATTCTTGTCTCATCTTATCAAAATATCCCGACAAAGTTTCTTAAGCTAGCGTTAGTGATTTCCTGCAAGAGCTAAACAATTATTCAGCAAAATTGAAAAGTATTTGAAATATCTCGAGGACTGTATTTAATATTCAGGGTGCGAAATACATTTACTTTGTCAGCTGATTCATGACCACTTATAGGTCTAGAAGATAAATTCTTCATCAACTGTATCATATGCAACATCTTCTCCTACTCGAAGTCCACTATTGAGGAACATATCTCTCAACATTTCAGTAACTTCTGGCGTTAATTCTATGTCTTCTAGACGTGGCACCTAGGATTCACCTTGATCATCTGTGAGAACTATTGGTATCATATGGTATGAGGTATATATGAATCCATTTATAAGGTAATTTAGTTCTCGTCTTCCCGATCAAGAATAAAGATTAGAAAGCAACTTTGTGAATTATAATCAAAGTTCAGGGACTAGAGTGTAAATTCACCTTCCAATTCCATAGGGACTAGCCCGTGGGATTGTAGACTTGTAGGGTGAACTTACAGTCTAGTCCCTGAACTTTGATTAAA
Source organism: Capsicum pubescens (assembly GCA_030864215.1). Classification (NCBI taxonomy): domain Eukaryota; kingdom Viridiplantae; phylum Streptophyta; class Magnoliopsida; order Solanales; family Solanaceae; genus Capsicum; species Capsicum pubescens. The sequence goes on along the minus strand of CM061541.1, from coordinate 18,738,125 downwards.
ATTCACAAAGTTGCTTCTCTGATCTTTATTCTTGATCAGGAAGACGAGCACTCAATTACACTACAAATGGAATCATATATACCTTATACCATATGATACCAATAGTTCTCACAGATGATCAAGGTGAATCCTAGGTGCCACGTCTAGAAGACACAAAATTAACACCAGAAGTTGCTGAAATGTTGAGAGTTATGTTCCTCAATGGTGGACTTCGAGTAGGAGAAGATGTTGCATATGATACAGATGATGAAGAATTTATCTTCTGGACCTATAAGTGGTCATAAATTAGCTAACAATGTAAGTTTATTTCACACCTTGAATATTAAATGTAGTTCTCGAGATATTTCAAATACTTTTTTATTTTACTGAATAATTGTTTAGCTCTTGCAGGAGCTCACTAACGCTCAAGAAACTTTGTCATGATACTTTGATTGGATGAGACAAGAATATTATGTAAACAGAAGTCAGTTCTCTTCCTCTTTTATCCTTTCCTCGTACTTTAAAGGTATGTAGATTTGTGGGCCATATTTTCTCTTCATTTTTTTAAATGAGGAACAACAAACAATAGGAATCAGGTACTCTTTTTTTTGGATTAAAACTGGGCTTATATCCCTTTTTATTAGATGAACAAAAAATACACAATGACCAGGCCCAAAAATGGCCTAGCCCAAAACTCTTATCAGACAACAGAAAAACCTAAGACACATTTAGGGAAGTACATTGTTGCCTTCTTCATCTCATAGCATCAATACCCATTTCATGGATAAACGAGTTCAGCTCAAGATTGCTCTTTCTACTCCAATTCAGTTAAGTATTAATCCTCATCTTTCTTTCATCTCTTTTTTCTATCAGTGGTTTGGGCTTTGTGCAAATCTAATACCACCACTTTATGATAGAAATTGATTTGATTAGGAGGATAATTTTCAATCTAATGATAGCTTTTGTGAACCAAGGTTGATTAACAGCATAATCGGCTTATCCTTAGATTTGAGCTCATTTATGTTTGAATCCACAATCCATCGACACCCCAACTCTCATTGGATGTAGGTTATGGTATTCGTGGAAATCACTTCCAACAAAGAGGTAAGCACCGATCATTGGTTATTTTCATTCATTGCAGTGATTTTCTCACGATTCATATTAAAACTCATGTCTTGCATCTGTGCTCTGGGACGCCTGCTTCACTCTCAGTAACATGCTTGTACCAACTAAAATTTGTGAGTTTGTACTTGGTACTCACATTATCATGGTTCCATATCAAACTAGTGGATTGAACTAGTTTAACACCGCCACTAACTATAGAGATAAGGTTATCAGAATTGTTGTGTATGCCTTATCTCTAGTAAACTGAATCTTGCTGTAATTTTATGCTATTTCTTGAGTCTAAACTTGTTTTCATACATGTTGTATTGTCCATCTTATCTGTGATATCCCTTCCTTGTCTAGGCTAATGATGCTTCTAGATCTTGCTGGAACATTAGACAAACTATTAAATTGGAAGTTACCTGCAAATTAAAATGAAAAGCTAAGTTAGATAAATAATTCATGAGGTTGTTGCCTTCTCTCGGGGAATACATCACCCTCACTTGATAATGTGTTCATTACGAGTCTATTAAAATTGATAATCACAGTCACACTCCAAGGAATATCTCAGATCTCATTGATAATTTGAGCCATGTCCATGAGTTTGTCACTACAATGATTTGGTTTAATCTATTTTCCTTATGGTAACTCAGACGTTCCTTAATAACAATAGCTTCTTCCACCAAGCTTGTTGTATACTGAATTCTAGTACCTTTAGCAACCAATAAATTTTCTTCACAATCCCTAAAGCAAAAAGTAGTTGAACAGGGCCAGGGTTTTCCCTTGATGCCCCATCAGTGTTACCTTTGAAACACTCTTATTTAGGACACATCCATCTCACTAATTTGATATTAACTTTGGTATTGTGAACCTACAAAGAATTTATTATGCTGGACTAGCTTCTCCCTGAAATCTTTATTCCAAATATGAACTTAGCAAACTTGGATATGGTGTCATTGATATCTCACATTACTTTCCTTTCTTGATCACGAAGAATATTATTTCTCCTTTTCTAAAGAACCCATAAAATTAAAATAGGAACCACCTGGAATATAGTCTGCATTCTATAGTTTCCTTCTTGTTGTCTCCACATTCTCACACTTTGCTTTAGGTTGAGTCTTTGAGTAATAATACTTGACCCACATTAGTGATTCTACACTCTCTGTACAACCTCACCTTTAAAAAAGGTGTTCAATAGTTTCACAAATAGGAACAATACAACAACCACAATTAGCATTAATATCATACCTCTACTTATGTATTAAAGAAGCCACAGTAACTTTCCATAGCCATATTCTCAAAGAGAGGAAAGAGTATTTAAAAGGTAGCCCCTTACACCAAATAGCCTTTAGATTATCGTTATTGACAGCTCTTGTCTAAGTAGTTCCCAAGCACACTTGATTGAGAATATTCCATTGCTATTTTTAGTCCACCATAGTTTATCCATTACCTTTTCATAATAAACAAATACCAAGTTAGTTACGACATGATCCATAATATAACAAGGGAGAAGATTCTGCATCAACTCATAATTTCAATCCTCTTTGATTAGAAATTCTCCAACATTATTCAGAGAATAACAAGTATGAATATCAGATTGATGCAAAAATAATGGACTAATGTTAGTCCAGTTGTCAAACATATAGTGGGGGTGCCACTTTTAGGCTCCCACCAAAGGTATTTTTCCACAGATTTTCTACTTCTCAACATAGCTTTCCACACTTGAGAACCTCCTCTCCATTACACTAAGGTTGAGATCTATTCTACATACTTACTCTAAAGAAAATTGAATCACAAATTTCTTTGTGTCCAAAATCTCCACCATAACTTAGCATTCATAGCCAGTGAAACATCTTTTAGGAATCTAAATCCCAAGACTCTTTCTTGTTTGGGAAAACAATTTTTTTTCCAAGCAAACCTGTGCTTACATCTATCCACTTCTTTGTTTCGCCAAAAGAATTTTGCAAAGATTCTTTTAATGTCTTTGAAAACACTCTTGGGGAGAATAAGTTCCAAAAGCACACAATGGTAAAATTTATTTTCCACCATAATATAGTAATCTTCCTTTCCATTCTTGAAGTTTATTTTTAATCTTATCCATCAACTCTGCAAAATCCTTTTTTTTCTTTTTTTTTAGTGGGATATGGGGCACCTAATAAACTTTAGAGGGAAATTACCTTTCTCCATCCCTGTAATCTACTTCATATGATGTAAAGTGCCAGCTTTGATTTTCCTTATATTGAATAGACCCTTGAGGTTCATTGAAATCAAAACGCACCATGGTAGTAGTAGTGTCTTTATGAATCCTTTATGGTGTTTACCTTTGGTGCTTGAATATTGTGGGCCTTACAATCTTAATGACCAATCTATTTGTTGCTTAGGGAAGAGTCCTTATGCATATAAAAGAAGTTTTTCTCCTTATTTACTTTCTGCCTGATTCCTTCTTATATTTCTGCAAAACAAACATAGTTTTCTCCATTGAATGGACATTAGAAGAAGTAAAAATGATAGTGTCATCAACATATTCCAAGTGATTTATGTTAGAGCTCCACCTAGGTAACCCATATCAAACATAAGCATCATCCTTAGAGAGATGATTTAAAGCTCTAGTCATGACCTCAACAGTCAATATAAATGGAGCAGATGGTAAAGGGTCCCCCTGTTTCACTCCCCTAGTAAAATAAAAGCAACCTTCTGACTTTCTATTGAGAAGCACTGAGTAATAATTATTAGAGATAAGTGATAACGCTCAACTTACATGTCAATTAAGTGAAAGGCGGTCATCGTTAATATATTTACTCAAATTTGGAGTTGAAGTCGAATCCATGAGGAACAATGTGAGTGGCGATCAAATTAATTAAAAATAATAAATACATGTTAAATTCAAACAAATGTTACAAAAAGATAAAATGGGGGAGGTGAGTTCCTAAACTAATATTTCTTTCAAAAATTTTCTAGTATAAATTTGGGGCTATGAATAATTAGAGTTTTAATAATTATGTACGGATCTTGGTATTATGCATTACTAAAAGAGTGATATGTGGGAGCTAATTATCAACATCACTTCAATAATTCAAATATGGGTAGGCTTGGTTGTAGGTTTTGATGTTAGCCTTTCAACAAAATATCAAACTTTCACCCATTGATTCTTTCGAATACCTAATAGGTGCGTTCAACAATTTGTGACCACAACCTCATTAAGGCATCCCTATTTCTAGGATGATGCCCATAGCATAGTTAACATCATATTCACCCCTTATGTCTAAGATAATGAAAATTTAGCAAACTACACATATAATTGTCTATCATTGCTTTGGTCCCCACATCCCTCTTTCGAGGATGACATGAATTTTAAAAGTTCACCCAAAATCCTTCTTTCGAAGATGGCATTGAACCTTCTAGAGCTTGGAGCTTTCACTCATCAAATCCATGTGGGTATTTGGCGCTTTCACCCATCAAATTCCAACCAAAATAGCATAGCAATAATAGAACCCGTAAACATGAATGTAATACCCCATATTTCTCAAGCTTAACTTAGCTCTAAGTACATGTGTCATCTTATATCAAAAAATTTAAAATACCAAGTTTTTTTTAGTTTAAAGCCTTCTATGGCATAGAAAATTCAGTCAGCTTTCCAACGATATAAAATTCGCCCAAATCCGATACCCGAGCGAAGAATTATAGCCAATTTAGTATGACAGTGTGCCAATTTGGCCATCAACGCATCGCAGAGGCCAGCAAAATGGCAATGGTCACTTTCCAGTGTTGCTCCGTGATATTGGCGCATCACACCATAGGTTTAGTTGATAATTGTCCAATTGCAGTGTTCCAATACGATCCCGCCATATCGCGATGAGTCCAAAATTCAAAATCAAAGGGGCACCACGATTCCACCGCGTTGCGCCACCAGTTCAGTTTCCAATTATCGAATTCCAGTGACACGACGCAATAGTCGCATCGTGTTGGGTGCCAAAATCAGAAATTTTTAGTTAATTCTGAATTTTAATTCCAAGGGATTTTGGATAATTTTTCCTTACCCCAGTCAGCCTACACACGTAATTAAGCCCTAAAAGAGCACAAATTGCTCATTATTTCCCTATTTTCCCAAAATAAAAGCATTCTCTCTCAAGATAACAAACTCTAGCTTTAATAATCAAGGTCAAAACTCAAGAATTTATTCAAGCACCTTCAAGAACTAATAACCCAAGGTTTGTTAGGTGTTCATCTATGGGTCTCTTTCACCCATAGAGTCCACGAATTGTTGAATTATGAACTTCCATGCTTGAGTTGAATTGAATTCATGTTCATGTTACTGTTGGGTTTTAGTTCATGATTAAATTACAAGCTTTCATGAAATTAATGATTATATGTGTTGAATTACATGATCCTCATGATAAGCCCTTCAATTTGCAAGTTGATTTATGTAGCCAAGATAACTATATGTGTTGATTATTGTATGATCTAAGCATGCTCCCCATGTGTTTGATAAAATGCCTATGTGGATAAAATAGTGCCATTATAACATGATAGCATGTATTCCTCATTCATGAATAAGTAGATATCTTACAAGTGTTTGCTAAAATGTCTCAATGAGTGGATTATGATCAAGTAGCCATTATTATGTTTTCAAGATTATGCTATGCTTTACTTTTCATGCTATCAGGTCCTGGGGGTAATTAATACCCGAGAATTTAGCTGTTTACTTAGACCTAGTGTTAGTTACAAAATAGTATCAGTCATTTCATGATCAGTAGTACTCTCAATCAGTTACAAAACTCAGTAGAACTTAGTCAGCTACAGAACTCAAAAAAACTCAGTAAATTCAGTATCAGTCCAGTTTATTTTAGTATAATCAGTTCAGTGTCTTTCAAATGAGAATAGGATTCAGCATCGAGTGAACCCAAGTATGGGGGCTCACCCGCCAGTAGAGGGTGCGACCCTTAGAAGAAATCCTTGCATTCCAGAACTACGTAGCCAGCGTAGGTTGAGACATCGAACCTGCCAGTTGAGGGTTGATGAGGTGTTTTAACCTGCCAAATGAGGGTTCCACCATTCTCATTAGAGTACTTGCCAGATGAGGGTATCTCTTCAGTTGTCTTTACCCGTGGCACGGTACTGACACCTTTTCAATTGGGGTTACAGATTGGATCCCAACTCAGTTATATTATCTTATTTAGGGTATGTCAATTAGATAATTCCTCCTACAGTTTCAATTTCAGTCTTCAGAATAGAACTCAGTTCAGTTCTACAGAATCAGGACTGTCAGATATGTCAATCAATATCAATAACTCAGTTATCAGTAAAATCTAAGATTATCAGTTACTCAGTATCAAAACTCAGCACTTAGCTTCAGAAAAGCTCAGTTACAGTATATATATATGCACAATATTACATACTTAGTATTTACAGTAGTTACAAATTATCTATGTACTCTCATGTTCAGTTACTCCATATCATTCAGTCTGTTATTGTTTATGCATATGAACCCTTGCAGTCAGCCTTACCTCATTTAGCATAACAATACATTCCACTACTGACACATACTTTTTCTTTGTGCTATGATGTCACATATCATAGGTTCGGACGCTCAGGTTCCCAACCGCGCATAGACAGATTCAGATTTAGCCAGTATATTAGATTTAGTAGTGAGTCCTCATCTATCGAGGAAATTTTTTAGTTTCATTATTTTAGTAGACTCAGTATTTCAGTAGATGGAGTTTGTAGGGGGATTGTCCCATCAACTCCACTTTCAGACAGTTTAGTTAGAGGCTTTTCAGACTAGAGTTCAGACATTATTCAATTTTACAGATTGTTATTATAGTTGACACAGTTTATTAGTATTTATAGATTTTGATCCTTATGGCATTTCAACCTATTGTTCTGTATTTATTATAGTATATTATTCAGTGCTCTCAGCAGATATCAGTCATGGGTTAGCTAATGGTCCTTTGGGGTCGTAAGCACTATGTAGCATCCGGGGTACAGACTCGAGGCGTTACAAACTTGGTATCAGATCCTAAGGTTCAACAGTGTCCTAGGAAGTCTGAAAGTCGTATCTCGTAGAGTCTTGTACATGGGTGTGTTGACACCTAATTTTTACCCCTATAACTAAGTTTAATTCGGAGTTTCTTCGTTTTTCAAATAAAATTACAACATTTATCCCATTTGAATAAAGGATTTTTAAAATATTTTCTGTACATAATTTTGGCATTTTGAGTAGCGATATCATACGGAATTATATAATTTTGATACTTAAATATTTATGTTACAAAATATCGGGTCTTAATCAAGGCTTGTGTGGAAAATAATTTCAAATGATTAAGATCTCGATTTAAATAATGTATTTGAATAAATATGAGTTTGATTTTATTGAATCAAGGAACTTCGGATTCGAATTGGTTGTTGGTTCATTTCAAAGGGTGTTTTAGTTTAGTCAATTTATTAAATTATACCTTAGTTGGAATTAATTTGACCATAATGGCAAGGTAATGGGTCAATTTAATTTGAACTAGGCTAAAATTTTAATTTGATTGTCTAAATTTTCACCCTTCAGCTATTTAATAAATAGCCTAAATCTCCACATCATTAAAATCCTAAATCTACCCAAAAAACGGCCCAATTTAAAAAGCAACCAGCCATCCCTCTCTTCTTCTACCAGCCCAACACCTCTATTATTTATACCAGGCCCAAATCAGCAACTCAGAACCCATTAAAATCTGCCCAAATCTCTCCTAACCCAATGAATTAAGGCCCAATCTCAGCATCCCCATTAGCCTATTTTTTTTTAATCCTTATTCTCAAATAGGCCCACACCAATTCCTATGACCCGGTACGGCCCAATTCCTTTAACCCTTAGCTACTTCTCTTCAAACCAAGGGAAAGAACACAGACCAACCATGCGCACAACCTCATCAACAATTCAACAACTTGAAACCTCAATAACACCAACAATTTCAACATCGATGGCATTCAGTATTAACGTTTTCACCCAGCAACGATGACGATAACCCATCCACAACCTGAGCCAGCAACCATATAGCCCCAAAAACCCGTATTCCGTAAAACCCAAACCCATCGACCCGTTTTCAACCCGAAAAAACCCAAATACATCCTTTCGCCATCAGTTCATACGGATTGCGTGGCCCCACATGAATGCATACGTCGAGGAAATTCGAACCTTCTAGAACAGTGTCGAGGTGTCCTCCAATGTTCAATTCCGTGAATTTTGGGATAGGGGTACAAATCTGGTACATATTTGGGCGTCTTTTAGTGGTTGGAAGGGGGGATTCGTTTTTTCCAATGGTGATTGTCCACCTATTTGGGAATCATCCAAGGAATATTCCAAAAAGGGGTGCGTTTGTTGATGATTTCAAAAACGAAAGGGGGATTTGGGAATTTTAAAAGTTGAAGCCAAAAAGATATTCCGCCCATTATTTTTCCTTCTTCTATATAAGAGGCTTTGGGCTCTCTGTTTGGGGGGGATTTTTTCGAAAGGGGGAAGTTAGGGTTTCTTTCCGAGAAATTTTGAGGAATTTTTTCTTTCTTTCTGAGGTGTTTTCGAGAGAAACGAAAGAAGGAATTTTTTTTTTTAGGCTGGTTCAAATGGTTGGTTCGAATTTTGGGTTGGAAGCTCTGAAAGCAAAGAGTTCATCGTGCTAAAATTTTCTCGTCCATTACTTCTGGTAAGCTAGTCGACCAATTGGGAGTGCCCGAGTCGAGAACATCAAGCTCCCAATGGTGACAGCCGTGCTGATAGCTCGTATGTCCTGTTTTGCTGCTCCCCGAAAGGTAATATCCTTCCTTTAAGCTCTCGAGTGCTTCTGCTTCATCTAAATCTTCTGTAGTCGTGACTAAATTTTCTGTGTGATTGTATGCTGGATTGTTTGCTGGTAGATGGCTGTGATAGCCATAGGGTTCGTTCATGGTATGTTATGTAGTCCAAACGACATTGTTGATGGAGTTTTCAATTTAAATACTCTCATTTTTGGTATACTGTTTAAGGTCTATACCGCTGATCTACGTGGCCGATTTGGTTTAAGTCTCATGTTTATCTAATTTCGATTTGATGGTGGTCTGTCGTGGCTGATTTGATGGTGAAAAGCTTCATGCTTTATTTCATTTTCGGATTGATGGTAGTTCGTTATAGTTGATTTTGCATTGAAATTTCATGCTTTAATCATTTTGGCTTGGTGGTATTTGGTTATAGCTGGTCTCACTGTTAAAGTTCTTTACTCTAATGTCGTTCGATAGTTTCGGATGTGGGTTTTTTCACTGTGTTGTTAGTATTTGACATCGTTTGTTTGTTGGGATTTTCTCTTGAATTCTGTGGCTTCTCAAGTGACAAAGGATAACAAGCATGCGTCTAAACAAAAGTTAGTGAAAATCCTTTGATTCTCCGATGACCATTTGACTATTAAGTACTCATTTCTGAGTTTGTCGAAAGGGAAGGAGGGAAGAAAAGAATACACACTACCAAAGTTGGCATCATGGCCGTGTAATTCGATTTTTCTGTTGGGGATTTAGATGGGGGGATTCTGAGAATTTGTGTTATCTTGGAGTTTTCTATGCTTACTGTTTGTTTGTATGATTTATCCGCAACTTGAGTGGTCCTTTAGATTCAAGATATCTAAAGGGGCCTGTCAGTCCGCACAATACCAGTCCCAAGGATCTTCGGTCCTATATTTTGTTCTTTTACTTTATTTGACAAAAATGAGGAAGTGCTTGTTCAAAATTGCGAGCTAATCGAATAGTTTGAACCGGTTTAAGGACTGCTCTCTTGTAACTTTACTAGAATCAATGTAATTTCTGATGTTTTGGGTTATGGAAATAGACTAATTTATGAAGTCTTCTCTGGAAAATTGTAGTTCAAATGTTTCTTTTTTCCTTCAACAACATGCATGATGTTAAGAAAATCAAATCACTGATACTTGAGCATTTGATAATAAAAGACGTTATTAAAGCATGTAGTTCAGATTTCTTTTTTTTAGTCCGTTAATTCGAATGACGAATATAGAGTATTACTCATCCATTCACGTGGCTAATCTATGAGGCTAATCTATGAGCTTGCAACAATATTTTATCTACGATAATTTAAGTTGTGCATTATTTGGATGAATTTCATAAGTCACGCCTAAAAATGAGTCATGCCTGCTCCATGTTAAACTTTTTGAATTAGGAATAATCTTTATCCCTTCAATTTATTTATGAATTTGACAGCTACTGATGATATCTTCCCGGATGGTTGAAATGCTCTAAAAATCAAGTCCCGAGATTCCTTTCTCCAAGTGTTAAACTAAGCGTCAAATCTTCGCATGTTTCTTTCGAATATGTATCATTGTCCTGAGTGTATGTATGAGTTTTCCTGGTCGGATGCCATTGACAGCTTGTTAAAATGAAGGACTCTTGTCATAATGTGTGATTATAGCAGGAATATACTGGTTAATATCCAATGGCGCATTATTTTGTTGATTGCTCAAGTGCTTTAGTGGTTAGTTAGGGTCACCAATCATGGATTGATGCTAATTTATTTCCCATCAATTTTAAATCCTCTAGTTGGTAGATGTTTCTTTAAATCATTTAATATTTTGCGTGTCAGTTGAAAATTCAGAATAGGCATTAATTCACTCATCTTTTCTTTCCATGAATTTACTCGGGAGGCCAATTGGGCTCTTTACTCTCACATTAGGAAATGGGGCCATTGAGGCCCACCTCTTTAGAAAGCATTGAATGTCCGTTATATAGTACAAATATGCATGGAGGCGGAAGAAGAAGAAGAAGCGGGTTTAAAGTCTCATCTTCTAAGCGGCAAAGGAGGCTTTAAAGTCCTGTTATTTTTCATTGTTTCCTTTAATTATTTATTTATGTAATTATTTCTTTATCCATTCATTTGGGCCTCGAATCCAAAGTTGTATTTAATACAGGTGAAGCGAGACTCGAGCTAAAGGTTCGGAAACTAGATTAGGACAGGTTATGGGTCGAAAGCCCAAGTAGATTAGGACAGGTCTTATCGATTTGGGCCTAATGGCCTAAATTCCTTACTTCCTCCCCTTTCCCTGTTCTTTATGTTTGTTTTCCTTATGTGCATTGCGAACCTAGTCAAATTCTTAGTTAAGTCGCTAAAAAGCTAGTTTTGCCTACACATCAAAATATTTCTAAAAATTGCTTTCTTTCCAAAAAAGCAAACACTTTTCAAAATAAATCTTTTTGAAGTTAATCAAAAGAAAATTTTCAAACAGTTCGGATAGCCACAAAATAGTGGATGTTTTAGGTGCCTAACACCTTCCTAAGACGTTAATAGGAATCACTTACTCGGAATTTCTAACTTAAATGATTTTCCTGTTTTGAATCGTTTTAAGTGACTCTCTAAGGTTTTTTAATTCCTTTTCAAAATTAAGTGGCGATTTTTTTTTCAAAAGTCAAATTTTTTCGCAAAACAGTGTGTAGCGTGCCACATTTATGGACAGGAGGCTATGAGATGTTTTAGAAAAAGTTTCCTTTCTTTTAGTTAGTATTCATGTCCTGCAAGTGAATGTGAGCTTAAGTTAAATTCTCAATCTAATTTGTTACTTTCTTTCATTTATAGAACATGCCTCCCAAAAGGACTAATGAAAGAAGAACCGAAAATCAATCAGCACCTCAACCCGTTCAAGCAGATCCCCTGGACGAGCATGTCTCATGCAAAATTTAGAGTTGCATTCACTACTCTAGCCAATTTTTTAGCAACTCAGAACAAACGGCCAGCATTTGTTCCGGCCAACCCAATGGCTAATACTACTGCCGCTAGGTTTGGGACTTTTCCCAAATAAATCCTTTTTATTCTCAGGATTTAAACCAGAAGAGGATCCACAGGAGTTCCTCAATCAGGTTAAGGAAGTCACAGATATAATGGGAGTAACGTCTAGTGAGAGTGCTGAGTTAGCTGCCTATCGACTTTAAGATGTAGCTCATACGTGGTTTAAGCAGTGGAAGGTAGACAGAGGCATAGATGCAGACCTCTTAGAGTGGAAAGAGTTTGCTACTGCCTTTGTAGATAGATTCTTTTCCTTAGAGCTGAGAGAAGTTAAGGTGTTAGAGTTCATAAATCTCAGGCAGCGCAGTATGTGCGCGAAAGAGTATTCCCTCAAGTTTACTTGGTTAACTAGGTATGCTCCATATGTAGTGGCAGATAGTAGGTCCAGAACGAGCAAGTTTGTATCTGGGGTGTCAGATAGTATGGTTAAGGAATACAGAACAACGATCTTGATTAAGGAGATGGACATATCCAGACTCATGGTACATGCTCAGCAAATAGAAGAGGCTAAGATCAGAGAGAAAGAGAGGTAGAACTAGCTTCAATTTTAATCAGCCTAAGTTAAAGAGTGGTAACCGTTCCTAGTTTCACACAAAGTATTCAGTTCCAGCTTCCTCCTCAGCCAACACTCCAGTACCTAAGTTCAGAAATAGTAGCAAAGGTAGGGCGCCGGGCTCAAAATCTCAGGGTAGTGTCAGTAGTGCTCGAACAAATCCTTTATGTCAGACATGTGGCAGGAACCATCAGGGTGTCTGTAGAGCTGAAAGTGATATTTGTTTCAGGTGTGGTAAGCCAGGCTATAGAGTCAAGGATTGTCCTCAGCTAGGTTCTCAGGGTCAGTATAATCACCATTCAACTCAATTCGGTCGCCCGAATCAGCAGGGTGCCGCTTCTAGTGCCACTAGTGGGCAACACCAAAATAGGCTCTATGCACTTCAGTCTAGACAAGATTATGAAAGTTCTTTTGACATGGTCACTCTTCCATTTACATGTTTATGCCTTATTAGATCTAGGGGCTTCTCTATCTTTCATAACTCCTTACATAGCAGTCAACTTTAAAGTCAAACTAGAAGTCTTAGTAGAACCATTCTCAGTCTCTACCCCGATGGATCAGTCTATTATAGCCCAATGGGTATACAAGAACTGTTCGGTTATGATATCTCAGAAAGTCACTTCAGGAGGCTTAGTAGAATTAGAGATAATAGATTACGATGTCATTCTCGGTATGGATTGGATCCATTCATGCTATGACTCAGTTGATTATAGAAATAGAATTGTTCATTTTCAGTTTCGAAATAAACCAGTCCTTTAATGGATGGGTAGTACTACAACGCTAAAGGGTTGGTTGATTTCATACCTTAGAGCGAGAAAAATGATATCCAAAGGGTGTGTCTATCATCTTGTGTGAGTCAAAGACTCTAGTTCAGAGACTCCCAGTCTTGAGTTAGTTCCAGTAGTAAATGAATTCTCAGATGTGTTTCCCAAAGATCTTCCTAGAGTTTCTCCTGTTAGGGAAATAGACTTCGTAATAGACCTTCTTCCAGATACTCAACCCATATCTATTCCGCCATACAGAATGGATCCAGCAGAACTCAGATAGCTAAAGAAATAGTTAAAGCATATCTTAGATAAGGGATTCATCAGACCTAGCGTTTCCACGTGGGGCGCACCAGTCTTATTCATGCGTAAGAAAGACGGTTCCCTCAGAATGTGTATAGACTACTGTCAGTTGAACAAAGTCACAGTCAAGAATAAGTAACCACTTCATAGAATTGATGATTTATTTGACCAACTTTAGGGTGTTAGTTACTTTTCTAAGACAGACCTTAGATCAGGCTATCATCAGCTCAGGATTAGAGAATGTGACACTTCGAAAACTGCTTTTCGAACTCGGTATGGTCACTTCGAGTTTCTAGTCATATCATTTGGTCTTACTAATACCCCAACAACCTTCATGGACTTAATGAACCGTGTGTTCAAGAAGTACTTGGACATGTTCGTCATAGTTTTCATCGATGACATTCTTGTCTATTCTCGTAGTGAGAGTGATCATGTAGATCACCTCAAAATCATACTTCAAACTCTCAGAACCCATCAGCTGTTCACCAAATTTAGTAAGTGCGAATTTTGGCTAAGGTCAGTAGCATTCATTGGCCATATTATTTCCGGTGATGGAATTAGAGTTGATCCTTAAAAGACCGAGAGAGTGAGAAACTAGCCTAGACCATTCTCTTCATCAGATATCAGGAGTTTCTTAGATTTAGCTGGCTATTAACCGTCGGTTTGTTGAAGGGTTTTCATATATTGCATCCCCCATATCCAAATTGACTCAGAAGAAAGTCCAGTTTCAGTGGTCAGATTCCTGCGAGAAGAGTTTTCAAGAGTTGAAGACTCGATTCACCTTAGCCCCAGTTTTGACACTACCAGATGATTTAGATGGGTTTTTTGTGTACTGTGATGCATCCAGAGTAGGTTTGGGTTGTGTCCTCATGTAGAGAGGTAAGGTCATAGCCTACGCCTCTAGACAACTTAAGCCCCATGAGAAGAATTATCTGACTTATGATCTTGAGTTAGTAGTTGTAGTGTTTTCCTTAAGAATTTGGAGGCACTATTTGTATGGGGTGCATGTTGATGTGTTCATAGATCACAAGAGTTTGTAGTATATTTTTTCTCAGAAAGATTTAAATTTGCATCAGAGAAGGTGGTTAGAGTTATTAAAAGATTATAACGAGTGTTCTTTATCATTTGGGCAAGGCCAATGTAGTGGTTGATTCTCTCAATTGACTGTCTATGGATAGTGTTACTCACATTGAGGATGATAAGAAGAAGTTAGTTCAGGAAGTTCATCAGCTTGCTCGACTAGGTGTCCGCTTAGTCGATTCAACAGAAGGTAGTGTATGGGTACAAAACAGTTTTGAATCCTCTCTAGTTTCTGAGGTGAAGGAAAAATAGGATAGAGATCCCAGTCTTATTAAGCTGAAAGAGTTAGTCAGAGATCAGAAAGTAGAGGTTTTCTTCCAAGGGGGAGATGGTATTTTTGTGTTGCCAGGGTCGGCTATGTGTGCCAAGTGTAGACGACTTGAGGCAATGAATTCTTGCAGGATCGCATGGTGCACGTTACTTTATTCATCTAGGGGCCACTAAGATGTACCGTGATTTGCAGGAGATCTATTGGTGGAGTGGGATGAAGAGGCATATCGTAAAATTTGTAGCTAAATGCTCTACATGTCAGCAAGTTAAGATTGAGCACCAGTAGAATAGTGGGTCCATGCAGGAGTTCAGTATTCCCACATGGAAATGGGAAGAAGTGAACATGGACTTTGTGACAGGTTTACCTCATACTCGTCATTAGCATGATTCTATGTGGGTTATCATAGACAGGATGACCAAATCAGCTTATTTCTTGCCAGTTCATACTTCTTATTCAGCAGAGGACTATGCCAAACTCTATGTCAGAGAGTTGGTCAGGTTACACAGAGTCCCAGTATTCATCATCTCAGATAGAGGTACCCAGTTTACCTCTCATTTCTAAAAAGCATTCCAAAAGGGTCTTGGTACCCAAGTTTATCTCAATACAACCTTCTACCCTCAGACAGATAGTTAAGCAAAAAGGACCATTCAGACTCTAGAAGATATGCTGAGAGCATGCGTTGTTGATTTTAAGGGAAGTTGGGATGACCACTTGCCTTTGGTAGAATTCACATACACTAATAGTTATCATTCTAGTATTTAGATGGCTCCATTTGAAACTCTCTATGGTAGGAGATGTAGATCTCCAATCGATTGGTTTGAAGTAGGTGAGGCCGTAGTAGTAGGGCTTGATCTAGTATTTGATGCCTTAGAGAAGGTTCAGTTAATCAGAGAAAGTCTTAGGGCTTCTCAAAGACAATAAAAATCTTATGCAGATGTAAGGATGAAGGATCTCAAGTTTGAGGTCGGTGATTTTGTGTTCTGAAAATCTCTCCCATGAAGGGGGTAAAGAGGTACGACAAGAAGGGAAAGCTCAGTCCCCGATATGTCAGTCCTTATAGAATTCTCAGTCATGTCAGAAAGGTAGCTTTGAGCTCGAGTTGCCTTTAGATCTAGATTCAGTACACCCAGTATTCTATGTTTCCTTGCTAAATAAATGAATTGGTGACCCAATAGTCATATTCCTCTTAGAGGACGTAAATATTCAGCATAATCTCTCTTACGAAGAGGTTTCAGTTCAGATCCTTGATCATCAGATTCGTAGACTGAGAAACAAAGAAGTTCTCTTAGTCAAAGTTCTTTGGCAGAATCAGTCCGTTGAAGAAGCTACTTGGGAAGCAGAAGCAGATATATGGACCAAGTATCCTCACCTCTTCTCTATAAACTCAGACTCAACTTAAGGTAACAGTCTTCTTTAGCTTTACTCAGTTCCATCTTCAGATATAATTATAAACTTGGTATCCATTACCATTGCATATATAGTCATGCATTCATGAATCAGTTCATTTATGTACTCATGCATCAGATATGCATGTTTAGTATGAAAATTCAGCTTATCAGTAGCTTCAGACATGTATTTCGATCATCAGATATGCATGTTTAGTATAAGAACTCAGCTTGTCAGTAGTTCAGTCATCTAGTCATGCATCAAATATGCATGTCCAGTGTGTAAACTCAGTCTATCAGTGTATCAATTTAGTCAGTCTCATTCGAGGACGAATGTTCCCAAGGAGAAGATATTGTAATACCCTGTATTTCTCAAGCATAACTTAGCTCTAAGTACATGAGTCATCTTATATAAAAAAATTAAAATACTCAGTATTTTTCAGCTTAGATCCTACTATGGCATAGGAAATTTAGTTAGCTTTCCAACGATATAAAATTTGCCCAAATTCGATAGCCGGGAGAAGAGTTATAGCCAATTTAGTATGACAATGTGTCAATTTGGCCATCAATGCATCGCGGAGACCAGCAAAATGGCAACGGTCACTTTCCAGTATTGCTCCATGATATTAGTGCGTCACACCATAGGTTTAGTTAAGAATTTTCCAATTCCAGTGTTCCAACGCGATCCCACCGCGTTGTGATGAGTCCAAAATTCATAATAAAAAGGGCACCGCAATTCCACTGCATCACGCCACTAGTCCAGTTCCCAATTTTTGAATTACAGTGACACGACGCGATAGCAACGCATCGCGCAGGATGCCGAAATTGGGATTTTTTAGTTAATTCCGAGTTTTAATTCCAAGGGCTTTTGGGTAATTTTCCCTTACCCCAATCAGCCTAGCACATAATTAAACCCCAAAAGAGCACAAATTGCTCATTATTTCCCTATTTCCCCCAAAATCAAAGCATTCTCTCTCAAGATAACAAACTCTAGCTTCAAGAATCAAGGTCAAAACTCAAGAATTTCTTCAAGCACCTTCAAGATCTAATAACCCAAGGTATGTTAGGTGTTCATCTATGGGTCCCTTTCACCCATAGAGTCCACGAATCCATTTTCAAACTACAAGATTGTTGAATTATGAACTTCCATGCTTGAGTTGAATTGAATTCATGTTCATGTTATTGTTGGGTTTTAGTTCATGATTAAATTACAAGCTTTTAGTAAATTAATCATTATGTGTGTTGAATTACATGATCCTCATGATAAACTCTTTGATTTGTAAGTTGATTTATGTAGTCATGATAACTATATGTGTTGATTTTTGTATGATCTAAGCATGCTCCCCATGTATTTGATAAAATGCCTATGTGGATGAAATAGTGTCATTATAACATGATAGCATGTATTTTCCGTTCATGAATAAGTAGATATCTTACAAGTGTCTGCTAAAATGTCTTAATGAGTGGATTGTGATCAAGTAGCCATTATTATGTTTTCAAGATTATGCTATGCTTTACTTTTCATGCTATCGGGTCTTGGGGGTATTTAATACCCGATAATTTAGTTGTTTACCTAGAGCCAGTGACAGTTACAGAATAGTATCAGTCATGCCATGATCAGTAGTACTCTCAATCAGTTACAGAACTCAGTAGAACTTAGTCATTTACAGAACTTAGGAAATCTCAGTAAACTCAGTATCAATCCAGTTCAGTTCAGTGTCTTTCAGATGGGAGTAGGATTTAGCATCGAGCGAACCCAAGGATGAAGGCTCACCTGCCAGTAGTAGAGGGTGTGACCTTTAGAAGCAATCCTTGCATTCTAGAACTACGTGGCCAGTGTAGGTTGAGACATCAAACCTGCCAGTTAAGGGCTGATGAAGTGTTTTAACCTGCCAGATGAGGGTTCCACCATTCTCATTAGAGTACCTGCCAGATGAGGGTTCCACCATTCTCATTAGAGTACCTGCCAGATGAGGGTATCTCTTCAGTTATCTTTACCCGTGGCACGGTGCTAACACCCTTCTAATAAGGATTACAGATTATACCCTAACTCAGTTATCTTATCTTATTTGGGGCATGTCGATTAGATGATTACTTCCCGCAGTTTCAGTCCTCAAAATAGAACTCAGTTCAGTTCTATAGAATCAAGGCTGTCAGAGACAGTCAATCAGTATCAGTAACTTAGTTATTAGTAAAATCTCAGATTATCAGTTACTTAGTATCAAAAATCAGTACTTAGCTTCAGAAAATCTTAGTTGCAGTTTTACATACTCAATATTTATAGCAGTTACAGATTATCCATGTACTCCCATGTCCAGTTACTCCATATCATTCAGTCAGTTATTGTTTATGCATATGAACCCTTACATTCAACCTTACCTCATCTAACATACCAGTATATTCCATGTACTGACACATACTCTTTCTTTGTGCTATGATATCATAGGTTCGGACGCTCAGGTTCCCAATCGTGCATAGACAGATTTAGATTCAGCTAGCATATCAGATTTAGTAGTGAGTCCTCATCTATCAAGGATATTCTTTTATTTCATTATTTTAGTAGACTCAGTATTTCAGTAGATGGAGTTAGTTGGGGGATTGTCCCATCAACTCCACTTTTAGACAGTTCAGTTAGAGGCTTTTCAGACTAGAGTTCAGACAGTATTCAGTTTTATAGATTGTTATTATAGTTGATACAGTTTATCAGTATTTATTGGTTTTGAACCTTATGTATTTCAGCTTATTATTCTGCATTTATTATAGTATATTATTCAGTGCTCTCAGCAGATATCAGTCATGGGTTAGCTTGTGGTCCTTTGGGGTCGTAAGCACTATGTAGCATCTGGGGTACAGACTTGGGGCGTTACAAACTTGGTATCAGAGCCTAAGGTTCAACAGTGTCCTAGGAAGTATGAAAGCCACATCACGTAGAGTCTTGTACATAGGTGTGTAGCGTGCCACACTTATGGATAGGATGCTATGAGATGTTTTAGAAAAAGTTTCCCTTCTTTTAGTATTCATGTCATGCGAGTGAATGTGAGCTTAAGTTAAACTCTCAGTCTAATCCGTTACTTTCTTTCAGTAGTTACTTTCATTTACTTTTAGTGTTTGAGTCTTTTTGTTCAAATTAGGATCAGCATATGCAATTACAGTTTTGCTCTTGGGATGAACATTTTTGCCAAGCCACGATTGAGCAAGTCTGGCTACGACTGCGGTTATGCGACCATGATTGACTTTTGCGGTCATGGTTGATTGACCATCTTGACTGACTGCGACCGCGACTGTGGTAACAGAGGCTATTTTACTGCAGGTCTCTAGCTGCACTTTTTCTGCTCTATTTTGATCATTTCAAGCTCCAATCCACATCTCTTTGTCTTTTCAACTCCTATACCTGCAAAGAGTGGATATTAGTGCATTAAATCACAATTATGTCTCATCTACTCATTTGAGACAAGGTTATGTGTACTAAAACTGAGTGCGAATGAGTGGTAAAATCACCACTCATCAACACCCCCAACTTAAAGCATTTTCTTGTCCTCAAGCAACACTACCTTACACCAAGAGATACAATTATTTATGCCTAACTTTATTCCTTAAAGGTCATAGAAACTTTGATTTGAATTGCAACTATAAGTAGCTCATTGCACATGTGCTATGCTAATTTCCCAACACCCCTCGTTATAAATTCCAATACTCAATGAATGCATAAGACTTTAAAAAGCAATGAAGCAACAAAAGCTAATACCTTAGAGGTGGTTCTCTCTTGACTACAATCGAGTTATACTCCATTTGTCTCATTGTTCGGGAGGTGAAAAAATCACCCACCTCAACTTGTTCGCATGCCAATCTCACAAGAAAAGGAATTTCCACACACCAAACTACTAATCATGCACCAAGGAAATTTAAGTGCAAAAACTCTCTCTCACACAAAATAAATCTCGATGCAACAAGTGTTATACCATAGGCTTGCCCCTATTTTCAATCACCACTACACAAGAAGGTAAATGGTTGGAGATCTCAAAGGACTTTCTAAGCTTGTAATGTAGGTTTGGGTTAGGGTAGGATATCATTTAGGGAACTTGGTTACACCCTACCATGAACATCTACATCAAACTTTACAACACATATCCTTTCGACTAAGGGTCACTCTTCTTTATTTTCTTTCTTCGTTCATGCCTACCTTTTGCTTCCTTTGTTCCCCACTTTTCTTTACGTTCATTTTCTTGCGTTGTTGTGCAAGTCATTCTTTTATTGGATCCTTTCTTTTTCTAAACATTCATTTTCAACACTTAGGCACATTTGGAATTTCACTAATACTTTGTGACCCTAAGCTTACTTTCGTCAATTCTTACCACCCCCAAATTAGGCTTTTAACCTCAAGTTGTATTTCCAAGTTCAAGGAGGGTACGATTCAAAAGAGGGATAGTAAAAAAGGTTCACGGCTTGTAATGTGTATGTCAAAGAAAGGTTTAAAGGCTTAAAATGGGTACTAGGGATTACAATTATGCACAGGTAGGCTTTTCAGGCTAGAGTGGGGTTCCAAAATCACAAGGATGGCCTAAGATCATTTCCCCAATCAAAATTAGTTTTAAAAGACTAATGGGGAAAGTTCTAGATAACACAAGTATACAAAAGATAAATGCAATAGTCTCGCCACACAGGGCATGCAAAATTCATTAAGGGAGCTCAAATATTCCTCCCGCGGTAGACACAATTAGAATATTTATCACTATTCACCAGTCAAAAATTTATGGAACCACAAAAGGAGAAAAAGGTTCGTTACAATATTGCTCACGTCCATGCAAAGTTTTGGACGGACGGGGTTTCTTGATTTGCAATAGCACCATGCACAATATTGCTAACTTATGGCTACAACCAAAGCTTTAGTCTCACATTTAGGCTCAATCATGGGCAAGCTAACCATATAACTACTCAAACTTCACCAATGGTGTATAAAGTGACCCTAACCTAACAAAGTATAATGCTACAGGTACTCAGGCTTCCCTTGCATTAGTGACACTTAATGCTATGGGTACTCAGAATTCCCCTGCACCTATGTCTCAACCCAAACACAACGCTCTACCCTTAAGAATGTCGTTACTCAATCCACCATAGGGCAAAGCTAATCATGCATTGATAGGATTAAAATAAAATTAAATCAAAAGAAATAAAATTAAATCAAAAGAATACAAAAATTAGAAGAAAAACAAGATAATCAATAAAACATGAGCACCATCAGAGTACCAAAAAATGTAGCATCTCAAAACATAATAAAAACAATATCAAGAGTGTCATCCAAAATACGACCCAAAGACATCCAAGTAGTACAAATATAGGGACAGACACCCTCAACTGGAAAGTTGGCAGTACCCCACTACCCAGTTAGAAAGGTAAGGGTAAAGGATGCTCCCTGAATCAACTTATTATCTCTGGTATACCCTACATCATCTTCACCATTATTAGTACCATATCCCTCAACAGTGGCTCCATTATCACTGTCACTCCTTGATGAAGGTAGATGTTCTGTATACTTAAGCAACTTGAAGATGCCCTTTACCCCTCTCCACATCTTGGTGAAGAATTTTTCTCTCTTTTTTCCCCTCTTCAACAACCTTTCCTGTGACTCTCGGAGGTTCTTATATGATATTGCCAAGGTCGAATATGATCTTTCCAATTTGGTGATCCCAACACCTTTCTTCTTCAGCTCCTCCTAAAATATTTCATAGTCGAACTAAGCCGCATATGAATGGAGAGTAGTGGAGGATTCACCTGGACCTTAGGGCAGTCCTGGAGCATGTTCCCTGATAGCAGAAACTCTATTAAAGAATTTGGGGAACGTCACTGGTGCTTTGTCCATAGAGATACTCCGTTCTAGGTGTAGCTTGGACCTTGGGAGGTTCTTGTAATACTGGTAGTGTTTTTCCAAAAGCAAGGGTCCAAATTCGCCTAAGTATCCTATTTTGTAGCTGAGTCCCTGTATGTGGGACACTTCAGACCATTTTTAATATTTCAAAACAAAACATATGCTAGATTAACAAGAAATGTACATGTTGCTCTATTATAGGAGATTCGGGGTGAAATATAGATGTACAGAAAGTTGGGTTTCTCCAGGTAGATGGCCTCAGGTATGGAGATCATGAAGTATTTACCACGATTGCGCTACTATGGTCGCGGTCATCAAAACTACGGTCACGATACCTGAGACCGCATCCAATAGCTTTTCCAGCTGTTCAAAGGACACAAACTTTAACACCAACTTTATTTTCCAACTAGGTGTACAACATCATGATCAGATAAAAATAAGCCTAGCTAGCAAGATTACAGTCCCAAACATGAAGAAATTTATGTTAAACTCGCTTGGGCAATGAATGGACACCTATTGTACACGTCAATTATAACTAGTCTAGTTTGGAATATGGGTACTCAAGAATTTACCAAATTATGTGTAGTCACCTTACAGCTGCTAACCACAATTATAATTACAAACAAGCATAGTATTTTCATTATAACACTATTTCAAGTTCATTTCTAGCTACACGCCCTAAGTCTACACTAACAGTGAATGTAATGGAGTTTAAGACTACATACCAGGTGAATGATGCAAAAGGTTTGAAATAAAAACTTGGATATTCTTGAGAGGCCAAAAATTTGAGGAAAATTATGAGAAAATTTAAAACTAAGGTGCATGGGTGCATGGCATTCAGATGGTTTTTTTAATCAGAGCTAACTGCGATCGTGGTCCAAGTTATGCGATCGTGGTCACATGGTATCCGCAATCACAGGGGCACGGACTTTGGTTGTGGTAACTGATATCAAGAATATGGGGTTCCTCCATGTCCTACTTAGTCCATTTTCCAAATTCTCACATCCCTTCTTTCCAAATTCAACCAAAATTCCCCTAAGCACCAATACTTTATGGACTATGCATGCACACAAACAACAACAAAAACCAAAATCTACCCTAGCATATATAAATAAAAGGATACGGGCCACTTTTGGTAGCGTGATGGGTTATCTCCCATCTAGCACTTAGTTTAACGTCACAGCACGATGGTTTTACTCCTTCCCTTTATGTCTCCACTTAGAAAATTTGAATCTTTATCCCAAATTTCGTTCAATATGCAATGAGTGGCAGAGGGATAGAAAATTCAAATCTTTTGAGATAAAACTTAGAAGAGGTGGTAAAATGGCAAGAAAACTCTGAGCTCTCCATTTTGAAGACTTGAACTTTTTACGCAACTTCACATCGATCTTCCGGATTTTCTCCTTAGGTAAAATTAAGCACATTAATAAGCCATTCCTTGTATTTCAAAAGTTGAGCATCTTGTCCTTTGATGGAAGGGGATCCATGTGCTCCTTCGGAATGACAAACTCCAATATGCAAGAGTCGAACTCTACCTCCCCACAATCCTCTATTTGTTCAAAAGGATGGATCCTCATCACATCCTCTATGACTTATGTTAAAGAGTGGGTTGAACGAGGTCCAACACCTACCTTTGGGTTAGCTTCCTCCAAAGCATTGTTACCCCGAAATGAGATAGAGTCATCATAATAGGTTTGCTTTGCCTCTTCTTTTGACTCTAGTCTTATTTCCTTTATTATGACTTCTCCTCTATCGTATAAGTCGAATGATTGGGAAGTCATTAAGGAATATCCACTACCAAGATCATCATCATAGCTTGGTTTCTCTTCATGATAATACTCCTCTTAAGTAGTGGGAAAGGTAGTGATAGTTTCAAGCTTTTCTTCTTTGTCCGCTAGCTCTTCCTTGTCACTTTTTCATTCTTTGTACATGTATTCCATATTCTGCCCTATTTCATTTACCCGATCCAAGATGGATAGTAAACCTTGGGTTACAGCTATTGGACTTGGTACATTGTTCTTCTGATTTCTCATCATATGACCTATTAAACTCATAAGAAGAACTAGCAATTCAGTTAGTATAATAAGGTGAGGGGGTGTTTAGACACTCTTTCTAATGTCCTTATAGATGTCCACACATCGGGCAATCATACTCCCAATCAAATTGACATGGTGAAATCTCTCCCTGGGGAGCATACTTATAATCTCTCCTGAAGTGTGGTCCGTAATAATGTGAACATGGAGGGTCACAATATGACTTCCTATCATTCAACTTATATTTGTAGAAAATGCCATCAAGAAAAGTAAAAATAAAATAAAATCAACTTACAAAGAAAAATCATGAACACGTATGTACAAGCTTGAATTCAAGAAAGTGGCTAAAATTCCAAACTAACATAATACACCAAATTGTTCACCGGCAATGGCACCACTTTTGATAACGCTCAACTTACACGTCAATTAAGTGCAAGGCGATCGTCATCAATATATTTACCCAACTTTGGAGTAGGGATCGAATCCATGAGGAATAATGTGAGTGGCGATCAAATTAATTCAAAGTGATAGATACAAGTTAAATTCAAACAAATGTTACAAAAAGATAAAATGGGGGAGGTGAATTCCTACACTAATGTTTCTTTTTGGGATTTTCTAGTATAAATTCGGGGATACGAATAATTAGAGTTTTATCAATTATTTATGGATCTTGGGATTATGCATTACTAAGAGAGTAATATGTGGGAGATAATTATCAACATCACTTCAATAATTCAAATATGGGTAGGCTTGTTTGTAGGTTTTGATGTTAGCCTTTCAACAAAACACCAAACTTTCACCCATTGATTCTTTTGAATACCTAATAGGTGTGTTCAACAATGTGTAACCACAACCTCAATCAAGGCATCCCTATTTCTAGGATGATGCCCATAGCATAGTTAACATCATATTCACCCCTTATGTCTAAGATAGTGAAAATTAACAAACTACATACATAATTGTCTATCATTGCTTTGGTCCCCACATCCCTCTTTCGAGGATGACATAGATTCCTAAAGTTCACCCAAAACCATTTTTTCAAAGATGGCATTGAACTTTCTAGAGCTTGGAGCTTTCACTCATCAAACCCATGTGGGTATTTGGAGCTTTCACCCATCAAATTCCAACCAAAATAGCATAGCAATAATAGAACCCATAAACATGAACTACCAAATAGATGCTAACAATCACAACCCACACACACTTTAACCCATATTCACATATAACCCCAAGATGGAGATTTAGCTACACATAAGATAAACGAGTATAGATATACCTATAACCTCCATTAAATCAAAGTTGTAGAAGATATAAGCGAATATAACTTCAAATTTGGCTCTCTCTCAATATCAACAATGAAAGTGAGCAAAGTTTCCACTTAGAAAGTCTCCAATGTATTCTTCACCCAAAATTTACACAATATTTTTTTCTCCAAAAATGGAGTTTACAAAGTCTCAAGCCAAAAACCTAAACAATTGGGGAAGAAGGAATGTGATGGATGAATGATACATCAAATTAGGGTTTGAGTCTTTTGTTCAAATTGGGATCAACACGTGCAATTATAGCCTTGCCCTTAGGCCGAATATTTCCACCAAGCAGCGATTGCGTAATTCTGGCTACAACCGCAGCTACACAACCGCGATTGCTTGCGCCTTTGCAGTTGATTTACCATCCTTACTGACTACGATCGGGGGCCAATATACCGCGACTTCGGTAACTGAGGTTATTTTACTGCAGGTCTTCAACTGCACTTTTTTTCTCCCTTTTGATCATTTCTAGCTCTAATCCACATCTCTTCGTCTTTTCAACTCCTATACTTGCAAAGAGTGGGCATGTAACACCCTGAGTCTGTACCCCAGATGCTACACGGTACTCATAATCCTGAAGGTCCACAAGCTAACCCATGACTGGTACCTGTTGCATTAACTAAATAAAAATATTGTAATTATGCAGAAATTAGGCAGAAATCAGCCATAAGGTTCAAATCTGAAATAAATACTGAATATGGTACATCAATACCAAAAATGAACATCTTTCTATAAATACTCTAGTCTGAGAAAGCCTCTACTGTCTGAACATGGAGTTGATAGGACAAGCCCCTAACTAACTCCGACTACTGAAATTAATAAACTGAGATACTAAAATAATAATCATGTCCTCGAACTATGAGGACAAATCACTAACACTGCTGTTGAAAAGTCTGGGCTGCTAAGTGCGATCGGGAGCCCGTGCATCTGAACCTATGATATAAGACATCATAGCACAAAAAAAGCATGCATCAGTACTTTGAATGTACTAGTACGCTAAGTGAGGTAGGCTGAGAAACATGGGTTCATATACATGAACAATACCGACTAAATAACATGAGTATACTAAATGAGAATACATGTATGAATACGTAAACTGTAATAGAAATCATGATAATATTGGATACTGAGTTTTGAATATTATTAACTGATAATCTGAGTTTACTGATACTGTACTACTGATAACTGAGTGACTGTATCTGACAGTCTTGATTTTTTGGAATAGTGCAGAGTTTCGTACTGAACTGAGTGACTATATCTGATAGTCTTAAATATATAAAACTGAATTGAGTTCTATACTGAGACTAAATCTGAAATTGAGACTGTGGGAGGTAATCATCTAACCGACATGCCTCTTTCTAAATTGATTGGGGACCAACCTGTAACCCTAGTTGGAAGGGTGTCAATACCATGCCACGGGTAAAGACAAGTTGTGAGTTAACCCTCTCTGACAGAAAGCTCTTTCGTCAACCCTTGCTGGAAGAAAAACTCGTATGAGATGTATCAACCCGAATTTGGCAGGAAGATATCTCAACCTACACTGGTTACATAGTTTTATGATACAGGGATTGCTACAAAGGGTCAAACCCTATGCTGGCAGGAATGCCCCCATCCCTAAGTTCACTCGGTGCTGAATCCTACTCCCAACTGAAAGACACTAAATTGATTTCTAAACTGTTCTAGGCCTAACTGAACTGTTATTGATTGTGTTGTCTAACTGAAATGGATTGAGTTCACTAAGTACTGAACTGATTACTGACTGAAT
Source organism: Capsicum pubescens (assembly GCA_030864215.1). Classification (NCBI taxonomy): domain Eukaryota; kingdom Viridiplantae; phylum Streptophyta; class Magnoliopsida; order Solanales; family Solanaceae; genus Capsicum; species Capsicum pubescens. The sequence continues at coordinate 18,710,929 of CM061541.1, read as the reverse complement.
TCTATGAACTGGCTGAGTTTACTGAGTTCTAGACTGACTACTACTGGATTTTGAACTGAATACTACTGAGTTCTGAACTGAAGGATGAATTGAGACTGATTACTGAGTACTACTGAAACTATTCTATAACTACTATAGCTCTAGGTAAACAACTAAGTTTTTGGGTATTGAATACCCCCAGGACTCGATAGCATGAACATAAATCATAGCATAAACTTGAAAAGCATAACCATGTGCACTTGATTATAACTCATTCATGGAGATATTTTATCAAACACTTGCATGATATAACTTGCACATAATCTAGCATGACATAATTTTTTCCCCTCTTTCTATTTCACATGAGCAATTCATCAAACACTTGGAGAATATAATCCATGCACATGACACTAAATAACATATAGGCATCATAATTCAAATCCCAATTTACAATTTCAAGGATTTAATATGGATTCACTTGATTCTATACATATATAAAATAACTCCACATGAATCTTGTAACAAACACGGATTAGAAACCTAATTAATCATTATAATCATGAATATAATCAAACCCAACATTAAATTCATGGAATCAATACACTTGAAGTTTTAAAAATAGTTTCTTGGACTCCAAGGGTGGAAGGGACCCTTGGATGAATACTTGACATACCTTAATGCTTGAATTCTGAAAGATTTCTGGGGAGTTCTTGAGTTTGAATTTAAATCTCCTAGGGTTTGTTCTTGAGAGCAATTTGTGAAGAATAAGTGAATTTTGCTCTTAGTAGGGTTTAATTTTATATTTTGGGGATGATAAGTGTGGAAAAAAGACCTAAATACCCCTGCGGATGCGGTTTTTTAATTACTAAAAACTGGTTTAGCGATGCACAGACCGACCCACTGCATCATTAGAATCAATGTGATGGCCAACGCGTCGCATCAGTTCATTGGAATTCGCACTGGGAGCTAGAGAAAAATATTCATCAATGCGATAGGTGATGCGACACACCTAGATCGCGTCGATCCACTGGTTTGGACTTCCAAACATTCTTCAAATGAAGTCCAAAAAATTCAAAACTTGTCCGAAAACACCCACTGACATTCCTGATCATGATTCAACCTAAAAATCATTACTTTAAGGTCATGAGGGTCGTGAAATAGAGTCACCAACTTATGAAGGCTAAAATAACACTAAGTATGAATACTTAACTAAAAGTTTCTAAGTTTGGGACCCCTTAACAAGCTTTAAAGAACTGAGTTAAGCTTAGGATTTTGCGGGGTCTTACAATATCTCCCCCTTGGGAACATTTATCCTCAAATGAGACTGATTAAGATGGGAGAACTGATAATCTTAAAGTACATACTGGATATGCATAACTGAACCATGATTTCATGGATGACACTACTAATATACTGAATTATCACACTGAATATGTAACATGCATATCTGATGCATGGCTGAATCCTGAAAGCATAACATATGACTGAGTTATTTCATAAAGATACGCATGATATGAGAAATTTATGCAACTGGACTGATATTGAACTCACGAAATAGATCTGAACATGGGACTGATTAAATTTAAGGAAAACTATTACCTTGAGCTGAGTCTGAGTTTGCGAAGAAGAGGTGAGGTTACTTGGTTTGCATATCTTCTTTTACTTCCTAAGTAGCTCTCTCAGCAAAATGATTCTGCCAAAGAACTTTGACTAGAGGGACTTCTTTGTTCCCCAGTCTGCAAATCGGATAGTCAAGGATTTCACTAGGACCTCTTCGTAAGAGAGACTATTTTGAATATCTAGGCCCTCAAGAGGAACTACAACTGCTGGGTCTCCTATGCACTTCTTAAGTAAGGAGACATGGAACACTGGGTGCACTGAAGCTAAGTCTGAAGGCAACTCAAGCTCGTAAGCTTCCTTTTCGAAACAGCTGAGGATTCGTTAAGCACCGACATATCAGGGACTAAGCTTCTCCTTCTTGCCAAATCACTTCACTCCTTTCATAGGAGAGATTTTCAAATACATATAATCACCAATCTCAAACTCAAGATCCCTTCTACATATATCTGTGTACAATTTTTGTTGGCTCTGAGCTGTCTTAAGCCTTTTCCTAATCAACTGAACTTTTTCTATGGTGTCAAACACCAAGTTAGGTCCTACCACTGTGGCCTTACCCACTTCAAACCAACCAATGGGAGACCTACATCTCCTCCCATAGAGCACCTCAAATGGATCTATCTGAATGCTGGAATAATAGCTTTTGTTATATGCAAACTCAATCAAAGGCAAGTGGTCATCCCAACTACCTTTAAAGTCCATCGCACACGCTCGCAACATATCCTCTAAAGTCTAAATGGTCCTTTCTGCTTGACCATCTATTTGAGGGTGAAAGGTTGTACTAAGATGAACTTGGGTACCAAGACCCTTTTGGAAGGCTTTCCATAAATAAAAGGTGAACTGCGTTCCCCTATTTGAGATAATGGATAACGAAACTCCGTACAATCTGACCAACTCTCTAACATAGAATTTGGCATAGTCCTCGGCTAAAAAAGAGGTATAGACTGGTAGGAAATGAGTTGATTTGGTCATCCTATCTAAAATGACCCATACTAAATTATGCTGATGTCGAGTGCGAGGCAAACCTATCATAAAATCCATGTTCACCTCTTCCCACTTCCAAGTGGGAATACTGAACTCCTGCATAGAACCACTAGATTTTTTATAACCTGCTGACATGTCGGGCACTTAGCTACAAACTCTGAAATATCTCTCTTCATCCCACTCCACTAATAGATCTCTCATAAATCACGGTACATCTTAGTGGCCCCTGGATAAATAGAGTAATGCGCACCATGCTCTTCTGCAAGAATCCACTGTCTTAGGTCATCTACACCCGGCACACATAGCTGACCCTGACAACGCTACACACCATCTCCCCCTTGGGATAAAACCTCTACCTTCTGATCTTTGACTGATTCTTGACTTAACTAGGTTGGGATCCCTATACTGCTTTTCCTTCACCTTGGAAACCAAGGGTGATTCTGAACTACTCTGCACCCATACATTACCTTCTACTGAATCGACTAAACGAACACCTAGTCGGGCAAGATGATGAACTTTTTGAGTTAACTAATTCTTACCATCCTCCACATGAGCAGCACTACCTATAGATATCCTACTAAGAGCATCAACCACTATATTGGCCTTACCCGGATAAAACAAGACACTCATGCTGTAGTCCTTCAACAACTCCAATGACCTTCTCTGATGAAGGTTTAGGTCTTTCTAAAAGAAAACATACTGAAGTCTCTAAGGGTATGTGAACACATCAATGTGCACTCCATACAAATAGTGCCTCCAAATATGTAAGGCAAAAACTATGGTTGCTAACTCAAGATCATGAGTGTGATAGTTCTATTCATGGGGTTTGAGTTGTCTAGAGGCGTAGGCTATGACCTTACCTCTCTGCATCAAAACACACCCCAAACCAACCCTAGAAGTATCACAATATACCATAAATCCATCTGAATCATCTGGTATAGTCAAAATTGGGGCTGTAGTGAGTCGAGTCTTCAACTCTTGAAAATACTTCTCACAAGAATCTGACCACTGGAATTTGATTTTCTTCTGAGTTAATCTAGACATAGGGGATGCAATAGACGAAAACCCCTCAACAAACCATCGGTAATAGCCAGCCAAACCCAAGAAACTCTTGATATCTGATGGAAAGATGGGTTTGGGCCAGTTTCTCACTGCTTCAGTCTTTTGCGGATCAAATCTAATGCCATCACCAAAAATCATATGGCCGAGGAAAGCTACCGACCTTAGCCAAAATTCGCACTTACTAAATTTGGCAAATAGTTAATGGTTTTTGAGAGTCTACAATACTATTCTGAGAAGGTCTGCATGATCATGCTCACTGTGGGAGTAGACAAGAATGTCATCTATGAAGACTATGATGAACATGTCCAAGTACTACTTGAACACCCGATTCATCAAGTCCATGAAAGCTGCTGGGGCATTAGTAATACCAAATGATATGACTAAGAATTTAAAGTGACCATACCAAGCTCTGAAAGCTAGTTTTGGAATATCACATTCCCTGACTCTGAGCTAATGATAACCTGATCTAAGGTCTATCTTAGAGAAGTAACTGGCCCCTTGAAGTTTGTCAAACACATCATCAATTCTAGGAAGTGGATACTTGTTCATGATCGTGACTTTATTTAGCTGACGGTAGTCTATACACATTGTGAGAGAATCATCTTTCTTATGCACGAATAGAACTGGGGCACCCCACGGGGACACACTAGGTCTGATGAGTCCCTTATCTAGGAGATCCTTCAACTATTCTTTTAATTCTCTAAGTTTTGCTGAAACCATTCTGTATGGAATAATAGAGATGGGCTGAGTATCTGGAAGAAGGGCAATTTCCCTTTTGAGAGGAACTCCGGGAAGATCTTTGGAGAATTCACAATCTACTAACACTGATTCAAGATTAGGGGTTTCTAAAATAGAGTCTTGGACTTGAACGAGATGGTAGACACATCCCTTAGATATCATTTTCCTTGCCCTAAGGTAGGAAATAAGTTGACACCTAAGTGCTGAAGTACTACCTCTTCACTTTAGGATGGGCTTATTCGGAAACTAAAACTGGATGATTCTATTTCTACAGTCGACTGAGGCATAACAGGAATGAAACTAATCCATGTCGAGAATGACATAAAAATTGGTCATCTCTAATTCGACTAAGTCTGCTGATGTGACTTTCTGAGATACCATAACCGGACAGTTCCTGTATACCCGCCGGGCTATGACAGATTTACCCATTGAGGTAGAGACTGAGAAAGGCTCTGCTAGAGTTTCAAAACTGACTTTGAAGTCAACAGCTATATAAAGAGTAACAAAGGAGAAAAAATCTCCTGGGTCTATCAAAGAATAAATATGTAAATGATAAACTTGTAATGTACCAGTGACCATATCAAGAGAACTTTCCTGACCCTATCGGGACTGAAGTGCATAGAGTCTATTTAGGCATTGCCCACTAGTGGTACTGGAAGCGGCACCCTACTGATTCGGGTGACCAGACTGAGATGGGGGACGATTATGCTGACTCTGCAAATCCACCTAAGGACACTGTCTAACTCTGTGGACTGGCTTACCATATCCAAAACATATGTCACTGCCAGCACTTCAGACACCCTAATGGTTTCTGCCACACTTCTAGCAGAGAGGATTTATTTGGGCACTACTAATACTACCCTTAGGTTTAGGTCCTGCCGCCCTGTCTCTATTGCCGTCTCTAAATTTTGACACTGGAGCACTGGATGAGGATGGAGATGGAACTGAGGGTTTCAGGTGGAACTGAGAATGATTAACACCCTCTGACTTAGGTTAGGTGAAACTGAAGCTACCTGTTCTAGATCTTTTGTTCTCCTTCTCCCTCTCCTTATTCTTAGCTCCTTCTATCTGCTGAGCATGGACCATGAGCCTAGATATATCCATCTCCTTGATCAACATTGCGGTCCTATACTCCTTGACCATACTACTAGACATACCAGACACAAACTTACTTATTTTAGATATATTATCTGCCACCACATAGGGGCATATCTAGCTAACTGAGTAAACTTAAAAGAATACTCTTGTACCGTCATGTTGTCCTATTTTAGATCTATAAACTCCAAAACCTTTGCTTTCCTCAACTCCAGCGGGAAGAACCTATCCAAAAAATCAACAGTAAACTCCTCCCATTCTATGGGCCCTGCACCTGCATCCCTCTCTGTTTTTCACTATTTGAACCATGAGTGAGCCAAATCTTGCAACTAATATACAAAAACTCAACACTCTCACTAGCTATCACCCCCATAATATTTGTAACCTTCTATACCTGATCAAGAAATTCCTTTGGGTCCTCATCTGACTTTGACCTAATAAAAGATGGAGGATTCATTCGAGTGAAGTCCCATATCCTGGCTGTAGTAGTATTGGCCACTGGGTTGGCCGGAACGACAGCTGGGCGTTTATTTTTTGCTATCACAGAATAAGCTAGGGTAGTGAAAGCTGCTCTGAATTTAGCATGGGAGACATGTTCGTCCAGGGGATCTGGATGGACAGGCTGAGGTGCTGGCTGGTCTCCTGTTCCTCTTCCCTTAGTCCTCTTTGGAGGCATATTCTATAAATGGGAGGATAAAGGATTAGACTGAGAGTTCAACTAGAGCTCATGCTCACTCACACGACATGAATACTGAAAGAAGGAAAACCTTTCCTAAACATCTAATAACCTTGTGCCCATAAGTGTGGTGCGCTACACATCCATGTACAAGACTCTACAAGATGCGGTTTTCAGATTTCCTAGGACTCTACTGAACCTTAGCTTCTAATACCAAGTTTGTAACACCCCAAGTCTATACCCCGGATACTGCACGGTGCTCATACTCCCAAAGGACCACAAGCAAACCCATGACTAGTACCTGCTATAATAACAGAATAAAAATACTGTAATTATACAGAAATTAGGTAGAAATCTACCATAAGGTTCAAATCTAAAATAATATTGAATACGGTACATCAATACCAAAACTGAACATGTATCTATAAATACTCTAGTCTGAGAAAGTCTCTACTGTCTGAACATGGAGTTGATGGGACAAGCCCCCAAATAACTCCGACTACTGAAACTGATAAACTGAGATACTAAAATAATAATCATGTCCTCAAACTATGAGGACTCACCACTAACACTGCTACTAAAAATTCTGGGCTGCTAAGTGCGATCGGGAGCCCGTGCGTCTGAACCTATGATATAAGACATCATAGCGCAAAACAAAAGCATGCGTCAGTACTTTGAATGTACTGGTATGTTAAGTGAGGTAGGATGAGAAGCATGGGTTCATATACATGAATACCGACTGAATGACATGAGTATACTGAATGAGAGTACATGCATAAATACATAAAATATAATAGAAATCATGATAATACTGGATACTGAGTTTTGAATATTATTAACTAATAATCTGAGTTTACTAATATTGTACTATTGATAACTGAGTGACTTTATCTGATAGTCTTGATTCTGTAAAATAGTGTTGAGTTCCGTAGTGAACTGAGTGACCGTATCTAACAGTCCTGAATCTGTAGAACTGAACTGAGTTCTATGCTGAGACTGAATCTGAAATTAATATTGTGGGAGGTAATCATCTAACTGTCATGCCCCTTTTTGAATTGATTGGGTTCCAACATATAACCCCAATTAGAAGGGTGTCAGTACCGCACCATGGGTAAAGATAATTTGTGAGTTAACCCTCTCTGATAGGAAGCTCTTTCGTCAACCCTTACTGGCAGGAAAACTCATATGAGATATATCAACCTTAATTTGGCAGGAAGATATCTCAACCTACGCTGGCTATGGAGTTCTATAACGTAGGGATTGTTACTAAGGGTCAAACCCTATGCTAGAAGGAATGGCCCCATCCCTGGGTTCGCTCGGTGCTGAATCCTACTGTAGCCCTACAGAAAGACACTGAATTGATTTCTAAATTGTTCTAGGCCTGACTGAACTGTTACTGATCGTGCTGTCTAACTAAACTAGATTGAGTTTACTGAGTACTAAACTGATTACTAACTGAATTCTGTGAACAAGCTGAGTTTACTGAGTTCTGGACTGACTACTACTGGATTCTGAACTGAATACTACGGAGTTCTGAACTAAAGGCTGAATTGAGACTGATTACTGAGTACAACTGAAACTATTCTATAACTACTATAGCTCTAGGTAAACAACTAAGTTTTCGGGTATTGAATACCTCCAGGACTCGATAGCATGAACATAAATCATAGCATAAACTTGAAAAGCATAACCATGTGGACTTGATCATAACTCATTCATGGATACATTTTATCAAACACTTTCATGATATAACTTGCACATAAGCTAGCATGACATGATTTTTTCCCTCCTTCTATTTCACATGAGCAATTCATCAAACACTTGGAGAATATAATCCATGCACATGACACTAAATAACATATAGGCATCATAATTCAAATCTCCATTTACAATTTCAAGGGTTTAACATGGATTTACTTGATTCTATACATATATCAAATAACTCCACATGAATCTTGTAACAAACATGGATTATAAACTCAATTAATCATTATAATCATGAATATAATCAAACCCAACATGAAATTCATGGAATCAATACACTTGAAGTTTTAAAAATAGTTTCTTGGATTCCAAGGGCGAAAGGGACCCTTGGATGAACACTTGACATACCTTAATGCTTGAATTCTGAAAGATTGCTGGGGAGTTCTTGAGTCTTGAGTTTGAATTTAAATCTCCTAGGTTTTGTTCTTGAGAGCAATGTGTGAAGAATGAGTGAATTTTTCTCTTAGAAGGGTTTAATTTTGTGTTTTGGGAGCTGCTAAGTGTGGGAAAAAGACCCACATATCCCTGAGGATGCGGCTTTTTAATTATTGAAAACTGGTTTAGCCACGCGCATACCGACGTACCACATCATTGGAATTGATGCGATGGCCAACGCATAGTGTCGAGTCACTAGAATTTGCACTAGGAACTGGAGGAAAATATTCATCGACGCGATAGGCGATGCAGCGCATCTAGATCGCGTCAATCCACTGGTTTGGACTTCCAAATGTTCTTCAAACGAAGTCTGAAAATTTTGAAACTTTTCCGGAAACATCCACTAACATTCCTAATCATTATTCAACCTAAAAATCATTAATTTAAAGTCATGAGGGTCATGAAATAGAGTCGCCAACTTATAAAGTCTAAAATAACACTATGTCTAAATACTTAGCTAAAATTTTCTAAGTCTGGGACCCTTTAACAAGCTTTAAAGGACTAAGTTAAGCTTAGGATTTTTTCGAGGTCTTATAGGATATTAGTGCATTAAATCACAATTATGTCTCATCTGCTCATTTGAGACAAGGTAATGTGCACTAAAACTGAGTGCGAATGAGTGCCAAAATCACCACTCATTAATAAGTCTCCAGATTGCATCAACCACCTTATCGGAGAAACCCATTCTTTTGAGAACTTTTATCGAAAAATACCACAAAATTATATCATATGCCTTAACCATGTTCAATTTCAACACAACATTAGAGGGTTTTCCTTTTTCCCTATATGAAAAATTTATTCTCGTGCCAGAAACACATTTTCTACCATACTTCTCCCTTGACAAAGCCTGATTGATTAGGAGATATCTAGACAAAATGACTTCTAACCTATCATGAAGAATTCTGGAATGAATCTTAGTCACAAAATTACAAAAACTAATGGGTCTCAGATTCGAAAAGGAGAGTGCTTTCCTTTTTGGGAATGAGAACCAGGTTAGTATGTGTGACTGATTCTGGAAGGGTATTTATTACCTTCAAAGAAAAAACCACCATTCTAACAATATCATTTCCAACTTATCCCAATAAGGATGATTGAAACTTCCTGATAATACATCCCTGCACTGTCAGCATTAAGGCTGAAAATAAATTTTTAAATTTCAGCATCATCTGGTATAGTCTCCAACATTTCATTATCCTCTTCTACAACCATCTCCGGAATGAAATTAAGGAGAGGTAACTCTGTGGCATTTTTCTCCTAGATAAACTGCTTTTGATAAAAATCAACATCCTCATTTGCAATAAGATTATCATATTCTAACCAACAGGTTTGTTGGTCTTTAATTTCTGGATACCTTTGACCTTGCTATTTCTCCTTTCTTTCACAATGCTATGAAAGAATCTTGTATTCCTATCTCCACTTTCAAACCAATTGTATCCAGCCTTTTGTTTCCAAAAACTTTCTTCTACATGAAGAGAATGGGATGGTAATGCAAAAGGCAAAGGTTGAATGAGGTACTCAGAAGTTTATTATATAAAAAAAAGTATTATTAAAGTTGACAATTTTTTTATAGTTTATTAATATCAATACATCTAAGTTAATTTCTTAAAAAATACAGTTAACTGGAAAGCCAAATTTACAACACTTAAAAAGACATCATCAAAACACTTAAAAACTATAAATATTTTATGCAAAAGTATTTATTCTTAAGGCAAGATATTTAATATTAATTTAAAATTTTGGTCATAACAAGTTGAATTATTTTTAGTTAATTGACACCACAATCATGTATTATTTTGGATGCCAAAAGTTTAACTTTCCAATAATTATTTAATAATGCTCCCCACCCTGAAACGGACCTCGCACAATGCCCATTTGCTACTTGGGTAGAAGGCAATAAAGTTCACCTCATGAGATCACAACACAACATAGTGGACTAGCTGAAATATTTTTTCGAGTTAGTTTATAAATTTTAATGATACAAATACAATTTTGTGATTTATCAATATAAAAATAATTTTGTGAACTATGAAAAATATCACTAATCTTTCTTCAATTTGTATTTTTTTCCTTCAAGAAAATCCATGTTAATATATTTATTCATTTATTTTAAGGATTAAAATGAGAATTTATTAATAATTAAGTGAAATCAAATAAAACATGTACTTTATTCATTTCTCCTTCAATAGTAACGACTTTTCAGAACCAGAACTCAGAATAAAAATGGATTACAAAGATTCTTCTCATTTTTATGTTCCACATAGGCCAATGTTTACAAACGATTCTTTTATGTAAAAGGGTGAGTTTTAATTTATTTTCATAGATGGTTGCATTTTATAGTCAAAAGTGAGTAGAAAAATAGGTTATAAGTTATTTTTCAAATTGAAATATAACTTCAAATTAAATCTGTAATATTTATGATAAAATATTATTTTTAGATAAAGTAGATAAATTTTATGTCCAAATGGGTCCTAAATATACTCTTTATTTATATATAAAAAGTTAAAACTAGAATTTATTAATAATTGATAAATAAGAATTAAAATGAAGCAAGTGAATGCGTTAAATGAAAACATGTAAAATGTTTCTCAACAGTCACATGTAAGGTGTTTCTCAATAGTCATGACTTTTCTATATGAACAAAAACATGTAAAGTGTGAGCTATTGTTGAATCCTATGGTACACAACAAATTCTATATAAACAAATTTTCTCTTTATTTCTTCCGCAAAAAAAGAGTGCGTTTTGAAACTAATCTTTCAATATTTTTTTTAACCATTTCTTTCTTTCTTTCTAGATTCTTCTCTTTTTTTTTGTTCTAGTGATTCTAATGATGAATTCTTCTCTAAACTTTATTTAAGTTCCGTTAAACCATGGAGTTGTCACAATTCGAATGGGGTCCTGGCCGTGATACACACTCGAAGCCAACCAAGGCTTCGTTTAGGTGGTTTGATATTCCCGGTTGGATGGTTGTTGAAGTGGTGAGCCCTCCAACCTTTGGAAGGCCTGGTCTCATTTAGTTATCATTTTCGATTCCAATAATTTTGGTTTTCTTTTGACATAATTGGGATCATGTCCCGACTTGATTGATATTCTTTAGATTAGAGGATTTGTGGACAGTGTTGGGTTATTATTTTGTGGATTGGGTTTTGAGTCTCAGGCTTAAATCTTTTGGTTACTGAATTTCTTTTATTCTATTGTTTAGCTTTCACAAGTTTATTATTATTATTATCATGCTCTTGAGGTAAAACTAATAAGGAGGTCATCTCCAGCATTAGTTGGCTTGGGATGTCCGGCACGATCAGGGCCCCCTTTCGGATTGTGACAACTCCATGCTTTAACGAAAGTTAAATGAAGTTTAAAGAAAAATTCACCACTAGAATCACAAAAAAAAAAAGAAGAGAAGAATCTAGAAAGAAAGAAGGAAAGAAATGGTTGAGAAAAATCTAGAAAGAATAACATGAAAACTCACTCTTTTTTTGGGCAGAAGAAATAAAGAGAAAATTTGTTTATGTAGAATCTGTTGTATATCATAGGATTTAACAATCACTCACACTTTAATGTTTTTGTTTATATAGAAAAGTCATGATTATTTAGAAACACATTACATGTGATAGTTGAGGAACACGTTACATGTTTTTGTTTAATGCATTCACTTGTTTCATTTTAATTATTATTTATTAAGTATTAATAAATTCTAATTTTAGCTCTTTATATATGAATAAGTATATTTAGGACCCATTTGGGCATAAAAATTATCTACTTTATTTAAAAATTAATGTTTTACCATAAATATTTCAGATCTTATTTGAAGTTATATTTCAATTTGAAAAATAACTTATAACCTATTTTTCTACTCACTTTTGACTGTCAAATGTGACCAGCTATGAAAACAAATTAAAACTCACCCTTTTACGCAAAAGAATCCTATGTAAGCATTGGTCTATGTGGAGCATAAGAAAGAGAAGAATCTTTACAATTCATTTTTATTCTAAGTTTTGCTTATGAAAAGTCGTGACTATTGAGGCAGAAATGAATAAAGTACATGTTTTATTTGATTTCACTCAATTATTAATAATTTTTCATTTTAGTCCTTAAAATATATGAATAAATATATTAACATGGATTTTCTTGAAGAATAAAATACAAATTGAAGAAAAATTAGTGTTAACTTTCATGGTTCATAAAATTATTTTTGTATTGGTAAATCACAAAATTATATTTGTATCATTAAAATTTATAAACTAAGCCATAAAAATGTTTCAGCTACTCCACTATGTTTGTTGTGATCTCATGAGGTGAACTTTATTGCCTTCTACACAAGTAGCAAATGGGCATTGTGCCAGGTTGGTTTTGTTGAGTTCGAAATTGAGAGGGCGTCATGCGGAAGCTTAAAGTTTGCAAACTATGATGACGATAATTCAGATGACACAATATAAACTAAAAATATAATATTATTGATATTATTTGGTCAACTGGCCTATATATAAAAACTAATATTAAAGAAAAACATAAAACTATTGGGAGAAAATCTCCCCATAAACAAGACTCTTTGATGACTATATGGTGGATGCTATTGTGTTGTGGTCAGAGAAGGATATCCTCTATTTACATAGGTACAAAATTTTTCTCCAAGAAAGAGGTTAGCCAAATATGAAAGAGAATAATATTTTCCTTTTAGGAAAAGTAAAAGTAATTATGATAATAATTATATTTTCGTTTCGAGAAAAGTAAAACTTAAATTGGTAAGAAAATCAGGACAAAAACCCTAACAAATCTCTCCTTTTTGACTTGATTTTCTGATAAAATATTCCGATCTTCCTTCTTCACACGATCGTCATATATCACTACTACGTACCATGATTAAAAGTTGATATGGATTAAAAATTAAAGCCCTATTGTAAGACCCTGTAAATTCTTAGCCCATTTCAGTCCTATATAGCATGCCAAAAGAGATCCCAAACCTATATCTATAGGTCATCTCGAGTGAGTTTAGGAAAATTTTCGGACATCGTTTGAGACATGTTTGGATGACCAAAATAGTGAGCCAACGTGATCAGGACACGTCGTGTTAGCTATCACGTTGTCACCATCGACGCGTCGGGTTGATCGACGTAGAGAGTTGCTTGTCGCGTCACTGGCCACTTTTTTTTTGTATTAAATTATGGGTTGTGGGGACAATTAAGTCATTTTTCCCTTACATTATTCAGCCATAACACAAAATTAAGACTCCCAAAAGGCAAATTCACTCATTATTTCATTAAATTATCTCAAAAGAAAACCCTAGGTTCATCAACTTCAAGTCCAAGTCTCAATAATTCACCAACAATTCTCCCGAATTCAACTACTCAGGTATGTTAGATGTTTATCCATAGACCCTTTTCACCCATGGAGTTCAAATACCCAAATTTTAAAATTTAAAGTTATGGATTATACAAGTTATTGTGATTTTAACTATGAATCCCCAAGAATTTTGATTCTATATCATGTTTCCATGAAATTATTATTGTTATTAAACAATATATATTTTTAATGATGTTTTTCACTGATTTAAGCCTTATTTTGGGGATTTAGTATCAAATCATGCTACTATAGTTGCTTTAAAATAAAACTATTTTCATGTTTAAGTCATGCATTGCAAGTGTTTGATGTTATGCCTCAAAGAGTGTGTTTTGAATAAATTCTTACATAACATATATTTAAAGTGTCGTAAGATCTTGCTATCATTGATATCGAGTTCTGTAACGCCCCAAAATTTAATTTTCGAGATGCCACATGGTGCTCCGAACTACAAGTAGTCCTGAGCTAACCCTGACTGCTTTTCTACTAAATTTGAATCTCAACATAGGGGAAATATGAATATGAAAACATATAAATGCTAAGATCTTATGTGAAACATACTAATCTCACAAGTCTTGGTAGAACAATACTAAAAAAATTGGATTACTGAATCAAAAGTCTAAAACTGAATCTAGTAGTCCGACAAGCCTCTACCGACTGAGTCTAGAGAGTCACTAGGACAGGTCCCAGCTGACTCAAACTGTCTAAAATGATTAATGAAACATGTACTAATAAACTGGAAATTTGAATAGCTAAGTCCTCAAACTATGAGGACTCACCAACTGTAGAGATGTAGATGAGATTCTTGAAAATCACTCACGCCGCTGAGACTGATCACCTTAACCTATATTATAAGACAATTTAGCACCTAGACATATATGTGGATCAGTACTTTGATTATGTACTGAGTATATAGGGTGAATGCAATAAGTAAACAATATCATCACAATTTATAAAATCATACATGCTAAATGTAAATGACTCACTTAGTCTTGAGTAATCTGAAAAATTGAACATCATAATTCATGAACAATAAAGCATATAATATAAATCTTATGAGCCATTACATTCAGTTCTAAAATCTATTCTTTCTGAAAGCTACTACATTATCTTGTCAACATGTGAGGGAAATAAATCATCTCAAGGCATTAAGAATCTTAAAAACTATATCTTCTAAAACATGTGCTTTTATCTTAAGGCTTTAAACCAATAGACTATTTAAGAGTAGGAAACATCTTTTGGGAGGTTCTTCTAATAGACATAAACCATGTGAGCATTCATGGAGTCTAACGTATTACCCACATTGGGGAAAGCTTTTCTACTCTTGCCATCGGAATAGAACTTCTTATCTTAAGTGATCACAATCTTAGTCATCCACGTGGAAGTGGGAATAATCTTAATCCTACGGTGGCACATAGTTCTGGGGCATGAAACCTTGGTAACATACCCATCTCGATGCTAAATACTACTCTCATTCTTATGCTCAGGAGCTGATATGGGACAAATGGCCATCTTATCTTTCGATGACATCTTTAGAGGCCAACACATAGAGGCTCAAGACTTGGTCACCTCGAGGATACGAGAACATGCATGGAGGACCTATTTTGAGCATGTCATTAAACAAACCCGTATGTGAAAGATTGCGTGGAGGCTTACATTTGATGCCAATTCGAGACTACAAGTTTTGAAGCGTGACCCCATGGTTTTGGAGCATTGAAGAAGCACCCTTCATTATTGGTATTTTTGGGATTGCACATGTTAAAGAAATAACTCATGTCCTTCCCTTTCATTAAGGGTATTTTGGTCCATTATACTATGTAATAAACTAGGCTATATATAGTCTCTTATTAGGTCTTTTCTCTTTAGTTTATGAAAGATGAAAAATTGAAACACTTGAAATACTCTCTCTTGAGAGTAGACCACCTTAGTATAGTCTTAGTTAGGATTTGAAAAAGTCATCCTTAGTATAGGGATTGGAAAAGCCAATATTGTTCTTTGCTTGAAAACGGTGGATCTTGAGGTGAGTCGATTTCCTTGGCGGTCACCGTAAGAGTGTGGTTTTGATTATTAAATTTATTAGGGGTTGATTTTGAATATAATTGGTTCTTAATCTTGTAATAATCTTGGTCTCACTATCTATCTTTTCATTATTTTGCAAATCCGTGTGTTTTTGTATTTGTCATCTTGTATCCCTTTGTGTTGCTTATTCTTCTCACGTTTTGTGGACTGTTTTGGCACCTTAGTGGACTGATTTGTATCATTTGGTATCAAAGTCATCATTGATTTTTTTTCCACGAGATCAATCTTGGTTTTGTTCACTCAAAAAAAAATTTGTTGAAAAGCTGAAAAACTCAAAAATAGTAATCTGTCCACGTTTTTGTGTTTAGGCCGAAATTTGAAGCCTAGTTTTCTTTTGATTTTTGTGGTTTTTGTGTGTTCTAGTGTTATATATTTGTTTCCTAACATTATAAGAGGTTTCCAAGGTCGAAAATCTCACGAAAAGAAGTTATTCTATGGGTTTAGTGTCTTGGCCAAAGTGTTGTTGTTGTTTGGCCGAATTTGTGTCTAGATTTAGGTGTTGTTTTGATTGTCTTTGTTGTTTATTGTGTTGGTTTTATTTCTCTATAAAACTACTTAAGTCTAACCCAAGTTCTTGAGCAAAAAAAATTGCAAGTTGTTGTGGGAAGAATGGACGTTTTTTTTGTTGTTGTTGTTGAAGTTCTTGTGTTGTGTTGAAGAAGTCTAGTAAAATGTTGTTGTTTGATCCAAATTCAAAGGGAAGAGAGTGTGGAATCTTGTTAGTCTTGAAACAACTTTCAAGATATTACCAAAGAGGAAAAACAACAAAAGACCTCCTAAAAGTCTTCATACCAAAAGGGAGTAAGTTCATTTTTTTAGACAAGCCAAAACAGGAAAGGGGGACAAGACCTCCAAAAGGTTGTCTTTCCAAAAAGGTGAAAGTTGGTCAAGGTTTGAATTTTGAAAAAAAGAACTTAAAGTCTTATTTTTTAACCTACAAAAACCGAAATCCCCCCATCTTTGTGAAATTTGAACAACCAAAATTGTCGAATTTTTTTTTCAACTTCAACAATATTTTTTTGTCCATCGACCAATAGTCGAGTGCCACATCATCAATAGCTCAAGAACGTTGCAATTCCTAGTTTCACTTTTTTGATTCTATTGGTTTCCATTTTGTTAGTTCTCATACTAATTAGCATACTAGTAAATACCTACTAGATTGTAGATTATTTTTTGAGTATGTTTTCTTTCGTGTTAAGCGTTGTATTTTATGCTTTTCTCGTTTATAAGTCGTAGTATTTTCTTTGTTTCAAGTTCGTAAGTAAATTTTGTTTTTGTGTCTTGAGTCGATCAAACAAGAATCTATTCCGGCCGCCAAGTAGAATTGACATCCTATTGACTACTGGAGTATAAGCAACTTTCAATATTCACCGCTCCAATTGTGAGAATTACAAAGGTGGGTGTATACAAGTGTTGGTGAGGAGATTTTACTACTAATCTTGTTTGTTCATTGTGTAGGTACAAGGTGATATAAGAGAAATATGTCTTCGATAGCCGGGGATTATTGTGACTACAACATGGGAGACTATGATTGTAGTGAGCGGTTTTATGGCTACGAAATTGAGGGAGATTGCGGAGGCTATGAAAATAGCCATGATCAAAACTTGGGAAGATTTGATAGTTACTGATAAAAATAAGTCCACCAAGATGCCAAAGCAGTACACAAAACGTGAGAAGAACAAGCAACACAAAGGGATACAAGATGACAAATACAAAAACACACGGATTTGCAAAATAATGAAAGGATAGATAGTGAGAACAAGGTTATTACAAGATTAAGAACCAAGTATATTTCAACATTAACCCCTAATGAATGTAATAATCAAAACCACACTCTTACGGTGATTGCCAGGTAATCGACTCACCTCAAGATCCACCGTTTCCAAGCAAAGAACAATATTGGTTTTTCCAAGCCCTATACTAAGGAGGACTTTTCCAAGTCCTAACTAAGACTATAATAAGGTGGTATACTCTCAAGAGAGAGGATTTAAAGTGTTTCAATCTTTCATCTTTCATAAACTAAAGAGAAAATACCTAATAAGAGACTATATATAGCCTAGCTTATTACATAGTATAATGGACCAAAATACCCTTAATAAAAGGGGAGGTCGTGGGTTGTTTCTTTAACATGTGCAATACCCAAAATACCCTTAATGAAGGATGCTTCTTCAATGCTCCAAAACCATGGGGTCACTCTTCAAAACTTGTAGTCTCGAATTGGCATCAAATGTAAGCCCCCACGTAATCTTCCACACACGAGTTTGTTTAATGACATGCTCAAAATGGGTCCTCCATGCATGTTCTCGTATCCTCGAGGTGACCAAGTCTTGAGCCTCTATGTGTTGGCCTCTAAAGATGTCATCGAAAGATAAGATGGACATTTGTCCCATATTATCCTCCTCTTCTTGAAAAGAATTCGACCTCGAATTCAAACCTTGCAAAATCGAAGAGAGGACAAACAAAAACAAAATCCTCATGGCATGAGGGTTAGGATTAGCACAACAAATCTTCTCAACATGCCAAGGTTGCACATATTTGCAATATAACCAAGGATCCTTTGAATGAAATATTAAAAACTCAATGAAAGATGTACGAAGGATGTGGTTATGGGATTCACCAAGAGTGAAACTTTGCTTGTCATGTAGACCAAGCAACAATTTGGGTGCACCAATATCACCATTTCCATATTTGGCACCGGGGTCAAACGGGAAGAGTGGCCATAGACACGGGTCTAGACAATACTTCCTTTTCCCGTGGTCTCCACCCAAACTAAATGACATACTTTCTACAATAACATACATATCATCAAAATAAAATAGAGAGTAGAGAAAAGTATCACTCAAGTCGACTTCTACTAAGGCGCACTCATGTGTGTACTCACTACTAGTTTCCCAATCATCACCATGAGTAATCTCAACTATAAAGTCACACAAAGTAGAAGAAGGAGTAACTTCCAAGACTACACATTCCTTACCCTTAAGAGTACTCTCATTTTCCAAGAAGAGATTTTCATCTTTAGAAGGAATGTTGTCACACCATAGTGGGTTAACATATAGGCTATAGCCTCCATGGTAATCTATACCATCTTTTTCACCACTAGGCTCATTAGGAGTGTGTATATCACTTTCAAACAAGACATTATACCTAAAGAGTGCATGATCCAACCCATGGGCAGATTTGGAACAAGCAAGTTCCTCACTCTCTAAGAGATCAATATCAAGTTTCAAAGTGGTTTCAAGAACAAGATTGTCCAAAGAATAGCACTCGGGTTCACTCCCCTTTTGTTGACCAACTTTTTCAAATACTTCACTCACTTGAGTTGATTAATCACATCACACACATACTTAAGTGGTGGACAATTTCACAAATAGGTTGATCAATACCAATTACACAAGATGATGTACTTTCGTTCAACATATAGGCTTCAACACTAGGTGGACATAAATTGATCTTATAGGAAGAGTCAATTTGGTCATCAATAAGATCAATTAGTATATCCACACTCACAACATATACATCATCAACAAAAGGAAAAGAATCATTAAACTCACAAGTAAGTAAGCTACTACTCACACTCAATGGGCTACTAGCCACATAATAATCATTCACATGCACAAAAGTGTAAGAGTTAGCTATTTTACCTTGAAGTTCTTGAGTCGACTCTCCTTTTCCGTGTTGTGAAAGACCTCCACAAGCTTGGGAAGAAACATCACTTCGGCATTGCTCTCCTTCACTTGCCATGTCGGTACCTACAAAAATGTCCTTAGAAATAAAAGGACAAACAATGTTAGCTCGGTTTGGTGCCAATCCCCTCACTTCACTCCACACAACCTCTCCTTTTCCACTCTCAGATTACCACCTTGCACACCTTTACTCCTCTCAATATTTTGTCTCTCATAATTATTAGGATTGGAGTAAGTATTCACTTCTCTTTGTGGCTCAAGCAATATGTATGTCACAAGGTGATTTCCCCACTGATCTCTTACAACATTTGGCCAATTTTGCATATTTGGAACTCTATGTTGTGCAAACCAATTGGAACCTAAGCATACATGACCGTATGTCAATGTAAGAATATCGCACCATACCTCCTCCTGAAATTCAAATTGGGAGAAGACAACCTTGACCCTCTTGGTAACCTTAAACCCATCTAAGAAGTATAGAACAAGTAAAGGCTCACAAAATAACCCCAAGTAGTCAACCATGGATGGAACGATTTAGTTACTATAGTACCTATTATTTAACATAATGAGGCAACCCGGTATCCCATAAATGTTCACCTTTCCGGAGTGTACACTCCTTCTCGGATCAACATTGTAAAGGACACGAGTACCCCTCAATTTTGGAGATGCATACCCTCTTCTTCTCGTTAGACAACCTCCACTAAAGCTAGTATAACCATTCACACTATATCTACCTTGATAAAAAGTACTACAAGGTGGAGAATATGAATCTTCACACTCCTCACATGTACTCTCATCATAGCTCTCATAAGCTTTGTGAACGAAAGGATTATACCTAACACCAAATCTAGGTTCCGAGTGAGAAGTGTAAGACTCCTCACATGCCCCAATGTAAGACTCCTCACATTCCCCCTTAAAATCATAACTGATACGGGACAAATAGCCATCTTATCTTTCGATGACATCTTTAGAGGCCAAAAAATAGAGGCTCAAGACTTGGTCACCTCGAGGATACGAGAACATGCATGGAGGACCCATTTTGAGCATGTCATTAAACAAACCCGTGTGTGGAAGATTGCGTGGGGGCTTACATTTGATGCCAATTTGAGACTACAAGTTTTGAAGCGTGACCCCATGGTTTTGGAGCATTGAAGAAGCACCCTTCATTAAGGGTATTTTGGGGATTGCACATATTAAAGAAACAACCCATGACCTCCCCTTTCATTAAGGGTATTTTGGTCCATTATACTATGTAATAAGCTAGGCTATATATAGTCTCTTATTAGGTCTTTTCTCTTTAGTTTATGAAAGATGAAAGATTGAAACACTTGAAATCCTCT
Source organism: Capsicum pubescens (assembly GCA_030864215.1). NCBI lineage: Eukaryota > Viridiplantae > Streptophyta > Magnoliopsida > Solanales > Solanaceae > Capsicum > Capsicum pubescens. The sequence continues at coordinate 18,690,142 of CM061541.1, read as the reverse complement.
CTCTTGAGATTATACCACCTTAGTATAGTCTTAGTTAGGATTTGGAAAATTCATCCTTAGTATAGGGCTTGAAAAAGCCAATATTTTTCTTTGCTTGGAAACGGTGGATCTTGAGGTGAGTCGATTTCCTTGGCGATCACCGTAAGAGTGTGGTTTTGATTATTACATTCATTAGGGGTTAATGTTAAAATATACTTGGTTCTTAATCTTGTAATAATCTTGGTCTCACTATCTATCCTTTCATTATTTTGCAAATCCGTGTGTTTTTGTGTTTGTCATCTTGTATCCCTTTGTGTTGCTTGTTCTTCTCGCATTTTGTGGACTATTTTGGCACCTTGGTTGATTGATTTGTATCAGGATATTAAGAAATCCACTTCAAAAATAGCACAAGGGTTTAAAAGAAAACCAATTATGCTTTTCTTTCTTTAAATCTCAAGTCATATGAACAATGTGGATTCTTTATCTTACTTTAGGACCAAAAGGTCAAATCTTTATCATAAACCTGAGAATAATCTTATGATAGGGTGCTCATAACACAAACAATCTTGAAATAGCAATCTTTAATTAGGGCTTAGTGACCCATTGATGTTGGGCGTATTTATACATCTAAGCACCATAACTTACCCATGTTTTAGCTAAGTTTTGAGGATAAAATACATAATTCTTGCACTTTTAGTCTATTTTTAGTTAAGTGAGATGACCTATGTGATTAGCATACTTTTCAGGTACTAATGAGGAAGATTACAACACTTTGGGGACCTGTGGATAGTAGAGGAAACTTCACATAAAAGGAAAGCAGCTTTTGGACTGAATGTGATATATGGGAACTTTTTCCCGGGCAAACTCAATATTTTTAAATAGTTGAGGACTTAGTAGAAATTTATTAGAGGAGGATGTTATTAAAAGCCTGATGGCTGAATTTTTAGGATTATTCATTAATCTGTATTATTTTCAAAAAGAAAAAGAGGTTTAGCTGAGGGTGAGGGAGGAGAAGAACGTTTTCCCCTCTTGATTTCTCTATTTTTGTGGACACGAAGATCATCCTCTAGTTTTGGGTATGATGAACATTCTTATGGTTATTTCCTTTTGGTTCATGAGTAGCTAAGCTTATTTGTTAGGGTTATGGAAACCTTATAGTATACTCTCTATTGCTATGGGTTTTTGAATTTTTGATGTGTTGATCCACTTATATCATTTCTCTCTTTGTTATAATTGAATTCTCGTGGTTGAAAACATAGGAAATGTGCCATTATAGCAATAACTTGTTCGATAGAAAAGTTAATGTTTGAAAAAGAGAGTAGTGACAAGAAAATAGGGTTTCCAACCTCTATTTTACACGTTAATGCCTTAATAGGATTGATGACTTGGAGAGTTCGTATGATTGGTTGTACACTTTGAATTCGAGAGAACTAAAGTGAAGTAATCCTTGATGGTTGAGAAACACTTGGATTTAGAATTCGAATACATCTCTCTATAAGTGCATGCATGTATAAATCCTTAATACTCATAGTTAATAGAGAAGTAAAATTTAGAAGGTGGACATAACCCTAAATTGTCTTTCTCTGCAGTAAAATACTATTACACATATAATCTCATTGTTACACTGATAATATTATTGTGCACTTAAACTGAAACCCCCCTTTACTTTGGAACCTTTGATCAACAGTCTAATAATAATCGCAATACTTAGTGATCATAGTATTCCCTGTGGGATTCGACACCCAACCCAGTTGGGTTCTATATTTGACAGTGACTGCTTGCACTTTCTAACGAGAGTTGTAATTTGGGCATATCACCCATGCATCAATTTCCTGTTAAAACATCTTAATATTCATGCTTGGTAATGTAAACATTTATAAATCAACTTAAAATCTGAAAATTATTGCATTATTCATGAAAATATGAACATAATCATGTAATTCAACTTCTAAATCACTTGAAATCTCAAAATCTTGTAAGTAGCAATATTGGGTACAAACCCTAACTTCAATTTCATGGGAAATCACATAAAATTCAGTAAATTTACAATTAAAATAAGTTTTGGGTACAAGAACGAAAGGATTGTCCTTGTTCATAACCCCACATACCTCAATTGATGATCTTAGATGCTAAAACTTGAATCTTGGATCTCTATTGATGCTTTGGAGATGAATTCTTAGGGTTCTTGAATTGGGTATTCTTAATCTTGGATTACCTTGGAGAGTCTATGGAGAAATTGGGTTTCTTGGTGAAGGAGCTTTGATGATCTAGGGTTTGCTTTTGAGAGAAAGTGGATGAAATAGCATAAAATGCTTTGGAATATGTTAAATCTTGTGTTTTGGACAGATTGGAGGCTTGAGAATTGACCAAAATGCCTCCTTTAAACTTTTAAACGGAACTGAAAAACAAAATATTTTCCTATTTGGGTGGCCACCGCGATGCTCCACTATCGCGATGGCTCACTGAAAAGTGGACGAATGGGAAGTGGGCTTACATCGCGACGTTCTACAATCGCGGTGCCCTATAGTTTGCCATTTTGGCCACAAGCGCGATGCGCCAGTATCGCGAAGGCTCACTGGAATGGGACAATTGGAAAAATAGGCTTCTCCGTGACGCGGGGCTATCACAGAGGGCCACTGGAATTTGACAAATTTTGGATTTTGCCTTCTCCGTGATGCGCTTAGTGCCCAGGTGGCACACTGTCAACTTAAAAATGCCATAACTCCTTCACCGAGTGTCGAATTTGGGAGAATCTTATATCGTTGGAAAGATTATTAAATTTCTCACACAATGGGAGGTATAAATCTAAAAAATTCTACACGAAACAATTATTATTCATTTTGGAAGCTATCCCTTAACATTCTAGGGATGAATTTTAGCTAGAGAAGGTATGGGATATTACAAGTTCTGTGTGTTATGAATACCCAAAATTGGCTGTTTACCTAGACTCCAGTCGAAATAGAATAATTTTGTAGTATCCCAAACAGTAGCATTCAATCAGTTAATAGAATCAGTGTGAGTTCAGTCAAGCCTAGTACCGTCTAGTGATCAGTTCCAGTGTTGATTTAGTTGGGAGTAGTATTTAGCACCAAGAAAACCCAAGGATGGGGGCTCACCTGCCAGTTAAGGGTGGGACCTTTAATAGAAGTCCCTATATTCCATAACTACGTAGCCAGTATAGGTTGAGATGTTAACCTGCCAGTTGAGGGTTGATGTCATACAGGTACCTTCCAGTTGAGGGTAACCCTTAGTCCTTTGGGACAATATTTTAGTGGATCCATGCAACCATGTGTTAGTACCCGTGGCACGGTAATGACACCCTTCCAACTGGGGTCACATGTTGGACCCCAATTAGCTCATTTAGGCATGTCGGTTAGATGATAGCCACAATCTTAGTTTAGTATTTAGTATACTTTAGTTTAGTCTTGCATTGACCATAGCATATAGTTATCAGTTATTCAGTTATCAGATTTCAGTATTTCAGTTTACAGACTATTTTCAGAATCATGTTATATACATAGTCATGCATTCTCAGATTTTACAGCACTCACACATTTATATTAGTTATTCAGTTATCTTATGCTATTTAGTCAATTACTATTCATGTACATTAGACCATGCATATCAGCCTAACCTTACTTAGAATACCAGTACATTCAAAGTACTAACCGCATACTCGTTTCTTACACTATGATATCTCATATCATAGGTTCGGACGCTCAAGTTCCCGACCGCACTTAGACATCTCAGCACATCAATAGCAGTATTCGTGGTGAGTCCTCATATTTTGAGGACCAACTATATTTATTTTCATGCTTTCAAATCAGTAGTTAGTTTGAGTTAGTTGGGGCATGTCCCATCAACTCTTATTCAGTCAGTTTTAGGGGCTTTCAAACAGTCAGTCAGTTTTTCATTGTTTTATCAGTTTAAGATAGTTATTTTCCTACAGTTGTTTCTAGATTTATGATTCAAAAATATTTTAGAACTTAAAATTTTATGGCATAATCAGATATTCCACACATGTTATTTTGTTATTATTATTCAGTGCTCACATCAGGTACCAGCTCATGGGTTAGCTTGTGGTCACTTGTGACAGTAAGCACTGTATGGCATCCAGGGTGTACTCCTGAGGCATTATAAACTTGGTATCAGAGCCTAAGATTTTAAAGTGTCCTAGGGAGTCTGAAAGCCACATCAAGTAGAGTCTTGTGCATGGGTGTGTAGCGCGCCACACTTATTGACAAGAGGCTACGAGGTATTTTTAGGAAAAGTTCCTTTCTTTCAATATTCATAGCATGCGAGTGAGCATGATCTCAAATTAAACTCTCTATCTAATCTAACTTTTCCTTCCGATTGCAGAACATGCCTCCCAGAAAGACTAATGAAAGAAGAACTGGAAACCAGCCAACACCTCCACCCATTTAGGAAGATCCCCTGAATGATCACGTTTCTCGCACAGAATTCAAAGAAACATTCACCACTCTACCCCACTCTGTGGTAGCTCAGAATGTTTGGCCAGCTACTATATAGGCCGACCCAGTGGCCAATACTGTTGCAGCTAGAATTTAGGACTTCACTTGAATGAACCCTTCTTTATTTTGTGGGTCTAAGTCCGAAGAGGACCCACAAGAATTCCTTGACATGGTCTAAAATAGTAATAGATATTATGGGGGTAACTGCTTGTGAGAGTGCTGAGTTAGCTAGCTATTAGCTACAAGATGTATCCCATATATGGTTTAAGTAGTGGAAAGTAGATAGAGGCACAGATCCAGGGCCTATAGAATGGGAAGAGCTTTCTACTGCCTTTCTAGATAGGTTCTATCTATTGGAGTTGAGGGAGGCTAAGGTGTTAGATTTCATCAACCCGAAGCAAGGCAACATGAGTGTGAAAGAGTATTCCCTCAAGTTTACTCAGTTGGCTAGGTATGCTCCTCTTATGGTAGCTGATAGCAGGTCTAATATGAGCAAGTTTATGTTTGGTGTATCTGACAGTGTGGTCAAGGAGTGTAGGACTACAATACTGATTAAGGAGATAGACTTATCTAGGTTGATAGTCCATGCCCAATAGATTGAGGAACATAAAACTAAGAAGAAAGAGAGGGAGAATAAGATGGATAAAATAGGTAGCTTTAATTTTTCTCAGCCAAAGTCAAAGGGTGGTAATCGTCCATAATTTTGTCAAAACTCTTCAGTCCCAGCTCCGTCTTTAGCTAGTGTACCAGTGCTTAAATTTAGAAATAATAATAGGGATAGGGAGCTAGGCTCTAAGTCTCAGGGAGTATGAAAAGTGCTCAAACAAATCCTCTTTCCTAGAAATTTAGAAAAAACCATCAGGGTATTTGTAGAGCTGGTAGTGATGTATGTTTTGGGTGTGACAAGCCAGGCCACCAAGTCAGGGATTATCTAAAGAGTGGTTAGCAGGGCCAGTCCAGTCGTCTCTCAGTTCAGTCCGATCGCCTGCCTCAGCAGGGTGCCACTTCCAGTGCCACCAATGGGTAGCGCCTAAACAAGCTCTATGCACTTCAATCCCGACCGGATCAGGAGAGTTTTCCTGATGTGGTTATTGGTATGTTGCGAGTCTTTCATTTACATATTTATGCTTTGTTAGATCCTGGAGCTTCTCTGTCTTTTGTAACTCCTTACATAGACATCAATTTTAGAGCCATCCTCGAAATCCTAATAGAGCCTCTCTCAGTCTCTACCCTAGTGGGTAAGTTATAATAGCCCGGTGGGTATACATGAACTGTCCGGTTATGGTGTCTTAGAAAGTTACTTCAGCAGACCTTGTAGAGCTAGATATGATGAATTTTGACATCATTCTTGGCATGGATTGGCTTAATTCATGCTATGCTTCAGTTTATTGTAGGAGCATAATTGTCTATTTTCAGTTCCCAAATTAACCTTTTCTAGAATGAAGGGTAGTACCACAACACTTAAGGGTCAACTAATTTCATACCTTAGAGAGAGAAAAATAATATCCAAAGGGTGTGTCTATCATCTGGTGTGAGTCAAAGACATTAGTTCTAAGACACATAATCTTGAGTCAATTCCAGTCATAAGTGAATTTCTTGATATGTTTCCCAAAGATCTCCTCGGAGTTCCTCTCGAAAGGGAAATTGACTTTGGAATAGACCTTCTTCCTGATACTCATCCCATCTCTATTCCGCCGTATAGAATGACTCCAACTGAACTTAAAGAGTTGAAAGAATAGTAGAAAGAACACTTAGATAAAGGATTCATCAGGCCCAGCGTATCTCCTTGGGGTGCACCAATTTTATTCGTGCGAAAGAAAGATGGTTCTCTTAGAATGTGTATAGACTACCGTTAGTTAAACAAAGTTGCCATCAAGAATAAATATTCACTTTCTAGAATCGAAGACTTGTTCGAACAACTTCAGGGTACCCGTTACTTTTTTAAGATAGACCTCAGATCCGGCTATCATCAGCTCAGAGTAAGAGAATGTGATATTTAAAAAACAACTTTCAGAACTTGGTATGATCACTTCGAATTTCTAGTCATGCCATTTGGTCTTACGAATGCCCCAGAAGCTTTCATGGACTTGATGAACCACGTGTTCAAGCAGTACTTGGACATGTTCGTCATAGTCTTCATCGATGACATTCTTGTTTACTCTAGCAATAAAAATGATCATGCAAACCATCTTAAAATAGTATTACAGAAGCTCAGAGCCCATTAGTTGTTCTCTAAATTTAGTAAATGCAAATTTTGGGTAAGGTCAGTAGCTTTTCTTGATCACATAGGTTCCGGTGATGGCATTAGAGTTGATCCTCAAAAGACCGAAGTAGTGAAAAATTGGCCCAGACCTATCTCTCCGGCAGATATCAGGAGTTTCTTAGGTTTGGCTGGCTATTACCGATGGGTTTTGAAGGATTTTCATCTATTGCATCCCCCATGTCTAGATTGGCTCAGAAGAAAGTCAAGTTCCAGTGGTCAAATTCTTATGAGAAGAGTTTTCAGGAGTTGAAGACTCGACTCACTACAACCCTAGTTTGACTTTTCCCGATGGCTCAAATGGATTTGTTGTATACTATGATGCTTCCAGAGTTGTCTTGGGGTGTGATTTGATGAAGAAGGGTAAGGTCATAGCCTACGCCTCTAGACAGCTTAAGCCTCATGAAAAGAATTATCCCACCCATGATCTTGAACTAGCAGCGGTTGTGTTTGCCTTAAAAATTTGGAGGCACTGGGGTGCATGTTGAGATATTGACAGACCACAAAAGCTTGCAGTATGTGTTTTTATGGAAGAATTTGAATCTGTGTCTGAGAAGATGGTTAAAATTGTTGAAATATTATGATATGAGTATTCTGTATCATCCGGGCAAGGCCAATGTAGTGGCAGACGCCCTCAGTAGGTTTTCCATGGGTAGTGTTGCTCACGTTGAGGATAGTAAGAAGAAGTTAGTTCAATAAGTTCATCAGTTTTCCAGACTAGGTGTCTATTTGGTTGATTCGACTGAAGGCAGTGTTTGGGTGTAGAATAGTTTGTAATCTTCTTTAGTTTTTGAGGTGAAAGAAAAGCAAGACAGGGATCCCAATTTAGTTTAGCTGAAATAGTCAGTCAAAGATCAGAAGAAGAAGTTTTTTCCCAAGGGGGAGATGGTGTGTTGCACTGCTAGGGTAGGCTGTGTGCGTCATGTGTAGATGATGTGAGACAACAAATTCTTGCTGAAGTGCATGGTGGACATTACGCTATTCATCTAGGGGCCACTAAGATGTACCACGACTTGCGGGAAATATATTGGTGGAGTGCGATGAAGAGAGACATTGCAGAGTTTATTGCTAAGTGCTCTACTTGTCAGCAAGTGAAAATTGAACACCAAAAGCCTAGTTGTTCCATGCAGGAGTTCAGTATTCCCACATGGAAGTAGGAAGAAGTGAACATAAACTTTGTGATGGGTTTGCCTCGTACTCATCGTCAGCATGTGCGATTTGGGTTACTGTTGACAGGATGACTAAGTCTGCCCATTTCTTGCCAGTCCATACTTCCTATTCAGCCGAGGACTATGCCAAGCTCTATCTCAGAGAGTTGGTTAGGTTACATGGTGTCCCATTGTCTATAATTTTAGATAGAGGTACACAGTTTACCACTCACTTTTGGAAAGCCTTCCAAAAGGGTCTTGGTACCCAAGTCCACCTCAGTACAATCTTCCACCCTCAGATAAATGGTCAAGAAGAAAGGACTATTCATACTTTAGAGAATATGTTGAGAGCGTGTTTTCATGATTTTAAGGGTAGTTGGGATGATCACCTACCTTTTATTTAGTTCGCGTATCATAACAACTATCATTCCAGTATTCAGATGGCTCTGTTTGGGGCTCATTATGGGAGGAGATGTAGATCTCCAATTAGTTGGTTTAAAGTAGGTGAGGCCACGGTGATGGAGCCTGACTTGGTATATTATGCTTTAGAGAAAGTACAGTTGATCAGGGAGAGGCTTAAGATAGCCCAGAGCCGAAATAAATCTTCTGCAGATGTGAGAAAGAAGAATCTTGAATTTGAGATTAGCTACTTTGTGTATTTAAAGATCTCTCCCATGAAGGAAGTGAAGAGGTTTGGTAAGAAGGGGAAGCTTAGCCCCCAATATGTTGTTCCTTATAGGATTCTGAGTCATTTTGGAAAGGTAGCCTGTGAACTTAAGTTTCCTACAAATTTAACATCAGTGTACCCAATGTTTCATGTCTCCTTGATAAAGAAGTGAATAGGTGACCCAGCAATTGTAGTCCCCGTAGAGAGTGTGGATGTTCAGAATAGTCTCTCTTATGAAGAAGTCCCAGTCAAAATACTCGATCGTCAGACTCGTAGACTAAGGAACAAAGAAGTTCCCTTGGTCAAAGTTCTTTGGCGGAACCAATCCATTGAGGGATCTACTTGGGAAGCAGAAGTGTACATGCGAACCAAGTACCCTCATCTTTTCTCCGTAAACTCAGACATAGCCTAAGGTAATAGTCTTTCTTAGATTTACTCTGTTCCATACTTAGTTCTAGCTTCATATCATTCTCATATCATTTATTTATTCATGAATCAGTTCATTCATATGTCATGTCTCAAGATTCAGTCATGTTTCAGTTATGCATGTCAGTATAGTAGCAGTACCTCAGTGCCTCTCAGCTTAATCAGTCTCATTCGAGGACGAATGTTCCCAAGGAGGAGATATTATAAGACCCATAAAGTCTTAGCCTATTTCAGTCCTATATAGCATGCCAAAAGAGGTCCCAGACTTAGAAACATTTCAGCCAAGTGTTAAGACATTGTCTCATTTTGATCTTGATACTTCTATGGTCTTATTTACAATCTTCCCTGCCTTAGATTGTCGATTTTTAAATTAATTCATGATCAGGGTTATCTATAGGTCATCTCGGGTGAGTTTTGGAATTTTTAGACATCGTTTGAGACATGTTTGGATGACAAAAATAGTAAGCCAACGCGATCAGGACGTGTCACATTGGCTATCGTGTTATACCCATCGATGCATTATGTCGATAATCGCATCGAGTTGATCGATGCAACGCATTGCCTTTTGCATTGCTGGGCACTTTTTTGTGTATTAAATTACGGGTTGTGGGGTCAGTTGAGTCATTTTCACCTTACATTATTCAGCCATAACACGAAATTAAGCCTCTCAAAAGGCAAATTCACTCATTCTTTCATAAAATTCTCTCAAGAGCAAACCCTAGGTTCATCAAATTCAAGTCCAAGTCTCAAGAATTCATCAATAATTCTCACGAATTCAACTACTCAGGTATGTTAAATGTTCATCCATGGGCCCTTTTCACCCATGGAGTTCAAGTACCCAAATTTCAAAATTTAAAGTTATGGATTATACAAGTTATTATGATTTTAACTATGAATCCCCATGAATTTTGATTCTATATCATGTTTTCTTGAAATTGTTGTTGTTATTAAACCCTACATGTTTTGAATCATGTTGTTCGCTTATTTAAGCCTTATTTTGGGGATTTAGTATCAAAATCATGCTACTACTAGTTGCTTTAAAATAAAACTATTTTCATGTTTAAGCCATGCATTGCAAATGTTTGATGAAATGCCCCAAAGAATAAGTTTTGAATAAATGCTTACAAATCATGTCTTTAAAGTGTAGTATGATCTTGATATCACTGATATCAAGTCCTGGGGGTTATGAATACCCGAAATTATCTATTTACCTAGTCTCCACTTGAAATAGAATAATTCTGTAGTATCTCGAATAGTAGCATTTGGTCGGTTAACAGAATCAATGTGAGTTTAGTCAAGCCTAGTACATTCTAGTGATCAGTTCCAGTGATCAGTTCCAGTGTCGATTAAGTTGGGAGTAGGATTTAGCATCGAGCGAACCCACGGATGGGGGCTTACCTGCCAATTGAGGGTGTGACCTTTAGTAGTAGTCCCTGTGTTCTATAACTACGTAGCCAGCGTAGGTTGAGATGTTAACCTGCCAGTTGAGGGTTAATATAATACGGGTACCTTCTAGTTGAGGGTAACCCTTAGTTCTTCAGGACAACACTTTATTGGATCCATGTAACTATGTGTTAGTACCTGTGGCACGCTATTGACATTCTTTCAACTAGGGTCACAGGTTGGACCCCAATTAGCTCATTGGGGTATGTCGGTTAGATGATAGTGCCCACAGTCTCAGTTCAGTATTCAGTATACTTTAGTTTAGGCTTGCATTGACCATAGCATATAGTTATCAGTTATTCAGTTATCAGATTTTAGTATTTCAGTTTACAGACTATTTTCAAAATCATGTTATATGCTTGGTCATGCATTCTCATATTTTACAGAATTCACGTATTTATTTCAGTTATTCAGTTATCTTATTCTATTCAGTCAATTATTATCATTTACATGAGCCCATGCATATCAGCCTAACCCCATTTAGCATACCAGTACATTCAAAGTACTGACCTCATACTCATTTCTTGCTCTATGATGTCTCATATCATAGGTTCGGACGCTCAGGTTTTCGACCGCACTTAGATATCTCCGCACATCAGCAACAACAGTCGTGGTGAGTCCTCGTATTTTGAGGACCAACTATATTTATTTTCATGCTTTCAGTTCAGTAGTTAGTTGGAGTTAGTTAGGGCCTGTCACATTAACTTATATTCAGTCAGTTTTAGAGGCTTTCAGACACTTCAGACAGTCAGTCAGTTTGTCATTGTTTTATCAGTTTAATATAGTTATTTTCCGACAGTTGTTTCCAGATTTATGATTCAAAAATGTTTTAGAACTTAAAACCTTATGGCGTATTCAGATCTTCCGCTCATGTTATTTTGTTGTTATTATTTGGTGCTCACAGCAGGTACTATCTCATGGGTTAGCTTGTGGTCACTTATCATTATAAGCACTGTGTGGCGTCCAGGGTATACTCCCGGGGCGTTATAGTAATAACTATCTGGATGAATAGCATGGAGTACTAAGTAGAATGCATGAAATATGTAAACACTGAGAATGCATGACCAGGCATAAAACATGTTCTGAATATAGTCTGTAAACTGAAATACTGAATACTGATAAATAAATGACTTATATTTGTATGTTATGGTCAATAAAACTAAAACTAAATTATTGAGCTGAATACTGGACTGAGACAACCGACATGACCCAATGAGCAAATTGGGGTCCAACCTGTGACCCCAATTGGAAGGGTGTCAATATCGTACCACGGGTACTAACATATGGATGCATGGATCCACTAAGCTACTGAATAACCAGGATGTCAAGCCTAAACTGACAGGTGACACTTGGGCGGAGTCAAGCCTAATTTGATGGGTGACTCCTCATCCTATGCTAGCTACGTGGTTCTAGAACACAGGGACTTCTACTAACAACTCTGCCTAACTAATGGGAAAACTGTCATCCCTGCATTCGCTCGGTGCTAAATCCTACTCCCACCTGAAGGACGCTGAATTTTGAACTGATCTAAGTTTAAATGATTTTGATGACTGACTGGACTTATAATACTCATGGTATATTCTGAAATCATTCTGTGGGTACTGAAAACTAAGTAAAAAGTCTAAATTTTGGGTATTCAAACCTTCAAGACTCGATAACAATAATAGCAAGATTGTACTAAAACTTTGAGGACACGATATGTAAACATTTATTGAAAACTCATTCTTGTAGGCATTCATCAAACACTTACAATTCATGTTTTTAGCTAAGCATGTGAATAGTTTTAAAACTTGTTGTAATAGCATGATTTCACTACTAAAATCATCAATTAAGGTTTAACTCGGTGAAGCTATGTTTTGTCGATACGGGTTTTATTATGTCCCAAGATAGGGATTATACGTTGGCCTTGTGTCCTTTGGCGTATCAGAAACCCCAACCCTTACGGAAAACTTGGGTTGGGGGCTTGGTTGCCGAGTCAAAGGCGGATTCCATATAGCCCGTGGGATTGTAGACTTGTAGGGTGTACCACCTAGCTCAGAAGTAAGACAAAGAGCTGACATTTACAGAAGTGTTTTGTAATCTATTAAAACTTCCCATGTATTTAAAGATATTTTACACTGACATGTTCTAATAAAATGCTCTCGCCTATTTTATATAAAGACTATATCTTTTTTGCTTTTGGATTGTCCTGCGTATCAGTTATTTTGTATTGACCCCCTATATTTCAGGATCTTAGGCTCAGTCCAGGGTCCCGCTAAGAAGTAGACCTTTATCAAACACTTGAAGTTGGTGAGCCTCCCTTATTTTGGAAGGTCGTATCTCATGTGATGTTTCATTTGATTTTAGTTCACGGTCCAACTGGGGCCTTGTCATAGTTTTCAGACAAATGTTGATTTCAGTATTGTTAGAGATTTTACAGACTGATGTTAGATATTTTGAATGTTTATGAACTCACATTAGTATTGTTCAGTGATAACAACAAGATGATCATGTTTCCGTGTTACTATGTTTTCTGCATTTTTTATAGTATGTGAATGTTGCATATGATTGACAAATTAGAAGGGTTCTTGGGACTTCATGGTTCGGGACGCTCGTCGCATCCGGGGCCTTGGTTTAGGTCGTGACAAAAATACATCATCTAGTGAGATATTCTAAGTACTTAGAAGACTCATCAGAAGTGAAAAGCAAATGCCGATGACTCCGATGAACTTCAACAATTGTCGGAGGTACACTAATCTTAAATTTCACTGTACTTTTGTTTTTTATTTCTTATATTTGGTATAAGAGTGAAACAATACCTCTATCATGTTTGTTGTTTTAGAATGAGCAAAATTTCAAAAATGGGTCTTGTATTTTGATTTGATTTTTGAAATCTTGAATTTTAGATTTTATTTTTGAAAATTTTGACACATTCTGAGGGTAAAAATCGTACCAAAATCAATTTTCTAGAATGTGTCTGTTTTCAAATCAATTTTTGGTATTTGAATTATGATCTTAAACTGATTTTGTAAAATGGATCGCAACCGGGTCATTAAACCCATCTAGAGGTTGAAGATGAAGTTTTGATTGTAACTGGATATGTAAAGCGTACTGTTGCTTTAACATTTTATTTTTCTTTTGTTTGTGTATTTGTGTGTTCTGACACAAACTTAAAAAAAAAAGCCTTTGTGTCTTACTATAAAAAAAGATATTTGTACTAGAAATAATTATTTATTATTGTGAGAGCATACATGCTTAAGTTATTTCATTTTGTGTATGTATATTAATCTTTTACTGCAACGATCTAAGTCCAGGCCCTGGCCGCAACGGGCATCCCAAACCATGAAGACCCGAGAATACCCTTTAGCATACCATCATAAGCATAATTCATATATATATATATATATATATATATATATATATATATATATATATATATATATATATATATATATATATATGAAGAAAATATGAAACATGGGAAAAATCTCATAATCAAATCTGATACATTGAGTCATACTAAAAAAATATAGATCTCAATTCAGTATATGAAGCCTCTACTGAATACTAGTCTGTCTAAGTCGGGAGAAGGCCCCCAGCCGGACTACGAAACTGAAAGAGACTAACATATGAATAGATGCCTTCCGGAACAAGGAAGATTCACCAACTCTGAATCCTGAAATAAGCCTACTGTTGTGGTGGACTGCAGGACGGTGCCTCAGAACCTATAATATGAGACAATGTAGCCACCCGAGGATGGTCAATACTTGAAATATATTGACATGCAGAACAATCCAAAAATCACATAATTCATGTAAAACAATTGAGAGAATTTGGAAATCAATTTAATATACTAGAGATCAAAATACATGGGCATACTTAAAAAAAACTGCAATCAACCTCGTAAAAGATAGATTCCACTCTTTGATTTAATTATGAGTTATATGGTATCACTACATGCATGATACCCATGGACTATATGGGTCCGCCATTAACTAATCGGCCAAGCCCTCAATCCGAGTTTACCGCAAAGATTGGAGTTCCATGAAAAGGTATGCCCCGTTGTCGACATACCATAGTTATCCCCCTTTCTGAATAGTAAATCATAAATTTCGTGTCGGCAAAACATAATTTTCAGCAATGAGTTATCTAAACTCGTACTTTTTTCGAGTAACCATCTAACTCTCTTTAAGTCCAATTTTATCCTCTTAAAATCATGTTTCATGCTATAAACATTCATTTCTTTCATGTTAAGGGCATTCTGTAATAGGTATCAACATACTCAGACTTGCAAGTTGTATCATATCATGTCATATTCATAATCCTTTCATTCAAAACATGTTAATGACCATTGAAATGGTTTAAAAATCACATGAAAGTTCTTATTTCACATAGCATATGGAAAACTCATGCAAAAACATTCTCTTTTCAAGGCTTTAGCATGTGGTGGCCATCTCTTCCATAAATCACAAGAATTCTTCCATTAAGCATAAAAGAGCATGTAGAAGGTAAGAAAACACCCTCTATTGTAACATAAAACCATGTCAATTCTCCCTTGATAATAAAGCATTTTATTCAAGCCTTTACTTATTCATTTGAACAATTCATAACATTTTAAAGAAATAGGTTTCTTCATAAAAGAAAGAATTTCATAGATCATGCTCAAAAATCAATTTCAAAATCCATAACACATGCACATGAATATAATTTAGAGATAATAAAAAACTCCATTTCTAATACATAAATTCATCATAAAAAGGGGTTTTGTAGTTCATTCTTTTCAATCAATTTCAACCTTAACTCATACATATATAATGTAGGATTTGTTAAAGGCATCATACTTGCTTACGCCCATGAGTGTTAGGATAGTTATACATACCTTGTATAGGAGAAAATCTAGAGTAACTGACCCTAGGAGCTTGGGAACCTTGAACCCAAGGTGGTTTCTTTTCTCTCTTAAAATTCGAATGATAATTAGAAGATTTTTGAGATGTAAAGTCATTTTTGAGACCCTATATGATGGGTTCGAAATCGAGAGGGTGTCATGTAGAAGCTTATTGTTTATAAACCATAGAGATGATAAATGAGACGACAAAAAAAAACATAATGCTACAAACATATTATTAATATAATTTGATCAAATGACCTACTTATGAAAAACTAATATTGAAAAATATAAAACCTATTGGGAGAAAATCTCCCCCTAAATAAAACTCTTTAATGACTACATTGTGGATATTATTGTGTTATAACTTGAGAAGAAAGATGTTCTATTTATAGAGTTGCAAACCCTTCTTCTAAGAAAGAATAAACCTAATAGAAATCTAATAGGAAAGATATCTTTTCCTACTAGGAAATCTTTTTCACTAAGAATCTTTTTCAAAGTAAAACATAATTATGGTAGAATCCAAGTAAGGTAGAAAATTCAGGACAAATCCTAACAAATCTCCCATTGGCCTGAATTTTCTGGCAAAATTGATCATCCTCTTTTTCTTCTTGTAATCTTCATCACTGTTGCTTTTCATGGTTAAATAAAGTTTAAAATATTATGGGTTAAAAATAGTTTTAAAATATCCTATTTTTATTTTTAAAGATGCAGCAACAAGAATGTTGAAAATATGTTTTAAGCTCCTTCTCCAGATTTAGCTAGACAAAGATCTTCATTATCAATTGCTTGCATCTATAACTGAAATCTCCTTCACCATATCTTCAATTCATGACTAAACCATAAGCTCTGATACCACTTGATGAGTTCGAAATCGAGAGGGCGTCATGCACAAGCTTATTGTTTGCAAATCATAGAGATGATAAATTAGATGACAACGAAAAATATAATACTAAAAACATATTATTAATATAATTTGGTCAAACGACCTACATATGAAAAACTAATATTAAAAAATATAAAATCAATTGGGAAAAAATCTCCCCCTAAACAAAACTCTTTAATAACTACATTGTGGATGTTATTGTGTTATGACTTGAGGAGAGAGATGTTCTATTTATAGAGGTACAAACCCTTCTTCTAAGAAAGAATAAGCCTAATAGAATTCTAATAGGAAAGAGATCATTTCCTACTAGGATATCTTTTCACTAAGAAATCCTTTCCAAAGTAAAATACAATCATGGTAGAATCCAAGGTAGGAAATTCAGGACAAATCCTAACAGTATTCTGGTACATAAAGGATTGGAAATGACTTAAGGGTGTGAAAAGACCATATTTCCCTTAAAATGTACTAAAACGGATAATTATCATCAAAAAATGGAGGGGGTACGGTGCAATCTCCGTCGCAGGAGGGAGGCCATGCAGCGTGACCCCGGTCGCAACCTAGCCCCTCCGCGACATGGGGCTCTCCTAATGGATAGGCAGTGGCCTGTTGCGAATGCCCTCACGGCAAATGGCTTCCGCGTGGTGCCCCCTTTACGTTGCACAAGCATCTTCTACGTCTAAAAACGTCTCCAACCGATTCAATCCCAACTTAAAGTGGCTTCGATATAGGGGTCGTAATGGCTCGTTTCATGCACTATTTAAGAGACAAAAAGTTCGGAGTGTTACGTTTATATATACTGAAAATTACTTTAGCATGTGTATACTTTAGAATATACTTTAGATTTTAGGTCTAGTGATCCATATTATTTCATTGAATTAAGACTTAGCCACAACAATCTTGATTTAATAAAATAATATATTATGTTTGGGATCACACAAGAAATTATAGATGTTAAAATAAGGACTAATGTCTAAGTGATCTATAGTTTTATTTAATTGAAGATTAGCCATAGCATCTTCAATAGAATATGCTATGGCTAATCTTAGAAATTTTAGACATTAGTATTTGGATTAGTTATGCACGAAATAATAACTCAAGAACTTTTATTATTGGGTTACATAATTAAATAGGATAAAATATTAAATAGTTTTTATAATTACCTATAGGAATTATAAATTAGAATGTAATAGTTTTATCATAAAGATAGAATGTTATGCTAGTAAACAATAATTTTATCATAAATAATGAGTCTAATTGAATTAAAAATTTAGTCCACAGATAAATTTTATGTCAATAGATTTAGTTTTATATTATTTACCTCAAATTTGTCAAGCATGTATATTTTTGTAGCTATGCAACCTGCAAATTTTTTTTATATTTGTGATTCCCAAATTAAATGGTGACAACTATAAGATTTGAAAGAAATGAATTCTCCTTCACTTAGGTGCATGTACATTGATTATGCTACCAGGAAAGACAAACCACATATTGATGAAATTAACACTTAAGATGAGATTTCTCTTCATTAAAAATGGGAGCGCTTTAACCATTTGAGTGATATATTCATTAAGACCAAAATCTCTGTTGTTATTCGTGGTTCAGTAAAGCAACATAACAATATCAAGAAATTACTAAAGGCTATTGATGAATAATGTGAGACTTCAGATGAGACACTTGTTGGTACCTTAATTATGAAATTCTCATCAATGAGGCTCTCCTATGTGAGAGGTGTGCATGATCACATCATGAAAATACGAGACTTGTCATCTCAATTAAAGACTCATGAGGTTGAAATGTCTAACTTTTCTTGTGCACTATATTTTGAGCACTTTATCTACACAATACGACCCCTTTAAGATATCCTATAACACACATAAAGATAAATGGTCTATCAAAGAATTTATGACCATGTGTGTTCAAGATGAGGGCAATTGCTGCTGAAAACATGAGAAACTGCATTCATGACTACTCAAGGACAAAAGTCTCATCAAGCCAATAAAAAGTTGAAATGAAAGACTCCACTTGACTCTAACATCAAGAAAAAATATAAGTCTCGCTTTTATAGAAAGAAGGGTTAGATAGCAACTATGAATTTCTTTATTCCGGCATCCTCTATTTTGTAATCCTTTACTAAAGCATCTCAGAGTTCCTTCAAGGTCTTCGTTTTGTTGTGCATATTATACAAATCAT
This sequence comes from Capsicum pubescens, assembly GCA_030864215.1. Classification (NCBI taxonomy): domain Eukaryota; kingdom Viridiplantae; phylum Streptophyta; class Magnoliopsida; order Solanales; family Solanaceae; genus Capsicum; species Capsicum pubescens. The sequence continues at coordinate 18,671,807 of CM061541.1, read as the reverse complement.
CTTGTAGGCCACTTAAAATGTAATTCTTACATAAAAATTTTGAGTGCTTCCAAGCTTCAGTTACTAAGAAATGTTCTTTTTTTTTGCAGTTTCTTCCAGCATCCTTAGAACGTTTTCCGTGATGAGCCTTTGCAGACTTAAGGTAATCAATAAAAAGAACATCTTTTGCTGCCAATGTTTGCAATCAACACCAAAAAAAAATCTAGTTTTTTTGTCGGTATCATAGTGGGAGCAACATTCTAACGGCTTGAAGTAGCAATATTTGTTGTTTCAATATTCATCATTTCATCATTGACTTGATTTTCATTAGTCATTTTGCTATCACAATAAGACAACCAGTTAGTATCACAAATACTAAAAATAAAGTATTTCCAGTAAAACTATTATAAATAGGCAGAAATAAAGCAAACCACAAGCAAAATAATAAACAAGAACACAGATTTACGTGAAAACCCTTGCGGAAAAAAACACGGACAGAGGCAAAGGATGTTTTATTTTAATGAAAGAAGAGGATTACAATGTGGAGAATGAGAATTTTCTGAAATACACCAAATAACCCACTAAATGAACTTATATAATATGAATATAAAAATAAGTCCTAGGCCTAAAAAACATAAAGATCCATTATCAGCCTGATCCCTACACTACCACTACAGACCTCATTGAAAATCACAAATATGGGTCGCACCGCAAAACTTTTAGGGCCGGCTCAACATAATTCGGGTCACAACTCTAACAATCTCCACCTTGACACGAATTCTAATTCAGAACTCAAATTCATTTCAAGACAAACTCTCCACCTCTTCCACAAAAGCCTCTAAGGGCATATCTCAAACTTGGCACTTGGTATGTCTTGGTATCAGTAGGATTTTCATGGGTACTAATATTTCTTACCACAATATCACCACGAGCAATAATTTCACGTACAAAATGATACCAAACATCGAGGTGCTTTATTCTCTCGTAAAACATCTGATCTTTCATAAGGAAGATAGAACTTTGACTGTCACAAAAATTGTAGTAATCTGTAAGTCTTTGCTAAGTTCACCAAATGGCTTTCTTTAAAGCCTCTGTAATAGCCACGTACTCTGCCTCAGTAGTTGACAAAGCAACTGTAGTCTGTAAAGTAGCTTTTCAACTGATAGCACAACCACCAATGGTAAAAACATATCCTGTAAGGGACCTCCTTTTATCATAGTCTCCTGCAAAATTAGAATCAACATACCTGACTACACCATCTCTGTTTCTCCCAAAATGCAAACAAACATCAGCAGATCCATGCAGGTATCTAAAAATCCACTGAACTATTTTCCAATGTTCTTTGCCAGGATTTTCCATGTATCTGCTAACTGTACTGAGAGTACAAGATAAATTTGGTCGGGAACACACCATCACATACATAAGAGACCCAACGGCACTAGAGTATGGAACACGAGACATATAGTCACGCTCATCATCTATCTTTAGAGATAAAGTGGTCGAGAGTTTGAAGTGAGATGCCAATGGAGTACTAACAGGCTTGGCATTTTGCATATTGACCCTCTGAAGCACTTTTTCAATATATCCTTTCTGACTCAAGTATAAGTTACAATTCTTTCTATCCCTCAGAATCTCCATGCCAAGAATCTTCTTTGCTGCTCCTAGATCCTTCATATAAAACTCCTTATTGAGATTGGCTTTGATTTTTATTATCTCTCTTAAATCCTTTGTTGCAATCAACATATCATCAACATACAAGAGAAGATACATAAATGAACCATCACTTACCTCCTTAAAGTAAACACAACTATCATAGTTTCTCCTCTGAAACATATTAGAGGTCATAAAAAAGTCAATCCTCTTATACCACTGCCTAGGTGACTACTTTAAGCCATAAAGAGACTTTTTCAGCAAGCATACATAGTCCTCTTTTCCTGAGACTACAAAGCCCTCTAGTTACTACATATAGATGTCGTCTTCAAGTTCTCCATGTAAGAATGCAGTTTTGACATCTAACTGCTCAAGCTTAAGATTATGCATGGCCACAATACCAAGCAATACTCGAATCGAACTATGCTTTACAACTGGAGAAAACACATCTGTGAAGTCAATACCTGGAACCTGACTGTAACCTTTAGCAACTAGTCTTGCTTTGTACCTAGCATCTTCAACTCCCGATATTCCTTTTTTCTTTATGAATACCCACTTACAACGGACAACTTTCTTATCTTTAGGCAATCTTACCAGATCCCATGTGCCATTCTTATGAAGTGATTCCATCTCCTCCTGCATAGCAATCATTCATTGGTTGAAATCATCACAACTAACTGCCTCTGAGTAAGAAGAAGGATCTTCACCGAAATCAATACCTTTTTCTACACTCAATGCATAAGCAACCAAATTAGCTTCAACATACTTTTGAGGAGGTCTAATATCTCTTCTAAGTCTTTCTTTAGCAATAGAATATTGTGGCGCCATTAGTGGTGAAGAATAAATAGTATCACTCTGTATCTTTGGGATAGATTGAGAAGTAGGCACTTATGTAGACTCTTCTCCAATCTGAAATTCAACATAGGTGCTTGATTTTTGCTGATTCATGTCACTAAGATCATCTGTAGGTGAAGACCTAGATTCGAAGGGAGCTCGAAGCATGACAGATTCATCAAACACAACACCTTACTAATTATAACCTTCTTGCTTTTTGGACACCAAAGCTTATAACCTTTAACACCAGGCTTATAACCCATAAATAAAAACTTGACAGATCTAGGTTCCAACTTTCCATTGTCAACATGAGAATACACAGGACGTCCAAATATCCTCAAATCACAATAACTAGAAGGAGTATCAGACCATACCTCTTGTGGAGTCTTTTTATCAATCGTGACTAAGGGAGAGCAGTTAATAAGAAGACAAGTTGTGGAAGCAGTTTCGGCCCAAAAAGACTTGGGTAAACCAGCATTAGAGAGCATACAACACACCTTCTCCATTATAGTCCTATTCATTCGTTTAGCAACACCATTCTACTGTTGAGTATGACGAACTATCAAGTGCCTTACAATTCCTTTTGACTTGCACAGAGCATTAAATTCATTAGAATAGAACTCTAAACCATTATCGGTCTGAAGGCGTTTTACCTGCTTCCCTGTATTTTTTTCAATCATAGTTTTCCACTCCTTAAAAGTAGGCAACACATCATTCTTTTGCTTCATAAAGAACACCTAAACTTTTCTGGAATAATCATCAATAATAGTCAACAAGTAATTAGCGCCTCCTCTAGAAGGTACTATAACAGGACCCCAGAGATCAGAATGAATGTAATTAAGTGTGCCTTTAGTGAGTGGATGCCTTTAATAAATCCGACTCTCTTCTGTTTCCCAAAAATATAAAGCTCACAGAACTCTAATTTAGTAATACTCTGCCCATCAAGAATTTCTCTCCTGCTTAGTTCAGCCATCCCGTTTTCACTCTTATGCCCTAGGAGCATATGCCAAAGTTTAGTAGCATCACTTTCTGATAGAGAGGAGGTGGAAATAGCTACATCACCTATAACAGTAGAGCCTTGCAGGACATACAAATTTGCAAACTTTCTCTGTCCCTTCATCACAATAAGAGCACCTTTAGTAACCTTCAGTACTCCACCTTCACCAGTGTACCTATAACCGTTCGAATCAAGGGTACTCAAGGAAATAAGATTTCTCTTCGGGTCTGGGATATACCGCACATGACCAAGTGTCCTCACAACCCCATCAAACATCTTGATCCTGATTGTAATGATACCATCTATCTTACAAGGTGTGTTATTTCCCATCAACATAGTACCTTTAGAGACTATTTCATATGTTGTAAACCAATCCCGATTATGATATATATGAAACGTGCAAGCTAAATTAAGAATCCAATCCTCACAGGGTTTGGAGTTACCATAAAAAACTACCAAGAGTTCTCCATCACTACCGTCATCTTCAACAAAATTGGCTTCATCGGACTTCTCTGGTTGGTTTTCCTTTGGTTTTGGAGCTTCTCTTTTCTCTCTATTCTATAACTTCTAACATTCGGATTTGATATGGTCCTTCTTCTTGCAGTAATTATAGATTTTGTTTCTGTTTTTTGGATTTTGACCTATTCCTATCATTACCCCCAGAATTCCTCTCACGAGTCATTCCTCCTCGAATAATGAGACCATCTCCTTGAGTCTCTGACCAATTCACAAGATGCTTCATCTTTTCCTTAGAGAACAACGCATCATAGACTTCATCAATTATCGGGGTATCACGACTATATAAAATCGTATCCCTAAATATTGTGTATGATGTAGGCAGCAAACACAACAAAATCAACCCTAGATCTTCCTCATCGTACTTAGCCTCTAGAGTCTCTAAATCAAAGATAATTTCCTTAAATATAGATAGGTGATCCTCTAAGGATGCACCCTCAGATATGCGATAGGAATAAATTCGTTGCTTGAGATGTAACTTACTTGTTAGGATCTTCATCATACACAACGATTCCAGTTTCAACCACAACACAGCGGTTGTGGTCTCCTTCAAAACATCTTGTAGAATTTGATTAGATAAATGAAGGTGGATCTGAGATGGAGCCTTTCAATCCTTACGTCATTTATCCTCATCCATCCATGATGAGGGCATCTTCTCAAACCCTAATAAAGCATCATCCATATTCATTTGCGCGAGCACATCCCGTATCTTAATCTGCCATAATGAAAATCTGGTGTTGCGATCCAATAGTGGAATATCATACTTCATGGTTGCCATCCCCGAAAAAAATCGAACAGGCTCTGATACCAGTTTGTTATAAATACACAGAAATAAAGCAAACCACAAGAAAAATAATAAACAAGAACACACAAATTTACGTGGAAATTCTTGCGGGAAAAACCACAGACAGAGTCAGAGGATGTTTCACTATAATGAAAGGAGAGGAGTACAATGTGGAAAATCAGTATTTTTTGAAATACACCAAATAATCCACTAAATACACTTATATAATACGTGCATACATACAAATAAGTCCTACGCCCAGAAAACATAAAGGTCCATTATCAGCCCGATCCCTACACTACCACCACAGACCTCATTGAAAATCACAAATATGAGTCGCAACGCAAAACTTTCAGGGCCGGCTCAACATAATTCGGGTCACAACTCTAACAATAACGATGAAGCTTTTATGTTCTTCCTAAAAACTCAAGTGTGATTTACGAACGTTGAGTGTGTCCGAAGTTCAGCAAATTTGAGGTACCACTATTTGTTGAAGTGAATAATTTTATCTTGGGTGGATATATTTCATTAACCTCGGGTACTTGAGGGGAGTAAATTCCTTAAGTACACATCGTGAATTTGGTGGACTTGATTCTTTCTTTCTTCATTTTTCTCTAAACTTTGAGTTTTCTATTTTTCCAGAAAATAGTTTAAACTTCATTTTGATTGTTCATAAGTTGATTGAATATGATTTAAAGTTTTGGTTGTAAATACATATTTTGTACCCGAAAAAAATAACAATCTTTAAGCAATTTACTAATCTATAATTTTGAATTTCTGGAGATTAAAGCCTTTTGATTTTCTACTCTATTTGGACTTGATAGTGGTGTTGAATGGAGGGTGGGTGATGGGGAGGGGGGGATGGGAATGGTTGTTGTATGTGGTGGTGTTGGGTAGGTGGGGTGGGGTGGGGGGAAGAGGGGTCGATGAAGAAGAAAGTGGGATTTTGGGATTTTTTTTTTAAAAAATATTAATTTTTAATTTTTTAAATATTTTAAATGTAAAATATTTGATTTCACTCTCCCAAAAACGTATGCAAATACGAGCTTTTTCATCTCAACAATTTAATGTCACATATGCGTCAAAAGGGTTTAAAATATTATGTTTTAATAGGTTAAAGGGTTCAGATGACAAAAACATAAATCGAAATGTCCACATTACAAACTCGGACAAGTACAAGGTTCCATTTGATCATTTCGCATTTCATATTTGAGGCATGTATTGCTTAATAGTTGGTGATAATTCTGTTAGGAAACTCGTGCAGTTCAGTATGAAGTTCACAAAATTGGACTACTTTAAGTATATTTTTTACCGTTAACTCTATTTGGAGACTACTTAAAAAGTATTATAAATTATAATAATTCATAACTTAAAATATTTAGAAGGTATATAAAGAAATTCCGATCAAACAAATTCAGTTAGACTTTTGAAATTTCAATCGTGCCGCATAAATTGGGCCAAATAAGGTACTTTCTATTAAGTGAATGCAAAATTAACTCAAATAAGTGTGCATGCTGTGTAGAATCACTACAAACATTGCAGTACCAATTTAGACCCAAAATATGAAAAAATAAACAAAGTAGGAGCAAAGAAGTATACCAAAAGTATGGAGCCCAAGCGTTACAACAGATATATAGCCTGGAAGATTAGCCTGAAAGTTCACAAAGCAAAAGCTTCTTGTAAAGGAAAATGGATGCCAGAAAGGAAACCTTATAATGTTGTAAATGACAAAAAAGGGCACCTTAATGTTTGGTGTAGTTCAAAATAGTCACTTATGTTTGTGAAAAATTGAACAATTTTGATTTTTAAGTTTGTGGAAGTTCAATATTTTTGATCTCTGCTAAAAAATAATTTTGAGTTTTAGTAGTTAAAATTATGCAAAATCGGTTAAATAGAGCAAGATATGGAAATATGAACTAATTTTGATGATAAGTGTTATGAACCAATTGTCCCACATTGGAAAAATAGAGAAATGCTAAGGGGATTATAAGCCAAATGGGTTCTCCCACCTATTAGACTAATCTTTGGGGTTGGGTTCTCTCGTTTGGTTTATAACATTGGTGCTTTCATCAAGAGTCCCACGCATTGGGCCGTGACTCGGAGTGGTGGCCTGCGCGTTAGGAGTGGTGGTCTGGACCTAAGAGGGGTGCCAGCCAGTGACCAATTGGGCGTAGCTGTGACCAACGAGGATCGATCCACGTATGGGGAGCTGTGCATTGGGCCGTGACTCGTAGTGGTGGTCTGGACCCAAGAGGGGTGCCATCCTTGACCAACACCAACGAGGATCAATCCACGCATGGAGCCACGACTCGGAGTGGTGGCCTAGACCTAAGAGGGGTGTTAGCCGTGACCAACGATGATCGATCCACGCGTGGAGCCACGACTCGGAGTGGTGGCCTGGACCTAAGAGGGGTGTTAGCCGTGACCAATGAGGTCGTTGATTCTCAAGCGGAGGCGATTGTTATGAACCAAGCTAAGGGGATTATAAGCCAAATGGGTTCTCCCACCTATTAGACTAGTCTTTTGGGTTGTGCTCTCCCGTTTGGTTTATAACAATAAGCTTGAGTTGATCGAGTGATATAATGTGTGAAAAATATTATGAAATGCAATGCAAATAAAACTTATACGTTAACCTTCCTAAATGCTAATTCATGAATTAGGATACCTCATGTATTTTGTCTATTGAAAATAGGCTTTCTATCTCATCATTAAGGTAGTTAAACTATGTATACTCAGTGGCCTGGACCCAAGAGGGGTGCCAGCCGTGACCAACGAGGATCGATCCATGCGTGGAGCCACGACTCAGAGTGGTGGCCTGGACCTAAGAGGGGTGTTAGCCGTGACCAACGAGGTCGTTGATTCTCAAGCGGAGGCGATTGTTATGAACCAAGCTAAGGGGATTATAAGCCAAATGGGTTCTCCCACCTATTAGACTAGTCTTTTGGGTTGTGCTCTCCCGTTTGGTTTATAACAATAAGCTTGAGTTGATCGAGTGATATAATGTGTGAAAAATATTATGAAATGCAATGCAAATAAAACTTATACGTTAACCTTCCTAAATGCTAATTCATGAATTAGGATACCTCATGTATTTTGTCTATTGAAAATAGGCTTTCTATCTCATCATTAAGGTAGTTAAACTGTGTATACTCAGTGGCCTGGACCCAAGAGGGGTGCCAGCCATGACCAACGAGGATCGATCCATGCGTGGAGCCACGACTCAGAGTGGTGGCCTGGACCTAAGAGGGGTGTTAGCCGTGACCAACGAGGTCGTTGATTCTCAAGCGGAGCCGATTGTTATGAACCAAGCTAAGGGGATTATAAGCCAAATGGGTTCTCCCACATATTAGACTAATCTTTTGGGTTGTGCTCTCCCGTTTGGTTTATAACAATAAGCTTGAGTTGATCGAGTGATATAATGTGTGAAAAATATTATGAAATGCAATGCAAATAAAACTTATACGTTAACCTTCCTAAATGATAATTCATGAATTAGGATACCTCATGTATTTTGTCTATTGAAAATAGGCTTTCTATCTCATCATTAAGGTAGTTAAACTGTGTATACTCAGTGGCCTGGACCCAAGAGGGGTGCCAGCCGTGACCAACGAGGATCGATCCATGCGTGGATCCACGACTCAGAGTGGTGGCCTGGACCTAAGAGGGGTGTTAGCCTGACCAACGATGATCGATCCACGCGTGGAGCCACGACTCGGAGTGGTGGCCTGTGCGCCAGGAGTGGTGGCCTGAACCTAAGAGGGGTGTTAGCCGTGACCAACTGAGCTCAGCCATGACCAACGAGGTCGTTGATTCTCAAGCGGAGGCGATTGTTATGAACCAAGCTAAGGGGATTATAAGCCAAATGGGTTCTCCCACCACCTATTAGACTAGTTTTTTGGGTTGTGCTCTCCCATTTGGTTTATAACAATAAGCTTGAGTTGATCGAGTGATATAATGTGTGAAAAATATTATGAAATGCAATGCAAATAAAACTTATACGTTAACCTTCCTAAATGCTAATTCGTGAATTAGGATACCTCATGTATTTTGTCTATTGAAAATAAGCTTTCTATCTCATCATTAAGGTAGTTAAACTGCGTATACTTAGTGGCCTGGACCCAAGAGGGGTGCCAGCCGTGACCAACGAGGATCGATCCATGCGTGGAGCCACGACTCAGAGTGGTGGCCTGGACCTAAGAGGGGTGTTAGCCTGACCAACGATGATCGATCTACGCGTGGAGCCACGACTCGGAGTGGTGGCCTGTGCGCCAGGAGTGGTGGCCTGGACCTAAGAGGGGTGTTAGCCGTGACCAACTGAGCTCAGCCATGACCAACGAGGTCGTTGATTCTCAAGCGGAGGTGATTGTTATGAACCAATTGTTCCACATTGGAAAAATAGAGAAATGCTAAGGGGATTATAAGTCAAATGGGTTCTCCCACCTATTAGACTAGTCTTTTGGGTTGTGCTCTCCCATTTGGTTTATAACAATAAGCTTGAGTTGATAGAGTGATATAATGTGTGAAAAATATTATGAAATGCAATGCAAATAAAACTTATACGTTAACCTTCCTAAATGATAATTCATGAATTAAGATACCTCATGTATTTTGTCTATCGAAAATAGGTTTTCTATCTCATCATTGAGGTAGTTAAACTGCGTATACTCAGTGGCGGACTCAGGATTTAAGGATAGTGGGTGTTTAAAAATTTTAAAAACTGAAAAAAAATAAAAAATTTACCTCAATGAGGTTCAAACGTAGGGCATCTCCTCTAGTGGAGAACCTTAACGTCAACCTAAACGCCAATGCACCCTACCAATTTTTATTTTAGTGGGTGCTTTTATATATTATATATCTATTTTCGTATATTTTCTATGTAATTTTACCTATTCTGCGTAGAGTTTAGTGGGTTTCGGAGCACCCCACAAACATATGTAGGTCCGCCCCTGCGTATACTTGTCCTCCTTAAATCCAACTTTGTAAAAATATACTGAATATGTTATTATTGTTGTTAAGATAACTCATGTATCACAAAAAATATAATTAAATCTCTTCTTCCTTCAACAGAAGTTTCACATTTAGACATGTAATATGACCCTACAAGGTTTTATGACTTCCAAATATGAATTTAAGAGTAGGGTTAAGCGTGTGGTCCAAATTTCAATGTTGTTTTCATTTGGTTTAGTATATCACATGCAAGTGGTATTAAATTTTCCGAACTTTCAGGGCAATTTCTTCTTTCCTCCGAGAGAGACGGATCCACGAATTTTTTTAAGGTTTTTGTCATTTACTTTTTATTGTAAGGAAAATAAAACAAACTAAATATAAAACTTTTTTATATTTGACAAACCTTTTTGTTGGAGGAAAAATTTTTGAAACTCTATAAATAGAATATCTATTCTCATACTACAACATAATAGAATTCACAATGTAGTCGTTTTAAGATTCTTGTTTAGAGGGAGATTTTCTCTCAATAGGTTTTAAGTTTTTCAATATTATTTTTAATATGTAGGTCGTTTCACCAAATTATATTAATAATATATTTTTAATATTTGTTTTCGTTGTCATCTGAACTATCACCGACTTGGTTTGCAAAATTTAAGTTTCCGCACGACGCCCTCTCAATTTCGAACCCAACAAGTGGTATCAGAGCCTATGGTTCAAAGATCTAGTGGTTTGGTAAAACGAGGTTGAAGACAAGTTCAAGACGGAGAAAAGTTTCAAATAATTTTTCAACAATCTTGCTGTTAATCCATCTTTAAAACTAAATCAATTTTCAACACATGTTTATGGGCTTCAACTTTCAACCCCTGCTTACTTTCAACGCTTGATTTTCTTTCAACTCACTCTTATACTCTTAATGCATGAGCTTCACTATTAGCCTGTGCTCACTTTCAATGCACAAAACTCCACTTTCAACTCTGTTTATTTATAACACTGGGATCCAATAATATCAACCCATACTTTTATTTTTAACGCATAATGCTCCAATTTTTAACCCATATTAACTTTTAATACATATACTTTTAATGCATGAGCTCCACTATTAGCCTGTGCTCAACAAAGCTCCACTTTCAACTCTATTTATTTATAATACTGGGCTCCAATAATATCAACCCATGCTTTTATTTTTAACGCATAGTGCTCCAATTTTTAACTCATATCAACTTTTAATGCATGAGCTCCACTTAGTCTGTCTCACTTTCAAATAATTTTTCAACAATCCTGTTGCTAATCCATCTTTAAAACTAAATCAATTTTCAACACATGTTCTTACTTTCAACGCTTGGTCTTCTTTCAACTCATGCATATACTTTTAATGCATGAGCTCCACTATTAGCCTGTGCTCACTTTTAAAGCACAGAACTCCACTTTCAACTCTGTTTATTTATAACACTGGGCTCCAATAATATCAACCCATACTTTTATTTTTAACGCATAGTGCTCCAATTTTTAACCCATATCAACTTTTAATTATGGTAAGCAATAGTGATATATGAAGATCATGTCAAGAAGGAAGATCAAGATTATTTTTTCAGAAAATCAAGTAAAAAAAGGAAGATTTGTTTGGATTTTTACCATGATTTTCTTACCAAAATTAAGTTTTACTTTTTCTTGTAATGAAAATAAAAGTAACCATAGATATTTTTACTTTTCCTGAAAGAAAAATATAAAACTTTTCCATATTTGGCATACTTCTTTCTTGGAGGAAAGATTTTGGAATTCTATAAATAAAAAACCCTCTTCTCATACCATAACATAATAAAATTCACAATGTAGTCATTTTAAGATTCTTGTTTAGAGGGAGATTTTCTCCCAATAGGTTTTATGTTTTTCAATTTAGTTTTTAATATGTAAGTCGTTTCACCAAATCATATTAATAATATATTTTTAATATTTATTTTTCGTTGTCATTTGAATTATCACCGTCTTAATTTGCAAATTTTAAGCTTCTGTATGACACCCTCTCAATTTTGAACCAAGAGAATTAAAATTATTAGGGCATCATTACTTTAATATAAATAATATTTGTTCTTTTTGATAATAGAAACATGTTAATTACTCATGTTTTATCAGTTTGTGATTTGATTTTAATTTGCTATGTAATTTAAGAAAGGAAGGAAGATTGTTACATCTTCTGCTCTCAAATCAAAGATATGTACAATGTATTAATATTGCACTTCAATTGTACGATCTTAAATATACATGCCATGTGCAAGTAAAAATTAAAGAATTGCCAAAACAAAAAGGAGTCATTCTTTCTTTAAATCGAGCTAAAAAGAGAAGTAATACATGCAAATTGAAACGAAGTCTCTGAAAACTAAAGAAAAAAACAAAAAATAACCAGAATTCGACCCCCATTATCATTTCCCTTCCTGTAGTCTAGATTAAATAAAAGTCGAATAAACCACGAATATCATTTTTGTTTATTATCATTGGATGTTGGTTCCCAAATAAAATTTGGAATCAACTTTTTTTGTTGACCAGAATTCATGAATTGGCAGTAAGTACTGGAAGACTTGGAAAACTAATTTTCTTTAAAATGTGAAGGAGGAGGAAGGTGAAAATTTGCAACAATGTCGATACCATCTTCATGAGCTTATTTCGAAACCTCAATTTCATTGTCTCCATCATTGTCGTTGATTTAAAATTTGTAGTAGTTGTTGGACCAAACGGATGGTTACATCATTCTTTAAGTACGACTAGTCATTGTGATGATAAGAATTAATGTGAACATTCAGAATTTTGAGGATCTTAGATTTTCAATTGATATGAAATCAGGAGTGGAATCAGGTAGAGCTGAGGGGTTCATCCGAACCTCCTTCAGACAAAAACTACACTATTATTATCATGCCCACGATAAATGCTGGGTAACGAAGTGCGGAGCGGATAACTCCTTACTGCCAACAACCAGAAGAAGGATCCTGATGAGACCAGAGAAAAGTATCTTTTCATATTTTGAACTTCTTTAATGAAAATTCTTACTCCAGCGTGGAATGAAGTGGCAGTTAAGCTTGAAAATGGTGAAAAGATCAAGTAGAAATGTTGAGAAAGGAAGTTGAAATTTTTTTTAGGAGTAAAAGAAAAAAAATATATATATAATTTAAGCTTGTTACGCACTCAAATATAAGTATAAAACACCTAATTTGTCATGTCAGCATGAAATATTTTGTTTTTCCTAGCATCAACATCACCTTGATAGCTATATAGATGGATCTTGTGTTCATGTGGCATGCTTTAATCAAGTACAAGTGTCAATTTAGATACTATCTAAATCAATTCAATTTTTCAATAACTAGTTGCATCATCAAATATTTTGCTAATTTCAATTGACTACTTATAGAAACACTCGAAGAAAGACCGAACCTGAGCATCAATTTGTTGCAAGTTGTTGTACGACATACCGAACCTGATTAGATGAAGTTTTGTCAAATTTAATTACATCATACAACAGTTTCCGAAACACCAACGATTGTGGTGGGATGGATGTTCTTTATCTTTACAAGAGATCTCAGATTCGAGCCCTACATACACAAAAAATACTCTGATAAGAACGTTTCTACCTTTAGTGAGCCTAATATAACATGAATCCGAATTAATCGGGACCTATTACTATTCTAGACATCAGGAGGGAGTACCAAACAGTGATGATCATTGAGCTGCAACTCAATTCATAGATAAAAACTACTAAATGAAAAATGAAATTAATTATATTTATACCGTATTTTGTAGGATTTTGGATGATATATATCAACAAAGAAACTTTCGATGTCAAAGTAAGGGTAGTTGGAATCTTCCTTCAGCTGCGACATAATTTTCGCAACATTGAATGTTGTGATTGATTGTAAATGTTGAGTGACCTTCTGAGATATCCACTTGACAAAAACTATGCGAGTAATCTATCAGGTCTTGGTAGGCTGGCCCATATGTGATATGACTAGTTGAAACAAAGACTGGTGCAGTGCCTACTGTGCCGTGTCCCAAAGGCAGGTGAAGCAATTGACACAATTAAATTCAAGACTGTGAAACAGCAACCTAAAATCCTAAACTCAAGACTGTGAAACAGCAACCTTAAATCCAAAATCTAACTACCATAGACGATATATAGGCCACACGAATTAAAACTTAGGCATCAAGGCATAATTAATGGGAACTATTTTCTTCCTACTATTTTTCCTACTGTCTATCTACTCTTCTATACCCACGATTATTTCCACTCCAACAAATATAATCACGACAAATCAGTCAATTGCAGAAGGTGAAACTGTAGTCCCATCTGGTGGAACCTTTGAGCTGGGATTTTTCAGCCCCAGCGGTTCCTCAAAACGATACGTTGGGATATGGTACAAGCGAATTCTTCCTCATGTGCAGACAGTAGTATGGGTAGCCAACAGAGAGAAACCACTCATCAATGCGTCTTCAGGCATTTTGAAGGTCAACAAGCCGGGAATTCTTGCTCTTCTCAACAACAAGAATGAAACTATATGGTCCACTAACACCTCAAGATCAATCCTAAATCCAGTTGCAGTGCTCCTAGATTCTGGTAATCTAGTTGTAAAAGATGCAAATGATGACAACCCAGAAAATTTCCTCTGGCAGAGCTTCCATTTTCCAACTGATACGCACTTGCCTGATATGAAGATTGGCAGGAATTTTAAGACTGGCCATGAGGTTTACCTTTCAGCATGGAAGAGCGATAATGATCCAGCTCCAGGCGAATTCACACGTCACATTGATCCTACTGGATATCCACAGGCCCTCACCAAATGTGGCACAGCTGTAGCAGTTCGCATAGGACCATGGAATGGTTTACAATGGAGTGGATCACCCATACCTCTACTAGAGTGCTGCATTTTTCAATTTACTTTCAATGATGAGGAGGTTTACTATAGCTTTTCCCTCATTAACAGCTCGGATTTAACAAGACTGGTCCTGACTAGCAACGGTTATATACAACATTTGAAGTGGGTAGATTGGACAAAGAGATGGCATGTTTACTACAATTTACCAGCGGATTATTGTGATACACATAGCTTATGCGGTGCCTATGGTAGCTGTGACATAGATGATACACGGTTTGCGGATGTTTGGAGAAGTTTGTAGCTAAATATCCACAACAATGGGAAAAGGGTGATTGGACAGAAGGGTGTGTTCGGAGGACACCCCTAAATTGCAAAAGGGAACATGTATTTATAAAATATTCTGGAATCAAGTTGCCAAATACTAAATACTCTCACTATGACAAAACCATGACACTGGAGGGTGTAGGCAAGCTTGCTCCAGGAACTGCTCTTGCACAGCTTATTCAAATCTGGATATAACTAACGGAGACAAAGGTTGCTTGCTTTGGTTTGGGGAATTGATTGACATCAGAAAGCTGTCTGAAAGAGGGCAAGACATTTACATCAAGATGGATTCTTCAGAACGAGGTAAGAACTTGTTGAGAAATTTCCCATGATCTGTTTCTTACACTTAGT
The DNA here is from genome assembly GCA_030864215.1 of Capsicum pubescens. Classification (NCBI taxonomy): domain Eukaryota; kingdom Viridiplantae; phylum Streptophyta; class Magnoliopsida; order Solanales; family Solanaceae; genus Capsicum; species Capsicum pubescens. The sequence goes on along the minus strand of CM061541.1, from coordinate 18,656,569 downwards.
GGCCTATCTCGATATTCCTTGACTGATTAAGAAATTGATTGCAGAATCTGAGGCAGGTTCAAAACCAAAGAAGGCAATGGTACTCACACTCATGAGTTTCTCATTGTTGATGGTAGCGATTCTAATATGCCTGATTTTGTTGTTGTACAAAAGGAAAAAGAAGAAGAAACTCCAACTCAAAGAAGATTTTGAGCTGCAAATGTTCCAATTGTCTACATTAACAAGAGCCACAAATAACTTTTCGCTCACCAACAAGATTGGAGAAGGTGGATTTGGACCTGTTTACAAGGTAAATAGTGCAAATTGTTTGTAAAGTAACTTTCTTATGCTCAAAATTAGTGTTAGATAGTTACGGGTTTATTTTTTTAAAAAATTAGTGTTAGATATGATTCTAATTCTGCAATAATCTGTCTTTGTAAAATCTATGTTCTACTATTATACATTTTGCAAAGAAATGAACCTTGAACCTAATTCAAACGCCAAAGCTAGCTCATGAGAGGAGGATTGACCAAGAACAAATAAAATATCAAAATTCTCCTCATTACACCGATGGGGGACTCAACACCTTGCCTCACGCCCAAGATTGGACATCTGGAACGTGGACAATTTAATATGGGTGCCTAACATCGATAAACTGTAAATTGAATGGGACTATCTCTGATACAAGGCAGAAAAATGGACTTTTGGCCTAACTCGGCCCCAAAAGCTAGCTTATGAGGAGAGGATATCCCAAGAACACATAAGGAGTCCAAATTCTCTTCATCCCACCATAGTGAGACTCTAACACATTGCCATTTTCTAGGGAGTGCTGGAAGAGGGACAAGAAATTGCCGTGAAGAGACTCTCAAGGACTTCCATACAAGGACTTGATGAATACAAGAATGAAGTTATGTATATTTCCAAACTTCAGCATCGAAATCTTGTGAGACTTCTGGGCTGCTGCATCCAAGGGGAAGAAAAGATGTTGATTTATGAATATATGCCAAACAAAAGCCTGGATTCTTACATATTTGGTTTGGATTTTTAACCTACAACACAAGATAACATGAGTAATACTTTGATCTGTTAGTCATAACATGGAATAAACTGCTAACAAGAAAGTTTGTTTTGTAGATCAAACAAAGAAAAAATTACTTGACTGGCCAAAGCGTTTCCACATCATCAACGGAATTGCTCGTGGCTTATTGTATCTCCATCAAGATTCTCGACTACGGATTTTCATAGAGACCTTAAAGCAAGCAATGTTTTGCTAGATATAGAAATGAATCCAAAGATATCAGACTTTGGCAGGGCCAAAAGTGTTACAGGAAATGAGATGGGAGCAAAAACATGCAATGTGGTTGGGACATAGTAAGAATCTCAAATATCATAACGTGTACTCCCATATGATGTCTTGCTTCTTTAATTCTCATGGTATTGTTTTGTTGGCACAGTGGTTACATGTCCCCAGAATATGCAGTAGATGGGATCTTCTCGGTAAAATCAGATGTGTTTAGCTTTGGCGTATTAATGTTAGAGATTGTGAGTGGCAAGAGAAATAGAGGATTTGTCCATCCAGATCACAACCTTAACCTTCTCGGTCATGTAAGCACTGTATAACCTTTACTACACACACAACTCTTCCTTTTGTTTACAATAATCACTATCAGAAAACAGTCAAAAGCAGACCTCGAGAGAGGTCCAAAAGGCCGTTCTCTTAAGAAAAAAAATTAACAAAACTGACCCACGAGGTTGATTTTTTTTTAGGGAAAAACTGGAGTTCAAATTTAGTTTTTTTGTTTTCTAGGTCGATTTTTGGGCATTTTTGTAGTAGTGAATGGAATTTGTCATGATTCATAAGATCTAAACTCAAACAGGCATGGAAGCTTTACAAAGAGGATAGGTCCTTGGAACTAGTTGATGAGCAGCTAGCTGATTCCTGCAATATTTCTCAAGTTTTAAGGTCAATCCAAGTGGGTTTATTATGCGTCCAACGACATCCTGATGATAGACCAAGCATGTTTTCTGTGGTTCAGATGTTGGCTAATGAGAGTCTACTTCCAAAAGCAAATGAACCAGGATTTTTCATAGAACGAAACGTACTTGATGAAGAAAAATCAGGATCACATACGGGAAGTTCAAAAAATGATGTAACAATCACATTGTTACATCCTCGGTAGAGTGACAAAGTAACTATTTTTAGTGGCAGAAGCAGGATTTTTATTAAGGGAGTTCAATTTTTTTTATTTTTTTTAAATGAACACGTGAAAATTAAAGGATGATAAACGGGCTAAATTTTAACTCGCCTTGTCATGCCTTGCTCCATGGAGCCATTCTTAAAATTCTGTATGCCTTTTCTTTTCTTCCACTTTGAAGTACTCTATTTTACTTTACACTTTTTATTTTTTTAAATCAGAATTTTTGCCCCTTCAATCATTCTCATATACATATAATCTTCGAATATCATTAAAGTTCTTAGAAAAAGGTGTAAGAATTGAATTGTTAATATTATTGGAAACAATGACAATAGCACATTACTAATACTTGCAAGTACTTCACCCTCTAAAAAAGTTAAACTCTTTACAAAATCCTATTGGACTCACGCCTCTATCTATCAACTACACAATCAACAAGGTAATAACAAAACATTTTGTCATATTCTCCTTTTCAATAGGTAAATCACACATATTCCGGACCAAATTAAATCCTAACTAATTAGTTTTGAAATATAAAAGAAAGATTTACGAATTCACGAGCAAAAAGCAATGGGACAGTTTGCAGAAATTTATAAATTAGTGCAACTCATTTTGATGTAAATGACCTGCATTCACCCCAAAAAAAGTAGTTAGCTCATTTTTTTGTTTGATACGCGAATCTTCATAGTACATTATACCTCAACAAAGTCAATATTTGGAGAAAGAAGCATATCTTATTTGAATTGTACAATAAAGGAGAAGAAACAGGCATTGCAGTAGCACCAATTTGGCCCAAATATCAAAATCAAGCAGCAAAAGTAAGAACTATATATATCATATTAAAATAAGATAAACAAATTGAAACAGAGTGAATACTTTACGCTTTAAGCTTCATGGCCGTGGAAGAAAAAAGAAGCCGGATACATAGACAAACCTTTAACTTATCCTCAATCTTCATTTTGACGCTTCATCTCAATCTTGTTTCATTTTAACCCACCAACCCCATTTCTCATGTACCATTAAGCTTGTCGTAATGTCTACAATCTGTAGTCCATCTCTAGAAATAGATCCAGCATAGTTTTTGTTGGCTGCATGATGAATCATGAATGACGACTATTGCCTTCTTCAAGAAGACAATTCGAGAATGGTAAAAAAAATTAATGGAAAAGGTACAAATATACCCTTTAACTTTAATAAATGGTAGAAATATACTCTTCGTCATACTTTCGGTACAAATTTTGCAAGTTTTTCTCATGTTTCTGTTCTTAAAATATTGTCTTCTTGTTCACTCTTTGAAGTTGGTGATCAATGGTGTAACAATGAATTTAAAGCAGGCAACAACAACCATGAATCAAAAATAATTTCTGATTCATCAATGCTCATAAATCAGAAAAAATAAACAATAGTCGTTCATGAGGAACATTAAACAACATCAAGATATTAATCTAATATCAGAACATTAAACAACATCACAATATTAAACAAATCTCTACTCGATTCTAGATGGTGGACGGATCAAAACATGAATCAAACCGACGTGTTTGTTAGGGTTTTTTGGGTTAGTGAGTGTGAGAGAGTGGAAAAAAGAAACACGTGTGATATGTCTCTTGAAGCTTCTCTATTACACCAGTCGGGTTGGGTTATTTGGATCGAGTATGGTTATAATTTAGGATAGATTAAATTATTTACCGATAAAATAAATTAAAAAGGGTCAACCAATACGATGCTGATACGTGTCCCGTTATTAATAAGAAGGGTATATTTATACCTTTTTCATTAACGGCAAGGATATATTTCTAACTCAAGTATGACGGAGGGCATATTTTTATCATTTATTAAAGTTTTGGGTACATTTGTACCTTTTTATTAATGACAAAGGTATATTTGTACCAAAAGTATGACGGAGTGTATATTTGTACCATTTATTAAAGTTTGGGGTATATTTGTACCTTTTTTGAAAAATTAATACCACTTTATAAATACTAATCCAAACAAATATAAGACATGTCTTATAGTATATCTATATCTATATCTATATCTATATCTATACCACCTTACAAATACAACTCAAAAAACTTAAAGTGAAATTATCAAATTACCCTTCTAACAAAATAAATATTTAATAATAAGAAAATTTGGTAAAAATTAGATATTTATTTGGAGGGGTGTAACTCTTCTGGCCGCTTCAGGCTAAAAACAAATAAATTGCTGAAAGCATTTACGAAGAATGCATAGTTTTTGTTTACGCCAAGAGTTGCTACGCTCAGGTTTATTCTCTGAATTCTAACACTCATTCATCCAACAATTATCTCAACTTGTGTCTCTCATGGGTGACAAGATCAAGAGATCAAATAAGTTAATCGAAACCTACAGGATCTACATCTTCAAAGTGTTGAAGCAAGTTATTCATTCAGATGTCAGAATTTCAAGCAAGGCTACGGGTATAATGAACTGTTTCATCAATGATATATTCGAGAAGCTTGCTCAGGAATCTTCTATGCTTGCTAGGTACAACAAGAAGCCTACCATCATCTCATTCAAATTGTTGTTCATTCTTTCAACAATCTAATAAGTCGAAATAAGTATAAAGTGGGACAACATGTTTGTTTGTGTTATTTGCTTGGAATTCTGGTCATTCAACAATTTACACCAGTTCACTTCAAGCTAAACTCACTGGCATTGTTTCGCGGCTCTTACCAGTTTAGCGCTTTGCTCTTTGGTTCAGAAGCCTCTTTTCTAAGATACATTTAATCTCTTCGGTCTTGGTGAATTTTCATAATTTTTTGCTTTTGGGTTAATCTTTGGGAATAATTGATCTTGTCGTTTTATCAGAATCTGAAGTTTCATTCTTTTGTTTCTTAATCGTTCTCTCTTGATTTTATTGGGTTAAAGGTTTTTAAGGCGAGCTTTATGTCCCTACTGCTATGATATTAGACTGTCATTTTAAATTTATGCTTTCATTGTATTGAGTCACTATGAAATTGCTTAATCAAAACATGGATGGAAGAAATTTTGGAAAAATCATGTTTAATCTACTTCCCTTCCTGGACTATCTTTTTTGTCTTTTGTTGTTGTAAATTCAATTCAACTAAAAATTACACAATGAATTTTTAGTTATTTATGGTATTTATACTAAATTCAATGTTGCTATCGACAAGCTTGATAAACTCGCTGGGTAAGTTTTACAATGAATATGGTTAAGCTTCCCGTTGTATTCACTTTTTTTTTTTCTTTTGCAAAATAACTCTTCCATTATTGATACGGGACAAATGACCATCTTATCTTTTGATGACATTTTTGGAGGCCAACACATAGAGGCTCAAGACTTGGTCACCTCGAGAATACAAGAACATGCATGGAGGACCCGTTTTGAGCATAACTTAAAGCAATCTCGCGTGTGGAAGATTGCTTGGAGCATTTAAGGTTGAGGACTCATGGTTTTGGACCTTAATTAAGGGCATTTTGGACATTACACATGGCGTATTTACACACCATGGCCGCCCCTCTCACTAAGGGCAAAGTGGTCTTTTTATCTTCATTTGTAATATATTATAAATAGGCCCCTTTAGTCTTATTTTCACTAGATTTGGAATGATGAAGAATTGAAAGACATATTTTCTCTCTTTTGAGAGTGTAACACCCTTAGTTGTAGGGCTTGGAAAAGTCATCCTTAGCATAGGGCTTGGAAAAGCCAATATTGATCTTTGCTTGGAAACGGTAGATCTTGAGGTGAGTTCATTCCCTTGGTGGTCACCGTAAGAGTGTGGTTTTGATTGTTACATTCATTAGGGGTTAGTGTTGAAATACACTTGATTCTTAATCTTGTAATAATCTTGGTCTCACTATCTATCTTTATTTTCTTGCAAATCGTGTATGTGTTGTGTAGTGGACTGTTTTGGGGTCTTCGTTGAATCCAAAACTTGTATTATTGTTGTTCATCACATTTTGTAGCTGTTTTGGTGTTAAAATATACTCTTGTATCTTGTATTCTTGTTGTTGGTAGCGAATCCGAGTGTGGTCTCCATCTTGGTCCTCGAATTCTTAAGATTAGTGGACTGATTTGGTGTTTGTTTCGTGCTTCCCTTGTCTTTTCCGTATCATTTGGTATCAAGCATGGCTTGATTTTGTTCCCACAAGATCAATCTTGGGCTTGAGACCTTGAAAACTACAAAAAAAAAAAAAAACTGAAATCTGAAAATTCCAGAAACAGTCAAATTTGCCACCTTTATGTTCTTGGCCAAAAATTGCGTTCTTGTTGTGTCTTGGCCGAGATTTGTTTGTTGTATGTCTAAATCTAGTAGTGTTCTTGTTTGTTTTGTTGTTTTTAGTGTTAGTTTTCTTGTCCACTAACACTTTTAGTCTAGATCTAAACTTGATCTTGAACTTGTTGAATTTGTAGTTGTCTTGGCCAAGTGTTGGAGATATTGTTATTGTGGATTGGAGTTGGCCATGTGAAAAATTGTTGGTGTTCTTGAAGATTATTGTTGTAGTTCTTGGTGTTGTTGTTGTTGTTCTTGATGTTCATCACCACCTTCATATATTGTTGAAGATAAAGTGAATGCTAAATCTAAAAAGTTGAAGGAAAAGGGTGTATTATTTGTTAGTCTTGAAAGACACTACAACCAACAAGGACCTATCAATCAAGTCTCAACCACTTTCCAACACTTTTCCATGATTTAAGGATCCATATTTCAAGGAGAAGTACAAGAAAAAAGTCAAGTCTTGAAAATTGAAAAAGGATCCAAGACTTATTTTCCCTCCTAAAACAAATTCCACCAATCTAAATTAATTTTTTTACTAAGACTTGAACATTTGAGAATAACCACTTGATAAAATCGAACTAATATGTGGCTGCCATGTCATCACTACTACTGTTCACGCAATATTTCCGAGCTCAAAATTTTAGATTCTTAGTTTCATCTTATTATTTCATTAGTTTCATGTCTTGATTCTAGAATTAATTAACAACTAGTAATCACCTACTTAGTTATTGATTAATTATTGAATCCGTTTCTTCGTGTCTTCGTTATTTGTGTGCTTTTCTCATTTTTAACTCGTAGTAACTTCTTTGTTTCAAGTTCGTAAGTAAATTTTATTTTTGTGTCTTGAGTCGGTCAAACAAGAATCTATTCCGGCCACCAAGTAGAATTGACATCCTATTGACTACCGGAGTATAAGCAGCTTTCAATATTTGCCGCTCTAATTGTGAGAATCACAAAGGTGAGTGAATACGAGTGTTAGTGAGAAGTTTTTACTACTAATCTTGTTTGTTCATTTTGTAGGTTTAAAAGGTGATATAAGGGGAATATGTCTTCGATAGCCGGGGATTATTGTGAATACAACATGGGAGACTATGATTGTAGTGAGGGGTTTTATGGCTACGAAGTTGAGGGAGATTGTGGAGGCTATGAAAATAGCCATGATCGAAACTTGGGCAGATTTGAAAGTTACTGTTTTAAGGGAGAAAATGAGGTGAATGAAATGCCTAGTGTTTATGGTAACTTTGGAGATGATGTAGGACCTCGTGATGGATCTTATGATGATGTTGGGGCATGTGAGGAATCTTACACTTCTTACTCCGAACCTAGATTTGGTGTTAGGTATAACCCTTTTGTTCACAAAGCTTATGAGAGCTATGATGAGAGTACACGTGAGCAGTATGAAGATCCATATTCTCCACCTTGTAGTACTTCTTATCAAAGTTGATATAGTGTGAATGGTTATACTAGCTCTAGTGGAGGTTGTCCAATGAGAAGAAGAGGGTATGCATCTCCAAAACCAAGGGGTACTCGTATGCCTTACAATGTTGATCCAAGAAGGAGTGTACACTCTGAAAAGGTGACCATGTGTGGGATACCGGGATATCTCATTGTGCTAAATGATAGGTACTATAGAAACTACATTGTTCCATCTATGGTTGACTACTTGGGGTTGTTTCGTGAGCCTTTACTTGTTCCATACTTCTTGGATGGGTTTAAGGTTACCGAGAGGGTCAAGATTGTCTTCTCCCAATTTGAATACCATGAGGAGGTGTGGTGCGATATTCTTCCATTGACATACGGTCATGTATACTTAGGTGCCAATTGGTTTGCACAACATAGAGTTCCAAACGTGCAAAATTGGCAAAATATTATAAGAGACCAATGGGGGAATCGCCTCATGACTTACTTGCTGCCCAAGCCACGAAGAGAAATGCCTACCTACTCCAATCCGAATTATTATAAAAGACAAAAGATTGAGAGGAGTAAGGGAGTGCAGGGTAGTAATCCGAGAGTGGAAAAAGGAGAGGTTGTGTAGAGCAAAGTGAGAGGATTACCACCAAACCATGCTAACATTGGTTGTCCTTCTATTTCTAAGGACATTTGTGTAGGTACCAACATGGCAAGCGAAGAAGAACAATGCCAAAAGGAAGTTGCTGTCCAAACTTTTGGAGGACCTTCACACCATGACAAAGAAGAATCTACTCAAGGACTTCAAGGTAAAATGGCAAACTCTTACACTTTTGTACATGTGAATGATAATTGTGTGGCTAGTATCCCATTGAGTGTGAGTTGTAGCTTGCCTATATGTGAGTGTATTGTTTCTTTGCCACTTGATGATGATGTACATGTTGTGAGTATGAATACACTAGTTGATCCTATTGATGACCAAATAGACTCTTCTTGTAAGATCGATTTATGTCCACCTAGTGTTGAAACCATTATGTTGAATGAAAGTACATTATCTTCTGAAATTTGTGTTGATCAACTTATGTGTGAAAATTACCCACCACTTGAGGATGTGTATGATGTAATTAATGAACCTCAAGTGTGTGATGATGTTAAAAATGTTGATCAAAGTGAGAATGAACCTGAGAGCTCTTCTTGGGGTAATGTTGTATTTGAAACATCCTTGAAACTTGATATTGATCATTTAGAGAGTGAGGAACTTGCTTGTTACAAATCTGTCCGTGAGGTAGATCACACTCTTTTTATGTATAATGTCTTGTTTGAAGATGATTTAAATACTCCTAATGAACCTAGTTGTAAAAATGATGGTATAGCTTGCCTTGGAAGCTATAGCCTATATGCTAACCCACTATGGTGTGACAACATTCCTCCTAAAGAGGGAAATCTCTTCTTGGAAGATGAGAGCACTCTTAAGGGTAAGGAATGTGTAGTTGCAGAAGCTACTTCTTCTTTTACTTTGTGTGATTTCATTGTTGAGAGTACTCATGGTGATTATTGGGAAACTAGTAGTGAGTACACACATGAGAGCACCTTAGTAGAAGTCGATTTGAGTGATACCTTTCTCTACTCTCTATTTGCTTTGGATGATATGTATGTTATTGTAGAGAGTATGTTATTTAGTTTAGGTGTAGACCACAGGAAAGGGAAGTGTTGTCGAGACCCGTGTCTATGGCCACTTTTCCCATTTGACCCACTTTTCCCATTTGACCCTGGTGCCAAATTTAGAAATGGTGATGTTGGTGCACCAAACTTGCTGCTTGGTCTACATGACAAACAAAGTGTCACTCTTGATGTATCCTATAACCAAATCCTTTGTACATCTTTTATTGAGTTTTTAATATTCCTTTCAAAGAATTCTTGGTTATATTGCAAATATGTTCAACCTTGGCATATTGAGATGATTTGTTATGCTAACCCTAACCCTCATGCCATGACGAGTTTGTATTTGTTTGTCCTCTTTTCGGTTTTGCAAGGTTTGGATTCGAGGTCGAATCTTTTTCAAGAAGGGGAGGATGATACGGGACAAATGGTCATCTTATCTTTTGATGATATTTTTGGAGGCCAACACATAAAGGCTCAAGATTTGGTCACCTCGAGAATACAAGAACATGCATGTAGGACCCGTTTTGAGCATAACTTAAATCAATCTCGCATGTGGAAGATTGCTTGGAGCATTTAAGGTTGAGGACTCACGGTTTTGGACCTTAATTAAGGGTATTTTGGACATTACACATGGTGTATTTACACACCATGGCCGCCCCTCTCACTAAGGGCAAAGTGGTCTTTTTATCTTTATTTATAATATATTATAAATAGGCCCCCTTAGTCTTATTTTCACTAGATTTGGAATGATGAAGAATTGAAAGACATATTTTCTCTCTTTTGAGAGTGTAACACCCTTAGTTGTAGGGCTTGGAAAAGTCATCCTTAGCATAGGTCTTGGAAAAGCCAATATTGATCTTTTCTTGGAAACGGTAGATCTTGAGGTAAGTTCATTCCCTTGGTGGTCACCGTAAGAGTGTGGTTTTGATTGTTACATTCATTAGGGGTTAGTATTGAAATACACTTGGTTCTTAATCTTGTCATAATCTTGGTCTCACTATCTATCTTTATTTTCTTGCAAATCGTGTATGTGTTGTGTAGTGGATTGTTTTGGGGTCTTCGTTGAATTCAAAACTTGTATTATTGTTGTTCATCTTGTTCATGACGTTTTGTAGCTGTTTTGGTGTTAAAATATACTCTTGTATCTTGTATTCTTATTGTTGGTAGCGAATCCGAGTGTGGTCTCCATTTTGGTCCTCGAATCCTTCAGATTAGTGGACTGATTTAGTGTTTGTTTCGTGCTTCCCTTGTCTTTCCTGTATCATTAACCTTAAGAGTGAACCGCTAACCAACTGCACTAAAAGCTATAGCTGATAAAGAGAGGCACAACCCACCCTTTATAGGCCCTGAACCATACGGGGCACAAACCCGGCCCACACCCCCAACCAAGGCCAACCTAAGATAGGTGGCCACCCTTTGGGTGCCATCATTACCCTTTTCTTTGGGAAAGGTTCGTCCTGGAACCTGCGCATGGTGTAAGCGGGATTCGAACCTGTGACCTCCGCTCTGATACCAAACCTTAAGAGTGAACCACTAACCAACTGCACTAAAAGATATAGCTGATAGAGAGAGGTGCAACCCACCCTTTATAGGCCCTGAACCATACGGGGCACGAACCCGACCCACACCCCCAACCAAGGCCAACCCGAGATAGGTGGCCACCCTTTGGGTGCCATCAATTATGCTATACAATCCTACACAGTTGCGTTGTAAAATTCAGAATATATATCAACACACACTTACAATCAGATGCCTCAACCACTAGGGGTGGGCATGGTATGGAATGGTACGGTATTTGAAACTTTGGTACGGTAATTTCGGTATTCCATTTTTAAAACACTATACTATTACCATACCATATTAATTCAGTATGGTTCAATATTTTGATGTTCAATTTTTGTATTTTGCAGTATGATGATTGGTAAGCATAGTTTGTTCAACTTTGCTAATGTATACTCGTATAATAGAGTATTATTACTTTGACTTATCAAAAACACGTCTCAATTGTATCGTAATTACACATTACACATGTAAAAATATTCAAAAAGAAGTACAAACAACTCTTTTTGTTAGTCAATTACAAAAAAAAAAAAGACATTACAGTCAAGATAGAGTAGCTAAAATTCTAATATCTTAACATTTTTATAGTAATACTAAGTTATATATTTGTTAATATTATATATATATATATATATATATATATACATATATACATACTTCAGTATGGTATTCGGTATTTCGATATATCATTTATAAATATTGAATAGCATAAGATATACCAAAAAAATTTAAAATGTATACCATATACTATATCAAATACCACAATATCAAAATTACGGTATCAAAAATTTCGTTTTGATATGGTAATTCGGTATATACCATATCATGCCTACCCCTATCAACTATAACTGCTCAAGAACTGCACCGTTTAACCTCTTTTAATAATTGTTGGCATTGACCCAAATACTAAGCCCACTTTACAACATGACACGGGCCCATTATGATTTTACTTCTATTTTCATTTTATTAATACAATGTATATATACATGTTATCTTCTAGAAGAAGAGGGGCGATTGAGAGATTTTTAGTTTTACAGTCAATACAAGTTTTCTCTCTCTTAACTCAGTTTGAGTACTATGTTTGGCTCCATGTATTTCCATGGCGATCTGGTAATCAGAGTACTTAACATGGTATCAGAGAAGGGATTTGAGATCCTCTCGTCCTGATTTATCTTCCGATATTACCCGTGAAGGGTCTCGTCGGAGAGTTTTTCGGTGACTGTTCATCTTCTCAACGACATTCAACATTTTTCGGTAGTTTTTTTTGGTTTATTTCATCGAACTCGAAGGCCTTACTTCTTCAGGTTGTGAAGAAGGGGGGTATCTCCTGTCGTTTAGATTTTATATATTGCGTCTATATGTACATTGTACGTTGACTGATTTTTACCACTGATATTGTGTTTCTCGATTGTTGCTCGTTCTATAACTATTTTCTTAGCAAAGCTTCATCATGTCTACTGCTGTTAATAGTACTACTACTGACGGGTTTGAGGAGTTTACAGTTTCTTCAACTCACCCTTTTTATCTGCATCCGTCTGATAATCCTAGCTCTCGTTTGGTTTCCCCACCATTTGATGGTTCTGGGTTTATTATATGGAGAAAAAATATGCTCACTGCTCTTTCTGCTAAGAATAAATTAAGGTTAGTCACTGGCACTATCCCAATTCCATCGTCCAATTCTTCGTATTTTCCCTTCTACGAGAGATGCAATAACATGATTATTGCTTGGATCATTAATTCTCTCTCTCATGAGTTGGATACTAGTGTCATGAGTTTTGACACTGCGAAGGAAATCTGGGCTGACATTAATGAAAGATTTGGTTAATCAAATGGGACCAAGTACATTCAGATTCAGAAAAAGATTAACTCCACCGTCCAAGGTTCCTCCAGTAGAGCATCTTACTTCACACGAATGTGTAGTCTATGGGATGAATTACACTCTTCTTATGTTGGTCCAGTGTGTACATGTGGTGCTTTAGGAAAATTTATAGAACAACAGAAATTGTTTCAGTTCCTGAGTGGACTTAATGATGACTACTCTGTCTGCAGAAGCAATATACTCATGATGCCTGCCCTCCCCTCTCTTAGTAGTTCATACTCCATGTTGCAACATGTTGAGAAATAAAATGAGACTACTAATCCTATTCCTAGTTTTCTAGTGAATCAGCTTCTTTTAATGGTTTTACTACTTCACATGGGAGAGGCCTTTCTCAAAGAGTCCACAATAATGTTAGGAGGGGTTCTATCCCTTCTCCTCCTTCTGATCTTAAGAGAGGATACATACTTCTTCCAGGACCTTACCTGTCTGATGCTAAGAGGTTCTCTACCTCTAGCCCATTGACTTCACTCTCTTGCAAGTACTGTAAAAAGTCAGGGCACACCATTGATAAGTGTTACAAATTACATGGATATCCCTCAGATTTTAAATTTACAAAAGGGAAGAAAATTCTAGCCTATGTGCAGAATGATGCTACTCTAGCTGATGCCACAGTCTCTTCTCTTTCTCTTACTGAGGGTGATTATAAGTTGTTGAAAGATCAGTATCAACACTATCTGCATCTTCAACACCTGAATCCAAGCACCTCTGTGCCTACTGGTTCTGCAGTCCCTGTTGCCACAGATTCTGGTTATGCGCATTTTGCATGTGTGTTTACTCACTCTGCTGTTACTTCTACTGCGTTCCATGCTTGTGCAATGTCTTCACTAGGCTCAAATCCTTGGATTCTTGATTCTGGGGCTACTAACCACATGACACCACACAAACATCTTCTTTTTAATCTTCTTCCCCTTCCCACTCCTCTTCTCATTTCATTACCAAATGGTTACAGAGTTAAGGTTTTGTCTACTGGGTCTTTACAACTCAAGCCTGGCATTACCTTACATGATGTTCTTTTGGTCCCCTCTTTCCAATTTAATCTTATTTCCATCCACAAGCTTCTTATTCAGCTTCAATGTACTGCACTTTTTACTGAATCAAAATATGTGTTGCAGGGCCTTTCTCAGAAGAGGCAGTTGGAAATTGGTAAAGCTGAGAATGGGTTGTATTTTTTCAATGTGGATGTTCCTCCCCCTGTGCCCTTTTCTTTTCCTGCTTCTTGTAATAGTTCTGTTCCTTTAGCCCACTGTAGTCACTCATGTAATATAAATAATTCTGATTTATTCTGGTATCAAAGATTGGGCCATCTTCCTTTTAATAAAATGAAATCTATTTCTTATTTTTCAAATAAACTCTCTCACTCTCAAGGTTTTCATTGTGATGTTTGTCCCAAAGCTAGACAACATAGACTTTCATTCTCCTTAGCTCTACCTACTCTTCTTCCCCCTTTCAACTTGTCCATATTGACATCTGGGGTCCTTATTATACTTCCACATATAATGGTTTTCGATATTTTTTAACTTTAGTAGATGATTTCACAAGAGTTACTTGGACTCACCTTTTAGCTTCTAAGGGCAGTGCCTTTTCTGTCATCAAGTCTTTTGTCCATATGGTGAGAGTTTATTTCAAGTTTCCAGTTCAAACTTTTAGGTCTGACAATGCTTTTGAACTGGAAAAGTGTACTGATTTCCAACAATTTTTTCTACAAATGGCATTCTTTATCAGACCATAATACCTCATACTCCTCAACAAAATGGTGTTGTAGAAAGAAAACAAAAATACCTTTTTGAAGTTTCCAGGGCCTTACTCTTTCAATCTCATCTTCCTCTTAAATTCTGGGGTGATTGTGTTTTAACTGTCACTTATCTTATTAATAGATTCCCCTCTACTATACCCCCTTCGTATGATCATTTAAAGAGTTTTGGTTGCTTATCTTATACTGCTTCTTCAAAGCCTGGTAGAGATAAATTTCAACCAAGATCTATCCCAAGTGTTTTACTTGGTTACATTTGTGGTAAGAAGGGTTATAAATTGCTCAATCTTTCTTCTCTTTCTGTTTTTTACTCCAGGGATGTTGTTTTTCATGAGCTTATTTTCCCCTTTTCCTCTTCCTCTGTTTATTAGCCTTTTCCTTTTTCTCTACCTGTGTATGATGATCCTCCTGTCCCTCTTGTACACTCCCCATCTGTGGTCCATGATGATCCTCCTATAGTACCTGAGACCACTCTCTCCTCTCTATCTTCTCCTCATGTAGTCCATGATGGATCCAGCAGTTCCTGAGACCACTCTCTCCTCCTCTTTTCCTTCTTCTATACCTCTCAGAAGGAGTTCTAGAGTTATTCATCCTCCTTCTTATTTGCATGATTACATTTGTTCCTCTGTCAAAGTTTTTTTTCAAGTCAATTCCAAGGTTTCTAGTATTGATCTGCACCTGCATAAGCCTCAATTTTACCAGCAGGCTGCTTCAAATCCTGCCTGGCAAGAGGCTATGCAACAGGAATTTAGGGCTCTTGAGTCAAACCATACTTGGGATATTGTTCCCCTTCTTCCTCATAAGAAGGCTATTCCTTGTAAGTGGGTGTACAACATTAAACAGAGATCTGATGGTACTATTGAAAGATACAAGGCCAGATTAGTCATAAGGGGAGATACTTAGAAGGCGGGTGTGGATTATCATGAGACTTTTTCTCCAGTAGTCAAATTAACTACTGTCAAATGCTTGTTGTCTCTTGCT
This sequence comes from Capsicum pubescens, assembly GCA_030864215.1. NCBI lineage: Eukaryota > Viridiplantae > Streptophyta > Magnoliopsida > Solanales > Solanaceae > Capsicum > Capsicum pubescens. Next base: position 18,640,894 of record CM061541.1, on the reverse strand, counting down.
GCTAAGAATCATTGGACTGTTTTCCAATTGGATGTTAATAATGTTTTTTTGCATGGGGACCTTCATGAGGATGTGTTTATAAAGATCCTACCTGGCCTTCAGGTTACCTCTCCTGGCTCCTCTTCCACTCCCTTGGTTTGCAAACTTAGGAAATCACTTTATGGCCTCAAACAAGCCTCCAGACAGTGGTTTTCTAAACTGTCTGATGCTTTGTTGTCTCGAGGCTACATAGCCAGTAAAAATGATTACTCTTTATTTACCAAGTCTTCAGGTACCTCTTTGGTGGTTCTTGTGGTTTATGTGGATGATATTTTGCTAGCTGGCTCTGATTTATCTGAGATGAATGCTCTTAATTCTTTTCTTGATCATTCCTTCAAGATTAAAGACCTAGGATCAGTGCATTATTTCCTTGGTTTAGAAGTTACTTCTAACCGTTCTGGTTTTCTGATTAATCAGCGCAAGTACACTTCTGATCTATTGGATGAGTTTAAGTGTTTTCATTATACTCCTGTCATTTCTCCTTTGGATACCACTGTCAAACTCACTACTGACATGGGTGATCCACTGTCCGATCCTTTCATTTACAAGGGTTTGGTTGGTAAATTGAACTTCCTCCAACATACCAGACCTGGCATTTCCTTTGCTGTGCAGCACCTTAGTCAGTTCCTACAACATCCTTGTGTTCCTCATATGATGGCTGGCTTGTATTTCCTTCATTACATTTTAAATGATCCTGCTCAGGGCATTTTTTTGCCCTCTTCTTCTTCTGTTGCTCTTACTGCATATGTTGATTCTGACTGGGCCGCATGCCCCTTATCTCGTCGATCAGTGACTGGTTATTACATTTTTTTTGGTGGTTGCCCAGTTTCTTGGAAAAGCAAGAAACAACCAACTATTGCTCTCTCTTCTGCTGAGGCTGAATACTGCGCCTTGCACAAAGTTGTTGCTGAAGTTATTTGGTTAACTCGTCTATTTGCTGACCTGGGACTTCTTGTTTCTTCTCCTGTGCCTATATTTTGTGATAGTCAAGCTGCTTTACATATTTCTAGGAATCCAGTGTTTCATGAGCGTACCAAACACATCGAGATCGATTGTTACTATGTCCGCGATTGCTTGTTATCTGGTGCTATATCTCTTCACCACGTCTCTTCTGCAGATCAGGTTGCTGATATCATGACCAAGCCTCTTCTTGGTCAAGCTCATATTTCCTGTTTGCACAAGCTGGGAGTTTCTTCACCCTCCAGCTTGAGGGGGGGGGGGGGTGTTGGCATTGACCCAAATACTAAGCCCACTTTACAACATGACCCGGGCCCATTATGATTTTACTTCTATTTTCATTTTATTAATACAATGTATATATACATGTTATCTTCTAGAAGAAGAGGGACGATTGAGAGATTTTTAGTTTTACGGTCAATACAAGTTTTCTCTCTCTTAACTCAGTTTGAGTACTATGTTTGGCTCCATGTATTTCCATGGCGATCTGGTAATCGGAGTACTTAACAATAACAGAGCCACGATGCTGCCCAAACAATCTTTCATGTTCTTTTTATTTGTCCTGTTATGCTAACAGGTATACTGTTACTTCTCAATCACTACATTACTTTCAAACATTTATGATCAGACATTTACTTCAAATAGTTTAGGCCGTTGAAATTTATGTTCAAATTTCTATCCTTGTCAATATTGCTTCCATCTACTTCTGTCGTTAAAGCTCGGTCAAATCTTTGATGAAAGAATTTAACTATACTTTTATGGTTTTCACTTCTCTGTTACAATTAAGCATTTAACTTGAATACCTTTATATCTTTCCACTCCTCTATTTCAATTTATTAGATACTTTTATGGCTTTTTCCACTTCCCTGTTTCTCTCCAAGAATTCAATTGTAAGTCTCTACACATTAAACTGCTATAGTACCAGTCATAACTTTGTTACCACATACATAAAATCTGCAGTATATGCCTTCCTTATTTGGTTTCACAAAAAAGATACAGTTAAGAGTTTAACATTGATATTTTGTTGTCTTTTCACTACTCTATCGTGAAGATAACTTAAGATAGTTATGATTTTCCACTTCTCTGTTTTCTTTCAGCAATTCAAGTTGTAATTTCCTTTATTTAAAACTGCTATAGTATCATTTATCACTTTATTTTCGCACTCCCACATTTATACTTTCACTCATATAACCTATACCTTATGCATTCTTTATTTGGTTGCTTAAGCACCAAGAATAAAACAGTCCAATTAAGAATTCACTTGGATATTTTTATGGCTTTCCATATCCCAGTTTCTGTCCCGCAATTCAAGTTGTAAGTTTCTTTATATGCAACTGCTATCGTACTATTCATAGCATTGTTTTTGCACTCATTAAATCAAATGTTAAATGTGTTTCTTATTATTTTCGCAAGAAATTCAGTACAGCAAAAGAATATAATTTAGATACTTTTTATGGCTTTACATTACTTTGATTTTTCTAGCAGTGGGTATCCTATCTGAAAAGTGGAAGATTATCTAACTTTGCAGTGTTTCAACTACGATAAGTTTTCTTTTGAAACTTTCTTTCATATTCCATCCTTATAAAACCTGCTAAAACTTTTGAAGAGATATCCTTAGATAATTTCTTCACAGATGGATAGTGATGGTGGTGAGAGTGATTTTGATGCTTTTAAAGACATTCACAAGGTTTTCAATGAAATGTCAGAGAGAGAGAGAGATGAACCTGAAATCACGAGGCAGTGGCTTTAATGGAAGAAATGCCAAATTGAAATATGTGAAAACACATTTCCTTTAGGGACTTAACCGTATAAAACGTGAGTGTAACACTACAAGTTGACACAATTCTTTTCCAACTAATGTTTTAGTGAGTAGAGCAGAATCATCGGTGATGTTGGATTTACATGCCGCACCATGTCTAAAGAAAATTATAAATATGTTAGTCGTTAGTTTTGGATCAAGAATTTTTATTTAGGGGGTTCGAAAAATAAAATTTTGTGCCTATGATTTGAATTTGAAATCTTAAGGTAAATTTTGAGTGCCCTAACTACTAGGCCAACCACATATATACATAAAAAATAAAATAAATTATTCTCTTATATATTGCCAAGAGGTTTGGGTGAACAACAACGTTTCCTTATTTGTTTCTTTTTCCATTTTCCAAATTACACTGTCTGCATCATTATTGTGCAAATGTATATATTTATCTTTTCATTAAAAAAGAATTCCTACTTAGTAGTCATTTATTTTACACCTTTTCTTTTTGCTTTTATGTATTGTGGATATTATTGACCTATTTTTTTATTTTCTTTCAAAATACAAACTTCTCTTCAACTTTAAAAAGTAGATATTCTCCCTAGCTTATAAAGTATAATATTTATTTTCTTTAATCTTTTGATCATTGAGTTATTTTTTATTTAAAAAATTAGCAATTTAAAGTTCGAGATAGGCTTAAATCGAACATTACCCGTTGCAACCATCTGGCAAACAAATCTCTCGAATTTCATATTTTTCAAAAACTTTCTATTATTGTTCAAATTATGAAAGTGCGTTGAATTTAAATACGATGAATAACACACTTTTGTCATATTAAATCTAATAATTAATGATATTCAATAATATTAAAATTTTGCTTATAAAATACTATAATTAACAAGTTTTCAAAGAAATGTATGTCGAACTTTGACACTATTAATTACTATATTTAAATATAGAGGTGCACCCGTCAAGTTTAAATCCTGGGTTCGCCTCTGCTCCTAATCATGTATTCTATTGTTCATATGAACTATGAGTTATTATTCAACAAATTGTTATTCGAAACAACATAGAGGCGTACAAATACCCATTTTTTAAAGCTTAAAAGTTAAAAATGGGTAGCATCAGAGGCGGATTCAGGATTTTAAACTTGTGGGTTCCCAATAAAATAAATTAATATGCAAAAATAATTTGTAAAAAAATGGGTAATCAAACATATTTAATATATAGTCTAAAAGCAACCACTCGTAAAACACGACATATTTAAAAACATTATTATTATTATAATTTTACTCGACGACTTGTCATGTTTTGAAAACGATCAATGATCGCTTCATTAGGTACAGTTTCAAATACCTCATCCTCTATATAACAAACTAAACAATCATTCAAAAAATCATCACCAATTCTTCTACGTAAGTCATTCTTAATATATTTCATCGAAGAGAAAGCTATTTTCACCGTTTCAGTCGCCACAGGTAATATCAAACTCAACTTCACAAGCAAATAAACAAGTCTCCAAGTCTTGTGCAAATTTATTTTCACCAATGTCTCTGAAAGATCCCCAAGTCTTTTCAAGTTAGAAAAATCATTATTCCCTTGTCGCACATAGTCAATATAATTGTCAAGCTCAAAACTAAGATCCTCAAGCATGGAAGCACTAAACTCATCCTGATAATAGGTACCAAGTTTTATAATCCTATTTTTATCATATTGACAAAAGAATCATCTGGACTCAAACTAGCCATACCAAGAAGTAGATCACTATTCACTTCATCAAAACGACTGTTAAGCTCAGCATGTCAAAAATTTCAACACGCAAATAATGAGAATATGTGATACTTGAACTCTTACGCTTTGACTTTTCAAGAGCATAATTCTTATTCATTTTGGGAATCACAATATCATGTTTGGCACAAAATAAAGAAACATCCTTTACCAAAGAATTCCATTTGTGCATCCAAACAAAGTGTTAGTGATTCAGTATATTATTTAAGACAATCACATAAATTTATTAAAACATATATATATGTTTTGAATATGAAACATAAGATAAAGTATAAAGTTCTTTTAGAAAAAAATTGGGGATAGGGGAAGGGGAAATGGGGAAAGAATTATAAGGTAAGCAATCTAATCCTCAAAAATAAAATAAAAGTTGATGGCGCCAACCAACCTAATTAAGATTTTCCGATAAAGTATAACGTAAAACTTAATAAAAAATAAAAGTCCACATAGAATAGTTGGAACATTATCGAATTTTGAATTGGTCCTAAATCCTAATACAATGCACACATTTACTTTTTGTGTTAAATTCAAAGGTGTCTATCATGTTCACTATTATTTTCTAATTGAAATGTGTAGAAGTCCATGACTTCCAATATGAGTTAATTGATTACAAGAGTAGTACAATATTTGAATGACTGTATTCTAGAAAATTAGAAGCTTTACCAAAAAGTTGACTCATAAATTTCGTTTTCATCAAATTTAATTATAATATAATATTTGTCATCATCTTCATCAGAATATAAATAAACTCATACATATTGGTGCCAATGGTTTGGGCCAATAAGGAATATTTTTCAAAAAAATTGAGAGTCATTCTGCTTCTTCACCGACTTTATCTAATGCGATAAATTCAGATTCCATTGTAGAACGAGCAATACAAGTTTGTTTGGAAGATTTCCAAGAGACTGCTCCTCCACCTATAGTAAATACATATCCACTCGTGAACTTTTTAATTCATTTGATCCGATGATCCAATTTGCATCACTATATTCTTCCAGTATAGCGGAATATTTATTATAATGCAAAACATAGTCTTGAGTGTATTTAAGATACTCCAAAATTCTTTTTATTGCCATGCAATGAGTTTTATTTGGATTACTCGTGTACCGACTCAACTTATTAATAGCACATGCTATGTCTGATCGTGTACAATTCATGATATACTTTAAACATCCCAACACTCTTGCGTACTCCAACTGTGAGTCACTTTCACCTTCATTCTTTTGAAGTGTGAAGCTCGTCCAATGGAGTCTTGGCAATACCAAATTTCAAATACTAATTGAATTTGTCAAGTACCTTTTCGATGTAATGAGACTGTGACAATGCCAACCCTAGTGGAGTTCTATGGATTCTTATTCCTAAGATCACATTTGCAACTTCAAGGTTTTTCATATCAAACTTGCTCTCAAGCATTCATTTTGTAGCATTTATGCCAGAAATGTCTTTACTGATGATGATTAGCATATCATCCACATACAAACAAACAATGACCTTGTGATTTGGAGTGTCTTTAATGTAAACACATTTATCACATTCATTTATCTTGAACTCGTTTGCCAACATGATTTGGTCAAACTTCGCATGCCACTATTTAGGTGCTTGTTTTAGTCCATAGAGTGACTTAACCAGTTGGCACACCTTTTTTTCTTTACCAGGAGCCACAAAATCCTCGAGTTGTTCCATGTAAATTTCTTCTTCCAATTCTCCATTTAGGAATACTATTTTCACATCCATTTGATGGATTTCAAGACCATATACCACCGCCAAGGCAATTAACATCCGAATTAACGTTATCTTTGTTACTGGCGAGTGAGTGTGGTTGCATTGACGTAAACTATACCTTGGTTAAGAGTGTGGTTGCATTTAGAGTTGGACCAGGCATATCACCAGTGACAAATACAGCAACTGAAATCTTTTCTGTAAAGGTTTCCATGGCTTTAGAAATAGCCAACCCGCCAAAGCTATGGCCTATAAGAATCACTTTCACATGTGAAGGAAGAGAATCCCTGAACTCCATTAGCGGACTAAAGTAATCAGATAAATACGGGATTTCGAGCACCTGCTTTGGGTTGATCTCAACTTAAGAGCTGTTACATTATGCCCCGAAGATCTTATCAGTGCCACAAGCTTGTACCAAGGCCATGCTCCATGCCAGCTTGACATGATTATGTACATAAAGTTTAACATAATTATGTAGGGGCAGAACTAGCTAGCTTGACATCATACTCAGCAGGAAATTATACTATTATTTGTATATGGTTGAAATTAAATTTTATGTATACGTATATAGCAGACGTTGATCCCTCACATAGTTTGTGTGTTTAATCAAACATATGATATTAAATAATAAAATAATTAATTAATACTTGAGGAATTTTGTGATTATTCACCGGTAAATGAATCAAAAGTGCACATAATTTGTGATTACAACAACTAAATTGTGATTACATGCAACAACATAATTTTGTGATTTTGTGATTACAAGCAATTGAAGATAAAATATCACAACAACTAAATTCAGATTATACCAATAATTATGGGACCAAATATCACAACAACGAAATTCAGATTATACCAATAATTAAGGGACCAAACATGCTAGGTTAACCCTAATTGTTGAATGAGTTGATCAAGTCATTGGAGGAAAATGGTCATATATTCTTCTAGATTAAACCTAATTATTGAATGAGTTAATCAAGTCATTGGAGGAAAATGGTCATATATTCTTCAATAATGTTCAAAAGATATTGGAAAAATAAAAAATGCAAATGTCAAACATCATCTAAATTCGTATTTTCCTTATAGGGGAAGAAATAATTTGAAAACGTGTGATTCTTGAAAACTGATCATATATGATTACATTTTCAATTTTTTTAATATTAATTAAATTAGTTGTAGCACAACATTATAGATAAACCGACATGATTAACACTTGTTTATTTCTTAAATACTCGAAAACATGTGATCAGTACGTTTTCTGACTTTTTCCATATTGCATATGGTCAGTGTCGGAGTCAGAATTTTTATTGAGAGGGTTTGAAGTAAACATACGAACTAGTCGAAGGAGTTCAACATCTACTATATACATAAAAATATTTTAACCATGTAAAAATAATATGAAAATAATATAATTTTTAGTCGAAGGAGGTTCGGATGAACCCTGATTACAAGGTGGATCCGCCACTGCATATGGTATATAGTAGTATAATATATTTTCTGCATTGACAGCAAACAAGGTAAGACAGCGTATGATACATCCTTGTGGTAGGACCCTTCTCCGGACATCACGCATAGCAATAACTTTAGTGCACCGAAATGCTTTTTTACAGCAGGCCAACCTATCAGAAATTGTCATATCTTTACATATAATCATCTTCAGACGTTGGTGATATTCTTTAATACGCAACATAATTTTCATTATTTTATTACTTGTTAGAAAATCGCTTTATCCGTGTTTTTTTCTTCTTTTGAATAATGAGCACATTGTATGAACCATTACAAGGCAAATTATACAATTCCACGAGGTTGACTTTTGCTAATTAATTACCACCTCCGTTTAAAAAAAATAATTTACTTTCTTTTTTAATTCATTTTCAAAAAAATGAATCTTTGTTTTTTTTATAATACTTTAATTTCAAATTTCTACGTGATAGGTTTAAGACACAAGATTAAAGGGCATGACCACAAGATTTAAAAGCTTTTTTTTTATTATCTTAAATTTTGTGTCAAGTCAAACTAAGTCATTCTTTTTTAAATGGAGGGAGTAACACGTTGAAGTAACCTCATGTTAGGTTATATATGGGGCATTTTTCTGGGAAGATTAATCATTTACCAAGTCATCAAAGAGGAAGAGAGAATAAATAATTAAATTAATCAGTATAGATTTAATAGCTTTCTCTGTAAACAAATCATTGAATTTCAAAGTACCGACCAATCAGTATAGATGCTCAAGGTGTTTGACCTTCTAGCTTACTTCCTAGCTGAAGCAACCCCACACACCAACTATTATTTGTTGGGCATTTCATATTGACTATGTTTTTTTTTTTTTTTCCGTATACTGAATACAGTTTTTGGGCATTTGATTATTCACCAAGTCAACTAAAGAAAGAGAATACTAGATTATTGGATGATTCAGGCTGAAGTCGCAAAAACAGATAAGACTGTCAGTTTCAAAATAAACACATGGCGTTTAAATCTCATGATATAACTGCAATTTTATTGGATTTCTTATGGCTAGCGGTAGTTTGTTTTGTCTGTACACGTTTATATGCATTTATGTTTTGTTGCTATACTGTTATTGGTTCTAAGTCGGAGGTCTATCAAAAACAGCCTCACTACTTCTCCTGAGGTAGTGGTATAATCTGCGTACACTCTACCCTCCCCAGACCCCACTAGGTGGAAATACCGGGTATGTTGTTGTTGTTGTTGATATAACTGCAATTTTGATATCTTTCTTTGCATAGATAAATTGAAAATAAGAAAGGGAATTTTGAACTCTTTCATGAGGGTAGAATCATTCAGAATACATCATAGTAGTAACAAAAACAGCAACTGAAATCTTTTCTGGAAAGCTTTCCATGACCTGCCAATATATATATGGAAGATTTTGACATTAAAGAAGCACGTGTGAGTTCGAGTACTGTGATAATCTTGAGTGCAAGTTGGCAGGGGTGGATCCAGGGGGCTGGGTGGGATTTCGGAACGCATTAACTTTCGTGCGGATTTAGTATTTATATATAAAAATCTAATAAATATATAAGAATTATAATTTGAGAATTCATAAACAGTGTGTTATTGGTCTAAAGGAGTAGAAGGACCCTGGAACCGCCTCTGCAAGTTGGATAGACATTGACTTTTGGAATGTATGATCTCATGAAAATAATTGCTGCAAGTTGGATATACACTAACTTTTGGAAACTTGATCTCATGAAAATAATTGCCATGCATGTTGTTGCTTAGATCCTTCTCTCTTACTGGAATTACTTAGAAGTTATATTATTTTGTCAATGCTCATGTACTGGAGATGTAATTAGGAAGGCACCATTTCACAAAACCCCTGATGCCAAGTGTAGAACATTGCATAGATGATTCCCGAGTGGAACAGCAACGGGAATCTTTACACAACGAACAAGAGACTGATTCAAAAATTTCACGCGTGGGAAGAAGGGTAATCTAATTTTATCTCAATTACGCATTATTCATCCTGAATCTATATATATATATCTATATTTATATTTATACTACCTTAAAACATAAACTCTAAAACTTTAAAGTGAAATTACTAAAATATCCTTCATTAAAACCTATTTATTTATTTATTTTTCTTTAAAAAAGTGAAACAATCTCAAACCCCAATAGGATACGAATGGTTGCGCTCATTTGTTCATAATAGTCGCACCTTTTGTTTTAAGTAAAACATCTCTGCCAAAATCAGGTTCACATGTGAAGTGAAAGGCACATACTATAAAAGTTTTTGAAAAAAAAAAAGCCAAAATCAATTTATGCCAAATACTACAATGTGAAGCAAAACATGCAACTTTTCTGGTGAGATTTCCTTAGTTAATGGAAGACAACACCACGATCAATCTAAATTTTCCATGACATCAATATTTTTATTCTTATGCCGACATGAAGAAACAAACTCAACTTAAAATAGTTCTCTACTTATCCTTGAGGCTTGGGGAGAATAGCAGTGATGATGTGAAACAGAAAAAATAATATCTTGAAGTTGCTCAAAAATTGCATAAAGAGAGAGACTACTGATAGTCCATAATTAGGATTTTGTTTTCGGTTTTGATTGTGCCAAAATCGAAGGAGACGAACATACTTGAACCTAGATGGAAAGAGTTTCTTTTGGAAAATCAACTCATGTATGGCAACTTTTTATACTGAAGGATCTTTCTCAAAGTAAATTGTGATAATTCAAGAAGCAACAAAAATTGTATTTTACACTCTCTACTCATTCTTTTGGTATTTATCCTTTTTGATCTATTGCTCTAATATTTTTAATGTTATGATATATATTCATCTATAATGAATTTTGTGTCTTCTATAATATTATGATTAGAAATAACTAAACTAATGAAGGTTGTAGAAGATTGCATTTCTGGTGAGAACATAAATAACTACTTGAAAATATTTTTAAGATCATGAAAATATATAAGAAGTTGAAAATAAGTATTTTTTTACATGTTTTTATAGTGGTTCAAAAAACTTTTATGTGCACCGTATTTAGAGATTTATTGAAAGCTGAAAGTTCTATGACATGTACTTGATGTCTTCTAATTGGAATTATAAGTTGAATTTATGTTTTGTGCATTGTCATTATACAAAATATTCTACACAATCCTAGTAGAAGCAACTCTAGTTCACTCAGCAGTACGAATTATGTTCCATGAAATCATGGATTCCAAACTCAGGTCCTGCAAATCATGACTCATGTAATCATTCTTTAAAGTATATTCAATTCCAGGTACTCATTCTACACTCCTAATGATCATCGAAATTCAGATTATGTCATGGGTGTCCTCAATTTCGATCTTCTTAATGAATTCCTGCATTTGATACCCTGAGTTTTCATGTCATAAACCTCTCATATTTTTCTCATGGATTCATATCCAGCCTAAAGTAATGGTTACTCATAAGTTGACTCTCTCGTTTCTATCTCATCCTTATAACCATTCTCATGTCAGTGCATGTATTTAAGAAATCAGCTCAGTCATGATATTCAGTTCATGTATCATGTTTCAGACTCAGTTAAGAAATCATGTTCCTAATCATGCATGTTCAGTATGGGATTTCAGTTCCTCAGTACTCTCAGTTTAACCAGTCTCATTCGAGGCCGAATGTTCCCAAGGGAGAGATATTGTAATACCCCATAGTTTTCTTAGCCTAATTTCGCTCCTAGAATGTCAAAGGTTAGCTTCAAAATGAATACCTTCTTATGCAAGTGAAATTCACCCAAATTCGATACTCGGTTGAGAAGTTAGGGCATTTTTAGTGTCGACAGTGTGCCACATGGGCAGTCACCGCATCGCGGTGCAGGGTGATTTTCCATTCTTCATTTTCCAATGGACCTCCGTGATAAGCTCGCATTGCGGAGAGATCATAATTCCCAATTGTCAATTTCAGTGGCGCAATGCGATAGCACTGCGTCGCGCCAGAGTGCAAATTCACACTCGTCCTTTTTCAGTAGCTTAACGCGATTTCACCATGTTGCGGTGAAAGTGGAATTGTCGTATTCTTGATCCATAATTCGAATGCTTGTGTCATAAATTTAATCCTAAGTATTTTAAGTTCTTATTAGGTGAATAATGATCATAGAAGTCACTTAGAGCCAAGTGGAGCTAAGAACATTAGATTCGTCCAAAATTTGGAGTTCGATTCAACAACGGTCTATTTTAAATGTGTATAAATTTTTATATATGTGGAATTTTTCAGATCAAGACTCATCAAATTATACATAATTGAATTAGCTTTCCAAAAATACCAATTTTGCTTTAATCCGACACTCGAGCAAAAATTTATAGCCATTTTCGTGTGAGGCAGTAAGCTGCCGCGATGGTACCGTATCGCGGCAAAGAGCAAAATGGGGATACGGGTTACGGATTCTTGATTTAAATGAATGAGGGGCAATGGGATCTTTTCCCCCCTCAATCCAGGTAATAATATAGCAATGTATAGTGTAACACCCCGTAAAAGTCGTGCATGGATTAGCCTTTAATAGAGTACTCTTAGACTTAAAAACTTGAAAATTTTTCTAAGTGTAATGAGGACTTAGAGTCATTTTAGCTGGCAATCTTCGGGATACAACTTTTCAACCTTTCCGACATCCGTTTTTAGATTTTCAAGTTGCGTTACGATCGGGCAAGCTCATAGTACATCTCGGATAAGTTTCAAAATTTTTCAGAACGCATAAGGCTGCGTTTGGATTTCAAAACAGTAGCAAAACGCATAGCCTATTGCCCAGTTTTCAGCATTTTAGGGTCAACTTCAAATGATTATAACTCTCTGAATATAATGAACTGGGAGGGATGCTACCTATCAAATGAAAGATCTTTGAGTCTTATTTCCAATGCAACTAGTTTCATCCAAATCCAACATCTGAGTAAGGAGTTATACCCATTTTACTTCAGCCTGTCAGTTGTCACTGAGGGACAGTTTCGACTTTGTTTGTTTTCTTAGGGGCATTTTAGTCATTTCACCTCACCCAAATTTCATCTATAACACCAGATTTATCCCCCAATTCATCAAAATATAATCCTTTTCTCAAATTTTCTCTCAAGAACACCCCTTAGGGTTTCAAACAAAAATCCAAAATAACTCAATATTCAACCGTGGGTTTTGGAAGATAATTAGAGATTTGGAATCCCCACATCGTAGGCTTCAAGGATCATCCCTCAATTTATTAAATAGAGGTACGTGGGGTTATCTCAAAAATCTCATGGGCTTAAAATTCATGTTTTCAAAATGGGGGTTTTGAAATTATGAATATGATTATGTTTTAAACGTTTTATGATATTGATTTGGTCTTTAGGCCTATTTCCGAAGTGATTTGATATATGATATACGTATATGCATGTATTTTGAAAAGATGTGAACTTGAGAGCATGAATTATACAAAATCTCTCTCTTGATATGATTTTGTATTAAATCCTCATATGATGTGAAATGTTTGAAATCATATTGGCAAGCATGACATGAAATATTTTGAACATTGTTATGATTTGGGCATGATTTTTGACTTGCCATGAGAGAGTTATTTATGTTGATATATGATGAATATAATGGTTGCATGAAAGAATGATATGATATTCAACAATTAACACTTTAAAACTAATTCAATTCGTATCTTTCAATTCACATGATGTCATAGATTCATAATAACACACAAAGATTCCAACTTGGAATCATTCAACATCATCAACATGGTTTAAAAACAATCCACAACATGAATAGCATGATACATACTTTAAAACAAGATTTTTGGGCTTCATGGATGAAAGAAATCCATGAATGAACACTGTGCATACCTTAGTTCTTAATTTTAGGAAGATTGACGGAGAGATTCTTGAATTTGGGTCTTGAATTTAGATCCCCTATTGAATCCCTAGCCTTTTTCTTGAGAGAAATTAAGAAAAGAGAGTATATTTTTGTGTAATGAGGGCTAAATTTCATGTTTGGGACTTATATAGGGGTGGAAAAATACCCATTTTACCCTTTAAAACGCGGAGATGGAATGCTAAAAATTTTTGGAGCATGCTATACAACGTGCGTCGCATGCTCCAGTGCACAGGGATAGACCATGCATCATATGCTCCACTATACAGGAATGGAGCATGCATCGCATGCTGGTTCGAAAATCAAACATACCCTAAACGAATTCCAAAAATTCTAAAACTCACCCGAAATGTACTATTGACTTGCCCCATCGTAACACAACTTGAAAATTGCAAAATGGAGGTTGAGAAGGTCGTTAAATAAATCCCTGAAGTTCAGAGGCTTAAATGAGACTAAGTCTTAAACACTTAGCTAAATTTTTTTCTAAGTGTTGGATCTTTTGAAGAGCTTAAAGAGCTAAATTTAGACTTTGAATTTTATGAGGTCTTACACATATTTTCATCATTAAACAACTCATAAGAGAAGACCTAAAATGTCCTATTTATAGTATATTACAAAAGGAGACAACATGACTACACTACCTTTAATGATAGGGGTGGCCATAGAGTGTATTTTAGGCAAAGTAAAGTGACCAAAATGTCCGCAATGAAGATAACTCCAAAACCATGATCCATTAAGTGTCCAAAGCCGTGAGTCCTCAAGTCTTCAATGCTCCAAGCAATCTTCAACTCATGTTCTTGATGCATGGTATGGTCAATGGTAGGCTCAAAACGGTCCTCCATGCATGTTATCGTATTCTTAAGGTGACCAAGTGTAACACCCCATAAAAAGTCGTGCGTGCGTTAGTCCCTAATAGTAACTCTTAGCCTTGAAAACTTGAAAATATTCTAAGTGTCAAAGAGGCTTAGAATCATTTTTAGCTTCTAAAACTTTGGAGAATTTATTTTGGACCTTCCCGACCTTCGATTTTAGATTTTCTTGTTGATTCATGATCGGGAAAGTAAATAGTGCATATTGGGTGAGTTTCGAAATTTTGGACGTCGTTTAGGGCATGTTTGGATGCCCAAAACAGTGGCATCATGCGATTTGCGTGCGTCTCATGGTCCAACGCACGGTGGCAGCATACGATATAGCATACGTCGCATGCTCAAGTGTGGTAGGATATAGCATGCGACGCATGGTCTGCTGCACGTACCTGGGAATTTCAGCATTTAAGCTCCGCTCCATCTCATTAAGGGTGTTTTAGGTATTTTCCACACCCTTTTTAGCTTAAACATGAGATTTTTACCCTAATTAAGCACATTATTCATACTTGCACCAAAAATCATCAAGAACACTCTCTAGGGTTTCAAACAAGAATTCCAAATAACTCAAGATTCAACCGTGGGTTTTCAGAAGCGATTGAAGATTTGGAATCCCCAATCCGCAAGCTTCGAGAATTACCTATTATCTTTTGAGGTTACGGTACGCGGGATTTTCCTAAAATCTTATGGGAATAGAAATCATGATTTTAAGAAAGGGATTTTAGATTTATGAATATAATCATGTTTTAGAATACTTGATGGAATTGTTTTGGTCTTTAGGCCTTCTCCCAAATTGATTTGAAATTATATATATATGTAAGCATGTGTTTTAAGATTGATGATTGAATTGAGAACATGATTCATGAAAAATCCCTCTGTTGTGATGATTTTCATTTACTTATGATATACCATGAAATTGTTTGAATGCATCTTGAAAAGCATGATATGAAATGTCTTGATTTATGCTATGACTTGAATATGATTTTGAAATAAAAAGAGAGGGTTATGCATGTTGATAAATGTTGAAAATATTCATATAATGAAAGTGAGCATGATTTTTCCAAAAGCACATGACCACCATATGTGAATAATCTTAGCATAGTTTTGACTTGTGTTTTCGGAACATGAAATCTTTTACACTGTTTGCATGTTTGGGTGGTCTGAACTATGTTTTAATGAAATAATTATGCATGACACATTATGGCTCATAAATAGGACATGCAAGTCTTGGTGTGACGAAACCAATTCAGATTATGCCATGGTAATTCAGAAATAAATAGAATGGATGTTTAAAGTCAAAATTTTCAGATGTTGAAATTAGAATAATGCATGATTCAGAACAGGATAAAATTGGGCATAAAGAGAGCTTAGGTGGTTCCCCGAAGAAGGCATGAGTTCAGACAACTCATTGCCTAAAATCGTGATTTGTCGATCTGGGTATATTATATTACGCTGGCCTAGTACCGTGTGGCGTATCAGAATCAGAAACTCTAACCCTTGCGGCACACTCGGGTTAAGAGATTCCCTGCCGAGTTAATGGTGGATTCCATACCGCCCGTGGAATATCAGAATTGTAGGGGAGTGCCACTGAACTCAAAATTAATACAAAGATCAAAAACTGCATTGTCAAGAATGATTTATGACTTTTCAGAAAAATGTCCATGTGTTTTGAAAACTATTTTATGTATGATGTTTAGACAAATTGCTCTCTATTATTTTATTTATAGAAAAACTTTATTTTGGATTACTTTGCATACCAGTACATCTGTATTGCCCCTCCTCTCTCCAGGTTCTGAGGCTCAGTCTAGGGGTCCAAAAAAGTAGTAGATTTTATTCAGACAGAGTTGCAGTGTCCAGTTGGTGAGCCTTCTCAATTCCAGAAGGCTAGTTTTATTTTCAGACAATTATTATTAGATATGGTTTTCGGTCTACTGGGGGCCTTTTCCAAGTTTTAGATAGTTGTTAGATTTTCATTTAGTAGAGATTTCGCAGACTGAGTCAGATGTTATTCAGATGTAGCTGATTTACACTTTCCATACTTATGTTGATTTCAGAATTGACCATGTTTTCGTAGAAGATTATGTTTCCGCATCTTCTTTTATCATATAAATGTTGTGCATGATTACCAGATAGAGAAGGGCGCTCTAGGCCTTCATGGTTCGGGATGTCCGTCACGGCCAGGCCCTAGTTTGGGTCGTGACAAACTTAGTATCAGAGCATAGTTCATGGTCCCAGGGTGTCTGCAAAATTGTGTCAGGTAGAGTCTTGTTTATGGGTGTGTAGCGTGCCACACTTATAAGTAGGAGGCTACTAGGCGTTTAGGAATGTTTTTCTTCTTGTGATTTAGTTCGTTCCTTAGAGTCTGAATTAGAATTGTCCCCTAATCAGTGATCTATTGTATTTCAAAAAATAGTCATGCCTCCTCGGCGTTCTAAACACCAGGATGCTCAGGATGATGAAATTCGCCCCACCCATGAGATGCGGACCCATAACAGAGCACATACTCCAAAACCTGTTCCTACTCCGGGAGTACCTCCTATCCCGACTAGTCCTCCTTGAGCTCCAAGGACAAATGTTAACCATCCTCAATCTTCATAGAGGGACATATTGAATGCAGAATTTAGACAGTCCATTCACATGCTTTCACAGCTTGTAGCCGTACAGACTCAGAGGTCGGAAGATACTGGGTCCGCATCTGTTACTTCTGAGGCTACCAGGGTGGGCCAGTTTATGAGGATGAACCCACCCAAATTTTTGGGTACTAAGGTAGAAGAGGACCCACAAGAGTTCATAAATGAAATAGAGAAGATTTTCAGAGTTATGCATGTGGATCAGGTGGAAGGGGTTGAGTTAGCAGCATACTAGCTTAAGGATGTAGCGAACTAATGGTACAAAGAGTGAGAGGATGCAAAAGGAGAGAGTGTTGAGCCCATAGTTTGGGATGAGTTCGTGGAAGCTTTTCTTGACCGTTTTTTTTCTCTAGAGTTGAGGGAAGACAAAGTGGAGGAGTTCATGAACCTTAAGAGGGTAAGATGAGCGTTCAGGAGTATACTTTAAAGTTTAATCAGTTAGCCCGCTATGCTCCTGAGATGAAGAGTAGTATGAGGGCCTGAATGAGGAGGTTTGCTTCTGCCCTTTCAGATAATCTGGTGCTTGAATGTCAAAGAGCGATGCTAAATAGGGAATTGTACTTTTCTAGGCTGACAGTCCACATGCAACCGGTTGAGGAGAAGAAGAAAAAGAAGATAGCTGAGTCCAGAGAGAATGGCATATAGGCGAAGAGATCTAGATCAGCGAATCAAAACCCCAGTTAGCAGCAGGGTTGTAATTGGGATAAAAAATGGCAAAAGAAAAAGTTTTGGGGCAAGGTGAAGTCTGCAGCTAGTGCCCCAGCACCCAGACCCCCAGTTGATAGATGCCCTCAGAGTTTTCAGACTAGTCAGGGATCCAGAGCTCAGGATACTCAGTCACAGGGTAGTGTGGTGCAACAGCATCGTACTTTTTCACGGTGCGAGACTTGTGGTAGGCATCACCCGGGCTGGTGTCAGTTAGGCGCATATGTGTGTTATACTTGTGGTCATATGGGTCACTTTCAGAGGGATTTCCCTTAGGCTAAAAGGAGTGTTGGGGGTGCCAAGTCTCAGGAAATCTCTTCTGTACCATCACCGCCTCAGAAGGGCACCACTTCAGCTGCCGGAAGCGGTTGCAACCGGCTGTATGCTTTGACTAATCGCCAAGAGGCGGAGGCCTCACCAAATGTTGTCACCGTTACATTACAAATCTTTTCCCATGATGTATATATGTTTCTTGATCCCGGGTCTACCTTATTTTATGTGACCCCGTATGTGGCAGTTGGTTTTGGGTTTGAGCCTGATGTGATTGCTGAACCTTTCTCTATTTCCACTCCGGTGGGTTATTCTATTGTTTCTAGGAGGGTATACAAAACTTGTGTTGTGTCTATTCTTAGTAGGGATACTGGGTCAGACCTCATAGAACTTGATATAGTTGCTTTTGATGCTATCTTAGGGATGGACTGGATCCATCGGTGTTATGCCATGCTAGACTATAGAACCCAAAAGGTTACCTTTTCTTTTCCGAATGAGCCAACAATAGAGTGGGAAGGGCATTCTTTAGCTCCTAGAGGGCACTTCATATCTTATCTCAGAGCTCGTAAACTTATTTCCAAGGGTTGCTTGTGCCATCTTATTCGGGTTTGAGATTCTAAGACCGAAAGTATTCCTCTTTAGTTTTTCTCGATAGTAAATTAATTCCTAGAAGTTTTTCCAGATGATCACCCAGGAATTCCACCTGATAGGGAGATAGATTTTGGCATTGATGTATTGCCAGATACCCATCCTATTTTGATTCCACCATATAGAATGGCTCTTGCAGAGTTAAAAGAGTTGAAAGAACAGCTAGTAGATCTCCTAGATAAAGGTTTTATCAAACCTAGTGTTTCTCCCTAGGGTACACCTATACTCTTCGTGCGAAAGAAAGATGGTTCCCTGCGTATGTGCGTAGATTACCATCAGCTGAATAAGGTCATCGTTAAAAATAAATATCCTCTTCCCAGTATTGATGACCTCTTTGACCAACTTCAGGGTGCTAAGTATTTTTCCAAGATAGACCTTCATTCGGGATATCATCAATTGAAAGTTAGGGAATCAGACATTCCCAAGACATCTTTTCAAACCAGATATGGTCATTATGAATTCTTAGTCATGTCCTTCGGGTTGACCAATGCTCCTGCAGCTTTCATGGACCTAATGAATAGGGTCTTCCGTCAGTTCCTAGACCTGTTTGTCATAGTTTTTATTGATGATATCTTGATTTACTCCAAAAGTGAGGAGGACAATGCCAATTACCTTTGAATTATTCTTCAGACTCTCGAAGATCATAACTTGTATGCGAAATTCTCCAAGTGTGAATTCTGGCTGAATGTCATTGCTTTCTTAGGGCATATTGTGTCTAGTGAGGGGATTCGGGTTGATCCCCAAAAGGTTGAGGCAGTGAGGAAATGGCCCAGACCCACGACTCCAACCGACATTCAGAGCTTCTTGGGTTTGGTGGGTTATTACAGGAGGTTCATAGAGGGTTTCTCTTCCATAGATGCACCACTTACTAAGTGACTTAGAAAAAGGTAAAGTTTTTATGGTCCGACTCTTGTGAGAATATTTTTGAGAAGTTGAAAGACAAGTTGACTACTGCTCCTGTTTTGACTCTTCTGGAAGGTACAGAGGGTTTTGTTGTGTATTGTGATACGTCCCGAGTGGGACTTGGTTGTGTACTTATGCAGCATAGTTAGGTAGTAGCTTATGCATCTCGTTAGTTGAAGGTGGACACACAGAATTACCCTACTCATGACTGTGCATGCTGATATTTTCACTGACCATAAGAGTTTGTAGTATGTTTTCTCGCAGAAAAAACTAAACCTTAGGCAGAGGCGTGGGATGGAGCTTTTGAAGGACTATGACATGATCCTTCACTATCATCCAAAATGCTACACGATGCTCATGACCCCGAAGGACCACAAGCTAACCCATGACTGATATCTGTACCTGTAAACTGCATAATATCTCATAAGATATGCAAAAACATGAATTGTAAGGACATAAGGTTCAATACTGATACATATCTGAAAAACATGGTATAACAATACCAAAAAGAAACATAAATACTGAAGTCTGAACATCTAATCTGACATCTAGTCCGAAAGGCTCTAACTGAACTGAATAAGGAGTTGAAGGAACATGTCTCTAACTAACTCCATGAACTGAAAAACTAATCTGAAATACTGTAATAAAGTAATAATATTGTCCTCAAATGAAGAGGAGCACCGACTGCTGAAATCTTTAATGCTACTGCTGCTCTGAAACTCGTGCCTCTGTACCTATGGCATCAAATAAAACACCATAGCGTGAATTTGTTAGTATGACTGAATGTATTGAGTATACGAGTGAGGTAGGCTAAATGTAAAGGGTTTTATATGCATGAATAATGTCGATTGATATGAACGTGAGAATACATACATACATACATACATAACTGCAACTAAACTCGTGGTGATACTGACTACTGAGTCTGAATACTGACAACATGAGTTTACTGATGCTGAGATACTGAATGACTGAGTTTATTGATATTGAGATACTGAATGACTGAGTTTACTGATATTGATATGTAATTCACTAATAAGTGTGGAACTGATACTGTATTACTGAATACTGGGAGACTAATACTATATTACTGATAAAGGAATGATTCTTTCTGATAGTTCTGATTATGAAGAACTGATTTGATTGACCGTATATAACAGTCCTGAAAATGCTGAGTATGAATACTGATGACATGTATTTACTGATAACATATCATGAATGATAACTGAATTTTGATAACTGATATATCTGATAACATGAGTTCTAATAAATGATAGAATGAATGACCGTATCTAACAATCCTAAATCTAATGGAACTAGCTGAGTTCCATACTGTATCTGAGTTGACTGTATCTGACTGTCCTGATATCCTGAAGAACTATCTGAGTTCTTTTATTGAGACTGATACTGAAACTGTGGGAAGTAGTTATCTAACCGACATGCCCCAAATACACTATAATAGCTAAGTTGGGGTCCAATCTCTGCCCTAATTGAAAGGGTGTCAATACCGCGTCACTGGTAAGGACAAGCTATGAGTGACCCTCATCTGGCAGGTACTCTAATGAGAATGATGGGAACCCTTATTTGACAGGTTAAGCCACCTCATCTACCCTTAATTGACAGGTATTGATGTCTCAACCTATGCTGGCTACATAGTTCTGAAATGCAAGGACTGCTTCTAAGAATCACACCCTCTATTGGCAGGTGAGTTCCCATCCTTGGGTTCACTCAGTGCTGAATCCTACTCCCAACTGAATGACACTGAACTGATTATACTGAACTGATTTTCTAGTTCATACAAGAATTAACTGAACTGTTACTGATTATTCTATTTAACTGAACTGAACATGGACTGAGTTTATTGAGTTTCGATGACTAGCAGAACACTACTGAATTCTATTAACTGACTAAATACTACTGAGTGCTGTTAGCTGACTGAGTTTACTGATGTCTGAACTGAATACTGAACTAAATTGTATTGATACTGAGATTTACTTAATTCCATAGACTGACGGAATATTACTGAGATTACGTAGATTACTGAGTACTGAGTAAAACTGAACTGATACTGCCTTTACATGAGTTTTCCTGAGTCATGAGACTGACTGAAGTCTACTGAACATGGCTTGACTGAGTGTATCGGGAAAACATGACATGGCTCTAAGCACCAACTATATTTTTTGGGAACAAGTACCCCCAGGACTTGATAGAAGGAAACTGACACTTCTTGACATTCTTGAATACATGATCAATATCAACCATTCATAATAAAATAAGTTGGGTATTTCATGAAGTACATGGTTAACGTAATCTTGTTCATGGTAGGAATGTATATAATCAAGATCATAATATCATACTCTAACATCATGACATTCCAACAACATATTCATTGTACAACAATAGCATGTAAGCCATTCAAACATGAGGTCAATGGCATGAATTCACCTTTTAGGCCATATTAATCCATACTACATGTTTCTTATTTCTGTTAAACAGTTAATCAAACACCTTTCATGCACAACTTAGGCATAGGTGAAATCATAAAATTTTCACAAAGTATAAATCACCAAATTCATGGACTTCAACTTATATTTCAACATAGTTTCATGATTTCACATAAAGATCCCAACTTGAGAATCATTCAACACCAACAACATGATCATCAACGTCCAACTTGCAATTTCAAGAACTCAACATAAAGTTTATATGAATAATATTACAAAATAAATTAGTTTTCATGATTCTTGAGATAACTCATGGAATTAAAAACTCAATTTAACATCATCAACATGAGCATAATCATCCCACCATAAAATATTCATGATACATAACTTAAAACTTGATTCTTGAGCTCCATGGAGGAAAGGAATCCATGGATGAACACTATGCATACCTTAGTTCTTCATTTTACGAAGATCGACAGAGAGAATTTCTTGAAATTAAATCCCCAACTGCAAACCCTCTTCTTCTTCTTGATAAAATTTGAGAGAAATCAAGTATATGTAACTGAATTATGCTTAATCTCGTATTTGTGAATATATATATAGAGGTGGGAAAGACAAAAATACCCCTGGAGAAAGAGAGAAAGACGCAGCTGTCCTCTGTTGTTTTCAGGCTGATAGGCTGAAATAAATTGATCATAACTTTTTACTCCAATGTTCAAATTGGATGAAACTAATTGAATTGGAAATAAGACTCAAAGATATTTCTATTGATATATAGAAGCTCTCACAGTTTATTATATACAGGAAGTTATGGTAGTTTGAAGTTGACTGAAATTTTTGACCTGAAATGCGCCCGAAATGCGGGAGCATTTCAAACCAGTGAGTTAGCCACTGAAATGCACCCAAAATGCGCTCGGAATGTGTCCAATACGTACTAGGGACTTTTCCCATCGAAACACAACATGAAAATCTAAAAACGGAGGTTGGGAAGGTCATCAAATAAATTTCCGAAGTTAGGAGGTCTAAAATGAGAGTAAGTGTTGAACTTGAACACTTAGCAAAATTTTTTCTAAGTGTTGGAATCTCTCATGGAGCTTTACGAGCTGAATTTGACATGCGATTTTTATGGGGTCTTACAATTACACGGTTTCCATATATCTTATACAATAGTAGGACTTGCAAGAAAGCATAGCATGATCTCATAAGACTAGTTCATGAACAATCCAACAATATTTACAATTCATAATACCATAAATAGGGGATTTCACACCACACATGATTTTCATATTCTTGAACATGGAAGA
Source organism: Capsicum pubescens (assembly GCA_030864215.1). Taxonomy (NCBI): domain Eukaryota; kingdom Viridiplantae; phylum Streptophyta; class Magnoliopsida; order Solanales; family Solanaceae; genus Capsicum; species Capsicum pubescens. The sequence goes on along the minus strand of CM061541.1, from coordinate 18,617,533 downwards.
TAATGCATATAACATGTACATTCTTGCATGATTCTAACTTCATGAACATTCCATATCACAACAACAATACACAACAAATAGCATGGAATTCATGTTGAGTCATAAGGAAAAGATCATGGTCTTGTAACTTAAGTTCTATTGAGCTACAATACATAAATTCTAGTCTCTTAGGTATTTTATCAAACACCTTGCATGCACACTTTATGGCATAGGCATATTCATTACTTTTAACAATTCAAACTACCCAAAATTCATGTATTTCAATTTGCATGTCATCCTAGTTTCCTAAAATCACATAAAGTCTCTAACTTGGTAGTGTATACTAATCAATCACAAAAACATAATCAACCCACAACATGACTTCATAATTCATAAATTTAAAAGAGGGTTCTTGAACTTTATGGATGAAAGGAATCCTTAAATCAACACTACGCATACCTTATCTCTGGATTTAATGAAGATTAACGGAGAGAATTGCTTGAACTTGAATCTTCTATGAAAAAACCTAATGTGTTCTTGAGAGGATTTTGAGAAAATATAGTGTATTTTGGTGTTATGGAGGCTTAATCCTGGGTTTTTGAGTATATATATATATGAAGGCAAAATGACCAAATACCCCCGAGAGCACGGAAGTGGAATGATGAAAATTGGGTCAGCACTGGAGTACCCCAAGCGGCGCCTGGCTTATCCCGGTGGACTAGCCCAGGTGACGCCTACCCTAGAGCAGTGCTCTAGTTGGGGCAACGCGGGCTTATCGCTCGGGGCTGCTATTTTGGAAATCCAAACATGCCCTTACGCTATCCGAAAAATTCCAAAACTTACTTGAGATGTACTATGACCTTACCCCATCGTAAAACAACTTGAAAATCATAAAAAAAAGGCCAGGAAGGTCATTAAATAAATCGCTGAAGTTTGGAGGTCTAAAATGAGACTAAGTGTTGAATCTTGAACACTTAGCAAAATTTTCTAAGTCTTGGAGCTTGAAAAGCTCAATGAGCTGAACTTTAGACTTAGGATTTTATGGGGTATTACAATATCTCTCCCTTGGGAACATTCGTCCTCGAATGAGACCGACTGGGAGGGGAAATAAAAAGATGAACATGAACTGATCATGAATGACTGGAACATGATCTCATAATTGATGTGACTAATAGACTGATTCATACTGAACATGCATATCTGATACATGGGTAACTAATTCCTGAATGTAGTACTGAGGATTCTAATAAACTGAGTTTTCTCAAAATAAGGATGCATATCAAATGCATAACTGAAAAGCTGAATCCATGCATATTTGATGCATGATTACATGACTGACATGATACATGAATGCATGACTGAAAATACTGATAAACTAAATTTCTCTACTGAACATGCATATCTAGTGCATGAATATCTGACTTAATTGACTCTTGAAAGCTTGACTGATTAAGCAATGGCACTTGATGACAAGTTTATAACGGGAACATGAGAACACAACTGAGTATGATACGTGACATAACATATGAGCTAAACATCATGAACTAAACTAAACCTCTGAATACTTGACTTACAACTAAGGTTTTAACTTGAGGGTTAACTTATGGGTACCCTCTATTCTAGATTGAATTCATTATGCAAAGAGAAACTAAAGGATATAAGACATGAGAGCGTTAAGAAAAGGTGGGGGTATCTCCCCCTTGGGACACTATGTCCCTCTAAGAATGCTCACCTTACTGAAACATTGAGGCGATGCATGTGGCATCTACGAACTAGATTATGACTGAACCTTAGGAGTCTAAAACTAATGCATGATGCATGAACTGGACTGAACATGCGACTACTAGGATATTCTTCCTTGGAATAGTTACATTCCCTGAGACTTTGGATAGCATGAATAGATGCAAAGATGAGAAAACAAACTATACAAATTTGACTGCTCGATTGCTAAACTGACTTGCTGGCTTTACTAACTAACTCATGCCGAAATATATGCCCAAATGAGAGAAAGAGATCTAATAATGCATACCATGAACATGAAAGACTTGTAATGTACCCGAATTTAGGTCAGGAAAACTTTTTGGATCATGACGGGTTTGGAGTGCATAAAGTCTATTCTGATGCTGACCACTCTTGGTGCCTTACTGACGCAAATCTTTACCCCTCTGCGCTAGAACTCTACACTTTCGCATCTTGGGGCCTGTCTTGCCACACCCATAACAGACATCACTACCTGCTCTATATGCACCTAGATGATTCTTACCACATTCTTCGCAAAGCGGATAAGTAAGACTTCTATTTTCACTACCCTGGGCCTCAGAGCCTGGCGCTTCATTAGGATGGTCATTTCTAGACCTAGGTGCTAGTTCACTAGCTGAGGATAGAGCTGGGACTAGAAACTTCTGACTATACTGAGAACGGTTACCACCTTGTGACTTAGGCTGAGAAAAGCTAAAACTACCTGTCCTTGCTCTCTTACTCTATCTCTCTCTCATTCTATCTTTTGCTCTTCTATCTGCTGAGCATGAGTCATAAGTCTGGCTAAAGTCATATCACTATTCAACATGGGAGACCTACACTCATTTACCATGCTATCATTTACCCCTGACACGAACTTACTCATTTTGTCTCTACCGTCTGCAACAACATGAGGGGCATATCTGACTAATTGAGTAAACCTGAGAGAATACTCTTTCACTGTCATACTACCCTGCCTGAGGTTGATGAACTCTAGCACCATAGCTTCTCTAAGCTCTAGCAGAAAGAATCTATCAAGGAAAGAAGAGGCAAACTCCTCCTACTTTATAGAACCTGCATCATCTAACCTTTGTGACTTCCACTGCCTATACCTAGTATGACCCACATCCTTCAACTGATATATGTCTAACTCAGCACTCTCCATAGTAGTCACCCCTATAATATTCATCACCTTCTGAACCTGATCTAAGAATTCTTTCAGGTCCTTATCTGACTTAGACCCCATAAAAGAAGGAGGATTCATTTGGGTGAAGTCCCGAATTCTAGCTACAACTGAATTAGACACTGGGTTGGCTGGGAAAGATATCTGGTCATTCATTCTGGGCAGCGAATAACTGAGCAAGAGTGGTGAATGCGGTCCTAAACTCCGCATGAGAAACATGATCGCCCAAAGGGTCTTTGGGCTGAGGGGCTGACTGATTCCCATTTCTTCTTTTAGGAGGCATGTTTTGTAGAAGAAGGGGAGAAATAGATTAGACTGAGATTGACTTGAGATTATGCTTACTGGCATGACATGAATACTGAAAGAAGGGAAACTGTTCCTAAAACATCTTATAGCCTCCTGTACATAAGTGTGGTGTACAACACACGCATGTACAAGACTCTACTAGATGTGGATTTCAGACTTCCTAGGACTCTATTGAACCTTAGGCTCTGATACCAAGTTTGTAACACCCCGATTTTCTAAATCGGAATGCTACATGGTTCTCATGATCCCAAAAGACCACAAGCTAACCCATGAATGATATCTGTACCTGTATACTGCATAATATAACATAATAATGTGGAAAACATGAACATGTAGGCCATAAGGTTCAACTAAATAAAGAATCTATCAAAACATAATATCTGTGTGGGCGAAAATACCATAAACAACTGAAAACTGAATCAAATCTGAACTAAATCTGAAAGCCTCTAAATACTGTCTGAATAAGGAGTTGAAGAAACATGTCTCCAACTAACTCCGTCTAGCAAAACTGAACTAAAATACTGAATGAAATAAAATAATATTATCCTCGGATGGATGAGGACTCACTGCAACTCAGAACAGTGGAATACTATTGTTGATCTGGATCTCGTGCCTCTGAACCTATTGTGTAACATAAGAGAAAGCACCATAGCATAAATGTGTCAGTACAACTAAATGTACTGAGTATACGAGTGAGGTAGGCTAAATGCAAAGGTTTATATGCATGAATAATGCTGACTAATATGAATGTGAGAATACATACAAGCATAAGAAACTATAACTGAACTCGTGGTGATACTAACAACTGAGTCTGGACACTGATGACATGACTTTACTGATACTGAGGTACTAAATAGACAAATGACTATTTCTGACAGTTCAAATTATGAAGAACTGGTTGGATTGACTGCGTCTAACAGTCCTGAAACTAAATACTGATAATGCAATCTATGATGACTGACATAACTAGTATAACTGTGATAATTAGCCTAACTGATGTAATTGATACTGAGCGACTATATCTGACAGTCTAAGTTTTGTTGGAACTATCTGAGTTCTGTTTTGAGTTGAGTGACTAAATATGAGATCAGTCCTATCTAGCGGGTGATCCTTAAGTATATTGATGATAAAAGATGATTTGACAGATCAATCCTATCTAGCAGGTGATCTTTAAATCTGATGGTTCTGATACTAATTAACCATGGTTGAGATCATTCCTATCTAATGGGTGATCTTGAAGTCTATTTATAATGATAAGTATTGACTATATTTAACAGTACTGAATCTATACTACTGAGCTGAGTTGACTGTGTCTGACAGTCCTGAATCTATAACTGAAACTATGGGATGTATTTATTTAACCGCATGCCCTATGCTAAGCTGACTGGGGTCCAATCTCTACCCTGACTGGAAGGGTGTCAGTACCGCACCACCAGTAAAGACAACTACTGTGGAGTCAGTCGTAATCTAGCGGGTGACTCCTCGGATCAGTCCTCTACATATAAATATGCTAACGGGTGACCCCTAAGTATGTCAGTCCTATCTAACGAGTGACATCTCGTACCTATGCTGGCTATGTAGTTCTGGAACTTAGGGATTGCTTCTAAGGATCTCAGTCTTTTCTAGCGGGTAAGTCCCCATACCTAGGCTCACTCGGTGCTGAATCCTACTCCCAACTGAAATACACTGAACTGAATAACTGAGTTGAACTGATTAGCTAAACTGCTACTGATTAACTGAACTGATACTAGTGGTATTGTTTAGCAGAGCTAAACTAAGTTGACTAAGTTTCCTTGTCTGAATGAACGTACTAAGTTCTAAGGACTGACTGAGAGTACTGAAATTACTGAGATTGCTAGGAATACTGCTATTACTGAGATTACTGAGTACTAAGATTTCTAAACTACTGAGTCTGCTGAGGTTTCTGAGTTTTCCTGATTCACATGACTGACTAAATTCTATAGATCATGGATTGACTGAGAGTATCGTGATAACATGACATAGCTCTAGGCACACAACTATATTTTTTGGGTACGAGTACCCCCAGGACTCGATGGAAGGAAACTGACACACATGACTGACGTGAATATATGGCCAACACCAACAATCCATAATATCATAACTTGGGGAAATTCCTAAAGTACATGGTTGCCATATATCTTATACAATAGTAGGACTTGCAAAAAAACGTAGCATGATCTCATAAGACTAGTTCATGAACAATCCAACAATATTTATAATTCATAATACCATAAATAAGGGATTTCACACCACACATGATTTTCATATTCTTGAACATGGAAGATAATGCATATAACATGTATATTCTTGCATGATTCTAACTTCATGAACATTCCATATCACAACAACAATACACAATAATTAGCATGGAATTTATGTTGAGTCATAAGGAAAAGAGCATGGTCTTGTCACTTAAGTTCTATTGAGCTACAATACATGAATTCTAGTCTCTTAGGTATTTTATAAAACACCTTGCATGCACACTTTATGGAATAGGCATATTCATTACTTTTAACAATTCAAACTACCCAAAATTCATGTATTTCAATTTGCATGTCATCCTAGTTTCCTAAAATCACATAAAGTCTCTAACTCGGTAGTGTATACTAATCAATCACACAAACATAATCAACCCACAACATGACTTCATAATTCATAAATTTAAAAGAGGTTTCTTGAACTTTATGGATGAAAGGAATCCATAAATCAACACTACGTATACCGTATCTCTGGATTTAATGAAGATTAACGGAGAGAATTGATTGAACTTGAATCTTCTATGAAAAACCCTAATGTGTTCTTAAGAGGATTTTGAGAAAATATAGTGTATTTTGGTGTTATGGAGGCTTAATACCTTGTTTTTGAGTATATATATATATGAAGGCAAAATGACAAAAATACCCCCGAGAGCACGGAAGTGGAATGCTGAAAATTGGGCAAGCACTGGAGTACCCCAGGAGGCGCCTGGCTTATCCCGGTGGACTAGCACAGGTGACGCCTGCCCTACAGCAGTGCTCTAGTTGGGCGACACGGGCCTATCGCTTGGGGCTACTATTTTGGAAATCTAAACATGCCCTTACACTTGCCAAAAAATTTTGAAACTTACCCGAGATGTACTACAACCTTGCCCCATCGCAACGCAACTTGAAAATCCATAAATGAATGTTGGAAAGGTCATCAAATAAATCCCCAAACTTTGGAGGTCTAAAATGAGACTAAGTGTTGAATCTTGAACACTTAGCAAAATTTTCTAAGTCTTGGAGCTTGAAAAGCTTAATGAGCTAAACTTTAGACTTAGGATTTTACAGGGTATTACATGTGATAATTTTCATTTACTTATGATATACTATGAAATTGTTTGAATGCATCTTGAAAAGCATGATATGAAATGTCTTGATTTATGCTATGACTTGAATATGATTTCGAAATACAAAGAGAGGGTTACGCATGTTGATAAATTTTGAAAATATTCATATAATGGAAGAGTGCATGATTTTTCCAAAAGCACATGACCACCATATATTTGAATAATCTTAGCATAGTTTTGACTTGTGTTTTCGAAACATGAAATCTTTTATACCGTTTGCATGTTTGGGTAGTCTGAACTGTGTTTTAATGAAAGAATTATGCATGCCATATTATGGCTCAGAAATAGGACTTGTAAGTCTTGGTGTGATAACACCAATTCAGATTATGTCATGGTAATTCCGAATAGAATAGAATGCATGTTTAAAGTCAGAATTTTCTGATGTTGAAATTAGAATAATGCATGATTCAGAACAGGATAAAATTAGGCATAAAGAGAGCTTAGGTGGTTCCCCGAAGAAGGCATGAGTTATGATAACTCATTTCCCAAAACTATTATTTTTCGATCCGGGTATATTATATTATGCTGGTCTAGTGTCGTGTGGCGTATCAGAATCAGAAACTCCAACCCTTGCGGCACACTTGGGTTGGGGGCTTCCCCGCCGAGTCAATGGAAGATTTCATACCGCCAGTGGAATATCATAATTGTAGGAGAGTGCCACCTAACTCAGAATTAATACGAAGATCAGAAACTGCATTGTCAAGAATGATTTATGTCTTATCAGAAAAGTGCCCATGTGTTTTGAAAACTATTTTATGTATGATGTTTTGAAAAATTTCTCTCTATTCTTTTATTTATAGAAAAGCTTTATTTTGGATTACTTTGCGTACCAGTACATCTGTATTGACCCCCTGCCTCCCTCCAAGTTCTGAGGCTCAGTCTAGGAGTCCAGAAAAGCAGTAGATTTCATTCAGATAGAGTTGCAGTGTCCAGTTGGTGAGCCTTCTCTATTCTAGAAGGCTAGTTTTATTTTTAGACAATTATTATTAGATATGGTTTTCGGTCTACTAAGTTCCTTGTCCCAGTTTCAGATAGTTGTTAGATTTTCATCTAGTAGAGATTTCACAGACCGAGTCAGATATTATTCAGATATAGCTGATTTACACTTTCCATACTTATGTTGATTTCAGAATTGACCATGTTTCCGTAGCAGATTATGTTTCCGCATCTTTTTTATCATATAAATGTTGTTCATGATTACCAGATAGAGATGTGTGTTTCGGGCCTTCATGGTTCAGGATGTCCGTCACGGCTAGGCCCTAGTTCGGGTCGTGACACCAAGTCTTGAGCCTCTATGTGTTGGCCTCTAAAGATGTTATTAAAAGATAAGACGACCATTCGTCCCATATCAATTATGTAGATGTTTCTAACTCTATTTGTCGCAACAAATATACAATTTGTTACAACATATAGTGTATTTGTTGCAACAGATAGGTAATCTATTAGAACAAATCAAAATAGTAGGAAGACTTGTTTGATAATTTCAAAAAGATGACCTACATGTTGTAATATATGTCTAAATTTGTTTGATACTTTCTAATAGATATTTCGTCTTTGCAATAGATGAATTCTCTATTGCAATAAATGCATTATCTATTGTGATATTTGAATCTAGTATTACTTTTCAATTAATAAGTTCAAATCTAAGGATTAAATTAAATTCATAGACAATGTAAAAAATTATTATGGGTAAGATAATCTACTCGATAAATAAATCAACAATTTAACCTCTAGTGCCAATAATTCCTAAGGAGAGGTTATTACTTTGACAGAGTTAAGCTATAAAGATCTACTCAATATGGACAAGTTCTTTATCTGTTGCTATGGAATTCAACTTTGGTTGTCATGGATATTTAATGTCGCTTGCGTTGCTTTCGCTTCTCCATATTTTGATAAAATAGTAGCATATCTTTTACAGAGTAATCCAACTTCAAGTCCATTATTTGGTACTTAAAATCCATCGCTCAAATACTCGACGTAAGCGACAACAAAGAGACCACAATTCCTGCGTTTGTAAAAATCTGCTAATCTATATCTTGCAATTAATGTAAGCATTGTGAAATTTATTAAATGAAACAAATCATGATACTTATAGTCTACCAATGGGTTGTTGAGAAATTCCTTCAACATATTCTACATCAAATGGATTATCTATTTTATCCCAGTATGCTTCAATCGTCGATCAATCAGTATGAACGTTTTGGTCCAAAAAGCCACTTATATCAAGGTAAGTAGGTAATATTTCAGCCAGTTTTTGTATCTTCAACAACAGTGAGGAACGTATCCTTCCTGACACCGAGTCATAAACTCGGATACACCTCTCTTTTAGAATGACGACAACCAATACCCAATGAAATTCATTACCACAATTAATTGGGATGTACACTTCGTCGACCAAATGCCAAGGTAAGCCAGCTGGAATGCTAAAACCTTTGATGATGTTGATTAAGCATTCCTCAATTCGATAAACTTTCGGTTGTTATTGACAATACCTATCGTAGACATTATTGATGTAAACTTTGTACAAATAATTATATGTCGTGTATCTGTATTGTTCTTGTGTTCGCAACTTGACCTTCTGTCACAGGTATTAAAAATGACATTAATGTGTTGCACATATTATAAAATATTTTAGATTACATGATGGTAAAATTATTACACAGATGTAATTAAATAAAGTATTAATTAATAGTAATATATATGGCATTTAAACCTCATCATTCCAGCAAGTTTGGGGCTATGACATCAAATAGAACCAATACTTCGTTCGTGGATATGCAATAACAAGTCGAACATATCAAAATCAAGACCCGATTCATTCACTTTGTAGTGTTCGCCATTTTATTTTCTACATGATTTGTATGTGTTAATGTCATATTTTTACAACAAGAATTATATGAATCAATATCTTTAAAAATGATTTATGTACCTACCAGCATGATTCCTTAACAGACCATCGAAAATCCATTCTGAAAAGTTTTTGATCAATTTTGTTAGTTTTTTTGGAGCCTTGTCTGAGATGTTGAACCCTTCAAACAGGTGATTCTTTCGTTCTCCCGAACTAAAAGGCTCCACTTTTTTTTCTTCTTTGGAAGCAGTTAATAGATTATCAACTGTAATAATATGCTGTTCAGCAGTAGCTTCTACTGTGATATCTCCCTAGAAAGCTAAAATTATTAATGCCAATCACATATATAGAACAGATTATCTATCTGTTGCAACAGATGAATCATCTGTTGAGATAAATTTGAGTAGGTAAGGAGGAGTTGTATGATAATTTTGAACAAATGACCCATCTGTTGAAATATATATCTCATCTATTGGTACAAATTAAAACAGTACGAAGACCTGTTTGATTTGCTGAAATAGATGAACAACTGTTGCAACAGATAACACATCTGATACGATAGGTTAGAAAACTGTTGCAACAGATGAATATATTTGTTTGATAATTTACAACTGATGTATCATCTATTGAAACAAATATGTGTCTATTTGTTTGTTGGAAAAGATGACATACATTCACCTTCTTTAGCTCATGTTGCTCTCCTGTGGCCCTTGTACATTGATCAAAAGTGAAACACAAAGATAGAGGAGTTGCAGTTTTCCTTTTTTTTTTTTATGCTTGATGATGGCTTGAAAATTTCTTTCCTTCTCCTCTTAGCCACCTTATTCGCTAGTGGAGTGTATGGATATGAAATCCTCTTTGATGGAATGACACCCCTCTTAGATGTTAATTTTTTTACAGAAGTAGTTAATGCATTAATAGAATTAATCACTCCATCATGTTTTGCCTTGTAGTCTAGACATTTGCATGCATAACATTCGCTAAAAAGGGAAAAATATGTACAATCAGTATGATCAAAATCATAATGGTTTGTTGTTTTAAAAACTATAAGAGGAGCATGATTAGCCCCAATAGCAGCACCACTACCCCTACCACTACAATCATCAACAACAATAAGGCCACCCTAAAAAATTATTTTTCTTGTTGTTGATGGTTGTTGCTCTAAACAATTTCTTTTTTATTCTATCAATGACCTTATGGTCCAATGAAGTTTGCACAGATCGTAAAGTAAGAAAAATGGTATCTTCAACTCTCTATTGGTCGAAACAAGCTACGGATGGACAATCTAAAATAAATCAATACATATATTAGAATGATGATGAAATCTTTTAGAAAAATCATTAATTAAAACAATAACCTAATTAGAATTAGACCTACTGCTTCCTTTGAGGGGTTGAAGAGATCAAGAAATTTTGTATTTTTATCAGTTTTGGCTAACAACCATCTCAAGATTCTTGGACAAAAGTTGCAACAATAAAAACATATCACTCATCTTTTGAAATAGATGACTGGTCTGTACAACGGATCACACATCTGTTGCAACATATGAGTGATCTGTTGGAACTATTATCAACACTCAATATTATTTAGATTTCTTCCAACAGAAGGATCTTCTATCGCAACGGATGAATGATTAGTTGGAAAAATCAAGTCTTGGACATGTCCTGTTAGAATAGTTGATAGGATTTTATCCAACAGAAAGTTCCTCTATTGCATCAGATGATTAATTTGTTGCATTAAATTTTTAATTCGATGATAAATTTATTGCATCATATTTTTAATCTGATGGTAAATCTTTTGCATCAGATGGTTAATCTGTTGAATCAGATTATTAATCTTTCGCACCAGACATCAGTTAGTAAATCTATTATATCAAATGTATAATCTGTTGCATCAGAAGGTTAATTTATTGCAGAAAAAATAGTAGCATGATTTTGTTCAATGGAACAACAATAATATCACCATTTTTACCAAGAACAAGAACAAATCAACCCTGAAACGGGCTCAACACGAACAACAAAAATCAAACTTCAAAAAATGCAACAAACAATAAAAAATCATATTTCACTCCGAAAAGAGAAGAGAAGAAATATCAGAAATCACACCGCATTTCAAATTAAAGCAACAAATATCAAAATTGTTAATCAATACTAGAAGAAAAGTTGGCTCAAGTTTCATTTTTCTTAATAAATAAAAAACCTTAATTTTTTACCTGTAAAAGAAGAAAAGGGGCGATGAAGAACTCAAAGTTGTTGTCGCCGAAAAGCAATGCTGAGAAGTTGATTGGCGGTTGAAATTTCAAAAGGAACTGGAAGCCCAACTATTTGTCGTCGGGGATTGAAGGAATTAATTTATAGAACTATTGGTTGGGAGAAGCTTGAGAGAAATATCGAGATAGAGAGAGAGGAGAGGAGAGAGACGGTTGATTTGGAGAAGAGAGGGATGTGGGTTGATTTGTATTTTTGAAAAGCTTAGAAAGTTTAGAAAATATTAATCAAGTCCATAATTAACTTAATCAAGTTTCCTAATTATATTTGACCCTTTAAATTGGTCAATGTCACCAATATTTCATTCAAGAATTAAATGACACCTTTCCTTCAATTTTCTCACCTTACTTTGATGCCAATAACCTGCATTCATCTTAAAAATTAGTGTACTCATTCTTTTACTATACATAAATATTCAAAGAAAGATGCATATCCCCATTCAAAACCAAACTACCATACATTTGAAGTTTGAATCATTCAAAATCCAGACAAGTCCTTAAAGGGTAAGATCACTCTAATCAGAGATAAACATATATAACTGATACCTCTAAACAATCCCAACCTTTTTTTTTCTTCTGAAAAATAGATAAGCAGCAGCAACAACAAACAACATAGCCAGTGTATTCCAACAAAGTTGGATGCGGGGAGGGTAGAATGAACGCAATCCATACCTCTACTTCAAAGGTGAGGTATGGAGGTTTTTTTCGAATAGACCACTAGCTGAAGATAAAACAGTCATAATAGACTGAAGAACAGACGAGAAAAGCTAGAAAGTAGTTTCGAAAGAATTGGATCAGATTCTCTTTTTCTTCTTATAAAAAATTGTACTACTTACTACCATTTTCTATGGTCTCAGCTGGAAACTTTGATGGTGCACGTCTAAATACCTAAACTTGATCGCACTGACGATTAAACACTTAAACTCGGTGCCACTATGTCACGTGGAAGCCCGACACTCACATGGAATGAAAATTTTGAAGCGTCTAGATGGTCATTTCGTAAGCTAGAGTGTTTAACCGATAAGAGGAGCCTCAAATTTTGTGGCTTTAAGCTTGGCGCCTGGATCATTGGGTGTAGAGAAGAGTGAAATCAAGGAAAAAGGGGAAACAGCTTGTTTGGATATCATGGAATATTACTTTAAAAAATTTGTGATAATTTTCTATAAAGAGTTTTGAAAATACGCAACTTTTTTTTTTAAAAGAAAAAGTATTCTCTTTTCCTAATAAAAATGTGGCATAAGGATTTCAAGTGAATAATATAAAAGTATCTTTTCTCTCTCTTAAATTTCATAAAATTAAACACTATTTGCCATTTTAATTCCTTTTATCTTTTAGTAGCTCTTCTAAAATGATTCTATTCAAACTAATCGACTTGGGAAAAATTCACTGTATAATGAGGCTAAGTGTGTGATCTTTTATATATACTAGATGCAGGAATGCCCGTGCTCAGCATAGACCCAATAATTTCAAATTTGTATATTTTTTAGTCTCAATTTATACAACTTATTTTTTTATTCGGTCTAAAAAAATGGCATATTTTTCTATTTAGTAATAATGTACCTTTAAAATGCTTATTTTACCTTTAATAAAAAAATTTAGAATCATACAAATATTTTAGATTTATTTTAGACTACAAATTTTATAAATTTTTATTTTATTTTAAACTCCATGCCAAATACCAACTCAAACTAACATACATAAATTAGAACGTGGGAGTAACTGACTTAGATTTGGGCTGCTAAAATAGTTCCTAATCAATTAAAGTTATTTTTTTTTTCTAGTTGCAATTTAAATTTATGTTGCATGTATTTAATAGGAGTTGCAATACTTCAGACCTGATCAATAAAAATAATTTAGAAAACCTCTCTACTTCTATACATATATCAATTTTCTTGTTTCTCACTTTGAAAATTGTATTTTCTTTAAAATGTGTAAGTTGTAGCTTTTGTACCCCTTTTTCTTTGTTTCACTTTCGAACAAAATTATTTACAATGAATTTTAAAACCCCAAACAGAGTTCAACTATTAATTGAACAAAATTTTGTTTAAAATGAATAAATATTTATGAACTCAAAATATTCTTCTTTCAAAAAATAACTTTTGGTCCCCAAAAGAATTTTATAGTTTTATATATAGAAACAGTTTTAATATCAAACTTCTTATTTTATCCATAATAAGATGAAAACTAAATTTAACTTTGTCGATGAATTTAACAAGTGTCATAAGTGTTAGAAAACTTACATTATATAAATAATACTTAATAACCTAACATAATTCAATTTAATGTTTCGTTGTTAAGTATATTGGGGTTTTGGGCTGTAGGTGATAAAAGAGTTTTTAAATGAGGTGTAGATGACACAAGTCTTAATAATTGAGTGGAGGTGACAATTACTTTATTATAGGTTAAGAAAGTTGAATAAGTTTGAAAATAGCCTAGAATTTTTAAATTTACACTTTGATCCAAATATTTACCTAATATAATGAAAAACGGAGGGGAAAAAAGAAGTCTTTCTCTCTCTTCTCATCCATTATTGTTTTCTCTCTCTTAGGGATTTTTGTTGTTCATTGTTGCTGCTGCTTTATTCATCATCTTCTGCTTCAATATCATCATCTTCTACTTTATTATCATCTTCATCTTCTTCTTGTTGACTATTGTTGTTGTTGTTGTTGTAGTTACCACTAGTGTTGCTATTTGACCAATTTCTTACGTCAAATTTTATTTCGTACACCACTTTCCACTTTGGCATTACTTCATTGGAGACTTTGGTAGGTCAAATTATGATTTTTAGTTGAATTTGTCATCTGGGTAACTGTTATTGTGTTGTTTTTTCAACAATAGATACCACACGAACCTAAATACAACATAAGAGTTATTTGTTTAAACAGATCTGTTTCAACGAAAGACTCATATGTTGGATTCATGTTTATGGTTCTATAGTGTCGTAACATGAATCGAACATATGGGTCATATGTTGCAACATATGACCCATCTGTTGCAACGGATTAGTTATTTGGTGCAACATGATAAATTGTAAGATCCCGCAAAATCATGCGTCTAAGTTTTATCCTTAAAGCTCTTTAAAAGATCCAACACTTAGAATAATTTAGCTAAGTGTTCAATACTTAGTCTCATTTCAATCTTCCAAAATTTGTGGATTTATTTGGCGACCTTTTCGACCCCCGTTTTTTAATTTTCAAGTTACGTTGTGATGGGGCAAGGTCGTAGTACATATCGGGTAAGTTTCAAAATTTTTGGAATAGCGTAAGGGCACGTTTGGGTGCCCAAAACAGTAGAAAATGGCGATAGGCACGCGACGCCCTGGAAATCGCCCTGCACTAGGCAGGGCGGCGACTTGAAAGTCTGGTGGACTAAGCAGGGCGGCACTTTGCTAAGTCCGACGGACTAAGCAGGGTGGCGACTCGCTAAGTCTGGTGGACTAGATAGGGCGATGCCCTGGGTATCACACTAGGCCAATTTCCTGCACTCCAACTCCGTGTCTTGAGTGGAATTTTGGTCATCTTCCACCCATAGATATACTCTCTAACACGGGATTTAGCCTCAATTGAAGCAAAATATACTCCTTTTCTCAAAATCGTCTCAAGAACACAATAGGGTTTTTACTTGGGGATTCAAGTTCAAGCAAATTTCTCCGTTAATCAGCAAGAATCTTCTAACTAAGGTATTTTTAGTGTTGATTCATGGATTCCTTTCATCCATAAAGATCAAGAACCCTATTTTAAATTATGAACTATGATGTTTATGTTGTGGGTTGTTGGTAATCATGTTGTTGATGTTGGATGATCCCCAAGTTGGAATCTTAATGTGTTTTTATGAAACTATGGTATCATATGAGTTGGAAACATGTAAATTTGGTTGGTTTTGATGTGTAATTTGATGATTACACCTATGCCTAAGTTGTGCATGCAAGGTATTTGATAAAATGCCCAAGAGACTAGAAAATCATGTATTATTGTTCAAATATTATTTAAATGACAAATGCATGCTTTACCCTTACTAATACAATGACTTCTATGGTATTGTTGTGTATTATGATTGTTGATGGGATGCTCATGAAACTAGATTGATAAACCTATGACATGTTGCTATATGCATTCCTTCCCATGTATAATATTATGAGAACCATGTGTAGTATAAAATCCCCAACTTATGATATTATGAATTGTGGACTTTAGTCCTACGATCAAGAAGTGTCACGTTATGTCAGTTTTCTTCTATCGAGTCCTAGGGTACTTGTACCCAAAAATTTTAGTTGTGTGCCTAGATCCATGTCATGTTTTCATGATACTCTCAGTCAAGCCATGATCAGTAGACTTCAGTCAGTCTCACGACTCAGGAAATCTCAGAAATCTCATGAACTCAGTCAGTTAATAGAATTCAGTAATATTCCGTCAGTCAACGGAATTCAGTAAACTCAGTCCATGTTCAGTTCAGTTAAGTCATGTTTAGTGTCTATTCAAATGGGAGTAGGATTCAGCACAGAGTGAACCCAAAGATGGGAACTCACTTGTCAGATTAGGGCGTGATTCTTAGAAGAAATCCTTGTGTTCTAGAACTACGTAGCTAGCGTAGGTTGAGACATCATCCCTGCTAGTTGAGGGTAGATAAGGTGGCTTAACCTATCAGATTAGGTTCCCACCATTCTCATTAGAGTACCTTCCAGATTAGGGTACTCACATTTTTTTCTTACTAGTGGCACGGTATTGACTACCTTTTATTCAGGACATAGATTAGACCCCAACCCAGCTTTAATATCTTATTTGGGGCATGTCGATTAGATGACTACCTCCCACAGTCACAGTCATAGTCTCAGTCTCAGTAAAAGAACTCAGATAGTTCTTCAAATTTCAGGACTGTCAAATATAGTCACCCATGTTATCAGTATATCAGTTATCAGAATTCATGTCATCAGTATTCAGACTTAGTAATCATGTTATCATGATCTCAGTTACAGTTACTATGTATTCATGCATGTATTCTCACGCTCATGTTAGTCAGTCAGTTATTATTATTCATGCATATAAACCCCATGCATTCAGCCTACCTCATTTGCATATCAGTACATTCAGTCGTATTGACGCATATATTTCTCTGTGCTACGGTGTTTTGCTACCATAGGTTCAGAAGCACGAGATCCATAGCGTTAGTGTCAGTCCAGATTTCAGCAGTCAGAGTAGCAGTGAGTCCTCATCCTTTGAGGATGATTATGTTATTATTTATTTAGTTCAATTCAGTTTCGGTGTTAGTTGGAGACATGTTCCTTCAACTCCTTATTCAGACAGTACTTAGAGGCTTTCAGATTTGATTCAGACTTCAGTATTTTTAGTTTTGGTATTGTGATACCGCATTTCAGATGTTATGTTTTATCAGATGTGAACCTTATGGCCTTACAACTTTATGTATTCTGTATTTATATGATATATTATGTAGTGTTCAGGTACAAATATCAATCATGAGTTAGCTAGTGGTCCTTTGGGATTGTTAGCACTGTATAGCATTCTAGGTATCAGATTCGAGGCGTTAAAAACTTGGTATCATATCCTAAGGTTCAACAGTTTCCTAGGAAGTCTTAAAGTCAGACTAGTAGAGTTTTGAAAATGGGTGTGTAGTGCGCCACATTTATGTACAGGAGGCCATGAGATGTTTTAGGAACAGTTTCCCTTCTTTCAGTATTCATGTCGTGCCATTGAGCATAATCTTAAGTTAATCTTCCAGTTTAATCCTTTTCTCTTCCGTGTACAGAACATGCCTCCCAAGAAGAGAACTGGAAAACAGTCAACCCCTCAGCCCGAAGATCCTTTGGGCGATCATGTTTCTCATGCAGTGTTAGAGGTACATTCACCACTCTTTCTCAGTCAGTTGCTGCACAAAATAAATGGCCAGCAGTCATTCCATCCAACCCAGTAGCCAATTCAACTGCAGTCAGGATTCGAGACTTCACCCGAATGAATCCTCTATTCTTTTTTGGGTCCAAGTCAAAAGAGGATCCTCAGGAGTTCCTTGAAAAATTTTCGAAGGTCACGGATATCATAGGAGTTACTTCTTGTCAGAGTGTTGATATAGCCACATACCAGTTGCAGGATGTTTCTCATACTTAGTTCAAGCAGTAGAAGTTAGAGAGGTCATTTGATGAAGGGCCCATAGAGTGAAAGGACTTTGTCACCACATTCTTAGATAGATTCTTTCCCCAAGAGCTTAAAGAAGCTAAGGTGTTGGAATTTATCAACCTCAGGTAGGAAAACATGATGGTAAAAGAGTATTCTCTTAAGTTTATTCAATTATCTATATATGCCCCTTATATGGTTGCAGATAGTAGGTCCAAGATGAGTAAGTTTGTCTTTGGGGTGAACGATAGCATGGTGAATGAGTGCAGAACTGCCATGTTGAATATTGATGTGGACATAGCTAGGCTTCTGACTCATGCTCAGCAGATAGAAGAGCAGAAGATTAAGATGAGGGAGAAACAGAAAAAGATAGCAAGGACAGGTAGTTTTAACTTTGCTCAGCCAAAGTCAGAGAAAGAAAACTGTTCTCAGTCTCGTCCTAGGTCATCAGATCCAGCTTTTTCTTCAGCTAGTACTGGTATCAGAGATAGGACACCAGGCTCTAAGTATCAGGGCAGTGTTAGCAGCGCCCACACTCATCCTCTTTGCAAGACTTGTGGAAAACACCATCATGGTATTTGCAGAGTTGGCAGTGATATCTATTTTGGATGTGGCAAGCCAAGCCACAGAATTAGAAAGTGTCCGCAGACAGGTCCATAGGGTTAGCAGAACTGTTCCACAGCTCAGTTCGGTCTTCTAAATCAGTAGGGTGCCACCTCCAGTGCTACTAGTGGGCAACACCCAAATAGACTTTATGCTCTCCAATCCTGACAAGATCAGGAAAATTCTCCTGATGTGGTTACTGGTACATTACAGACCTTTCATGTACATGTTTATGCTTTGCTAGATCCAGGAGCTTACTTGTCTTTTGTTACTCCTTACATAGCAGTTGATTTTGGAGTCAGTCCCAAAATTTTAGCAGAGCCCTTCTCAGTCTCTACCCCAGTGGGTAAAACTATCATAGCCCAACGGGTATACAGGAACTGTCCGATTATGATATCTCAAAAAGTTACTTCAGCAGACTTAGTCAAATTAGAGATGACTTATTTTGATGTCATTCTCAGCTTGGATTGGATTTATTCCTACTATGCCACAGTCGACTGTAGAAATAGAAGAGTCCAGTTCCAATTTTTGAATAAACCCATCCTTGAGTGTAGGGGTAGTACTTCTATTTTCAGGGGTCAGCTTGTTTCTTACCTTCGGGCAAGGAAAATGATATCTAAGGGATGTGTCTATCATCTTGTTTATGTTAAGGACTCTAGTTCTGCAACTCCCAGTCTTGAATCATTTCCATTCATGAATAAATATTCAGATATCTTTCCCTATGATTTTCGAGGCATTCCTCCCGAAAGAAAAATAGATTTCAATATTGACCTTTATCTAGATACTCAGCCTATATTTATTCCGCCATATAGAATGGCACCAACAGAACTCCAAGAACTGAAAGAGCAGTTGAAGGATCTCTTAGACAAGGGATTCATCAGACCCAGCGTATCCTCGTGGGGTGCACCAGCCTTATTCGTGCGTAAGAATAATGTTTCTCTCAGAATGTGCATAGATTACCCTCAACTCAATAAAGTCATGGCAAGAACAAGTATCTATTTCCCAGAATTGATCACTTGTTTGACCAACTTTAGGGTGCCAGTTATTTTTCCAAGATATACCTCAGATCTGGCTATCATTAGCTCAGAGTCAGAGAATGTGACATTCCGAAGACAGCTTTTTGAACTTGGTATGGTCACTTCAAATTCCTAGTCATGTCCTTTGGTCTTACCAATGCCCCAGCAGCTCTCATGGACTTGATGAATCGTGTGTTCAAGCAGTACTTGGACATGTTCATTATAGTCTTCATAGATGATATCTTTGTCTATTCCAGCAGTGAGAGTGATCATACAGAACATCTCAGAACAGTACTTCAGACTCTCAGAAATCATCAGTTATTCACCAAATTCAGTAAGTGAAAATTTGTATAAGGTCAGTAGCATTTATTAGTCATATCATTTCCGATGATGGCATTAGAATTGATCCTTAAAAGAACAAAGCAGTAAGAAAATATTCTCTCCCTATCTCTCCATCAGATATCAGGAGTTTCTTGGGTTTGGCTGGCTATTACAGATGGTTTGTTGAGGTATTTTTGTCAATTGCATCCCCCATGTCCAGATTGACTTTGAAAAAAGTCAAGTTTCAGTGGTCAGATCCTTGCGAGAAGAGTTTTAAGGAGTTGAAGACTCGACTCACCTCAACTCCAGTCTTAGCTCTTCCAGATAGTTCAGATGGGTTCATAGTGTACTATTATGCATCCAGAGTAGGTTTAGGTTATGTACTCATGCATCATGGTAAGGTCATAGCCTATGCCTCCAAACAGCTTAAACCCCATGAGAAGAATTATCCGACTCATGATCTTAAGTTAGCAACCGTAGTTTTTACCTTAAATATTTGGAGGCAGTATCTATATGGATTTCATGTAGATGTCTTCACAGATCATAAAAGCCTTTAGTACGTATTCTTTTAAAAAGATCTCAATCTTCGTTAGAGAAGGTAGTTAGTGCTCTAGAAAGATTACGACATGAGTATCCTATATCATCCGAGCAAGGACAATATAGTGGCCGACGCACTCAGTATATTTTATATGGTTAGTGTTACTCATGTTGAGGACAGTAAGAAGAAGTTAGCTCAAAAAGTTCATCAACTTGCCAGACTAGGTGTCCGCCTAGTTGATTCAGCAGAGGGCAATTTATAGGTTCAGAGTAGTTTAAAATCATCTCTAGTATCTGAGGTAAAAGAAAAGCAAGACAGAGATCCCATCCAAGTCAAGTTGAAAGAGTCAGTCAAAGATCAGAAAGTAGAGGTTTTCTCCCAAGGTGGAGATGGTGTTTTACGCTTTCAAGATCATTTGTGTGTTCTAGGTGTAGATGACTCAAGGTAGCAAATTCTTGCAAAAGTGAATGGTGCACAATACTTTATTCACCCAGGGTCCACTAAGATGTACCGTGACTTATAGGATATCTATTAGTTGAGTGGGATAAAGAGAGATATTGTAGAGTTTATGGCTAAGTGCTCGATATGTCAACAGTTTAAGACAGAGCATCAGAAGCCTAGTGGTACCATATAGGAGTTCACCATTCCTACTTGGAAGTGGGAAGAAGTGAACATGGACTTCGTGATGGGTTTGCCTCGAACCCGTCATCAGCATGATTTAGTTTGGGTCATTGTAGATAGAATGACCAAATCAGCTTATTTCCTTCCAATTCATACCTCTTATTCAGCCGATGATTATGCCAAACTCTACATCAGGGAGTTGGTCAGATTGCACGGTGTTTCGTTATCTATTTTTTCAGACATAGGTACCCAATTCACCTCTCACTTCTAGAAAGTATTCCAAAAGGGTCTTGGTACCTAATTTTATCTCAGTATAGCCTTTCATCCTCAGACAGATGGTCAAGCAGAAAGGACCATTCAGACTTTAAAAGAGCGTGTGCAATTGATTTCAAGGGAAGTTGGTATGACCACTTGCCTTTTATTGAGTTTACATACAACAACAACTATCATTCCAGTATTAAGATGGTTCTATTCGATGCTCTCTATGGTAGGAGATGCAGATCTCTAGTTTGTTGGTTCAAAGTTAGTGAGTCCATAGTCATTGGGACTGATTTAGTATTCGATGGCTTAGAAAAGGTTCAGTTGATCAGAGAGAGACTTCAAGCTGATCAGAGCTGACAAAAGCCGTATACTGATATTTGTAGAAAGGATTTCGAGTTCGAGATTGGTGATTATGTTTAACTAAAGATCTCTCCTATGAAAGGAGTGAAGAGATTTGGCAAGAAGGGAAAGCTCAGTCCCCGATATGTCAGTCCCTTCAAGATTCTCATTCGCTTCGGTAAGGTAGCTTATGATCTCGAGTTGCATTTCGATCTAGCCTCAGTTCATCTAGTCTTCCATGCCTCTTAGACTAAGAAGTGCATATGTGACCCAGCAGTCGTAGTCCCTATTCAGAGCATAGATGTTCAGAACAACCTCTCTTATGAAGAGTTTGCAGTCGAGATTCTTGACTATCATACTCGTAGATTGAGGAATAAAGAAGTCTCTTTAGTCAAAGTTCTTTGGCAGAATCAGTCCGTTGAGGGAGCTACTTGGGAAGCAGAAGCAGATATGCAAACCAAGTATCTTAACCTTTTCTATGCAAACTCAGATATAGCTCAAGGTAACAGTTCTTCTTAAGCTTATTCAGTTTTCATGTTTAGTTTTAACACAAACTTGGCATCCAATTTCATGTTTAGAATTCCATTATAAACTTGATATGAAGTACCATTGCATTCATGTATCAGTTCAGTCATATAATAATGCATCAGATATACATTCTCATGTGAGAACTCAGTCCATCAGAACACTCATTCATTCATTCATGAATTAGTTATCCATGCATCAGACATGCATGGATTCAGCTTATCAGTCATGCATCAGATATGCATGTTCAGTATGATATGTTCAGCTTATCATTTATGTCAGTCATGAGATGATACTTCAGTCGTTCATGTTCAGTATATGCTTCAGTTGATCTTTTATCCCCTCTCAGTTAGTTCCATTCGAAGATGAATGTTCCTAAAGGAGAGATATTGTAAGATCCCGCAAAATCATGCATCTAAGTTTTAGCCTTAAAGCTCTTTAAAAGCTCCAACACTTAGAATAATTTAGCTAAGTGTTAAATACTTAGTCTCATTTCAAGCTTCTGAACTTCACGAATTAATTTGATTACCTTCCCAACCTCCGTTTTTCAATTTTCAAGTTACGTTGCGATGGGGCAAGGTTGTAGTACATCTTGGGTAAGTTTCAAAATTTTTGGAATAGCGTAAGGGCATATTTAGGTGCCCAAAATAGTAACAAAAGGCGATAAGCCCTGGAAATTGCCCTGCACTAGGTAGGGCGATGCCCTGCTTGCCTTGCAAGTCCGGTGTACTAAGCAGGGCAACACTTTGCTAAGTACAGTGGACTAAGAAAGGTGGTGCCTCACTAAGTCTGGCAGACTAGGCAGGGCGACGCCTTGGGTATCACGCCAGGCCAATTTTCTCCACTCCAACTCCTTGTCTTGATGGGTATTTTGGTCATCTTCCACCCATATATATACTTTCTAACATGGGATTTACCCCCAATTGAAACAAAATATACTCCTTTTCTTAAAATCCTCTCAAGAACACATTAGGATTTTTACTTGGGGATTCAAGTTCAAGCAAATTTCTCTGTTAATCTTTAAGAATATTCAAACTAAGGTATGTTTAGTGTTAATTCATGGATTCCTTCCATCCATAAAGCTCAAGAACCCTATTTTAAATTATGAACTATGATGTTTATGTTGTGGGTTATTGATAATCATGCTGTTGATGTTGTATGATTCCCAAGTTGGAATCTTTATGTGTTTTTATGAAACTATGGTAGCATATTGATAACGCTCAAACTACAGCTCTCGTAAGAGTGTAAGCGGTCTTTGTCAAATATAGAACCCAACTGGGTTGGGTGTCGAATCCCACAGGGAATACTTGGTCACTAAGTATGCAACGATTAGTAGACTGTTGATCGAAAATTCTACGAAAAAGGGGGGATTTAATTGTAGCGTAAATTAAGAGCATCAAAGTAACAAAGAAAAACAGAATGTTTAGTAGGTTTTTAATCAATGAGAATTGTAAGTTAGGGTTATGTCCACCTTATGAGTTTTACGTATCTATTGGCTATGAGTTATGCGGAATTCATACATGCATGCGCTTATAGAGATTCGTATTCTATGGTAAATCCTAGTGTCTTTCGACCATCAAGGATTATATCACTTTAATTCTTTCGAGCTTAAAACGCATACTAATGATACGAATTCTCCAAGAGGTTAATCCAGTTACGGCACTAACTTTTAAACAGGGGTTGGTATCCCTATTTCCTTGTCATTCTCTCTTTTCCAGACATGTAACTTTTCTTTCGAACAAGTTAATGCTATACTGGCGTATTTTATATGTTTGCAACCACAAGAATTCAATTAAGATGAAGAGAGTAATGATATAAGCAACATACGTATCAAGAATTCACAAACTCATAGAAATAGATAGTATCTCATAAGGATTCCATAACCCTAACAGAGAAGTTTAGCTACTCATAATTGTGAAGGAAAACCACGAGGATATCATCATACCAAAGAAATAACAATATCACGATAAGGAAGTATTGGTGTCACTTGTGGCGTGAATTCCTTGCTAGTAGAGTTTCTCTTGTCATGAAAATTAAAAGTCGAATAGATGAATAATAATGTCAACAACGAATTTAAGAATAGAAGAGAGTAAGAATGAATTGAAAGAGAATGAGTGAGAATAATAAAAAGCTTGCTGAAAAATTCAGCAAATAGGGTTTTTATAACATCCTTGTCCTAGTCCTACTGAAATAGGGTTTTTATCCTTGTCCTAGTCCTACTGGGTTACTGCATACTTGTCCTAATCCTACTAAGTTACTTCTGATCCCCCAAGTCTTTAGAAATGCTGTTTTTGCCCGGGACAAGTTCTCCATGCATCACTTTCAGTCCACAAGCTTCCAGAAGCTGCCTTCCTTCTTACGTGAAGTTTCCTTTGGCGTCCAACAGTCCATAAAATGCTGAAATCTTCATCATTTATTCCTGAAAACTTGCTAATTATGTTGGTTAGCTCACTTACAGGAAAAAGGACTAAAAGTGCAGGAATTATATACTTTGTCCTTTAAAACTTAGCTAAAATATGGGTAAATTAAGGTGCTTTAGGCGTGTAAATATGCCTAACATCAACACCCCACACTTAAAGCTTTGTTTGTCCTTGGACAATATATCATGTCCATATAAACATCTACTTAGGGTTTCACAGTAACAGCATAAAATATTCATCAAGATAGGCACAACAATTATTAACAAAGAGTAATTTTCTAATCACTTCTAGAAACAATTCAACCTCCAACATAGACTCGTGATGATGGTTAATTAGTATTCAAAAGTTAAGGCACAAAGAATCATACAAGACTACCCAAAACTCATCAACCATGTGTGTCTCACAATATATCACTCATAATTACTCACAAGTATTTCATTTTTCAAAACATGGGTATAAGATTATCCTTGCTCTCACTCTCACAAAGAATTCATATGTTGCAACTGATGACCATAGGCTTGCCCTTAGTGTAATGCTCTACTAATATCATAATGATAAGCTTAGGATCAAATAGGTCTTTACAGGTTGTAATGTAGGCTAAGGGATGGGTAGGACTATTTTGTCCAGAAATAGTGACTAAGTTCCCTAAGCGCTTTAATACATCACATTATGCCATTTACACTTTCTTTCAAACGACCTTTCTACTTTCTTTTAATCTACCACCCCTTCTCACCTCTTTTGTTATTCAATTTTAAATAGAATCAACTTTGTATTTTTCTTTTTCATTTCATTTTTTATTTTTTTTATAACACACCTCTCTAATAGCCATTCTTTTTCATAACAAATTCAAGTACCAATTCACTTTAAGGCATCACTCTTACCCAATTTCCTTTATTTTGTCACATGACTTTACAATTTAAAGCGCTTAGGAATTTGGATCAAATTATGGTCTTAAAAAAATGGATTAGGCTACATATGAGGCTTTCAAAGAAAATGACTTAAAGGCTCAAAAGGGTTGACTAGGATAATGTCCACGGGTAGGTAAAAAGAAGGTAAACAATCACAGGTTGTCAAAGAAATGCCTAAATCATATCCTAAACTCACACTCTTTATTTCGCTTTACACACACACCGGGAAAGTTCTAGCATCAGCCACAAACATAGAATATACTATCATCTCACACACACAAGACACATGGTCGACTTTATTAGGAGCAGTATAGACTCTTGACCCAACAGATGAAGGAATTAACCCACACATTTATCACATACTGAGTCACATTTAGAGCCTAAATGTCTAAATAGTAATGATTTTATCATAGACTCTTGTCATAATACCATGCTGCCTATCAGAACAATTTTATGAATTTTTTTTTCCTAAAATTTAACTACTAACAAACAAAATAAACAAACATAAATAAATGCAAATGAAGATAAGGAAGTATAGCATACAAATACCAGCACCCCACACTTAGACGGGACACACTGCCCTCAGTGGAAAATAAATAAGAAGAAACTGGTTAGTAGGACTCCTCCTCTATGTCTGGGGGTCATACCCCCTGCGTCGGAATCATCATCAGAGTCGTCATTACCAGAGTTGTCCTTCACATCTTCATTCGAGGTATTTGCAGAGATGAGGATTCAGCTTGCTCTTTTCTTCCCCTTTTCTGACCTTTCTGTGAGGTGGACGCTTTTTCTTTTCCTGGTCGACCTTTTGGTGCCATTTTACCTGAGATTGGTGTTGAACTCGAAAGATGATATTGCAAGGTTAGATGAGAAAAAAGAAAAGTTTTGAGAGATTTAGGAGGCAAAGGCGGCGCCTATGCTATGGCATTGTAGATTCAGAGAGCAAAGGCAATGGCATAGGCGGCGCCTTTAGCTTTGCCTATGCTTGGAATAGGCGGCGCCTAATGCTTTGCCTAGTTGAGCATAGGCGGCGCCTATGCTATGGCATTGTTGGGCATAGGCGGCGCCTATGCTATGGCATTGTAGATTTAGAGAACAAAGGCCATAGCATAAGCCATAGCATAGGACTTTCCTTGTCCGACGCCTAATGCATATGTTTCTATGCGCTATGGTGTTTTACTACCATAGGTTCAGAAGCACGAGATCCAAAGAGTCAGTAGCAGTCTAGATTTCAGCAGTCAGAGTAGCAGTGAGTCCTCACCCTTCGAGGACGATTCTGTTATTCTTTAATTCAGTTCAGTTTTTCTAGATGGAGTTAGTTGGAGACATGTTCCTTCAACTTCTTATTCAGACAGTACTTAGAGGCTTTCAGATTTGATTCAGACTTCAGTATTTTTAGTTTTGGTATTGTGATACCGCATTTCAGATGCTATGTTTAATCAGATGTGAACCTTATGGACTTATAACTTTATGTGTTCTGCATTTATATGATATATTATATAGTGTTCAGGTACAAATATCAGTCATGGGTTAGCTAGTGGTCCTTCAGGATTGTTAGCACTGTGTAGCATTCTGGGTATCAGATTCAGGGTGTTACAAACTAGGTATCAGATCCTAAGGCTCAAAAGTGTCCTAGGAAGTTTGAAAGCCACTTCTAGTAGAGTCTTGTACATGGGTGTACAGCGCGCCACATTTATGTACAGGAGGCTATAAGATATTTTAGGAACCGTTTCCATTCTTTCAGTATTCATGTTATGCAAGTGAGCATAATCTCAAGTTTATCTTCCAGTCTAATCCTTTTCTCTTTCGTATACAAACCTCTTTGTCTTTTGTTACTCCTTACATAGCATTTGATTTCAGAGACAGTCCTGAAATTTTGGTAAATCCCTTCTCAGTCTCTACCCCATTGGGTAAAACCATTATAGCCTGATGGGTCTATAGGAACTGTCCGGTTATGATAATACAGAAAGTCACATCAGTAGACTTAGTAGAACTTGAGATGATTGATTTTGATGTCATTTTTGACATGGATTGGCTTTATTCCTTCCATGCCATAGTCGACTGCAGAAATAGAGTTGTCTAGTTTTAGTTTTTGAATGAACCTATCTTAGAATGGAGGGGTAGTACTTCAACTTTCAGGGGTCAGCTTGTTTCCTATCTACGGGCTAGGAAAATGATATCTAAGGGATGTGTCTATCATCTTGTTCTTGTTAAGGACTCTAGTTATGAAACTCCCAGTCTTAAATCAGTCCCAGTGATGAACCAATACTCTGATGTCTTTTCCAAAGATCTTCTAGGAATTCCTCCCAAAAGGGAAATAGACTTGGCATTGACCTTCTTCCAGATACTCAGCCTATATCTACTCCGCCATACAGAATGACACTAGCAGAACTCAGAGAATTGAAAGAACAGTTGAATAATCTCCTATATAAGGGATTTATCAGACCCAGTGTGTCCCCGTGGGGTGACCAATCTTATTCGTGCGAAAGAAAGACGCTTCTCTTAGAATGTGTATAGACTACCGTCAGCTCAATAAAGTTATGGTTAAGAACAAGTATCCATTTCCCAAAATCTATGACTTGTTTTACCAGCTTCAGGGTGCCAATTATTTCTCTAAGATAGATCTCAGATCAGGCTATCATTAGCTCAGGGTCAGAAAATATGACATTTCAAAGACAGCTTTCAGAACGCGGTATGGACACTTCAAATTCTTAGTGATGTCCTTTGGTCTTACCAATGCCCCAGTATATTTCATGGACTTGATGAACCGCGTGTTCAAGCAGTACTTGGACAGGTTCATCATAGTTTTCATAGATGACATCCTTGTCTATTCCCACAGTAAGTAGGATCATGCAGACCATCCCGAAATAGTATTGCAGACTCTCAGAAATCATCAATTGTTCTCCAAATTCAGCAAGTGTGAATTTTGGCTAAGGTCAGTAGTATTTCTTGGTCATATCATTTCCCATGATGGCATTAGAGTTGATCCTCAAAAGACCGAATCAGTAAAAAACTTGCCCAGACCCATCTTTCCATCAGATATCAGGAGTTTCTTGGGTTTGGCTATCTATTACAGATGGTTTGTTGAGGGATTTTCTTCTATTTCATCCCCTATGTACAGATTAACTTAGAAAAAAGTTCAGTTTCAGTGGTCAGATTCATGCAAGAATAGTTTTCAGGAGTTGAAAACTCGACTCACCTCAGCTCTAATTTTGACTTTACTAGATGGTTCAGATGGGTTTGTAGTATACTGTGATGCATCTAGAGTAGGTTTGGGTTGTATCCTCATGCAGTATGGTAAATTCATAGCCTACGACTTCAGACAACTTAAACCTCATGAGAAGAATTATCCGACTCATGATCTTGAGTTAGTAGCCATGGTATTTGCCTTAAAGATTTGGAGGCATTACTTATATGGGTGCATGTAGATGTGTTCACAGATCACAAAAGACTTTAGTACATATTCTCTCAGAAAGATCTTAACCTCCATAAGAGAAGGTGGTTAGAGATCTTGAAAGATTATGACATGAGTGTTCTTTATTATCTGGGCAAAGACAATGTAGTGGTTGATGCTCTCAGTAGACTGTCTATAGGTAGTGTTGCCCATATTGAGAAAGATAAGCAGAAGTTAGCTCAAGAAATTCATCTGTTTGTCCAACTAGGTGTCCACTTAGTCGACTTAGTAGAGGGTAGTATATGGGTTCAGAATAGTTTAGAATCATCTCTAATTTCTGAGGTGAAAGAAAAGCATGATAGAGATTCCATCCTAGTCAAGTTCGAAGAGTCAGTCAGAGATCCAAAAGTAGAGGTTTTCTCCCAAAGGGGAGATGGTGTATTGCGTTGTCAGGGTCGTCTATGTGTTCCTATTGTAGATGACTTGAGGCAGTGAATTCTTGAAGAAGTGCATGGTGCACGTTACTCTATTTATCCAAGGTCTACTAAGATGTACTGCAACTTGCGGGAGATCTATTGGTGGAGTGGGATGAAGAAGGATGTTGCAGAGTTTGTGGCTAAGTGCTCTATATATCAGCAGGTTAAGATAGAGCATTAGAAGACTAGTGGTTCCATGCAGGAGTTCATTATTCCCACCTGGAAATGGGAAAAAGTGAACATGGACTTTGTGATGAGTTTTCCATGTACTCGACATCAATATGATTCAGTTTGGGTCATTATAGACAAAATAACCAAATTTGCTCATTTTATTCCAGTCCATACCTATTATTCAATTGAGTATTACATCAAACTCTATATTAGAGAGTTGGTCAGATTACATGGTGTTCCGTTATCCATTATCTCTGACAGAGGTATCCAGTTCACCTCTCATTTCTAGAAAGCATTCCAAAAGGGTCTTGGTACCCAAGTCCACCTCAGTACAACTTTTCATCCTCAGATAGATAGTCAAGGAAAAAGGACCATTCAGACTCTAGAAGATATGCTGCGAGCGTGTGGAATTGATTTCAAGGAAAGTTGGGATGACCACTTGCCTTTGATTGAGTTTACATACAACAACAGCTATCATTCCAGTATTCAGATGGCTCCATTTGAAGCTCTCTATGGTAGGAGATATAGATCTCTAATTGGTTGGTTCGAAGTAGGTGAGGCCATAGTTGTAGGACCTGACTTAGTATTTGATACCTTAGAGAAAGTTTAGTTAATCAGGAAGGGGCTCAAGACAGCTTAGAGACAATAGAAATCATACACAGATGTGCGTAGAAAGGATCTCGAGTTTGAGATTGGTGACTTTGTCTATCTAAAGATCTCTCCCATGAAGGGAGTGAAGAGGTTTGGCAAGAAGGGAAATCTCATTCCCCGATATTTCAATCCCTTCAAAATTCTCAGTCGCTTCAGTAAAGTAGCTTATGAGCTCGAATTGCCTTCAGATCTAGCTTCAGTCCATCCAGTGTTCCATGTCTCCTTGCTTAAAGGTGCATAGGTGACCCAACAGTTGTATCCTCTATAAAGGGCATAGATGTTCAGAACAGTCTCTCTTATGAAGAAATTCTAGTCAACATCCTTGACTACTAGATTCGTAGACTAAGGAACAAAGAAGTCCCTCGAGTCAAATTTCTTTGGTAAAATCAGTCCGTTGAGGCAGCTACTTGGGAAGCAGAAGAAGACATGTGAACCAAGTATCCTCACCTATTCTACACAAACTCAGACTCAGATCAAGGTAATAATTTTCCTTAAGCTTATTCAGTTTCATGTTCATATTTCCATTACAAACTTGATACCAAGTACCATTGCATATTCAGTCATGCATTCATATGTCAGCTCAGTTATGTATTCATGCATCAGATATGCATGTTCAATATGATAAAACCAGCTTATTTGTCATGCCAATCATGAAATCATGCTTATGTACTTTCAGTTTATCATTTCTCTCAGTCTAATCAGTCTCATTCGAGGACGAATGTTCCCAAGGGGGAGATATTGTAATACCCCAAAAAAATACAAATCAATATTTGTGCCATGTTTCAAGATTATGAATAGTACATCATGGTTCCTTGATATTTTCATGATCAAGGTTGATGTGAATTAGGCTCTCAAATACGTCCTATCTATTAGGTGAATCAAAACATTCCTTACCGATTGAATTCTTGAGAAGAATATTGCTATAGTCAAATTCAAAAAAGAATATCTCTCGTAATACTACAAAATTTTGATCTCATGAAGCACCAATAGATATATAATTGAATTATCTTTCCAACGATACTAATTTTGTCAAAATCCATTATTAGAGTAAAATGTTATGACCGTTTTACAGTGAGCTGTCCGGACTGCCAAAGTGTGACGGGAAGGCTGACGGACCGTCGAGCCTACGACGGACCATCGTCCAAACCGTCGAAAATGGGAAGTAGATTGTTTTCTGGCCAAAAATCAATGGTTTGAAGCGACGGTCCATCCCAAGGGTGACAGTTCGTCACCTAAACCATCGCGGACCTCCATTTAGCAATTTTAAGTCGTTTTTAAAGGGATTTTTGGATCTTTTTCCACCTTTTTAACCCCAAATTCCATCAATTGAAGAACATAACTCCTCATTCATCTTCAACATCAAAAGTAGGGTTTCTCTCAAGATCATTCCCCTATAACAAGATTCAAATTCTTCTTCAAAAAACTAAGATATTCAAGTTCTTCAAGCTCAAGAATCATCAAGAAAACATCAAGATTTGTGTTTCCCAATCCAAGAACATTTAAGAAAAGTTAGATCTCTTTCAAGATCAAGCTTTAAGGTATGTTAAGTGTTCATCCTTGGGTATTCTTTCACCCTTGGAGTTCAAGAATCTCTTTTAAACTACAAGTTAGTTGATTTCATAGATCTTATGTTAGATCTAAATTTAATCTTGCTTATGATGTTAAATTGAGTTTTAATTTCATAACTTGCCTTAAGATTCATGAAAACTAGTTAATTGTGAAATGATTTATATGAACTACATGTTGAACTCTTGATCTACAAGTTAGGTGTAGTATCTATGACTGGATTCAAGTGTATTAATGATTATAACTTTGATTGGGTTTCTAATCCATGATTAAGTGCAAGATTTATGTAATATTAATAATTATATGTGTAGTATCATGTGAATTCATGTTAGAGCCTTCAAATTGTAAACTTGGTGCTGAAATTGTGATACTCCTATGTTGATTAGTATTATGTGTAAATACGATGTCTTCCAAGTGTTTGATGAATTGTTCGTGTGAATTAAACAAGAGAAATTATATCATGTATGCGCGTATACTAGTTCATGCTATTCATGTGTTTGATAAAATGCCTCTATAGTTGTAGTATGAACAAATATGCATTGTTATGCTTGGAAAGAATATGTGATGCTCTACTTTTATGCTATCGAGTACTGGGGATATTTAATACCCGATAATTTAGCTGTGTGCCTAGAGCCAATGTCAATTTTTAAGATACTCTCAGTAAATCCATGATCAGTAGAATTCAGTCAGACTCATGACTCAGGAAGACTCAATAATCTTAGTAATCCCAGTAATCTTAGTAAATCTCAGAAATTCAATAATCTCAGTAGGATTCCGTCAGTTAACAGAACTTAGTGAACTCAATACAGTTCAGTTCAGTTAATCATGTTCAATGTCTATTCATATGGGAGTAGGATTCAGCATCGAGTGAACCCAAGGATGAGGACACACACTGACAGTTGAGGGTGTGATCCTTGCATTCCAGAACTATGTAGCCAACATAGGTTGAGACATCAACACTGACAGATGAGGGTTGATGAGGTGGATTAACATTGTCAGATAAGGGTCCCACCATTCTCTTTAGGGGACACTATCGGATGAGGGTCACCCATAGCTTGTCCTTACCAGTGGAGCGGTATTGACATCCTTCCAATTGGGGTTACAGATAGGACCCCAACTTGGAAATAATATCTCATTCAAGGTATGTCGGTTAGATTAATACCTCCCACAATCTCATTTACAGATTCAGTCTCAGTAATAGGACTCAGATAGTTTTACAGACTTCAGGTCTGTCAGATATAATCACTCAGCTAGTTCTATCAGAATCTAGACTGTCAGATATAGTCGCTCAGTATTAGTTATACCAATTATCAATAACTCATAATAACAGTATTCAGACTCAGTAGTTAGTATTATTATGAGTTCAGATACAGTTTCTTATTCATGCATATATTCTCACATTCATGTTATTCAGTCAGTTTGTATTTTTCATGCATATGAACCCCATGCATTTAGCCTACCTCACTTGCATATCAGTACATTCAATCGTACTGACATATTTGCGCTATGGTGTTTTTATACCATAGGTTCTGAAGCACGAGCTCTAGAGCATCAGTAGCATTCCAGTTTCAGCAGTCAGAGTCAGCAATGAGTCCTCATCATTCAAGGATGTTATTATTTGAGTATTTCATAATTCCAGTACTTAGCTATTACAGTAGATGGAGTTAGCCTACCTCACTTGCATACCATTACATTCAATCATACTAACATATTTGCGCTATCGTGTTTTTATACCATAGGTTCTGAAGCACGAGCTCCAGAGCATCAGTAGCATTCCAGTTTTAGCAGTCAGAGTCAGCAATGAGTCCTCATCATTCGAGGATGTTATTATTTGAGTATTTCATAATTCCAGTACTTAGCTATTATAGTAGATGGAGTTAGTTAGGGACATGTCCCATCAGCTACTTATTCAGACAGTTCAGTTTTAGAGGCTTTCAGACTACAATGTGTTTCATACTATTTGTTCAGACAATTATTTCTATTTTGGTATTGATATACCGTATATTCAGATGTTATATTTTATCAAATATTTGAACCTTATGGCTTTTCAGCCTTTTATTCCGAATTTATACAGTATATTATGTAATGTTCAATTACAGATATCAGTCATGGGTTAGTTTGTGATCCTTCGGGGTCATGGGCACCGTGTAGCATTCTGGGTATCAGATTTGGGGCATTACATGTGCGAAGGACTGAACCACAAGGGTGTATTATATGCAACCTTACCTTGCATTTTTGCAAGAAATTATTTTTGCGGCTTGAGCCCATGAACTCATTATTACATGGAGGCAACATTACCAGTTATGCCAAGATACCCCATCTTAATTATAGGTAAGAAGTCTAGTTTTTTTTTCTTTTTGTCAGCAATAATCAATTGAAATTGTCTCCACTTTCCAATAACTTTAAAGACTTGCAGTCTATGTTATAAATCAAATGGGATATCCCAACCCAAAAGACTAGCCTGATAGGTGGGAGAACCCATTTGGCCTATAACCCCCTTAGCATTTCTCTATTTTTCCAATGTGGGACAATTGGTTCATAAAAATTGCCTCTGCTTGAGAATCAACGACCTCATTAGTCATGGATGATCCTAGTTGGTCACGGTTGGCACCCCTCTTAGTTGCAGGCCACCTCTCTGAGTCGCGGTTCCACGCGTGGATCGATCCTCGTTGGTCATAGATGGCACCCCTCTTGGGTCCAGGACACCACTCAAGGCACGCAGGCCACCACTTCGAGTCACAGCCCAATGCGTGGGACTCTCAATGGAAGCACCAATGTTATAAGCCAAATAGAAGAGCCCAACCCAAAAGACTAGCCTAATGGGTGGGAGAACCCATTTTTCCTATAACCACCTTAGCATTTCTCTATTTTTCCAATGTGGGACAACTGGTTCATAACAGTCTATGATTTGAATTTATGGACAATCAAAATACAACATAGTAAAAATCTGCAAAGAGAGAAAAAAAAAAGATAAATCATAACTACCTAGTATAACCGTAAATGCAAACACGAAATATGATCGGACCTTAAACAACGCAGATGCATAACTCATCTAAATGATGGCATGGATTTTTAAATTCAGATTTCCCTTGCAGTCTAATGTTCATAAAATTCCTCTTCTGAAATCTGCTTTACAAACTAATCTCATAATACTTGAAATGGGATCTTTAGGAAAAAAACTCTTAATCTATGTATGATGAGTAAGATCTACGTGAATTTTGTTCTCTCCTTACCCTACGATAACTTCAATAGTATGAATTTTTTTAAAAAACTATTATCCAGACCTCATGCACAAAGCTATTGAAAAAAGAAATAATGAAAGATAAGTATTCTAATTATTAAAAAATAAATACTATTTTTTATATGAAAATAACATAAACAATAACTTATATTAGCATTTGCAATGGGGAAGTAGCGCGGTGATATATTGGAATAAGCTAGAGCTATGTATCCTCTGTACTTAATGTATCCCTGCAATGAAAGTTGAAGATGAGATAAAAATTCTTATGAAATTCTATTTGTTTCTCCATTTATATGATATCATTATTACTTATCAAAAATTAAAAAATCATAAAGATATCAAGTAACAAAACTGTAGATTACTGAAAGTAAAGGACAAACGAAAATTGCAAGAACACTTTCGCTGGACCAAAAGATTAACAAAAGTAAAGAAAGTAGAAAAAAGGGATAATCTCATAAACTACAATATGATAATCATCATAAACGATAACTAAATAATACGTTAATTGAGATATTAACCTTTATATAAAATATTCCCCAAAGACGGCCAACATTCATCTACTACCTGTAAACTTTAACAAATGATACGATAATAGAGATATGAAAACAATAAAATTAAACCTAATTTTTACATAATTTTTTTCTCAAAACTCAATTGAACATCCATCTACCACCTGTATTAAACAGAAAAAACAAGTTGTATTAAGCAAAAAAAAAAACAGTAACAAACCAGAAACTACAACAAAACAATAAGATGTTTAAGATATTAGGTTAACCTTTTGTAACGCCCCAAAAATGGATCCCAAGATGTCACATGGTGCTTAAGGCTACAAGTAGCCCCAAGCTAACCCTTTGAGCCTGCTACTACTTCTAAATGCTTAATTCAAGATACTGGAAGTAATATGCTGAAATATATCAGATCATGTCTAACTGAAATATGAACAAGTACTGTGAAAGTAAAAAAAATACTAAATGTCTAAACATACTGACCATCTAATCTGATAATGCCTCTAGTACTCAATGAACTAGAGTGTCATTGGGACAGATCTCCAACTGACTCAAACTGAACTGAAAGCATATAAAATGTCATCTAAAGAATACTGAAATATCTGAAGATAGGTTCTCAAACCATGAGGACTCACCACTGTGGAGATGTAAACAAGGTACTCGGGAATCACTTATGAGGCTGGGAATGAGCACCTGAACCTACATTATGAGGAAATGTAGCACACAGGCAAGTATATGGACCAGTACCTTGAAAATGTCACTAAGTATATGAGGGTGTATGCAATTAAACAATCAATATCATGTCTTTATAGAAAACATGCATGCTACGCTACATGACTCACATAGCTTGAAATAAATTCTCATAAATCATGAATAGGAAATACATATACTATAAATAACGTGAGTCATTACACTTAAATCTTATGAAAACAAGGAACTT
Source organism: Capsicum pubescens (assembly GCA_030864215.1). Classification (NCBI taxonomy): domain Eukaryota; kingdom Viridiplantae; phylum Streptophyta; class Magnoliopsida; order Solanales; family Solanaceae; genus Capsicum; species Capsicum pubescens. Next base: position 18,581,210 of record CM061541.1, on the reverse strand, counting down.
CTTGGGACTTAAAAATCATGACACTTGAAAACCTTAGAAATCATAGGATCATAGCTTTCAAATTACAAATACCTTCAAACTCACACTTTTATCTTAAGAATAGTAAAACTTCTATAAAACTTAAGAATTTAGTACTTTTAGGACCTTTAACACTTGAGACTGTAGGAAACTTGGGAGTTTCTTCTAACCGACATAAACTATGTGAGCTTACATGGAGTCCAACATCTTTCCCACGTTAGGGAGAGTTGTCCTATCCTTCCCATCAGAGTAGGAACTTTACTTTTTAGTGATCACTAGCTTAACCCACTTAGGGTAAATCAGAAACCTACGGGGGCACGTAGTTCGGGCGCATGAAACTTTGGAATCAAGCCCAACTTGGTGTTAAATACTACTCTGTTACTTAAGCTCAGAACTTTTAGGAAAATCCACCCTAAACAACTCAAAAGTGTGAAATCAAAGACAATTATGCTTTCCTTGAACTTAAATCAAAGTAGTGCGGATTCCTTTCTTAACTTAGGATCAAAATCAACTCTTTTCTTGAAATCTTGGTATGCTTAACATCAATAAATTTACAACTTTGATAACATGGGGATATCAACACAATTCTTGAAAACACTTCAGGACATATCAAGATTCATTCTTGGACATTAGTGCATGTACATTCTTAAGAGGTCAAAATATCACAATAAAGTTCAATTCATGACAACAATCTTGAAAACACTTGAAAATATCACATTAATATAGGAATGCGTAAATTATAGCATGAATCATAAATTCAAAACATAAATAAGTAAAAATAATCATGCAATTCAATACTTGAATGATTTACAATCTTGTAACTTCGAAATATAGCCCACTAGACTTGAATTCATCTTGAAAATATGAAATTCTTTGTGAAACTAAAACTTTTTGGGCAATAAAATAAAAGAGTGCTCTTGTTCAAACCCCACATACCTTAAAATTGAATCTTTGAATGAACTCGTAACTTTGGTTTTCTATTCTTGAAATTAAGGGGTGCTTCCTGTAGCCATCGGAATGGGGAATCCGAATCTCGAAGAATTATCGAAAACTCACAGTTGAACCTTGAGGTATATGGGTTTTTAGGTTGAAACCCTAACGAGAGTTCTTGAGAAAATTTGATGAAACTAAGCTTATTTTGGTATTCTAGGGATTTAATCCCATGTTAGAGTTGATAGAGGGGTGGAAATTACCACCTTTACCCTTAATGAAACGGAATAGGAAACTGAAAATTAGCCCAAGGGGAGTACCAAGGCGACGCCCCGCTTAGACCCTGGGAGAACTCAGGGCGGTGCCTTGGTTACAGCGGGGGAGAATTGGGGCAGCGCCCCACTTAGAGCGGGGGAGAGACCTAGGCAGCGCCCCCTAATAGCCTTTAGCTACTGTTTTGCCAACCCAAACATGACCTTAATCTTGTCTGAAAATTTTGAAACTCACACGAGAGGTACTCTTAAGTTGCCCCATCTCAACGCAATAAAAATTTCATGAAACGGAGGTCGGAAAGGTCGCAAAATAATTCAACAAAGTTCGAAGGTTGAAAAATAAAGTAAGTGTTGAACACTTAGGTAAAATTCTAAGTGTTAAGCTTCTTTTGACTTGTTTCGAGAGCTTTAACGACGAGGAAACTTTACGGGGTCTTACACCTTTATGCATGATAATCGAGATATCAACCTTTACATAAAAAAATACCTCAAAGTCGATTAACATTCATCTACCACTTATAACTACAAAAAAAAGCATATAATAATAGAGATATCAATGCAATACAATAATAATAGAGACCCAGAAAAGCAACTAACCTTAGCTAAACTCACACTTGCTTAATTTGGCAAATAATTTATGATCTCTAAGGGTTTGCAAGACAATTTGGAGATGGTCCGCATGGTCATCCGTACAACGGGAGTACACAAGGATATCATCTATGAACACTATGACAAATATATCAAGATATTACTTGAAAACTCGATTCATGAGGTCCATGAAGGATGCTGGAGCATTGGTTAGCCTGAAAGACATGACAAGAAACTCAAAATGACCATAACGGGTTTGCAAGGCTGTCTTCAGGATATCACGCTCTCTTACCTTAAGTTGGTGATAGCCAGATCTAAGGTCTATCTTTGAAAAGTAACTTGAACCTTGCAACTAATCAAACAGGTCATCTATTCTCGGAAGAGGGTACTTGTTTAGAACAGTGACAAAGAACCATCTTTCTTTCGCACGAAGAGAACAGGTGTGCCTCAAAGAGAAACACTGAGCCTTATGAAACCTTTGTCTAAAAGATCTTTGAGTTGCTCTTTCAACTCCTTAAGTTCTACGGGTGAAATACAGTAGGGAGGAATAGAAATAAGCTGAGTGTCAAGAAGAAGGTCAATCCCGAATACTATCTCTCTATCGGGAGGTACCCCTGGGAGATCTTCCAGAAAAACATCAGAAAACTCATTAGCAATGTTGACTGACTGGATAGTTGGAATTTTAGACTTAATGTCTTTAACTCTAACTAAATGATAGATGCAACCTTTGGAGATGATCTTTTTGACTTTAAGATATGAAATAAAATAACTCTTGGGAGATACTGAACTCCCGGACCACTCAAAAACTGGCTCATCAGGAAACTGAAACTTAACCACACAGGTACGACAGTCTATAGATGCATAACAAGAGTGAAGCCAGTTCATACCTAGAATAAGATCAAAATCAACCATATCCAACTCTATCAGATTAGCAAATATGACTCTATGAAGAACAGTGATAGGACACTTTTTATACACTTGTTTAGCAACGCTAGACTCACCCACTGGGGTAGAAACTAGAATAGGCTTAGAGATATTTTCAGGACTCATTTCAAAATTTATAGCAACCAGCGGTGTCACATAAGAAAAACTTAACCCAGGGTCCAACAACACATAAACATCAAAGTAAAATACACGAAGCATACCAGTAACAACATCTGGAGAATCCTCCTGCTCCTGGTGAGATGGTAGGGAATAAAACCTGTTCTAGCACTAATCTCCAGTAGTACTAGAAGAAGCACCCTGATAAAGGTTGTACGGGCTACAGGACCTAGAGCACTAGCAGTCTGAGTCTAAGGACGAACATCACGGTTCCCCTGCCTGGCATGTGGGCAATCTCTAAGTCTGTGGCCCATCTTGCCACAACCAAAACAACCTTGTTACTCAGACAAACACTTACTCGGATGGGTTCTGCCATACTTAGCATACTGGGGATAATTAGGCCTATTACTCACGTTGTCCTAGGATCTGGACATAGTAGGACTATTCCCTTTTTCCTACCTACCTCTGGGTGTGGGAGAAGTAGCTGATGATAGTGCTAACATAGAAAAATAGCTCTGAAACTGAGGGTGGTTCCCTCTATGCGATCTAGTCTGACCATACTCATGCTTCTTTGATCTATCCCTCTTGTTTCCTCTTGATCTATCCCTCTCCCTTAAATTATCTGATTCGATCTATTGGGCGTACAACATCAGCCTAGCAAGATCCATATCCTTATTCAACATAGTTGTCCTACACTCCTTCAGAACTAAACTGGACACTCCAGTCACGAACTTACTCATACTAGTTCGAGTGTCAGCAATCAAATTAGGAGCATACTTGTCTAACTGATTAAACTTTAGGAAATACTCCTTAACAGTCATGGAGCCTTGCCTTAGGTTTATAAACTCTTTTATTTTCGCTTCCCTTATCTCTAACGAAAAGAACTTATCCAGGAATGCATCCTGGAACACCTACCAAGTAATATGAGCATCATCATCCCCTCTATTCTTCTTCCAAGCAACAACCTAGTCATAAGAAATGTCTTTCAGTCTGTACGATACCAACTCCACACTCTCTTCTTCAGAAAGATGCATCACTTGCGTGATCTTCCTTACCTTCTCAAGATACAACAGAGGGTCCTCACCTACCTTAGACCCATAGAACCCTAGCGGATTTATCCGCATAAAATTACGAATCCTAGAAACAGTCAAATTACCTCCCTGCTGAGGTGGAACTGCAGCCTAATTATTAGCTTGAACATTCACGGTGACTGCCTGAGCTAGCGCCTGAAAAGTTTCCCGGAACTTAGCATGAGACACGTTTGCGTTCAAGGGATCAACTGGAAGGGGTTGCTCATTATTTTTTCTGCGCACATTCGCTCTTTGAGGAGGCATTTTTTGAAATAAGGGAGCATGAATTAATAGTTGAGAGAGACAACTGTAAGCACGATAGATTCTGAAAGAAAGAAATGACTTTTTCCTAAAACATCTTGTAGCCTCTTGCTCATAGGTGTAGTGCGCTACACACCGATGATCAAGACTCTATTTAACGTGCCTTGTCAGACTGCCTGGGACTTCTTAAACCTTTGGCTTTGATACCAAGTTTGTAACGCCCCAAAAATGGGTCTCGAGATGTCACACGGTGCTTAAGGCTACAAGTAGCCCCAAGCTAACCCTTTGAGCATGTTATTACTTTTAAATGCTTAATTCGAGATACTGGAAGCAATATACTAAAATATATCAGATCATGTCTAAATGAAATATGAACGAGTACTGTGAAAGTAACAAAATATTGAATGTCTAAACATACTGACCATCTAGTCTGACAATGCCTCTACTAATCAATGAACTAGAGAGCCATTTGGACAGATCTCTAACTGACTCAAACTGAACTGAAAGCATATAAAATGTCTACTAAAGAATACTGAAATGTCTGAAGATAGGTCCTCAAACCATGAGGACTCACCATTGTGGAGATGTAGACAAGGTACTCGGGAATCACTGGTGAGGCTGGGACTAAGCACCTGAACCTACATTATGAGAAAATGTAGCACACAGACAAGTATGTGGATCAGAACCTTGGAAATGTACTGAGTATATGGGGGTGTATGTAATTAAATAATCAATATCATAAGTCTTTATAGAAAACATGCATGCTACGCTAGATGACTCACATAGCTTGAAATAAATTCTCATAAATTATGAATAGGAAATACATATACTATAAATCACATGAGTCATTACAGTTAAATCTTATGAAAACAAGGAACTTCTTGGGACTTAAAAATCATGACACTTGAGAACCTTAGAAATCTTAGGATCATAGATTTCAAATTATATATACCTTCAAACACACACTTTTATCTTAAGAATAGTAAGACTTCTGTAAAACTTAAGAACTTAGTACTTTTCAAACCTTTAAGACTTGAGACTCTAGGAAACTTGGGAGTTTCTTCTAACCGACCTAAACCATATGAGCTTACATGGAGTCCAACATCTTGCCCACATTGTGGAGAGCTATCCTATCCTTGCCATCAGAGTAAGACCTTTACTTTTTAGTGATCACTAGCTTAACCCACTTAGGGTAAATTAGAAACCTACGGGGGCACGTAGTTCTGGGGCATGAAACCTTAGAATCAAGCCCAACTTGGTGCTAAATACTACTCCCTTACTTAAGCTCGGAACTTTTAGGAAAATCCACCTTAAACAACTCAAAAGTGTGAAATGAAAGCCAATTATGCTTTCTTTTAACTTAAATCAAAGTAGTGTGGATTCCTTTCTTAACTTAGGATCAAAATCAACTCTTTTCTTGAAATCTTGGTAGGCTTAACATCAATAAATTTACAACTTTGATAACATGGGGATATCAACACAATTCTTGAAAATACTTCAGGACATATCAAGATTCATTCTTGGACATTAGTGCATGTAAATTCTTAGGAGGTCAAAATATCACAATAAAGTTCAATTCATGACAACAATCTTTAAAACACTTGAAAATATCACATTAATATAGGAATGTGTAACTTATTGCATGAATCATCAATTCAAAACATAAATAAGTAAAAATAATCATGCAATTCAATACTTGAACGATTTATAATCTCGTAACTTCAAAATATAGGCCACTAGACTTGAATTCATCTTGAAAATACGAAATTCTTTGTGAAACTAAAACTTTTTGGGCCAAAGAACGAAAGAGTGTTCTTGTTCAAACCCCACATACCTTAAACTTGAAACTTTGAATGAACTCGTAACTTTGGTTTGCTATTCTTGAAATTAAGGGGTGCTTCTTGTAGCCCTCAGAATGGGGAATCCAAATCTCAAAGAATTATCGAAAACTCACAGTTGAATCTTGAGGTATATAGGTTTTTAGGCTGAAACCCTAATAAGAGTTCTTGAGAAAATTTGATGAAACTAAGCTTATTTTGGCGTTCTAGGGATTTAATCTAGTGTTAGAGTTGATAGAGGGGTGGAAATTACCACCTTTACCCTAAATGAGACGGAATAGGAAGATGAAAATTGGTCCAAGGGAAGTATCAAGGAGGCTCCCTTCTTAGACCCTGGGAGAACCCAGGGCGGCGCCTTGGTTACAGCAGGGGAGAACTGGGGCGGCGCCCCGCTTAGAGCGGGGGAGAGACCTGGGCGGCGCCCCCTAATAGCCTTTAGCTACTGTTTTGCCAACCCAAATACGACTTTGAGCTTGTTAGAAAATTTTGAAACTCACACGAGAGGTACTCTTAACTTGCCCCTTCGCAACGCAACAAAAATTTCAAGAAACGGGGGTCGGAAAGGTCGCGAAATAATTCAATGAAGTTCTAAGTTTGAAAAATAAACTAAGTATTGAACACTTAGCTAAAATTCTAAGTGTTAAGCTTCTTTTGACTTGTTTCGAGAGCTTTAACGACAAGAAAACTTTACGGGGTCTTACACCTTTACGCATTATAATCAAGATATCAACCTTTACATAAAAAAATACCTCAAAGCCGATTAACATTCATTTACCACTTATAACTATAAAAAAAAAGAGCATATAATAGTAGAGATATCAATGCAATACAATACAATTAAACCTAACCATAACAAATTTTATATAAACTTAAGAAAAACAATGGAAAGAATTTTTAGAGGGAAAATAACCCTAAAATTTCTAGTTGGACAGTTACAACCGTATCAGCAATTACATTTGTGGAAATTGGGAATTTTTTTTTTTTATCGTTCCTTTGTTATATTTTGTCGGTGGACACTTTTTTGTCATTGTTCATGTGTCAATTTCAATTGAAGAGTACAAAGAGTTATCTTTTGTGGTGGGTATAATATAGCGGCTGTATCAATTGCCATACAATAAATAAGGATTCATGTGTCATTTTATTTGTTCATAAATTTAGGTTTGAGGTTTGAAATAATAATTAAGAAAATAGTCGAATTAAGTCTATTTTAGTTTGGTAAAGATTTTTTTCCTAATTTTTTGATGAAAAAGGTAAAAAAGAATTTGAATCAATGTGGTTGGAATGTATATGTCAAGTTTATATATTTAATTAAAATAAAATGTGATTCCTTACATATATTTTAAGACCGTTAATTTCTTTCCCTATATAGACTAATATATATTTTAGGATTCATATATTTTATGCAATTTAGGATTCTAATTTCTTTCAATATATTTATTTGATTAGGGTGCTTTTCATATATTTTAGGAGTTCTTAATTTACTAATATAATATAAATTAAAAAGGTGAAAAGACGATTTTGTCTGTTTCAAGACGTTTTAGTAAAGGGCAAAAAGTTCAAATAACTTTTCTAGCTGTATTCACACTTTTAATATATTATAGATATAGATTATATATTATAGATATAGATTATAGATATAGATATAGATATAGATTATAGATATAGATTAGAAATTTATTTAATATGTATAAGTAATTTATTCAAAACTTGATGAGGAAAAAAAATGTAAATCAACACTCCTAAATTAAAAATTATTGCTCCACCGCGACCAGCTTCAAATGTCCATAGGTGCTTTAAGTTGTGGTATGGCAAACTTTGGAACCAAAATCAAAGTTAATAGCGACTATACTTGTAAATAGTATCATCCACAAAAGTCAGGTGGTGATGGACTGACCATAAAATGGGAATGGAGTTTTTCTATTCAAATATGGGTAAATTTCATTCATGGTCACTTATCTTTGTATCTATTATGCAAAAGTCACTTTTCTTTCATTTATTCCATTCATGGTCATTTAACTTTACACCGACCATCATAAAAGTCTATGACCGAATTTTACAATGATTCCATCGAAAAAATGATGTGACAACCTTAATTAGTTCTTAATTTTGATTTAAGTGAATATATTATATATTGCTCATATTTTTACCCTTTTAATATATGCACAACCCAATTTTCCTTATGGATTATTTAATGAAAGAATACCAATTCTTAATAGATTAGATAAAAAAATGACTTTATTTAAGAATTGATATTCTTTCATTAAATAATCCATAAGAAAAATTGGGTTGCGCACATATAAAAAAAGGTCAAGATATGAATAATATATTATATATTCACTTAAATTAAAATTAAGAACTAATTAAGGTTGTCATATCATTTTTCCGATGGAATTATTGTAAAATTTGATCATAGTGACTTTTGTGATGGTAGGAGTAAAACTAAATGACCATGGATGAAATGAATGAAAGAAAAGTGGCTTTTGCGTAATAGATACAAATTTAAGTGACCATGAATGAAAGAAAAATGACTTTTGCGTAATAGATACAAAGTTAAGTGACTATAGATAAAATTTACCCTATGGGATGTAAACTTTGTCAAAGAGACATTAAGAGCCTCACAAACTTCAAATACTAGTCTAGCAGCCACCATTTTTAATGATTACTAGTATAAGTATCCGCACGATGCGCAGAATATTTCTTTATAAAAGTATCATTAAAAATATTCTTATTCATTTGAAATAATTAAATTAATTTTTTTAAAAATAATTTTGTATCATTACGTATTTTAAAATTGATTATGAAATATTAACTATAATTTTTAATAGCGAAATTTTAATTAATTGTTAATATATAACCACAGTCGTGACTATTTTAGATGTTGTGATATGAAAAAGAATGAAATTAATATTTCTACCATATTTTGTTGCTGATTTTCAAAATAATAGGTATAAAATAATAAATAACTTTTGTTTTGTAGTTGGACTTTTATATTTATACATTTGATCAATATGTGATTACATTTTTTATCTTTCATTTCAAACTTAAATTTTTTAATCTAACAATTCAAAATCAACAACTAATTGTACTAAAAAAGATTCGACTGTATCAAATTTAAAATTTTTTTATTCCAAATTCTAACTTTTACGATCCTCGATTAAAAAATTATGCACATACAATTTATAAGATTTCTCGTTAATAAAAAAATAAAGATTATTTTCTACGGCATCTCCTACCACTACCCCGACCCACATCTCCACATCCCTTTTTTTTTTTTTGAAAAAAAAATAATTTTACCCTATCTGGACACCCCCACTACATCCAACCACCCCACCTACCCCGCACCCACTACACCCCTGACATGACCCACCCTCAACCATCGATCCACCTTGATCCCCTGCTCCCTCACCCTCCTCCAACCATAATATTAAACACACTATAACTATTCATGCTTATTATTTTGTATATATATACAAATACTTTAAGAAAAATATTTTTTGTTTGCATATAGAACAGAAAAAAATAAGTAACAACTTGTTTTTTAAAAAAATATTTTTCAAAAAAAAATCAGACCAAACACCCATAAAGTAAACTATTTCATACTATCAAGAAAAATCATTCAATTAATCAACAAAAAATTTTAAGAAACAAAAGGTAAATAAAAAAACTCAACTGGTAAACAAATTATTGTATTCATGATTAAAAAATTCTTTCGCTTATTGACACACAACTTTGTGTTCCGTTATCCACATTTTATTCCTTCTTAATTGATTTGTCGATACCAATAGGTTAATTGAATAATTTACCATAATATGAGTAATAAGTTAATATATCTAATCATAAAGAAGCAAAAATAATAATAGATCAAAATGACAATATCTTGCAATTTGATACAACTAAACAGAATCACAAAAAGTCAAAAGTTGATAGAGTTTCTCTTTCATCTCATTTTGTGGATTTCATTTAGAGTTTATCCCAAGATTTCTCTCTGAGTTATGTGATGAAATATCATTATGTTGGATTTGTCCCCTCTCTATTTTTCTTCTCTCCAATTTTTCCAAGTTATTGAAGACACATGGAGAAAATTGAAGGAAAGATGTCTTTTAAGTCTTGAGTAAAGGATTGGTGACATTGACCAACTTAAAGGGTCAAACATCATTAGGAAACTTGATTAAGTTAATTATGGACTTGATTAATATTTTTAAAACTTTCTAATATTTTTAAAAATACAAATCAACCCACACCCCTCTTCAATCTAAATAAATTAGTCTTTCTCTCGACAGCTTCTCTCAACTCTCTCCCAACCAACAGTTCTGCAAAATTCTCCTTTCAATCCCCGGTGACTTCAACCTCCGGCGAAAAATAGTCGGGTGAGTTCCCTTTTGACTTTCAACCGTCAATCGACGTGAAGTCACAGGTAAAAAAATTATGAAGAAACAGAGGAACTTGAGCCAACTACTCTTCTAGTGTTAAAATTTGGACTGAATAAAATCCTAATTTTTGGTATTTCTTCTTCTTGTTGTCGTACTGTTGAGTCAAATTGTTGGTGATTTTTGTTCACAGTTGATGTTCTTAGTATGTGTGTGTGTATGATGTATTGGTATTGCTGGGTTGATTTGTTGTTTGTCTTGGTAAAAATGGTGTTGTAACAGATAAAACATATGATACAATAGATTAAGACATATGATGCAACAGATGAAAACATTCGATGCAGCAGATGAAAATATCTAATGCAACAGATTAAAATCTGATGCAACAGATGAACAAACTAACAGATCATTCATCTGTTGCGACAGATGACTCTTCTGTTTGAAAGAAATCTAAAAAATATTGATCCAACAGATAACTCATTTTTCAATAGTTGAGTGATATGTTTCAACAGTTCAGTGATCTGTTTTTATTTTATCCAACGGTTTACTCATCCATTGCAACAGGTCGATTATATGTTGCAACAGATAACATAGCTAGTGCAACAGATATGTTATCTGTTATTACTTTTTCTAATGAATTACTCATCCGTTGCAATAGGTTGGTTATATGTTGCAACAGATAAACTACCTAGTGCAACAGATTAGAGATCTATTTTTATTGTTTCCAACGGTTTACTCATCTGTTGCAACAGATCGGTTACATGTTGCAACAGATAACATACCTGGTGCAACAGATATGTGGTCTATTGGAAATGTTATTTTACCGTTGTGCATGTTAGATTTAATGTTATCCCTTTTTAACGATGCATTAATAAATTATAACCTATTTTAGTTCCTGTTAATTTAAGATAATATGGCTCCCAAAAGAAAAGAAACCAAATCAAGTCAAAGTAAAGGAACAAGTGCAGCAGCTCGGCTACATCCACCACTCTATGAGCTTTCTTTACAAGTGTTATCTCAATCAGGAGCAGAAGATAATAAACACGGGGAGGAGGAATGTCTCAAAATGTATGATCCAAATGCTAATAGCCCTCCTGCCGAAGAGTTGGTCAAAACCTTCAGCATTGATCGTTATCTTATGAGAATGCAGTGTGATGGTTCCACTGACTTAATGGTTAATTTTGTGGTTAATTCAACCATGGGAAAATCTTTCGACGCCTTCAGAAAAATACTTTGAGAAAAAAAATTGGATGCTTATTTCAGGGAAAGCTACTTTGGGCAATATCTTGATTTGGCGGAGGACAACAATGCTCGTTTCCAGATAAAAATGGTATACGATCTTCTCAAGTGTAGGTTTATGTATGAAAACAAAGACAAGATGGATGAGGTGTGGATAAATTACTGTGGCATGCCTGTTTGTTTTGGTTGGAAGAAGTTTACCATAGTTACCGGACTAAAATATTATCCTCCTCCTTCTCAAGTTATACCTACTCTGACCCATAAAAAGCACCCCACACACCCAAAAAAGTCAAAGGCAAGTCGAGTGATCGTGATGACCTGGTGTTGATTGTTGTTCCAAGCTTCAAAAATAAAAATTTGATAGAAGCGTTGAAAGTTAAAGGACTCTCAAAGAAGCACAAGCAATCATTGTGCTTGATTTGGTTTGTACATAATATTCTTTGGGCGAGAGACGTTAACAATAACATAAGCATTGGTTTAATAAAGCTCTCCGAGGATCTTGAGGCATTTAACAACTATCCTTGGGGTTATGAAAGATTAAAAATGACTTTTCAATATTTGTTGACTCCGTTAACGCCAAAGACAGTCAACTTATATGGATTTTCATGGGCCTTCATGGTAAATATTTCTTTTATCATGATATGATTCATTAATTTTTTTTCAATAATGCTTTTGATTTATTGGCGTTATGTTATAGGCTTGGGCATTTGAAGCCATTCCTTATTTGAGACAACAAGTGAACTGCCAGGAAGAAGTTTCCTGTCCAAGAATCCTGAGATGGTTGTCGGCCAAAACCTATAGAAATGCAAATTTCTTGATCTTTTCAACCCCCCAAGGAAGCAGTAAGTCCAATTCTAATCAAGTTTTTGTTTTAATTAATGATTATTTAAAATGATTTGATCATTATTCTAATATATGTACTGATTTATTTTAGATTGTCCATCCGTGGATTGTTCCAACCAACCGAGAGTTAAAGATGTCATTTTTTATTACTTTATGGTCTGTGCAAACTTTATCGGACCCTAAGGTCGTTGATGGAATAAAAATGGAATTGTTTGGAGCAACAACCATCACAAGAAAAATAATTTTGGAGGGTGGGCTTATTGTTGTTGATGATGGTAGTCGTAGTTATAGTGGTGATGGTGTTGTTGTTGGGGCTAATGATGCTCTTCTTACCGTTTTTGAAAAAACAAGCCATTATGATTATGATCATACTGGTTGTACAAATTTTTCTCCAGATTTTTCCACATCTAGCGAATGTTCTGCATGCAACTGTCAAGACTGCAAGGCGAAATACGATGGAGTGATTAATGTTATTAATGCACTAACTTCTTCTGTAAAAAAAATGGCATCTAATAGGGGTGTTATTCCATCAAAAAGGATTTCATATACATACATTTCACTAGAGATAAAGGCGGTTAAGAGGAGAAGGAAAGATATTTCTAAGGCATCATCAAGCATTGAAAAAAGCAAAATTGCAACACCTCTGTCTTTGTCTTCCGTCGATGTTCAGTGTGCAAGGGAAACAAGAGAGTAGCATGAGCCAAAGAAGGTGAATGTACATCACTTGTTCCAACAGATGATACATTTGCTGAAAATTATCAAACAAATATATACATCTGTTACAACTGTTGTCTAACCTGTTATATCAGATGTGTTATCTATTGCAATAGATGAGCCTTATGTTGCAACAGATGGGTTATGTGTTCAAAATTATCGTACTTCTCTAATTTACCTGATTAAATTCGTCCCAACAGATGATCCATCTGTTGCAACATAAGGATCATCTGTTGCAATAGATGGATAATCTGTTGTATATCTGTAATTAGCATTAACAATTTTGGCTTTCTAGATAGATAACACAGTAGAAGCCACTACTGAAGAGCATAATGTCACATTTGATAATCCATCAACTGATTCCAAATAAGAAGAAAAAATGGAGCCTGTCAATTCAGGAAAACGGAAGAATTACCAGTTTGAAGGGTTCAACATCTCGGACGAGGCTCCAATAAAACTAACACAGTTGATCAACGACTATTCAGAATGGATTGCAGATGGGCTGCTAAAGCATCATACCGGCAGGTACATAAATTAATTTTTAAAGATATTGATTTATACTATTCTTGTTGTACGAACGTGACATTAACACATATAAATCATCATGTAGAAAACAAATTGATGAATGCTACAAAGTGAACAAATCGAGTCTTTGTTTTGATATGTTCGACTTTGTTGTTGCACATCTCAGATCGAAGAATTGGTTCTATTTGATGTCACAGTCCCAAACTTGCTGGAATGATGAGGTTTAAATGTCATACATATTACTATTAATTAATACTTTATTTAATTGTATTTGCGTATTAATTTTTTCATCACATAATCCGAAATGTTTGATAATATGTGCATCACATTGATGTCATTTTTTATTACCTCCAAAAGAAGGCCAAGTTGCAAGCACAAGAACAATACAGATACACGACAGACAATTGTTTGTACAAAGTTTACGTCAATAATGCCTACGATAGGTATTGTCAACAACAACCGGAAGTTTCCCAAAATGAGGAATGCTTAATCAATATTATCCAAGGTTCTAGAATTTCGGCTGGCTTACCTTGGCATTTGGTCGATGAAGTGTACATCCCAATCAGTTGAGGTGATGAATTCCACTGGGTGTTGGTTGTCGTCATTCTAAAAGAGAGGCATATTCAAGTTTATGACTCGATGTCGTGAAGTAGACATTTCGGGCCATCGTCTGATATACAAAAGTTGGCCAAAATATTGCCTACTTACCTTGATATGAGTGGCTTTTTGGACCAAAAGGTTCGAACTGATTGGTCGAAGATTGAAACATACCGGGATAAAATGGCTAATCCATTTGATGTACAATATGTTGAAGGAATTTCTCAACAAACCATTGGTAGCCTATAAGTATAAGTGTCATGATTTAGTTTCATTCCATAAATTTTACAACGCTTGCATGAACTGTAAGATATGGATTATCTATTTTTTTAAAACGTAGGAATTGTTGTCCTTTTGTTGCTGTTTACGCCGAGTATTAGAGCGATGGATTATAAGTACCAAATGATGGACTTGATGCCGGATTTCTCCGCAAAATATATGCTATTCTTTTATGGAAATACGGAGAAGCAAAATATCAAAAGGCGTACGCAAGCGACATTAAAGATCCACGACAACCAAAGCCGAATTCCGTAACACCGGATGAAGAACAACTTGTCCATATTGATTAGATCTTTATAGCTTGAGTTCGTCAATGTAATAATCTATCCTCCTTGGTTTAACTTGTTGATTTATTTGTAGAGTATATCATTTGTACCCATAATGACTTTTTTTACATTTTATTTATTTGTTGAGTTATTTCATGTAATTTCCGAAGGCTTCAATTTATTTTATGTTGTCTATGAATATAATTTAATCCTTAGTTTTGAACATGTTGATTGAAATGGAATACTAGATTCAAATATCGCAACAGATAATACATCTGCTACAACAGACGACATATCTTATCAAACAGATTTAGACATATGTTGCAATATGAGATGCAATACACAGGTCATCTGCTAGAAATTAATATAACAGGCCTTCCTACTTTTTTTATTTGCTCCAAAAAATTACCAATCAGTTGCAATAGATAGATAATATGTTGCAACAGATTGTATATCTATTGCAACAGACAGATTGGGAACATCTGCATAATGCAATAGATGATCAACCTATTCCAACAGATAATTTGTCACAACTGGAACTATATCTGTCACAACAAATACAATATCTGTTACAACAAATATAAAATCTGTTGCATTATAAAAAATCAAATTTCGCCAGACAAAAAAATTATTGCCACTACATGTAGTGTAAAGTGGCTTGAAATAAACAATTGCTATCATTTTTGTCTCCGTCTTTATGTCTTTGTACACATTCTTCTTTATACATGGACTCCAACCATTTAGTTAGGTCATCTTCTAGAAATTATATAACAGGTCTTCCTACTTTCTTTCTTGATTTATTGAAACAGATTACCTATCAGTTGCAACAGATAGATTATATGTTGCAACAGATTATATATCTGTTGCGACAGACAGACTGGGAAATATCTGCATAATGCAACAGATGACCAACCTATTACAACAGATAATTAATCTGTCACAACAGATATAAAATCTGTTTTATTATAAATATTCAAATTTTGCCAGACATAAAAATTATTGACACTACATGTAAAGTGAGGTGGCTTGAAATAAAAAATTGTTATCATTTTCATTTTCATTTTCGTTTTTTTCTTTGTACATGTTATTCTTCATACACGGGCTTCAACCATTTGGTTAGTACCCCATAATCCCAGACCCATTGCATTTTTCCCACATTAGCATCATACATACTGGTCATTTCTGTGCCGGTCAGCAAACACTCGATGTATGCAAGCGATAACGACCCGCATGCTACACCGGTTCTATTTCTCTGAAGCTTGATGTTCTTATTTTGACCTTCAAAATCTCATGATTCCTTCATCAAGACTTCAGCCGACAAATGATCCATCAGCTTACTTTGCTTCAACAATTTGGGTAACATCTCCAAGAGTGGCTGCATGTGGGCTAAAACATTGTCCTTATTGAAGACAGGTAAGTTGCAGTCATAAACCTTAATTTTTCCCTCATAGAATAGTATCTCAATATCGAGAAAAGTTTTGAATTCCACGTTCATGACTGCAAGGATTCTCTTTGCCTTGGTCCAGCTCTTGCCGTGTAGATATGGCCTCTTCCCTCTAACATATTTAATCATTTCTTCATCCTATTCAAACGTAGAAAATAACTCATCAAATCTCCGACCACCGGTACCAGCATCCTTATGGAGATCATCGTACCTATTCTTGAAATTATTGTAGAAGTTGAGGTCCATTATCCTATCGGTAGCATCATAAGCATCCGGGTACGCTAATTGCCTTCCCCTCATGAGGCAGAGAATTTCATCAACATACTGTGGTATAAGAAGAAAATTTTTAAATAGGTTAGTAATTGTAAAGAATAAAAACACAGTGGAAAGAATTCGAGGCTAATGGTTCTCTGAATCAGTTCACAAATTACCCAGCCAACGCAACTTATGCAACAGATGTGCATTATGTTGCAACAAAATACCAAGTTGTTGCAATAGATTACAAATCTTCTACGTAGATTCTTCTTCATGGATTATATTGGAAGGCTAGGTTAGCAAAAGTAAAATTACATTGTCCTCGTACCACACGCACATATTTGTCGTATTTGTGAAGTTTTCGATGGCAAATGAATGCATGGTGTATTCTTTTTGAACTTTCATATTGCCATTCATGATTTCTTGCAGTTTATCCTCCTTATCCTTACTAAGATCCACGAATATATCCACCTTCTTCAGTGGCCCCTGCACTTTAACAACTCTTGGAGCAAGTGATAACGCTCAATCTACAGCTCTCGTTTGAGTGTAAAGCGGTCGTTAGCAAATATAGAACTCAACCTGGGTTGGGTGTCGATCCCACAGGGAATAGCTTGGCCAATAAGTAAGTAAAATTACTAAACTTTTGGTGCAAGTCTCGTAAGAAGGGGGGATTCTTGTTTTGCAAGTAATGTAAACAAAAGCTGAAAATAATAAAGTAAAAAGAGAGAGATTGTTACGTTGGTTGTAAACAATGAGAAATGAAGCGTTGGGGTTATGTCCACCTTCTGAGGTATACGTCTTTATTGGCTATGAGTGTGTAGAATTCTGACATGCAATTGCTTATAGAGGATTGTAGTCGATGGTAAATCCAAGCGTCTCTCGACCTAAACAAGGACTATTTCACTTTAACTCTCTCGAGCTTAAAGCGTGTCTAACGGTACGAATTCTCCAAGAGGTTAGTCCAGTTATGGCACTAGCTTTTTAATAGGAAAGGGTGTCCTACTACCTTGACATTATCTCTTTTCCAGACAAATAACTTTTCTCTCGAACAAGTTAAATGTTAGACTGGCGTATTCTTGCGTTTGCAACCGCAAAGAATGTAGATTAAGATGAAGAGAATAATGATATAAGCAATATACGTGCCTCGAACTCACAAACTCACAGCAATAGATAGTAACTCATTCGGCTTCCATAACCCCAACAGAGAAGTTTAGTTACCCATGAATGCGAAGGAAATCACGATTGACATTGTTATTATATCACGATATTGAGTAATGGCGTGTAGATCAAGTGATAGGCGTGAGGCGTGATTCCTTAGCAAGTAACGATTCTCTTGTTGTGGAGTTTAAGAATAGAAGAGTAGATTAGAAGTGTTTGTAGTGGAAGATGAGAGGGATGGAAGAAAATTAATTGTTGAATGATGAATGTAAGATTTTCAGTTATAAGAAGATCCTCTCAAATCTCTAGCATGATAGGGTATTTATAATACCCATATCCTACTCCTACTAAGATAATGAAATAAATAACCAAATCCTACTAGACTAATGAAATCCTTAACCCAAATGTACTAGGTTAAGGTAACATTATCATAATCCACATAAAATAATGAAATACATAACCTAATTGTACTAGGTTAATGTATCATTGTCAAAATCCAGCTTTGTGTCTGTAAGTCCCCAAAGTCTTCAGAATTGTTGTTTTAGCCCAGGACAGATTTTCCATGCAGCAGTTTTGGTCCTTAGGCGTGTAAACTTTCTTCCCTTCCTTTGTGAGCTTTCTTTTGCGTCAAGTAAGCCATAAAATGCTGATTTTTGCATCATTTATACCTGAAACTTTACTAATCATGTTCGTTAGCTCTCTTACAGGAAAAAGGACTAAAAGTGCATGAAATGTATAATTTGTTCTCAAAACTAGGCTAAAATATGGGCAAAATATATTGATATAGGCGCGTAAATTCGCCTATCATCTGCGATAGGATTTGTATTTTTTGCTGATTTCAGAACAGACAGAATTTATCTAATTTTTCTTCTCTTCCTCCTAACTTCCACTGTAGGAGTGCATGGATCCCTCACCTTGTTGGATGGTATGACACCCCACCTGGATTTCAAATCCTCGGTGGCTTCAGCAATAGCCTCTAGCTTTTCAAGTAATTTATCCTCTCTGTCCTTGCATACTTTGCATTTGCAATAAGAACATGAGAGTGAGAAGGGGTTAGAGCGACCTTTGCAAGGGGTATTTTCAAAAGTATTTATTTTTTGCTGAGTACCAACATACTCATAATCACGACTGGAAGCAGCATCAGGATGGCTGGCACTATCACGAACAACTCCACCAAAAAGACCCCTAGAAGAAGCACACGGATCTGTTACAGTTTGAGGTTGGTCATGAAGAGCTTCAATATTAAGCTGACCTTGTCTAACTGCTCTTCTTATGGATGTTGCTCCAACCAATTCTTCTTTATTAGCTCTACCATTGGGTCTTTTTTGTATCAACAAGACCCAGAGTAAGAAGAGAATTCATCCCCAGCTCATCAATAGTAGGCAAAATCCAAGGATGCACAACCTATAAAAAAGATAGGAGGCATTTAAATCATATAATAATAATTTGCAGTTGATCTGTATGTCGCAACAGATTGATAATATATTGCATCAGATTACACATCTATTGCATAATTTGCATTAGATGGGTAATCTGTTGAGTCGGGTTCAGAGAACTAGAGCAGCATATGGTTAATTTATTGCAAAATATGGATCGTCTGTAGCAACAGATTACCCATCTGTTGCACCAGTTCAGTTGATGGGTAATCTGTTGTAACAGATTGCTCATTTGTCACAATAGATGGAATATCTGTTTCAATATCTTTTTTAGGCAAATTATTTTAGTTGAAAGAAGACGTAATGCATCATCCGAAGGGTTAAAGAGATCAGCCTCATACTCCTTAATATTTTTTTACCGCCCTTTATGATACAAGTACGACCATGAAGATGGACGCATGTGAGAATGTAATGAACTCGAGGCTTGGAGTGTGAGAGTGAAGGACTTAAAACACACCAAAATAACCCTAATCTCATACTTGGAGTGTAAAGAGGAGCCTTGGAACACAACAAGGCAGCCCCTAAATACACTTGAAGGGAGCTTAGTTCTTAAAAGGGCATTTTGGATATTTTGTATTTTATTTGTAACCTATTATAAATAGAACATTGTAGGTCTTTTAGACTTAGATTATTCATGATGTTGTAAGTCTTGAAACACAAAGAAACACAATTTCTCTCTCCTTGAGGCACCAAAACCGAAATTAGGCATATAGAGTGTGGAATCACTCTTGTTGATCTCATGGCTTGGAAATGTGATGCTTGGGAGGTGGATTCCGACCTTGTGTCTTCGTAAGAGAAGGTGAACGTTGTGTGTAGTGTTAAGGGTCCAAGAGTGAAATATGCTCTTGGGTTATTAAGATTATACCTTCATCAAGTCTATCTAACTATCCCTTTACTTTATTGTAATCTTGTAGTAGTTTGTGTTCTTGTAGCCATTTCTATCTCTTGTTAGTAAAACCGTGTGTTGTTCCTATCTTGTTATTGTTGTCCATCTCGCCATATTTTTGCTGTTTTGGTGTATTTACACCTTCAATATGTTGTTGTTATTGTGTTTTTGTTGTTGTTGTAGTGAATCCGAGAGTGATCACCAAATGGGTCCTTGGTTCTTCAAACTTGTGGACTGTTTTGGTGTTTGTTTAGTGTTTCCATGGTCATTTCCGGTATCATTTGGTATCAGAGCATGCTTGATCTTGTTTCCGCAAGATTAATCTTGGGATTGTTAGTTGAAAAAAAAATTATTGAAAAACTAAAAATTCCAGAAAAAGTGCAATCTGTCCGTGTTGTGTTCTTGGCCGAGAATTGTGTTCTTGTTTTGTCTTAGCCGAGAATTTTTTTTCTTGAGTGTTTCTAGTGTTATCTTTGTTCTTCACTAACACTTGAGTCCATATCTAAGTTTGAGATTTGTTGTTGTTGTCGTGAACAAGTAAGATCGTGTGGTAGACATTGTTGTTGAGAAACTTGACTTGGTCGTGTGTGATATTGTTGTTGTTGAAATGAGTGTTTTTTTTGTTGTTCTTGGTGAATGTTGGTGTTGTTATTTAAGTTCTTCACAAGCTTCATCTCTTGTTAAAACCGAAGACACAACACTAAAGAGACTTGGTTGTTTGTTGTTGTGGATTGGAGTTGGCCGTTGGAATTGTTGTTGTTCTTGAAGATTGTTGTTATTGTTCTTGGTGTGGTTGTTGTTTTTATTGAAGTTATTCACCTTCCTTCATATATTTTTAGAACATAAAGTGAATGCTAGATCCTAAAAGGTGAAGGAAAAAGTGTATGTACTTGTTAGTCTTGAAAGACCCCCAACCACCAAAAGACTTTATATCACTTCTCAACCACTTTTCCATGATTTAAGGACCCATATTTTAAGGAGAAGTACAAGAAAAGGTCAAGTATTGAAAATTGAAAAAGGCTCCAAGACTTATTTTCTCTCCTAAAACAAATTCCACCAATCCAAATTCACTTTTAACCAAGACTTGAACATTTGAGAATAACCATTTGATAAAACTGAACCAATACGTGGCTGCCACATCATCACTACTACTGTTCATGCAATATTTTTAAGCTCAAAATTTTAGATTTCTTAGTTTCATTTTGTTGTCTCTTAGTTTCATTTAATTGTTCCTAGCACTAATTAACAAGCTAGTAAACTTCTACTAGGTTGTCACTTAGTTCTTGAATCTGTTGTTCGTGTCACATTTCTTTTGTTCTTTTTTCTCTTTTGTGAATTCGTTTTATCTTGTTGGTTCAAGTTCCTAAGAAAATTTTCTTTGAGTCAACTCGAACGAAAATCTATTCCGGACCAAGGTGGACTCCTCCCTCAATCACTCACGAAGTACAAGCCGACTTTCAATACTTGTTAAACCAAGTGTGAGGTAAAAATCGAGAGTGAGAGTGTGGTGAGGCATTTTTGAGCTAAAAAGTTTGTTTTTTTTGTTGTTCGTTGTTGTCTTTTATTTTAGGTGCCATGGCTGTCACCAATCTCGATGCCACGTTTGACCGCATCACCGACAATATTGAAGACATGAAATGGCATGTTGAAAGGCTACGCCAATTGTTATCCACACTTATCCCAATAAATCCAAAACCTAAGGTCCAAACACCTTGCGGTGAGATCTTCTGGAAGAAAGTTGCTTCCCAAACTTGTGAAGGACTTTACACCAAGGTAAAGACGAACATACTCATGAACATCAAGGTAAAATAGCTATCTCTTACACTTTGGTACATATGGATGATGAACGTGTGACTAATAAGCTGTTGAGTGTGAGTAGTAGCTTACCTACGTATGAGTATATTGATTCCTTAACACTTGTAGATGATGTACATGTTGTGCGAGTGGATATACTAGTTGATCCTATAGATGACCGAATCGACTCTTCTAGTAAGATCGATTTGTGTCCACCTAGTGTTGAAGCTATTGTGTTGAATGAAAGTACATCGTCATATGAAAATTGTGTTGACCAACTTGTGTATAAAACTTTCCCACTACTTGAGAATATGTGTGATGTGATTAATGAGTCGCAAGTGAGTGAAGAATTTGAAAATGTTGGTCAAGGAAAAAGGAGTGAACCCGTGAGCCTATGTTGTTGTAAAGATTCTAATGTTTGCTTGGCTTATAGGGTTAATTGTGTGCTTGACATATCTTTGAAACTTGATAATTATTTCTTAGAGAGTAAAAGTTTCAAATCTATCCGCGGGTTAGATCATTCACTCTTTAGGTACAATGTCTTGTTTGAATATAGTTTAAACACTCCTAATAGACCTAGTGGTGAAAATGATGGTATAGCTTGCCTTGGAAGCTATAGCCTATATGCTAACCCACTATGGTGTGACAACATTCCTCCTAAATATGGAAATCTCTTCTTGGAAGATGAGAGTACTTTTAAGGGTAAGGAATGTGTGGTCTTGGAAACTACTTCTTCTACTTTGTGTGGCTTTTCCAAGGACACCATAGTAGATGTAGAATTGAGTGCCACATTTCTCTACTCTCTCTTTACTTGTGATGATATGTATTCCAATGTAGAGAGTAGGCCGTGTAGTTGTGGTAAAGACTATGGGAAACGGGTTTGCTGTTTAGAGTCACTCTTCCTATTTGATCCTAGTGCCATCTTAGGGTGGGGAAGATTTACTCTCAGCTTAGGTGCGTTTCTTTTGGGTGCCTATCATAGCCAAGTCCTTGGTGAATTTTTCGATGGATTCATAATGTTTAACACTAAGGACTCTTGGTTATATGTCAAATATGAACCACCTTGGCATGTCAAGACTTGTTTTTGGCCGAGACTTGAACTCAAAGGGTCCTCGATTTCTTTTTTTTTTTGTGTGGGCTGTTTTGAGTGTTATGAGTGCATAATGTTATTGTTTATTTTTCTAATCCTAACCCTCATGCCATGAGGAAGTGTGATTGTTTGTCTCTCTTTGATTTTTCAAGGCATGGATTCGAGGTCGAATTCTTTTTAAGGAAGGGAGGATGATACAAGTACGACCACGAAGATGGACGCATGTAAGAATGTAATGAACCCGGGGCTTGGAGTGTGCGAGTGAAGGAATTAAAACACACCAAACTGACCCTAATCTCACACTTGGAGTGTAAAGATGAACCTTGGAACACAACAAGGCAGCCCCTAAATACACTTGAAGGGAGCCTAGTTCTTAAAAGGGCATTTTGGACATTTTATATTTTATTTGTAACCTATTATAAATAGAACATTGTAGGTCTTTTAGACTTATTTGAAACACAAAGAAACACAAGTCCTCTCTCCTTGAGGCACCAAAACCAAAATTAGGCATATAGAGTGTGGAATCACTCATGTTGATCTCATGGCTTGGAAACGTGATGCTTGGGAGGTGGATTCTGACCTTGTGTCTTCGTAAGAGATAGGTGAACGTTGTGTGTAGTTTTAAGGGTCCAAGAGTGGAATATTCTCTTGGATTCTTAAGATTATACCTTCATCAAGTCTATCTAACTATCCCTTTACTTTTATTGTAATCTTGTAGTAGTTTGTGTTCTTGTAACCGTTTCTATCTCTTGTTAGAAAAACCATGTGTTGTTCCTATCTTGTTATTGTTGTCCATCTCGCCATATTGTTTCTGTTTTGGTGTATTTACACCTTCAATATCTTGTTGTTATTGTATTTTCGTTGTTGTAGTGAATCCGAGAGTGGTCACCAGAGGGGTCCTCGGTTCATCAAACTTGTGAACTATTTTGGTGTTTATTTAGTGTTCCCGTGGTCATTTTTGGTATCACTTTGAAGCCATCAACCACCTAAGGATCCATAGATGAGAAACCTCATCTGGGTAAACGTTGAACTGCTTTCAGAGGGGAAGAATGGCTTCACATGCCCAAGCCTAAAAAATGTAAACAAGAAGCAAGCGAAAAAAAAGTCATAATAAGTATATTCTTTATAAATTAATGGATGAGTAAAAATAGTGATCAATTTTACCATGAAAGCCCAGGAAAAACCGTATAATGTGGTTGTCTTTGCGGATAGCTTTGTTAGTAAATATTCGATAGTCAAGTAGTAGCCGTCATATCCCTAGGGATAATCTTTGAATTTTCCAAAATCATCATCAAGCGCCAACAAATCATATTCTATGACTTTCCTAACGTCTCTTGCCAATAAAATGAAATGGACAAACTAAACTAAGAACAATTTCTCCCTGTATTGCTTTGGTATGTTTTTATTCTCGAGATCCGCCATCAAATCCTCCCCTTTGTAGCTAGGTCCAACAATTCCCAACAACCCATATTTTTTAACCTTGCATTTATTGGACCCTTTGTGGGGTGTTTCTTTAATGAGAGGTTCTTCTGGAAGATTACATCCCAAGCCCATCACTATGGCAAACTCTTTCAATCTAAAACAAATCGGCATACCACAGTAGTTGATCCAGACTTCATCCATTTTTTTTCTGCCCTCCTTCCCCGCATACTCGATCCTATGCTTGAGAAGGCCATATACCAAGCTTATTGAGAAATAGAGAGTGTGTCATACCTCAGACAGCTTGAGACAGTATGCAAAGTAGCTGTAATACCCTGTATACTTCTAAACTAGAAAACAAACCGTTCTTCCTACGTGTGAAACCTCTAATATTATAATTCATACTTGATTACATAACTTGCAATGAGTAACCTAGTGAGAAGAGAGCTTATAATGTGTTAAACGTGTCCATAGAAGTCACTTAAGGTAATGCAAGCTAAGACCTTTGGAATTCACCAAGTTTTAGTGTTTGATTTTGCAAGGGTCATCTTTGAACGAGCATAACTTAATGCATATGTGGTATTTTGGAAGATTTAGACCTACCAAATTGTATAGAATTGATTTAGCTTTCCAATGATACCAATTTTTCCAAAATTCAATACCTGAGTGAAAAGTTATGGCTATTTTCGTGACTGAGGAAGTAGCATCGCGCGATTAGCGTGCGACGCACGCCCTATCGCATGCACCCAATTTCCAGGTGGTGTTTTCTTGTTTTTAAGGGAAAAAAGGTCCTTTCATTCACCCTAACTTGTCCATAACAGAGAATTAAAGCCTTAGGGATCATTATATGCCCCTTTAATCATAATTTCTCTCCAAGCCTCCCTCAGGAACAAACCCTAATCCCCATCCAAGAACTCTATCAAAATTCTTAAAGATAGTCAAGAATTTAAAGTTTCCGATCCAATAAAGGTAAAATTCAAGTCATCATCTTCAAGAATCAAGCCAATAATTAAGTATCACATTCAAGAATCTCAAGAAAGCATTCAAGATCCTCTCCTACGGTTTCAAAGTCGAGTTTTCTTCATCAAATCCAAACTATTAAGGTATGCGGAGTTTCAACAAGGACAATCCTTTTGTCCTTGTGCTCAAAACTTATTTTAGATTACAAATTACTGAATTTTAGATTGTTTTCCATGATATTCAAGTTGGGGTTTATACCCATTGTTGTTAATTACAAGTTTATAAGATTTTCAATGATTTAGAAGTGTAATTGCATGACTAATTTCATATATTTATGCAAGTAATGTGATTTTCCAGATTTTTTCAAGTGAGTTTAAGCAATGACATTGTGATTCTTGATTTTATTATTTTGATATGGTTGAAGTATTTTCAAGAAGTATATTAAGTATGATGTTTTGATATGATATTACATGAGTATGTTTATATTTTCATGCTTATTGCTGAAATTTCTAGATTTTGAGTTGATTCATCAATATTTACATTATCAAGTATGAATCTTTTGGTGTTCTAACATTAGTTTGATATATGGGGTCATTAACCCCTATTTAAAGATTGTTATTTTGAGAATCTTGAAAGTTTTTAAAGATGATTGTTGAGAAAGAGGTTTAAATATGATGTTGATGCTTTAAAGCTTTATATTTTGAGCCCTAAGTACAAGTTATGAGTTTATAAGGAGATTATGATGATCTCAAGCTTTGTTGACAAGTTTCGATAAGTTCTTTCAAAATAAAATATTGATCTTTTAATTCCAAGATAAGATAGGAATCCACATTGTTTATGATTTAAAGCAAAGATAAGTATAATTGGTCTTTATTATATACCCTTGTATTATTTTAAGGTGGATTTTCTAAAAGTTCTGAGCATAAGTATGGGAGTAGTATTTAGTACCGAGTTGAGTATGATTCCAAGGTATCATACTTAAGAACTACGTGCCACCGTAGGATTGAGATTTATGGGGCTGAGGCCGAGATAGTGATCACTTAAGTTAAGGTTCTATTTTGATGGCAAGGGTAGAACAACTCTCCCCAACGTGTGAAAGACGTTGGACTCCATGTCATCTCACATAGTTTATGTCGGTTAGAAGAAACTCCCAAAGATGTCCCCCACTTTTGAAATAGTTTTAGTGATTTGAGATAAAGAGTTTATTATACAAAATGAGTTTCAGGTTTCATCTAGCTTACAAGTTTTGAGAATAAGAGGAGAATATAGATTTAGAATAAAGTATAATGACTCACGAGATTTATATTACATGCTTCCTTCTTCATGATTTATGAGATTCAGATTTTAGTTTTATTCAAGCCATGTGAGTCATCTATAATAGCATGCATGTTTTCTATATAGATTGATGATATTGATTATTTAATTGCATACACCCCCATATACTTAGTACATTCTCAAAGTACTAATTTACATACTCATTTGTGTGTTACATTTACTCATAATATAGGTACAAGTCATAGCACACATACTATAATCAGACAAGTTGCAACTTCCAGTCAGCAGATGATGAATTCTTTTGATTCGAGGGCTCAAGCCAGTCAGAGTTTGTATAGTATTGTATTTTCTTCATTTATTCATATTGAGTTAGGATAGTTAGGAGTCATGAACAGACTATCTATAGTCAATATTAGTAGAGGCTTCATAGACAATCAATAGTGTTGATGTATTCAGTTTCTGTTTGGTTTGTAATAGCAGAGTTGTAATCTTATAAATTAAGATTTGTATTAATTCGGTTCAAAAGAGTTTTTTGTTTCCGCTAATTTTATTCAAATTTATGTATTCTATTCAGTTGCTAGTAAGTATGCCAGTAAAAGGGTTAGATTGGGATCAGTTATGACCCTAAGCACTGTGTGATGTCTCGGGACTTATTTTTGGAGTGTTACAAACTTGGTATAAGAGCACAGATTTTAAGTGTCCTAGGGTGTCTATGAATCCGTGTTTAGTAGAGTCTTGCGGAATGGTATGGAGACATTTGTACTTTTCTTCGAGAGGCTACAAAACATTTAAGAAAAGTTTTCCTCCTTTCATACTCTAGATCGGGTAGTAAAGTTGTTCTATCAGATACGCCTGTCTATTCGTGTGTTACCCCAAAATTTCTCATCTATACTTATTCTTGAGATAACATGATTAGCAAGTTCTAATTTCTTCCCGTGATAATGCTCTCAGACTTGCTAGCAAGAAGTTTCAGAAGTCTCATAAAGCGGCTCGAGAGGAGCCTTCTATTGTGTTATAATCCCCTCAAGTTTAAAGTTATGGCCTTATTCTTATGATTTATTTAGTTGAGATAGAGTAAGATGTGTATTTTTAGATCATTGAATATTGTGTGTCAAGTTTCTATCTCTTGTAATATATAATCTTGTTATCATTGTGTTTTTAAAAAATCAAAGTCTAGTGAAGTCGTGTGGGGCTCTTTCGATTCACTAGCATAGTTGTTTTTTTATTCATCTCATTTTCTTATTCAAAACACAAAAATCAAAGTCTAGTGAAGCCGTGTGAGGCCTATTTTGATTCACTAGCAACTTGTTGTTCATCTTGTTGTTCTTGTGTTAGTTAGAAGTGTAGTGAGAAGAAAGATGGTAAGGGAAATTTATTGAATATATACATATATATATATATGTATAGCTGAATTTTTGCACATGATTAGGGTAGTAATAAAGAGATATGTCCTTGTTTGTTAATTAGTGAAAGGTAGAGAAGGAGTTATTAGTTAAGGAGAATTGTTGTTTACTTGAAGTATGAAAAGTCATTGATGATAATTGTTGATGAAAGTACTTGGTGGTTGAGTGTTGTTCCCTTGAGGTTACAGAAAGGAGTTTAGCTAAAATTTATTGAGATATGAAAGTAATTTAGGTGTGAAGATGAGTAAATAGTAATATGTGAAGAAGGAGGATGTGTTAACGGATTGTGAATAAGATAGGCCATATGATTATGATCGATTGTCATTGTTATGGGGTTCTAGCATACTAGTGTTTCTTAATGCTGTGTTCTATAGTTTCTAAGTGAGATTGTGTGTGGGATTGGGTTGTAAATCATGTTTAGCACTAGACATTAAGTTTGAACAGTTAATGGTCATGAAGGTGGATGTGATGATTTCTTGGTTAATGATGCTAGTTATATGGGAGTGATCTAATAGGCTTGAACAGTGTATGAAAGAGCTTACATTTACTTGATTCATAGTTAAGTATGATGTTGTATGTATGATGTAGAAGTATGCCAAGGTAATATGGGGCTACATTATTTTCGAGGATTAATGCATGTTGTGTGGTTAGTAGTACCATTGATTTGCTAGGTGAAGAAAGACTAGTTAGATAATATATGATGTTCTTGATAGCTAAGTTGAGGAGTTATGATTAACGATGTTGAGCCTTTTAAGTATGATTTTTATTGTCATGGTTTGGGAAAAATATAAGTATAGAAGTGTGATCTTGGTAGGCTATGATTATGTGATTATAGATGTAGATATGTTTGCAAATGAGAGTGTAAATGCAACGGCTCAATTGAAATTATTGTTGACGACCTTGTGTGCTCATTCATTCATCCTTGGTTCCACCTAGATCAATGTAGGTACTATTATTAATCTTAACATTAAGTTAATGAGAAACCATTTCAACTCAGAGTGATTGATCGACGACTCGGGTCGGGATGAATGCAATACCAACACCATGTAAATGCAACGACTCAATTGAAATCGTTGTTGACCCTGTGAGCTCATTCATTCATCCCTAGTTCTACGTAGATCAATTTCAATGATATCTATTGCAACAAATAACTGAACTGTTGGAGAAATTCAAACAGATAATCATATCTATTGCAACAGATGACATATCTGATTTAATTATCAAATAGACATTTGCATCTGTTGTGACAGATGACTAAGCTGTTGGAAATTTTCAAACAGATATTGATATATGTTGTAACAGATGACATATCTGATTTAGTTATCAAATGGACACTTGCATCTGTTGTCACAAATGACTGAGCTGTTGGGATTTTTCAAATAGACATTTATAACTGTTGTAGCAGACGACATATCTGTTTGAAAATCTTTTTTTTCTTTTAATTTTAAAGCAAGCTTCTGTCCGAGTAGATAAAGTAGTACTACTAAAGGTGGTAAAAAATATTTCTTGGATAACTCAAAAATCTCATTGAGTAGTCTTGTCTTGTCTTTTCAATGTCACCCGTTTTCTTCCTCGTGCCCCTCAAATTATTAATGAATATTGAAGCCTCTAAAATACTTCCTCTGTTTCATATTATAGTTGGTGGCCCCTATTGACTTGGCACACCCATTAAGAAAATATTAATTAGGGATTTATTTTACCAAATTAGCCTTATTAATTATGCTTTGAAAATATAAATTTGAATAAATACACTTTGTTTAGTCATTTAATATTAAGGGTAGTACACCTAGAAATCAGAATTATCTCAAATTCCTTTAACCCTAAATTTATTTTATTCGTCTCTCATTTTTTTCTTTCTGTCATCTTTAGGGTTATCACAGCCTTTTTTCTCTCCTCTTTCTCATAAATATTCTTTTGGATCTAAACCGATCCATATCTTAGATTTCTCAACTGAAATTATTATTTTGATCCCCTTTTGACATTAAGGTATGGTTCACTATTGCTCTTTCATTCTCGTCTTCTTCTTTGCAAGTTGTTTACATCTTTTTTTATTTAATTAACATTTACCCATATCATATTTAATTAAAAAATTTGAAGGAACTTTTAATTCTTGAATAAACGAAGTAAGAATTTTTATTACAAGATGCAAAAAAAAGTCATCTGTTGGGAAAAGTTTAAAAGCCTTATTGGCAATATTATTTTTTTTATGTATTTTGTTTGTTTCTTTTTTATTGATACTGTTATTGATGTTGTTGGTGGGGTTGGTGTTGTTGGAACTTGTGGTGTGGTGTTATTGACAGTGGCAGATCCAGGTTTTTTAAATAGTGGGTGCTTTTAGCTTAAAATAGTGGAGTTCAAACAATCAACACAAGTAGTAAGGGAGAAAAAAATAAAAGAAAGTTTAAAGTGAATAAGGAGAGAAGAATTGATTACCAAAATTTAAAAAATATGTGCTGAGTGGGAATCGAACTCAAGACCAAAATAAATAAATAGCCTTAAGCACCCATAAACAACCACTAGGCCAACCAAACAACTCTTACTATGGGTGCTCACTGATTAGATTATATACGTTTTTTCTTAATTTCCATATACATATATAAAGTTCGATACGAGTTCAGTCTGTGCAAACGCACTCGGAGGACTCCATGTGGGTCCGCCCTTGGTTGTTGATGGTGTTGGAACATAGGATGTTTGCTTCTTTGTTGTTAATGATGTTTTTGGAACAAATGTTGTTGTTTTCTTTGTTGTTGATGTTTTTTATTTGTAGTTTATGTTGTTGATGTTGCAACAGACGGAGCAACTGTTGGAACAAATTAAACCACCAGCAAGGCTGGTTTGATTTATTCCAACAGACTCTACATCTGTTGCATCAGACTCCACATCTGATGTAACAGATGGATAATGTTCTTTCTGTGACATTAATTTTTTTCTTCTTCTTTGTAGATATAAGAAACTGAAAGTTGATCAACTTTTTCCAGACCATTACAAGAGGATGCAATAAAGATGGGTTCGGAGAAATAAGTTGCATGCAGATAGAGTCACTTCATATGTGAGAGGTATGTATTACTGATAATGTTATCGTGGAAACACACATAGAGTACACTGATTTTGTGAATGCTGTTTTTACCGATTAGTTATAGATCATTCAAACAAGATATCTGCAATTTTACAGTTAAGTTTGGTAGGTCCAAACTGATAAGGCTGAGGGACCTTAGATATGGTTTTGATACCCTGTTAAGATTTAATGTCGGTTGTTGCTCAAGTTTATTTGTCATGCCTTCTACAGACTTTCACTGTGGCAAGCATTTCTGGCGACGATGTAGACTTTTGCATGGCGGATATGTTTTCCTCTAAATGGGAGAAGAATGATCAGCAAAAAGGCTGAGATATTGAGATTGTTTAATCTGTTCACTAATTCGGTCTAAGGTTTGGAGATCTTGCCCCTCCTTCTTATCTTGTGCATTCAAATGTGAAGAGTGCAAAGCAAAATATGATGGAGTGATTAATACTGTTAATGCATTAACTGCTGATGTAAAGGAATTGATATCTAACAGTAGTGTCATTCGATCAAAGAGGATTTCAGTTTCATTCACTTCATTCGATCAACAGAACTAGAACTGCTTGACCCAGCGAAAGTTGATATCGAGAGATTACTATTAGATATCAATTCCTTTACATTAGCAGCTAATGCATTAACAGTATTAGTCACTTCATCATGTTTTGCCTTGCACTCTTCACATTTACATGCATAAGATAAGTAAGGAGGGGCAAGATTATGTCTTCTTAAGACTTGCTTGTACTAGAAAATTGTTCTGCATTGAGTGGTACACTATCCATATATGCTGTAACACCGGATTTATCAGCCGAGAGAGCTCTTGCCTTGGAAAAACTCAAAGAGAACCTTCCATACTTCTCCTTGATCTTGCGTAGAGCTAAGACGGACCAAGAGGAGTATTATAAGAAAGCTGCCAAGAAAATGGTCCTCGTTGACAAACTCACGAAAGATCAAGAGCACTATACTGAGCTCAACGACCACAATGACAAAATAATTGAATTGGAAGGGGTGACTTGACTTAGTCAAACAAAAATCCACGACTGTTTATATCTCTTAATTAAATAAAACTGGTGACTTTTCGAATATGTAAATTAAAAAAAACGGATCTAAATACAACATTTTATCTTTTTATTGTATTTCAAAAATAGACAGATTGGTAATCTATTGCAAAATATATTCCACCTGTCAGATAAATTACAATATATTGACAATCTGTTGCAACAGATGGATATATCAGTTTGCTTTTTCATCAGCTGTGGTGTCTATTACAACTTGCTACTCATCTGTTTATTCAATTTCATCGATAGCATTAGATTTTTCTAAACACTTCTTGGCCAAACTCAATTTTTTCACTTGGATTGTTTCTCTTTTTTTCTTTGCATCCTTCATACTGGCCTCCAAACTCAATGTTTGCTCTTGGCCAGCTTCTCTTCAAGCTGGATGTTAGCTTGAGAAGCAATCCAAGAGCAAAAATTGAGTTTGGAGGCCAGCATGAAGGATGCAAGAAAAAAAAGAGAAGCAATCCAAGAGCAAAAATTGAGTTTGGCCAAGAAGTGTTTAAAAAAAAATTAATGCTCTCGATGAAATTGAATAAACGGATGAGTAGTAAGTCGCAACAGACACCACAACTAATGTAAAATCTGTTGCAACAGATTGTCAATATGTTGTAAGTTATCTGACAGGTGGAATATATTTTGCAACAGATTACCAATCTGTCTCTTTCCGAAATACAATAAAATGTTGTATTTAGATCCTCTTTTTGTTTGACTACGTTAAGTTCACCCCTTCCAATTTAATTATTTTCTCATTAGGTCCCTCCGGCCTCCTCTCACTGGTTCATTCTACTACACTTGCAATACAAATATGGCTAATCCATATTCGTACAAGAAGATTCATATCGAGTCCTTTCATGAACTTCAAAGGCAGTTTGATGAATGCCAGAGGGATTTGGCCGACTTCGGAGCAAGGCCGAGAAGGGCCCTGCTGCTGCCTGATGAAAATTGTCCGATTGACAATAATAATAGTAGTAGTGATAATAATTAGGTTATGTTTTTTCTTTCTTTTAGCGTATGTATTTTTCTTTTTTATATCCGATCTACCTATAAGGGATTCAAAAAAAATCTATGTATATGTTTGGTTTGGTTTGGTCGACTTTGAAGTTTTAATTCTTATTCAATATTTAATTATCATTCTATTTATTCCCTATTCTCAACATGTCGACGGTTAGAGGTAGGGATTAAGCACTTGTGGCAACAGATGGTGGTGAAAAGTCATGATGATTCTCCTAAAAACGGTTCGTTAATATATAATACGGAACTAAATGATATTATAACTGTAAAAGAAAGATTAGTTAATTTTAAAAAAAAGTCACAACATTGAATTAATTAAGTTGTATGATGATATGATTGTTAAGAGAAAATTAAATGAATAATTGTGACTCTGATTTTTTGTCTAAACACATTCAACAAACAAAAACAAACAACGCTATTGATGCATCAAATTCTTCATCTGTTGCGACTGATGAATCATTTAGAAGAAATCAAAAAATCTCCTTAAACAGATGGTCTATTTGTTGCAACAGATGGTATATCTATTGAAACATATGGGTTATCTGATGCAACAGGTATAAAATCTATTTTCATAACTCAAAAAAATGACTATTAAAGAAACTATTATCTGATGCAACGGAATACAATCTGATGCAATTGATGGGTTATTATCTGACCCAACAGATGGTTATTATCTGATGAGTTATCTGATGCAACAGATATACAATCTGATGCAATAGATATACAATTTGTTGCCATGACTTAAAAAATGGTTATTGAAAACCAGGTGTATTCGATTTTTTAATTAAGAAAAAGGTTATTTAAATTTAATAAGCTGAAAAGTCACGACTTGTCACAATAATAAAAAACTCACCAACTTGATTTAATTAAGTCATTTCTTTTCACAGAAAACAATAAGGATATAAATGATAAACACAATTTAAATCGTAAAAAACTCACCAAAAATATTCTTGTTTTTTAATTTGTTTTATTAATTTATATAATTAAAAAAGTCAAAAAAATTGGATGTCATGATGATATTTAAAAAAAAAGATATATAGATTATATGTTGCAACAGATATATTATCTGATGCAGCAGGTTATCTATTTGTTTCAACGGATGATATATCTATTGTCACAGATGAGTTATCTGATGCAACATATATTTAATTTGTTGTCGCAACTCAGCGTAAAAATGGTTCCTGGAAAGAACTAATTATTAATGAGATGAAAAGTCATGACTTATTACAATATTGCTTAATTTAATTAGGTCATAACTTTTTACAATAATAAAGAATGTCATTAATAAATGGAGGTGAAAAGTTGCACCTTTAAACTTCTTTATTAATTTATATAATTAAAAAGTCAAAAAATTTAGATGTCATGATGATAATTTTTTTTAAAAAAAGATATATAGATTATATGTTGCAACATATATACTACCTGATGCAACAAGTGATCTATTTGTTGCAACAGATGATATCTCTGTTGTCACAAATGAGTTATCTGATGCAACAGATATATAATATGTTGCCCAAATCAGTGTAAAAATAATTTCTAGAAAGAAATAATTATTTTAACAATAATAAAGCTGAAAATTCATGACTTATCACAATATTGCTTAATTTAATTAAGTCATAACTTTTTGTAGTAATCAATAATATCATTAATAAATGGAGGTGAACAGTTGCGCCTTTAAATTTGTTTTATTAATTTATATAATTAAAAAATCATGTCATGACTTATTACAATATTGCTTAATTTAAATAAGTCATAACTTTTTACAGTAATCAAGAATGTTATTAATAAATGAAGGTGAACAGTTGCGCCTTTAAATCTGCTTTATTAATTTATATAATTAAAAAGTCAGAAAATTTGGATGTCATGATGATAATTTTTTTTTAAAAAAAAGATATATAGATTATATGTTGCAACAGATATATTATCTGATACAATAGGTTCTCTCTATTGTTGCAGCGGATTATATATTTGTTGTCACAGATGTATTGTCTGATGAACAAATATAGAATCTGTTGTCTCAACTCAATAAAAACGATTCTTGGAGAGAACTAATTAGTAATAATAATCTAAAAAGTCATGACTTATCACAATATTTCTTAATTTAATAAAGTCATGACTTTTCACAGTAATAAAAAATGTAATTAATAAATGGAGGTGAACAGTTAGATTATATGTTGCAACAGATAGGTTATTTGATGCAACAGGTTTTATATTTATTTCAACAGATGATCTATCTGTTGCCATAGATCAATTATTTGATGCAACAAATATATAATCTGTTCTCACAACTCAATAAAAACGGTTCTTGGAAAGAACTAATTAACAATAATAATCTGAAAAGTCATAACTTATCACAATATTTATTTTCTTAATTTAATCAAAAATGTAATTAATAAATGGTGGTGAACAGTCACTCTTTTTTTCCTCTCATTCAAATTCAATCCTTCATAAATATGTTCCTCCTTACTCAATCGTTCATTCAACTACACTCTATTTATTTATTGTATCTTGTCTTTCATATTATACCTTCACTTGCACCACTTTTTCTTCTCTGACTAAGGTAAGTTTTTTTCTTGACAATTTGTACTATACGTTGTATTACATTCGGTTATTCTTAAGATCTTTAATTTTTATTTTAAGTTTTTTGTCAATTTACACGTGTTCTAGATTATGGCCGACCCAGTGTGGGAAGTTTCTTTTCTTCAAGACGTCGTGAATGAACTTCAAAATCAAATTCATAACTTGCAATGGGAACTGGAAGGAGTTAGAGTAAGAATGCTCCGCAAGATACACAGGCTGAGGAGGGCCTTGCTACTTCCGGTTGAAGATTGGCCGTCTGACAATGATGATGATGATGATGATAATAATAATAATAATAATAATTAGATTATTATATTTCTTTTAGTCTATTATATGTATTTTTATTTATTTTTGTTTAATAAAAAATTATGTTTGATCTTTGACATTTTAATTCATATTTAATATTCATTCTGCCTATTATCTTTTCAACAAACATGTCGATGATTGGATATAAAAAGGAATAATTTAGAATCCAGTAGCAATAGCAAGATTTATCAGTTGGGTTTGTGGCATAGGCTGATGTGTTGTTCAAAACAAATTACTTATATGTTGCAACAGATAATAAGTCTGCAATTGATAATCAGTCTGATGCAACAGATAAATAGCCTGTTTCAACAGATGACTAGTTTGTTGCTTGGCTTTTACGTTTTAAGTCATACTCCCTCCGTCTCAAATTATCCGTCCAAAATTTAGATGCCACGTTTATTAAGAAAAATAATTAATAACATGTCTAGTTTACCATAACCCACTGATCAGTTGGTGGGATAGTAGACGGTATTTGAAATAACCATTGTTTTCTATTCAATCAAAATTTCATAAGAGAAAAAACCCTTATTAATGATGTTTCCATTTTAATTTGAAGAAAGAGTGATTAATGCAAATGGTAAAACATGAAAAAAAATTTACTCTTTTCTTGATTAATAAAAAAGACAAGTAAAATGAGAAATCAAATTAGGAAATTTGGGACGGGTAATTGGACGTAAAGAATAATTTTGAATCTAGTAGCAATAGCAAGAGTTGCAACATATTAGTTATTTGTTGGGTTTGTGGCAGGGGCTGATTTGTGTTGTTCCAAACAGATTAATCATCTGTTGCAATAAATAATTAGTCTGATGCAACAGATAAATAGTCTGATACAACAAATAATAAGTCTGATGCAATAGATAAACAGTCTAATGCAACAGATAATAAGTCTGATGCAACAGATAAATAGTCTGATGCAACAGATAAATCTCCTGATGCAATAGATTACTCATCTATGCACCAGATGATTAATCTGTTTAAATTGTGGGCACTTATGTTGGATTCATAATCGGGGTTCTATCCATTGTTGGAAAAACAGTAGTGCACCCAGATGACAAATACGAATAAAAATCATAAGTTTACTTACCAAAGTCACCTATGAAGTAATGCCAAAGTGGAAAGTGATGTAGGAAATAAAATTTGACCTAAGAAATTGGTCAAATAGCAGCAGTAGCGCTAACCATCACCACCAACAAGAACAAATGGTCAACAAAAAGAAGATGAAGATGATAATGAAGTAGAAGATGATGAATAAAGCAGCAGAAACAATCAACAACAAAAATTGCTAAGAAAGAGAAAACAACAATGGATGAGAAGAGAGAGAAAGACGCCTTTTTTTCCTTCCGTTTCCCGTTATATTAGGTAAACATTGGGATCAAAGTGTAAATTTAAAAACTTGTGGGTTATTTTCAAACTTCCCCAACTTTCTTAATACATAATAAAGTAATTGTCACCTCCACTCAATAATTTAGACTTGTGTCACCCACACCTCATTTTAAAAGTTTTTTGTCACCTGTGGCCCAAAGCCCCCAAGACACATGTCATAGTTTAAAATTAATGATTGAAATAATTAGTTAAATCAAAATTATAACCATAGTTATCTACTTTCATATATTTAGTTATATTTGTTCCTTAAATATCCATTATATATTAAATTTGGCACAATCTTTATATTCGATTTAGCACACGTATAATGAATTTATTTGGCAAACAAAGATAATAACATTAGAAAATTCCAGGCCACAATCTTTATTTCTTTTATTTGAAAAATATTACCTAAGAAAAATGACAAACATTAGCCAAAACAAAAAAAAAAGTAAAAATCGAGCAGAAAATTATTGAAGGATAGAAAAAAAATAGTTTAATATATTTGAAAAAATATAATGAATTGTTAAAAATATTTAAGCAACAAACATATGGTAGTAGATAACTATAGATAGAATTTTGATTAAACTAATTAAATCTCAATCATTAGTTGAAAATTTTTTAATTTTGATTAGAATTTTAAACTATGACATGTGTTTACTATCCAAGCAATAACTTGGAAAAAATTGAGAGAAGAAAAATGGAGAGGAGCCCAATCTCATTATGTTACCCAACGAGTTGCATTTAAATTAGGGAAAATTTCAGAAATAACAACTATAGAGCCTTAATTGTAACTTTTATAGCAACAGTTTCATAATTACGAAAAATAGCAAATTGTATCTTGTATTTAAGTAAACTGTTGTTATACAAATACATATACAACAAGATTTACTGTCCTTGTTTTACTCAAATTAATTGAGTTAAATAAGGAACGATTATTCCATCTAATTAAATTCCCATAGATTACTCTTATTTAAATTAGTACATTCATTTTCCAAATCAAACTCAAATATGAAGATTATTTTTCTCTTTTGTTTTTACACTTCTATTTCTAGTTTCTATTTCTCTTTCTTCTTTCTTTTCCTTTTTCACCTTTTTTTTCAAATTTTTATTTTTCGTTTTTGTTTTTTTCTATTTTTTTTACTCTTGTATCTCTATCATTTATTTTTAAAAGAAAAATATTTATATCATATATACATATTCAAAAAATATACAAAATAAATAGATATACAGATCTGCATATGTATTTACGGTAAAAAACATACATATATATCTGCATATGTATTTACAGAAATACATATCTGACTCACTCGTATATATAAATATATAGGACACAAAATATTTATAACAAAAATGCAATTATATACATATACATATCGGTAATAAGAAAATACATATCTTAAACAGTAAAAGAAAACAAATAAGTACATATGTTACCCTCTAAAATGGCATAGTATGTACAGTTCAAAGACAAATCCAACACCGTATAAAATACATATAGCTCTGCATATGTATTTATAGAATACATACCTGATTCATATATATATTCTTATTTTATATGAGTCACCTTTGTATTTCGCAAATATATATGAAGATATATTGTATAGTTATGTTTGTTACTGTTTAATATGAATATGATATGTATTTCGTAAATACGTATATATGTTTTATACTGTAAATACATATCCTGATTTGTATGGCTATGTATTTTGTATGTTTTTTGAATATGTGTATGTGATATACATATTTGTCTTTTCAAAATAAAAATTAGAGATAGAAGAGTAAAAAAATGAAGAAAAAACGAAAATAGAAAAAGAAAAAAAAGATATGAGAAAGGAAAAAAAAAAGAAAACGAAAAAGGAAAAAAAGAGAAATAGAAGAGAGAAAATAAAGTGGAAAGAAAAAAATGAAAAAGAATAAAAATAAAAATAAAAAAAATGATAAAAAAATAAGATGAAAAAAAGGTAGAGATATAAGAGAGTGAAAGACAGTAATGATATTTTATTTTGAAATCTTGAAGACCATGGAGATAATTATCTTCAAATATGAAAAAGGAAAAAAAAAGAAAACAAAAAATAAAAAGAATAAAAAACGAAAAAGGAAAAAAAAGAAGAGAAACAGAAGAGAGAAAATAAAGTGAAAATAAGAAAATAAAAATAAAATAATATAAAAAAATAAAATGATAAAAAAATAAGATGAAAAAAAAGGGGTAAAAGATATGGCTATATTTGGGGGAAGTGAAATAGTGGAGTGAAAATAGGAAAATGTAAAATAGTGAGAGTAAAACATGCACTTGCCTAGTTAATGAGTAAAATAATGTTACTCTTGCTATAAACTGTAATTTTACAAAAGTGTTACTATTTATTGTAATTATAGTCTTAAGTATGCTACTTTTTCTAATTTTTCCCTTAAATTACTATTTTTTTTTTGGTCAAGTAAAAGTTCATTGAAAAGCTAAAGTTGAATTTTTATAGAAATTGATCAATTATCGTCTAATAACTATTTAGAAGCTCTTATTCTTTTATGATTCACTTTGAAATGTTATTGCTTCCTTTATTGAACAATAATAATCATGAGAAGCTCAATTGTTACATTAGCAATACATCCGAGTTTAAGATTTTTAATTGTTGCTTTCATATTTCATTGTTTTCTCTCACAAGATATTTCATGAAAATATTGATGATTTTAACATTATTAATTTTTATTATATGTCAAATTTTTGAACAAACTCGCAGCATATGATTCAAAAACAACAACAACAAAAAAAACTTGTGAGAATTGATTTAAATTCCGTAGAAATGCATCGTTATTCTAATTGAAAAAACATCGTACAAATAATAAATGAAATTAAACAAATTAACTTATTAATATATGAAAAATAAAAAGTGACATAATGTAGGAAAAAATAATATTCTTTCATATCTTAAAATATAAGAACATGCAAATCCATAAAAATCCAACTATCTTTACTTTTGTAATATTTTTAATACGGAAAAGGGCCTAAAATGCCCTTTAACTATCCGAAATGGTGTAAAAATGCCCCCGTCTATCAATTGAACCTGAAATGCCCTTGATGTCTACCTATTGGGTCTACTTTGTCCTTTATTTTAACAGATTAATTTATCCTCAATTCATTAATGTCGTGGCTCCTTCTAATTGACCAACTAATAATTAATTAAATTAATTAATAATCCAACTCATTAAACCTGACCCAAAACCCATACAAACCTAATTATCCAACCCGTTTAGTATTGGGATAATAACAAATATAATTCTAAAGCATCTAAACGGTTTATTTTTTGTTTGTATCACCTCTAATCAGGAAAAGAAACAAAATTGGGTAGTAAGCTCTTTCAAGAAAGTAGCAGTTATTTCATGAACCTGATATGGAAGTACAGTTGCATTTTCGCATTGCTTTAACCTGTAGGTTACAACAGAAACAACTAGTAGTATAAGCGTATAAGAGAACAACCAATTAGGTCACTTGGGCCAATCTCTCGGAAAACCACATAACTGCTCCTGAGAGACAGACGAAAGCACAGAACAACTATTCCATGGGAGCATCCTATTGACATGGAATGGTATGCAAACATTACCTCTACCTCAAAGGTGAGATAGAGAGGTTGTTTCCGATTATTAGGTTTGGATGGGTTGTGGGTCATTCTCTCTCAATTCTCGCTCTCCCGTCACGGTTTCCTCTCTATCCTCTCTCAATTCTCGCTATTACAGTGTGGGTGTGCGTGTTTTTGGGTGTCTCGATGAGCTGGTGTGTGATTTCAGACTGCGTATGTGTGTTTCCAGTGACGATGGAGTGGAATCCTTCTATTACCCATTAGTGTGTGAATTATGAATGGAAATTGGCGTCTTCTGAGATGGTGAGCTCTGTGTGTGTGTGTACGTTGGTGAGAGGTTGAAGATGAGTCCTTTCTCTGTTAATTGTGAGCTTCCTAAAAATGGATGATAATCTCCATCTAATGTGATCTGTGTCCAGTGAATTGAGTGTTGAGTGAGGAAGATCGTCCTGTGTATGTCCATTTTTTTTTAATGTTAATGAGTTGGATTATTAATTAATTTAATTAATTAATAGTTGGCCAATTAGAAGGAGCCACGTCATTAATGAATTGAGAAAAAATTAATCTGTTAAAATAAAGGGCAAAGTAGACTCAATAGGTAGATATTAAGGGCATTTCATACCCACTAGGTAGACGGAGGGCATTTTTGCACCATTTTGAATAGTTCAAGGACATTTTAGGCCCTTTTTCGTATTTAATATGACCAATTCAGATGAATTTATTATTACTTTTGAAAAAGTAAAGTCATTAAACAACAACAAAAGATTAATCTTTAGAGCAAAGCGAAACAATGCTCTACAACTCCATATTTAAGATGAAACAAAATCAACTTCTATTGACTTGAGATAACTTCACATTTAGTTCTTTTTCTCTATTAATCTCAGTTAATAATCTGGCGTATTCCAAAAAAAATATAAAATGATTGCTAAAGATGATAATTCATATTGTTTTAATCATTATAGTAGAACAATATTATTATTATAGGAGATCGATTTATATTAAACATATCATGTCTACACATCACGTCTCCTTCTTGTATTATCAAACTTCATTTATCGATTATCTTAATATCGGTAAATAAAATTAAAGCTTCGATATTAGTTAACATAACTCGTCTTGAAAATAATTAAAAAAAAAGAGCATAACTTTAATAAAATACTATGCACATAATTACTTCAAATTCACGGCCAAACAAACGAAGCGCCTTACTAATAATGCAAAAAGCTTCCTTAACTTTTAATAAATAGTCAATTATGATGATTTTTGTTTTGATGGATAAGACAAAGACAATCTTTTTTCTCAAGTTTATCTCTCCCCTCTACCCCTACCTTACTTGAATTCAGATGTGGATATTGTATGAAAATCATTAGCTTATAATATGATCACCTAAGCAAGTAAGCTAATTTTCTCGCAAGAGACTTTAGCCGAGGAATTTTGAAATGAAACTATCACTCATCTGCATTATAGTATGATCATCACTCACTTGCATATAAAATATGAAGATATTAAAAAGAGTTTCTACCATGAAAAAGATGAATATGAAAAACACAATTAATAAATTCACCAATAAAGTTAATGATTAATAACAAAAGAGAGAGAGGGGGAAGCAAGCTTAACATTGAATGATATTGTAGGAGGATATATAAGAGCCGGTATACATAAAAGAGGTTTATAAGAAGTTAGAATTTCATTCCAACTCAAATTTCATTTAAAATACAAATTCAAATAGATTGTTAATCTTTCTTATACTTAATGTCTTAAAAAAATATCAATGTGATTTTCTTTAGATATATTTAAATTGAGAGGAATTTTTAAAATCTAAGAAACTAATCCAAATATTTATTATAGGTAACAATAACGCAATAAAAAAGGAGCAGGTTGCTGCTGTCCTTATTCTAATCTAGTCTAGCAGCCACCATTTTTAGAGATTAACAAGAATAAAATATGGCGCCGTATCCCAAAGACTATGAAGTAAATACAAACTTTGAGAAATGCATTTGCCACTTTCCAGAAGTTGAAACATGACATCATCTATGGAAGCTAGTTTCTTCCTAGTTTTTCTACTGACTTTCTGCACTTCTATATACAGTATTTTTTCTGCTACAACAACAGACTCAATCACTACGAATCAATCCATCGTAGATGGAGAAACTATTGTTTCATCCGATGGAACCTTTGAGCTAGGATTCTTCAGCTCCAGCGGTTCCTCAAATCGATATATTGGGATATGGTACAAGCAAATTCTTCCTTATGTCCAAACAGTTGTATGGGTTGCAAACAGAGAAAAATCACTGACCAATACATCTTCAGTACAACTGAAGGTAAACGCGCCAGGAATACTTGCTCTTCTCAATGAAAAGAATGAAAGTATATGGTCCACTAACACCTCAAGATCAGTTCAAAATCCAGTTGCAGTTCTCCTAGATTCTGGGAATCTTCTTGTTAAAGATGCAAATGATAACAATCCAGAGGATTTCCTCTGGCAGAGCTTCCATTTTCCAACTGATACACATTTGCCTGATATGAAGCTTGGCAAGAATTTTAAAACTGGCCATGAGCTTTACCTTTCAGCATGGAAGAACGATAATGATCCAGCTCCAGGAAAATTCACTCGTGTCATTGATCCTACTGGATATCCACAGGATCTCACCAAAAGTGGCACAAATGTAGTATACCGTATAGGACCATGGAATGGTTTACGATGGAGTGGAGCACCCACACCACTACTAACACAAAGCAGACTTTATACATTTATTTTTAATAAGGATGAGCTTTACTTCATTTTTTCTCTCATTAATAACAGCTCGGTTTTATCAAGAATAGTCCTGAGTAGCAATGGTGATATACAACGCTTCATGTGGGTGGATCAGACGAAGAGATGGAATCTTCACTACAAGTTACCTACAGACACTTGTGATGCATATAGCTTGTGTGGTATGTATGGGAGCTGTGACATATACAGTGAACCTATTTGTGGATGTTTGGAGAAGTTTGTACCTAAATATCCACAACAATG
This sequence comes from Capsicum pubescens, assembly GCA_030864215.1. Taxonomy (NCBI): domain Eukaryota; kingdom Viridiplantae; phylum Streptophyta; class Magnoliopsida; order Solanales; family Solanaceae; genus Capsicum; species Capsicum pubescens. The sequence goes on along the minus strand of CM061541.1, from coordinate 18,537,282 downwards.
GGAAAAGGGAGATTGGACAGAAGGGTGTGTTCGGAGGAAACCCTTAGATTGCAGCAAGGAACATGTATTTCTAAGATATTCTGGGATCAAGTTGCCAGATACTAAGCACTCTAAGTACAATAAAACGATGACACTAGAAGAGTGTAGGCAAGTATGCTCCGGGAATTGCTCCTGTACAGCTTATTCAAGTCTAGATATAAGCAATGGAGACAAAGGTTGCTTATTATGGTATGGGGAATTAATTGACATCAGAAAGCTGCCTGAAAGAGGACAGGACATTTTCATCAAGATGGATCCTTCAGAGCAAGGTAAGAACTTGTTTAAGAAATTTCCCTTGAAGTATTTCTTAACTTAGTGTTTCCAAACTTGAAGATGGTACTATACAAAGTTAGAGGCCTGTCTTGATTTTCAGTGGCTGACTTAAAAAATTGATTGTAGAATCTGAGGCAGGATCAACAAGAAAGAAGGCAAAGATACTCGCAGTGAGTTTCTCATTGTTGATGGCAACGATTCTGTTGATCCTGATTTTGTTGTGGTACAAACGGAAAAAGAAGAAACTGAAACTCAGTGAAGATATTGAGCTGCCACTGTTCCCATTTTCAACAATAACAAGAGCCACAAATAACTTTTCGTTCAACAACAAGATTGGAGAGGGTGGATTTGGACCTGTTTACAAGGTATACAGTGCAAATTTGTTGGAACGGTAACTAGTTTATGCTCAAGATCAGAGTGCTAGAGATCTATTTCATTCTGTAATATTCTCGTATTTGTAAAATATATGTTCTAATGTTATACATTTTCCATTTCTAGGGAGTGCTGGAAGAGGGACAAGAAATTGCTGTAAAGAGACTCTCAAGGACTTCCATGCAAGGAATTGATGAATACAAGAACGAAGTTATCTATATTGCGAAGCTTCAGCACCGAAATCTTGTGCGACTTTTGGGTTGCTGCATTCAAGGAGAAGAAAAGATGTTGATCTATGAATACATGCCTAACAAAAGCCTGGATTCATACATATTTGGTTTGGATTTCTAACCTACTATACAAGCTAAAATGATTAATATACTATGATCTATTAGTCAAAACATGAATGAAGCTGCTAACAAGAAAACTTACTTTGTAGATAAAACAAAGAGCAAATTACTTGATTGGCCAAAGCTGTTTGACATCATAAACGGAATTGCTCGTGGCATATTATATCTTCATCAAGATTCTCGATTACGAATTATCCATAGAGACCTTAAAGCAAGCAATATTTTGCTAGATACAGATATGAATCCTAAGATATCAGACTTTGGCATAGCAAGAAGTGTTGCAGGAAATGACATTGGAGCAAAAACACGCAATGTGGTTGGGACACAGTAAGGATCTCTAATATCATACGATGTACTCTCATGTGACATTTTGCTTCTTTAACTCTCTTGGTGTCGTTTTGTTGGCACAGTGGCTACATGTCGCCAGAATATGCAATAGATGGGATCTTCTCAGTAAAATCAGATGTGTTTAGCTTTGGTGTATTGGTGTTAGAGATTGTGAGTGGCAAGAGAAATAGAGGATTTGTCCATCAAGATCACAACCTTAACCTTCTTGGTCATGTAAGCACTGCATAACCTGCATTACACACAGCTCCTTTTTTTCTTGATAAAAATATAATTTGTCTTGATTCAAAGTATCTAAAACAGGCATGGAAGCTTTACAAAGAAGATAGGTCCTTGGGACTAGCTGATGAGCATCTAGCTGATTCTTGCAGTAATTCTCAAGTTTTAAGATCAATCCAAGTGGGTTTATTATGTGTGCAAAAACATCCAGATGATAGACCAAGCATGTTTTCTGTGGTTCAGATGTTGACTAACGAGAATCCACTTCCAAAAGCAAAAGAACCGGGATTTTTCACGGAGCGAAATCTATTTGATGAAGCAAAATCAGGATCACAGACAAACAGTTCAAAAAATGAATGCACAATCACATTGTTAGATCCTAGGTAGGTTTGACAAAAATAACTACTTGAATAGGCAAAATTATTTATTTCCATTGTTCTTTGAATATATACTTTAGACATGTTATTGATATTACAAAAATTCTAAAGTTGTAAGTTTTTTTTCCAGAATATTAGGTATAACAATTTTATCGGGTGATCAGAAATCACAAAATCAATAGTAGTAATGGAAATTTCACATATTGTAACTCCATTTTAGTGAAAGCATATCCAGAATATGGTACAAAGCTGTTATAGGAATTTAAGCAGCACTTTACCTTGATTTGTTTTTGCAATGTGAGACATACAACTGAATTTAGAATCTTAGTTAGAAAATGTAAATTTCAATTATAATTTCAGAGGTTTTGAATTTGCAGTTTTTTACTTTTCAGAGAATAGCATCCTATTTGCATTAACAACTTTAATAATTTAATATTTTGAAGAAATGGAAAGATAATGGGCTACGTGGCATAAATATTTTCTCCCAGAAGACACAGAGGTGTAGTCTTCCAAATTTTTTTGTTTAATGAGCAAACTATCATCATGTATATTATCATTACAAAAAATTCTTCACAGTTTTCATCTATGAATTTTCACATTTTGAAAGCAATGATAATTAGCAAATTAACTAAGTTTTGCAAATACTTCACCCTCTACATAATAAACTCATTTTGATGTGAATAACCTGCATTCACCCCAAAAAGTAGTTTGGTCATTGTTTTAAACAACAACAATAACATACCCGGTCTAGTCACACAAAGTAAATGCAGACCTTACCAATAAACAAGGGCAGCCCATTCAAAATCCACCTAACATAAGGTTGATATCACTCTTCTTTTTATATTCACTAACTCAGCAAAAACGAAGCAATATATTTTGGACAATTCAGGACTCAGGGTCCCAGACAAGTCCTTAAAAGGTTGAAATAACTCTAATCAGAGATTGAAATATGTAAATTATACCTATACCGCTCTACAATATCCTCTGTTTCAAAAGAATGAGATCAGAGATCTTTGTCTTAATTCATATGGCACAATTGAAATTTCGACGAGATTCAATTTTTAAATTTTAATTGTGAATCCAGACACAGAAACTGTAAATCTTTTGAAATGAAGTTTATATATTTGGAAGAGTGAAGGGTGAAAACATATTAAAAGTATCCTAGTTTTTTGAATTTCATATCGACAAAATGATCAAATGGACCCTTGTATTTGTTGAGTTTATAATATGGACTCTTCTACTGTCTTTCCATCATCTAAACCCTTAAATCCATTAAAACACAATATTTTAAACTCTTTTGTCATCCGATTAATATGAGTGTAATACAATCGACTACACGTAGCATGCCACGTTATTTTTAAATGACGCATATGAGATTAAAATATATATATAAAATATAAATAACTTTTTAAAAAAAAAATTCAAAACAATACCCGTCCCCCCCCCCCCCCACACACACACATAGAATGTCGTCCTCAACCACCACCACCTTTCTTCATCTCCCTCCATCTCCTCTCCTTATTGTGATTTGAAGAACATAAAATTTTTATCATTATACTAGAAATCAATTGTTTAAAGTTCAATACTTTATTATTAGTATTTGTGATACTAAACTGGTTGTCTTATTGTGATAGCAAAATGACTAATGAAAATCAAGTCAATGATGAAATGACAAATATTGCAATAACAAACATTGCTACTTCAAACCATTAGAATGTTGCTCCTACCATGGTGCCGACAGAAAAATTAGTTATCCTTTTGTTATTTGAATAGAATTAGTTATCCAATTTAAATTGAAGTATAGTTAGAAAATAAATAAATGTTTTGAGTTATTAATAAAATAATTCTCTTTGACGGTACAATTGCAGTATCTTTTTCTCTCCAACTCTTTCTCTGTTATTTCTCTAATTTCAAAGCTAAAACCAACAATTGGTATCAGAGCCAGTTTCTTGAGGGATCTGTGAGAGAGATGAATTCTGAAAACAACTTTTCTCAAATAGCTCCTCCAGTCTTTGATTGTGAGAATTACATCTTTGGGCAATAAGAATGGAGACTTATCTTGAGGCTTTAGATCTTTGGGAGGCCGTAGAGGAGGATTATGAGTTTCTTCCGCTACCCGATAATCCCACGGTGGCCCAGATCAAAGTCAAAAGAAAAAGAAAATCAGAAAATCAAAAGCAAAAGCAACTTTGTTTGCTAGTTTGTCTCCAATAATTTTCATGAGAATTATGACCCTTAAATCACCAAAAGAAATTTGGGATTATCTGAAGGGAAAATATACCGAAGATGAAAGAATACGAGACATGAAAGTGTTTAATCTAATAAGGGAACTCGAATTGCAAAAGATGAACGAATATGAGAGTGTCAAAGAGTACTCAGATCGGCTTCTTAGCATTGTTAACAAGGTAAGATTGTTTGGCACAAAATTTAAAGATTCAAGAATTGTTGAAAAAATTCTTGTTACTGTGCTTGAAAGATACGAAGTATCAATTATTACCTTGAAAAACACAAAGGACCTGTCCAAGATTACCTTGATATAATTGTTAAATACATTGCAGACACAAGAGTAAAGAAAGCCTATGAGACAGGATAGTATGATTGAAGGAGCTTTGTCAGTCAACCACAAGACTCAAAGCAAGGATAATAATTCGAGAAAAAATATCCACCTTGTCAGCACTGTGGCAAAATAGTCCATCCTCCATTTAAATGTTGGAAGAGACCAAACACACAATTGGTCATGAAGCTGTGATTTGCAAAAACAAATCTCAAAGAACTTATTTGTGGCAACATATTCTTCAACCAAGAAATCTGATTTTTAGATGATTGATAGTGGTTGTACAAACCACATGACATATGACAAAACTCTTTTTAAAAAGTTTGTGCCTTTGAAAAGTAAGAAAGTCAGAATTGGGAATTGTGACTATATTCTTGCAGAGAAAAAAAAATGTTTTCAGAAGATGCACACAAGCCATGCAAGAACAAAGATGAATTGATAGATTTATTCAAGAGGTCAAATTCAGTCGAAGCCGGGACAATTTCTCAAATTCAGTTGAAGCCGAGACAATTTCTAATCCAAGGAGGAGTTTTGAAAATATGTCTCAAAAATAAAGTAGGAGTAGATAATTTTAGTAGTTTTAAATTATTAGAGCCGACTTAGGAATTAGATATCTTTTTGTTAGTTGAATAGGAATTAGTTATCCCAATTTAAATTAAAGTGTAGTTAGAAATTTAACAATAAATATATGTTTTGAGTTATTAATTAAATAATTCTCTTTGGCAATACAATTGCAGTATATTTTTCTCTCCAACTCTTTCTCTATTATATCTCTAATTTCAAAGCTAAAAACCAACAAATAACGTATCAGATTAACATAACAACTATGAAATTTCCATTTAGTTTTCTTCCAAAGCCAGTGGTCCATTTGCTTTACTAATCAAATGTTTGAAACAACACGTAGTGCCGTTATCAAGAGGTTGAATATTCAAAAACGTGCTAATCACCAAGATTAAATAAAAGGAGAAAGACAAACCAGAAGAAAGAAATTATCCCCCAAGATTTGATGAGACAGTACAAGAGCCACAAGCAAAACAAGAGTACAAGGTAAACATAAATTTGCATGGAATTTGGCTCTCAAGTCTAAATCATATGGCATCAATAGTGAATATTAGTTTATTCCTTCTTTTTCTATTGTCTGTCTACTCTAATTACATACAAAATATTCCTACTACAACGGGTGTAATCACTGCAAATCAATTCATCATAAATGGTCAAACTGTATTTTCAGCCCTTGGAAGTTGGAACCTTTGAGATGTTAAGAGAAACAACTAATTAATTAGCAAGCTTGTTTTTGTCGACCAAACAAAGAGCAAAGAACTTGATTAGCCAAAGCATTTCGATATCACAAATGGAAATGCCCGTGGCTTATTATATCTCTATCAAGATGCTCGACTATGGAAAGCAATGTGTTGCTAGACCTAGAAATGAATTGAAAGATATCAGACTTCGGCATGGATAGATGTTTTGTAGGGAATGAGATGGATGAAAACACAAGTGGTGTGGTCGGGACACAGTAAGAATCTCCATACCATATGTACAAAGTACTCTCATATAGCCTCTCACTTTAATTTATTTTTGTGGCCGTGTTCTGCACAGTGGCTACATGTCCCAGAATATGCAGCAAATGGGATTTTCTCAGTAAAATCAGGTGTTTAACTTTGGCGTCTTGTTAGTAGAGATTGTGGGAATTTTCCATCAAGATCACAACCTTAACCTTCTCGGTCATTTAGGCATTCTTTACATTGTTTGTACTACATATATATATAACACTTTTTTTTTCTTTTCTTAACAACATATGGAATTTATCAATTTCTAGTTGCAACAGAAGCGTAGAAAATAGCCACTTCATAATAATGGAAAAAACAAATAAACAAACACGGACACAGAGCACACACAGTGAAACAAACACATTCTTGAAGAAAGTCAACGTGCCAGTTTTCTACAAGTTTTGGTGTGGAAAACTTTGGGATAAAAGTCCAGATGACTAATGAATTTTGTGTGTGAACCTGTATTTGTAATTTGAATCCTCCTCAAAAGTCAGGTCTATTCGGAATGGTCATAACCTAAAGGTATAAATAATTACTAATTAGGCAGAAAAAGTATCAGATTAACCTCACAACAATGAAATTTCCATCATATTATGGTCTATTTGTTTTGATAATCAAATGTTTGAAACCTAAGTTACTCGAACTCTTCATTTTCGGTGTTGCACCCGTGTCGACACGACATGGGTGTGGAATTCGTACCCGATCTAATCAACTGATTTTGGGTACTTTGACCAAAATCGATTGGGAAAGTCCGATAGATTTAAGAAATTTTGTAATCAAAATAAAATCTAAGGTGAAATTGAAGAAAATGGAATACTTTGTATATAGAAACTTCTATATTATTGCTTTTCTTTTTATCTCCTTTTAGGATTTTCTTCTTTGAACAATATTTTCTCTTCAAGTTTTCCACATAATATCTCATAATTTATGTTTTGTAATTCTATTTTAGGTATTTAAATTATTTTTTACCGAATCGCCATACCTGTATCCATCTCTAGATCTATATCCCCGAATCTTTAAATTGAGACCGTGAAGGATCCGACCTCTAGATCCGTACCCGTATCGTACACCCGAGTCCGAGCAACTTAGTTTAAAACAGCATGTAGTGCCGTTGTCAATCGGTTGTGAATATTCAAAAAATGTGCTAATCAATTCACATGGAATTTGGTTGTCAAGTCTAAATCATATCCAGTATATAGGCAGCCAAAGCTTAGGCATCATCAATGCATCAATAAATGGAAGCTAGTTTCTTCCTACTTTTTCTATTATCTTTCTACTCTACTATACATGAGATTTCTACTACTACAGATGTAATCACAACTAATCAATACATCATAGATGGTGAAACTGTTGTTTCATCTTCGGGAACCTTTGAGATGGGATTTTTCAGCCCCAAAGGTTCCTCCAAGCGATACATTGGGATATGGTATAAGCAAATTCTTCTTGTGCAAACAGTAGTAAGGGTTGCCAATAGAGAGAAACCGCTCACCAATACATCTTTATTCGTTTTGAAGGTCACCAAGATGGGAATACTTGCTCTTCTCAATGACAAGAATGAAATAATATGGTCCACGAACACCTCATGATCAATCTAAAATCCAGTAGCACTACTTTTGGATTCTGGTAATCTTGTTGTAAAAGATGCAAATGATGAAACTCAAGAAAATTTCCTATGAAAGAGCTTCGATTTTTCTACAGATACGCAGTTGCTTGGTATGAAGCTAGGAAAGAATTTTCAAACTGGGCATGAGGCTTACCTTTCAACATGGAAGAACGATAACGAACCAACTCCAGGGGATTTCACTCTTCACTTGGATCCTACTGGATACCCACAAATCCTCCTTAAACGTGGCACAAGTGTATCAACTCGCTCAGGACCATGGAATGGTTTATATTGGAGTTGGGGACCCCCACTATTAGCATGATGTAAATATTGTATATATTAATGTATCCATATATTGTTGTATATTAGTGTAATTACATAGATTTGATTTAGTAATTAAAGAGAATAATAGTGGCTTTAGTAGAGCAGATTTGGTGGGATAGAATAATGAATTTAGAGGGATAGAAAAACTGATCTTTAGGGATAGGAAGATGGATCTTTAGGGATGTAATCATTGAATATTTTCTATTTAATGGTAAGACTCTCAATATTGAGAGGCATTCAATAGAAAATTGACATGGTATTAGAGTCTTCTCTTGGATGTATTGTTTCATAGAGTTCATTTGTGGTTCCTTTCAGCCTTTTTGAAAAATTTTAATTTTTGTTGATTGTTCCTCGGCAATTAACACCTTGGACTTTGATCTTGGTCGTTTTGGTTATTCTTTTTGAGTCAGTGTTTCTAGTTTTCATAAATATGACTTCATATCAGTTTGAATCATTCAGTGTTCATTTCACTGGAAAGAATTTTTTGTTATAAGAGTTTTAGTTTTAGTTATTTGTCACTGGAAAAGAACTATGGGGCTATATAGATCTCCTACTGATCCTACAAAGTTAGGTGAATGGAAGATTAAAGATGCTCGGGTGATGACATGGATTTTAGGGTCAATTGACCCTCTTATTGTTCTTAATCTCAGGTCTTACAAGACAGCTAAAGCCATATGAAATTATTTACAAAGGGTTTACAAACAAGATAATAGTGCCCGACGATTTCACTTAGAGTATGGAATTGCTAATTACTCTCAAGGAGGTCTTTCTGTTCGGGATTATTTTTTTGGATTTCAAAACTTATGGGCTGAATTTACCGATATTGTTTATGCCAAAATACCTACCGAATCTCTCTTTATAATTCAACAAGTTCATGAGCAAAGCAAATGAGATCAATTTTTTATGATGTTACGCTCTGAGTTTGAGAGTGTTCGCTCCCACTTGATGAATCGTGACCCGTCTCCATCTTTGGATGTTTGTTTTAGGGAATTACTTCGTGAAGAGCAACATTTTGTCACACAAAATGCTTTCAAGCAAGCTGATGATATTGTTGTTGCATTTGCTGCCCAAGGTAAAGGAAAGGGTAAGGACATGACTAGAACTCAATGCTACAGTTGCAAGGGATATGGTCATATTGCTAGAAATTGTGGCAGGAAGTTTTGTAATTATTGTAACCAACAAGGACACATTATCATAGTGTGTCTCACATGACCTCAAAACCATAAGGTTAATGCTTTTCAAGTGGGGAAAAATGGTTTTACTACTGAGAACTCATTTTCAATACAATTTCTTACTCCTGAAATGGTAAGACGAATGATCATGTCAGCCTTTTCAGCTTTAGGGCTACAAGGTAATGATCTTGCATCTAATTTTTGGCTTGTTGATTCTGGAGCTTCCAATCATATGGCCAACTTATCTAGTATTCTAAAAAATATTCGTAAGAATCATGGTCCATCACAAATTTAAGTTGCCAATGGTAGTAATTTACCCATTACCAAGGTTGGGGATATTAATAAAACTTTCAACAATGTTTTTGTGTCACCAAAGCTCTCCACTAGTCTTATTTCAGTTGTACAATTGGTAGATAACAATTGTGAAATGCTCCATCATTCCGGGCGCATCTTGGGCGCATTTCAAGGGCATAACACACTGGTTTGAAATGCTCCAGCATTCCGGGTGCATTTCAGGCCCCAATTTCAGGGTCAATTTCAATGATCATAACTTCCTGTATATAATGAACTGAGATAGATTCTATATATCAAATGAAAGATCTTTGAGTCTTCTTTCCAATGCAACTAATTTCATACAAATCCAACAACGGAGTAAAAAGTTATGCTCAATTTACTTCAGGCTGTCAACCTATCAATAGAGGGACTGCTGCAACTTTTTTTTATTTCCTTAGGGGTATTTTAGTCTTTTCCCCCACCATTATTCAACCATAAACACGGGATTAAACCCCCATTCCAGTAAAATATACTCTTTTATCTCAAATTCTCTCAAGAACAAGAAGAGGGGTTTCCAAATCAAGATCCAAATCTCAAGGATTTTTCCATCAATCTTCCCAAATCAAGCATCAAGGTATGTTAAGTGTTCATCCTTGGGTATCCTTTCACCCTTGGAGTTCAAGAATCTCTTTTAAAACTACAAGTTAGTTGATGTTATAAATCTCATGTTGAATCTAAGTTTAATCTTGATTATGATGTTAGATCGGGTTTTATATTCCAGGATTTATCTCAAGCTTCATTAAAACTAGTTAATTGTAACGTCCCAAAGTTTTCTTAGCTAAGTCTTGTCCCTAAAGTAGCAGACTTTATCTTCTAGAATTAATTATATTCTTTTCTCAGTGGAATTCCTTAGATTTAAACTTTACATTACCTAGATGACTGAATAAGCTTCTCGTCGATATAAAATTCGTCCAAAACGGACACTTAGTGAAGAAGTTATGGCTATTTTTGTGTTGGTCGTAAAACATCATCATTCTAGTGTTTAGCGCATCGCAGAGATGGTTTAATTAGCAATTGTCAAATTCCAGTGGGACCTCGTGATAGTGGCGCGTAGCAAAGGATCCCAATTTTGCATTCGTCAATTTCCAGTGAGTCACCACGATAGTGGTGCGTCGCGGTGGCCCATAAAATCGGGTGTCACACCCCTTTTTTTTACTCCAAAAGATTCATTTTAAGTTTGAAAGGGTTTTTATTATTAAGTGAAAAAATGAAGATTTGTTCGAAAAGGATTCACTATATTCGAAATACAGAGTCACCACTTGGCATAAATCGGGTGTGCCAAGTCACCCGTGGATATCCCTTTTCAAAATGGTTTTGACTCTGTAACACTGATCCGCGAATAGAGATTCCGGCTAAGGAATTCTGTTGATCGAGGAGAAGGTGTTAGGCACTCCTCAATCCCGTGGTTCGACCATGTTCGCTTGGTAGAGCGTATTGGCTAATCTGACATTACGAATGTATAAACCACACAAAAGCACGTAAAACAATCAAACCAACAAACAAAACAGAACGAATCAAAAATAGTGTCCAGTCTGAGTTATACAGTCCCAAAAATAGAAAAAATATGAAAATGTAAATCCTATTCTAAACTAACCCTAGACTAAGCTCCAATGCCTCACCCGATGCCTCGGGCCTTCATCGCGATCGTCCTCCAAGTACAAGATACTTCGGGGCATTCCCCAGATAAATCAATACAAATCTCTCGGGGTATTCCCCGGCTAAATGAATACACTTTCAATGAGAAAAGACCACAATCATTCGACAATATTTCAAACATTCCATAGGATTTCCAATATTCAATCAAAGCCATCGATTCTAAACATTTGCCTACCCGACCTATTTTCCTAAACCAATCGATGTATCATGATACTACCAAATTCAAATTAACGTTCCTTTCAAGTTATACCAACAATGAAATCAAACTAACCAAAATCGCCAATTATATCAAGTTTCCAATTCTTACCCCCAAACCCATTTTTAACCACAACAATTAACACATGCTTCGATTATTAAATCACGTCTCAAAATCTGCAACCAATATCCTTCACAAACAAACAACGAAGATTCGAACTAACCACACAACACATAAGTCAGTCATACCCACGACATTAATAAAAAAAATTAAGATAAAAGTAAAGATCGGGAGAAGAAATGGACCTCAAAGCTTTCGATTGATTTTAATAAGAGAAATAAGACCTGATCCAAGAAACCCAAAGAATACCAACAGAACCTCAAATTCGACTCTCTCAATCAGTTAAGAACCAGCTCAGCAATGCGATAATTGACCTCCATTCCGAACAAGATATATCTTCAAACGGAATCAACGAACAAACAAAACTGAACATTGGAGTATGACCAAAACGACCCAGATCCGCAGAGAATAAATGATTACCAGAACCAGATTTTTAGAAAAAAAATAAAACTAATGGAATCCCACGAGACTGAAGCTCCGGCGATAACTAACGACGGGAAGAAAAATGACGAATACTGGATCATTTTCTGGCTATATCTCATCCAAAAATCAGAGGAAAACAATGAGATTTGGTGAGTTTGGGATCGATCCAACGAACGACGAATGGAGGAGATGATTCCGGTGAAGTTACTGCCGGAATAGTAACCCAAAACCCTTCGTTCTCTTTCTCTCCGTCTCTCTGTTTCTGCCTGTGTGGGGGAAGAGACGAAAAAAAGAAAGAAAACAAAGAATAGAGTCCTTCGCTGGTTGTGTCTATGGATGGAGAAAATGCTCTGTGGTCTCTTTTTTTTATCTGAGAATCTCTCCCCTCCTTGTTACTGTGATGTGTATATACGTGGGATATTTGGGGTGAGTATGTGAGGGTCTTTGTATCTATGGATAATTATCTGTGCGTGATGAAGAGACTAAAAGAAAAAAAATGGAATCGTTTCCAGTGAGCTCTATCCAATCCCCTTAAAACAAAATGGTTCCTTGTGGGCTTTCCTGGAAGTTTCCTAGTGGTGCCCCTTTCTAATGTTTATCTCTTTTTATCTTTGTGGAAAAGAAATATGAGGGGGAAGGGGTCACGTGGGTATGGGATGTTGGGGGTAGGGGTATGGGTAATGTGTCTTCTTTTAATTGAAAGGGTTGTTAGGATGTTAAAAAGAATAAAAGTTTGTTTGGGATTTTGTTGAGAGTTATTTTTTTTTGTATTTTTATGGGATGTAATTACATGGGTGAGGGTACACGGTAGGATAAGGTAAAAATAGGTAAAACGATATCGGGGAGAGACGAAATTACGTTTCTACATCATGCCCCCTTTGAATGTAAGCACGCAGTGTTTTCAGACAAAGAAGTAAACAACGAGAATGAATTTTGTCCCAATCATTATTCAAAGAGAGGAGTAAAAGAAAGAAGGACAACCGAATCCAGTCGGACACCCTACCTACTCAAGTCATGAGTAAGTCAAGTGACAGGTGTTTCAAAGGATTGGAAAGAGATGTACTATACCAAGTTGGAGAGTCGAGTGAGGTTCCATCGAGGTTTCGGTCCGCGGGTCTGTCATTACATCAAAATGAAGATTACAAGTTAAAACATAAATAAAATTACAAAAATACTATCTATGCAGCTTCTATTGGACTCTTGACTCACTACTTCATCACCCTATTCTTCAGGCGGGCTCCTGATTTGCAATTTCTTCAACTTGTTGTCTGACTTTCAATCGTTTCACCTCATTGCTTAACTTTCAATTTCCTCACCCTATTCTTCAGGCGGGCTCCTGACTTGCTATTTTTTAATCTGCTAACTTTCAATTTTTCACGTCGTTGCATTGTTTTCAACTTCTTCACCTTGTTGCTTGACTTTCAACTTCTTCACTTTGTTGCTTGACTTTTTATTTCTTCACCCTGTTCTCCAGGCGGGCTCCTGAAATCACATCAAAACTAAAAGAAAAATTATCCTAAACAAAGATTATTATAAAGAGATTTCATTTTTTGAAAGTAATGTCTCATTATTCGGGAGGATCCTGAACAAAAGTAAAATCCCATTTTTCTGGAGGGTCCTGAACAGAAAGTAAAATCTCATTTTCCAGGAGGGTCCTGAACCTAAAGTAAATTCCCATTTTTCAGGAAGGTCCTGAATAGGAAGCAATATCCCATTTTCCAGGAGGGTCCTGACAGAAAGTAAAATCCCATTTTTCAGGATGGTCCTGAACCTAAAGTAAATTCTCATTTTTTAGGAGGGTCCTGAACAGAAAGTAAAGTTCCATTTTTCAGGAGGGTCCTGAACAGAAAGTAAATTTCCATTTTTCATGAGGATCCGAAACACAAAGTAAAGTCCCATTTTTCAGGAGGGTCCTGAATAGAAAGTAAAATCTCATTTTTCAAGAGGGTCCTGAACAGAAAGTAAAATCTCATTTTTCAGGAAGGTCCTGAACAGAAAGTAAAATCCCATTTTCCAGGAGGGTCCTGAACAGAAAGTAAATTCCCATTTTTCAGGAGGGTCCTGAACAGAAAGCAAAATCCCATTTTTCAGGAGGGCCCTAAACAGAAAGTAAAATCCCATTTTCCAGGAGGGCCCTGAACCTAAAGTAAATTCCCATTCTTCAAGAGGATCCTGAACTGAAAGTAAAATCCCATTTTTCAGGAGGGTCCTGAATAGAAAGTAAAGTCTCATTTTTCAGAAGGGTCCTGCACAGAAAGTAAAATCTAATTTTTCAGGAGGGTCCTGAATAGAAAGTAAAGTCCCATTCTTTAGGTGGGTCCTGAACTGAAGGTAAATTCCCATTCTTCAGGAGGGGCCTGAACTGAAAGTAAAATCCCATTTTTCAGGAGGGTCCTAAATAGAAAGTAAAGTCCCATTTTTCAGGAGGGTCCTGAACAAAAAGTAAAGTCCCATTCTTCAGGAGGGTCCTGAATAGAAAGTAAAATCCCATTTTTCAGAAGGGTACTGAACAGAAAGTAAAATCCCATTTTCAGGAGTGTCCTGGACAGAAAGTAAAGTCCCATTCTTCCAGGAGGGTCCTAAACTGAAGGTAAATTCCCATTCTTCAAGAGGGTCCTGAACTGAAAGTAAAATCTCATTTTTCAGGAGTGTCCTGAATAGAAAGTAAAGTCCCATTTTTCAGGAGGGTCCTGAACAGAAAGTAAAGTCTCATTCTTCAGGAGGGTCCTGAACTGTAGGTAAAGTCCCATTCTTCAGGAGGGTCCTAAACTAAAGGTAAATTCTCATTCTTCATGAGGGTCCTGAACTGAAAGTAAAATCCCATTTTTTAGGAGGGTTCTAAATAGAAATTAAAGTCCCATTTTTCAGGAGGGTCCTGAACAGAAAGTAAATTCCCATTTTCAGGAGGGTCCTGAACAGAAAGTAAAATCCCATTTTTCAGGAGGGTCCTGAACAGAAAGTAAAGTCCTATTTTCCAGGAGGGTCCTGAACAGAAAGTAAAGTCCCATTTTCCAGGAGGGTCCTGAACAGAAAGTAAAGTCCCATTATCCAGGAGGGTCCTGAAATGAAAGTAAAATCCTATTTTTCAAGAGGATTTTGAATAGAAATGTAAAATCCTATTTTTCAGGAGGGTCCTGAACAGAAAAATAAAGTCCCATTTTTCAGGAGGGTCCTGAACAGAAAGTAAATTCCCATTCTTTAGGAGGGTCCTGAACTGAAAGTAAAATCCTATTTTTCAGGAGGGTACTGAATAGAAAGTAAAATCTCATTTTTCAAGAGGGTCCTGAACAGAAAGTAAAGTCCCATTTTTCAGGAGGGTCCTGAACAGAAAGTAAAGTCCTATTTTTCAGGAGGGTCCTGAACAAAAAAGTAAAATCCCCAAATATGCTTTCCCAAAGGTAGCTGAACTTATTGAACAAAAACTTGCCCCTGTTTCATCAAAGAAAATTTATCAGTTAAAACTTAGTGGTGGTTTGCAGCACTTGGCTTCTCAACATTTGCTCCAGCACTCGTTCTTTTCTTCTTTGTTTCGAATCGCTAACACCTGACCCTGCTTTTCCGCCTCATTAACCCGGATCCAGATTGAGGGAAATGAGTTCTGACTCCAATTGAATTTCCATTTTACTATGCCTCTGAGATGTACCCTTTTCCATATTTGAATACTCCAACAAACCCAACAGTTCGTCGGTTGATAGAATTTCTTTGCTTTGTGTTGAATTATGATCATATTTCTTTCATGTGTTGGTCCTCGGCTTCTCCTCATACAATTGTGAAGAATGGTAATAGGTTTTGAAATCCTTTCTCTCTTGCTTTGACACAGACTTGAATTAAAATGTAAATAAATGATGGTAACTTTTATTTTGATAAATGACACAAAAAGACAAAATATGAATATGTAAATGAAAGAAAAGGGCAATGCCCCTTAAAAAAAAAACTTATCTGAATACGGCAACCGAATCCAATGAGTATGACATGCATTTTGGATTAAGATGCCTGATCTTCCTATCCAAACTTCCCATTTGTCATTGAGTTCATGCCTTTTCCATTGAGCCGCTTCTTTAAATCCATTGGACTCATAGATCACATTCAATGGAAGACAACTTGAAAGACTTTAGCCAACAAATCTTTTTCCATTTCACTTTTCACTTTTCTCTCAAACTCGTCGTCGCCTTACGGTGCCCATGAGGGTTTTTACCAGTAAGACTCTCTTATTCTTATTTATCTCCACTCACCATCGCCTTATGGTGCCCGCGAGGGTTTTCACCAATAAGACTCTTTCATTTTCATTTCTCTCAACTCACCATCGCCTTATGGTGCTCGCGAGGGTTTTCACCAATAGGACTCTCTCATTTTTATTTCTTTCCTAATTTCTTATACTGAGGAAAACAAGTAGTACCCCAAACTGCATTATAGTATCCATTGCAAGCTTAGCCTTAACATTATCAAAGATTGATCTGAAGGTCTTTCTTTGGTTGTAACTGGCTTTTGGATAAGGTTTGAAAGAAAATGATGGCTGGAGGCTCAAACGACACTTGAGGTGAGGGTGGAATTTACAACTTTTGGAATTGACTCAAATAACACATTAACTCATGCCCCATTTTTTGTTGACTGGGTGACTCTGAAATCCTTATTTAGTTGGACCAAGCCCTGATAGGGCAGCCCACATATCTCACTCTCTCGAGAGGAGAATCAGGTCGCACGTAGTTCCATCAACTTGTTCTTTTTTTATTTGATTTGATTTTTTTTCTTTTATTTTCGAACTCTTTCTTTTATTCTTATTTTTCTGACATTTATCTTTGACTCTATTTTGATTCCAAAAGAGGGATATGAAAGAAAAATAAAACTAAGCTCAAACGGGTAAATAAAGGATGACACAATGTTTGGATAGAAGAATAAAATGCCTTCATCATATCAATCTTCAAAAATGCAAGTACTAAACATGCAATAAAATCAACAAAGGCTAAAATATCATACATAATATCTTTTGACCGCATCAGCATTGATAGCCATTTCTGCCATTTTGCCTTCAATATCTGTCAAATATAAGGCTCCATTGGGCAACACTTTCTTCACAATAAAAAGATCTTGCCAGTTTGGGGAGAACTTGCCTTTCGCTTCAACCCGGTGAGGAAGGATACGCTTCAATACCAACTGACCAACTTCAAAATATCTGGGTCGTACCTTTTTGTTATATGCTCGAGCCATTCTCTTCTGATACAATTTTCCATGACATACCAATGTCAGCCTTTTTTCCTCAATCAAACTCAATTATTCCAGTCGGGTTTTGACCCATTCGTCATCATCAATCTCTGCTTCCATAATGACTCAAAGAGAGGGAATTTCAACTTCTGTAGGAATGACTGCTTCTTTCCCATACACTAATAAATATGGAGTTGCCCCTGTTGAAGTGCGAATCGTAGTGCGATAACCTAACAAAGCAAACGGCAAATTCTCATGCCATTGTCTAGACCCTTGTACCATCTTCCGCAGTATCTTCTTGATATTCTTATTGGCAGCTTCCACAGCACCATTGTCCTTTGGACGATATGGAGTGGAATTTTGATGTGCGATATTAAACTATTGGCACACTTCTAGCATCAAATGACTATTGAGATTGGCAGCATTATCCATAATGATCATCTTTGGGATTACGAACCTACAAACGATGTTGGTATGAACAAAATCTACTACAGCCTTCTTTGTTACTGACTTGAAAGTTACCGCTTCTACCCACTTTGTGAAATAATCAATGGCCACTAAAATGAATCTATGCCCATTTGACGCTTTTGGTTCAATCGGTCCAATCACGTCCATCCCCCAAGCTACAAACGACCATGGAATAACCATTGTGTGCAACTCAGTAGGAGGAGAATGTATCAGATCATCATGTACCTGACATTGATGACACTTTTGAACAAATCAAATAGAATCTCTCTCCATAGTAAGCCAGTAATAACCTGTTCGAAGAATCTTCTTTGACAAGACATAACTATTCATATGAGGCCCGCATACTCCAGAATGTATTTCAGCCATGATCGCCGAGGATTCTCTTACATCTACACACATCAAAAGTCCCAGATATGGGGTTCTCTTGTATAAGATTCCCCCACTTAAGAAAAATCCACTAGCCAAATGCCTAATAGTCCTCTTTTGACCACTAGTGGCATGTGACGGGTAGTCTCCTAATTGAATGTATCACTTGATATCAAAGAATCAAGGTTCGCTATCGAGCTCTTCTTTAATTGCATTACAATAATCGTGTTGATCATGACTCTGGATATGCACTGGATCGATGTAGGCTTTATCAGGATATTGGAACATTTAAGACAGAATGGCTAAAGCATCAGCAATCTCATTATGAATCCTCGGAATATGCCTAAATTTTACTGACACGAACCATTGACATAACTTCTGCAAGAATTATCGATACAGTATGAGCTTCAAATATCGCGTCTCCCAATTGCCTTGGATTTGATGGACGAGAAAATTTGAATCCCCCAACACTAATAGGTCCTGGACTCCCATATCAATAGCTAACCTCAAACCAAGAATGCAAGCTTCGTATTCCGCCATGTTGTTGGTACAATAAAATCAAAGTTATGCTGTTACCGAGAAATGTTGCCCCACTTCAGAGATAAGAATTGCACCTACTCCCACTCCTTTCATATTGAAAGCTCCATCGAAGAACAACTTCTAACCTGGATCTGCATCTATAACGACTCCATCGACACACAACACTTATTCATCAGGAAAATATGTCTTTAATGGCTCGTACTCTTCATCGATGGGATTCTCAGCAAGATAATCTGCCAAGTCTTGGGCTTTCATGGCTGTTCGAGTCACATATACAATGTCAAACTCGATAAGAAATATTTGCCACTTTGCTAATCGACCGGTTGGCATAGGCTTCTGAAAGATATACTTCAAAGGATCCATGTAGGAAATGAGATAAGTAGTGTAGGACGATAGATAATGCTTCAACTTCTGCGCTACCCAAGTTAGGGCACAACACATCCTTTCAAGAAGAGTATACCTGGCCTCATATGCGGTGAACTTCTTGCTAAGATAATAAATAGCCTGCTCATTTTTGCCTGTGACATTATGTTGACCCAAGACACAACCAAAAGAATTGTCCATGACTAATAAATATAAGATCAAAGGCCTACCAGGCTCCGGTGGTACCAGCACGGGCGGATCTGACAAATACCTTTTGATTCTGTCGAACGCTTCCTGGCATTCTTCAGTCCATTCTACTGCAGCACTCTTTTTCAGCAACTTGAATATGGGCTCACAAGTGGTTGTGAGTTGAGAAATAAAACTGCTGAAGTAGTTCAGTCTACCAAGCAAACTCATCACCTCTGTCCTATTCTTGGGCGGGGGAAAATCCTGAATGGCTTTAATTTTCAAGAGATCCAATTCAATTCTCTGACGGCTGACTACAAACCCCAACAACTTTCCAGACAAAATTCTAAATACATATTTTGCCGGGTTGAGCTTGAGATTATACCTACGAGGCCTTTCAAAGAATTTTCTTAAATCTTTAACATGGTAAGCCTGACTTTTGACTTAATAATCACATTATCTATGTAGACCTCAATCTCCTTATGCATCATATAATGAAACATAGTGGCCATGGCTCTCATGTATGTTGGTCCAGTATTCTTCAAACCGAATGGCATCACTCAATAACAATAGGTCCCCTACGGTGTGATAAAGGACATCTTCTCTGCATCTTTATCATCCATAATGATCTGGTGGTATCCGGCATAGAAATCCACAAAAGAGGCAACATCATATTTAGCGTAGTTTTCCAGCAAAATATGGATGTTGGGCAGCGAAAAATCATCTTTCAGAATTGCTCTGTTCAAATCACGATAATCAACACATACTTGAATTTTGCCATCTTTCTTTGGGACAGGAACAACATTGGATAACCACATGGGATAACGAGCCACTCGAATTACTTTGGCTTCAAGTTGTTTCATGATTTTCCCTTTGATTTTAATACTTACATCGTTTTTAAACTTCCTCAACTTCTGTTTGACAGGAGGGAATGAGGGATCAGTTGGCAATTTATGGGCCACTAA
The DNA here is from genome assembly GCA_030864215.1 of Capsicum pubescens. Taxonomy (NCBI): domain Eukaryota; kingdom Viridiplantae; phylum Streptophyta; class Magnoliopsida; order Solanales; family Solanaceae; genus Capsicum; species Capsicum pubescens. The sequence goes on along the minus strand of CM061541.1, from coordinate 18,517,289 downwards.
TTCAGTGCTTAAACCAGGTATATCATCATAAGGCCATACAAAAACATCCTTATAATCAGTTAATGCTTGAATCATTCCATATTTTAATTGTGGCAAAGCATGTATACTGATTTTAGTTTCCCTAACATCTTCTTGATTCCCTATATTAATTGTCTTAGTTTCATTTAAATTAGGATTCGGCTTGTCTTCAAACTGTTCCAACTATTTGCTTATTTCTTCTAGTGCCTCTTCTTCATCATATTCCCCCTCTTGCTTTGTTACATCTTGATTAGTTTGGATTTTAAGATCAGGCTGAAAATTCTGCATGCATGTCATGTCATTAGAGTCAGCATAAAGAGAACTTTATAAAGAAAAAGACAAAACAAAATGTATTAGACACAAAATAAGAGGGACATTGCATTTCATTAAAAGGAAAGATAGGAGGGTTTAAACACAAACAACAGAATATAAACAAGCTAAATTCCGAATTACAACCCTGGAATAAATTGGATAAATAGAACGAATAACAAAATAAACTACCAAAACTCTCTCCTGACGGGGAGAGGAGTGACTTCCCAATTGTTGAGACGAACAGCTGGGCCTATGAACTGTACACCTGCCCTATTGGTACCTTCTCCTACTTCAACCATATCAACTTCAATAAAAAGGTTCTGGAAGTCATCAACCAATTTAGCTTCAAATTCTACATGATCCGTGATACCGCTCTTAACAAATGATTCACTGAGTAGTGGCATTGGGCGAGGGAGTGACCATGTTTCCTTTTTATTTCCCTTGGCTTTCTTCAGATCTTCATCCATAGGCTCAAATCCCAGACTGAAAGTGCCCATGTTCTCACTCAGACATATGGGAGAACTATACCATGCAGAAACGCTCCCAAACCCCTTCCTGGCTTGAATCCGTATTTCAAAAGTTCACTCACTATCATGATAGAAGCGGAAGAAAATTGTAGTCCTAGTATAACCTGCCCTTCTAGGATACGATCCACTGGTACTGTATTAAAAATTTGATAGACAAATGTCTCATCTACGTTGTTTGCTTCAATAAGAGACAAGGGAGAATCTTCGCAGGCGGACAAATCTCCTTCACCGTGAATAACCACTTCTTGCCTGTCATGCTCAAACTTAATCATCTGGTGCAGTGTAGATGCAACTGCCTTGGCTTTGTGGATCCACAGTCTTCCTAACAACAGATTGTAAGAGGATTCGATATTCAATACTTGAATCTCTATGGCGAATTCGACAGGTCCTATAATTAGCATTAGTTCTATTTTGCCAATGAAATTTGATTTTGCACCATCGAAAGCCCTGAAACATACGTTGTTGGGCCTGATCCTCTCAACACCAATATTCAACTTTTGCAAAGTAGAAATAGGGCAGATATTTGCACCTGAACCTCCGTCAATCATGACATGAGTGACGTATAAATCTTCACACTTCACTGTAATGTAAAGGCCCCGGTTATTCACCGTACCTTCAACAGGCAATTCATTGTCAGAGAAGCTGATCCGATTAACCTCAAAGATTTTTCCAACAATTTTCTCAAGCTGATTTACTGTAATCTCCCTAGGAACATATGCTTCATTTAATACCTTCAGTATAATATCATGATGTTCCTTGGAATGCAATAACAAAGATAAGAGGGAAATTTGAGCAGGGGTTTTCTTCAACTGATCTATTATTAAATACTCTGGCAACTTCATCTTTTTCAAAAATTCTTTGTCTTCTTCTTCAGTGATAGTATTTTTGATAGATAAAGGTCCACTCACAATTGACTTGGACTTTCTTAAACATTTAGGCACGAAACATCTTCCTGACCGAGTCAAACCCCCTACCTCATCTACATCTTCCACTACTTCCTTTCCTTGATAGGTCATTAGAGTTCGCCCATAGTTCCAGGGAACCATTTTCGTATCAACTATCGGAGGTTGGGTCACCAGTTTAAGGATAATAGGCACTGCCAGTGCTCCTCTCACGGTCAAGATGGGCTTACCTGAAGCTCCTACCACCATCAACTTAGGTTTATCCTGACTTAAATCAACATATCTTCTGGCACCTTAAACTATGATCATGAGTTTCTTTGTTCTTTCTTGTGCTTTATCTTCTCCCATTCCTTCCTGTCTTAATGACATTGTTTTCAAAGACTCTGCTACATTCACTGATTTTTCCTCACTGGTCTGTATCTTGAAAATAGGCTTATAACACTTTGATGACTCTTTCCTATCATATATCAATTCTAACATATTGGTTTCAGCATAGGTTGGCAGCAGATTCTGGTTAATGTTTGGAGCCTTTAGAGCCTGGACCAGCATCTGATTTATGTCAATTAAATCTTGGACAACTCTCTTTAAATTCCAGCATTTCTCGATATCGTGGTCTGGCATGTCAGAACAGTACACACACCTTAAAGAATAATTGAGATTCCTCAGAGGTGGATTTGTAAGCCTTTCTTGAATTGGGCTTAAGACCTTCATCTTTCTCAGCCTATCAAACAAGCTAGCATATGACTCCCCAAGAGGTGTGAACTGATTTTTGACCACCTTCTCTTTCTTGTACTCGGGACTGGGTCGGAAACCGGGTCTGGAGTGGTTTTGGTAATTTAGTAGAGCTAACGGGCAATTTTATGGAGCTTGCGTGCGCTATTACGGGTAAGAAGGGGTTTGGGCATATGGTTGTGCGCTATATACTGGGTATGGAGGTGATGGAATGGAATATAATGGGTTTTGTGGAGGGTAGTAATGGTGAGGAGGAATATATGGAGCTTAGACGTAGACTTAGTCTTGGGATTAGGGATAGGGGCGATACGGTCTTTTGGGATAGGGATGGGTTCCAGCTACGACGGTCTCCACGTCCTCTTTCTTCTTTTTACCTCCAAACACGCCAGATCCACCTTGAAAAATGCTAGATCCACCTTGAATCACTTGTGTGGTGGTTTTCAATGCAGTGAAACTCACTATTCAGGCGGTCTTGATTCCGTCCTCTATCATCTCTCTTATTTTGAGGACTTCAATAAAAGACTATCCCATTACCGGAAGTAAATATTGAAAATAGGTCTCATCCTGTGCCTGAATGAAGACCTCTACTAGATTACTCTCCTTCATTGGAGGTTTTACCCTGGCGGCCTGTTCACGCCACCTTATCGCATATTCCCTAAAGCCTTCAGTGATTTTCTTCTTCATGTTGACCAAGGATTTTTTTTCCGGAATCAGCTCGATGTTATACTGAAAATATTGCATAAACTCAGAAGTTAAGTCATCCCAGTTGTTCCAGTTATCGATATCTTGATGGACAAACCATTCTGAATCCAGATCAGAAAGACTCTCGCCAAAGAAAGCCATGAGAAACTCTCCCCTTCCCCCTGCAGCCCTCAATTGGTTGCAATAACATCTCAAGTGTGCCACGGGATCACCGTGCCCAGCATACTTCTTGAACTTGGGCATTTTAAAACCGAGGGGAAGGTTGACTTCTGGGAACATGCAAAGATCTTTATAGGAAACACTCTTATAACCTCCGATTCCCTGCAAATTCCTCATGGCTTGTTCTAAACTTTTCAATTTCCACGCTATGGATTCCTGTTCCTTTGTTGCGACAGGTTTCTCTGTATCAAATGGAAATGCAAGTGGCTGAGTATACCCATACGGTTCATTCATTCTCAAAGTAGGCTCCGGGGCATAATACTGACTATCTGGAACCTTCAATACTGGCTCACTGGTAGACCGAGGAATCCCCATTATTGGACGCACATCATATGTAGGAACTTTAGGTGGTGGCAGAGCCACGAACACTGGTGTGATCGATGGCGCCAGTTGAGCAGTGGGTCTTAGTTGGGGAGCTACCAAGGGCACACTAGAAGTTCTAGGATAATAATGTTGCGGAGTGAATCCTGGCGTGTGCTCAGGTGACTCAGTAGGAGCAGAGAATTGTACCTGAGAGAGCGGTGGGAAATTAGAGATATTCCCAAGACCTTCAGGAAGTGGAGGAGGAGGCATGCCACTAGCCCATGCTCGGTGCAAATCTATCAATTGTTTCTTGAGCCTTACTACCTCATCATTGCATTCTAAAATTTCTTCCCTGGGATCCTGATCCGGGTGAATGAGTGAATTTTCAATCTCCCTACCAGCCATGGAAAGATTTGCTTTTGATCTAGTGAAGTATGGGTGACTAGACAGAGTGCTGCAAATTAACCACTGTTATCTGAAAGAACATGCTCATCAAAGACAACACCCGTTAGGATTAGGCCACACAACAAGCATGGAAATTACATTGGTAAAATTGTCCTAGATTCATGTTCATTTCTACCAGCCTTTGAGGGTATCGAGTTCCTTTTAACATCTTCTCGATCTTTCTCCTACACTCAATCACTTCTTTTCTCCAAAAACACCTCTTTTCTTTCGCCCTCATTTCCCTTTTTTTGTATCAGTCTCTGTTCTTTCCCTTTCTTATCTCATCATCCTTTCTTTCTTTTCTTCTCTCGCTATCTACCTTTGTTTTATCATTCTTTATGGCTTTTTCTTCTCTTTAAAAGAGAAAATAATGAAAAATAACAAAACAAAAATGATTAGATCGAACCCAAAAGTAGGTTGTCTACGTATCATGTTGTACATGAATCAGATCTTGCGTAGTTCGGGATGCTTATGCATAGACATCACCTAATTGAAGTTTTTTTTTCTTTTCACAAAAAACAAAAACAACAAACAAAAAAAGACGTAACATCATAACATTTTGATGAAAGAAATAACAAAACATACAACGAAATTAAGACAACTTCTATACTGATCAACAAAGACTGAATGACATTCTAGACTAGCATGATAACACACATAATGCTCCTAATAAAGACTCCAAAGTTAAAGCAGACTTGACACCGACTTAACAAAGACACAATACTACAAATGGCAGAAAAGTAAAGGACTCAAACTAAACAAAAGATAGGAAATGCTCCTTCAAACCGGTGCTTGCGTGATGACCCTGGATGAGATGGACCTGCCTGTGAAGTTCTCTTTCTCCCATTCAAACTATGTAGCATATCTTGTAAGGACCCTTCGATATTTGAGAAGATGCCTCTAGCACGTATTCCTGCCTCATGAGGAGTCCACTTGAAAAGACTGTTCTGACATCCCTCCATAGTTTTGAGCAAACCTAATAACTGAACTCTTAGTGCCTCTACTTTTTCCCCCACCCCTTCATCCTGATGGTCGCCAACTATGCATTCATCTTGTATTCTCCCTCTAAGATGCACTGGTAATGGTATGCTGACACCTCGAGGAATAAATTGTAACCAGATTCTCTATCCTTGAGTGTATCCGGGATTATCTAAACCTGCCCTGAGAGTATCCACGCCCTGCCATGTTGCATTATTCCAGATTTACTCATACTTGATCTCATCCCTGGCTTGGTCCCTAAAGTACTCGACATCCTATTGAAAATCCACTATTGGCGAAACATCTTGCACTCTACCCAATTGACGCATTACCCTAAGAGGAGTGTATGGTCGGGTACAATTAAGCCCCAACAACACTAGATGGGGGTGTATGCTAGAGCAAACCAAGATTACTTTCGGTCGGAACCATAGATAGGTCCACAAGACATTGTTATCAGTTCATGATTCAAGAAACTTAACCCAAGCATCGACTTCTGTAGGTAATGAGAATTTAGCAAAACCAATTCTATGTTCTATGGTTTCCACTCAACTAGGCAGACAACGGTCAATCACATCAGATTTAAGCAAAGAAGGGGCGTGCAAATGTTCCATCATCCATAGTTGTAACACTAGGTTGCTCCCCTAAAAAAATTGCATACCCCCTTTTATCTCGGTCAAAGCTTTGTCTATTTCCACCAAGATCAGAGGCGCGATAGTGACCTTGTCTCCCTTATCCTTGTTAAATTAGGCCATCACTACAGATTGCAACCGAGTATTAATACGCCTATCTTCCAAGGGGAATACCAAAGTGCCTAACAGAACAAAGGCGAAGACTTCAAGGCGACGTTTCTCCGAATTCTTCTTAGTTGCATAAAATTCATCCAAAAAACAATCAAAACCATCTAGGAGGCCAAACCGAGCATACAAGTAATCGAAAGAGATCCAAGATTGGTTAAGTCAACCCAGATGGTTATTAACTTTCAACCCATAACAGTGGAGAAACCTATTAGGAGAATGACACTGCGCCCGAATCATCATCTTTTTAACGTAGGGCAATTTAAATAAACTAGATATCTCCGCCAGGGTAGGTGTCATTTCACAACTCCCAAACCTAAAAACCAGACAAGTTGGATCTCAAAAAGTCAATGCAGCCTCGATCAAGTTTGGATGAGGCATGATAGACAAGAGAGAAGTGAGAGTGCCTAGCTTCTTTGATAACTCATGCCTTTCGGAGTAGTTGAACGTTCCCCACCACTTGATTAACTTTTTGGGCACTTTAGAAACCATTAGGACTTTAGACCTTGGAGGCAGATCCATCCTGTAACAACACACAAGGCTTATAATTTAATAATTGAAAAAGGAGAGAAGTTCTCGACCCCCGGGATTTTGACACGGACAGGTTATCATGCAGAAACAAACCACTTTAGACTCAGATTAAAACAAATGGTACCACTAAGTGCGGTCAGCCTACTTGGACAAGATTAACCGACGACTCTAGATCAGACTAAAAGGGGGAGACCCCGAGCTAGGACTAAGATAGTGACCGAAATTTAAAAAAATTTACCGGACCCACCGAGGGTTGCCAACGTATCCCGCCCCCGAAGGACGAGAATCAGGTACGCATAGTTCTTTCAGTTTGGACAATAAAGGATTAAATGACAAACTAAACCCTGAATTGAGAGACACGACTAAAGACATATGAATAAAATCTTTTTTGTGTTTGTAATTAGAAGCTAACACCAACAACTATGAAAGAAAAATATTTTTGATATTTTCGTTATATAAAAATGCACAAAGCTCCTATTGAAATGAAAACAAAAATATTTTTGAAGTTTTCGAATTGTGAATACTTACTAAAGAAATAAAAGAAAAATCTTTTTAACATTTTTGATTTTTGGAAAGGGAGTGCAAAAGTAAAAATAAATTATTTTTTTTGAGTTGTGAAAAACAAAATCCATAAAGAACCCTAAAACCTACCAATTTTTTTTATTTTTTAATAATTTCTTGCCTATACACTTTGCTTCTAACTTAAGCTTTTGCCCAAATCAGTCTGTCAAATGACCCTGTTACCCTCAAAGATGCAACATTTAGCACGTAGGGATGCTTCAGAGGTGAGTTTCCTACAAAGGGTCATGTGGGTCCCGCTATATCTCAATATGATGCAAATAAGCATGACTTAAAGGATGACCTACGCTAGGGTTTACTAACAAGGTTGTTCAGGGGAGCGTATGGTCGATAGTGGTTGCGTTACCTTTCCACCCACTCCATACCAGCCAACGGCTTACCCTCCTAAAAATAAGGGCGACTCAACTATGGGTCGTGTACACAGCGTGTACTACAAAACTTGTTGTAGAAAGAATTGACTCGGGTTATGCAAATGATGCCAGATATAAAGCGGTAGCACATAAGAGAAAAACTGTAAACACAGAGCACGTAGATACTCAACAATGATAAACAATAACACAAAATAACACAAACAATGTCTATACACCCATAGTGCCAAACCAAGCCGATACAACTCCAAAAATTAGCTCGAATTCTGAAAAGTCCCCAGAAGAGTCGCCAGAGCTGTCACACCCCTTTTTTTTACTCCAAAAGATTCGTTTTAAGTTTGAAAAGGTTTTTATTATTAAGTGACAAAATGAAGATTTTTTTCGAAAAGGATTCACTATATTCGAAACTCAGAGTCGCCACTTGGCATAAATCGGGTGTGCCAAGTCACCCGTGGATATTCTTTTCCAAAATGGTTTTGACTCTGTAACACTGATCCACGAACAAAGATTAGGGCTAAGGAATTCTATTGACCGAGGGAAAGGTGTTAGGAACCCCTCAATCTCGTGGTTTGACCATGGTCTCTTGGTAGAGCGTATCGGCTAATCTGACATTACGAATGTATAAACCACACAAAAGCACGTAAAATAATCAAACCAACAAACAAAACAGAACGAATCAAAAATAGTGTCCAGTCTGAGTTATACAGTTCCAAAAATAGAAAAAATACGAAAATGTAAATCCTATTCTAAACTAATCCTAGACTAAGCTCCAATGCCTCACCCGATGCCTCGGGCCTTTATCGTGATCGTCCTCCAAGTACAAAATACTTTGGGGCATTCCCCGGATAAATCAATACAAATCTCTCAGGGTATTCCCCGGCTAAATGAATACACTTTCAATGAGAAAAGACCACAATCATTCGACAATATTTCAAACATTCCACAGGATTTCCAACATTCAATCAAAGCTACCGATTCTAAACATTTGCCTACCCGGCCTATTTGCCTAAGCCAATCGACGTATCATGATACTACCAAATTCAAATTAATGTTCCTTTCAAGTTATACGAACAATGAAATCAAACTAACAAAAATCGTCAATTATATCAAGTTTTCAATTCTCACCCCCAAACCCATTTTTAACCACAACAATTAACACATGCTTCAATTATTAAATCACGTCTCAAAATTGCAACCAACATCCTTCACAAACAAACAATGAAGATTCAAACTAAGCACACAACACAAAAATCATTCATACCCACGACATTAATAAAAAAAATTAAGATAAAAATAAAGATCGGGAGAAGAAATGGACCTCAAAGCTTTTGATTGATTTTAATAAGAGAGATAAGAGCTGATCCAAGAACCCCGAAGAATACCAACAGAACCTCAAATTAGACTCTCTCAATCAGTTAAGAACCAGCTCAGCAATGCGATAATCAACCTCTGTTCCGAACAAGATATATCTTAAAATGAATCAATGAACAAACAAAACTGAACACTGGAGTATGACAAAAATGACTCAAATCCGCAGAGAATAAATAATTACCAGAACCATATTTTTAGAAAGAAAATAAAACTAATGGAAGCCCACGAGACCGGAGCTCCGGCGAAAACTAACGACGGGAAGAAAAATGACAAAGACGGGATCAGTTTTTGGCTATATCTCGTCCAGAAATCAGAGGAAAACAACGAGATTTGGCGAGTTTGGGATCGATCCAACGAACGACGAATGGAGGAGATGATTTTGGTGAAGTTACTGCCAGAACAGGAACCCAAAACCCTTCATTCTCTCTCTCCATCTCTCTATTTTTGCCTGTGTGGGGAAGAACCAAAAGAAAGAAAGAAAGAAAGAAAGAAAGAAAGAAAGAAAGAAAGAAAGAAAGAAAGAAAGAAAAGAATGGAGTCTTTCGCTGGTTGTGTCTATGGATAGAGAAGGTGCTCTGTGGTCTCTTTTTTTATCTGAGAATCTCTCCCCTCCTTGTTACTGTGATGTGTATATATGTGGGATCTTTGTGGTGAGTATGTGAGGGTATTTGTATCTGTGGATAATTATGTGTGCGTGAAGAAGAGACCAAAATAAAAAAATAGAATCGTTTCTAGTGAGCTCTATCCAATCCCCTTAAAACAAAATGGTTCCTTGTGGGCTTTCCTAGAAGTTTCCTAGTGGGGCCCCTTTCTAATGTTTATTCCTTTTTATCTTTGTGGACAAAAAAATATGAGGGAGAAGGGGTCATGTGGGTATGGGATATTGGGGATAGGGGTATGGGTAATGTGTCTTCTTTTAATTGAAAGGGTTGTTAGGATGTTAAAAAGAATAAAAGTTTATTCGGGATTTTGTTGAGAGTTTTTTTTTTTTATATTTTATGGGATGTAATTACATGGGTAAGGGTAAACGGTAGGATAAGGTAAAAATGGGTAAAACGATATCGGGGAGGGATGAAATTACGTGTCTACATCAGGCACCAGTTATATTTTTACTCCATCTCATTAAGGGTAAAATGGTACTTCTCCAACCCCTTATCATCTCTAACACGGGATTTAATCCCAAGAATACCAAAGCAAGTTTATTTTCATCAAAATCTCTTAAGAAACTCCATTAGGGTATCAAACTAAAAATTCTCGTAACTCAAGATTTAACCGCGGGTTTTAGAAGATAATTGGAGATTTAAAATCCTCGCATCGTAGGCTTCAAGAAGCATTCATTAATTTCTGAAATAGAGGTACGTGGGGTTTATCCTAAAAACTACATGATCTTAAAACCATTAGAGCATGATTTTATGCATGATTTTACTAGTGTTTTGACCTTGTGGTCCTATCCCCTAAATTGATTTATATGTATACGTATATGTATGAAATTTGAGATTTAAGATCTTTAAGAGCATAAATTATGAACTCCCTCTCGTGTATTGAATTAAATATTATGGTTTTGTGATTTGAAAGATGTTTTCGCAATATTATAGCATTTAAGCATGATTTGAAATTATTGAGAGGGTGTTTCTTGATATAAATGTGTTCTTGTGTTTAAGATAAAGAATTGCATGTGAATTGAGAACTTTGACATGGCCACCTTGTATTGTACTATTGAAATGCTTGATAAAGATGAGTTCCTTGCATGTGTTTACATGAGGTTTGGGAAACAGTTTCTTTGAATTGAATTATTGAAATGGTGGTCTCAAAAACTTGTGTTTTGAAAATAGAGATTTATGATAGACTAATAATGGCTTAGAGATGTGACTTGCAAGTCAATGGTATGATGATACCATATGTAATTATGCCATAACAAATTGTGTTTTCAGAGCATGGTTTCAGAGTATGTTTTCAGAGAGTGCATGTTTTGATGGAGTTTTAAAAAGGGGCTTAAAGAGGGTTAGGTGGTTACCCGAAGAAGGCGCGAGTTCAAGCAACTCTTAGCCTAAAACTGTATTTGTCGATACGGGTAGATTATTATTGTATACTGGCGACAGCTTTGTGGCGTAGTAGATTCAGAGACTCCGACCCTTGCGGCACACTTGGGTTGGGGGCTTCGTTGCTGAGTTAATGGCAGTTTCTATATAGCCCATGAAATTTTTAGAATTGTAGGGTATACCACCTAACGCAGAAGTAACACAGATTTCTCAGAGCTGTGATGATTTTTGCAGAGTCTTTTAAAATGCCCATGTGAATTCTTACTATATTAAACGTTTGTGAAACTGTTTTACATTGCTCTCATATATGTTGAATATAAATTGTTATTTTGGATTTGCTCTGCATACCAGTACAATTGTATTGACCCCCCCTCCTCCCAGGTTCTGAGGCTCAGTCTAGGGGTCCAGATAAGCAGTAGATAATTTAGAAAGACGATCAGAGTTTGCAGTGGTGAGCCTTCTCTATTACAGAAGGCCTGTTTCTTTTCAAATTATGTCTCTTATCACCGTTTTGGTCTACTGGGGGACTTGTCCTAGTTTCAGACAGTTTTCAGATTTTCATATAGTAGAGATTTTGCATACTGAGTCAGATGTTATTTAGATGTAGTTGAATTACAGTTTCCATGCTTATATTGAATTCAGAATTGACCATGTTTCCATAGCAGATTATATTTCTGCATCTTCTTTATTTATATGAATATTGTTCATGATTACCAGATTGAGAAGGGCATTCTGGGCCTTCACAGTTCGGGATGTCCGTCACAGCCAGGCCCTAGTTCGGGTCGTGACATTAATTATGGAATTAGTTATATGAACTTCATGTTGAATTCTTGAATGTGGAAGTTGGATATTGTATCCATGATATTGTTCCATGTTAATTGATGAATGAAATATCCATGTTTCCTATGTGTGTTGAAATATGATCATCTCATGTTGGAATCCTTGATTGGTGAATGGGTTGTTGTGGTCATGATTTATTAGCATGTTGTATATGCCCAAGTATAAGATCATGCCTCTCATGTGTTTGTGAAAATTCATAAGTGGATAAATTGTGCCTTGTGATCCATTGGTGATCTAGATAGTGAATCCATGCTAACACTGCATTATCAAAATGATTTCAATGCTAAAGTTATGCCTTTTCATGGATTTGATAGAATGCTCATGAGATTAGAATTGTGAAATTATGTTATGTTAGAATGCATTCCTATTCATGTACAAGATTATGACTATCAAGTGCTTCATGAAATCCCTCAATGATTGGATTATGAATTGTTGACTATGGTCATATGTTCAAGAAGTGTCATGCCTTATTAATATTTATGCTATCGAGTCCTGGGGGTATTTAATACCCAAAAATTTAGCTGTGTGCCTAGAACCAGGTCAGTTTTTAGGATACTCTCAGTCAAGCCATGATCAGTAGAATTCAATCAGTAACAGAACTCAGGAAAACTTAGTAAATTCATATCAGTTTAGTCCATTTCAGTATTCAGTCACATCTTAGTAAACTCAATAATCTCAGTAATCTTAGTGGACTCAGTCAGTTAACAGAATTTAGTAGTGTTCCATCAGTCATCGAAACCCAATAAACTCAGTTCAGTTCAGTTCAGTTAAACAGAACAATCAGTAACAGTTTAGTTAATCCTAGTATGAACTAGGAAATCAGTTCAGTATAATTAGTTCAGTATCTATTCAGTTGGGAGTAGGATTCAGCACCGAGTGAACCCAAGGATGAGGACATACATTGACAGTAGAGGGTATGACCCTTAGAAACAATAATTGCATTCCAGAACTATGTATCCAGCATAGGTTGAGACATCAACACTGATAGTTTAGGGTTGATGAGGTGGATAAACACTGCAAGATGAGGATCCCACCATTCTCATTTGGGGACACTGACAGATGAGGGTCTACCATAGCTTATCCTTACTCGTGGCACTGTATTGACACCCTTACAACTGGGGTTACAAGTTGGACCCTAATTCTATTCAAAAAAGGGGCATGTCAGTTAGATGACTACCTCCCACAGTCTCAGTTTCAGATGCAGCCTTAGTAATAGAACTCAGTTCAGTTCTACAGATTCAGGACTATCAGATACAGTCAATCAGTTCAGTATAGAACTCATATAGTTCTATAGATTTAGGACTTTCAGAAAAAATCACTCAATTATCAGTTATCAGTAATATAGTACCAGTAAACTCAGATATCAGCATCAGTAGACTCAGTTATTCAATATCCCAGTATTAGTAACCTCAAATATCAGTATATCAGTATTCAAAACTCAATACCCAGTCTTGTCACGCCTTCAGTTACAACTATTATGTATTCATGCATGTAACCTTATTCCGTCCAGTACAAAATTCAACTAATTCCATCAAAATCAGGACTGTCAGATACAGTCACTCATGTTATCAGTATATCAATTATCAGAACTTATGTTATTAGTATATCAGTTATTAGAACTTATGCTATCAATATATCAGTTATTAGAAATCTATGTTATCAGTACTCAGAACTCAGTATTCAGAATCCTCATGATCTTAGTTTCAGTTCACGTATTCATGCATGTACTCTTATTTAGTTATACTCATGTTATTCAGTTGGTATTATTCATTCATATGAACCCATGCATATCATCCTACCTCACTTTGCATACTAGTACATTCAAAGTACTGATGCATACTTTTCTCTTGTACTATGGTGTTTTTATACTATAGGTTCAGATGCACGGGCTCCAGATCGTACTTAGCAGCCCATTTTATCAGAAACAGACAGTGTAGTGAGTCCTCATAGTTCGAGGACATGGTTATTCTTATTATTTCCAGTCAATTATTTAAGTACCCAAAGTTAATTGGGGTCTTGTCCCATCAAATCCTCAGTCAGACAATTAGAGACTTTCATACTAGATATTCAGCAGTTTGCAATTTTATAGATGTTTTTAGTTTTGGTATTGTTATACTATTTTTATCAATTATGTTTCAATATTGAACCTTATGGCATATTTTCTGCCATAATTCCGCATTTATATCAGTTATATTGTTATTATAGTATTACTATCATAAAGTGCTTAGTTACAGATATCAGTCATGGGTTAGTTTATGGTCCTTCAGGATTGTGAGCACCGTGTATTATTTGGGGTACTAGATTTGGAGCGTTACAAACTATAGGTTCAGACGCATGGGCTCCAGATCGTACTAAGCAGCCCATTCTATCAGCAACAGACTTTGTGGTGAGTCCTCATAGTTCGAGGACGTGGTTATTCTTATTATTTTCAGTTAGTTATTTCAATAGATAGAGTTAGTTGTGGTCTTGTCCCATCAACTCCTCAGTCAGACAGTTAGAGGCTTTCATACTAGATGTTCAACAGTTTGCAGTTTATAGATGTTTTCAGTTTTGGTATTGTTATACCATTTTTATCAGTTATGTTACAGTATTAAACCTTATGGCATATTTTCTGCTAGAATTTCGCATTTATCTCAGTTATATTGTTATTATAGTATTACTATCATGTAGTGCTCAGTTACAGATATCAATCATGGATTAGCTTATGGTCCTTTGGGATTGTTAGCACCGTGTAGCATTTAGGGTACCAGATTTGGGGCGTTACAAACTTGGTATCAGAGACTAAGGTTCAATAGTATCCTAAGAAGTCTGAAAGCCACATCTAGTAGAGTCTTGTGCATGGGTGTGTGTCGCGCCACACTTATGGATAGGAGGCTACGAGGTGTTTTAGAAAAAGTTTCCCTTATTTTATGTCTCAGATCGTGCTATAGAAAGGTTCTCTAAGAAACTTATATAGATTCTCATCATGCTCCACTCATGTAAACTCCACCTTACTTTTAAGGTAACAGAAATAGTGAAGCTCGCATTCCTAGAGATAGGTCTTTCTTAGACAACCCCTACAGACAGCTATGGGATTGAGCATAGGCTCAAAAGTATCCCATCAGTTCTGTTATGTTCCAAAGTTGTACAAATTTCATTCATGATCATGAAAATTCATTCATGAACCCAAATTAAAATATGCCATCAGATCCCTTCTCAGAATCCTATGATAGCATATGCCTAGAGTTAAAAGCATGAACCCAGAAGTTTAGCAATAGTAGAGTTGGGATAACGTTATCCAGATTAAACAGATTATATACTCATAGGGATAGTTGTACCAAATTAAATCGGTAGGCTTGAATAGTGCAAGTAAGAATTTACATTTATTAATTTAAAATTGAGTATAAAGGTGTGGATGTGAGTTAGAAGATGTGATATTAGTAGTATATGAAGAAATAGAAGTAAATGATGTGTTTAGAGAGGCAAACATATGTCGAATAGTGTATAAGTATGTGGTGATGGAGAAACTAAAGAAAGTTAAGGGTTATACCCCAGGAGATAGTATTAGCAGTGGATGGGGATGATGCCCAACCGTCTTCACCTCAGTTTTAATTTTGTACTTCAGTCATCACGTTACCTATGCATGTTTCATATCTCAGTTCTATGAACACAGTTTACATTCACGCACTTTCCATAGAACCGTGTGCGTTTCCAGTTCTTAGAGTAAGGGGTTCCAGTTCACTTAGTGTTACGAATCATGTTCCGTGAATACTGAAACTCCAAACTAAAGTCATGCAGCTCATGACATATGTACTCATGTCACACCTTACAATGTGTTCAGTCCTAGTTATAGTCTAGTAATCAGATCAGCAACTCAGCTCAATTTTAGGTTTGCTTGACTATAGCGTACAATTATCATCTATTTAGTTATTAATATTTTTGTACCTCAGTTTACAGACTATTTCAGAATCATGTTATACGCATGGACATGTATTCTCAGATAATACAGTCTTCACGAATTCATGCTCAGTTACCTCATGTTACTCAGTTGGTTCTTACCTCAGATATATAACACTCTATATTTTCAACCCAGCTATTCAGACTAAGTACAGTTCAGTCTTACATGACCATGTATTCAACTATCCAATTAAGCAGATAAGTTAGTATTCTTTTGCATTCGTTCTCAGTACCCATGTGAATCTTTTTAGTAGTCTCAGGTGAAGTGTTGTACTAAGGTGGAGAGTATAGTTGAAAGAGTGCTAAAGAAGTACTTTAGTTAAGTATAAGTTTTTAGTATGAGTTAGTTTGAATAGCCAGTAATTCAGTCCAGCAGTCAGACGGATAAGTTCGTATGGTATGATTCCCTATTCTTTCTATCTAGTCTCACTATTCAAAGTTTCATGAATGTAACCATTCCAAGATAGAGCATCCTAGTAGGTGCGTGTCCAGCTCAGTTCAAGTATCATGCCTCAGTTTCAGATCCCAAATATTCGATCACGATTCAGTTCGTAGGTGCCTTGTGCATCACCCCAGCTTTCCTAAGTATCTCAATAAAGTAAGCGTCCTTAGAGGGACATAGTTTCCCAAGGGGGAGATACCTCATAATTACTCGACGCTTTCATGTCTTAAATATTCCAGTTTCTCTTCATGTAACGAACCTAGTTTGGAGTAATGGTTACTCATAAGTTGACCCTCAATCTCCAACCTTGATTGTAAGACATGTATTCAGCAATTCAGTTTAGTTCACTTCATGTATCATATTCCAGTCTCAATCATGTTCTTATGTTCCCATTCATGCGTGTTCAGAAAAGGATCTTGAGTTGAGATCAATTTTTTTTTGTATTTTTGAAAATCTCTCCTATGAAGGGAGTGAAGAGGTTCGGGAAGTAGGGAAAGCTCAGTCCCCAATATTTTGGTCCCTTCAAAATTCTCAGTCGCTTCAACAAAGTAGCTTATGAGCTCGAATTGCCTTCAGATCTAGCCTCAGTGCATCCAGCGTTCCATGTCTCCTTGCTTAAGAAGTGCATAGGTAACCCAGCAGTTGTAGTCCCTATAGAGGGCATAGATAACCCAGCAGTTGTAGTCCTTATAGAGGGCATAGATGTTCAATATAGTCTCTCTTATGAGGAAACTCCAATCGAAATTCTTGACTATCAGATTCGCAGACAAAGGAACAAAGAAGTCCCTCTAGTCAAAGTTGTTTGGCGAAATTAGTCCCTTGAGGGAGCTACTTGGGAAATAGAAGCAGACATGTGAACCAAGTATCCTCACCTCTTATCGCCAAACTCAAACTCAGCTCAAGGTAACAATTTTCCTTAATCTCATTCAGTTTCATGTTTAGATGTCCATTACAATCTTGGTATCAAGTACCATTGCATATTTAGTCATGCATTCATGAGTCAGTTCAATTATATATTTATGCATCAGATATACATGTTCAGTTGAGAAAACTCAACTTATCAGTAATCTCAGTCATGTATTCATTAATCAGTTTAGTCATGTGCTCATGTATCAGATATGCATGTTCAGTATGAAATCTCAGCATGTCAGTAATATTAGTCATGTAATCATGTTTCAGTTATCATGTCCAATATGTACTTCAATTTATCATTTGTTCCATCTCAGTCAGACTCATTCGAGGACGAATGTTCCCAAGGGGGAGATATTATAAGACCCCACAAAATCCTAAGTCTAATTCAGACCTTTAAAGCTTGAAAAGGGATCCAAAACTTATAAAGTTTTAGCTAAGTGTTAAGGACTTAGTTTCTTTTAAGCCTTCAAACTTTTGGGGATTTATTTCACTACCTTCCTGACCTTAGTTTTTTCGATTTTCAAGTTGATTCGTGATCAGGCAAGTCAATAGTACTTCTCGAGTGCATTTTAGGGGAATAACACACTGGTTTGAAATGCCTTTGAAATGCTCCAGCATTCCGGGCACATATTGGGCGCATTTCAGGGGCATAACACACTGGTTTGAAATGCTCCATTATTTCAGGCCCCAATTTCAGGGTCAACTTCCAACTATCATAACTTCCTGTATATAATGAAATGGGAGAGATACTATATATCAAATGAAAGATCTTTGAGTCTTCTTTCCAATGCAGCTAATTTTATCCAAATCCAACAACAGAGTAAAAAGTTATGCCCAATTTACTTCAACCTGTCAACCTGTCAACAGAGGGACTGTTACAACTTTTTTTGTTTCCTTAGGGGTATTTTAGTCTTTTACCCACTATTATTCAACCGTAAACACGGAATTAAGCCCTCATTTCAGCAAAATATACTCATTTCTCTCAAATTCTCTCAAGAACAAGAAGAGGGGTTTCAAAATCAAGATCCAAATCTTAAGAATTTTTCCATAAATCTTCCCAAATCAAGCATTAATGTATGTTAAGTGTTCATCCTTGGGTATCCTTTCACCCTTGGAGTTCAAGAATCCCTTTCAAAACTATAAGTTAGTTTATGTTATAAATCTCATGTTGAATCTAAGTTTAATCTTGATTATGATGTTAGATTGGGTTTTATATTCCATGATTTATCTCAACCTTCATGAAAACTAGTTAATTGTGGAAAGAGTTATATGAACTTCATGTTGAATTCTTGAACTTGCAAGTTGGATGTTGTATCCATGATATTGTTCCATGTTAATTGATGATGAAATATCCATGTTTCCCATGAGTGTTAAAATATGATCATCTTATGTTGGAATCCTTGATTGGTGAATGGGTTGTTGTGGTCATGATTTATTAGCATGTTGTACATGCCCAAGTATAAGATCATGCCTCTCATGAGTTTGTGAAAATGCATAAGTGAATGAATTATGCCTTGTGATCCATTGGTGATCTGGATAATGAATTCATACTAACACTGCATTATCAAAATGATTTCCATGCTAAAGTTATGCCTTTTCATGGATTTGATGGAATGCTCATGAGATTAGAATTGTGAAATTATGATATGTTAGAATGCATTCCTATTTATGTACAAGATTATGACTATCAAGCGCTTCATGAAATCCCTCAATGATTGGATTATGAATTGTTGACTTTGGTCATATGTTCAAGAAGTGTCATGTCTTATTAATATTTATGCTATTGAGTTTTGGGGGTATTTAATACTCAATAATTTAGCTGTGTGCCAAGAGCCAACATCAGTTTTCAGGATACTCTCAGTCAAGCCATGATCAGTAGAATTCAATCAGTTACAAAAATCAGGAAAACTCAGTAAATTTAGTATTAGTTCATTCCAGTTCAATATTCAGTTCATATCTCGATAAACTCAGTAATCTCAGTAATCTCAGTGGACTCAGTCAGTTAACAAAACTAAGTAGTGTTCCGTCAGTCATCGGAACCCAATAAACTCAGTTCAGTTCCGTTAAACAGAATAATCAGTAACAGTTCAGTTAATCCTAGTATAAACTAGGAAATCAGTTCAGTATAATCAGTTCAGTGTCTATTCATTTGGGAGTAGGATTCAGCACCGAGTGAACCCAAGGATGAGGGCATACACTGACAGTAGAGGGTATGACCCTTAGAAGCAATCCTTGCATTCCAGAACTATGTATCCATCATAGGTTGAGACATCAACACTAAAAATTGATGGTTGATGAGGAGGATAAACACTGTCAGATGAGGGTCCCACCATTCTCTTTTGGGGAGACTTCCAGATGAGGGTCACCCACAGCTTGTCCTTACCCGTGGCACGGTATTGACACACTTCCAACTGGGTTACAGGTTAGACCCCAATTCTATTAAGAAAAGGGGCATGTCAGTTAGATGACTACCTCCCACAGTCTCATTTTTAGATGCAATATCAGTAATATAACTCAGTTCAGTTCTACAGATTCAGGAATGTCAGAAATAGTCTCTCAGTTATTAGTTATTAGTAATATACTACCAGTAAACTCAGAGATCAGCATTAGTAGACTCAGTTATTTAGTATCCCAGTATTAGTAACCTCAGATATTAGTATATCAGTATTCAAAACTCAGTACTCAGTCTTGTCACGCCTTCAGTTACAACTATTATGTATTCATGCATATATCTTTACTCAGTCCAGTACAAAACTCAACTAGTTCTATCAGACTCAGAACTTTCAGATACAGTAACTTATGTTATCAGTATATCAATTATCAGAACTCATGTTATCAGTATATCAGTTATCAAAACTCATATTATCAGTATATCAGTTATTAAAAATCCATGTTATCAATACTCAGAACTCAGTATTCAGAATCCTCATGATCTTAGTTTTCAGTTCATGTATACATGCATGTACTCTCATTCAGTTATACTCATGTTATTCAGTTGGTATTATTCATACACATGAACCCGTGCATATTAGCCTACCTCACGTTGCATACCAGTACATTCAAAGTACTGGTGCATACTTTTCTCTTGTGCTATGGTGTTTTTATACCATAGGTTCAGATGCACGGGCTCCAGATCGTACTTAGCAGCCCACTCTATCAGCAGCAGACTTTGTGGTGAGTCCTCATAGTTTGAGGACGTGGTTATTCTTATTATTTCTAGTCAGTTATTTTAGTACCCGGAGTTAGTTAGGGTCTTGTCCCATCAACTCCTCAGTCAGACAGTTAGAGGCTTTTAGACTAGATGTTTAGCAATTTACAGTTTTACAGATGTTTTCAGTTTTGGTATTGTTATACCATTTTTATCAGTTATGTTGCAGTATTGAACCTTATGGCATATTTTCTGCCATAATTTTGCATTTATCTCAGTTATATTGTTATTATAGTATTACTATCATGAAGTGCTCAGTTACAGATATCAATCATGGGTTAGCTTATGGTCCTTTGGGATTGTGAGCACCGTGTAGCATCCGGGGTACCAGATTCGGGGCATTCCACATTTTCTTGTAGTTCTACACCTAGTAAGACTGAGGTATGTCATAAGCGCTTAGGACATCCAAATTCTATTGTGTTATCTTATTTATCAAATTCGGGTTTATTGAGGAACAAAAATCAATTTTCCACTGCTTCCTTTGATTGTTCTATTTGTAAATTAGGCAAAAGTAAAATTCTTCCTTTTCCTAATTTTGGTAGTCGTGCTACAAAGTGTTTTGATGTCATTCATAGTGATGTTTGGGGTATTTCACTAATTGTTTCTCATGCTCATTTCAAGTACTTTGTGATATTTATAGATGATTATAGTCGATTTACATGGGTATATTTTTTTCATTCCAAATCTGATGTATTTTCCATATTCAAGACATTTTTGGCCTATATTGAGACTCAATTTTCTACTTACATCAAATTATTAAGATCTGATTCTGGAGGAGAATATATGTCTTATGAGTTCAAAAATTTTTGGCTCGAAAAAGGAATTGTCTCACAACGCTCCTGTCCATATACACCACAATAAAATAGGGTTGTTGAACGTAAAAATCACCGTCATTTAGATGTCACTCGTACTTTATTGATTGAGTCCTCTGTTCCATCTAAGTATTGGGTGGAAGCTTTGTCTACTACTGTTTACTTCATTAATAAACTACCATATAAAGTCTTAAATCTTGAATCTCCATATTTTCGTCTTTATCACAAAAATCCAAGCTATGATAATTCTCATACATTTGGTTGTATTTGTTTTGTGAATCTTCCTCCTTCTCAGTGTAATAAACTTTCTGTTTAGTCTACTAAATGTGTTTTTATGGGTTATAGTACTTCACAGAAAGGTTTTCTCTATTATGATCCATTAACTAATAAATTTCATGTTTCTAGAAATGTTGTTTTCTTGGAGAATCAATATTTTTTCCTACTCATGTTGAGTCATCTCCTGCTTCTCTTCTTCTTCCTACTTTTGAGGATTTGTCATCTTCTTCTAAGAGGTTCAAACCTAAATTTGTGTATGAATGTCGGAGACCAACTTTACCCCATCCTAATATTGATCCACCACCTGAAACTGCTCTACAACTAGAATCTGAGAATTCTTCAAGTCCTACTCCTCTTGAGTCCACTTGATGATCTACGTGAGTATCTTGTACTCCTAATTGGTATGGATTTTCATCTACTTTATCTACCATTTCTGTTCCAACTTGTTACTTACAAGCTTCTAAGCATGAATGTTGGAAGAAGTCAATGGAGGAAGAACTTTTGGCTCTTAAAGAAAATAACACATGGGATATTGTTTCATGTCCTTCAAAGGTCCATCCAATTGGATGTAAATGGGTTTGTTCAATTAAACTTCATTCTGATGGAACTTTTGATCAGTATAAAGTTTGATTGGTTGTTCTTGGTAACAAGCAGGAGTATGGTGTGAACTATAAAGAGACTTTTGCACCGGTACCAAAAATCACGACGGTGCGAACTATTATTGCCATTGCTGCTTCACAAAACTAGACTCTTCATCAAATGGATGTCAAAAATGCTTTTCTTCATGGTGATCTCAAATAGGATATTTATATGAAGCCTCCACCAGGTTTGTTCTCATTACCTACATCAGATATATGCAAGTTGAAGTGGTCTTTGTATGGATTAAAACAAGCTCCCAGAGCTTGGTTTGACAATTTTTGGTCTACTTTACTACAATTCTCTTTTGAGCACAACAAATATGACTCATCTTTGTTTCTTTGAAAAATATCCATAGGTTGTGTTCTTCTTTTGGTATATGTAGATGGCATTATTATTACAGGAACTAATTCTTCACTAATCACTAGCCTGCAACAACAACTTAAGGATTCTTTTCATATGAAAGATCTTGGCACTCTTATATATTTCTTGGGTTTGGAAGTTCATCATGATTCATACGGGTTGTTTTTAAATCAACACAAATATACCCAAGATTTGATTTCTTTAGCAGGTCTTTAGGATTTCTCCTCTATGGATACTCTGTTAGAATTGAATGTAAAGTATTGCCGGGAGAAAGGCGATCTTCTTCCTGATCCAACTATATTCTGGAAATTAGTTGGGAGCTTAAATTACCTTACTATTACCAGGCATGATATCTCTTTTGCGTGTCAAACTCTTCAATAGAGGATGAATATCAAGCAATGTCTACTGCTTTCTCTGAGATTGTGAGGCTTTGTGGATTACTTGCTGAGATTAGATTTACTTAATATAATCCTACTCCTCTCCATGCTGACAATACAAGTGTTATTTAGATTGCTACTAATCCGATTTATCATGAGTGGACCAAACACATCAAAGTAGACTGTCATTATATACGAGAAGTTATATATAAAGGTTTCATTACTCTTCCGCACATGTCCAGTGATCTTCAAATAGCTGATGCATTTACAAAATCAATGGCACGACGACGACATCAGTTTCTAGTTGGCAAATTAATGCTTCTTGATCTACCAGCATCAATTTGAGGGGGGATGTTAGCATGATCTAAATATTGTATATATTAATGTAACCATATATTGTTGTATATTAGTGTAATTACATAGATTTGATTTAGTAATTACAGAGAATAATAGTGGCTTTAGTAGAGTAGATTTTGTGGGACAGAATAGCAGATTTAGAGGGATAGAAAAAATAATCTTTAGGGATAGGAAGACGGATCTTTAGGGATATAATCATTGAATATTTTCTATTTATTGCCAAGACTCTCAATATTGAAAGACATTCAGTAGAAAATTGACGCCCACAACTACCAAAAAAATCTAGTTCAGTTAGAGTTATTTTTAATGAGAAAGAAGCTCAAAATACTTATTTCTTCCTTTTCATTAACAACTGGTTAACAAGATTAGTCCTAACTAGTAATGGTAATTTATAATGCTTAATAAGGGTAGATCGGACCAAGAGTTGGAATATGTACCTCTGTTACAGTGCGTGCCCTACTGATTTTAATATTATACTCTACTGATTGCCTATCCGTGGAACAAGTAAGTAAACATGGTTTACAAAAGTTAAAACTGAACACAGTGTTTTTACGTGGAAAACACCCAGCTCAAGAAAGGTGTAAAAAACCACGACCTATACCTCTACAGGATTTAACCCCAACTTCTTGAGACTCAACAATCAACAAAGTTACAAGACTTCTTGTAAACTAGGAATTAAAACTTCTAACTCCTATAACTACAAAAACACAAATCTTCCCAAGATGAGTGTTCCCAAGTCTTCGAGTTACCTAACTTGAAGACACAACTCCTAACTCATTTTATAGATCACTGAGACTAGAACAATGACTCATTACAACTCAAAGAACCTACCTATTACAAACAGTCTAAGACTTGCTAAGTAAAGGACTAGGTTCTTCTTTAAGTAAGTGAACTTTTTATTGATTGTTGATTATCTTATCAGTGCATGAGTGAGTTACTTAAATGTTCATTGTCGTCTATATGCACACCTTCTGATAAAGTCCTTTTTGATCTCTACTTCTATCTTTAGTTGAACTCTATCAAGTAACTTCACTTCTTGTTGTAGTCGTCTCTCACTCCTTGGTTGAATAGGACTCTTTTTCATTTATCCCTTAGTCTTGCAAAACTCCTCTTATTGTTGGACTTCTTGATCAATTCAACTTCTGGACCCTGCATTTTTCTTCTCCTCTTTATCCACTTTACTGAAGTGATAAGTATTGAGAGAATATCTGAATATTCTTGCTTATCCACTTCTGTTTGTGAACAATATCATCTTATCAACAACGTGTCTGCAGCTATGCTTTGTACACTTGGATGGACCAGCTTTAACAACATGTTTCATTCTTATGTCTATCATCAAAACTCCACATGCCCTAACAACCTCAATTTACCTTTGGATACTTGTGATACATATAGCTTATGTGATGCCTATGAAAGATGTGACATAGACAAGTCCCCTGTTTGTGGATGTTTGGATAAGTTTGTAGCTCAACATCCTCAACAATCAAAAAAAGGAGATTGGTCAGAAGGGTGTGTTCACAGGACTCGTCTTGATTGCAACAAGGAACATGTATTTCTAAAATATTTTGGAATCAAGTTGCCAGATACTAACTACTCTAAGTATGATAGGTCTATGACACTCGAAGGGTGTAGGCGAGTATGCTCAAGGAACTGCTCTTGCACAGCTTATTCGATTCTAGATATAAACAACGGAGACAAAGGTTGCTTGCTTTGGTTTGGGGAGTTGATTGACATCAGAAAGCTGTCTGGAAGGGGGCAAGACATTTATATCAGGATGGATTCTTCAGAGTTAGGTACGAACTAATGTTTAAAAAAATTTCAATGATGTATTTTTAAGCTTAATTTTTCAACATATGGAGACCGCATTATACAAAATTAGTGTACTATCTGGATTTGCAGTGGCTGACAAGATAAATGGTTGTAGCATCTGAGGCAGGTTCGAATATGAAGAAGGCAAAGATACGCACAATGAGTTTCTTATTGTTGGTGGCAATGATCCTGCTAAGCCTGATTCTGTTATTGTACATACGAAAAAAACAAAAGAAACTGAAACCTAAAGAAGATCTTGAGGTGCCTCTGTTCCGATTTTCGACAATAACAAGAGTCACAAATAACTTTTCAATACACAACAAGATTGGAGAGGGTGGATTTGGACCCGTTTACAAGGTAACACTGCAAATTTGTTATGTTGCTCACATCTTTAAAATCCTGCTGCCCCTTGGTAGATCCAACATGATTTCGGCACAGCCACATAGGTGTATAGATTGATTGGATATTTGTTTATATATATGTGTGCGCACATTTGCGTGCGTATGTGTATGAGAGTGTGGCAATGTTTTCTTTACTGTCATTTTTTCCCTTTCATATGTACTTTGATTTGTTGTACTTGAGCCGAGGATCTTCTAGAAAGAGCCTCTCTACCTCTATAAGGTAGAGGTAAGGTCTGTGTGCACTCTACCACCTAGACCTTACTTGTGGGATTTCACTGGGTATGTTGTTATTGATATATATGTATGTGTGTGCCAATTTAATAAATTACATATATGTTGGATTATGTCATCTAGGGTGTGCTGGATAAGGGACAGGAAATAGCTGTGAAGAGGCTTTCAAGGACTTCCATACAAGGACTTAATGAATTCAAGAACGAAGTTATCTATACTTCCAAGATTCAACATCGAAATCTTGTGAGACTTATGGGTTGTTGCACACAAGAGGAAGAAAAGATGTTGATATATGAATACATGCCTAACAAAAGCCTGAATTCGTACATATTTGGTTGGATTCCTTAACTATTATACAAAGCTAAAATTAGTAACAATGCTTTGTCTTGACATAACGTGCACATATACTCCTAAGTCCAAAGCACCTTCACAGAAACAACTAATCATAAAGCTTATTTTGTAGATCAAACAAAGAGCATATTACTGGATTGGCCAACGCGTTTCAACATCATAAATGGAATTGCTCGTGGATTATTGTATCTCCATCAAGATTCTCAACTAAGGATTATCCATAGAAACCATAAAGCAAGCAATGTTTTACTAGATATGGAAATGAATCCAAAGATTTCAGACTTCGGAATGGCCAGAAGTGTTGCAGGAAATGAGATGGGAGCAAAAACACGCCATGTGGTTGGGACATGGTAAGAATCCTTAATGTCATATAAATTACTCTCATATGACATATCAATTCTTTAATTCTCTTGATATTGTTGTTTTTTGGCACAGTGGGTATATGTCCCCTGAATATGCAGTAGATGGGATATTCTCAATAAAATCAGATGTGTTTAGCTTTGGTGTATTGATGTTGGAGATTGTGAGTGGCAAAAGAAATAGAGGATTTGTCCATCAAGATCACAATCTTAACCTTCTCGGTCATGTAAGCACCGTATTATCTGCATTACACAAATAACTCTTTTCTTTACAACAGATGTAGTTTGTCATGATTCATATGATCTAAACTCAAACAGGCCTGGAAGCTTTACAAAGAAGATAGGTCACACTAGAACTAATTGATGACCAGCTAGCTAATTCTTGCGATATTTCTCAAGTTTTAAGATCAATCCAAGTGGGTTTATTATGTGTGCAAAAACGTCCAGAAGACAGACCAAGCATGTTTGCTGTGGTTCATATGTTGGCTAATGAGACCCTACTGCCAAAAGCAAAAGAACCTGGATTTTTCACAGAACGAAACATATATGATGAAGAAAAATCAGGATTGTGGGGAGCCAGTTCAAAAAATGAAGTGACAATCTCATTGTTAGATCCTCGGTAGAGTGTGACACACATGAATAGGAAAAATATATTACAACTTTGATTGTTGAGAAATACAGTAGATTTTGAAGTAAAACATCAAGTTGACTATATAAGTCAGATTTTATTTCGAAAAGTGTAATTATTTTGACGCCAATGACCTGCATTCACCTTTAAAATTAGCTTACTCATTCTTTTACTATACATAAATATTCAGGTGATAGCAAGCAATGGTTTTGTAAGTTAAAGAGTGTTTAACTGATAAGAGGAGCCACAAAATTTGTGGCTTTAAGCTTGGCGCCTGGATCATTGGGTGTAGAGAAGAGTGAAATAAAGGAAAAAGGGAAAACAGCTTGTTTGGATATCACGGAATATTACTTTAAAAAAATTGTGATAATTTTCTATTAAGAGTTTTAGAAATACGCAACTTTCTTGTTTTAAAAAAAAGTATTCTCTTTTCCTAATGAAAATGTGTCATAAGGATTTGAAGGGGACAATATAAAAGTAGTACTATCATTTTTCTCTTCCCCCTTAAATTTCATAAAATTAAACACTATTTGCCATTTTAATCCCTCTTATCTTTTAGTTGTTCTTCTAAAATGAAGATCGTATTCAAACCAATAGAGTTGGAGAAAAATTCATAGTATAATGTATGATTCTTTTTTGTTTATATAAGGGAATATATTTGTAAATAGGTCATATTATAGATGCATTTAATGTAATTATATTCACACATTGTAATATGAGCACTTGACTTTTTTATCCTTTGGATAGATAATGACGTTTGACAATTCAAATGTCTACTTCGATGGTAATATCAGGTGATGGAAGTCTTATGCAGGAACCTGTGATTGCAATTTCAAGGAATTACAGATAACCATCACATTATTAGACTTTTTCTTAGGTTTCTAAATTCTGCATTGATATTCCCATTGAGGTCTCCACTAAGGCCTCATTTATTTGAACTTAATGGAGGTTTGAATCTGAATGGTTCAGACTTCAGATCATTAAGTGCATTTATTTTTTATTAAGGTTTTAACTCTTAATAGGTCTGATATTCTGGTGTTGGATAATATTCATCACTCTATTCATAATCAGCAGTTACCACTACTAACCACCTCTGTCGCCGTCATCATTGTCAACCACCACCCACCACCACCAACCACCATCGACAAAAAATACCGCTATCAACCACAATTGTCAATCACTGCCACACCTACTACCTCTTTTATTCTAATTATATTCACCGTCACCACTGCCATCAACAGCACCACAATCGGCAACCACTACCGATCAATCCCTACTACCAACCAACTCATCTATCACAACTAGCACCACCACTAACTACTACTAATACATCACAATCTCTACACATTCTTTGGCCGCCACCACCATTGTTACTAGTAACGCCACCTCTACTACCACTTCAACTAGTAACATCGCTACAATTTATCTCTACTAACAACCATCTCCACCATCACAACAAATAATATCTCCAACTAGCATCAACACATTGTCAATCATCATGCATTCATGTTTCAGTCAACACAATAAAAACCTTAAACTACTAACATCAAGCAACGTCACATCGCAACCACCACTACCACCATTAATCACCACTATCATAACAGTCACTACAATACCAACCATCACAATTATCACCACCAACATTATTAATCACTAACATGTCAATCATTGTCACCGCAACCACTATTATAAGTCATCTCCACTATCACTAACAAACATAAATGTTTTCTCTCAATCAAATACTAATAGTTTTATTATATTAAATTACATATTTTTTTAATACATAATTAATTTTTTATTTGAATTGTATTTTTTATTTTATTATGTATACAAATAATTTTTTTTTACACATTCAGATGTTGAAAAACAAACAGTCTTAATCATTTACTTTTCAGATCTAGAGACAACATCTTAATCATTCAGATGTGCATTCAGATTCAGACTTCTGAATCTTAAAAAAAAAACAAATGAAGCCTAAGTTGAATTTATGCTGTGTAAATTTCATTTAAGAGAGAAGTGCTTCCTAACTTAATTTTTTTATCCTCAAAATTCGAATCACATAATTATCAATTTAAATAAAAAAAATCGTATTCATCATTCCGTCACAATCCACAAGATCACATTATTAAATCTGTCTTAATTAGGATAGACTTCAAGCACAACAGCAGTGTTCTTTGTTCTTGGCTTGTTTTCTCTTTCTAACCAATGACTAAACCATCCCTAATAGTACAAAAAAAATATGTCTATGTTTTTTTGGACAACGTAACAAGTAAAATATCATGTTTTTCAACGTTACTAATCCACTTATTTCGGAAAGCTACGTTATCCTTTAGATGGTAATACAAAATTATTATCAAAGTATAAAAGTTAAAATCATTGGCCAAACACTGTATAATTTGATATTTTCACTATAATAACATTTCTTGGCTACAATACTTGGTGGCTCTTTGCTTCTGAAATTGGTCATAAGCTGGTTGGCTCAGTTGCCGCAAGGCAAGACTTTATGCTACTAACTTTGGACCAATTTTTTCCCTAATTCTAGATGTTACAAGCTCTTTGGTAATGATGGGCATTTGCATTTTTTAATATTTTTATTTTTAATAATATCCTAAGTTAATGGAATTATTAGTGCACCATTAATCTTTGTCTAGCATCTTTTATTGTCCAAAGCATTCTTCTCAAGTGCCTTTTAAAAAATAGGCACTACTTAATGTTTAGCATTTTATCTTCTATATAAGAAGAATATGCACGACAAATGAAAGTAAGCAGAAATAGAGAAGGAGAAAAATTGCAAGTCCAACATTATATATAAAAGAGAGTTTAATAGTTGAAGGGAAGTGTTATTTTGTGGAGCTTTGAATTCAATTCTTGTTCAGAGTTGTTGAGCTATTGTGAGTAGACTGTTGTATCCTGGAGGGACAAGTCAAAGAGTATTACTGTTGGACCGGTGAAACAATTGTTGCAGTGGGCTTGAATCTCCTTAAAGAGAGCGAAATATCCGTGCCTTAGTCGTAGAAGAAGAAATATATTTTTTCTTTATTCATTTGTAATTTTCAGTTGTAATCAGTTGTAATATTATTGCAATTTATTTGTAATATTTTCACGAACAATTTTAAGGAGATTCATGATGGAAACAACTAAAAATTCCGCGGATGTCAAGTTGGGAGATCTAAACAAGCCATTCCGGTTCAACGGTACTCACTTTAAAAGGTGGAAGAGTAAAGTTCTTTTCTAATTAAGTCTTCTCCATATCTCTTATGTGTTAATGGAGAAGAATCCAAACAAAGTAGATGACTCTTCCATGAGTGATGAAGAATACATTTCTCATCAAGAGAAAGCGAAAAAATACAATAATGACTCTTATAAATGTCGTTACTTTTTACTTAATTGTCTATCTGATAATTTTTATGAGTATTATCATAGAACTTACTCTAGTGCAAAGAAAATTTGAAAAGCCTTGCAGAGTAAGTATGGCACTGAGGAGGTGAGAGTGAAAAAATGTGCGGCTAGTAGATTTTTCCATTTCCAAATGGAGGACAATAAATCAGTGGAAGACCAAGCTCAGGATTTTATAATGATTGTTGGCGAGCTCAGGTCCGAAGAAATAAAAATTGGAGATAACCTTATTGTTTGTGGTATAATTGATAAACTTCCACCTTCGTGGAAAGAATTTCAAAAAAATATGCGCCACAAACAAAAGGAAACTTCTCTTGAGACTTTAATAATGAGAATCTGCATGAAAGAAGAAGCAAGGGGACAAGATGCACTTATGCAAACAGAAGATAACAACATCACATCGAAGGTAAATTTAACTTCAAGTAATGCTACCCATGAACCTAACAAAAATACTATTTTAAAGCCTAAGAAGAGAACATTGAAGAAAAATGATGGTAGACATCCCAAAAATAATTATGGTGAGAATAACCAAGCAAAAAATCAACATGTATAACAAAAAGGACCATGCTTTGTCTATGGCAAGAGTGGGCATATTGCTCGATTTTGCAGGTTTCAGAAACGTGGGCCTACACCTCAGGCAAACGTTATCGAAGAACCATTTGTGACAATGATAACCGACATATATATGGTGGAGAATGTTGATGGATGATGGGATGAATCTGGTGCAAACCATCATGTCTGTTATGACAAAGACTGGTTAAAAAATTATAAAAATTTTAAGGAGCCCAAAACCATCATGCTTGGAGATTCACACACAACTAAAATACTTGGAGTGGGAGATGTCGAGTTGAGATTTACTTTTAGAAAGGTATTAATCTTAAAAGATGTACTTTATACTCCTTTCATGAGAAAAAAATTGATGTCTAATTTTCTTCTTAATAAGGCAGGCTTCAAACAAATTATTGAATCTGATCAGTATATAATTGTGAAAAATAATATTTTTGTAGGGAAAAGGTATGCATGTGATGGTATGTTCAAGTTGAATGTTGAAATGAATAAAACATCTACTTCTGTTTACATGCTTTCTTCAACTAATTTTTGGTATGCTCGTTTGTATTATATAAATAAACGTTAAGTGGGAATCATGAGTAGTTTAGGATTAATTCCAATGATCAATTTTTTTTTTTGAAAAATGTGAAGCTTGTAGTAAAGCTAAAATCACAAAAAAGTCGCATTTCAAAGTTGAAAGAAAAATTGATTTATTAGAATTAGTTCATAGTGATATTTGTGAACTTGGTAAAATTTTAACTCGTGGAGGAAATAGATATTTTATCACTTTTATTGATGATTTTTCTAATTTTACATATGTTTACTTAATGAAAAATAAAAGTGATGCATTTGAGAATTTTAAAATTTTTCTCCATGAAGTTGAAAATCAGTTTAATAGAAAAATAAAAAGAATAAGAAGTGATAGAGGCCGTGAATATGAGTCACTTGAGTTCAATTCTTTTGTAAGATCATTGGGTATAATTCATGACACTACTCCTCCTTATTCTCCTACATCTAATGGTATAGCGGAAAGGAAGAATAAAACTTTGATTGAGTTAACTAATGTCTTGTTAATTGAGTATTTTGCACCTTTAAGTTTTTGGGGTGAAGCTCTTTTGACTGCTTGTTATGTGTTGAATCGTGTGCCTCATTAAAAGATCAAATTAATGCCTTTTGAATTGTGTAAAGGTCATAAGCCAAATTTGGATATCTAAGAGTTTGGGGTTGCCTATCCTATGTAAGATTAATGGATCCTAAAATCTCTAAGTTGGGTAAAAAAGTTATTACTTGTGTTTTTCTTGGTTATGCTTCAAATAGTACGGCCTATAGATTTTTTAATCTTGAAGATAGCGTGATAATAGAATCAGGTGATGCTATTTTTCATGAAAATAAATTCCCTTTTGATTCTAAAAATAGGGGGGTCATGGGACTAAAGAAAATATTTTGTCATTACCTAGTTCTTCTACTTCTACTTTAAATAATAAAGAAAATGATGATTTTGAGTTAAGAAGAAGTAAACGAGCTAGAGTAGAAAAAGATTTTGGTCCTGATTATTATGTTTTTAACGTTGGAGATGACCCTATCACTTTAAAAGAAGTTTTGTCTTCACATTATGCTATTTTCTGGAAAGAGGCTGTAAATGATGAAATGAAATCCCTAATTTCCAACCAAACTTGTAAGCTAGTTGACTTACCACCGGGTTGTAAAATAATTGGATGTAAATGGGTCTTATGTAAAAAATTAAAATCGGATGGATCTATTGATAAATACAAAGCTAGGCTAGTGGCAAAAGGTTTTAAACAACTAGAAGGCCTAGAATTTTTGGATACTTTTTCACCGTTAATGAGAATTACATCCATTAGACTTTTAGGTTTTATTGCGGCAATTTTTTATTTACAAATTCATCAAATGAATGTAAAAAGTATTTTTTTTAAACGGAGACCTAAATGAAGAGATTTACATGGAACAATCCGAGTGTTTTGTTGAGGCTGGCCAAGAAAGCAAAGTGTGCAAACTTAATAAATCCCTATATGGCTTAAAACAGGCACCAAAGCAGTGGCATGAAAAGTTTGATTCCTGCATGATAGATAATGGGTTTAAAATAAATAAGTGTGATAAGTGCATATATCATAAGTCTTGGAATAATTCGCATGCTATTATTTGCCTTTATGTTGATGATTTATTGATCTTTGTCTCTAACATGAATATTATTTATGAAACTAAAAAAAATATCTTAGAAGCCATTTTGAAATGAAAAATCTTGGTGAGGCAAATTTTATTCTAGGAATAAAAATTACTAGAGCATGTGATGGAATTTTCCTTGATCAGTCACAGTATGTTGAGAAAATATTGAAAAAATATAATTTCCTTGATAAAAAGCATGTTGTAACTCCATTTGATTCTAGTGTTCACCAGTTTCCTGTTGAGAGTGAAACGGAAGTAATAAATCAAAAGAAATATGCAAGCATAATTGGAAGTTTGAGATATGTGACTGATTGCACTAGGCCTGATATTGCATATGCAGTAGGAGTACTTAGCAGGTTCACTAGCAAGCCAGGTAATGAACATTGGCATGCTATAAACGGAGTAATGAGATGTCTAATTGGAACAAAAAATTATGGTTTGTTCTATACAAAATATCCTGCTGTACTTGAAAGCTTTTGTGATGCGGATTGGAATACTTTATCAGGTGATTTCTTATCCATAACTTTGGGTGGTGGTGCTATTTGTTGGAAGTCTAAAAAGCAAATAATTATTGATAACTCTACCATGGAGGCTGAACTAATTTCTTTAGCTCCAGCTAGTGAGGAAGCGAATTGGTTGAGA
This sequence comes from Capsicum pubescens, assembly GCA_030864215.1. NCBI lineage: Eukaryota > Viridiplantae > Streptophyta > Magnoliopsida > Solanales > Solanaceae > Capsicum > Capsicum pubescens. The sequence continues at coordinate 18,483,761 of CM061541.1, read as the reverse complement.
GATTTATTATTTCAAATACCTTATTTTGAAAAACCAATTTCTCCTATATTAATTCATTGTGATAGCACCGCTGCAATTGATAGAGTTCAAAACCGTTATTACAACGGTAAATTCAAACCTATACGGAGAAAGCTTAGTAATATGAGATCATATTTGACAAATGGTACCATTAATGTTGATTATGTCAAATCTTATGATAATCTTACAGATCCGTTAACTAAGGCCTTAACGAGAGAAAAATTCTGGAGCACATTGAGGGGGATGAGATTGAATCCTATTAAATCCTAAGTCATATGTAAGGAAACCCAACCTGGGGACTTGTAACACCCCAATCGTTTATCAAGCCTAAATCCGTCCCTTGAATGGATATGTATGACTTTCAAAGTGTTTGATGTTTATACCATGTTGTATTTCTTTTATTTCTACTTTTTATCATGTATATCATTGAATAAGCTTTCCGTCGATACCAATTTCATCAAAATCCGACATCGGACGAGTGAGTTATGGCCGATTTACTGAACAGTATCGGATCGCCCAGGTTTGATGGTCGACCTGGTGGACCGTCAGGTCCTTGGTGGACCGTCAAGTGTCCCGTCAAGACAAGACAGTAGCTTCTCTTTTGGTCCTTCGTGTGATGGCCAAAGTGTTGGACCGTCAGAAGTTTGACGGTCCATCAACTGCACCGTCAGGTCAAAAACAGAATGGCCCATTCTTGACCCCTGAGTGACGGATGATCTGGTGGTCCGTACGTTTCTTAATGGACCGTCACTTCTACCGTCAACTCAGATAGAATGTCTTATTTCTGGCCCTCAAGTGACGGACGACTTGGCGGACCGTCAGGTCAACCGTCACGTCGAGGCAGAACATTCCAGTTTTGGCGTTCAAGTGACGGACGACTTGGTGGACCGTCACTCCCTCTGACGGACCGTCAGGTCAATCATCACAGGCCCCGATCAGCAAATTTCAGCATTTTCAAAAAGGACATTTTGGTCATTTCCTCCCCTTGTGGTCTTATATATATATCAAGGTGGAGAAGAGCCACTCATTTTTCTTCTCCTTTCTCTTCCAATCTTCCAAGAATCTCTTAGAAACTAGAGTTTCTACAAGATCCAAAATCCAAATCCTCTTTCAAGAAATTCAAAGAAACTTCCATGACTTTCTCCAAGTTGTTCAAGAACTAAATTTCCCAAGTCAAAGGCATCAAGAATCTTGGTCTAAAAGTGTGAGAAGAGTTCCAAACAAGTTTCTACATCTTCAAATCAAAATCCAAGGTATGTGGGGTTTGAACAAGGACACTCATTTCGTTCTTATGCCTAAATATTTAATTTCTACTATTGATTTACATGATTTTGCAAGTGGGTTTACACCCAAATTTCTTTATCTATGATTTATGAGGTTTGAGTTGAATAGGTTTGATATTTATGATTATTTTACCATCATGCTTCTTAATTTGAGTATTTATTCCATGAAATGTATATTGTCATAATATATATTGATGATTTCTAAATGATTTATGATAAGTGTCAAGATTTGTGTTTTTCTATGAGAAATTTGACTATTGAATACATATCGATACTTGAGATTGAAAGTCAAGAATGAGTCCGATGATGTTTCCTTGAAGCTTTGGTATTTGAAATGATTTGATAATTAAGGATACTTGATATTGAGAAAGATTGTTTGATTTTGAGTCGCGTTAGGAATACACAGTCGTATATGATTTACATATGAGATATACAGTTGTTTTGGTCATCATAATAGACCCATGAGTTGATATTGATTGAGGTGGATTTCCTAACGCGTTCTGAGCTGAGTCTGGGAGGAATATTTAGCACCGAGATGGAAATTTAGTATTTCCCCAGAACTACGTGCCACTGTAGGATTGATGTTGATAATTGTGGGCCAAAGGCGAGTATGAGATGGTGATGATAAGATTGAGGTTGTACTCCCTGGCAAGAGTATGACACCCCTGCCAATGTGGGGTTCTCTCCTTAGGAGGGCAAAACATTGGACTCTATATGGCTCACATGGAGTAGTTATGTCGGTTATAAGAAACTCCCAAACCTATAATGATCTAAATACCTTGAGTTATCGAGTCACTCTTAGTCATGAGTCAAATATTTTGAGTTGAGTTGAATGATTTATGAGATTTATGAAGCACGTGTTATTATTGATGATTTATGGAAATAATGTTTCAGATAATTTAAGCGAAGAGAGTTATTACTGTCAGCATGCATGGTTTTCTTATACATTTATGATATTATTTAAAATGTTGGATCCACTCCCACATACTCAGTACATTCCTAAGTACTGACTTCCATACCCTTTTGTATTCTATATTTCTTCGTGATATAGGTTCAGGTGCTCAGTCTCAGCCGCAACAGTGATCTACGAGTACCTTCATCTATATTTCTGCAGTTGGTGAGTCCTCATGGTTCGAGGACCTATGTTCATGATTTTGTCTTGCTAATTGATGGTTGTTTATTTTTCTGTTCAGTATGAGTCAGTTGGGGATCTGTCCCAATGGCCCCTTAGTCTTATGTAGTAGAGGCTTTGTCAGACTAGAGTACCAGTATGTACAGAACCTTGGTATTTTAATTGTACAGGACAGTATTATTTTGTATCTCAGTATGCTCATGACATGATTATTCTTCCTTACTACCGCTTGATTATTGTCATAGTGAATTATAGGTATAAAGACATGCTCAGAGGGTTAGCTTAAGGCTGTGTATGGCCTTAAGCACCGTGTGACATCTCGGGATAGTTTCTTGGGGCGTTACAAGCTTGGTATCAAAGCCTAAGGTTTTAAAGAGTCCTAGGGAGTCTGACAAGCAGCGTTGCATAGAGTCTTGATCATCGGTGTATAGCGCACCACATCTATGAGCAAGAGGCTATGGGACGTTTTAGGAAAATTTTCTTCTTTCGTTCAAGAGTTTATCGTGCCTATGACTGTTTCTCTCTGTTGTTAATCTGTGCTCTCTTATGAAAGAAAATGCCTCCTCGTAGAGCTTGTAAAAACAACGAACGATCTCAACCCATTGATCCTTTAGGTGAGATAATGTCCTACACTGAATTTCGGGCAGCTTTCTAAGAGCTAGCCCAGGCGGTCACCACCAATGCTCATGCCAATACCCAGGCTATTGCTCCATCTCTGCAAGGAAATAATTATGCCGCAGCTCAGGTTCGTGACTTTATGCGAATGAATCCACCTGAGTTCTATGGGTCGAAAGTAGGTGAGGACCCACAAATGTATTTAGATAAAGCGAGAAAGATAACTCAGATTATGCATGTGACTGAGGAAGAGAGTGTTGAATTGGCTGCCTATCGAATGAAAGATATTGCTTATGATTGGGTGGAGATGTGGAGGAAAGATAGAGGGGAGAATGATGCTCCCGTGACTTGGCAATTATTCCAAGATGCCTTCTTAGAAAGGTTCTTTCCCCCTGAGCTGAGGGAAGCAAAGCTAGAAGAATTCATGAACTTGAGACAAGGCTCCATGACAGTTAAGGAGTATTGTCATAAGTTTAACCAGTTGTCTAAATATGCTCCCGGTATGATGGCTGATTTTAGAACTAGTATGAGTAAGTTTTTGGCGGGTGTGTCTAGTTATGTTGTGAAAGAGTGTAGATCTACTATGCTTAATAGAGACATGGACCTTTTAAGACTAATAATCCATGCTCGGCAGATTGAAGCGGACAAAGTAAAGGAGAGAGAGAGGGTGAGAGGGAATAAGAGAGTTAGATCTGAGCAGCAGGAGTTTGGTCAGACTAGATTTCATGGAGGGATCCGCCCTCAGTTCCAGAGTCGTTCTCTTGTGTCAGCGCCTTCATCAGCCAGTACTCCTGCATTCAGAATCAGGCCGGAGCAGGGTAATAGGCCTACTATATCCCGATCCCAGGATATTGTGAGTAACAGGCCTCATCCTTCCCCATGTTCGAAGTGCGGTAGAGACCATCCGGGTGAGTGCTTAGTTGGTCAGAGGGGTTGTTTTGGTTGCGGTAAGTTGGGCCACAAATTCAGGGATTACCCATATGCTAGACAGGGGAGTCGCGATGTTCGTCCCCAGAGATAAACTATTAGTGCTCCAACCCCAGTAGTTTGTCCTACTCCTCCTCAGGGTGCCTCATCTAGTAATGCTGGCGGTCAGCGCCAGAATCGTTTTTATGCTATACCACCCTGCCAGAAGCAGGAGGATTCACCAGATATTGTTACTGGTACGCTCCGTGTATTTCACTTTTATGTGTATGTGTTGATGGACCTGGGTCTAGTCTTTCTTATGTGACTCCATTGGTGGCTGTGAATTTTGATATCAAGGCTGAGAAGATTCCTGATCCTTTCCTAGTTTTTACCCCAGTGGGTGAATCAGTCATTGCTAAGCGAGTATATAAGAAGTGTCCTATCACCGTCCTTCACAAAGTCATGTTTGCAGACTTGATTGAGCTAGACATGGTTGATTTTGACATTATTCTGGGTATGGATTGGCTTCATTCTTGTTATGCATCGATAGACTGTCGTACCCGTGTAGTCAAGTTTTAGTTTCCTAATGAGCCAGCTTTTGAGTGGTCCGGAAACTCTGTATCTCCAAAAAGTCATTTTATATCCTATCTTAATGTTAGGAAATTGATATCCAAGGGTTGTATATATCATTTGGTTCGAGTTAAAGGCACTAAGTCTGAGACTCCAACTATTCAGTCTCTTATTGTAGTCAATGAGTTTCTCGATGTCTTCCCAGAAGATCTCCCAGGGGTACCTCCTGATAGAGAGATAGAATTCAAAATTGATCTCCTCCCTGATACGCAACCTATTTCTATTCCTCCATATCGTATGGCCCCCACAGAACTTAGGGAGTTGGAAAATCAACTCAAAGGCCTTCTTGATAAGGGTTTTATAAGCCCAGTGTATCTCCTTGGGGTGCACCTATTCTATTCATGCGAAAGAAAGATGGTTCATTGTGTATGTGCATTTACTATCGTCAGCTCAACAAGGTCACAATTAAGAACAAGTACCCTCTTCCTAGAATTGATGACTTGTTTGATCAGCTGCAAGGTGCCAGTTATTTCACGAAAATAAATTTGAGATCCGATTATCACCAACTTAAAGTCAGAGAGTGTGACATTCCAAAGACAGCCTTTCGTACCCATTATGGTCATTTTGAGTTCCTGGTCATGTCCTTCGGGATAACAAATTCCCCAGCAGATTTTATAGACCCCATGAATCGAGATTTCAGACAGTACCTGGATATGTTCATTATTGTGTTCATAGATGATATTCTTGTATACTCCCAAAGTGAGAACAACCATGCAGATCATCTCCAAATAGTCTTGTAAACCCTAAGAGATCATCAACTATTTCAAATTTAGCAAGTGTGAATTTTGGCTTCGATCAGTTGCCTTCCTAGGTCATATTATTTCTTCTGAAGGTATTTGGGTTGATCCTCAAAAGGTAGAAGCTGTGAAAAATTGGCCTGGACCTATTTCCCCATCTGATATTAGGAGTTTCTTGGGTCTAGCTGGCTACTATCGTTATTTTGTTGAAGGTTTCTCTTCCATTGCTGCTCCTTTGACCCGGTTGACCCAAAAGAAGGTTAAATTCCAGTGGTCAGAATCTTGCGAGAAGAGTTTTAAATAATTGAAGACTCGACTCACTTCAGCCCTTGTGATGACCCTGCCAAATAGTGTTGATGATTTCATGGTATATTGTGATGCTTCCAGAATTAGTTTGGGTTGTGTGTTAATGCAGAAGGGTAAGGTTATAGACTATGCCTCCCGACAGTTGAAACCTCATGAGAAGAATTATCCGACCCATGACCTCGAGTTAGCTGCAGTGGTTTTTGCCTTGAAAATTTGGAGACACTATTTGTACGGTGTTCATGTTGATGTCTTTACGGATCACAAGAGTTTGCAGTATGTGTTTACTCAGAGAGAGTTGAATCTTCAGCAAAGGTGATGGTTAGAATTACTAAAGGATTACGATATGAGTGTGTTATATCACCCGGGCAAGGCCAATGTAGTGGCAAATGCCCTTAGCAGATCGTCCATGGGTAGTGTAGCACATGTCGAGATAGATAAGAGGGAGTTGGTCCGCGAAGTGCATCGTTTGTCTAGGTTGGGTGTTAGATTGCTTGACTTAGCTGAGGGTAATGTTTGGGTTCAAAGTAGTTCCGAATCTTCCCTAGTTTCGGAAGTGAAAGAAAAGTAGGATATGGATTCTTGTTTGGTTGAATTGAAAGGGGCCTTCAAAGACCAAAAGGTGGAGGTTTTCTCCCAAGGGGGAGATGGTGTGTTGAGATTTCAGAATCAACTGTGTGTGCCTGATGTTGATTCCTTAAGGCGGAGGATTGTGGCGGAAGCGCATGGCCCGCGGTATTTTATTCATCCCGGTGCTACCAAGATGTACCACAATTTGCAGGAAATATATTGGTGGAATGGTATGAAGAAGGATATAGCAAAGTTCGTAGGGAAATGTGAAACTTGCCAGCAGGTAAAGATAGAGCACCAGAGACCCGGTGGTATGATGCAAGAATTTAGTACTCCTACTTAGAAATGGGAGAAAGTGAATATAGATTTCGTCATTGGTTTACCTCATTCCCGTCGTCATCATGATTCTATTTGGGTCGTTGTGGACAGGTTGACTAAGTCTGCACATTTTCTTCCAGTACATACATCTTTCACCGCTGAGGACTATGCTAGGCTGTACATTCGAGAGTTATTAAGGTTGTATGGAGTTCCGTTGTCTATCATCTCCGATAGAGGTACTCAATTTACGTCTCAGTTTTGGAGAGCCTTCCAGAAGGGTCTTGGCACCCAAGTTCATCTTAGCTCCATTTTTCATCCGCAGACAGACGGATAAGCTGAGAGGACTATCCAGACTTTGGAGGATATGTTGAGGGCTTGTGTTCTTGATTTCAAACGAAGTTGGGATGGATATTGTCACGCCCCAAATCCCATTGGAGCGGACTGGAACCCGTAGCCGAGGAGGCCCGGGAGAACCCGTTCATAACCTATACTTTCACACTTACATTACTTATGAAAATTAGAAATTTGGGCAGCACTTCGTTGTAAATAGAAGAAAACAGTACCTATATCAGCCCAGCAGACACGCATATATATATATAAACAGTAATTGGCCGTCAGAGCCATCACGTCTATCAACCAAACACTCCTATGGCTGTACAATATGTCTACAAAAGCCTCTACATAGATACACAACTGAGTTAGGGTCGGGACAAACTCCCGCCCACAAAAGACTTTTATACAAATACCAAAAGTACATATAGAAACGACTTGGGATGCCCTGAAACAACTGGAGCTCACCACTATCAACGGAATGTCCTGGCTCTTACTGCGGAGGTGTACGACCTGAAGTACCCGTTCCGCAGGCATGAATACAGGTCCCCCGTGAGGGACGTCAGTACGGAAATATGTACTGGGTATGTAAGGCAGTGAGTATCAAGATGAGATACAAAAGATCAACAGAACCCAGATACCAGTGAATAAACAGTATGAGTAGACCACACTTAAAAGAGCTGAGGGGATACCTGCACATTACTTTCATATCATTACTTCCCGTACTCTTCGAACACTTATCTACAATAAGTCATTTGTGGCAAACTAGTATTAGCAACCAAACCTTACCATTTAGGTATTAACTTCACCAAATAATGTCTAGGAAGTAATCCTTTAACTCATCAATAAGAGTGCTACATACATCCTCTTATACTCTTATTACATTCACATATCATGCATTTTCATGCAATATCCCTCAACATCACTCTTAGCATTTATTTCCCCTCTTAATCACCATCCAATACCAACATGATCACTAGGCATACATAACCACTAATATAATGATATATCACCACAATTCATCCTCCATAATCCAATACAACAACTTCCATAATTTACTACAACAATTTATACACAACAATTCATAACTATGTTTCTAGTTATCTTCCAACATCAAGACAATACTCATAATCCTTTATCAATACTTATTCATGGATAAGAATCAAGAATAAACAATATTCATACCTTAACAATGAACTCTTGTATTTAGAATCCTCCTTACATAACCATGGGGTGCTTCTCGAAGCTTTCGAGATGGTGAACACAACTACGGAACCAATTCGAATTTTCTACGGTTGAATCACAAAATATTTGAAGTTGAAATTAGGCTAGGGTTTCACCTTCTCTTAATAATTGGATGATATATGATATATATGAGGCTAAGTGTATGTTTATAAAGACCAATTTTCGTCCAAGAGGTAATAGAAAATGACCATTTTGCCCTAAAAATTTAAATAAATCCGAATCTGTCCCCAGTGGACAGTTTTGACAGGCTGAAGTAAATCGATCATAACTCTTTGATCCAGTATCGGATTTGGGTGAAACCAATTGAATTGGAAATATAATTCAAAGTTATTTCATTTTCATATAAAGTATACCATCCAGTTCTTCCTGTACAAGGAGTTATGGTCGTCTAAAGTTGACCCAAAAATCTGTCCCAAAATTCTGTTTTTTTTTTTATAGGCTGTAGTAAAACGGGTATAGCTCCTTACTCAGACATTGGATTTGGATGAAACCAATTTCATCGGAAAGAAGACTCTCGGATATTTTCGTCGATATATAGAATCTCACACAGTTCTTTTTGTACAAGGAGTTATGATCGTCTAAAGTTGATCCAAAGAAAATTGCCTAGCTGCAGTAATTTTCCTGCAGATTTACTGTTCACAGGCTTCCCGGCCACCGTTTTGAAATTTCGAATGTGCTTGCTTATATGAAATACTCCTCTGTTTTAGGCAAAATTTATATCATTGGAAATCTTATTCCAATACCTACACATACAACTATTGACGGGATACTTCCGAACACCATAAACTTAATTTAACCCATACGCAAGCCTTTAGGACTCCATATAATCGCGATAAGTGTACGAAAAAAATTTACGGGGTGTTACATTCTCCCCCCCTTAAGAACATTCGTCCTCTAATATTAGCATAGTTACTCAATTAAGACATGTCCAAGCTTACAATTAACATATTCATCATCATAACATACTTGCATAAAAATAAACACTTACTTGTTATTGTTCTTCTTCCGTCTCATGAACTTCCTCCTCATCGTTGAATAGGTAAGGGTACTTAATCTTCATCGCTTCCTCGGCTTCCCATGTGATCTCCTCAACTTGTTGATTCCTCCAAAGTACTTTTACCGATGCTATCTCTTTATTCCTTATCTTTTTAATTTGGCAATCAAGAATAGCAATAGGCATTTCTTCAAAAGTGAGATCTTCTGTAACTTGTACATCTTCCATAGTAGTGATGTGCGATGGATCTCCGATGTACTTGCGAAGCATCGAAACATGAAATATGGGATGAACTGCTGAGAGCTCTTGAGGTAGCTCTAACTCATAAGCAACTTGTCCAAATCTTTGAATGATCTTGTACGGACCTATGTATCGTGGACTTAACTTTCCTTTCTTGCCAAACCTCATCACTCCTTTCATTGGTGATACCTTCAAGAATACCCAATCGTCGATAGAAAACTCAAGTCCTCTTCTTCTAACATCCGCATAAGATTTGTGTCGACTTTGAGCTGTTTCAAGCCGTTGTTGGATCACTTTAACCTTCTCCATTGCTTGATAAACAAGATCCGGTCCAAACAAGACCGCATCACCTGCTTCAAACCATCCTATTGGCGATCTACACTTTCTTCCATACAATGCTTCATATTGTGCCATTTTGATACTTGAATGATAGCTATTATTGTAGGCAAACTCGATAAGAGGTAGGTGATCATCCCAGTTGCCTTTGAAATCTAATACACATGCTCGTAGCATATCTTCAAGTGTCTGGATGGTACGTTCCGCTTGTCCGTCCGTCTGAGGATGAAAAGCCGTACTTAGATTTACTTGTATCCCCAAACTTCTTTGAAAAGACTACCAGAAATTCGCGGTAAATTGGGCTCCTCGATCAGATATAATGGAAATTGGAACTCCATGTAACCGAACGATCTCCTTAATATACAACTTCGCATACTCTTCCGCCGTATAAGTTGTCTTAACTGGTAAGAAGTGCGCGGATTTGGTAAGCCTATCAATGATCACCCATATGGAATCAAACTTCCAAAATGTACGAGGCAAACCCGTGATGAAATCCATATTGATCTTGTCCCACTTCCAGACGGGAAGATCTATACATTGCATGTAACCACCGGGTTTCTGGTGTTCTACTTTGACTCTTTGACAATTCGGACATTCAGCTACAAATTCGGCAATATTCTTCTTCATGTCATTCCACCAATATATTGCTTTCAAATCTTGATACATCTTAGTCGACCCTGTATGGATGGAATACCTTGAACAGTGTGCTTCTGTCATAATTCTCTTTCTTAGCTCGACTACATCAGGTACACATAAACGACTCTGACACTGAAGCACTCCTTCTCGCGTAAGCTCAAATGCCTTTGTCGTGCCACTCTGCACATCCTCCTTAAGCTGTAATAAAATTGGATCTGCATACTGCTTCTCTTTCACTTCAGCTATCAATGAAGATTCTGCTGCATTACGTACAATAACCTCTTCATCTGGAGTTTCGAGAAGTCGAACTCCCAAATTAGCTAGTTGGTGAAGATCCTTAATCATCCCCTGCTTTCCTATAGATGCTATTTTAGACTTACGACTCAGTGTATCCGCTACCACATTCGCTTTCCCTGGATGATACAAGATATCAACATCGTAATCTTTCAACAATTCAAGCCATCTCCGTTGCCTCAAGTTTAGATCTTTCTGACTGAAGATATATTGCAGGCTCTTATGATCGGTATATATGTCAACATGAACCCCATATAAGTAGTGGCGCCATATCTTCAAAGAAAATACAACTGCAGCTAGCTCAAGATCATGCGTGGGATAATTCCTCTCATGTGGTCGCAACTGTCTAGAGCCATAGGCTATTACTCTACCATATTGCATTAATACGCATCCTAAGCCAATTCTCGAAGCATCACAGTACACTGCATACCCTTCTGTGCCTTCAGGAAGCACCAATACCGGTGTAGAAGTCAACTTGCTCTTCAGATCTTGGAAACTCTTTTCACAGGCATCATTCCATTGAAACTTGGAGGCTTTATGCGTCAACTTAGTCAAGGGTGCAGAAATAGAAGAAAAACCTTCAACAAACCTTCTATAATAACCTGCCAACCCGAGGAAACTACGAATCTCCGTAGGCGTCGTGGGTCTTGGCCAATTCTTCATAGCCTCAATCTTCTGAGTGTCAACTTTTATGCCTTCACTAGATACAATATGGCCCAAAAATGCCACTGACTTGAGCCAAAACTCACATTTAGAAAACTTCGCATACAGCTTACGATCACGAAGAATCTGCAACGCCTGCCTTAAGTGATTAACATGATCCTCTTCTGATCTAGAGTAGACCAGAATATAATCTATGAAAACTATCACGAACACATCTAGAAACGGCTTAAACAGCCTATTCATCAGATCCATAAAAACTGCGGGTGCATTTGTCAGCCCGAATGACATAACCAGGAATTCATAATGACCATACCGTGTTCGGAAAGTTGTCTTGGGTATATCTTTATCCTTGACTCTCACTTGATGATAGCCTGATCTCAAGTCAATCTTGGAAAAACACTGGGCACCCTGCAACTGGTCAAATAAATCATCAATTCGGGGAAGAGGGTATTTATTCTTGATAGTCACCTTATTCAATTGCCGATAGTCAATACACATCCTCAGCGAACCATCTTTCTTACGCACAAACAATACTGGTGCTCCCCAAGGGGACATACTAGGCCTTATGAATCCCTTCTCTACCAAATCTTTCAATTGCTCTTTCAATTCTCGCAATTCTACTGGGGCCATTCTATATGGAGGAATGGAGATTGGTTGGGTGCCTGGTATTACATCAATACCAAACTCTACTTCTCGTTCAGGAGGTAAGCCTGGAAGATCTTTAGGGAATACATCAGGAAATTCATTTACCACTGGTACAGTGTGAAGATCCGGTGATTCCGATTCCGTATTCTTTACTATAACTAAATGACATATGTAGCCCTTGGAAATCATTTTTCTCGCTTTGAAATAAGAAATAAATCTACCTCTTGGTGCGCCAATCTTACCTTTCCATTCAATAACTACTTCATCAGGAAAATGTAAATACATCTTTTTCGTACAACAGTCAATTTTGGCATAACAAGATGCCAACCAATCCATACCCATTATAACATCAAAATCTACCATTTCTAGTTCCACAAGATTGGCCATCGTGTCTCGACCACACACAGTTACTACACAATCGTTATAAACTCTTCTAGAAATAATAGATTCCCCAACCGGGGTAGACACTTCCAACGGTTTATCTAATAATTCGGGGGTCCTTTTGAACTTTCCAGCAACCAAGGGAGTAACATATGATAATGTAGAACCGGGATCAATTAGCATATACATCAAATGAAAATACGGACAACGTACCCGTAACCACATCTGGGGAAGCCTCTAGATTTTGTCGATCCGCTAAAGCATAAGTGCGATTCTGAGTCCCGCTGGAACTGGCGACTCTTGTTTCATTTCTAGCGTGACCCGCAGGTCGTGCGCCCCTACCAGAATAAGATACCGGTGACGATGATGCAACAGCTGATCCCAAAGGTCGTGCTACGCCACCTGCGCCCCTTCGTGGGTATTTTCTCATCATATGCCCCATCATACCGCACCAATAACAAACATTTGTTCCCATTCGACATACGCCCATATGATGTTTTCCGCATCGATTACATATCTCTCGAGAAGGTCTCAATTGGCTCATGTTCCCTTGCCCATGATAACCCACTGATCGCGAACTATGACCCTCACTTCTTTGCCCAAATTGACTGCCTCTGAACCCCTGATGCTGTGGTGGAGCACTAGCTGAAGAATAAGAAAATAATGGCCTAGGTGGTCTAGCAGAAAATTGAGGTCTAAAACCTCCCTGTGGCGCCATAAACTGCCCTGTAGATATGGCCCTCTTAGAAGACCCGCTTTCAAATTCCTGTGTTCTTCTTCTTTGCCTCTGATCTTCCATTTTCTGTGCAAATGCTTGGATCCTAGCTATATCCATGTCTTTATTTAGTGCAGAAATAGTACAATCCCTAACCAAATACGGATCCAATCCATTCACATACCGATGATCTCTGTCATCCATAGTAGCTATAACATTAGGAGCATATCTGGACAAGGAATTAAATCGAAGACTATACTCCCTCACACTTGTATGACCTTGTCAAAGATTTAAGAACTGATCCGCACGGGCCTGACGAGTCTCATATGGAAGATAATGATCAATAAATGCCTCTTTGAACTCTTTCCAAGTAGCTGGGGGTGCATCAATGCCCCTTGACCGTTTCCAGTCTTCATACCAATATATAGCCTCACCTTTGAATCTATACGCGTCTAACTCCACTGTCTCTCTGCCCGATACATGCATCACCTCTAGGGCCCTTTGGATCTGATCAATAAAGTCCTGTGGATCTTCATTAAGATCGGATCCGGTAAAAGTAGGCGGATCCATCTTAAGAAAATCTTGCGTCCGAAGACTAGCCGCCCTATCAGTACCACTAGAACCCGCGGCAGGAATGGCTTGCCCTTGGACTTGCCCAGCAACTATACGAGTCAAAAGTTGTACTGCATTTCTAAGATCTTGATCAACAACATTAATAGGTGGCTCTGGGGATATAGTTCTCCTCCCCCTTATTTCTTCTGGACTGGGGGAAGTTTCTGATGCATGCTCAGCTGGAGCCTCACTTTGATTAGCTGGTATAGTGGGTGACTTACTAGTCCCCTCTCCGGCAGCCACATCTACTTGCTTACCGGTATTCTTGCTTCTGGTAACCGGCATCGTTACTATAATAAGAGAAACAAATGGATTCAGTGGTCAACTATGACTTCATATACAATATAAGTTCTATCGCACGATCTAAGACATGAAGAAAAGAAACAATTCCTAAATGTCCATAGCCTCCTATTTATAGATGTGGTGCACAACACACCGATAAACAAGACTCTACGTAGACACGTCTTTGTAGACTCACTAGGACGAACCTCTCTGATACCACTTTTGTCACGCCCCAAATCCCATTGGAGCGGACTGGCACCCGTAGCCGAGGAGGCCCGGGAGAACCCGTTCATAACCTATACTTTCACACTTACATTACTTATGAAAATTAGAAATTTGGGTAGCACTTTGTTGTAAATAGAAGAAAACAGTACCTGTATCAGCCCAGCAGACACGCATATATATATATAAACAGTAATTGGCCGTCAGAGCCATCACGTCTATCAACCAAACACTCCTATGGCTGTACAATATGTCTACAAAAGCCTCTACATAGATACACAACTGAGTTAGGATCGGGACAAACTCCCGCCCACAAAAGACTTTTATACAAATACCAAAAGTACATATAGAAACGACTTGGGATGCCCCGAAACAACTGGAGCTCACCACTATCAACGGAATGTCCTGGCTCTTACTGTGGAGGTGTACGACCTGAAGTACCCGTTCCTGCAGGCATGAATACAGGTCCCCCGTGAGGGACGTCAGTACGGAAATATGTACTGAGTATGTAAGGCAGTGAGTATCAAGATAAGATACAAAAGATCAACAGAACCTAGATACCAGTGAATAAACAGTATGAGTAGACCACACTTAAAAGAGCTGATGGGATACCTGCACATTACTTTCATATCATTACTTCCCGTACTCTTCGAACACTTATCTACAATAAGTCATTTGTGGCAAACTAGTATTAGCAACCAAACCTTACCATTTAGGTATTAACTTCACCAAATAATGTCTAGGAAGTAATCCTTTAACTCATCAATAAGAGTGCTACATACATCCTCTTATACTCTTATTACATTCACATATCATGCATTTTCATGCAATATCCCTCAACATCACTCTTAGCCTTTATTTCCCCTCTTAATCACCATCCAATACCAACATGATCACTAGGCATACATAACCACTAATATAATGATATATCACCACAATTCATCCTCCATAATCCAATACAACAACTTTCATAATTTACTACAATAATTTATACAAAACAATTCATAACTATGTTTCTAGTTATCTTCCAACATCAAGACAATACTCATAATCCTTTATCAATACTTATTCATGGATAAGAATCAAGAATAAACAATATTCATACCTTAACAATGAACTATTGTATTTAGAATCCTCCTTACATAACCATGGGGTGCTTCTCGAAGCTTTCGAGATGGTGAACACAACTACGGAACCAATTCGAATTTTCTACGGTTGAATCACAAAATATTTGAAGTTGAAATTAGGCTAGGGTTTCACCTTCTCTTAATAATTGGATGATATATGATATATATGAGGCTAAGTGTATGTTTATAAAGACCAATTTTCGTCCAAGAGGTAATAGAAAATGACCATTTTGCCCTAAAAATTTAAATAAATCCGAATCTGTCCCCAGTGGACAGTTTTGACAGGCTGAAGTAAATCGATCATAACTCTTTGATCCAGTATCGGATTTGGGTGAAACCAATTGAATTGGAAATATAATTCAAAGGTATTTCATTTTCATATAAAGTATACCATCCATTTCTTCCTGTACAAGGAGTTATGGTCGTTTAAAGTTGACCCAAAAATCTGTCCCAAAATTCTGTTTTTTTTTTTATAGGCTGTAGTAAAACGGGTATAGCTCCTTACTCAGACATTGGATTTGGATGAAACCAATTTCATCGGAAAGAATACTCTCGGAGATTTTTGTTGATATATAGCAGCTCACACAGTTCTTTTTTTACAAGGAGTTATGATCGTCTAAACTGATCCAAAGAAAATTGCCTAGCTGCAGTAATTTTCCTGCAGATTTACTGTTCACAGGCTTCCCGGCCACCGTTTTGAAATTTCGAATGTGCTTGCTTATATGAAATACTCCTCTGTTTTGGGCAAACTTTATATTGTTGGAAATCTTATTCCAATACCTACACATACAACTATTGACGGGATACTTCCGAACACCATAAACTTAATTTAACCCATACGCAAGCCTTTAGGACTCCATATAATCGCGATAAGTGTACGAAAAAATTTACGGGGTGTTACAGATATTTTTCGTTGATTGAATTCGCTTATAACAATAGTTTTCATGCTAGCATTGGAATGGCTCCATTTGAAGCCTTGTATGGGAGAAGATGTAGATCGCCCATAGGTTGGTTCAAAGTGGGTGAAGCTGCTGTGATTGGGCCTGATGTTGTGTTCAAAACTATGGAGAAAGTTAAGTTGATTCGGGAGAGGTTGAAGACAGCCCAAAGTCGTCATAAGTCATATGCAGATGTGAGAAGGAGAGCCCTTAAGTTCGAGGTTGGTGATTTGTGTACTTGAAAATTTCACCCATGAAAGGGGTGAAAAGATTTGGAAAGAAAGGGAAGCTTAGTCCTAGATACTTTGGCCCTTATAGAGTTTTGAGACGTGTTGGGAAAGCAGCTTATGAGATCGAGTTGCCTACAGAGTTGTTAGCCGTCCATCCTATATTTCATGTTTCTATGCTCAAGAAGCACATTGGTGACTCTGTTGTTGTTAATCCGTCGAAAAGTTTTGATGTTCATGATAGCCTTTCATATGATTAAATCCCGGTTGAAATCCTAGATTATCAAGTCCGTAGACTAAGGAACAAGGAAATTCCCTTGGTTAAAGTTCTATGGCGAAATCAATCTGTCGAGGGTGCTACTTGGGAAGCAGAAGCAGATATGCGAGCCAGTTACCCTCATCTTTTCTCCGCGAGTTCAAATCAAGCTGAAGGTACTAATCCCTTAATTCAGTTTCCTTCTAATCTAATGTATTCAACTATGTGGTTATCCCCTCTATGATTCGTGCATTTGATGAAGTACTCAAAAAGTTTAGAGAAGGTAAGCCCTTCGAGTGAGTCATTTCAGCTATACGTCCTAATTTTCTCTTATTCTTGGCCTATCTAGCAACATTCGAGGATGAATGTTTCCAAGAGGGAAATATTGTAATACCCCAATCATTTATCAAGCCTAAATCCGTCCCTTGAATGGATATGTATGACTTCCAAAGTGTTTGATGTTTATACCGTGTTGTATTTCTTTGATTTCTACTTTTTATCATGTAGATCATTGAATAACTTTCCGTCGATACCAATTTCATCGAATTACGACATCATACGAGTGAGTTATGGTCGATTTACTGAACCGTATCGGATCGCCTAGGTTTGACGGTCGACCTGGTGGATCGTCAGGTCCTTGGTGAACCGTCAAGTGTCCCTTCAAGCCAAGGCAGTAGCTCCTCTTTTGGGCCTTTGTGTGACGGCCAAAGTGGTGGACCGTCAAAAGTTTGACGGCCCGTCAACTGCACCGTCAGGTCAAAAACAGAATGGCCCATTCTTGACCCCTGAGTGACGGACGATCTGGTGATCCGTCCGTTTCTTGATAGACCGTTACTTCTACCGTCAACTCGAGACAAAATTTCTCATTTCTGGCCCTCAAGTGACGGACGACTTGGTGGACCGTCACTTTTTGGACGGACCGTCAGGTCAACCGTCACGTCGAGGAAGAACGTTCTATTTTTGGCTTTCGAGTGATGGACGACTTGGTGGACCGTCAGTCCCTCTGACGTACCGTCAGGTCGACCGTCACAGGCCCCAATCAGCAAATTTCAGCATTTTCAAAAAGGCATTTTGGTCATTTCCTCCCCATGTGGTCTTATATATATATATCAAGGTGGAGAAAAGCCACTCATTTTTCTTCTCCTTTCTCTTCCAATCTTCCAAGAATCTCCTAGAAACTAGGGTTTCTACAAGATCCAAAATCCAAATCCTCTTCCAAGAAATTCAAAGAAACTTCCATGACTTTCTCTAAGTTGTTCAAGAACTAAGTTTCCCAAGTCAAAGGCATCAAGAATCTTGGTCTAAAAGTGTGAGAAGAGTTCCAAACAAGTTTCTACATCTTCAAATCAAAATCCAAGGTATGTGGGGTTTGAACAAGGACACTCCTTTCGTTCTTGTGCCTAAAGATTTAATTTCTACTATTGATTTACATGATTTTGCAAGTGGTTTTACACCCAAATTTCTTTATCTATGATTTACGAGGTTTGAGTTGAATAAGTTTAATATTTATGATTATTTCACCATCATGCTTCTTAATTTGAGTATTTATTCCATGAGATGTATATTTTCATTATATATATTGATGATTTCTAAGTGATTTATGATAAGTGTCAAGATTTTTGTTTTTCTATGAGAAATTTGACTATTGAATACATATCGATACTTGAGATTGAAAGTCAAGAATGAGTCCGATGATGTTTCCTTGAAGCTTTGGTATTTGAAATGATTTGATAAGCAAGGATACTTGATGTTGAGAAAGATTGTTTGATTTTGAGTCAAGTTAGGAATACACAGTCGTATATGATTTACCGATGAGATATACAGTTGTTTTGGTCATCATGATAGACCCATGAGTTGATATTGATTGAGGTGGATTTCCTAACGCGTTCTGAGCTGAGTTTGGGAGGAGTATTTAGCACCGAGCGGGAAATTTGGTATTTCCCCAGAACTACGTGTCACCGTAGGATTGATGTTGATAATTGTGGTCCAAAGGCCGAGTATGAGATTGTGATGATAAGATTAAGGTTGTACTCCCTGGCAAGAGTACGACACCCTTGCCAATGTGGGGTTCTCTCCTTAGGTGGGCAAAACGTTGGACTCTATGTGGCTCACATGGAGTAGTTATGTTGGTTATAAGAAACTCCCAAACCCATAATGATCTAAATGCTTTGAGTTATCGAGCCACTCTAAGTCATGAGTCAAAGCTTTTGAGTTGAGTTGAATGATTTATGAGATTTATGAAGCACGTGTTATTACTAATGATTTATGGAAATAATGTTTCAGATAATTCAAGCGAAGAGAGTTATTACTGTCAGCATGCATAGTTTTCTTATACATTTATGATATTATTTAAAATATTGCATCCACCCCCACATACTCAGTACATTCCTAAGTACTGACTCCCATACCCTTTTGAATTCTATATTTCCTCGTGATATAGGTTCAGGTTCTCAGTCTCAACCGCGACAGTGATCTACGAGTACCTTCATCTACATTCCTGCAGTTGGTGAGTCCTCATGGTTCGAGGACCTATGTTCATGATTTTGTCTTGTTAATTGATGGTTGTTTATTTTTCTGTTCAATATGAGTCAGTTGGGGATCTGTCCCAATGGCTCCTCAGTTTTATATAGTAGAGGCTTTGTCAGACTAGAGTACCAGTATGTATAGAACCTTGGTATTTTGATTGTACAAGACAGTGTTATTTTGTATCTCAGTATGTTCATGACATGATTATTCTTCCTTACTACCGCTTGATTATTGTCATAGTGAATTATAGGAATAAAGACAGGCTCAAAGGGTTAGCTTAAGGCTGTGTGTGGCCTTAAGCACCGTGTAACATCTCGGAATAGGTTCTTGGGGCGTTACAGGACTAGAGATCCTATAACCAGGTTCAATGGGTAAAACGAATCACATGATGACTTGTTGTGAAAAATGCACTATTTATTTATTCCTCCCTATGATGTAAGTACATTTGCCTGTAATGTTTGTGAGGTTGACTTTATTAAACTCTTAATGAATATCTGTAGCTCGAATGAGTAGGGTGCTAAATTACAGGAGCACTCTCGACGGATTTCACCTATGTGAGTATGGAGGTAGGTCGCTTCCTATGAGAATTAGGCTCATTCTCAAAAGACACTCATTAAAATCGAAATAGCACAAGATCGTAACGTGATGGCTAAAAAGATCATTTCAACACCTTGACTATTACGTGTAAGCAGTAACTTTTTATTTCCCTTAAGCAGTCATAGTTCAAGTCTGAGACCACTACGACTCTGAAGTAAAAAATTACTGTTTTACTAAGTGGAGGTTCAACTAAGCCTGTCAAGTGGGTCGGGCAGACCCGGCCCTACCTGGCCCACTTAAAGGACCCCTCCCGGTTTGATCCGGTCCGGTAAGCCGTAGGGCTGTAGGGTTCCGGGCCAATTATTTTTTTAATTTGGGCCCCGTTAACCTGGCCCGGACCTAGCCAGGTTTAGGCCCGCCGATTAACCGGCCCGGCCCAGATTTAATTTATTTTTTTTTTAATTTTTGAGTTTTGGGCCAAACTAGTCGTTGGCCCAACGGCTATATAGCCGTTTTTGGGTCCAAACGGCTAGTTTGGGCCCATTTCTTAAAAAAAAAAATACTTTAAAAATTATTTTTTAATCCCAAAAAAAAATCTATAAATACCCTACACCTTCAAATCATTTTTCACACAATTTTTCACTCTCTCAAATCTCATTCTCTCTCAAATCTTAAATCTCAATTCTCAATTCTCAAATATTCAATATATTTAATTTCTTAAAGTGTTCACTTTAATTTTTTAATTTTGCATTTACAAAGTACGAGCGGAAGTTTCTAAAGTCGCAACCTTCGGATACTTCCAAAATTTGGTATTTTCGTTCCATCTCTTACGTTTAATTTTTATTTATTGTATTAATTATTTAATATTTAATTTTATTATATTTGTGTATTTTAAAAAATTTTAGTTTAATTTAATTTATACTATGGATAAATTAAGAAACCTCGCTAGTAAAGGTGTTAAAAAAATTTATCCCGGAAGTGGTAGTGGTAGTAAAAAGTAAATTACTAGCGGTAGAGGTAGTTCAAGTAGTAGATATACCCGTGTGCCTTCGCCTCCGGTACCGCTTGGTACACCTTTTGAGGAAGAAATAGGTGTAGGTGCTCACGATATGGATTATGTAGAAGCTCAGGAAAATTACGGTATAGAAGAAGAAAATGAAGTAGATGCGGTTAATTTAGACGAAGAAAATGAAAATATTGGTGAGACACCCGCAGTAGGAAATGCTAACGTTAGATCCGAATTGGTTAATCTCCCTCCTCGTCCTCCCCGTCCTCCCCGTGCCACAAGACCTCGTAAAACAACTAGTGTTGCAAGACAATTTTTTGAACGTATATCAGATACTGAGGTGCAATGCAATATTTGTCAACAAATATATAAGCATAGAAGCGGAGGTAAACAAGGGGGTACAGGTACATTAATGAGACATATAGGTGAAGCTCACGAAAGAAAGTTAAATATTACACGAGGTGGTGGGGATGTTGGTGGGCCAACTCAAACTAGAATGGACCCAGCAATCGGTCAGGTAACGAAGAAGTATAATAAATTGAGGGACCGGAAAGAAATAGCTAAAATGGTAGTTGTGGGTTGTTTGCTTTTTAGTTTTCCTTCTTCTGATGCCTTTATTCATTATATACAAGCAATTTATAATCCTATGTTTAACGGTATTCCTAGAAGTACTTGTCGGTCTGATATTTTTAGACTTCATTCATAGTATTGTTTTTATTTATCAACATTGTTAAAAAATATTCAATGTAGATTGTCCTTAACTTCTGATCTTGGTCGTGCTGTAAATAAAAATGATTATATAACTGTTACTTGTCACTGAATGGATAGTAATTTTGTGATGCAAAAACGTATTCTTGCTTTTTTATACGATGAAGATCGTAAACATACTGGAGATTTTATTGCTGATTCTATTGTTAAAGTTGCCGGATATTATGGTATCGAAAATAAAATTTTATGTATTTCTTTTGATAATGCTTCTAACAACAAGACTGCTATACAATAATTAAAATCTATGTTATCTCCGCCGTTGCTTGAAATTTTTCATATTAAGTGTGCATGTCATATATATAATTTAATTGTAAAAGATGGTCTTGAGTTTTTTGAGATTTATATTGAAATAATTCGTCTTGCTGTTGGTTTTATTCAAGGACATAATTGTAGATCGAGAATTAGAGAATTTAAAGTTAAATGTCAAAAAAATGGACTTGCACTGATATTGATGCCTGAGGAAATTGATATTAGATGGAATTCTACGTATGATTCTTTAAAAACTTGTTATAAATATAGAATTCCTATTACACTAGCTTTTAACCAACATTGCGGTTCATTTGCTGATTCTGCTGATTGCATGCTACATGATTCTGATTGGGTTGTGATTAAGGATCTTGTTAAGTTTTTAGAAAAAATTTATGTTGCTACGGTTGAATTTTTCGGTGCTTATTATCCTACTGTTTGTAATAGTTTGGCATATATAGCTGATATTTCTGGTTTGCTCAAAGAATATAAAAATAAAAAAGGTTATAAAGAAGTTGTTGGTGCCATGTTTACTAAATTTTAAAAATATTTTTTCTCGATTTCCCCTATTTACTTGGTTGGTGCTATGTTAAATCCGTGCATGAAATATAATAATATATGTCACTTTAGTACTATTATTTATACTAACTTAGAAATAAATATTAACCATGATTCTGAACAAGTACAACCTGATTTGTCGACGGCTATGAATGATGCAAAGGATTACATAGAAAAATTATATAATCACTATGCTGATTTATTTGATTTAGTCGTACCTACAAATATCACTCCAACTATCACTCCTCATCCTCCCGAGGAGCCATCATCTTCTAAAAGGCCGGCACATAGTGGTCTTCCTGATTCCTTTTATGATTTAACTTGTTGGAACAGTGTTGATGAGAGAGCTTACACATCAACTTATCGGGAAGAGCTAAAATATTATCTTCAGTCGGCACCAGAGGATCGCAGACGACGGATCAACACGTTGGATTGGTGGAGGAGTAATGAAACACAATATTTTGTGCTTTCAAGATTAGCTAGAGATATCTTGAATGTTCCAATGTCAACCATTATATCAAAGAGCGCCTTTAGTCAGGGACGACAACAACTTGGAGACAACCGACACTCATTGGGAAGCAATGCAATGAATGTTCTAGTTTGCCTCAGAGATTGGATTAGAGCGGAAAGAAGAAACGAAGGAATGGAACTGGAGCCGAGCGACGAACTGAAACTTGAAGAAATTATGTCTTCACGGGAGAACTTAGCAAAATCAAGTCCAATGCATGGTTTTGCCCCCGTTGACTTCGACTATCCTATGCAAGTTTCCATTAATATTAACATGCATGAGTTAGAAAAAATGATGCATAATTTGTAGATTTTTCATTTATGTAAATTATAAATCTTGGATCATTTTGCAATCAATAAAATTTCCCAAATTCATTCACTCCGTAGTCCTTACTTTTTATATTTTTTCATTTAATGATTTAAAATTTAAAATTGAATTTCTAGTTTTCTACTTTAAATTAAAAACTTACTTCTAATATATTATTAATTTACTACCAAGTATTATTAATTTATTATATTAAGTAGCATATGTTTTGTATATTTGTTTATATATCTTCTATATATGTGTATATTTAACGTATACATGTATATATGTTTTATAAATTAGTATATAACTATATCTATATATATTGTAATGTATATATATTGTAGTATATTTTATTAGTAGTAGTATATATACATTCAATGGTGCGTATACATGTGTATATATCTTCTATAGATGTGTATATTTAACGTATACATGTGTATATATTTATAAATTAGTATATAACTCTCTCTCTCTCTCTCTCTCTCTCTCTCTATATATATATATATATATATATATATATATATTGTAATGTATATATATTGTAGTATATTTTATTAGTAGCAATATATATAAATTGAATGGTGCGTATACATGTGTATATATCTTCTATAGACGTGTATATTTAACGTATACATGTGTATATGTTTTATAAATTAGTATATAACTATATATATATATATAACTATATATATATATATATATTTTAATGTATATATATTGTAGTATATTTAATTTAAAGTATTACATATACATAGAATAGAGTGTATATATGTGAATATATCTTCTATAGACGTGTATATTAAACGTATACATGTGTATATGTTTTATAAATTAGTATATAACTCTATCTATATATATTGTAATGTATATATATTGTAGTGTATTTAATTTAAAGTATTACATATACATAGAATAGAGTGTATATATGTGAATATATCTTCTATAGACGTGTATATTTAACGTATACATATGTATATGTTTTATAAATTAGTATATAACTATATCTATATATATTGTAATGTATATATATTGTAGTGTATTTAATTTAAAGTATTACATATACATAGAATAGAGTGTATATAAGTGAATATATCTTCTATATATGTGTATATTTAACGTACACATGTATATATGTTTTATAAATTAGTATATAACTATATCTATATATATTGTAATGTATATATATTGTAGTGTATTTAATTTAAAGTATTACATATACATAGAATAGAGTGTATATAAGTGAATATATCTTCTATAGACGTGTATATTTAACGTATACATGTGTATATGTTTTATAAATTAGTATATAACTCTATCTATATATATTGTAATGTATATATATTGTAGTGTATTTAATTTAAAGTATTACATATACATAGAATAGAGTGTATATATGTGAATATATCTTCTATAGACGTGTATATTTAACGTATACATATGTATATGTTTTATAAATTAGTATATAACTATATCTATATATATTGTAATGTATATATATTGTAGTGTATTTAATTTAAAGTATTACATATACATAGAATAGAGTGTATATAAGTGAATATATCTTCTATATATGTGTATATTTAACGTATACATGTATATATGTTTTATAAATTAGTATATAACTATATCTATATATATTGTAATGTATATATATTGTAGTATATTTTATTAGTAGTAGTATATATACATTGAATGGTGCGTATACATGTGTATATATCTTCTATAGATATGTATATTTAACGTATACATGTGTATATGTTTTATAAATTAGTATATAACTATATATATATATATATATATATATATATATATATATATATATATATATATATATATATATATATATTGTAATGTATATATATTGTAGTATATTTTATTAGTAGTAGTATATATACATTGAATGGTGCGTATACATGTGTATATATCTTCTATAGACGTATGTATTTAACGTATACATGTGTATATGTTTTATAAATTAGTATATAACTATATATATATATATATATATATATATATATATATATATATATATATATATATATATTGTAGTATATTTAATTTAAAGTATTGCATATACATAGAATAGAGTGTATATATGTGAATATATTTTCTATAGACGTGTATATTTAACGTATATATGTGTATATGTTTTATAAATTAGTATATAACTATATCTATATATATTGTAATGTATATATATATTGTAGTATATTTTATTTAAACTTTAAAGTAGTACATATATATTGGATGGTGCGTATATTTGTGTAATTGTGTATATGTGTATATATTTTTTAAATTCTAATGTAGTATATACTATATATATAGTGTATATATATTGTTTAACACATTTATAATGTATATAGGTGGGTATATATAATGTATATTGAAAAAAAGTTTTTTTTTATATATTTCTGACCGGGTTTGACCGGGTTGGGTTAAGTGGGCCGGGTTAGGGTTGTTTTTAATTTTTTTACTGTTGAACCCGGCCCGTCCCGTCCCACTTAGACCCCAACCCAGACCCGGCCTGACCCACAAACCGGTTAAATAACGGGCCGGTTCCGGGTTGACCCGACCCACATAACAGTCTTAGGTTCAATGCAGAGCACACCTTCATTATGCATAGTAGTCTTCCTTTATCTAGTGAATTCTCTTGATAGTATTAAAATGAATGAGAGATTGATAGGTTAAAGACATTTTAATATTATTATTAATGCCAAAATATTATTATTAATGACAAATTAATATTTATAATAGTCTCTTTATGATTTTACTTTGTAGAAATTACCGTATTTATTATTTATTGGCAACTGCTTCTGTTCATTTTTTCAACAAAGATGTTCACGTTGCTTTCTTTCTTTTTGAAATTCAACATTCGGCCAACTTTTTGATTATTCAATAGTAGCCAATGTTGATTACTATTCATGGTCAAATTTGGCTTCCTACTTTACTTCCATATTTCTATTCTATAGAAGAGGTGGTTTGATCATGGGATGAAAATGACATAACAAATTTATCTAAGGATAATTTGGTCATTCAATTCAAGTTCTAAGCTCAAATTGATAGCTTTTTGAAACTCATGATAAGTTTTAATAAAATCCCCTTTTTCCTTTTTAATTACCAACAATGCCAAGTATTAAATTTACCATAATGCCATCACATGCCTTGTATATATTTTCACACATGTGGACCCTATATCTTCCATTTATTTTTCATTTTCATTTATCTTTTTATTGTATAAAATTATTTCAAATATATTATATTTAAGTAAATTGATTAGTAAGATGATAATTTATTGTAAAAATTAATTAGTGATACAATTAAATAAATTGTATTCTTTATTTAATTTTATTTTTCATTTTTATTTATATTTTTATTGTATAAAATTGTTTCAAATATATTATATTTAAGTAAATTGATTAGTAAGATGATAATTTATTGTAAAAATTAATTAGTGATACAATTAAATAAATTTTATTATTTATTTAATTTCATATCAAATATATAATTTACTTTGTTTCTTATTTGTTACTATAATTTCACCCAATTTAATTTTTTTTATTAATATATAGAAGAGAAAATTTCGATGTGCCTGCTTATGTTGTCTGCTTCACTTGCTTCAATTGTGATTTTATTACATTGCCCCTAATTAATTATTTTAAGTTATTTATATTAAAAAAGTAATGATATTTAATTTTAAAAAAGAAAAAGAAAATAGACATTTATGACATGTCTATTTCAGTTGTTACAATCGTAATTTTACTTTCTATTATATCATTTTTCATTAATTATTATAAATTAGTTATATATTAAAAAATTAATAATATTTAATAAAAAAAAAAGTAAAATAGACATTTATGACATGTCTGTTTTAGCTACTTTAATCATAATATTACTTAATATGACCCCTAATTAATTATTAAAAGTCATCTAAGTATTTAAAGTAGCTCTTTGTCGACCTATCAGCTTCAACTATTTGCTTCATAATTTTACTATATCATTCCTAAGTAATTATTATAAATTATTTACAGATTAAAAAATTAATAATATCCAATAAAACAATAAAATAGACATTTATGACACGTTTGCTTCAGCTGCTTTAATTATAATTTTACTTAATATCACCTCTAATTAATTATTATAAGTCATCTAAGTATTAAATACATAATCAATATTTAACTAAAAGGGATAAAATAGATATAAAATGATAAGTTAACTCTTGATGTTTTAAAATAACTTGACGTCTTATATGAGATTTCACTTACTTTTTTTTCACAAGTATCTTTTATAGTAATTTTATTATATCACTTCTAATTTGCTGTTGTGAGTTATTTAAGACATGTTTATTTCGTTGCTTCAATCGTGATTTTACTATATCACCTCTAATTAATTATTATGGTCATCTAAGCATCATGTCACTTAAATTATAGTAGAAAAAGTTTTACACAATAATTTAAAATTTAAATTATTTAAAAAATACAATTAACTATCAGTGACACAAGACTCTGGACAAGGAGTGTAGCATATTTTAAAAAAAAAATACATAAAAAAATGTTATAAATTACAATAATTAAAAACTTGAAATATCTATAAATAATTTATTCTATTATATATTTTTATAAAATACATAAAAAATACTATAAATCACAATAATTAACAACTTAAAAAATTTAAATAATATAAATATTTGGTTGACTCTCGAAATTATATCAATGTCACTTAAATTGAAATAGAAGAAAAATATTATAAATCACAATAATTAATAATTTAAATTATTTTATTAAATACAATTGACTATCAATGCCACAAAAATTTGAATAGAGAGAGTAACATATATTATTTAAAAATTACATAAAAATATTATAGGTTACAATATTAACAACTTAAAATATCTAAACACATATTAAAAGTATGATTGATTATCTAAATTCAATTTGTGTCATAAAAATAGAAACAAAAAAACATATATTGAGCTCATGCTAGATTCCGGATGAATCTTAGGATGTATATGCAATTCATCTTTTTTTTCAACCTTTTTTTTTAAATATATCAAAATTAAAAAATGCAAGTTCTAATACAGTACATCAAACGGTGTATAAGAAATAATATTAGCATAAATAATACAATTATTACTAATACAGGCATTATTAGTGCCAATATTATTAATACATTCAATCAACATTATTTTTGTACTCTCTAACAAACGACTCCGCATTTTAATGGAAGGAACATATACAAAAATAAAGTTCAATAAAATATCTACATAAGTATGTTTTATCTTGTTCTCAAAGTCAAATAATTTAAATTAATACGAAAGATGGTAACTTATAATTTTCTATTTTATATAATTTTTGAAACACTTAAAATTTGAATTTAAAATATTAATTTAGTTTATCTTCAAAGAACAAGTTGACAAATAAAAGAGAAGGAGAAAATGAAAGCAAATGATGATGTCTATGGCGGCTTAGTAAGGAAATACAATGTGAGTTATTAATTGCAATCCACATATGATGTAATATGCAATGACTAGATAACCTTTTATCCTTTTCAACAATTATTCTCTATTTTATACAACAAATGTCAAGTCTTATGTATCAATTTCAAGCTCAAATTTTCTACTTAATGTAGCAAATCTCGATCATATGATTAAAGATATAAACTTTTAAATGCATCAAAATTTATTGTTTATATGAGTAAGTTATACATAATTATCTTGTAAGACTTGGCTCCTTGAAAAATACTACCACGTAGTTAGTATGTTTTGTGTATTTATGTTTTATAATTCATAATTCGAATTAATATCAATTTAACTTACTATACATAGTAAAAGTAACTAAAATTTACATATATACACTAACTAAAATTACCTAATTATATTATATACCAATTTGCTAAAATATTTACACATATCCCAAATTATTTACATAAATTCCTTTACTTTCAACTTTCTCTCTCTTAAACATTATACTTCTCACAATTTCAATATATTTTTCGTAATTTACTCCCTCATATGCTCCCACATAAATTCCTTTTCTTTTAACTTTCTCTCTTTTAATCGTTACACATGTGAAATACTGGTTTTGGCAAAAAAAGTAGCACAATATTTTTGAGGTATTCTTCTTCCTCCTCTATACAATTATTTCTTGAAAATATTTATTTTTCTGTGGTAAAGTTGAGATTTTTACTGGGATTTGGTGTTGGTTTTTCATGTGGGGTTTATTCTGTTATTAAAATAATTGTGTTTGATCTTTGAATTTGATGTAAATATTTGAGCTTTTGCTTCAAGATTGGATTTTTATGTGTTTTTTCTGTTCTTGATTTTGTTGAATATGGTTTTTATTTTTTTCACTTTTGTTGAATTAGTCATATAGTTAGGTAAGTTACATTAATTTGATATTTTAGATCTAGGAAAGTATGCCAAATTCTTGGATCTTCTTTTGATGATTGGTGTGTTCTTACAGATTTGATTGAACTCCACTTTTTTATTATTTTGTGTTATTTCAGTTCTAGAAATATTTAGTTAGATTTACTTGTTTACCTATTTGCAGGTTCATGTAATTGGATAGATTTCAATAAATTCTGCTCTGAATATTGAAAGAAGATAGAATAATCTGTGGATTTTGTGTATTAGCTGCTTAGTCCTACTTCATTTTTGGTGTGATTGACTTGCTTTCAAGATGATGATGTTTGAGAAAATGGGGTTCTGTGGAGATCTTGATTTCTTTCCTGCTCCGCTAAAAAAAGCGGAAGTGGAAATGGTTGCCCAACAAAATCAGATTGAGCCAAATTCTGTGGTGGATGATGATTATAGTGATGAAGAGATTGATGTTGATGAGCCTAACTTTGATGTTCATGATCAATTCTATTTGCTGAGCTTATATTCTATGGTAATTTGCTCTTTGATTTTTTGAAGAAGTGTTTGTTCTAAAGTTGGTTCATTTGTTGCTGTTCCTGCTAAATATACGAATGTATAATGTTTTATTATACATGCCTGTCAGTGTATAATGTTCTTTGAGGTTTTGAAGAAGTGTTTGTTCTAAATTTTCAATGTTACATTTGCTTTCTTTTTGTATAATATGTTATCATACATTAAAGTCGATATATAATATGAAACTGTGCCATTCCAGTTAACTTACGAATGTATAATATGTTGTTATACATTCAAATCACTGTATAATGAAAATTGTGCCAATCCAGTAAACATTCAAATGTATAATATTTGATTATACATTCGTCTATCTGTATAATGAAAACTGCCGCAATGACAAAAAATTTATTTTTTTTGGTTTTATTATTTTTAACATGTTTGTTTAATTCACTGACTCAGTTTAAAAAAATTTATTGAAATAAATTTATTATTTTTAACATGTTTGTTTAATTCACTGACTCAGTTTTGAAATAAATGAATTGTTGGGGTATTTATTGGTGTTTCAAAATAAGTGAATCGTTGATTTTTTTTTTCAAAATTACCCTTATGATTTGACAAGCAAAAGAGACTGCAACTTTTTCTTTTTTTGGATAAAGAGATTTCAAGGTTAAAATGGAAATTTATGTTAAATTTATGTCTTTGATGCTTTTTTCTTAATCTGTGTGCCAAAATTCAACAATTCATTTATTTCGAAACGGAGGAAATACATAATATAACCACAAAACTTTAAATAACAAGTGAAAAAATCCCACTAACTCATCTTCTCATGAAACGAGAAACTCTCTAACTTGATTTTTCTTTTACAGAAAACAACTTTTCCTTCCTTCCTTGATCAATGACATAATTATCAAAATTCATAACGAACCTTTAAATATTCTTTCCTCATGTACTTGACCAATTCTTTGGTTATACCTTTGCACAACCATATCATTGAATTCTTCAAACTTAATTAAACTGTTAGAATTAAACCTTACGGTGAAACTTCATATCCCACCTTTTGGTGGATGTTCATCGAAACAAATAACATAAATCAATATGACTATATTTTAAGAAACCACAGATTAATTTATGTCAACCAATAAAACAAGCTTATTGTGTATCAATATAAATGTATATTCTTACCACCATGAAGAAGATTAGAAATAAATTACCGAGCCACCAATATGTAAGGGATTGAAGATGGTTAGAGACTCGTGCTGATAACGTGTTATGAAACAATTAAGAATAAAGAAGAAGAGTAAAGAGAATAGAGAGAGTAATTGTTATTTCTCTTAAGGATGAGAGATCATCATATTGATAATATAATGAACAAAACCCTTCTATTTATAAGGGAATATACTCCTAGTTTCTGACTAAAAGACAGATACTTCAAATCTTAATAGATATCAACTAGACCTTGATAAACATTCACTATAATGTAAATACATTTATAACAATATTATATTTTTCAAATTCTCAAATTTTATGATCAAAGTGTTTTTCGAGGTTCAATGATGAAAAAAAAAAAGGTTAAAAAAATCATTCATTGCCAAATGCCCCCTAGTTAAATTATTGAAGTACTTTTTGCTAATATTAAACATAATAATCTGTATTTAATGAAAATAGTTTACGCCTCCAATGATCATTTCCCCCTCTTCCCTAATTCTATGCATGTTTATTTTATCTTTGATATTTGTAATTCTATATCTATACATTATGAATTATTTATTTATTTCACTCAAATATTTATATAATTTTTATATAAGTTTATTAATGTTATAATTAGAATAATCATTTAATAAATTTTTCAAGAAAACATTGGTTAGATATATGTGCGTGTGAGAGAGAGCTCACAATTGTATCCAAAAAATATTATACATGTTGATGTGTATATTTAAGTTTCGTTCCTCCCTTATTTTCTTAGGGATCTTTCAAAAATAGCAGTATTTTGCTATAAAACTCACCTTTCATAGTCATATTTTACATAATTACCATTTATAGCCGTTGTATTCAATTTACGTCCGTTGTATTCAGTTTTACAGATAGTATGTATTCATATAAAATATGAATACAGTCCCTATTTAGCCGTTGTATTCGATTCACAGTTGCTATATTCACTTTTACTTAGTGGTCTGCATTCATAAAAACATAAATACACTACATATTAAATCTCGCCAAAAACACTATTTTTTTTCTTTTTCATTTTCTTATATTTTTTCTTTTGTCGTGTTTTCCTTGTTTTTTCTTCTTTTTCTATTTTTTTCAATTTTTATTTTATTTTATTTTATTTTATTTTTTTCTCTCTTCTATCTCTAACTTCCATTTCTCTTTCTTCGTTTCTTTTCTTCTTTATCATTTTTTTCTATTTTATATTTTTTGTATTTTTTAAAAAATATGACTACTCGAGCACAAGTCATGGATGATAACGTAAATACTACAATTATTTATCATATTGTAGTCACACCATCATTTATATTTTTGTATACATTGATACAACTTCATTTGTATTTGTATTTTAAAGTTCACATTTGTATTTGTATTTTGTAGTTCGCATTATATTTGTATTTTATAGTTCGCACTTGTATTTGTATTTGTTAGTTTGCACCATTATTTATATTTTATATAATTCACACTTGTATTTTAAAGTTATTCTGTATTTGTATTTTATAATTGACTGTATATTATATTGAACTATATTTGTATTGTGGTTTTATTGTGTTTGAATATTTAGATTATATTTGTATTTGTATTCTATTTTCGTCGATGTCTTTTTATTTCTAAAGAATTATTTTGTATTTGTATTTGTAAGTTTATTGCATATTGTATTTAGCCGTTACTATGTACAATTTGTATTCTATTTTCGTCGATGTATTTGTATTTTTAAAGAGTTATTTTATATTTGTATTTTTAAGTTGATCGTATATTGTATTTGTATTTGTAATTTCATTTGTTTGTATTTGAATTTGTAGTTGACAACATCATTTGTATCTTTAAACATTAGAAAAAAATTATTATTTTTCTTTCTATGAAGACTTGTATTTACATTTATTGATACAATTTGCATCATAATAAAAATAAAAATAATAAATTATACAAATACAAATGTTACATTTGTATCAATGACACATGTTTATACAACTTGAACCATATGCATACAAAATGATACTTGTTTATATATAAATATAAATGATAAATTTGAAATACGAAACACAATGATATATTTGCATTGAAAGACAAACTTGCATATTTATGTATTTTAGTCTCAAGCAAATACAATTAATCAATATACTTATTTATATACAAAAATACGAATGATAATTTATACATATTGACAACTAAACTATTCAACTACAAATAATAAATTTATTTAAAATACATAGTATGAGACAAAAAAATATAAAATATAAAATACAACAACAAACGAAAAAAATATAAAATAAATGAAAAAGGAGAAAAATGACCAAAAAAAAATAAAAAAGAGCGAAAAAAGAATCAAAGAAAATGCAAAAGAAAAAATAGACGGCAAAAAAAAAGAAATATAGAAAAAGATGAAAAAATAGAAAGAAAATATGATTTAGGCTACAATTATGGTAGCGTGTAACTGTAAGACTACAAAAATAAATGAATAAAAAATAAAAAGAAAAAAGAAAAAAGTGAAAAAAGCAAAAATAAAGAGAAAGTAACAAAAAAAGGAAAAAAAAATGGAAGAAAAAAAAAACTGAAAAAGAAAAAAAAAAGAGAATACTAGAAAAAGAGAGAAAATATTGACAACTAAACTATTCAACTACAAATAATAAATTTATTTAAAATACATAATATGATACAAAAAAATATAAAATACAACAACAAACGAAAAAAATAAAATAAAATAAAAAAGGAGAAAAAATGATCAAAAAAATAAAAAAGAACGAAAAAAGAATCAATGAAAATGCAAAAGAAAAAAAGACTGCAAAAAAAAAATATATATAGAAAAAGATGAAAAATAGAAAGAAAATATGATTTAGGCCACAATTATGGTAGCGTGTAATTGTAAGGCTACAAAAATAAATGAATAAAAAAGAAAAAGAAAAAATAAAAAATACAGAGAAAGCAACAAAAAAAGGAAAAAACGGAAGAAAAAAAAAGAAAAAGGAAAAAGAAGAAGAGAATAATAGAAAATAGAAAATAGAAAAAGAGAGAAAATACCTGAGAAAGACTATAAATTGTAATTAGGAATAATTAATAGGCAAGAGGGGGCTATGAATTATAATTAATTGAAAATTAGGCTTTAAGTGATAATAAAAGCTCAATAATGGCTAATCCGGATAATTTTCCCTATTTTCTATTGTAGAGATAGATAAATGTGTTTTGATAGTCATTAATGATATACTATTTATAAATTAAAATTTATTTATAATATAAGTAAATTTTAGAAATTAATTTTTTATTAAATATAACTCTATTTCTATTAATTATTTTCTACTACCCTCATCGGAATATATTTATACAGTTGTTATTATTTGATTCTTTCTCTTGCATAAATAGATATTAAAATTTTGATTATTATTAATAAAATTAATTTTCTTATTCTGTTCATTTATTGTATTTAGAATGTCATTAAGTTATATAGTAAATTAATGCTTCTCACTTTTCATTTTTCATCTAAAATATAATTAATTTTTTTTGAAGAAAGTTACTATATAAATTAAAAAATAAAAATATAATAATTTTAAAGAAGTAAAGAAAAATAATGATCAATAAAAGATAAATAGAATAAAGGGAGAGAATAATTATTGTTCGTACAAGAAAAGAAAAACAATGGTTAATAATGGTCCATTTGTTATGCTTAGGGTGGCAAACGGGCAGATTGGATTGGATTTGGACGGGTTAAATATGGATTGAACAAAAATGGTTTGGATTGCAATCTGCCCATATAAATATGGGTAAATATGAATTTGGTCAAATATGAATTGGGTAAAAATGGTTTCAACCCACTTTAACTCCTAAGTCAAAAACTTAAAACTTCTATCTTACTACTAGGGGTGTCAATTTCAGCTCATATCTGTGAAAAGAGTCTATTTAACCCATATTTAGTGAATTGGATCACTCATATTTCAAATGGATAAATATGGATTTCAACTCATTTTAAAAGCTCATACAAATATGAACAAAATGGGTAAAATATGGGTACCCATTTAAACATAGAAATCACCCACCTATGCTTAAAGTTTCAGTTTTTTTTCTTTTCTAGTTTCTTTTCTTCTTCTTCTTTTCTTTCTTTTTTCCTTTAATTTACTTTTTTTCTTATTTTTTTTACTCATTCCTTATAATTTCTTTTTTTCTTTCTCATTTTTTCATCTATTTTTTTATTTTTTTATTTTTTTATTTTTATTTCTTTTTTCTTTGTATTTTTTTTTCGCTTTACCCTTTCTCATTCTTATTTCATCATTCATATTCGTTTGAGACCTACATAAGTTAATAAATATAAGCTTCTAATTATTCCATTTAACCTATATAATTCATAACATCTCTTATCAATTAAATATAATCCATAGTCTCACTCCTTATGCTAATCAAATGTTTGAAGTAGCAGTCATCACTAGTATAATGTCTTTTTCCAGAGACGACAATTTAATTTTTAAAAAATGAAAAGTCCATAGTCATATGTTCAGAGCCTGTGAATGTTCAAAGACGTACTAGCCAATTTTCTAACTTCAAAGTTCAAATCTATGTTGCTTGAACTCTTTAAAAATGTCAATAAATGCGATTGATTTGTCAAAGTTAGTGTATTTTTGAAGAATCTGACACGAGTGCGGTATTAAAAGTGAAGAGTTGCGCAACTCGCTTCAAACATCAAATTACGTGGACTTGGGGTCTCAAGGTCTAAATGGTAGTCAATATATGAGTGATGAAGGGTTTAGGCATCACCACGACATCAATAATGGAAGCTAGTATCTTCCTAATTTTTTTCCTATCGTCTTTCTACTCTAATATACACAACATTTCTGCTACAATAGATGCAATCACTACAAATCAATACATCATAGATGGTGAAACTGTTGTTTCGTCTGGTGGAACCTTTGAGCTGGGATTTTTCAGTCCCAGCGGTACCACAAAACGATATATTGGGATATGGTACAAACAAATTCTTCTTCATCTGCAAACAGTTGTATGGGTTGCCAACAGAGAAAAACCACTAACAAATACATCTTCTGCTGTTTTGGAGGTCATCAATCCAGGGATACTTGTTCTTTATAGTGACAAGAATGAAATTATATGGTCCACTAATACCTCGAGATCAGTCCAAAATCCTGTTGCAGTTCTTTTAGATTCTGGCAATCTTGTTGTCAAAGATGCAAATGATGAAAATCCAGAAAATTTCCTCTGGCAGAGCTTCAGTTTTCCTACTGATACACTCTTACCTGGTATGAAGCTTGGCCTGAATTTTAAAACTGGCCATGAGAATTACCTTTCGGAATGGAAGAACCATAATGATCCAACTCCAGGGGAATTCAGTCTTCACTTTGAACTGGCTGGATATCCACAGGGCGTCATCAGGCGTGACACAAGTGTATCTGCTCGGCTAACACAAAGAGTTGGGAATAACAACATTCATAAAATTCATTCTGTTTTCAATAAGGATGAGGTTTACTATAGTTTTTCTCTCATTAACATCTCGGTTTTATCAAGACTAGTCCTGACTAGTAGTGGTTATCTACAACGATTGACGTGGGTGGATCAGACTAAGAGTTGGAATATTTATGTCAGTTTACCTTCGAATATTTGTGATACATATAACATATGTGGTGCCTATGGTAGTTGTGATGTATATACTTACCCCGTTTGTCAATGTTTGGATAAGTTTGTACCCAAAAATCCACAACAATGGGAAAAGGATGATTGGTCAGAAGGGTGTGTTAGGAAGACATCTCTTGATTGCTCTGAGGAACATGTATTTGTAAAATATTCTGGAATCAAGTTGCCATATTCTAAGTACTCAGTACAATGAGACCATGACACTTGGGTGTAGTCAAGAATGTTTGAGGAACTGCTCTTGCACAGCTTATTTAAAACTAGATGGAGACAAGGGTTGCTTGTTTTGGTTTGGGGAGTTGGTTGACATCAAAAAACTGTCTGATAGAGGACAAGACATATACATCAAAATGGATTCGTCAGGGCTAGGTAAGAACTAATCATGTTTAAAAAAATTATCCATGTTGTGTTTTTAAACTTAGTTTTTCAACATGGACATTATATCATGCAAAATTAATGTCCAGTCTCGATTTGAAGTGGATGATAGAAAAAAATTGGTTGTAGTATCTGACGCAGGTTTAAAGAGAAAGAAGGGAGAGATACTTGCAGTGAGTTTCTCATTGTTGATGGCAATGATTCTGCTCGGCCTGATTCTGTTGTTGCACACACGGAAAAAGAAGATGAAACTAAAAAACAAAGAATTTGAGCTGCCACTATTCCAATTTTTGACGATAAAAAGAGCCACAAATAACTTCTCAGTGGAGAACAAGATTGGAGAGGGTGGATATGGACATGTTTACAAGGTATGCATGCAAATTTGTTGGAATAGGGATAATTTTCTTTTACAATATTCCGTGTCTGTAAAATCTATGTTCTCCTTACATACCTTTCCATTTCTAGGGGTTGCTGGAAGACGGACAGGAAATAGCCGTGAAGAGACTCTCAAGGACTTCCATGCAAGGATTTGATGAATTCAAGAACGAAGTTATCTATATTGCCAAGCTTCAGCACCGAAATCTTGTGAGACTTTTGGGTTGCTGCATTCAAGGAGAAGAAAAGATGTTGATCTATGAATACATGCCTAACAAAAACCTGAACTCATACATATTTGGTTTGGATTATTACCTTATGTACAAACTAAAATGATAGTACTTTTATCTATTAGCCATGACTCATGACACGTACATTTGGACCTAGGCAAACACATGCTTACAGAAATGTTAACGAGAAGGCTTATTTTGTAGATCAAACAAAGAGCAAATTACTGGAATGGCCAAAGCGTTTCCACATCATAAATGGAATTGCTCGTGGTTTATTGTATCTCCATCAAGATTCTCGACTAAGGATTATCCATAGAGACGTTAAAGCAAGCAACGTTTTACTAGATATGGAAATGAATCCAAAGATTTCAGACTTTGGCATGGCCAGAAGTGTTGCAGGAAATGAGATGGGAGCAAGAACACGTCATGTGGTTGGGACGTAGTAAGAATCTCTAATATCATATCAAGTACTCTCGTGTGACATCTCGCTTCTTTAATTCTCTTGCTGTTGTTGTTTTTTGGCACAGTGGGTATATGTCCCCTGAATATGTAGTAGATGGGTTGTTCTCGGTAAAATCAGATGTTTTTAGCTTTGGAGTCTTGGTGTTAGAGATTGTGAGTTGCAAGAGAAACAAAGGATTTGTCCATCAAGATCACAACCTTAACCTTATTGGTCATGTAAGAACTGTATAACCTGTATTACACAAATAACTCTCTTTTTTTCTTTAACACAGATGTAGTTTGTCATGATTCATATGATCTAAACTTAAACAGGCATGGAAGCTTTACAAAGAAGATAGGTCATTGGAACTACTTGATGAGCAGCTAGCTGATTCTTGCGATATTTCTCAAGTTTTAAGATCAATCCAAGTGGGGTTATTATGTGTGCAAAAACGTCCAGAAGACAGACCAAGCATGTTTGCTGTGGTTCATATGTTGGCTAATGAGACGCTACTGCCAAAAGCAAAAGAACCTGGATTTTTCACAGAACGAAACATATATGATGAAGCAAAATCAGAATCGCAGAGAGCCAGTTCCAAGAATGAAGTGACAATCTCATTGTTAGATCCTCGTTAGAGTGTGACAAGATAACCGTTTTGTTGCATGCACATGAATAGGAAAAATATATTTGAACTTTGTTGATAAATACATTTAGTTTTTGAAATAAAACACCAAGTTGAATTTTCTACTTGACGATGTTACCTACTTACGCGTGAATTTCTTTTATCTATTTCTATCGCCTGTTAACTATATAATTTAGATATGTTTCTTATATCACAAACTGATCGATCTGCAATTAAGATAGTACATTTGATTAGGAAGGTTGTTTTTTTTTCTTTTTTTGAGAATTAGTACTGTAGGAAGTTTTTATTTTTTATGGTGTCTTAAACTTGCGTTGCTAACTTTCTTTTCTAATAACATGGAGACTAGCTTACATATCAAGCTGTTTCAAAAAAGACTAGCTTATATTTTAACATTACGCACACATAGAGAGCACACACTGAGACACAATCACTTGAAGAAAGTCCACGCGTAAAATTGCTGCAAGCTTAGGTGTGGCAAACTTAGGGACAAAAATTCCAGATGACAAATGAATCATGTGTGTGAACCTATCTGTCGTGTATTTGTATCCTCTTCAAAATCCAGGCCTTTTCGGAGAGGCCATATCCTACTGATACAAATAAAATTAGGGAGAAAATAACGTATCAGATTAACATAACAACTATGAAATTTCCATTTAGTTTTCTTCCAAAGCCAGTGGTCCATTTGTTTTACTAATCAAATGTTTGAAACAACATGTAGTGCCGTTATCAAGAGGCTGAATATTCAAAAACGTGCTAATCACCAAGACTAAATAAAAGGAGAAAGAGAACCAAAAGAAAGCGATTATCCCCCAAGACCTGATGAGGCAGTACAAGAGCCACTAGCAAAACAAGAGTACAAGGTAAACATAAATTCGCATGGAATTTGGCTTTCAAGTCTAAATCATATTCACTATACAGTCGACCAAATCAAGGCATCAATGGTGAATATTAGTTTCTTCCTGCTTCTTCTATTCTCTTTCTACTCTAATTGCATACACAATATTCCTACTACAATGGATGTAATCTCTGCAAATCAATTCATCATAGATGGACACAATGTATGTTCATCCCGTGGAACCTCTGAAACGTCAATAGAAACAACTAATTGATCAGCAAGCTTGTTTTTGTAGACCAAACAAAGAGCAAATAACTTGATTAGCCAAAGCATTTCAACATCATAAATGGAAATGCCCATGGCTTATTGTATCTCTATCAAGATTCTCGACTATGGAAAGCAATGTGTTGCTAGACCTAGAAATGAATTCAAAGATATCAGACTTCGGCATGGATAGATGTTTTGTAGGGAATGAGATGGATGCAAACACAAGTGGTGTGGTCGGGACACAGTAAGAATCTCCATACCATATGTACAAAGTAATCTCATATAGCCTCTCATTTTAATTTATTTTCGTGGCCTTGTTTTGCACAGTGGCTACATGTCCCAGAATA
Source organism: Capsicum pubescens (assembly GCA_030864215.1). Lineage (NCBI taxonomy): Eukaryota > Viridiplantae > Streptophyta > Magnoliopsida > Solanales > Solanaceae > Capsicum > Capsicum pubescens. The sequence continues at coordinate 18,443,441 of CM061541.1, read as the reverse complement.
TGCAGCAAATGGAATTTTCTCAGTAAAATCAGGTGTTAAACTTTGGCGTCTTGTTAGTAGAGATTGTGGGAGTTTTCCATCAAGATCACAACCTTAACCTTCTCGGTCATGTAGGCATTCTTTACATTGTTTGTACGACATATATATAACACTTTTTTTCTTTTCCTAACAACATATGGAATTTATCAATTTCTAGTTGCAATAGAAGCGTAGAAAGTAGCCACTTCATAATAATGGAAAAAAACACGTATATAGAGCACACACTGTGACACAAACACATTCTTGAAGAAAGTCAACATGCCAATTTTCTGCAAATTTTGGTGTGGAAAACTTTGGGACAAAAGTCCAGATGACTAATGAATTATGTGTGTGAACCTGTATTTGTAATTTGTATCCTCCTCAAAAGTCAGGTCTCTTTAGAATGGTCATAACCTACGGGTTTAAATAATTACTAATTAGGCAGAAAAAGTATCATATTAATATAACAACTATGAAATTTCCATCATATTAGTGGTCTGTTTGTTTTGATAATCAAATGTTTGAAATAGCACGTAGTGCCGTTGTGAATATTCAAAAACGTGTTAATCAATTCACATGGAATTTGGCTGTCAAGTCTAAATCATATCCAGTATATAGGCAACCAAAGGCTTAGGCATCATCAACGCATCAATATATGGAAGTTAATTTCTTCCTACTTTTTCTATTATCTTTCTACTCTACTATACACGAGATTTCTACTACTACAGATGTAATCACTACTAATCAATACATCATAGATGGTGAAACTGTTGTTTCGTCTGGTGGAACTTTTGAACTGGGATTTTTCAGCCCCAGCGGTTCCTCGAAATGATATATTGGGATATGGTGCAAACAAATTCTTCTTCATGTGCAAACAGTTGTATGGGTTGCCACATAGAAAAACTGTTAGGAAATTAAGATTTATCTAGAAACTCTTAGTTAGTAGATATTTTTGTAGTAGAAACTCCCAGATATTAGATATTTTTTTAAATAGGTTCTTCTAGAATATCGTATTAGATATTTTTTGGAATAGGTTCTTCTAGAATATTGCAGTATCTTGAATAAATATCTTGTAGAATTATCTAGATATTCTAGAGTAGTAGAAGATAAGGATGACTAGATTTTTGTTGTAGATGTATCTAGAAGGATATCTAGAATCATCTATGTACTAGTATAAATAGGAGGCACATTGTGCATTTGTAACCATCCAGAAAAATAGAAAACACTCAATAAAAAGTTTCAGCTTTTCCCTTCCCTACAATCTCTTTTGTAGCAATTTACAACTGCAATTTTCCTATATTTTTCTCCTTGTACCTTTACTTTTTACGTTCCCTTTGTTTTTGACATGGTATCAGAGCCTATTTCTTACGGGATCTGAATCTGTTTTTTTGTTGATCGGCTCATCTTATTTTTAGCTCCTTTTTCTTGGATCTTTTTGCTGAAAAAACATGGCACCAGAAAATCAACCAACAACGGGTCCTCCGATTTTCTCGGGGGAGAATTACCATATTTGGACCATTAAAATGAATGCTTATTTGAAGGTTCTCGACTTGTGGGATGTCGTTGAGAGTGGAGAACCTGCTGTCCATCCATTGAGAGATAACCCAACTCTCAATGATATCAAAAAGCATGATGAGTTGGTAACTAGATCTCCAAGAGCTCTCATCTGCATACATTCAAGCCTTACGGAAGTGATGTTTACAAGGATTATGGCTTGTGAGACAGCCAAAGAAGCCTGGGATAAGCTAAAAGAGGAGTTTGAAGGCAGCAACAGAGTTAAGTCTGTTAAGGTCTTAGCTTTGAAGAGGGACTTTGAGCTCTTGAAGATGAAGGATTAGGATAGTGTGAAAGAATACTCTTCCAAGCTGATGGATATTGTAAACCAAATAAGGATACTTGGTGAAAACTTTCCATGCCAGAAGGTTGTTGAGAAGATCATGGTCAGCCTTCCGAACAAGTTTGAATAAAAAATCTCAGCTATTGAAGAGTCTTGTGACTTGACTACTCTTTCAATAGCTGAGCTGATCTCTAAATTCCAAATCTAAGAGCAACTGGTAACTATGAGAAGTGAAGGTACAATCGAAGATGCCTTTCAAGTAAGGCATAAATTCAAGCAACAAAAGGAAGGCAGAAAAGTCTCTTCAGACCACTCTGGAGAGGTGAAATCTGGTTGATACTAAGGTGAATCACCGAGGAGAGGAAAATTTCTACCTTGTGGTATTTGTAAGAAGACAAACCACTTGGACAAGAATTGTTGGCAGAAGTCCAAGAGGTCTCCTATTCAATGCAGATACTGCAAGAAGTATAGGCACATTGAGAAGTATTGCAGGCAAAAGCAAACTCAAAGTGGTCAGTCTTCCCAAAGAGTAAATTTTGCGGAAGATCACCAAGTTGAAAAAACAGAGGAGGAGGTATTCATGGCTTCACACACATCACATGTTGATCGATATAATTGGTATGTCGATAGTGCGTGCACAAGACACATGGAAATTAATGAAAATCTGTTTGTTAGCCTGGACAAGTCTGATAGGACCAAAGTGAAGCTTGGAGATGGTGCACTGGTGCAAGCTCAAGGAAGAGGATCAGTGAAATTCCCTACGAACGAAAGTATGAAAATCATAAACGATGTTCTTTACGTGCCAAGCCTGACTCAAAACTTGTTGAGTGTTGCTCAGTTGCTACACAATAATTATTCACTTACTTCTAAGGATAAAAAATATGTCATTTATGATCCTAAAGGTTGTGAAGGAGCTAAAATTAGCATGATTGGTAATTCCTTTCCAATTTCATGCTATTCTGCTGAAAGTTGCTCTTTCAATGTTGAAATGAGTGATATTTGGTTTGACACAAAAGATTCAGTCATTACAACTTTAGTTCATTGGTGTATATGCAATCCAAGGGTATGATGCTTGATGTACCCAAAATTGACATGTGCCGAGATGTTTGTGACTCATGCCAATTTGGTAAATTGCATAGACGATCCTTTCCTACAGGAAGTCTTTGGAGAGCGAAGGAAAAGCTAGAGTTGGTTCATACAGATATATGCGGACCAATGAGGACGGCTTCTTTGAGTGGGAATAAATATTTTATTCTCTTTATAGATGATCTAACTCGAATGACATGAGTCTATTTTCTAAGTAGCAAAGTTCAGGTGTTCTCTGTTTTCAAAGAATTCAAGGCTATGGTAGAAATGGAGAGTGGCTGCCGGTTGAAGTATATCAGGTCAGATAATGAAACTGAATATACTTCGCATCAGTTCAACAAGTATTGTAAAGATGTGGGTATTCAACAACAATTCACTGTTAGCTACACTCCAGGACAGAACGGGGTTTCTGAGAGGGAGAACAAAACAGTGATGGAGATGGCGAGATGCATGTTGGCAAAAAAGAAGATTCCTAAGTATTTTTGGGCTGAGGCAGTCAATATTGTCGTCTATTTGCTGAACAGATTACCAAGTAGAGAACTCCAAGACATGACACCATTTGAAGCATGGAAAGGTATAAAGCCATCTGCGAGACTTAAAAGTCTTAAGTTCAGTCTGCTATGCAGATGTTCCAGATGCTAAAAGAGGCAAATTGGATAACAAGGCAGAACTCTATATTTTGTTGGGCTATAGCACAACTGCAAAGGGTGCAAAGTGTATAATGTTCATACGAAAAAGGTGCTTATCAGTAGAGATCTTGCAGTGGACGAGTCTAGCCACTATGATTGGGATCAAGATATTGTTGTAAAGAACCAAGATGGGAGTACTTCAGTTGCAACTCAAAATCCGCTGACAAGTGATATTTCTTCCAGTCCTGTTGCTGGAGCAGGACACCTTTCAAATGTTGAATTGACAACTGATTCTCCAGTTTTGAAGACCAGATCACTAGCTAAAGTTTATGAGCAATGCAATTTTTCTCTCGTCGAACCATCTTCCTTTGAAGAAGCAGCGGGTCATAAAGCTTGAATTTCTAAAATGGTGGAGGATCTTGCCATGATTAATAAAAATGATACTTGGGAGCTGGTTGATAGGCCCGAACAAAAGAACATCATCGGTGTCAAATGGGTCTATAGAACGAAGTTCAATCCAGATGGCTCCATCTTCAAACATAAAGCCAGAATCGTAGTTAAAGGCTATTCCCAGCAGCCTGGACCAGATGGTTCCATCTTCAAACATAAAGCCAGACTCGTAGTTAAAGGCTATTCCCAGCAGCCTGGAGTGGACTTTGGAGTTACGTTTTCTCCTTTTGCAAGGCATGAGACAGTAAGATTTCTAATTGCTCTTGCAGAACAATACAAGTGGAAGATCTACCATTTAGATTTCATCATATGACTCTACTACAACAGGTTTCTTAGTGGAAAGGGGTCCAGATTCATCCTCTGGATATAGTTTCAAATGGTGATAAGTGTAATGGCTTATTACAAACATCAGTGTGGAAATGAAGGGTTATCACAATTTCAAATTCACCCCATAATACTGATAATTCAAAAGGCGGGTTGTCCACGACCCTAGTAGGATTGTTAAAACTTGAGTGCAATTGAAAAATCACATGTTTCACCACCACGCCCAGATCCTCATTAGTTGCACCACGAGCATAAATAGTCCATTTATGAGACTGGAACTCACTCGCCTTTTTACCAAGCCAAAATGCAACATTTCCATACACTATTGGAACAACAACTTCAAGCTCTTTCATCTTCTTTTCAGAACTCTTCTTTCCGCTGTCATCGGAAGATTTCCCCATTTTGGTGTGCTGCGATTTTGGAGTGGGTTCGGCTATGTCTGTCGGATCTTGACTGTGCTTCTTTATCAACGAGCTTTGAGGTATTCAATGAGTATTCTCCGATTGGTCAAAACTGGGATTTCTGATTGGACAATTAAAGTAAGAGTATTTCACTGTGTTCTTTTGATTCTTTCATCATCTTACTGTAAGGAAAATCATGGGAGAAAACAACAAATTAAATGATTTCTATGTATGGAAAGTGATTCAATTTTAAGAAAAGCTCACCTGTAGGTATCTTTTAGATAACCTAATAGCTAAGTAATAATTTAGACGGACAGTATATAAAACTTAAACTCAAGTTATAGAGTTTAAATGGTCGTATAAATTGGAGTATATACTCTAAAAACGGACATTGTATGACCGCCACATATATAAAGGGTTTTTAAGCTGATTAAAAATAAGGAACAACTGAAGACTTTTCGTCCAAGAGAACTGTTTTTGCCATTTGATCCATCGGCAAGCCAAAGTTAATTGGATCACCAGGGCTGATCCACAGTATGATGTGTGGATTCACGAAAACCAGTAACTTTGTCTAGCCCCTATATATGTATTAAGAAATTTATTAAATATCAATAAATATTTGATGATGAACTGTTTATCATTGTGTATTAACTTGAGGTGTTGTACTTGTACGTTGGAACTCATAAAATTCAATCATGAATTTGCCCCTGCAAACAGTCTCTCCCAAGAGTGAAGCTCATCATTATAATGATCAGTTTTATGACTTTCAAACATGAATTTAAGAGTGGTGTGGGACATGGTCCTTGATATATGATTATTGTGGCTCTAAACTGTGGAGGAAAATCAAGTTGTTCCCTATTAATGACGTGCCTAATATGGAATTGTCTGGGATTTTGGGAGGGGAAGTAGACTCCCTGCCTACTATGTACCTGGGTATGCCCTTAGGTGATAAGTCAAAGGCCATGAGCATTTGGAACTCGGTGATCGAAAAGTGTGACAAGAAGCTAACTAGATGGAAATCTCAGTTTATCTCCTTAGGCGGCAGAGTCACTCTCACTAATTCTGTTTTGGATGCTCTCCCAACATACCTGATGTCTATATTTCCCATTCCTGATGGAGTGATAAAAACATTAGACAAGATCAGGAGAGATTTTTTGTGGAAAGGGATAAAGGAAAATGACTCTACTGTTCAACACTTGGTCAAATAGAACAAGGTTCTTTGGGGGAAAATGCAAGGAGGTTTAGGAGTAAGGAATGTGAAATTACAAAGCAAGGCACTCAGACTGACGTGGTTATAGAAATATTCACAAGAGCCCCAAGCATACTGGAGCAAAGTTAAAGCTAAATATGGAGAGGAGAACAAGTGGGCGACTAAGGAGATTTACGTAGGTCTATCACAGTTCTTTGGCATTTTCTGACGAATAACACAACTGTCCGGGTAGGTAATGCTAGCAAAACTTCCTTTTGGGAGGACAAATGGTTGGGTCCCTCTAGTTTAAAGTATCTGTTTCGTAAGTTATATGGGATGGCAGTTCAGAAACAAATGAGCCTAGGTGACAGTTGGAAACAACAAGGTTGGAACATTCAGTTTAGAAGAAATCTCAATGATTGAGAAATTGAAACTGTGACAGAATTCTTCAAAAGATTGGATGTGTTCAAAGGAACAAAGGATGAGGATGATAGGCGTGGAACAGAGATGGCAAAGGCATGTTTAAGGTGAGCTCAGTATACAAGTTTTTGATCCAAGAGGGGTAACTGTTACCATAATGGCCATGGAAACCAAAAATCTCCTTCAAGGTGGCATGCTTCACCTGGCTACTGGAAAGAGAAGCAGTGAAAGAGAAGCAGTACTAACACAAGAAAATCTCAAGAAGAGGAAATTCTCCACGTGTTCCAGATGCTACTTATGTGAAGAAAAGGTTGAGACAGTTAGTCGTCTATTTTTATATTGCAGGATTGCAACTCAACTTTGGAGGATCTTTGTCAGTCTCAAGGGTTTCGAGTGGGTAACGCCTAACAAAATCACTGAACTTCTTTACAGTTGGGAAGAAGTAGGTGTGGAAGCTGTCGATAGAGACAGGTGGAGGATTATCCCTGCATGTATCTGGTGGACAATCTAGAAAGAAAGGAATGCTAGATGTTCTGAGAGCAAAAGTTGTGATCTAAAGAGGATCAAACTTAACTGTATCACAATTTTCAGTTTCTAGTGCAAACAGATGTACCAAGAGGACATTGAAAAAATTATAAAGATCCTAAGTTCTTGCTAGGTTTAGATTCAGTTATCCTGTTCTCTTTGATGAGTTGTAAATATGGTTTTCAGTACTACCTAAGTACTGATCTTAGTCAACATATACAAATGTTACCATCTCAAGAAAAAAAAATTACTTTCTTATAATGTCTCGCTTCTTTAATTCTTTTTTTTTTTTTATAGCACGGCGGCTACATGTCCCTAGAATATGCAGTAGAAAGCATCTCCTCCATAAAATCAGATGCGTTTAGCTTTGGCTTCTTGGTTTTAGAGATTGTGAGTTGCAAAAGAAATAGAACATTTTTTCAATCAAGATCAAAGCCTTAACCTTCTCGGACATATTGGCGCTCTATATATAGTCTTTATTCGGCATACATAACTCATTTTCTTTCTGCAAAACACGTTGAACTTATTTACGATCCCTGATCAACGATATATGACTTCTGTTCAACGTGAGTAGTAATTTTAACAGAAAGAAGAAAAAAACTTAAAAACTTTGATTCCGGAACGTTATAGCAACATCAAAATAAAACAGCAAGTTACATTTTATCTACTTATGGATGAATTTTGTTTCTATTTCCATTGTATTTGAACATGAACCTTAGAATGTTTCTTTAAACAAAACGTTTAAAGATGTTTGCTAAATTTGTTATCCACAACTATTTCCTCCGTCCACTTTTGCTTGTCCACTGTAGTAAGAATAGATGTCCACTTTTACTTGTCATGTCAAGAAAACCAAGAGATAATTTATCACTACTCGTCGTTTGGTTGGGGAACAAGTCATGTCGGGATAGCTTATCTTGGGATTAGTTATCCCGAGATTTTTATTCCATCCTCAATGAAGGATTAAAATAACACTAAAATCCTGAATAACTGATTCCAGAATAAGTTATCCCGCGATTTTATATGAACAAACATGGGGTAAATTAGTTATCCTTGTCCCTCATACCAAACAAGCCTTTAGTTCCTAATTTACCCTTATTATTAAATATAGTCATTTCCTAAAACAATGAATTTTGTAATTCTAAAAGTATATATATTAAAATTTTCATTCTATTTATTAGTACTTTTAAGTGAATACTGGACAAGTAAAAGACGGATGGAAGGAGTATTAGCTATGACAAAGCTTGTCTGTGTAATTAGAAATCACAAATCCAGGTTTAACATTGAAATATTTCACTTTGCAACTCCAGTTCTCAATCAAAATACATTAAGAAAATGGTGCAGAAAAGGTTACAGATTTTAAGCAACCAAATATAATTAGGGGAGACAGAGCATAGAAGAAAATGAAATATGTGGAACATTAATAAGTAAACAGAAAATTGCATTACCTGTTCCTACAATCAACGGGGGTTTTCTCCTGAAAGTCTAATGGTAGATTGAAAGGTACAAAATTTGGCTTCTGCTAAATAGTACCACAGCTGCAATCAACATTATTATTATTATCATATTTCATTATTTAAATTATATAAAGATTTCAGCTTGACAATGCTCGTACCTCAATATTCAGATCCGAAAAAAAAAAAAAAACTTTGGAGGTAATAACAACTGGCAGCTTCTACAAATCTCTTGGTTTAAAATTATTAATTGATTGCTTCTTGTCAACAATAGTCATTCTCTCCTTTTTATCTTATTTGTTTTTTCTAAATGTGATTTTAACCTTACATTATTAACCATTATTTTTCTTTACTTTTTAAAAATTATTATATTTTTATTTTAATTTTTATTGTAATTTTGTTCAGTTTTTTTAAATTATATTCTAGATGGAAAATAAAAAGTGAGAAACATCAATTTAGTATATAACTTAATGACGTTCTAAATAAAATAAATGAGCAGAATAAGAAAATTAATTTTATTAATAATAATCAAAAATCTAATATCTATTTATGGAAGAGAAAATAACAGGTAATAATAACTTTATTGTTATGAAATATAAAAGAATAAAGAAGAAGAATAGAAAGAATACAATAATTCTTATTTCTCTTGAGGATTTGATGACAATTCCTAACATATTTCATATCTGCTTATAATCTCTCTCTTATGTTAGGAAAACTAACATATATCCTCCATCTTCTTTGAGGAATACATCTTTGTGTATCATGATATATTCATTAATCATATACCGCACATCAAAACTATTAGATGAAATAGTTGGTTCCTGGTCTTGAATCAATTGAAAGGGAAGAAATAATCATAATTTATTGGTCTAATACATACAAGTGTTATTGTATGCAACATATCATATTTCAAACCAACACATGAGGTTTTGTTCTCATTAGCAATGATTTAGTTATTTATCGAAGGCATTTAATGTCAAACCATCGTCATCAAGATGAATTGTCTTGATTACACAATTTGAAATACTCTTAACTCAATTTTATTAAGCAAGCAACTTTATGAATGCTAAACAACATGTTGATTATAAACATACAAGTGATCATCTTATATCGATGCATCTTAATAGATCACATAACTGGTGAACGGACCCATATTCACCTTTTATATTTTTCAAATTTTGAGGGATCAAATCCCAGCATTAGTTGGTCCAACCAACTTGTCATGAGAACAAGCAACATAAACAATTCTTGAAGAATTTTCTATTTCTTCAACATATGTCTAATACTCAATATGCACATTTTCGGAATATAACAATCGTTAATGTCAATTTATTAACTTTTATACTAGTAAACTCCAAGTTTACCATGACATGTATCTTTTTACTTTAGTAAATTTCAGATTTACTATTACATGAATAAATTTTCAAATTTACTACTTCAGAAGTAGATTTCAAAATAACTCTTCTCAGTTATTCTGCCTCATTCAGAGATGAGTTGTGATACCATCACAATCAAGTGCACGTTTGTATTGAAACAATCAAAATCCTCATTCCCCAGGAATGAAATATAATCGTGACCTAAATCTATCAAATTTTGATATCTTATAACCTTTTTCATGATATTGCTACTTCAAGAGCAAATCGAGGCATAAATATAATATAGAGAAATTTTCTCTAACATATCTTATAGTCATAATAAGCGTGTGAAAATATTATCACTTTTGATGATTATTATCATATTATCCCATCACGCTTATATTCGTACATTCAACCGTTTGCCATTTTTCAGACATATTACGCACTGCTACCACATTCCTTTCAAGAATGAAGCAAGTTGTCAATTTTCAGATTCATCATATATTGCTACCATATTCACTTCATGGAACAGAGCATATCAATGAGATATGTTTCATGAAATTTCACCAAACACCCATTATTTTTCCTTAGCCATCATAATATCATCAATATGGTGTATTGAGATTCAAACTCAATATCTTATCCATATAAAGACGTCTTAGGCTATAAATCGATGGGACTTTGAACCCAACATCTTATTATCACGGTGCATTGAAACTTTTAATCCAATGTCTTGACCTCTTAATGAGATGAGACTTAAATTCGTCATCATATCTTTTAACAATATTATTCTTCATGAACAAATTTAAAGCATAAGTGATTCCAAAATCAATTATCTTTCCTCAAATCCAACAATAATTATATCGTTAATAGAAAAAGACAAATAACATAAGTAACTACTAACCTCAAAATTACCTTTAGATTTATAATCTCACCTAGTGTAATGCCTCGAATCTGGTACCCGGAACGCTACACGGTGCTCATGACCTCAAAGGACCACAAGCTAACCCATGACTAATGCTAACTGACTGTATAACATAAACGTGAGAATACATGCATGAATAAATGACTGTAACTGAATTCGTGATGATACTGACTACTGAGTATGAATACTGGTAACATGAGTACTGATAACTGATACAACTGATAATGAGCGACAGTATCTAACAGTCTAGGTTCTGATGAAACTAGCTGAGTTTCGTACTGTTCTGAGTTGACTGTATCTGAAAGTTCTGAATTCTGAAGAACTATCTAAGTTCTATTACTGAGATTGAGACTGAAATTGTAATTGTGGGAAGTAGTCATCTAACCAACATGCCCCAAATAAAGCAATATTGTTGAGTTGGGGTTCAATCTGTAACCCCAATTGAAAGGGTGTCAATACCACACCACCGGTAAAGATAATCTGTGAGTGACCCTCAACTGGCAGGTACTCAAATGAGAACGGTAGAAGCCCTCAACTGGAAGGTAAGCCACCTCATCAACCCTCAACTGGCAGGTTAGATGTCTCAACCTACGCTGGCTACGTAGTTCTGAAATGCAAGGATTGCTTCTAAGAATCACACCCTCTACTAGCAGGTGAGTTCCCATTCTTGAGTTCACTCGGTGCTAAATCTTACTCCCATCTGAATAGACACTGAACATGATTAACTGAACTGAACTGGACTGAGTTAACTGATGGAATACTACTGAGATTACTAAATTTCTGAGCTTTCTTGAGTCACATGACTGACTGAGTTCTATTGCCCATGGATTGACTGAGAGTATCGTGAAAACATGACACTGGCTCTAGGCACACAACTAAGTTATCAATTACAAGTACCACCAGGACTCGATAAAGGGAAACTGACAAGGCATGACGTTCTTGAATACATGCTCAACACCAACAATTTACAATATAATAAGTTGGGGATTTCATGAAGCACATGGTTATCATAAACTTGTACATAGTAGGAATGCATATAATAAGTATCATAATTTCATACTCTAACATCATGAGCATTCCAACAAACATCTACATTTCACATCAATAGCATGGGAGTCATTTGAACATAGGGGTAAGACATGCATTTATCATATGGGTTACAATTGAGCTATAACACGCAATTTCTATCCTCTTAGGCATTTTATCAAACACCTTGCATGCAAAACTTAGGGCATAGGCATAATTATCAAATTCAACATTTATAACCATTTCAATTCATAGATTTCTACTCACATACCAACCTAGATTCATAAAAACACATAATGTTTCCAACTTGGGAATCATATAATCATAATCTCATGAACATAATCAACCCACAACAAAATATTCACAATACATGATTTAAAACTTGATTCTTGAACTTCATGGATGAAAGAAATCCATGAATGAACACTATGCATACCTTAGATGGAAGATTCTAAGAAGATTGACGGTGGAATTCTTGAAATTGGATCCTCAATTGGAAACCCTAAGCTTGTTCTTGATGGATTTTGAGACAATTATAATTTGGGCGAAAAATAGTTGAATTACATATTTGTAAATTATATAGGGGTGGGAAATTGACCCTTTTGCCCTTAAGGATGCGGTCATTTAATGACTGAAAATTGGGTGTCGACGCTACAAGCGATGCGGTGCATTGATGGCTGAGAAGCGATACTCGACACGTTGCACCATGATCGCGTTGAGCCTCAGAAGTTTTGGCTCTGGCATCCTGCACAAATATTAACCAATGCGATTGGCAATGTGGTGCGCTAAGATTGCGTTGGTCCACTGTTTTGGGACTCTGAACATGATCTAAACGTGTTTTGAAAAATTCAAAACTTGTCTGAGAACACCTATTGTCCTTCCTGATCATGAATTAATAAAAATATGGTCCATTAAAGGACATTAAAATGGCGAGATAAGATTGCCAACTTTTAAAGGCCAAAATAGGCTAAGTTTGGGAACTTGGTTAGAATTTTCTAAGTCTGGGACCCTTTAATAAGATTAAAGGACTGAATTAAGCTTAAAAGTTTTGCGGGGTCTTACAATATCTCCCCTTGAGAACATTCATCCTCGAATGAGATTGACTGAGAGGGGAGAAGAGATAAACTGACGTAAATATTAAACATGAGCAACTTAAACATGATTCCATGACTGATAACTGAATACACCTTACTGAGCATGCATATCTAATGCAAGTGTAACTGATTCATGAATGCATGACTGAGTGTTCAGATGAACTGATTTTCTCACAATGAGAATGCATATCTGATGCATGATTATATGACGGAACTGATACATGAATGCATGACTGAATATGCAATGGTATTTAATACCAGTTTTATACTGGAATTCTGAGTATGAACTGGATACCAAGTTGTAACTTAAATCTTAACATGAAACTTAAAAGCTTAAGGAGAACTGTTACCTTGAGCTAGATCTGAGTTAGCAGAGAAGAGGTGAGGGTACTTGGTTCACATGTCTACTTCTGCTTCCCAAGTAGCTCCCTCAACGGAATGATTCGGTCAAAGAACTTTGACTAGAGGGACTTCTTTATTCCTCAGCCTACAAGTCTGATAGTAAAAAATTTTGACTGTAATCTCTTCATAAGAGAGGTCGTTTTGAACATCTATGCTCTGAATAGGGACTACAACTGCTGGGTCACCTATGCACATCTTGAGCAAAGAGACATGGAAGACTGGATGAACTGAGGCTAGATCTGAAGGCAGTTCGAGCTCATAAGCTACCTTGCCGAAGTGACTGAGAATTTTGAAGGGACCAACATATCGGGGACTGAATTTTCCCTTCTTGTCGAACCGCTTCACTCCTTTCATGGAAGAGATATTTAGATAAACATAATCACCAATCTCGAACTCGAGATCCTTTCTGCGTACATCTGCATAAGACTTCTGTCGGCTTTGAGCATCCCAAAGTCTTTCTCTAATCAACTAGACTTTTTCTAAGGCATCGAATACTAGGTCAGTCCCTATAACTGAAGCCTTACTAACTTCGAACAAACCAACTAGAGATCTGCATCTCCTACCATAGAGAGATTCGAATGGAGCCATCCGAATACTGGAATGATAGTTGTTGCTGTATGCAAACTCAATCAAAGGAAAATAGTCATCCCAACTACCCTTGAAATCAATTGCACAAGACCTTAGCATATCTTCTAAAGTCTGAATGGTCTTTTTTGCTTGACCATCTGTCTAAGGATGAAAGGCTGTATTGAGATGAACTTGGGTACCGAGACCCTTTTGGAATGCTTTCCATAAATGAGAGGTGAAATGGGTATCCCTGTCTGAGATAATAGATAACGAAACATCGTGCAATCTGACTAACTCCCTGATGTAGAGTTTGGTGTAATCCTCGGCTGAATAAGAGGTATGGACTAGAAGGAAATGAGCTGATTTGGTCATCTTGTCTACAATGACCCAAACTGAATCATGCTAATGAAGAGTACAAGGAAAACCCATCACGAAGTCCATGTTCACTTCTTCCCACTTCCAAGTGGGAATATTAAACTCCTGCATGGACCCACTAGTCTTCTGATGCTTCATCTTAAACTGCTGACATGTAGAGCACTTAACCACAAACTCTATAATATCTCTCTTTATCCCACTCCACCAATAGATCTCCTATAAGTAGCAGTACATCTTAGTGTCCCCTGGATGAATAGAGTAGCGCGCCCCATGCGCTTTTGAAAGAATTCGCTGCCTCAAGTCATCTACACCTAGCACACACAGACGACCTTGACAACGCAAAACACCATCTTCCCCTTGGGAGAAAACCTCAACCTTTTAATCCCTGACCGACTCTTTCAACTTGACTAGACTAGGATCTCTTTCCTGATTTTCTTTCACCTTGGAAACTAGAGATAATTCTAAACTACTCTGAACCTAGGTATTACCCTCTGCTGAATCAACTAGGAGGACACCTAGTCGGGAAAGATGATGAACTTCCTGAGCTAACTTCTTCTTACTGCTCTCAACATAAGCAACACTACCCATAAACAGTCTACTGAGAGCGTCGGCCACTATGTTGGCCTTGCCCGGATGATAAAGGACACTCATGTCATAATCTTTCAAGAGCTCTAACCACCTTCTCTGATGAATATTGAGATCTCTCTGAGAAAAGATATAATGAAGGCTTTTATGATCTGTGAACACATCTACATGTACTCCATATAGATAATGTCTTCAAATCTTCAAGGCAAAGACTACGACTACTAACTTAAGATCATAAGTTGGATAATTCTTCTCACGAGGTTTAAGATGTCTGGAGACGTAGGCTATGACCTTACCATGATGCATGAGGAAAAAACCCAAACCTACTCTGGATGTATCACAATACACTACAAAACCATCTGAGGTGAGTCGAGTTTTCAACTCCTGAAAACTCTTCTCGCAAGGATCTGACCACTGAAACTTAACTTTCTTCTAAGTCAGTATAGACATAGGGGATGCAATAGAAGAAAATCCCTTGACAAACCATCTGTAATAGACGACCAAACCCAAGAAACTCCTGATATCTGATGGAGAGACAGGCCTGAGCCAGTTTCTTACCGCTTCGGTCTTTTGAGGATCTACTCTAATGCCATCACCAAAAATGATATGACCAAGTAATGTTACTAACCTTAGCCAAAACTCCCACTTACTAAATTTGGCGAACAATTGATGATCTCTGAGAGTCTGAAGCATGATTCTGAGATAGTCTGTATGATCACGCTCGCTGCGGGAATAGACAAGGATATTATCTATGGAGACTATGACGAATATGTCCAAGTACTTCTTGAACACACGGTTCATCAAGTCCATGAAAGCTACTAGGGAGTTGGTAAGACCAAAGGACATGACTAGGAATTCGAAGTGACTATACCAAGTACGAAAGATTGTTTTTGGAGTGTCACATTCTCTGGCTCTGAGCTGGTGATAGCCTAATCTGAGTTCTATCTTAGAGAAATAGTTGTCACCCTGAAGCTGGTCAAATAAGTCATCGATTCTGGGAAGTGGATACTTGTTCTTGACCGTGACTTTATTGAGTTGACGGTACTGAATGCACATTCTGAGAGAACCGTCTTTCTTTCGCACGAATAAGACTGTTGCACCCTACAGGGAAACACTGGGCCTGATGAATCCCTTATCCAAGAGATTCTTCAACTGTTCTTTCAGTTCCGTGAGTTCTGCTGGTTCCATTCTGTATGGAGGAATAGATATAGGATAAGTACCTAGAAGAAGATCAATTCCAAAGTCTATTTTCCTTTCGGGAGGAATTCCTGGAACATCTTCGGGAAAGACATCTGTATATTCATTCATGACTGGGACTGATTCAAGGTTGGGTGTTTTGGAACTAGAGTCCTTAACTCAAACAAGATGATAGACACATCCTTTAGATATAATTTTCTGTGCCCAAAGGTAGGAAACAAGTTGTCCTCTGAAAGCAGATACACTACTCTTCCACTCTAGAATGGGTTCATTCGGAAACTAAAACTGGATAATTTTGTTTTTGCACTCGACTGTGGCATAGCAGGAATAAAGCCAATCCATGCCGAGAATGACATCAAAATCAGTCATATCTAATTCGATAAAATTTGCTGAGGTGACTTTCTGAAATATCATAATCGGATAGTTCCTGTATACTCTATCAAACTATGATGGTTTTACCCATTGGGGTAGAGACTGAGAAGGGCACTGCTAGAATCTCGAGACTGACTCCAAAATCAACTTCTATATAAGGAGTAACGAAAGATAACGAAACTCCTGGATCTAGCAAAGCATAAATATGCAAGTAAAAGATATGTAACGTACCAGTAACCATATCAGGAGAATTTTCTTGATCTTGCCGGGACTGGAGAGCATAAAGTCTGTTTGGGCGTTTCCTACTAGTAGCACTGGAAGTGGCACCCTACTGATTTAGGTGATCGGACTGAGCTGAGGAACGGTTCTACTAACTCTGGGAACCTATCTGAGGACAATCTCTAACTCTGTGGCCTGGCTTGCCATATCTGAAACAAATATCGTTGCCAGCTCTACAAATACCCTGATGGTGTTTACCACAAGTCTGACAAAGAGGATTAGTTCGGGCATTGCTAACGCTGCCCTGAGACTTAGATCCTGACGCCCTATATCTATTACTATCCCTGAACTTAGGAGCTGCAGCACTGGATAAAGAAGGAGCTGGAACTGATGACTTAGGATGAAACTGAGAACGGTTTCCTCCCTCTGACTTAGGCTGGGCGAAGTTGAAACTACTTGTCCTTTCCCTCATATTATTCTTCTCCCTCACTTTAATCTTTTGCTCTTCTATCTGCTGAGCATGAGTCATGAGCCTGGCTATGTTTATGTGACTATTCAACATCGCGGACCTGCACTCATTGACCACATTATCGTTCACCCCAGAAAAAAAATTACTCATCTTGGTCCTGCTATCTGCAACCACATTAGGAGCATATCTGGCTAGTTGAGTAAACTTAAGGAAATACTCTTTCACCGTCATGCTGCCCTGCCTGAGGTTGATAAATTCTAACACCTTACCTTCTCTCAGCTCTTGGGGAAAGAATCTATCTAAGAATACGGTGAAAAACTCCTCCCACTCAATGGGCCCTGCATCTACAACCCTCTTTTCTTTCCACTGTTTAAACCATGTGTGACAAACATCCTGTAACTAATATGCAGCTAGATCAACACTCTCAACAGCTGACACCCCCATGATATCTGTAACCTTCTAAACCTGGTCAAGGAATTCCTGAGGGTTCTCGTTTGTCTTAGACCCAAAAAAGGATGGCGGATTCATTCGGGTGAAGTCCCAAATCCTGGCTGCAACTGAATTGTCCATTGGGTTGGACGGAATGACAGTTGGTCATTCATTCTGAGCAGCAACTGACTGAACAAGAGTAGTGAATGCAGCTCTAAACTCTGCATGAGAGACATGCTCTCCCAAAGGATCTTCGGGCTCGCCCAAAGGATCTTCGGGTTGAGGGGCTGACTGATTCTCAGTTCTCTTCTTGGGAAGCATGCTCTATAAATGGAAGAGAAAGGGATTAAACTGAGAGATTAACTTGATATTATGCTCACTGGAACGACATAAATACTGAAAAATGGGAAACTATTCCTAAATATCTTATAGCCTCCTACACATAAATGTGGCGCGCAACACACCCATGTACAAGACTCTACTAGATGCGGCTTTCAGACTTCCTAGAAAACTATTGAACCTTAGGCTCTGATACCAAGTTTATAATGCCCCGAATCTGGTACCCGAAATGCTACACGGTGCTCATGACCCCAAAGGACCACAAGCTAACCCATGACTGATATTTGTACCTGTATACTATATAACATTATGTAAAATGCAGAAATAATAGACTGAAACATGCCATAAGGTTCAAAATGGATAAAACCATAATATTTGAGAGTAAGGTATATCAATACCAAACATGAACTGAAATAAACTTTCTGAACAAACTGTAGTCTAAAAAACCTTTAACTGACTGAACTGCCTGAATAAAGAGTTGATGGTACATGACCCCATCTAACTTCAACTACTGAAATAAACTAAGAAATAAAGTAATAAAGTAATAATCATGTCCTCGAAGGATGAGGATTCATTGCCAACTCTGACTACTGAGACTGGAATGCTACTGATGCTCTAGACCTCGTGCTTCTGATCCTATGGTATAAAACACCATAGTGCAAATGCGTCAGTACGATTGAATGAACTGGTATGCATGTGAGGTAGGATGAATGCAAAGGGTTCAATTGAATGAACAATTCTAATTAACTGTATAACATGAACGTGAGAATACATCGATAAATAAATGACTGTAACTGAATTCGTGATGATACTGACTACTGAGTCTGAATACTGATAACATGAGTACTGATAA
Organism: Capsicum pubescens; assembly: GCA_030864215.1. Classification (NCBI taxonomy): domain Eukaryota; kingdom Viridiplantae; phylum Streptophyta; class Magnoliopsida; order Solanales; family Solanaceae; genus Capsicum; species Capsicum pubescens. The sequence continues at coordinate 18,424,904 of CM061541.1, read as the reverse complement.
CTGATATAAATGACACTGAGTGATTATATTTGACAGTCTAGGTTCTGATGGAACTAGCTGAGTTCCGTACTGTTCTGAGTTGACTGTATCTGACAGTCTTGAATTCTGAAGAACTATTTGAGTTCTATTACTGAGACTGAAACTGTGACTGTGGGAAGTGGCCATCTAACCGATATTCCCTAAATAAATAAATATAGCTGAGTTGGGGTCCAATCTGTAACCCCAATTAGAAGGATGTCAATACCGCGCCATCGGTAAGGACAAGCTATGAGTGACCCTCAACTAACAGGTATCAAATGATAACGGAAGGAACCCTCAACTGGAAGGTAAGCCACCTCATCAACCCTCAACTGGAAGGTTAGATATCTCAACCTACGCTGGTTACGTAGTTCTGGAACACAAGGATTGCTTCTAAGAATCACACCCTCTACTGGCAGGTGAGTTCCCATCCTTGAGTTCACTCGGTGCTAAATCCTACTCCTATCTGAACAGACACTGAACATGATTAACTGAAATGAACTGGACTGAGTTACCTGAGTTTCATTGACTGATGGAATACTACTGAGATTACTGAATTTCTGAGCTTTCTTGAGTCACATAACTGACTGAGTTCTATTGCCCATGGCTTGACTGAGAGTATCGTGAAAACATGACACTGGCTCTAGGCACAGAGCTAAGTTGTCGGGTATAAATACCCAGGACTCGATAAAGGGAAACTGACAAGGCATGACGTTCTTGAATACATGACCAACATCAACAATTTACAATATAATAAGTTGGGGATTTCATGAAGCACAAGGTTATCATAAACTTGTACATGGTAGGAATGCATATAATGAGTATCATAATTTCATACTCTAACATCATGAGCATTCCAACAAACATCTACATTTCACACCAATAGCATGGGAGTCATTTGAACATAAGGGTAAGACATGCATTTATCATATGGGTTACAATTGAGCTATAACACACAATTTCTATCCTCTTAGGCATTTTATCAAACACCTTACATGCAAAACTTAGGGCATAGGCATAATTATCAAATTCAACATTTATAACCAATTTAATTCATAGATTTCTACTCTCATACCAACCTAGATTCATAAAAACACATAAAGTTTCCAACTTGGGAATCATATAATCATAATCTCATGAACATAATCAACCCATAACAAAATATTCACAATACATAATTTAAAACTTGATTCTTGAACTTCATGGATGAAAGAAATCCATGAATGAACACTATGCATACCTTAGATGGAAGATTCTACAAAGATTGACGGTGGAATTCTTGAAATTGGATCCTTAATTGAAAACCCTAACCTTGTTCTTGATGGATTTTGAGACAATTATAATTTGGGTGAAACATAGCTGAATTATGTGCTTGTGACTTATATAGGGGTGAGAAATTGACCCTTTTGCCCTTGAGGATGAGGTCATTTAATGACTAATAACTGGGTGCCAACGCTACAAGCGACGCAACAAGTTGATGGCTGAGACGCAATACTCGATGCATCGCGCCATGATCACGTCGAGCCTCATAAGTTTTGGCTCTGGCAGCTTGTACAAATGTTGACCAATGCGATTGGCGATGCGGTGCGCCAAGATCGCACTGGTCCACTGATTTGGGACTCCGAACATGATCTAAACGTGTTCTAAAAAATCCGTAACTTGTTTGGGAACACCTATTGTCCTTCCTGATCATGAATTAATGAAAATACGGGCCATTAAAGTACTTTAAGATGGCGAGATGAGATTGCCAACTTTCGAAGGCCAAAATAGGCTAAGTCTGGGAACTTGGTTAGAATTTTCTAAGTCTAGGACCCTTTGCCAAGCTTAAAGGACTGAATTAAGCTTAGAAGTTTTGCGGGGTCTTACACCTAGTTTGGCAGAGTCTCGTGCTGATAACGTGTTATGAAATATAAAAGAATAAAGAAGAAGAATAGAGAGAATAGAGTAATTCTTATTTCTCTTAAGGATTTGATGATAATTCCGAACATATTTTATATCTGCAGATAATTCCTAACCGAAAATGTGCATATTGAGTATTTGAAATATGTTGAAGAAATAGAAAATTCTTCAAGAATTGTTTATGTTGCTAGTTCTCATGGAAAGTTGGTTGGACCAACTAATGTTGGGATTTGATCCCTTAAAATCTGAAAAATATTAAAGGTGAATATGGGTTCGTTCACCAGTCATGTGATCTATTAAGAAGCATCGATATAAGATGATCACTTATATGTTTATTATCAATATACAGTTTGACATTCATAAAGTTTCTTGCTTAATAAAATTGAGTTAAGAGCATAACTTTCAAATTGTGTAATCAAGACTACAATTCATCTTTATGACGATGATTTGGCATTGAATGCCTTCGATAAATAACTAAACCATTGCTAATAAGAACAAAGCCTCATGTGTTGGTCTGAAATATGATATGTTGCATGCAATAGCACTTGTATGCATTAGACCAATAAATTATGATTATTTTTTCCCTTTCAATTGGTTCAGGGTCAGGAACTGTCACGACCCGATTTCTCAAGTCGTGATGGCGCCTACTTTAATCCACCAGTAGGCAAGTCAAGCCATAGTACGAAATGATAGGTAACAAGCTAACCGACAGAGACCAAATAAAAGATCACATATAATGATAACAACAACAATGATAAGTAAAAACTAAGAAGGGAGCATATCTATTATATCAGAATGAGAGGAGGAAAAAGGACCAACTATACGAATGAATCCCTCCCAGGACCTGATAAGGTCATTACTAGAGCCACTAGTAACAGGTACCCAGAGTACTAGACAAAAATGTAAAATATACACATTATACACAAGCAGTATCGAGTGCAAAAGACTAACTAGAGTAGATAGAGGAGGATTAGCCTCGGACGACAGCAAGCTCACCCTGCTCTGAAAGGTAGGAATCACGTCAACGTCGACTGCTACTACCCGAATCAGCATCAGGAAAAAGATGCAGAAGTGTAGTATGAGTACCACAACAACGGGTACTCAGTAGGCATCATCGGCCGACTAAGCTCAATACAGAAAAGGTATAACTACAATGCGAAGGCGTAATTTGAGTCATCAGTAAATAGGGATGGAAAGGTAAACAACTACCAAGCTATGCAATGGCTATAAAGGAATAAACTTAAGCGATACAGACAAATAAATAATGTAGTAATAACAGACAAATCAAACATAACCTAACTGGACCCCCATAAGTCCGCTAGACACACTGAAGAAGATAATTAACCCAACCGTACCCCCATAAGCTGGGGGGACACACACGTAATGAAAATAAACATAATTAATCTATAACTGCACTTATCCCAATAAATCATGATAGTCATCCAGATGTGCACCGGACTTGAACTGGTATCAATGGGTAGTAACGAGAGGCCAAATACCGAACTCAAACCGATAGTGATGGATGACAACAACAAGATGCGTGCTGGATTCGAACCGTACATAGTGGGTAATAACGATAGGCCACATATATATAACTCATAATCAGATGCCGGAATCGAACTGAAACTCATAGTAACGATAATAATCAAATGTTGTACTCGAACCTAAACTCATAGTAACAATAATAATCAAATGCCGGACTGGAACCGGAACTCATAATAACAATAATAATCAAATGTCTGACTCAAACCGGAACTCATAGTAACCATACCCAACGGTAATATTAAAATTCATTCCATACCGTAAAAATGTCAACGTATAAATAATCATCCGTTAATCTTAATTAAAAAGGGATAAATTTAAGATTTTGCAATTTAGTTTCACGTCCTAAAGTAATAAATGCTATAATATAGTAAAAGATAATATTCCAATATTTACTAGAATGGGGTCCTAATCCGGATAAATAAGACAGGTTATATATATCAAATAATACGCGACTGTAAGCACTTATCCAAAGCTAGCATAATAGTTCACAATTTCAGTATATAAGCTCAATCTAAAAGTAGGGTAAGCCTAGCCTACCTGAACGCCAAAGCTAAAATGCCTTTCTGCGAGCCTCCAAACAGTGCCACTAGAACCCGAACTTGAATAGATGGATACGACTACTTTACTACACCAACTGGAAACTTAAATTTTGAACAGAAAGAGAAGAATTATAGAAGAGAGAGTATTACACTTTAAAATGGCAAATGCTAAATATTTCAAGAAAAAAAACTAAAGTGGTAGCGGAAGTTTGAAAAGTTTCCCTTAGCTTTTTGTTTAAAAGTCACTAAGACTATAGAGATATATATGGAAATGGTACACAATAGGTGGCCACAAATAAAAGTTAAAGCATAGCCACTCCCTTCACTTCCACGTGGAAATGAAGGTGCCAAATTTAACCTTTAAGTACCCCGCTATATATATATATATATAGATTGCATAAGCTCGTGATAAAATAATTATACTTTCTCCGTCTAAAATTATGTGTCATTATTTCCTGTTTAATTCGTCCTAAAATAAGTATCGCCTTTCCTTATTTGGTAACTTTTTAAAGGCACAATTACTCTTTTACCCTTATTGGTCCCACTTAATTAAAAAAAAAGATATTGACACATTTTTTTTATAAAGGATAATTTGGTAAACTTTACCAAGTCTTCCCTTATTTCTTAAACTCCGTGCCCGGTCAAATGGCGACACATAAAATGGAACGAAGGGAGTAATATTTTTGAATATGCCACAATTAATAACAAAAATATTTCTAATAAAACCTCTATTATATAATAATAATATTTTAATATTTTTATATTTATTACCTTCGCTTAAAATATTAATAAATCACAAAAATCTATTATAAAGTAATATAAATATATCATCACTTAAAGAATTTCACCTATATCAAAAATATTCTAAAAGAGTACTAAATTATATTTCTACCAAATGTCAAATAAAATTAAATATTCCACAATATATTAGATATCACTAAAACTAATCAAACGAACTGTCTGAGAACTAAACTATCAGTCCTATCAAGTCATAAATAATTTGGGACAGTTATAGAAAATCTCTGGATACCGAGAATATATGTAAATACAGAAAAATGACCGTAAAGGTCATTACAACATTCACTACTAAAAGGACTTCCGTCCGCGAAAGTAAAGCATAAGGAAATGCCTGAAAGGTCAAACAGATAGGGATACAGGGCACGCAAATCGCGCTCGGGAAAAAGGTCAGGTAGGTCGGTCTGAAACACATCAAGAAACAAATAAAGCCACAGGGACGGAGTCACTCAATAGACTCTCAACACTTACATCCCGAAGACGCTCATGCACGCTGCGAGGCATATACTTCCCTAAGAAAACCTCAGAGAACTGAGTTCAAGTCACTGATGGAGACCCAGCTAGCCTGGAATCAAGATAACCCCTCCACCACCTCCTCGTTGCCATATCGAACAGATAAGAAACAAAGTCTACTCCTCGCACCTCAACCAGCCCTAAATTCCGCAACCGCTCCTCGCAAATGGATAGGAAGTCATGAGCATCCTCTCCCGGGGTTCGATCCCAGGTCGCATGAACAGATTTATTGGCTCCGACCAGCGCAACCAAGGTGCACTTCCTTAGATTCTTATAATTCCAGTTGCCAAATCATTCTTATTGATGTTAAATTTGAGAACAAAGTCAATTTTGTATCACCTTTCAAGGTCTAATTACTATATGTCTTGTATAGATGATTGGGTGACTATAATAGAGAACCATGTTTTATTGTATGATATTCGTGTTTTAGTATGCTGCTCGTATACGGGGATTTCCCTAACATCAATAAAACTATTTACCTTATCACAAAAAAATATTGGTATGTCTTGTATTGCTAATCATAAAAGTCGTAAGAACATAGACATAGCGAGAGCTTGGAACCCTACATAAGACACTTAACTCGTTGTTATTTAATCTGTTACTCGTCGGCCCAAATAGAAGGTGCAAGCTTATACAGAGGAAGAGCTAGAGGGTATTTAGGGGTTTGGCCGAACACAATAGCTTTTACATAGACCTTGTATTTATACTATAAAATTCAAAAATAATATAAAAAATATATAACTGCGAACCCACATACAAACATTGGACGTTGGTGCAACGGAAAAGAGGTGAGAGTAAAATATCTTTCACCCAAGAGATGTGGGTTCGAACCCCACTAGTAGTTTTTTTTACTGTCTTAAAATTCTGAACCCACATACCTTAAAATTCTGAACTCACACACCTAAAATCCTGTCTTTACCTCTGAGCTTATACAAACAACCTATGATCTAAGTTTTTGTAGGAGTAAATGCACAGATGTGAAGAACATAACGTCTAATGCAAAATATCACATTTAATCCAAAAGAAAGAGACAAATGACATAGAAGAGTTTTTAACGCAACGAACCAAAACCAAATGTGGATACAGACCTCACCAGCTTTAACCAATATAAATGACCCAACTTCCAGGTCACTCACGGGAACTTCAGTATACTGACAGTCAGAGACACTAGGCAAAGTTTGATTGTCGAAATACAACACAAGGGCAAATTCTGGATGTTTTTTTTAGTTCCTTCACATCACCCTTGGAGCGACTAGTGAAGTACTCTTTAGCTATATGAGCCAAATTGAACATTGCAAGAAGCAAGCCACCTTCTAATACGTTCCCCATAAAAACTGATGCAAAAGCTGCCATAGCCATCAGTACATGAATATTGATTTTACCACCAGCAATGTCTGATACGAGTGTCACGGGCTCTAGACCATTTACTAGAAGTCAAGCTCGGGAACTACAAAGGCTTCAAGGCATGTTTATGAAAATGGATGCGGTTGAGGTTGTTTCAAACTCGTCCAAGGGAGTGTACGTATTGACATATGGGGGCTAACATTAGGGGCCCAAAATACACCCCCAAGGCTGCCCCAAACACTCCACACCCTCCCTTTTCATTAAGGGAAAAAAGGGTTCTTTTTCCATCATTTTTGTAAAGACTATTTAAGGTGTTTCTTTAGTCTTGTTCTCCTAGTTAGCTTATTTTGAAAATCAATATTGTAACATTGAAACACCATCCTCTCAAGAGAGAGTAGACCACTACTTTGACATCACAAGGAATGGTTTCGTCTTGTGTTGTGTGTATCGGCTAGAAATGTGAGTGCTTGAGTGAACCGAGTTCCTCTTGTGTTTGCGTAAGAACTTGGTGCTTTTTAACGTGTTTTGTAGAGGTTTTAGAGTTTGATACACTCTTTAGTTGCTACATTACAAGTTCTCTTTGTGTCAAGTTATCTATCTTCTTTATCTTTCAAGTTTGTATTTGTTGTTTCCACTTGGTGTCTTGTATGTGTGGGCTATTTTTACGAGATTGCAGAATGTTTTGTGCTTATTTAGATACCTTTTGGTATCATTTGGTATCAAAGAAAAGGATGGTCGTGTTCTTACACCACCAAGGCAAAAAAAGAGAAAAGGCAAAAAAAAGTGTTATCTGGTGACTTGTGTTGGCCAAGAAGTGTCTAAATTTAGGTGTTATTTTTACTTGTCTTTGTAGTTTTGTGTGTTAGCTTGTTGTCCCCCTAGCACACTTGAGTCTAAGGTCCAAGATTTGAAGCTTTGTTTAGTGTTGTTGAAGGGTTAGACAGTGTGAATATTGTTGTTGTTCATAAGTTTTCTTATTGTTCTTCATAATGTTCTTGAGGTGAATGTTTAACAAAAGGTGTTTGATTTGAAAGGAGGAAGAGAGAGGTTAGGTCTTGTGTTTGTCTTGGAAATAGTTTCAAGAAAACACCAAAGAGGTAAATCAGCCAAAGACCCCCAAAAGCTCCCTTATCAAAATAGTGTAAAAACCTTTTTCAAGAAGGACCAAAAGAGGAAAGGGACAAAGCCAAAGCAAAAGGGTGCTTTGCCATTTCGGTGCAAGTTGGTGAAAATTTTATTGACACCTTTTTGACCTTTCGAAAAAGAGTCCAAGGCCTTGTCTTGGTACTCCAAAACTGAAAATCCTCATCAACACACAAGATTGAACCCCTTAAGTCTTGAAAAAAAAATCATACTCCACTTCAACAACAAATTCAAATGGCCAAAAAGAAAAAGAAGTGAGGGCCACATCAACAACAAAACTCAAGTTGTAGGACCTTCCAAGTTTCTTTTCTTGTTTCTACTAGTTTCCTTTCTAGTGACTCCTAAACTAGTTGGCAACTAAGTAAGAACCTACTAAGTTGTGAACTAGTTTTTGAGTAGGTCTTCGTGTCAACGTTCTTTGTGGTGCTTTTCTCGTTTAAAATTCGTAGTTGTTTTTGGTTCAAGTGCATACAAAATTTTGTTGAGTCGTCAAACCGAAATCCACTCCAACTCAAGAGTCGACACATTCCCAAGTTCTCACAAGTTGATAGCCGGCTTACAACACTTGAAGAACCAAGTGAGGAAGCCGAGTGTGAAGATTGTGTGAGTGTATTTTGAACTAACGTTTGTTCATTTTGTAGGTACATTAGCAAATGGAACCATTACACATGGAACCCGAAACTTCCAATGCACAAACCGTAGACCAAAATGTTTTGAATGCTCTTGTGGCTAATCTTGAATCCTTGTCTTGGGATGTAGCTAGAGTGAATGCGGGTCTTGATAAGTTAGGGGTAGAAGTGGCCTCTATTAGTGGCCGAATGGAAAGGGTAGAAAGACAACGGAGTTCTCGACCCTTAACTCCTCAAAACACATCCCCAACCATTACCCCCGAAGATACACACCCAATAATGCACCCACCAAATGCCATACCTCAAGCCAACTATTATTCACAAGGCCTAGGACTTGAAGGACCTAGCCATTCTCTACATCACCAAGTCCCACATGATGGACTTGGAACCCAAATGCCACCCTTAAATCCGACTCCTCCAAATCAAAATCATCCAATCCAAAGACCTCGACCACTAAATACCAATTCGCCAAACGAAATTCCAAATGTCCAAAACCCGTCAATGCAAGAAGAGGGATTTGTGAGGGAGAACTGAAGAGGAGGGTTTGGAATGTATGATGATCCTTATTTGATGGAAGATGGGATGAGAGGTAGAAGAGTAGAACCTAGGAAGAACCGGGGGCTTGAAGGTAGGGGAGGCCAAGGTGTTCGGGAAAGGGATGTTGGCCTCAACACCATAAAAATGGGGCTTCCGATCTTTAAGGGAGAACGTGATCCCGAAGAGTTTCTCACATGGGAATCCACATGCGAGAGAGTCTTTCAAGTGAATAATCTCACGGATTAGAAGAAGAGATGCTACTCCATTGCTCATTTTGAGGGATATGCTACCACGTGGTGAGAGTATGTCAAATGTTTTGGCAACGTATTGATTGAGGGGCAACCCCCTCCTTGGTTTCGATTAAGGTATCTTATGAGGAAAAGGTACCTTCCTGAAAGCTATCAACATGAACTCCTTGCAAAATTGTACAACTTGAATCAAGGAAACAAAAGTGTGGAAGCTTACTATGACGAGTTTCAACAACTCATCTTGAAACTTGATCATAGAGGAGAGCAAGTAAGAAATGACATTATCCGGTTCAAGATCGGCCTAAATAAGGAAATCTCTATGCACATGACACTTCATAAGTTTGAAACTATTAAAGGGATCTTTCAAGCGGCTTTAGAGATTGAACAAGAGAACAAGGAAAGGTCCGCATACAAAACCAAATCCCACCAAGGGTCCTCGGGTTGGACCAAGGGGAAATAAATTGTTTCGTCGTCTTCGGGGTGGAACAAATTCAAGCAAAAACCAGCCAAGACCCCACCCGTGATCAAGAGTACACAACCACTTCCTCCACGGTTTGAGGTAAAGTCAAATGTCTCTTCCAACATCAAGAGATTCCAATGCTTCAAATGCCATGGATGGGGACACAAGGCTAGTTAGTGTCCTAATCGGAGAAATATAATATTAAGGAAATGAAAATTATATTTCTTGGGGGAAGAATTGGGGCTTGAAACTGGTGAAAATGAAGAATTCACTCAAGATGGAGAGGGAGGGGAGGCCGAGAGGCCTAGTGATGATGAGGAAGAGGAGGTTTGGCCTCAAGAAGGTGAACTTAAAGTACCTAATTATGTTGTACGAAGAGTTATGATTAGCAAAACGTTGGATGATCCTAGCCAACGGGAAACCTCTTTAATACTAAGTGCCTCATTAAGGGGAGTGTGTGCTCCATGATTATTGATAGCAGGAGTTGTGCTAATGTAGCTAGTGCCTCTATGGTGGATTACTTGAAATTGCCAACTACTCCACATACGAGTCCGTATAGGCTCCAATGGTTAATGATTGTGGAGAGTTGAAGGTGACTCGTCAAGTGGTGATTCGGTTCAAAGTTGGAAATTATGAAGACGAGGTGCTTTGCGACATCATTCCTATGCAAGCTTGTAATCTTTTGTTGGGTCGGTCATGGAAATATGATAGGCCGACCAAGCATGATGTCCAAACCAACTATTATTCCTTTGAGTTCAAGGGTCGTAAGTACAACCTCCGATCACTATCACCATCACATGTGTGTGAGGCACATCGACAAATGAAGAGTTTGCAAGGAAAGGGAAAAAAGGAAAAAGAACCCATGGGTAGGGGGAGGAACCCGAGAGTGGGAGGAGTGAGGGTGAAGAGGGAGTTTTGGCATTGAGGGGTAGGGATTTGATGGTAATGTTGGCTCGCAAGGGCGACATTTTCAAAGAGTATGATGATACTACTCCAATGCTACTTTTGGCTCATGTTTTGAATGATAAACCATCCACTTATCCTATCCCGTATTTTACTTCTAATGTTTTGCTGCAAGTACTTCCTCCACTTCGAGGAATTGAGCACCAAATCGACTTTGTTCCGAGGTCGCAATTACCGAACAAGACGGCTTATAGGAGCAAACCCACGGATACGAAGGAACTCCAATGTCAAGTTAAGGACCTACTCAACAAAGGATACATCAAGGAAAGCATGATTCTGTGCGCGGTCCTGGTGTTGCTTGTGCAAAAGAAAGATGGGACGTGGCGAATGTGCGTGGACTGTCGATCCATAAATAAAATTCTGATAAAGTATCATCACCCTATTCCTAGGCTAGATGATATGCTTGATGAACTAAATGGATCTTGTGTGTTTTCTAAGGTTGGTCTTAGGAGCGGATATCACCAAATCCGTATGCAACCGGGTGATGAATGGAAGACCGCATTCAAGACCAAATTTGGTCTATATGAGTGGATGGTCATGCCATTTGGTATTACCAACGCTCCTAGTACCTTTATGCAGATAATGAATTATGTAATGAAGCCATTTATTGGAAAATTTATGTTCGTGTACTTTGATGATGTTTTAGTTTATAGTAAGTCTCTTAATGAACATGTCTTTCATCTAAGGAGTGTGTTTGATGTTCTTAAGAAAGAAAAATTGTATGCTAATATTGAAAAATGCTCCTTTGGTGTGGATAAAGTTGTATTTTTGGGATTTGTTGTGAGATCGAGGGGAGTGGAGGTAGACGAATCCAAGATAACCGCCATTAAAGATTGGCCAACCCCAAAAATCGTGGGTGAAGTTTGGAGCTTCCACGGGTTGGCAAGTTTTTATAGGAGGTTCGTTAAAGGATTTAGTACCATTGCCGCCCCCTTAACCGAAATCATCCAAAAAGACCAACCTTTCCAGTGAGGTGAAGAGCAATCTAAGGCCTTTAAGACCTTGAAAGATATGCTCATTTCGGCACCGTTGTTGCAATTGTCTAACTTTGATAAGATGTTTGAAGTTGAATGCGATGATAGTAAGGTAGGCATTGGGGCTGTTTTGATGCAAGATTTAAAGCCCATTACTTATTTTAGTGAAAAGCTCAAAGGAGCAACTCTAAACTACTCTACGTATGATTTGGAGTTGTATTCCTTGGTTAGAGCGTTAGGCAATTGGCAATACTATATTTGGCCCAAGGATTTCGTAATCCGAACAGATCATGAATCCTTGAAGAACCTTCGGGCACATGATAAACTTAACAAACGGCATGCCAAATGGATTGAATTTCTTGAAACCTTTCCGTATGTGATTCAATACAAAAAGGGGAAGGATAATGTGGTATCCGATGCATTGTCTAGGAAGCATGTTCTTGTGTCCACTTTGTCTTCCAAGTTAATGGGGTTTGAGAGCCTCAAGTCTTTGTATCCTGAGGACCCTTACTTCGCTCCTATCTTTAGGGAAGGTGAAGCCATAGGTAGGGAAAGGAGGCTCTCGGATTCTAGTCCTTATGCCGTGTTTGATGGGTTCTTGTTTCAGGGGAGACGCTTATGTGTACCTTCTAGATCTTGGAGAGAGTTGTTTGTGAGGGAGGCACATGACGGCGGTCTCATGGGTCACTTTGGAATTGATAAGACCCTCGGGATATTGGAGAAGCAATTCTATTGGCCAAGGATGCGCAAAGATGTTGTCAAAATTTGAGGCCAATGCATGGATTGTAGGAGTGCTAAGTCGAGGCTCCTTCCTCATGGGTTATACACCCCGCTTCCCACTCCATCACGCCCGTGGTTTGATATTTCTATAGATTTTGTGTTGGGGCTACCATGGACTTAAAGGGGTCGGGATATAATCATTGTTGTCGTTGATCGTTTCTCCAAAATGGCACATTTTATTCCATGCAAAAATAGTGAAGATGCGGCTAGTGTAGCTTCTTTGTTTATTGAAAATGTTGTTAAGTTACATGGAATCCCAAGGACCATTGTAAGTGATAGGGATTCTAAGTTCCTTAGTCACTTTTGGAAGTCAATGTGGGGTAGGCTCGGAACTAAATTATTGTTTTCTACGTCTTGCCACCCACAAACCGATGGCCAAACGGAAGTAGTGAATCGAACCTTGGGTTCCATGATACGTTCCATGGTTAAAGGTAAGTTGAAATCTTGGGAAGATTACCTACCTCTCATAGAATTTGCTTACAATCGGGTGATCTATTCGAGTACGGGCATTACGCCCTTTGAATGTGTCTACGGCTTCAATCCCCTAACCCCCTTGGATCTAACTCCTTTTTCAAGTGATGTTGTTATTATATTAGATGGAAAAAATAGGGATGAATCCATGAAAAGATTGCATGAGAAGGTGAGGATACGGCTTGACAAGAAGAAGCAAGAGGTGGCCAAACGAGTCAACAAAGGGAGAAGGCGTCTTGTACTTGAGCCGGGAGATTGGGTGTGGGTAAACCTACGTAAGGACCAGTTCCCAAACCAAATAAAGGGTAAGTTTCTTCCAAGAGGTGATGGTCCATTTCAAGTTCTTGAAAGAATCAACGATAATGCTTACAAGATCGACTTGCCACCGGAATACCAAGTGCATAACACATTCAACGTGTGTGACCTCTCACAGATTGATACCATTAAAGATGAAGAACCCTTGAGTTTGAGGTCAAACTCCTCACAATATGGAGAGGATGATACGGGTGTCACGGGCTCTATACCATTTACTAGAAGTCAAGCTTGGGAACAACAAAGGCTTCAAGGCGTGTTTATGAAAATGGATGCGGTTGAGCTTGTTGCAAACTCACCCAAGGGAGTGTACATATTAACATGTGGGGATGACATTAGGGTCCCAAAATACACCCCTAAGGCTTCCCCAAACACTCCACACCCTCCCCTTTCATTAAGGGAAAAAAGGTTCTTTTGCCATCCTTTTTGTAAAGACTATTTAAGGTGTTTCTTTAGTCTTGTTCTCCTAGTTATCTTATTTTGAAAATCAATATTGTAACATTGAAACACCATCCTATCAAGAGAGAGTAGACCACCACTTTGACATCACAAGAAATGGTTTCTTCTTGTGTTGTGTGTATCGGCTAGAAACGTGAGTGCTTGAGTGAACCAAGTTCCTCTTGTGTTTGCGTAAGAACTTAGTGCTTGTTAACGTGTTTTGTAGAGGTTTTAGATTTTGATACAATCTTTAGTTTCTACATTACAAGTTATCTTTGTGTCAAGTTATCTATCGTCTTTATCTATCAAGTTTATGTTTGTTATTTCCGCTTGGTGTCTTGTATGTGTGGGCTGTTTTTGCGAGATTGCGGATTGTTTTGTGATCATTTAGATACCGTTTGGTATCAATGTCCATCAATGAATCAAGTGATACCGAGCCCCCAACGAGAGGAAAGACAATGAGAGCGAAAACATGCTGAAAAGGTAGTACAACGGGCTTGGGCGAAAAGTATGGGCAAACAGCACCAACAATAAATAAAGCCGCAGAGCAACAACAAAGCTATAAATTCTCCCTCAAGTAATTCACCGATTGATCCACTTAAAAGTAGTTGCGAACTTGAGAAATACCTCCTGAAACTTCGTGAGCTGAACATCACCTTCATGATGATGATGATGGTGATCATGGTTATGTCCATGGTTATGTTCATGATGATGATGATGGTGATTATGTGAACAGCTGCAAGCAAACAAGTGGGTTGGTCTACGGAATTGATCGGAGCTCTGAATGGAAATTAGAGATTTAGGTTTGAACGAAGAGAAGAAAACCAAAACTATATTGAGCAAAAGTGGAAGCTCTTCAGCTTTCTGCTTCCTTTATAGGGATCAATTCTTCCTTCCACAAATCCAAAAGAATACTTAAAGTAAGGGTCATTTTCCGGAGGCAAAATGATTTGATGGACCCTTGTACAATGTCGGTTTTATAAGTTGGACACTTCTACTTACATGTTTGTCATCTGGACCCCTGAACCCACTAAAAATAATATTTCAAATCTTTTGACCGTTGACCTTGCCTATGTGTCATTGAAAGAGCTGACTAGGACAAGGCACGTGCAGGCATGCACCTAGGGTGCGAGTGGGAGTCAAATTTTATATTAAAATAATTAAAAATAATATTAAAATTAAAAAACAAAATCCTTTTTTCCCTTCATCTTTTTTTAATTTAAAATATTTTAAAATTTTAAAAATAATAAATTAAAAAAAAAAAGCCCTTCCTCCCCAAGTGCCCTCCCCATCCAACCCACCCCACCCTTCACCCTCATTCAGCCCCCTCCTCGCGCCCAGCCACCACCCCACCCCACCCCTCACTTTCGTCCATACCCCTCCCCTCTCCCCCTCTTCCGTCCAGCCACCCCCACCCCACCCCTTCACCCTCGTCCCCCCATCCCCCTATCCAGCCATGGCTGCCATGGCCATCACTATTAATGCTCCCACCCGCACAGCCCCATGGATCTCTCTTCATCTTCTTTTTCTTCATCATCATATATCCCATAGCCATTCTTTGTTGTGGTTGATATTATTGTTGTTGTTCATTGTAAAAAAAAATTTGTTGTTCCCTGAAGTGGGGTTTTGTTGGTTGATGTTATTGTTCATTGTAAAAAAATAATAATTATATATCCCTGAAGAGGGTCTTTGCTGTGAATGATATTGTTGTTGTTCATTGTAATTTTTTTTTTATTGTTGTTGTTCCCTGGAGAGGGTCTTTGCTGGTTGATATTGTTTTTTTTTTCTTTTTTAATCGATGAACTGAACAATGTTCAGATAGTAGCAGTGTTGTTACCAAAAAAAGATATTAGCAGTGCAATGAACTTTTGTATTCACTTTTTAATGTTTTTTTATTCACTTTCTCAATTTAAATTTTTTATTTTGTTTAGGATTAATTTTGTAACTTTTATAAATTGTTAAAGATATTTAAATAAAAATTGAAAATTCATTATGTTTGTGTATGTGAATTTATAGTTAAAACTTTAAATTAATTTGACAGAAATTTCAATTATTTAGAATAAATTTGATGTTTAATTAAATTTATTGTGTTTGTGTATTAGAATTTATAATTAAAAATTTAAATTTATAGTTGAAAATTTAAATTAAAATTTATTGTGTTTGTGTATTAGACTTTCTACAATTTATAAAAAGAATTTATTTAATTAAATTTAATTTAATATTTAATTTCTTGTGTAGCATTTTAACAATAACATAAAATTTAATGTAATACTTAAAAATGATGTGGCGGCTGATGTGGCAATTGACGTGGTAGACGTGAAAGCTGACATGGCAGCTGACGTGGCGAGAGTGTGTTACACTCACCCAAAAAGTGTTTAAAATGTTGCTTTTTAGTGGGTTCAGGGGTGCAGATGATAAACATGTAAGTAGAAGTGTCCAACTTACAAAATCGACATAGTACAGGGGTTCATCGAACCATTTGCCTTTTCCGGAACCAACTATTCCATCTAATAGTTTTGATGTGCGGTATGCGATTAATGAATATATCATGATGCACAAAAATGTATTCCTCAATGAAGATGGAGGATGTATGTTAGTTTTCCTAATATAAGAGGGAGATTATAAGCAGATATGAAATATGTTAGAAATTATCATCACATCCTCAAGAGAAATAAGAATTACTGTATTCTCTCTATTCTTTTATATTTCATAACATTTATAAATATATGAGAAATAAGAATTACTGTATTCTCTCTATTCTTCTTCTTTATTCTTTTATATTTCGTAACATTTATAAATATATTCCGATGAGGGTAGTACAAAAATAATTAATAGAAATAGAGTTATATTTTATAACAAATTAATTTCTAAAATTTACTTATATTGTAAATAAACTTGAATTTATAAATTAGAGTATATCATTAATGACCATTAAGATTTATTTATCTATCTATACAATAGAAAATAAGAGAGAAGCGAAACTTAAATATGTACATCAATATGTATAATTTTTTTGGATACAATTGTGCTCTCTCTCTCACACACACATACATACACTAATGTTTTTATGATAAATTTATAAAATGATTATTCTACTTACAACATTAATTAACTTATATAAAAATTATATTAATATCTGAGTAAAATAAATAAATAATTCATAATATATAGATGTAAAATTGCAAATATCAAAGATAAATAGTTATTGCATAGAATTGGAGAGGAGGGAATGATCATTATAGTTTGGGTTGGTTGGGTGGGGTGGGTGTGGGGGTGGGGGTGGGCATTTGAATGAATGGTTTTTTTAACCTCTTCTTTTCCATAGTTGAACATGTGAAAACACTTTGGTCATAAAATGCTAGAATTTGAAAAATACTATAAAGTTGTTTTCCGTTTAAATTACTTACAAGAATTCAGAAACAATTTCAATTTGTATTTGTGACAAAACACAATTTCAATTTTCAAAGTATTATTTTTCACTTTAAAAATAAAAAGTACTTTTTTCACATACATATTACTTGTTCATTTATAAAATTAATTAAGAATTTTTCCATTTACCCTGTCTTAATGTAACTGATTTGTCTGGGAATATACGTACCCATATTTTTCTACCACGATGCGGATTGGTTAATAATGGTCCATTTGTTATACTAATCAAATGATAGAAGTAGCAGTCACCACTAGGACAATGTCTTTTTTCAGAGTGTTTTTTAATTTTAAGAAAATGAAATGTCCATAGTCAATATGTTGAGAGCCTGTGAATATTCAAAGACGTGCTAGCCAATTTTCACATTTGAAACAGCATATTACTAGACTTTGGTTCTCAAGGTCAAAATCGTTGTCAATATATAAGCGACCAAAGGCTTAGGCATCACCAAGAAATCAATAATGGAAGCTAGTATCTTCCTA
The DNA here is from genome assembly GCA_030864215.1 of Capsicum pubescens. Taxonomy (NCBI): domain Eukaryota; kingdom Viridiplantae; phylum Streptophyta; class Magnoliopsida; order Solanales; family Solanaceae; genus Capsicum; species Capsicum pubescens. The sequence continues at coordinate 18,407,387 of CM061541.1, read as the reverse complement.
TTTTTTTTTCTATCGTCTTTCTACTCTAATATACACAACATTTCTGCTACAACAGATGCAATCACTACTAATGAATACATCATAGATGGTGAAACGGTTGTTTCGCCTGGTGGAACCTTTGAGCTGGGATTTTTCAGCCCCAGAGGTTCCACAAAATGATATATTGGGATATGGTATAAGCAAATTCTTCTTCATGTGCAAACAGTTGTATGGGTTGGCAACAGAGAAAAAGCACTAACAAATACATCTTCTGCTGTTTTGAAGGTCATCAAACCAGGGATACTTGTTCTTTATAGTGACAAGAATGAATGTATATGGTCCACTAACACCTCAGGATCAGTCCAGAATCCAGTTGCAGTTCTTTTAGATTCTGGTAATCTTGTTGTCAAAGATGCAAATGATGAAAATCCAGAAAATTTCCTCTGGCAAAGCTTCAGTTTTCCTACTGATACGATCTTGCCTAGTATGAAGTTTGGCAAGAATTTTAAAACTGGTCATGAGACTTACCTTTCGCCATAGAAGAGCGATAATGATCCAACTCCAGGGGAATTCACTCTTCACATTGAACTAGCTGCATATCCACAGGGCGTAATCAAACGTGGCTCAAGTGTATCTTCTCGGCTACCACAAAGAGTTGGGAATAACAACATTTATAAAATTCAATTAGATTTTAATAAGGATGAGGTTTACTATAGTTTTTCTCTCATTAACAGGTCGGTTTTATCAAGACTAGTCCTGAGTAGTAATGGTTATGTACAAGGTTTGACGTGGGTGGATCAGACTAAGAGTTGGAATATTTATTTTGGTTTACCTTCGAGTATTTGTGATACATATAGCATATGTGGTGCCTATGGGAGTTGCGATGTATATACTTACCCCGTTTTTCAATGTTTGGATAAGTTTGTACCCAAAAATCCACAACAATGGGAAAAGGGAGATTGGTCAGAAGGGTGTGTTAGGAAGACACCTCTTGAATGCAATGAGGAACATGTATTTCTAAAATATTCTGGAATCGAGTTGCCATATTCTAACTACTCTCAGTAAAATAAGACCATGACACTTGGGTGTAGTCAAGAATGTTTGAGGAACTGCTCTTGCACAGCGTATTTAAATTTAGATGGAGACAAAGGTTGCTTGTTTTGGTTTGGGGAGTTGATTGACATCAAAAAGCGGTTTGAAGGAGGACAAGCCATATACATCAAAATGGATTCGTCAGGGCTAGGTAAGAACTGATCATGTTTAAAAAAATTACCCATGTTGTGTTTTAAACTTAGTTTTTCAACATGGACACTATATTATGCAAAATTAATGTCCAGTCTTAATTTGAAGTGGATGATAGAAAAAATTGGTTGTAGCATCTGATGCAGGTTCAAAGAGAAAGAAGACAAGAGATACTTGCAGTGAGTTTCTCATTGTTGATGGCAATGACTCTGCTTGTCCTGATTCTGTTGTTGCACATACGGAAAAAGAAGACGAAACTAAAAACCAAAGAAGAATTTGAGCTGCCACTATTCCAATTTTCGACAATAACAAAATCCATAAATAACTTCTCAGTCGAGAACAAGATTGGAGAGGGTGGATATGGACATGTTTACAAGGTATGCATGCAAATTTGTTGGAATAGGGATAATTTTCTGTTACGATATGTTGTCTCTGTAAAATCTATGTTCTCCTTACCTACCTTCCCATTTCTAGGGATTGCTAGAAGACGGACAAGAAATAGCCGTGAAGAGACTCTCAAGGACTTCTATGCAAGGATTTGATGAATTCAAGAACGAAGTTATCTATATTGCCAAGCTTCAGCACCGAAATCTTGAGAGACTTTTGGGTTGCTGCATTCAAGTAGAAGAAAAGATGCTGATCTATGAATACATGCCTAACAAAAGCCTGAACTCATACATATTTGGTTTGTATTCTTACCTTATGTACAAACTAAAATGATAGTACTTTGATCTATTAGACATGACTCATGACATGTATATTTGGACCTAGGTAAACACATGCTTGCAGAAATGTTAACAAGAAGGCTTATTTTGTAGATCAAACAAATAGCAAATTACTGGATTGGCCAAAGCGTTTCCACATCATAAATGGAATTGCTCATGGATTATTGTATCTCCATCAAGATTCTAGGATAAGAATTATCCATAGAGACCTTAAAGCAAGCAACATTTTACTAGATATGGAAATGAATCCAAAGATTTCAGACTTTGGCATGGCCAGAAGTGTTGCAGGAAATGAGATGGGAGCAAGAACACGTCATGTGGTTGGGCCGTAGTAAGAATATCTAATATCATATGAAGTACTCTCATGTGACATCTCGCTTCTTTAATTCTCTTGCTGTTATTATTTTTTTGGCACAGTGGGTATATGTCCCCTGAATATACAGTAGATGGGTTGTTCTCGGTAAAATCAGATGTTTTTAGCTTTGGTGTCTTGGTGTTAGATATTGTGTGTTGCAAGATAAATAGAGGATTTGTCCATCAAGATCACAACCTTAATCTTATCGGTCATGTAAGAACTGTAAAATCTGTATTACACAAAATAACTCTCTTTTTTCTTTCAAACAGATATAGTTTGTCATGATTCGTATGATCTAAACTTAAACAGGCATGGAAGCTTTACAAAGAAGATAGGTTATTGGAACTAATTGATGATCAGCCAGGTGATTCTTGCGATATTTCTCAAGTTTTAAGATCAATCCAAGTGGGTTTATTATGTGTGCAAAAACGTCCAGATGATAGACCAAGCATGTTTTCTGTGGTTCAAATGTTGGTTAATGAGAGTCTACTTCCAAAAGCAAAAGAACCTGGATTTTTCACAGAACGAAACATATTTGATGAAGCAAAATCAGAATCGCGGAGAGCCAGTTCAAAGAATGAAGTGACAATCTCAATGTTAGATCCTGGTAGAGTGTTATTACAATTGTAGCTGTGTTTTAGCTCATTACAAAATGATAGATTAAACCTAAAATATATACACAAAGCTAGGTACAAAAAGGTGAAGATTAGATCCCTGATATCCTTCTTTTTACCTATAATATGTGACTATGTGTACCTACAATATTTGACTATGTGTATCTAACACAATCTAACAATTGATATACTTTGACAAATATCTTGACATTGGTATATGACTATCTTAACACTCCCCCTCAAGCTGGAGCATACATGTCATATGCTCCGAGCTTGCCGCAAATGTATCCAATCTGAGCTCCTCTAAGGGACTTAGTCAAAATATCTGCCAATTGGTCATTTAAACCGACGAAGCTGGTGGTAATTCATCAGAACTCAATCTTCTGCCTAATAAAATGACAATCCACTTCTATATGTTTCGCTCTTTCATGGAAAACTGGATTTGAGGAAATATGTAGGGCGGCCTGATTGTCTCATATAAGCTTCATCTGTTGGAATTCAACACATTTTAACTCTTGGAGAAGTTGTTTCAGCCAAATAAGCTCACATGTAACAAGGGCCATAGCTCGATATTCAGCTTCCGCGCTAGATCTGGAAACAACATCTTGCTTCTTACTTTTCCAAGAAATTAAATTGCCTCCAATCATGATGAAATACCCAGACATAGAGCGTCTATCTATTGGAGAACCTTCCCAATCCGCATCAGAATATCCAACAATGTTTCTATGACCTTTGTCTTCATATATCAATCCTTGTCCTGGAGCTATTTTGACGTATTAGAGGATGAGAATTACTACATCCCAATGATCTTTACATAGAGCTTGGAGAAACTGATTAACCACGCTTACTGCAAATGAAATATCCGGGCGTGTGATAGTGAGATAATTCAGTTTACCGACCAATGTTCTATATCTACCAGGATCTTTCAGTGGCTCCCACTGTCCAGGGACGAGTTTGATGTTTGTATCCATAGGAGTGTCAATGGGTTTGCAATTTAACATGGATGTCTCTTCTAATATTTTCGAAGCATATTTTCTTTGGGAGATAGCAATACTTGTCTTGGATTGTGCTACCTCAATTCCCCAAAAATACTTTAACTTCCCCAAATCTTTGGTTTGAAAGTGACTGAACAAATGTTGCTTTAGCTGTGATATTCCTTCTGGATCATTTCCAGTTATGACAATGCCGTCAACATAAATGACCAGGTAAATGTTCTTTTCTGGACCATTATGTCGATAGAAAACAAAGTGGTCTTCTTTACTTCGACACATTCCAAATTTTTGGACGACAGAACTAAATCTGCCAAATCATGCCCTTAGATATTGCTTGAGTCCATATAGAGAACATTTGAGACGGTAAACTAAGTCTGACTCCCCCTGAGAAACAAAAATGCATTCTTAATATCTAGTGGATGAAGGGGCCAATGATGTATTGCTTCCAAGGAGATAAGCAAGCGAATAGATGCAATTTTGGCAACTGGAGAGAATGTATCACCATAGTCAAGACCATAAATTTGGGTATACCCTTTGGCAACAAGGAGAGCTTTCAGTCGATCAACTGTTCCATCCAAACCCATTTTTACCATATAGATCCATCGACTTCCAACAGTAGATTTCCCCTTCGGTAACTGGACCAACTCCCAAGTGTTATTGGTCTATAAAGCATTCATTTCTTCGATCATAGTATCTCACCACCCTGGATGTTCTAGTGCTTCACTAACAGTTTTTGGTATAGGTACATTAGATAGGGTAGACATAAAGGTATAATATAATGGAGACAACCGATGATAACTTAAACAGTTATATCTTTCTGGTTGTTAATTTCGTGTAGTACGTATACCTTTACGTATGGAAATTGGTGGGGTCACTACATCTGATGAAGGCATGACAGGAGTAGGTGACGACGGAGCAAGAGATAAGTCATCGGGAGTGACCAATGTATCAGGACTAGGAGTAGTGCTATAATTATCCTTATTAAGAGGACAAACACGTCGAGTGTATATTTGAAGAGGAGGAGCGGTTTGAGGGTTTTCTGAAATAATGACTTATTGTAGAGGAAGTATAGGTACTGGCAAAACTTGAGGAATTAAACTTTTGTTTGTAGTGCTTGGTGTAAAATAGGGAGATGTTTCAAAAAATGTCACATCTGCACTAATAAAATATTTATTTGTTTTTGGATCATAGCATTTGTAACCTTTTTGGTTATAAGAGTATCCTAGAAAGACACTTCATTGATTTTGGTTAGAGTTTCTCATTTCTAGTACTTTGATCATGGACAAAGCAAATACATCCAAACACTCTCAAAGGTAGATGATAAGGATTTTGACCTGGAAAAAGAATTGAGTGAGGACTTTGTTGATGCAACACAATGAAGGACATTCTATTGATCAAATAACAAGCAGCGAGAACAACATCTCCCCAAAATCAAAGAGGAATGTGATGGTGTATCAGTAAAGTACGAGCAGTTTAGATGAGATGCCTATTTTTACATTCGGCGAATCAATTTTGTTGAGGAGTATACACACAAGACGTCTGATGAGTGATTCCCTGAGATGACATGAAACTGGAAAAGGGAGAAGATAAGTTTTCTTTGGCATTAACACTGCATAATACCTTTATTGAAACACCAAATTGATTATTTATCTGAGTTCAAATTTTTTGAAAAATAGAGAATACTTCAGAACGATTTTTTATCAAATATACCCATGTGCAATGGGAGAAGTCATCAATAAAGGTAACAAAATACTAAAATCCTAGACTTGAAACGACACGACTAGGACCCCATATATCTAAGTGAACAATGTCAAACATACATGTGGCCCTGTTATTGACTCTTTTGGGAAATGAAGTGCGACTATGTTTCCCAAGTTGACATGACTCACATTCAAAAGAAGACAAAGTGGAGAGACTAGGGATTAGTTTTTGAAGTTTTGCGAGACTCGGGTGACCATAACGGCTATGGAGAAGATCAACTGAGGCAGCAGAAGTGAAGGCAACTGGTGGTGGCGATTTTTACATGTGATACAGTCCTTATGACTCATATCCTGTTCCAATCGTCTTCCCTGTTCTCCGGTCCTGTACAACAACAGAGTCAACCAAAAAAGTGACACCACAATTGAGGTGCTTGGTTAATTTTCTTACAAATATCAAATTAAATGGACATTCAGGAGCAAATAAAACTAAGTTTAAGGAAATAGAGGGAAGAAGTTGCACGTCCCCTATTCCTTTTACTACTGTTCGTGATCCATTAACAAGGGTAACTATGGAGAGGGTTGTTGAATGAATAAAATTTGAGAAAAGATTCTGATTACTAGAGATATGGTCAGATGCACCAGAATCCAATATCCATGGGCAAGTGGGTGAAGACCTGGTTAGAAAAGCAAAGGAATTACCAGTTTGTGGGGTTCCATCTAAAGGTGATTGTTGTGTAGCCGCTTGATACTACAAGTAATCATTATAATTTGCTCCAGACAAAGTAATAGAATTAGACAGTTGACCCTCTGTATCTTTACGGATCTGAGCCACGCGAGCTGTACTATGATTGTTAGTACGTTGTGGTCGACCATGAAATTTCCAACAAGTTTGTCGAGTATGGCCTAGCTTGTTGCAATAGTTGCAATAGGGTCTAGAGTTTCTAATGTTTCCCCTTTGCTGGACATTTTGTTCTTGTGAGTTCTCATTTTTCACAGCTAATACAGATGTCTCAACGTTATTGGTATCATTTGTTTCAGAACCAATACACAACAAAAGGAACTGATGAACATGCCAAGATTTGATCCCTTATAGGACTCAAATCAGATCGAAGTCCTTTTAGTGCTAGAACCATAAAGAACTTATCTCTTTGTTGCTCCTGCGTGGTGACACTTTTAGAAAGTGACTGAGAGAGTCAAATTGATCTTTCAAGGTATTGATTTGTCCTAAATAACTCGCCATATCTTGATTATTCTGCTGAAGTTGGACCAAGTCTGAGACAACCTTGTATATACGTTGTATGTCATTCGTATACAAAGTCTTAGCTTTAGTCCAAATTTTATAGCAAGTTTTACAAGATTGAAATAGATTGAGTAATTTAGGATCCAAAGAGTTCCATAAGAGATTGCATAATTGAGCATCAATTCGAGTCCACTTAGTCCTTTCACTAGCAACAATATCACTAGTATTTTTAACTAAATGATCCTCATATCCTTATCCCATAAACCACATCTCGACAGATGAAGACCATGGTGTGTAATTATTACTACCTTCCAATTTCATGGTAGTTATAACAGTAGAACTTGAAATAGAGGAAAACATTGATTTAAAATCACCTGAAGATTCAGTTTTCTCTGAGACATTAGTTAGAGATTCACCTTTCTCTGACATTATGGCTTCAACAACTAACTGAAATTCCAAAAAAATGAGTTACAAATTTTATTTTTTTTTGGTTAACAGAACTTGAAACAAAGGAAATAGAAGAACAAGGTTCCTCTTGATGACTAAAGATCTGGTAGAACTATTTCAGATCTTAACTGAACAAGAGCTTCACCAGAAAAAGGAAGAAACAGTCGATAAAAATGACTGATTTTGCTGAAAATTATATGAGTGATGGGTAGGTTTAGAATGAACGATTGGATCTCACAAACTGAGAATGACAGTTTGACATGGCCAGGAAAACCTGCAGGAAGTGCTGCTAGTAAAGGAAGAAGCTGGAATAGTTATGGGAGATCTATCAAAACAGTCACCTAAAAAGGTAACTTGAGCCTCTATAAAGACAACAGGAGGATTTGATACCATATTACAAATGTAGCTGTGTTTCAGCTCATTACAAAATGATAGATTACACCTAGAATATATACACAAACCTAGGTACAAAAACGTCAAGATCAGATCCCTGATATCATGCTTTTTACATATAATATGTGACGATGTGTACCTACAATACTTGACTATGTGTATCTAACACAATCTAACAATAGATATACTTTGACAAATATCTTGACATTGGTATTTGACTATCTTAACAAGTGTGAAGATAACCGTTTTGTTGCATGCACATGAATAGGAAAAATATATTTGAACTTTGATTGTTGATAATTACATGTAGTTTTTGAAATAAAACACCAAGTTGAATTTTCTACCTGACGATGTTACCCACTTACGCGTGAATTTCTTTTATCTATTTCTATCTCCTATTAACTATATAATTCAGATATGTTTCCTATATCACAAATTGATCGATCTGCAATTAAGATAGCACATTTGTTTAGGAAGGTTGTTTTTTTTCTTTTTTTGAGAATTATTACTGTAGGAAGTTTTTATTTTTTATGATGTCTTAAACTTGCGTTGCTAACTTTCTTTTCTAATAACATGGAGACTAGCTTACATATCAAGCTGTTTCAAAAAAGACTAGCTTATATTTTAAAAATACGCACACATACAGAGCACACACCGAGACACAAACACTTGAAGAAAGTCAATGTGTAAAATTGCTGCAAGTTTAGGTGTGGCAAACTTAGGGACAAAAATTCCAGATGACTAATGAATCATGTGTGTGAACCTGTCTGTCATGTATTTATTGTTAGATTTCTATAGTATTGAGCTGAGAGCTTGAAGAAGAGGAGTAGAAGATTCTAGAAGAAGAGTAGTTTTCATTGATTGATAGCCTGTTAGCTTGTTATGGCACTACAAGTCACATTTATAGATTTAGTTTGCTCCTTGTGACAGCTGTATATTGATAGTTGTCACACTTAACCAACTAACTCACTCACACATACATCATGCACACTAACTTCCTCTAACTAATCATCAACTTGCTGATTATACTTTTCACTATCTTAACACTCCCCCTCAAGTTAATGGCTTAAAGATGTTCTTCATTCCCAGTTTACTTCATAGATATTCATGCTGACTCTTCCCTAAGGCTTTTGTGAGAATATCTGCTAGCTGCTCCTCTGTAGGCACATGATTGGTCTTGATCATCTTCTGACTGATTCTTTCTCTCACAAAATGACAATCTATATCAATGTGTTTTGTCCTTTCATGGAAAATAGGATTAGCAGCAATCTGTATTACTGCTTTATTGTCACACATCAAGTCTACATATTGTTTAATCTAGATTCCTAGCTCTTGAAATAGTCCAAGTAACCAGGTGATCTCTGCACTACAAGTAGCCATACTTCTAAACTCTGCTTTTGCAGAGCTCTTGGATATAGTCTCTTGTTTCTTTGATTTCCAAGAGACTAAAGCACCTCCAAACTTTATTACATACCCAGCCACTAATCTTATATTTGTTAAGCAAGTACCCCAGTCAGAGTCATAATAGGCTGTCAACTTGTTAGAAGTTTCTACAGGTATAAACAATCCCAAGCCAGGATTACCTTTTATGTACCTCACTACTCTCAATGCATCTTCCATGTGAGATGTCTTTGGAGAGTGCATGTACTGACTTAGTACCTGTACTGCAAAGGACAAGTCAGGTCTATTCATGGTGAGATACAATATACTACTAGTCTTTGATATGTTGTTGGATCCTTCAGAGTTGCATCATCATCTCCTATTCCATTGGACACATGATTGTCATATTCCACAGATGTTAGTTTCTGATTCATTTCCAGTGGAGTACTAGAAGGTTTTGATCCTCTTAGTCCAACCTCAAATATAAGTTCAAGAGCATACTTTGTTTGATTCAGCACTATCCCTTTCTTGGACCTGGCTACCTCTATGCCCAAGAAGAACTTCAGATCACCAAGATCATTTATTTTAAAATTTTGTTGCAAATATGATCTAGCTTGATTAATCAAGGTGAGTTTGTTTCCTGTTATTAACAGACCGTCCACATAGACAAGAATAATCACTATTTCATTTTCTAATTTTTTGGTAAACAAGAAGTAGTCATAATAACTTTGACTGAACCCCATTTGGGAGAGAGCATCAGTCAGCTTCTTATTCCACTGTCTAGGGGCCTGCTTTAGACCATACAAGGACTTGTGTAATTTGCAGACTTTCTGAGTCTCCCCTTGTCTGCAAAAAACCATCAGTAATATGCATGTAGACCTCTTCTGACAGATCACCATTAAGTAAAGCATTATGCACATCCATTTGAAAAATCAACCATTGTCGAGAAGCAGCAAGAGCAATAAAGGATATTACTATCACCATCTTTTCCACAAAAGAGAAAGTATCTGAGTAATCAACCCTAGCCTGTTGACTATAGCCCTTAGCTACTAGTTTGGCTTTATATCTTTCAACCTCACCAGTTGCCTTGTACTTTACTTTGCACACCCACCTACAACTAATAGGAACTTTACTAAGTGGCAAGTCAACAATAGACCAAGTATGATTCTCCTCAAGAGCTGCAATCTCCAGCTTCATAGCCTCAACCCAAGAGGGATCTTTGGAGGCTTCAAGAAAAGTGGAGGGTTCAGGAATAGAAAAATAGACAGAGAGAGCTTAATTATACTGAGGAGAGAGATGAGAGTATGTGACATAGGAAGATAATGGATACAAATATTGGTGAGCTGAGACAGGTTTGGTAGTGACAAAGTCATGGATCCAAATAGGAGGTTTCTTATGTCAGGTGGATTTTCTGAGAAGAGGAAGGTCAAAATGAGATGCAGAGGGATGAGTAGGAGTTGAGGGTGAAGGTACAAGGCCATGCTCCAGCTCAGGAGAGACTAGAGAAGAATTAGAAGAAGGAATGGAGGTTAAAGAGAAAAAAGAAACTGAATGATCAACAAGAGTGGACTGCAGGTCATGAAATAATTGAGAGTCAGTGGTAACTTGGTGAAGGAAAGGAAAAGTGGACTCTTGAAAGCTGACATTTCTACTAGTAAAGAATAGTCTGGTATGAAGATCATATAGTTTGTACCCTTTCTGGGTGGATGAGTAGCCCATAAAGACACAAGGAATTGCTCTAGCAGCAAACTTATCTGAACAATGAGGACTAGAGGCATAGCCTAAATAACCAAAGACTTTTAAATGAGAAAGTGAAGTTACCTGTTGATGGAGGATTTCAAAGGAAGATTTATAGTAAAGTATTTTTAAGGGAATTCTATTCAGCAAGTACACAACATTCTCAACACATTCACCCCAAAACTTGAGAGGTACACCTGCTTAAAATCTGAGGGATCTTGCAACTCCCAAAATAGTTCTGTGTTTTCTTTCCACCACCCTATTTTGCTGAGGAGTATAGACACATGAAGTTTGATGCAAAATACCAAGATTGACACAAGAGATTTAAATTCATGGATAAAGAACTCACAACCATTATCAGTTCTCAGAATTTTCACAAGTAGAAAACAAGTTTTACATTCTAGTTAGAAAATCTTTGAGTACAACTATCACTTCAGACTTAAACTGGATAAGAAACAACTAAGTGAATCTAGAGTGATCATCAATAATGGTAACAAAGAATCTCTTTTTATCATAGGTAGGCACTCTATAAAGTCCCCATATATCACAATGAAGCAGATGAAAGAGAGCCTTAGACACAAAGTTGCTATGCTGAAAAGGAAGTTTAGTCAGCTTAGCAAAGGGACACACAGTGCATATGTGATCTTCAAACTTCAAATGACTTAGTTCAGCATACCTTTTAATCACCTCGACAGGTGCATGACCCAGTCTTTTGTGCCACTGAACATTGGAATCAGACAATAATTTCACATTATTGGCACACTTGTTTACACTTGTAGGTTTATAGGAAGCATTTGGGAGAATGTAAAGCCCTTGATCTTCTTTACCAATCCACATCACCATGCCAGTATAGAGATCCTGGAAGATACAGAAGTAAGGAATAAAGTTTACTGAACATTGTACTCCTTGGTAAGTTTTGATATAGATAGAAGATTATATTTAAAATCAGGCAGATATAAGACATCAGTAATGAGGGAATTGTTGAGTACACCAGAGGTGCCTTTGTGAGAGACTGGAACCTCATCACCTGTTGGAAGATAGACCTGAATTTGTGAAGACTGAGGGATTTTATGATAACTATGCAACATATCAGAGTTGGAGACCATATGATTAGTAGCACCAGAGTCAATAATCCACCTATCACTTACAGTAGGACTAGTTGGAGCTATTATGATACCTGCATTTGCTGCAGGGGAAATGAAATCCTTGTCCTCCTTCTCTTTGTTGAGCAGCATGACAAGTTGTTGATATTGTTCTGTTGTAAAATAAAAAGTAGGACTCAAAGTAGTCTAGGAAGAACTGGCTTGAGACATCTTATCACTAGTAGAGTATGTGTCCACAGGGAATGCAGAGTCTACCATATGTGCATATTGTCCTGATTCTTTCTTCTTGGATTTGGGCCAATCTGATGGGTAACCAATCAGCTTGAAATATTGATCCTTAGTATGACCATTATAACCAAAAAACTCGCAAACCACTAGTGGTCTTTTCTGTAGAGCAATTCTTTAGGTGAAAGTTGGTGGTCTTCCCTCATAGATACCTGCAGTCTTAACCAAACTTGTACCTTCTGAACCACTCCATCTTTGCCTTTGTAACCTGGTTTATGGGTAAAGAGAGCTGCTGCATCAGTGTATCACTAAGATGACCCACAGAGGAACTAGAAGCTATGGATCTCTGGCTTTCATGATCCATAATCATGGAGTACACTTTGCTAATGGATGGTACATGGGTCATTAATAGAATTTGGCTTCTACACTGAGAGTATGTTTCACTTAGACCCATTAGGAACTGTAATACTCTTTGATAATCAAAGTGTTGGGCATAACTTCTAGATTTAGGGCAGCTACATCTAGGAGAATGCATAAGAGCATCAAATTCATCCCAAAGAGTTCTAATTTGAGAAAAATAATCAGCAACTGACAGAGTTCCCTGAGAGAGGGTCACAAATTCTCTATGCAAGTAGAATACTCTAGAGCCATTCACCTTATCAAACCTTTCCTTTAAATCTATCCACACATTATGAGCATTAGAGGCATAGATAATACTATTCAACAGATCCTTTCATACCGAATTCATAATCCCTGACAAAATAACAACATTAACTCTCTCCCACTGATCATGTTCTTATTCATCAAAGTGATTTTTAGGATATCTCCCATCAACAAAGCCTATTTTGTTCTTGCCTATGAGACTCAACGCCATAGATCTACTAAATAGGGCATAATTTTAAGTGCCAATAAGCTGGATAGAAATAAAAGAGCTACCTAGAGTGTCGTTTGGATACAAATACAGAGGATGATTGTGGTCAATTTCAATTGTACCAGCTGAAGTAGGTGTATTCCAGGTGCTGCAGTTGTAGTTGAAGGATCTGCAGCTGAGTTTCGAGTAACCGCCATTAAAACTCAATGTAAGCAATAGAACAGTAGCTGCTATTCTCACTGATCAGGTGAAATTGATTGTCTCTAGTACCGATTACATCTAGCGATCAGTAGTGGCTTTGATACCATGTTATATTTCTATAGTATTGAGCTGAGAGCTTGAAGAAGAGGAGAAGAAGATTCTAAAAGAAGAGTAGTTTTCATTGATTGATTTTCAGTTAGCTTGTTATGGCACTACAAGTCATATTTATAGAGTTAGTTTTCTCCTTGTGACAACTGTATATTGACAGTTGTCACACTTAACCAACTAAATCACTCACACATACATCACACATACTAACTTCCTCTAACTAATCATCAACTTGCTGATTACATTTTTCACTATCTTAACATTTGTATCCCCTTCAAAATCCATGCCTTTTCGAAGTGGCCATATCCTACTGATACAAATAAAATTAGGGAGAAAATAACGTATCAGATTAACATAACAACTATGAAATTTCCATTTAGTTTTCTTCCAAAGCCAGTGGTCCATTTGTTTTACTAATCAAATGTTTGAAACAACACGTTGTGCCGTTATCAAGAGGCTGAATATTCAAAAACGTGCTAATCACCAAGACTAAATAAAAGGACAAAAAGAACAAGAAGAAAGAGATTATCCCCCAAGACCTGATGAGCTAGTACAAGAGTCACTAGCAAAACAAGAGTACATTCACATAAATTCGCATGGAATTTGGCTCTCTAGTCTAAATCATATTCACTATATAGTAGACCAAATCGAGCCATCAATGGTGAATATTAGTTTCTTCCTGCTTTTTCTATTATCTTTCTACTCTAATGACATACACAAATATTCCTACTACAACGTATGTAATCACTGCAAATCAATTCACCATAGATGGTCAAACTGTAGTTTCATCCCGTGGAAAATCTGAGATGTTAATAGAAACAACTAATTGATCAGCAAGCTTGTTTTTTTAGACCAAACAAAGAGCAAATAACTTGATTAGACAAAGCATTTCAACATCATAAATGGAAATGCCCGTGGCTTATTGTATCTCTATCATGATTCTCGACAATGGAAAGTAATGTGTTGCTAGACCTAGAAATGAATTCAAAGATATCAGACTTTGGCATGGATAAATGTTTTGTAGGGAATGAGATTGATGCAAACACAAGTGGTGTGGTCGGGACACAGTAAGAATCTTCATACCATATGTACAAAGTACTCTCATATAGCCTCTCACTTTAATTTATTTTCATGGCCTTGTTTTGCACAGTGGCTACATGTCCCAGAATACACAACAAATGGGATTTTCTAAGTAAAATCAAGTGTTTAACTTTGGCTTCTTATTAGTAGAGATTGTGGGGATTTTCCATCAAGATCACAACCTTAACCTTCTCAGTCATGTAGGCATACTTTACATTGTCTGTACTACATAAATATAACACTTTTTTTCTTTTCTTAACAACATATGAAATTTATCAATTTCTAGTTGCAACAGAAGCGTAGAAAGTAGCCACTTCATAATAATGAAAAAAAACAAAAAAAAAACGTATACAGAGAACACACTGTGACACAAACACATTCTTGAAGAAAGTCAACATGCCAATTTTCTGCAAATTTTTGTGTGGAAAACTTTGGGACAAAAGTCCAGATGACTAATGAATTATATGTGTGAACCTGTATTTGTAATTTGTATCCTCTTCAAAAGTCAGGTCTCTTAATGGTCATAACCTACGGGTATAAATAATTACTAATTATGCAGAAAAAGTATCAGATTAATATAACAACTATGAAATTTCCATCATATTAGTGGTCTGTTTGTTTTGATAATCAAATGTTTGAAACAACACGTAGTGCCATTGTGAATATTCAAAAACGTACTAATCAATTCACATGGAATTTGGCTGTCAAGTCTAAATCATATCCAGTATATAGGCGATCAAAGGCTTAGGCATCATAACGCATCAATAAATGGAAGCTAGTTTCTTCCTACTTTTTCTATTATCTTTCTACTCTACTATACACGAGATTTCTACACTACAGATGTAATCACTACTAATCAATACATCATAGATGGTGAAACTGTTGTTTCGTCTGGTGGAACCTTTAAACTGGGATTTTTCAGCCCCAACGGTTCCTAGAAACAATATATTGAGATATGGTACAAACAAATTCTTCTTCATGTGCAAACAGTTGTATAGGTTGCCAACAGAGAAAAACTTTTAGAAAATTAAGATTTATCTTGAAATTCCTAGTTAGTTGATATTTTTGTAGTAGAAACTCCCAGTTAGATATTTTTTGGAATAGGTTCTTCTAGAATATCGTTGTATCTTGAATAAATATCTTGTAGAATTATCTAGATATTTTAGAGTAGTAGAAGATAAGGATATCGTAGTATCTTGAATAAATATCTTGTAGAATTATCTAGATATTCTAGAGTAGTAGAAGATAAGGATGACTAGATTTTTGTTGTAAATGTATCTAGAAGGATATCTAGAATCATGCATGGACAAGTATAAATAGGAGCCACATTGTGCACTTGTAACCATCCAGAAAAATTGAAAACACTCAATAAAAGTTTCAGCTTTTCCCTTCCCTACAATCTCTTTTGTAGCAATTTACACCTGCAATTTTCCTATATTTTTCTCCTTGTACCTTTACTCTTTACGTTTCCTTTGTTTTTTGACATGGTATCAGAGCCCATTTCTTACGGGATCTGAATCAGTTTTTTTGTTGATTGACTCATCTTATTTTTAGCTCATTTTTCTTGGATCTTTTTGCCGAAAAACATGGCACCAGAAAATCAATCGATAATGGGTCCTCCGATTTTCTCGAGGGAGAATTACCTTATTTGGGCCATTAAAATGAAGGATTATTTGAAGGCTCTCAACTTGTGGGATGTCGTTGAGAGTGGAGAACTTGCAATCCAACCATTGAGAGACAACTCAACTCTCAATGATATCAAAATGCATGATGAGTTGATAACTAGATCTCCAAGAGCTCTCATTTGCATACATTCAAGCTTTATGAAAGTGATGTTTACAAGGATTATGGCTTGTGAGACAGCCAAAGAAGCCTGGGATAATCTAAAGGAGAAGTTTGAAGGAAGCAATGAAGTTAAGTCTATTAAGGTCTTAGCTTTGAAGAGGGAGTTTAACTCTTGAAGATGAAGGATTCGGATAGTGTGAAAGAATACTCTTTCAAGCTGATGGATATTGTGAACCAAATAAGGATACTTGGTGAAAACTTTCCAGATCAGAAGGTTGTTGAGAAGATCATGGTCAGCCTTCTGGACAAGTTTGAATAAAATATCTCAACTATTGAAGAGTCTTGTGACTTGACTACTCTTTCAATAACTGAGCTGATCTCTAAATTGCAAATCCAAGAGCAGCGGGTAACTATGAGAAGTGAAGGGATAGTCAAAGATGCCTTTCAAGTAAGGCATAAATTCAAGCAACAAAAGGAAGACAGAAAAGTCTCTTCAGACCACTCTGGAGAGGTGAAATCTGATGGATACCAAGGTGAATCATTGAGGAGAGGAAAATTTCCACCTTGTGGTATTTGTAAGAAGACAAACCACTTGGAGAAGAATTGTTGGAAGAAGTTCAAGAGGTCTCCTATTCAATGGAGATACTGCAAGAAGTATGGGTACATTGAGAAGTATTGTTGGCAAAAGCAAACTCAAAGTGGTCAGTCTTTTCAAAGAGTAAATTTTGCAGAAGATCACCAAGTCGAAAAAACAGAGGAGGAGGTATTCATGGCTTTGCACACATCACATGTTGATCGATATAATTGGTATGTCGATAGTGCGTGCACAAGGCACATGACGATTAATGAAAATCTGTTTGTTAGCCTGGACAGGTCTGATAGGACCAAAGTGAAGCTTGGAGATGGTGCATTGGTGCAAGATCAAGGAAGAGGATTAGTGAAATTCCCTACGGACGAAGGTATGAAAATTATAAACGATGTTCTTTATGTGCCAAGCCTGACTCAAAACTTGTTGAGTGTTGCTCAGTTGCGTCACAATAATTATTCACTTACTTTTAAGGATAAAAAATATGTCATTTATGATCCTAAAGGTTGTGAAGTAGCAAAAATTAGCATGATTGGTAATTCTTTTCCAATTTCATTCTATTCTGCTGAAAGTTTAATGGTGGATTGAAAGGCACAAACTTTGGCTTCTGCTAAATAGTACCACAACTGCAATCAACATTATCATATTTCATGATTTAACTTATAAAATTTTCAGCTTTACAATGCTCGTACCTCAATATTCAGATCCACAAAAAAAAAAAAAAAAAAATTTTGGAAGGTAATAACAACTGGCAGCTTCTACAAATCTGTGGGTGTGTGTGGTCGGGGTTATTTATTTAGGCATTTCAAAATTATTAATTGAAGGGTAAATGGCAAAATTCTTAATTAATTTGGTAAATGGACGAGTAATATGCAATAATTATTTATTGTAAGCGAAAAATAATAATATTTAAGGTGGACAACTAATATGAAACGACAAGTGAAAAATAATATTTTGAAAATTGAAGTTATATTTAATCACAAATATAAAACTTATTTTTAAATTCTTGTGAGTAATTTGAAGTAAAAACAACTTTATAGTATTTTTAAAATTCTGAAATTTTATGGTCAAAATGTTTTCCGATGTTCAACTATGGGGAAAAAAAGGTAAAAAGAAATCATTCATTGCCAAATGCCCCCTAGTTAAATTATTGACGTACATTTTATTAATATTAAAAATAATAATTTGTATCGGGTGAAAATAGTTTATGCCTCCAATGATCATTTCCCCCTCTCCCCTAATTCCATGCAATGTTTATTTTATGGCACAATACATAAACATATCCTTTAACTCGACTTTATATCACATTTATGATCTCCAACTTTGGGTGTGCACAAGTAGACCCTTAAACTTATATAAAGTTGAACAAGTAGGCACATATGTCTTATGTGACATCTTACGTGACCAATTCTTATCCTACATGACACCCTAGGTGTATTATGCCACGTAAGACGTATATGCCTACTTGTTCAACTTTATACAAGTTTAATGGACTACTTGTGCACACTCAAAGTTAGAGGTCATAGATATAATTTGAGATCAAGTTAGAAAGTATATTTGTATATTATGCCTTATTTTATTTTTGATATTTGTAATCCTACATCTATATATTATGAATTATTTATTTTACTCAGATATTTATATAATTTTTATACTCTATAAATGTATTAATGTTATAAGTAGAATAATCATTTTATAAATTAGTCATAAAAACATTAGTTATATATATATGCGTGTGAGAGAGATCGCACAATTGTATTGTATCCAATAAAAATTATACATGTTGATGTGTATATTTAAGTTTCGTTTCTCGCTTATTATCTAGTATTTTACAAATAGATAAATGAGTTTTGATTGTCATTAATGATATATTCTAATTTATAAATTAAAATTTATTTTCAATATAAGTTGATTTTAGAAATTAATTTGATATATAGAATATAACTCTATTTCTATTAATTATTTTTGTACTACCCTCGTTGAAATATATTTATAAAGTTATTATTATTTGCTATTTTCTCTTGCATAACTAGATATTAGAGTTTTGATTATTACTAATAAAATTAATTTTCTTGTTCAGTTTATTTTTTTTTTATTTAGAACATCAGTAAGTTATATATTAATTAAGGCATAATAGATAAATATGACCCTAAACTTGACACCAAATTATAACTTTGACCTTAAACTTTGACAGTGCACAAATATGACCTTTAACTATTCAAAACTACATAAATATGACCTCCGATCCTACGTGGCAAAACGCGTGTTCAACACGCAAAACTGGGCGCGTCCAGCTTAAAATCTAATGGCATAATACATAAATATGACCCTAAACTTGACACCAAATTTATAACTTTGACCTTAAACTTTGACAGTGCACAAATATGACCTTTAACTATTAGAAACTGCACAAATATGATCTTTAAATGAATTTTCACTATTATTTTTTCATTATTGTCGGCTCAAAGATGAAAATGGCATCTAATTTCTTTTGTCATTGCGTAAAACGAGCAATATTAAAGATTTATTAATTAGGTGGGTCAGCTTCATACGAAAAAATCGCGCGGGTATATAGATATATATATTATAAAGCAAAGAGCGAATTTATGTTATATAATATATCTAAATATAATTCATTTAAATATTAAATTAAAGATGAAACTATACTAATAATAATAAAAAAATTATAGTTTTAATAAAACGTTATTAAGGATAGTATTAGTATATTAAATTAACGTTATCAAATTAACGATATTAAAATATTAGTATTAAATTAACGTTATCAAAACGTTATTAAATTAACGCAGGAGCGGACCTACGTGGTTGTCATGGGGTTCACCCGAACAACCTCGGTAAAAAGATTACGTTGTATATATAAGGTAGAAAATCTATATTTATGTACGTATATTAATGTTGAACCACATGATACAAGACACTTAGATAGCCCAGTGGTGTTATTTGCTCTTTTTGGGCGCTTCCTTCAGCCTACTACGCGGGTTCGATCCCTGCTAGTGGCTTTTTTTTTATTAGGTGTTGCTGCTGTAGAAATAAATTAAAACAATAATAATAATAAATACCAACCCTTTTGTAAGTAATTACACTCTCTCCCACTTTTTTAATTACTTTACTCTCCCTATTAATATACATAACATAACCGACATATACATAGCATTCTGTGTATATGTTGAAATTTTTGTAATATGTTTAGGGAGTTGAGATTTTTTGTAATATTGAAAACATAAGTTGTGTATTTATGTAATTTTTAGTAATAATAATAATAATAATATAAACGACGCCGTTTTAACACAAAAAATAAAACTTTGACAGTGCACAAATATGACCTTTAACTCTTCAAAACTGCACAAATATGACCTCCCTCCAAGTCAGCCCTTTTAACGACGTGGCACCGTGTGATTGGATGAGCTTTCCACGTAGGCGCGAGTGAAACTCACACATGGGGGTTGCAAAATCGGAAGTCATATTTGTTCAGGTTTTGAATAGTTAAAGGTCCTATTTGTGCACTATCAAAGTTTAAGATCAAAGTTATAATTTGGTGTCAAGTTTAAGGTCATATTTATGTATTATGCCTTAAATTAATGCTTTTCACTTTTCATTTCCATCTAGAATATAATTTAAATTTCTTTGAAGAAAATTACCATATAAATTAAAAAATAAAAATATAATAATTTTAAAGAAATAAAGAAAAATAATGATTAATAGTATAAGGGTAAAATGACATTTAGAAAAGAGAAATAGGATAAAGTGGAGAATGAATATTGTTGAAAGAAGTAAAGAAAAATAATGGTTAACAATGGTCCATTTGTTATACTAATCAAATGTTAGAAGTAGCAGTCACGACTAGTATAATGTCTTTTTCCAGACTTAATTTTAAGAAAATGAAATGTCCATAGTTATATTATGTTCAGAGCCTGTGAATATTCAAACATGTGCTAGCCAATTTTCACACTTTAAATTTATATTGTTCAGATTCTTTAAAAATGTCAATGGATATATATCGAATTTGTCAAACTAGTGTACTTTTAAAAAATCCAACATGAATGCGGCATCAAAAGTGAAGAGTCGCGCAACTTAGCATCAAACAACATATTACGTGGACTTGGGTTCTCAAGGTTTAAATGGTAGTCAATATATAAGTGATGAAAGGTTTAGGCATCACAATGACATCAATAATGGAAGCTAGTATCTTCCTACTTTTTTTTCTATTGTCTTTCTACTCTAATATACACAACATTTCTGCTACAACAGATGCAATCACTACAAAACAATACATCATAGATGGTGAAACTGTTGTTTCGTCTGGTGAAACCTTTGAGCTGGGATTTTTCAGCCCTAGTGGTTCCTCGAAATGATATATTGAAATATGGTACAAACAAATTCTTCTTCATGTGTAAACAATTGTATGGGTTGCCAACAGAGAAAAACCACTAACAAATACATTTCTGTTGTTTTCAAGGTCATCAAACCAGGGATACTTGTTCTTTATAGTGACAAAAATAAAATTATATGGTCCACTGACACCTCGAGATCAGTCCAAAATTCAATTGCAGTTCTTCTAGATTCTGGTAATCTTGTTATTAAAGATGCACTTGATGAGAAACCTGAAAATTTCCTCTGGCAGAGCTTCAGTTTTCCAACTGATACACACTTACCTGGTATGAAACTTAGCAAGAATTTTAAAACTGGCCATGAGACTTACCTTTCGGCATGGAAGAATGATAATGATCCAACTCCAGGGGAATTCACTTATCACATTGAACTGGCTGGATATCCACAGGGGAATTCACTTATCACTCATCAATAGCGATAAATGCATAAGTCTAAAAAACGTTAGATAAGGCAAAAGGATAAAGGGTCTCTAATCACTTTGCAACTAAAAATCAAATTTAGTGATAATTTTCGATTATCATACTACAACATAAAACAACATTACAGACCACATAAAATTAGAACACTTTCTGGGGTATTTTCTTCGAGAATTTATCAAGAATTGAGTTAAAAACAGTTTGTGATAAAAACAAAATAGGTATTGCACCAGATATATCTAAACAGAAATAAAAGAATTGCATTTCTTTTTAGATTTAGACCATTCACTTGTATATATTTGTTCTTTACTTACTGCCATCTTCTTGTATATTTGGAGTTAATAAAAAGAATCAAGCCACTTGACTTTTTGTGGATCCAATATAAGATTTGATAAGAAACAAAGGAAAGAGAAAATAGATTAGTACAACAAACAATAGAGCAAAAATCAAGTAAAGAAACTCTTTAGAGGTGGAACGGCGTACCATGTGATCATCTTCGAAAGATTCACGAAGAATTCTTATTTATGTGGATATTGGTAGTTTTGTTTAAAAATATAAGTGGTGATTTATAATGTACATCTGCATCATCAGATTTCCTTTAATATGTTAAATCCAATAATGTAAAGATGATAATTTTCTAAACTTATTATGACTATCTTCAGTAGAACTAATAGAGAAAACAAAACTTCTAAGTTCTAATAAAAGAGGAAATCAAGTAATTAGAGGTTGTGCATATTGTAAATTTTAGCCTTTGTTGTTGCTCCTTCTTCTGAAATGCAAATGAAATTTATTATTACTTATTTATTTACAAAAAGAGAGAAGCTTGAAGGACTAATTAGGGTTTCGATTGTAAAAGAAAAATAAGTTTTCAAGTTTATTAAAATAGGAAAATGCTGAAAAACAGAAGTCCAATAAAGAGATATGATGCATTAATAGTTTCATTTTAAAATTGGCTTCATTCTTGCAAGGAACGTGAAAGTGGGAAGGAAGTTATATTTGACATTGGTAACTTACCAATTTTAAAAATATAAATTAGAATAACAAATAGGATTTTTAGTTTTTTAACAATCAGTTTTAAAATTAATATTTTTGTTTAGTAATTTAATTTTTGTTAAAAAATAGTACCATTATTTTTTTTCTTTTAACAATAAAAATATTAGTATTACCAAGGTTAAGAAGTCAACATTTTAAAAAATTATTACTTACTTTGTTTTGAAAGCATGACATGATTTTATTAAACTTTGAACAAAATCAAGACTAATTTCGTAATCAGATTTGAATTTCAAATAGATATGGTGAGATATTTTGTCAAATTGATAGAGGATAAATTCAAAAGCAATTTAACTAACTGTCAAAATCTGTTTTTTTTTTTTTAAAGTAAATTCAAATTAATAACTATCAACTAACTTAGCTATTTTTTTTGTCCTAAATTGCCAAGTGGCTTATTCTTATGTTGCCACTTGACTTAATATGAAGGCTTTGTCTCTCTTTTTAATAATATATAGATATAGATTAATTTTATTACTCATTATTTTATTTAGAACGTCATTAAGTTATATACTAAATTAATGCTTCTCACTTTTTATGTTCCGTCTAGAATATAATTAATTTTTTTTTGAAGAAAATTATGATACAAGAACAGTCCACAAACTCAAGGACAACACAAGATAACAAGAGGAATAACAACACAAGATAACAAGAACCAACGGTTTTCACTAAAACAAGAACAAACTAGTACATGAAAGTAAAGACAGATAGTGAGACATACAATATTACAAGACCAAAGAACCCAAGGATATCTCAAATCCAAGGACTCCTAAGACTTACAATAGTAACACCACACTTCTACGAAGACACAAGAGGGAATTCACCACTCAAGCACCAACGTTTCTAGCCAATTTTGCAACACAAGTGAGTACCACACTTGTTCTTGCCCTAGTTTCGGTTACAACTCACTCTCTCCCTAGAGAATAGTCTTTCAATATCATTTAACAAATAAAGAACTAAAGACCTAAAACTAGTCTATTTATCGACTTATTACAAACATAAGTGAAATATCCCAAAAGCCCTTAATGAAGGGAAGACAAAAGGTGCCTATGGAGTGTAGTGTATGGCCCGTTCTTGGTGTGTGATATGGTGTTCCTTTGCACTTCACTTGCATGCTTTGAGTCTCGGGTTCGACGCGCACTCTCATAAGTTCATCTCCGTGATTATTCTTGTATCATCCTCTCCATCTTGAGAGGAATTTTCCTACAAATTCATGGCTTCACCTCGTTCAATTGGCCACTTAAAGGAAGCCACTCAAAACAGTCCGCAAAACATGGAGAACCCGCAAGCTCAATAACAACAAATCTCGACCGACATCTTCATTTTGAATCTTGGCTTCCTCTCTATCTTGAGCTTTACCTTCAATCTCATCCGATTCAAGTCTCTTACCATCATACAAGCATTGTCGTAGACCCCATATCCTTCATGTTTCTTTCTATCATTCTCCTCTACATGGACATATCGGTTTTGATAAAGTGGAGCTTCGGTCAAGAGGGTTGGTTTAGTGAAGCGAAGCTTCGGTTGTGGAGCTTGGACGGAAGGAATTTGAATTGGTGAAAGTTGACGCCTTTGGTTAAGTGGATCTTGGATAGGAGGGTTCGGTTTTAGTGTAGGCATTTGGCGTCCAAGTCCTTGTTGGACTTGATCGAATTGTGGAGAAATGGGCCTAGTTATGTCTCGGTTTTGAGGGCTATTTGGAGCTTGGCTTGCAGAATTAGGTGATGGTCTTGGAGGATTGGTCATTGGAAGTAAAGTATCGGGAGTCAAAGCACGAGAGTTCCTTCGACTCTCCATTCGATCCAACTTCTCACTCATAGTTACCACATACGAACCAATTTTTTCAAGACCCGCATTCGCCCTAGCAAGGTCTCAGGACATAGCATCAAGGCGAACCAAAATGAGATTGATGGAATTATTGTCCATTGTTTGTGCATTTGAAGCCCCGGGTTTTATGGGGGTTGTACCAAAAATAACCCTTCAAGTTTCTTCAAACCCAAGCTCAACAATGGTGGATGGCTCAAATAACCTCCAATTTAGCTCAAATTTGAACCCAATACTCCTATAATGTTAGATAACACAAATCTAACACTAAAAATACAAGAAAAACACAAAATCAAAAACTCAAAATTTGACCTAGGGTCAAAAACGGGTTTAGTATTTTTTTGAGATTTTCGATTTTGACACTTCTTTTTTGTTGGGATTTTCAATTTCTAGACTCTAATAGTGTTAGGGAACAAAGATCTAACACTAGAAACACACAAAACACACAGAAATCAAGTTTTTTTGAAAGGCCCAAAAAATGTGAACAGTAACTTTTTTCTTTTTTCTTCTTTTTCACTTTTTTTTTTTTGACTTTCAAGATAACAATCCCAAGATTGATTTTGTTGGAACAAAATCAAACCTTGCTTTGATACCAAATGATACAAGAACAACCCACAAACTCAAGGACAACACAAGATAACAAGAGGAATAACAACACAATATAACAAGAATCCACGGTTTTCACTAAAACAAGAACAGACTAGTACATGAAAGTAAAGATAGGTAGTGAGACATACAATATTACATGAACAAATAACCCAAGGATATCTCAAATCCAACGACCCCTAAGACTTACAATAGTAACACCACACTTCTACGAAGACACGAGAGGGAATCCACCACTCAAGCACCAATGTTTCTAGCCAATTTTGCAACACAAGTGAGTACCACACTTGTTCTTTCCCTAGTTTCGGTTACAACTCACTCTCTCCCTAGAGAATAGTCTTTCAATATCATTTAACAAATAAAGAACTAAAGACCTAAAACTAGTCTATTTATCGACTTCTTACAAACATAAGTGAAATGTCCCAAAAACCCTTAATGAAGGGAAGACAAAAGGTGCCTATGGAGTGTAGTGTATGGCCCGTTCTTGGTGTGTGATATTGTGTTCCTTTGCACTTCACTTGCATGCTTCAAGTCTCGGGTTCGACGCGCACTCTCATAAGTTCATCTCCGTGATTATTCTTGTATCAAATTAGTATCTAACTTAAAAAATAAAAATATAATAATTTCAAAGAAGTGAAGAAAAATAATGATTAATATATAAAATGACTTTAGAAAAGATAAATAGAATAAAGAGGAAGAATGGCTATTGTTCAAAAAGTAAAGAAAAATAATGGTTAATAATGGTCCATTTGTTATACCAATCAAATATTAGAAGTAGTAGTCACCACTAGCATAATGTCTTTTTCCCGTGACTGTTTTTTAATTTTGAAAAAAATGAAATGTGCATAGTTATTCAAACACGTATTAGCCAATTTTCACACTTCAAATCAATATATTGCTTAGACTCTTCGAAAATATCAATGAACGTGTGTTGAATTTGTCAAAACTAGTATATATTTGAAGAATTCAGTATGAGTACGGCATCAAAAGTGAACTTTTGATAGAGTCGCGCGACTTAGCTGCATATTAGGTGGACTTGGGGTTTCAAGGTCTAAATCGTAGTCAATATATTAAGTGATGAAAGGTTTAGGCATCACCACGACATCAATAATGGAAACTAGTATCTTCCTACTTTTTCTCTTGTCTTTCTACTCTAATATACACAAGATTTCTACTACAATAGATGCAATCATTGCAAATCAATACATCATAGATGGTGAAACTGTTGTTTCATCTGGTGGAACCTTTGAGCTGGGATTTTTCAGCTCCAGTGGTTCCACAAAACGATATATTGGGATATGGTACAAACAAATTCTTCTTCATGTGCAAACAGTTGTATGGGTTGCTAATAGAGAAAAACCACTAACAAATACATCTTCTGCTGTTTTGAAGGTCATCAAACCAGGGATACTTGTTCTCTACAGTGACAAGAATGATATTATATGGTCCACTAACACCTCGAGATCAGTCCAAAATCCAGTAGCACTACTTTTGGATTCTGGTAATCTTGTTGTAAAAGATGCAAATGATGAAACTCAAGAAAATTTCCTATGGCAGAGCTTCGATTTTCCTACAGATACGCAGTTGCCTGGTATGAAGCTTGGCACGAATTTTAAAACTGGCCATGAGACTTACCTTTCGGCATGGAAGAACGATAATGATCCAACTCCAGGGGAATTCACTTTTCACATTGAACTGGCTGGATATCCACAGGGCGTCATCAAACGTGGCACAAGTGTATCTACTCGGCTAGCACAAAGATCAGTTGGGAATAACAACATTTATAAAATTCAATTAGATTTCGATAAGGATGAGCTTCACTGTAGTTTTTCTCTCATTAACAACTCGGTTTTATCAAAACTAGTCCTGACTAGTAATGGTTATCTACAACGATTGACGTGGGTGGATCAGACTAAGAGTTGGAATATTTATGTCAGTTTACCTGCGAATATTTGCGATGCATATAACATATGTGGTGCCTATAGTAGTTGTGATGTATATGCTAACCCCCTCTGTCAATGTTTGGATAAGTTTGTACCCAAAAATCCACAACAACGGGAAAAGGGAGATTGGTCAGAAGGGTGTGTTAGGAAGACACCTCTTGATTGCAGCGAGGAACATGTATTTCTAAAATATTCTGGAATCCAGTTGCCATATTCTAAGTACTCTCAGTACAATAAGACCATGACACTTGGGTGTAGTCAAGAATGTTTGAGGAACTGCTCTTGCACAGCATATTTAAATTTAGATGGAGACAAAGGTTGCTTGTTTTGGTTTGGGGCGTTGATTGACATCAAAAAGTTGTCTGAAGGAGGACAAGATATATACATCAAAATGGATTCGTCAGGGCTGGGTAAGAATTAATCATGTTTAACAAAATTACCCATGTTGTGTTTTTAAACTTAGTTTTTGCAACATGGATGTTATATTATGCAAAATTAATGTCCAGTCTCGATTTGAAGTGGATGATATAAAAAATTGGTTGTAGTATCTGACGCAGGTTCAAAGAGGAAGAAGACAAAGATATTTGCAGTGAGTTTCGTGTTGTTGATGGCAATAATTCTGCTCGGTCTAATTCTGTTGTTTCACATACGGAAAAAGAAGACGAAACTAAAAACCAAAGAAGAATTTGAGCTGCCACTATTCCAATTTTCGACAATTACAATAGCCACAAATAACTTCTCAGCGGAGAACAAGATTGGAGAGGGTGGATATGGACATGTTTACAAGGTATGCATGCAAATTTGTTGGAATAGGGATAATTTTCTTTTACAATATTCTGTGTCTGTAAAATCTATGTTCTTTACATACCTTTCCATTTCTAGGGGTTGCTGGAAGACGGACAAGAAATAGCCGTGAAGAGACTCTCAAGGACTTCCATGCAAGGATTTGATGAATTCAAGAACGAAGTTATCTATATTGCCAAGCTTCAGCACCGAAATCTTGTGAGACTTTTGGGTTGCTGCATTCAAGTAGAAGAAAAGATGCTGATTTATGAATACATGCCTAACAAAAGCCTGAACTCATACATATTTGGTTTGGATTCTTACCTTATGTACAAACTAAAATGATAGTAATTTTATATATTAGCCATGACTCATGACACGTACATTTGGACCTAGGCAAACACATGCTTACAGAAATGTTAACAAGAAGGCTTATTTTGTAGATCAAACAAAGAGCAAATTACTGGATTGGCCAAAGCGTTTCCACATCATAAATGGAATTGCTCGTGGTTTATTGTATCTCCATCAAGATTCTCGACTAAGGATTATCCATAGAGACCTTAAAGCAAGCAACGTTTTACTAGATATGGAAATGAATCCAAAGATTTCAGACTTTGGCATGGCCAGAAGTGTTGCAGGAAATGAGATAGGAGCAAGAACACGTCATGTGGTTGGGACGTAGTAAGAATCTCTAATATCATCTGAAGTACTCTCGTGTGACATCTCGCTTCTTTAATTCTCTTGTTGTTGTTGTTTTATGGCACAGTGGGTATATGTCCCCTGAATATGCAGTAGATGGGTTGTTCTCGGTAAAATCAGATGTTTTTAGCTTTGGAGTCTTGGTGTTAGAGATTGTGAGTTGCAAGAGAAACAGAGGATTTGTCCATCAAGATCACAACCTTAACCTTATTGGTCATGTAAGAACTGTATAACCTGTATTACACAAATCTCTTTTTTTCTTTAACACAGATGTAGTTTGTCATGATTCATATGATCTAAACTTAAACAGGCATGGAAGCTTTACAAAGAAGATAGGTCATTGGAACTAATTGATGAGCAGCTAGCTGATTCTTGCGATATTTCTCAAGTTTTAAGATCAATCCAAGTGGGGTTATTATGTGTGCAAAAACGTCCAGAAAACAGACCAAGCATGTTTGCTGTGGTTCATATGTTGGCTAATGAGACGCTACTGCCAAAAGCAAAAGAACCTGGATTTTTCACAGAACGAAACATATATGATGAAGCAAAATCAGAATCGCAGAGAGCCAGTTCCAAGAATGAAGTGACAATCTCATTGTTAGATCCTCGTTAGAGTGTGACAAGATAACCGTTTTGTTGCATGCACATGAATAGGAAAAATATATTTGAACTTTGTTGATAAATACATTTAGTTTTAGAAATAAAACACCAAGTTGAATTTTCTACTTGACGATGTTACCTACTTACGCGTGAATTTCTTTTATCTATTTCTATCGCCTGTTAACTATATAATTTAGCTATGTTTCTTATATCACAAATTGATCGATCTGCAATTAAGATAGTACATTTGATTAGGAAGGTTGTTTTTTTTCTTTTTTTGAGAATTAGTACTGTAGGAAGTTTTTATTTTTTATGGTGTCTTAAACTTGCGTTGCTAACTTTCTTTTCTGATAACATGGAGACTAGCTTACATATCAAGCTGTTTCAAAAAAGGCTAGCTTAAATTTTAACAATACGCACACATACAGAGCACACACTGAGACACAATCACTTGAAGAAAGTCCATGTGTAAAATTGCTGCTAGTTTAGGTGTGTGAACCTGTCTGTCGTGTATTTGTATCCTCTTCAAAATCCAGGCCTTTTCTGAGAGGCCATATCCTACTGATACAAATAAAATTAGGGAGAAAATAACGTATCAGATTAACATAACAACTATGAAATTTCCATTTAGTTTTCTTCCAAAGCCAGTGGTCCATTTGTTTTACTAATCAAATGTTTGAAACAGCATGTAGTGCCGTTATCAAGAGGCTGAATATTCAAAAACGTGCTAATCACCAAGACTAAATAAAAGGAGAAAGAGAACCAAAAGAAAGCGATTATCCCCCAAGACCTGATGAGGCAGTACAAGAGCCACTAGCAAAACAAGAGTACAAGGTAAACATAAATTCACATGGAATTTGGCTTTCAAGTCTAAATCATATTCACTATACAGTCGACCAAATCAAGGCATCAATGGTGAATATTAGTTTCTTCCTGCTTTTTCTATTCTCTTTCTACTCTAATTGCATACACAATATTCCTACTACAATGGATGTAATCTCTGCAAATCAATTCATCATAGATGGTCACACTGTATATTCATCCCGTGGAACCTCTGAGACGTCAATAGAAACAACTAATTGATCAGCAAGCTTGTTTTTGTAGAGCAAATAACTTGATTAGCCAAAGCATTTCAACATCATAAAAGGAAATGCCCGTGGCTTATTGTATCTCTATCAAGATTCTCGACTATGGAAAGCAATGTGTTGCTACACCTAGAAATGAATTCAAAGATATCAGACTTCGGCATGGATAGATGTTTTGTAGGGAATGAGATGGATGCAAACACAAGTGGTGTGGTCGGGACACAGTAAGAATCTCCATACCATATGTACAAAGTACTCTCATATAGCCTCTCACTTTAATTTATTTTCGTGGCCTTGTTTTGCACAGTGGCTACATGTCCCAGAATATGCAGCAAATGGGATTTTCTCAGTAAAATCAGGTGTTTAACTTTAGCGTTTTGTTAGTAGAGATTGTGGGAATTTTCCATCAAGATCACAACCTTAACCTTCTCGGTCATGTAGGCATTCTTTACATTGTCTATACTACATAAATATAACACTTTTTTTCTTTTCCTAACAACATATGGAATTTATCAATTTCTAGTTGCAATAGAAGCGTAGAAAGTAGCCACTTCATAATAATGGAAAAAAACACGTATATAGAGCACACACTGTGACACAAACACATTCTTGAAGAAAGTCAACATGCCAATTTTCTGCAAATTTTGGTGTGGAAAACTTTGGGACAAAAGTCCAGATGACTAATGAATTATGTGTGTGAACCTGTATTTGTAATTTGTATCCTCCTCAAAAGTTAGGTCTCTTTAGAATGGTCATAACCTACGGGTATAAATAATTACTAATTAGGCAGAAAAAGTATCATATTAATGTAACAACTATGAAATCCCATCATATTAGTGGTCTGTTTGTTTTGATAATCAAATGTTTGAAATAACACATAGTGCTGTTGTGAATATTCAAAAACGTGCTAATCAATTCACATGGAATTTGGCTGTCAAGTCTAAATCATATCCCGTATATAGGCGACCAAAGGCTTAGGCATCATCAACGCATCAATAAATGGAAGTTAATTTCTTCCTACTTTTTCTATTATCTTTCTACTCTACTATACACGAGATTTCTACTACTACAGATGTAATCACTACTAATAAATACATCATAGATGGTGAAACTGTTGTTTCGTCTGGTGGAACCTTTGAACTGGGATTTTTCAGCCCCAGCGGTTCCTCGAAACGATATATTGGGATATGGTGCAAACAAATTCTTCTTCATGTGCAAACAGTTATATGGGTTGCCAACATAGAAAAACTGTTAGGAAATTAAGATTTATCTAGAAACTCTTAGTTAGTAGATATTTTTGTAGTAGAAAATCCCAGATATTAGATATTTTTTGAAATAGGTTCTTCTAGAATATCGTATTAGATATTTTTTGGAATAGGTTCTTCTAGAATATCACAGTATCTTGAATAAATATCTTGTAGAATTATCTAGATATTCTAGAATAGTAGAAGATAAGGATGACTAGATTTTTGTTGTATATATATCTAGAAGGATATCTAGAATCATCTATGTACTAGTATAAATAGGAGGCACATTGTGTATTTGTAACCATCCAGAAAAATAGAAAACACTCAATAAAAAGTTTCAGCTTTTCCCTTCCCTACAATCTCTTTTGTATCAATTTACAACTGCAATTTTTCTATATTTTTCTCCTTGTACCTTTACTCTTTACGTTCCCTTTGTTTTTTGACAAGGTATCAGAGCCTATTTCTTACGGGATCTGAATCTGTTTTTTTAGTTGATTGGCTCATCTTATTTTTAGCTCTTTTTTCTTGGATCTTTTTGCTGAAAAACATGGCACCAGAAAATCAACCAATAACGGGTCCTCCGATTTTCTCGGGGGAGAATTACCATATTTGGACCATTAAAATGAAGGCTTATTTGAAGGTTCTCAACTTGTGGGATGTCGTTGAGAGTGGAGAACCTGCTGTCCAGCCATTGAGAGACAACCCAACTCTGAATGATATAAAAAAGCATGATGAGTTGGTGACTAGATCTCCAAGATCTCTCACCTGCATACATTCAAGCCTTACGGAAGTGATGTTTACAAGGATTATGACTTGTGAGACAGCCAAAGAAGCCTGGGATAAGCTAAAGGAGGAGTTTGAAGGCAGCAACAGAGTTAAGTCTGTTAAGGTCTTAGCTTTGAAGAGGGAGTTTGAGCTCTTGAAGATGAAGGATTAGGATAGTGTGAAAGAATACTCTTCCAAGCTGATGGATATTTTGAACCAAATAAGGATACTTGGTGAAAAATTTCCAGGTCAGAAAGTTGTTGAGAAAATCATGGTCAGCCTTCCGGACAAGTTTGAATAAAAAATCTCAGCTATTGAAGAGTCTTGTGACTTGACTACTCTTTCAATAGCTGAGCTGATCTCTAAATTGCAAATCCAAGAGCAACGGATAACTATGAGAAGTGAAGGTACAGTCGAAGATGCCTTTCAAGTAAGGCA
Organism: Capsicum pubescens; assembly: GCA_030864215.1. NCBI lineage: Eukaryota > Viridiplantae > Streptophyta > Magnoliopsida > Solanales > Solanaceae > Capsicum > Capsicum pubescens. The sequence continues at coordinate 18,374,767 of CM061541.1, read as the reverse complement.
TAAATTCAAGCAACAAAATGAAGGCAGAAAAGTCTCTTCAGACCACTCTGGAGAGGTGAAATCTAGTTGATACTAAGGTGAATCATCGAGGAGAGGAAAATTTCTACCTTGTGGTATTTGTAAGAAGACAAACCACTTGGACAAGAATTGTTGACAGAAGTTCAAGAGGTCTCATATTCAATGCAAATACTGCAAGAAGTATGGGCACATTGAGAAGTATTGCAGGCAAAAGTAAACTCAAAGTGGTCAGTCTTCCCAAAGAGTAAATTTTGCGGAAGATCACCAAGTTGAAAAAACAGAGGAGGAGGTATTCATGGATTCACACACATCACATGTTGATCGATATAATTGGTATGTCGATAGTGCATGCACAAGGCACATGGCGATTAATGAAAACCTGTTTGTTAGCCTGGACAGGTCTGACAGGACCAAAGTGAAGCTTGGAGATAATGCACTGGTGCAAGCTCAAGGAAGAGGATCAGTGAAATTCCCTACGGACGAAGGTATGAAAATCATAAATGATGTTCTTTATGTGCCAAGCCAGACTCAAAACTTGTTGAGTGTTGCTCAGCTGCTTCACAATAATTATTCACTTACTTTTAAGGATAAAAAATGTGTCATTTATGATCCTAAAGGTTGTGAAGTAGCTAAAATTAGTATGATTGGTAATTCCTTTCCAATTTCATGCTATTCTGCTGAAAGTTGCTCTTTCAATGTTGAAATGAGTGATTTTTGGTTTGGTACAAAAGATTCAGTCATTACAACCTTAGTTCATTGGTGTATATGCAATCCAAGGGTATGATGCTTGATGTACCCAAAATTGACATGTGCCGAGATGTTTGTGACTCATGTCAATTCGGTAAATTGCATAGACGATCCTTTCCTACAGGAAGTCTTTGGAGAGCGAAGGAAAAGCTAGAGTTGGTTCATACAAATATATGTGGACCAATAAGGACGGCTTCTTTGAGTGGGAATAAATATTTTATTCTCTTTATAGATGATCTAACTCGAATGACATGAGTCTATTTTCTAAGTAGCAAAGTTCAGGTGTTCTCTGTTTTCAAAGAATTCAAGGCTATGGTAGAAAAGAAGAGTGACTGCCGGTTAAAGTATATCAGGTCAGATAATGAAACTGAATATACTTCGCATCAGTTCAGCAAGTATCGTAAAGATGTGGGTATTCAACAACAATTCACTGTTAGCTACACTCCAGAACAGAACGGGGTTTCTGAGAGGAAGAACAAAACAGTGATGGAGATGGCGAGATGCATGTTGGCAGAAAAGAAGATTCCTAAATATTTTTGGGCTGAGGCAGTCAATATTGCTGTCTATTTGCTGAACAGATTACCAAGTAGAGAACTCCAAGACATGACACCATTTGAAGCATGGAAAGGTATAAAGCCATCTGCGAGACTTAAAAGTCTTAAGTTCAGTTTGCTATGCATATGTTCCAGATGCTAAAAGAGGCAAATTGGATAACAAGGCAGAACTCTATATTTTGTTGGGCTATAGCACAACTGCAAAAGGGTACAAAGTGTATAATGTTCATACGAAAAAGGTGCTTATCAGTAGAGATCTTGCAGTGGACGAGTCTAGCCACTATGATTGGGATCGAGATATTGTTGTAAAGAACCAAGATGGGAGTACTTCAGTTGCAACTCAAAATCCGCTGACAAGTGATATTTCTCCCAGTCATGTTGCTGGAGCAGGACACCTTTCAAATGTTGAATTGACAACTGATTCTCCAGTTTTGAAGACCAGATCACTAGCTGAAGTTTATGAGCAATGCAATTTTGCTCTCGTCGAACCATCTTCCTTTGAAGAAGCAGCGGGTCATAAAGCTTGGATTTGTACAATGGAGGAGGAGTTTTCCATGATTAATAAAAATGATACTTGGGAGCTGGTTGATAGGACCGAACAAAAGAACATCATCGGTGTCAAATGGGTCTATAGAACGAAGTTCAATCCAGATGGCTCCATCTTCAAACATAAAGCCAGACTCGTAGTTAAAGGCTATTCCCAGCAGCCTGGACTAGATGGTTCCATCTTCAAACATAAAGCCAGACTCGTAGTTAAAGGCTATTCCCAACAGCCTGGAGTGGATTTTGGAGATACGTTTGCTCCTGTTGCAAGGCATGAGACAGTAAGATTCCTAATTGCTCTTGCAGCCCAATACAAGTGGAAAATCTACCATTTAGATTTCATCATATGACTCTACTACAACAGGTTTCTTAGTGGAAAGGGGTCCAGATTCATCCTCTGGATATAGTTTCAAATGGTGATAAGTGTAATGGCTTATTACAAACATCAGTGTGGAAATGAAGGGTTATCACAATTTCAAATTCACCCCATCCAGATTCTGATAATTCAAAAGGCGGGTTGTCCACGACCCTAGTAGGATTGTTAAAACTTTAGTGCAATTGAAAAATCACACGTTTCACTACCACGCCCAAATCCTCATTAGTTGCACCACGAACATAAATAGTCCATTTATGAGACTGGAACTCACTCGACTTTTTACCAAGCCAAAATGCAACATTTCCTTACACTATTGGAACAACAACTTCAAGCTCTTTCATCTTCTTTTCAGAACTCTTCTTTCCGCTGTCATCGGAAGAATTCCCCATTTTGGTGTGCTGCGATTTTGGAGTGGGTTCGGCTATGTCTGTCGGATCTTGACTGTGCTTCTTTATCAACGAGCTTTGAGGTATTCTACGAGTATTCTCCAATTGGTCAAAACTGGTATTTCTGATTGGACAATTAAAGTAAGAGTATTTCACTGTGTTCTTTTGATTCTTTCATCATCTTACTGTAAAGAAAATCATGGGAGAAAACAACAAATTAAATGATTTCTATGTATGGAAAGTGATTCAATTTTAAGAAAAGCTCACCTGTAGGTATCTTTTAGATAACCTAATAACTAAGAAATAATTTAGACGGACAGTATATAAAACTTAAACTCAAGTTATAGAGTTTAAATGATCGTATAAATTGGAGTATATACTCTAAAAAAAGGACATTGTATGACCGCCACATCTATAAAGGTTTTTTAAGTTGATTAAAAATAAGGAACAACTGAAGACTTTTCGTCCAAGAGAACTGTTTTTGCCATTTGATCCAACGGCAAGCCAAAGTTAATTGGATCACCAGGGGCCTAGGGGCCTATCCACAGTATGATGTGTGGATTCCCGAAAACCAGTAACTTTGTCTAGCCCCTATATATGTATTAAGAAATTTATTAAATATCAATAAATATTTGATGATGAACTGTTTATCATTGTGTATTAACTAGAGGTGTTGTACTTGTACATTGGAACTCATAAAATTCAATCATGAATCTGCCCCTGCAAACAGTCTCTCCCAAGAGTGAAGCTCATCATTATAATGATCAGTTTGATGACTTTCAAACATGAATTTATGAGTGGCGTGGGACATGGTCCTTGATATATGATTATTGTGGCTCTAAACTGTGGAGGAAAATCAAGTTGTTCCCTATTAATGACGTGCCTAATATGGAGTTGTCTGGGATTTTGGGAGGGGAAGTAAACTCCCTGCCTACTATGTACCTGGGTATGCCCTTAGGTGCTAAGTCAAAGGCCATGAGCATTTGGAACTCGGTGATCGAAAAGTATGACAAGAAGCTAACTAGATGGAAATCTCAGTTTATCTCCTTAGGCGGCAGAGTCACTCTCACTAATTCTGTTTTGGATGCTCGCCCAACATACCTGATGTCTATATTTCCCATTCCTGATGGAGTGATAAAAACATTAGACAAGATCAGGAGAGATTTTTTGTGGAAAGGGATAAAGGAAAATGACTCTACTGTTCAACACTTGGTCAAATAGAACAAGGTTCTTTGGGGAAAAATGCAAGGAGGTTTAGGAGTAAGGAATGTGAAATTACAAAGCAAGGCACTCAGACTGACGTGGTTATAGAAATATTCACAAGAGCCCCAAGCATACTGGAGCAAAGTTAAAGCTAAATATGGAGAGGAGAACAAGTGGGCGACTAAGGAGATTTACGTAGGTCTATCACAGTTCTTTGGCATTTTCTGACGAATAACACAACTGTCAGGGTAGGTAATGCTAGCAAAACTTCCTTTTGGGAGGACAAATGGTTGGGTCCCTCTAGTTTAAAGTATCTGTTTCGTAAGTTATATGGGATGGCAGTTCAGAAACAAATGAGCCTAGGTGACAGTTGGAAACAACAAGGTTGGAACATTCAGTTTAGAAGAAATCTCAATGATTGAGAAATTGAAACTGTGACAGAATTCTTCAAAAGATTGGATGTGTTCAAAGGAACAAAGGATGAGGATGATAGACGTGGAACAGAGATGGCAAAGTCATGTTTAAGGTGAACTCAGTATACAAGTTTTTGATCCAAGAGGGGTAACTGTTACCATAATGGCCATGGAAACCAAAAATCTCCTTCAAGGTGGCATGCTTCACCTGGCTACTGGAAAGAGAAGTAGTACTAACACAAGAAAATCTCAAGAAGAGGAAATTTTCCATGTGTTCCAGATGCTACTTATGTGAAGAAAAGGTTGAGACAGTTAGTCGTCTATTTTTACATTGCAGGATTGCAACTCAACTTTGGAGGATCTTTGTCAGTCTCAAGGGTTTCGAGTGGGTAACGCCTAACAAAATCACTGAACTTCTTTACAGTTGGGAAGAGGTAGGTGTGGAAGCTGTCGCTAGAGACAGGTGGAGGATTATCCCTGCAAGTATCTGGTGGACAATCTAGAAAGAAAGGAATGCTAGATGTTCTGAGAGCAAAAGTTGTGATCTAAAGAGGATCAAACTTAACTGTATCACAATTTTCAGTTTCTAGTGCAAACAGATGTACCAAGAGGACATTGAAAAAATTATAAAGATCCTAAGTTCTTGCTAGGTTTAGATTCAGTTATCCTGTTCTCTTTGATGAGTTGTAAATATGGTTTTCAGTACTACCTAAGTACTGATCTTAGTCAACATATACAAATGTTACCATCTCAAGAAAAAAAATTTACTTTCTTATAATGTCTCGCTTCTTTAATTCTTTTTTTTTTCTAGCACGGCGGCTACATGTCCCTAGAATATGCAGTAGAAAGCTTCTCCTCCATAAAATCAGATGTGTTTAGCTTTGGCTTCTTGGTTTTAGAGATTGTGAGTTGCAAAAGAAATAGAACATTTTTTCAATCAAGATCAAAGCCTTAACCTTCTCGGACATATTGGCGCTCTATATATAGTCTTTATTCGGCATACATAACTCATTTTATTTCTGCAAAACATGTTGAACTTATTTACGATCCCTGATCAACGATATATGACTTTTGTTCAACGTGAGTAGTAATTTTAACAGAAAGAAGAAAAAAAAAAAAAATTTTGATTCCGGAACGTTATAGCAACATCAAAATAAAACAGCAAGTTACATTTTATCTACTTATGGATGAATTTTGTTTCTATTTCCATTGTATTTGAACATGAACCTTAGAATGTTTCTTTAAACAAAACGTTTAAAGATGTTTGCTAAATTTGTTATCCACAACTATTTCCTCCGTCCACTTTTGCTTGTCCACTGTAGTAAGAATAGATGTCCACTTTTACTTGTCATGTCAAGAAAACCAAGAGATAATTTATCACTACTCGTCGTTTGGTTGGGGAACAAGTCATGTCGGGATAGCTTATCTTGGGATTAGTTATCCCGAGATTTTTATTCCATCCTCAATGAAGGATTAAAATAACACTAAAATCTTGAATAACTGATTCCAGAATAAGTTATCCCGCGATTTTATATGAACAAACATGGGATAAATTAGTTATCCTTGTCCCTCATACCAAACAAGCCTTTAGTTCCTAATTTACCCTTATTATTAAATATAGTCATTTCCTAAAACAATGAATTTTGTAATTCTAAAAGTATATATATTAAAATTTTCATTCTATTTATTAGTACTTTTAAGTGAATACTGGACAAGTAAAAGACGGATGGAAGGAGTATTAGCTATGACAAAGCTTGTCTGTGTAATTAGAAATCACAAATCCAGGTTTAACATTGAAATATTTCACTTTGCAACTCCAGTTCTCAATCAAAATACATTAAGAAAATGGTGCAGAAAAGGTTACAGATTTTAAGCAACCAAATATAATTAGGGGAGACAGAGCATAGAAGAAAATGAAATATGTGGAACATTAATAAGTAAACAGAAAATTGCATTACCTGTTCCTACAATCAACGGGGGTTTTCTCCTGAAAGTCTAATGGTAGATTGAAAGGTACAAAATTTGGCTTCTGCTAAATAGTACCACAGCTGCAATCAACATTATTAACATTATCATATTTCATTATTTAAATTATATAAAGATTTCAGCTTGACAATGCTCGTACCTCAATATTCAGATCCGAAAAAAAAAAAAAAAACTTTGGAAGGTAATAACAACTGGCAGCTTCTACAAATCTCTTGGTTTAAAATTATTAATTGATTGCTTCTTGTCAACAATAGTCATTCTCTCCTTTTTATCTTATTTGTTTTTCTAAATGTGATTTTAACCTTACATTATTAACCATTATTTTTCTTTACTTTTTAAAAATTATTATATTTTTATTTTAATTTTTATTGTAATTTTGTTCAGTTTTTTTAAATTATATTCTAGATGGAAAATAAAAAGTGAGAAACATCAATTTAGTATATAACTTAATGACGTTCTAAATAAAATAAATGAGCAGAATAAGAAAATTAATTTTATTAATAATAATCAAAAATCTAATATCTATTTATGGAAGAGAAAATAACAGGTAATAATAACTTTATTGTTATGAAATATAAAAGAATAAAGAAGAAGAATAGAAAGAATACAATAATTCTTATTTCTCTTGAGGATTTGATGACAATTCCTAACATATTTCATATCTGCTTATAATCTCGCTCTTATGTTAGGAAAACTAACATACATCCTCCATCTTCTTTGAGGAATACATCTTCGTGCATCATGATATATTCATTAATCATATACCGCACATCAAAACTATTAGATGAAATAGTTGGTTCCTGGCCTTTAATCAATTGAAAGGGAAGAAATAATCATAATTTATTGGTCTAATACATACAAGTATTATTGTATGCAACATATCATATTTTAGACCAACACATGAGGCTTTGTTCTCATTAGCAATGGTTTAGTTATTTATCGAAGGCATTTAATGTCAAACCATCGTCATCAAGATGAATTGTCTTGATTACACAATTTGAAATGCTCTTTAACTCAATTTTATTATGCAAGCAACTTTATGAATGCTAAACAACATGTTGACTATAAACATACAAGTGATCATCTTATATCGAGACATAACTGGTGAACAAGCCCATATTCACCTTTTATACTTTTCAAATTTTGAGGGATCAAATCCCAGCATTAGTTGGTCCAACCAACCTGTCATGAGAATAAGCAGCATAAACAATTCTTGAAGAATTTTTTATTTCTTCAACATATGTCTAATACTCAATATGCACATTTTCGGAATAAAACAATCGTTAATGTCAATTTATTAACATTTATACTAGTAAACTCCAAGTTTACCATGACATGTATCTTTTTACTTTAGTAAATTTCAGATTTACTATTACATGAATAAATTTTTAAATTTACTACTTCAGAAGTAGATTTCAAAATAACTCTTCTCAGTTATTCCGCCTCATTCAGAGGTGAGTTGTGATACCATCACAATCAAGTGCACGTTTGTATTGAAACAATCAAAATCCTCATTCCCTAGGAATGGAATATAATCGTGCCCTAAATCTATCAAATTTTGATCGCTTATAACCTTTTTCATGATATTGCTACTTCAAGAGCAAATTGAGCCATAAATATAATATAGAGAAATTTTCTCTAACATATCTTATAGTCATAATAAGCGTGTGAAAATATTATCACTTTTGATGATTATTATCATATTATCCCATCACGCTTATATTCGTACACTCAACCGTTTGCCATCTTTCAGACATATTATGCACTGCTACCACATTCCTTTCAAGAATGAAGCAAGTTGTCAATTTTCAGATTCATCATATATTGCTACCATATTCACTTCATGGAACAAAGCATATCAATGAGATATGTTTTATGACATTTCACCAAACACCCATTATTTTGCCTTAGCCATCATAATATCATCAATATGGTGTATTGAGATTCAAACTCAATATCTTATCCATATAAAGACGTCTTGGGCTATAAATCGATGGGACTTTGAACCCAACATCTTATTATCACGGTGCATTGAAACTTTTAATCCAATGTCTTGACCTCTTAATGAGATGAGACTTAAATTCGTCATCATATCTTTTAACAATATTATTCTTCATGAACAAATTTAAAGAATAAGTGATTCCAAACCAATTATCTTTCCTCAAATCCAACAATAATTATATCGTTAATAGAAAGATACAAATAACATAAGTAACTACTAACCTCGAAATTACCTTTAGATTTTTAATCTCACCTAGTGTAATGCCTCGAATCTGGTACCCGGAATGCTACACGGTGCTCATGACCCCGAAGGACCACAAGCTAACCCATGACTAATGCTAACTGACTGTATAACATAAACGTGAGAATACATACATGAATAAATGACTGTAACTAAATTCGTGATGATACTGACTACTGAGTCTGAATACTGGTAACATGAGTACTGATAACTGATACAACTGATACTGAGCGACTATATCTAACAGTCTAGGTTCTGATGGAACTAGCTGAGTTTCGTACTATTCTGAGTTGACTGTATCTGACAGTCCTGAATTCTGAAGAACTATCTGATTCTATTACTGAGATTGAGACTGAAACTGTAATTGTCGGAAGTAGTCATCTAACCGACATGCCCCAAATAAAGCACTAGAGTTGAGTTGGGGTCCAATCTGTAACCCCAATTGAAAGGGTGTCAATACCACACCACCGGTAAAGACAATCTGTGAGTGACCCTCAACTGGTAGGTACTCAAATGAGAACGGTAGGAACCCTCAACTGGAAGGTAAGAAACCTCATCAACCCTCAACTGGCAGGTTAGATGTCTCAACCTATGCTGGCTACATAGTTCTGGAACGCAAGGATTGCTTCTAAGAATCACACCCTCTACTGGCAGGTGAGTTCCCATCCTTGAGTTCACTCGGTGCTAAATCCTACTCCCATATGAATAGATACTGAACATGATTAATTGAACTAAACTGGACTGAGTTAACTGATGGAATACTACTGAGATTACTAAATTTCTGAGCTTTCCTGAGTCACATGACTGACTGAGTTCTATTGCCCCTGGATTGACTGAGAGTATCGTGAAAACATGACACTGGATCTAGGCACACAACTAAGTTATCGGGTACAAGTACCACTAGGACTCGATAAAGGGAAACTGACAAGGCATGACGTTCTTGAATACATGACCAACATCAATAATTTATAAGTTGGGGATTTCATGAAGCACATGGTTATCATAAACTTGTACATGGTAGGAATGCATATAATAAGTATCATACTCTAACATCATGAGCATTCCAACAAACATCTACATTTCACACCAATAGCATGGGAGTTATTTGAACATAAGGGTAAGACATGCATTTATCATATGGGTTACAATTTAGCTATAACATGCAATTTTTATCCTCTTAGGCATTTTATCAAACACCTTGCATGCACAACTTAGGGCATAGGCATAATTATCAAATTCAACATTTATAACCAATTCAATTCATAGATTTCTACTCACATACCAACCTAGATTCATAAAAACACATAAAGTTTCCAACTTGGGAATTATATAATCATAATCTCATGAACATAATCAACCTACAACAAAATATTCACAATACATGATTTAAAACTTGATTCTTGAACTTCATGGATGAAAGAAATCCATGAATGAACACTATGTATATCTTAGATGGAAGATTCTACGAAGATTGGCGGTGGAATTCTTGAAATTGGATCCTCAATTGAAAACCCTAAGCTTGTTCTTGATGGATTTTGGGACAATTATAATTTGGGTGAAAAATAACTGAATTACGTCTTTGTAACTTACATAGGTGTGGGAAATTGACCCTTTTGCTCTTAAGGATGTGGTCATTTAATGACTAAAAATTGGGTGTCGATGCTACAAGCGATGCGGTACATTGATGGCTGAGAAGCAATACTCGACACATCGCGCCATGATCGCGTTGAGCCTCAGAAGTTTTGGATCTGGCATCCTGCACAAATATTGACCAACACGATTGGTGATGCGGTGCGCTAAGATCGCGTTGGTCCACTTTTTTGTGACTCCGAACATGATCTAAATGTGTTTCAAAAAATTCAAAACTTGTTCGAGAACACCTATTGTCCTTCCTGATCATGAATTAATAAAAATATGGGCCATTAAAGGACATGGCGAGATAAGATTGCCAACTTTCGAAGGCCAAAATAGGATAAGTCTGGGAACTTGGTTAGAATTTTCTAAGTCTGGGACCCCTTAACAAAATTAAAGATCTGAATTAAGCTAAGAAGTTTTGCGGGGTCTTACAATATCTCCCCCTTGAGAACATTCATCCTCGAATGAGATTTACTGATAGGGGAGAAGAGATAAACTGACGTAAATATTGAACATGAGCAACTTAAACATGATTCCATGACTAATAACTGAATACACCTTACTGAGCATGCATATCTGATGCATGTGTAACTGATTCATGAATACATGACTGAGTGTTCAGATGAACTGAGTTTCTCACAATGAGAATGCATATCTGATGCATGATTATATGACTGAACTGATACATGAATGCATGACTGAATATGCAATGGTATTTAATACCAGTTTTATAATGGAATTCTGAGTATGAACTGGATACCAAGTTGTAACTTGAATCTTAACATGAAACTTAAAAGATTAAGGAGAAATGTTACCTTGAGCTAGATCTGAGTTAGCAGAGAAAAGGTGAGGATACTTGGTTCGCATGTCTTCTTCTTCTTCCCAAGTATCTCCCTCAACGGACTGATTCCGCCAAAGAACTTTGACTAGAGGGACTTCTTTTTTCCTCAGTCTACGAGTCTGATAGTTAAAAATTTTGACTGGAATCTCTTCATAAGAGAGGCCGTTTTGAACATCTATGCTCTGAATAGGGACTACAACTGCTGGGTCACCTATGCACTTTTTGAGCAAAGATACATGGAAGACTGGATGAACTAAGGCTAGATCTGAAGGCACTTCGAGCTCATAATCTACCTTGCTGAAGTGACTGAGAATTTTGAAGGGACCAACATATCGGGGACTAAATTTTCCCTTCTTGTCGAACCGCTTCACTCCCTTTATGGAAGAGATATTTAGATAAACATAATCACCAATCTCGAACTCGAGATCCTTTCTGCACACATCTGCATAAGACTTCTGTCGGCTCTGAGCAACCCAAAGTCTTTCTCTAATCAACTAGACTTTTTCCAAGGCATCAAATACTAAGTCAGGTCCTATAACTGAAGCCTTACTAACTTCGAAGCAACCAACTGGAGATCTGCATCTCCTACCATAGAAAGATTCGAATGGATTCATTCGAATACTGGAATGATAACTGTTGTTGTATGCAAACTCAATCAAAGAAAAATGGTCATCCCAACTACCCTTGAAATCAATTGCACACGCGCTTAGCATATCTTATAAAGTCTGAATAGTCTTTTCTGCTTGACCATCTGTCTGAGGATGAAAGGCTGTACTGAGATGAACTTGGGTACCGAGACCATTTTAGAATGCTTTACAGAAATGAGAGGTGAACTGGGCACCTCTGTCTAAGATAATAGATAACAAATCAATGTGCAATCTGGCCAACTCCCTGATGTAGAGTTTGGTGTAATCCTTGACTGAATAAGAGGTATGGACTGGAAGGAAATGAGCTGATTTGGTCATCCTGTCTACCATGACCCAAACTGAATCATGCTGATGACGAGTACGAGGCAAACCTGTCACGAAGTCCATGTTCACTTCTTCCCACTTCTAAGTGGGAATATTGAACTCCTGCATGGATCCACTAGTCTTCTGATACTCTATCTTAAACTGTGACATGTAGAGCACTTAACCACAAACTCTGCAATATCTCTCTTAATCCAACTCCACCAATAGATCTCCCATAAGTAGCAGTACATCTTAGTGTCCCCTGGATGAATAGAGTAGCGCACCCCATGCGCTTTTGTAAGAATTCACTGCCTCGAGTCATCTACACCTGGCACACACAGACGACCTTGACAATGCAAAACACCATATTCCCCTTGGGAAAAAACCTCAACCTTTTAATCCCTGACCGACTCTTTCAACTTGACTAGACTGGGATCTTTTTCCTGATTTTCTTTCACCTCGGAAACTAGAGATGATTCTGAACTACTCTGAACCTATGTATTACCCTCTGCTGAATCAACTAAGAGGACACCTAGTCGGGCAAGATGATGAACTTCCTGAGTTAACTTCTTCTTACTACTCTCAACATGAGCAACACTACCCAAAGACAGTCTACTTAGAGCATCGGCCACTATGTTGGCCTTGCCCGGATGATAAAGGACACTCATGTCATAATCTTTCAAGATCTCTAACCACCTTCTTTGATGAATATTGAGATCTCTCTGAGAAAAGATATACTGAAGGCTCTTATGATCTTTGAACACATCTACATATACTCCATATAGATAATGTCTTCAAATCTTCAAGGCAAAGACTACGACTACTAACTTAAGATCATGAGTTGGATAATTCTTCTCATGAGGTTTAAGCTGTCTGGAGGCGTAGGCTATGAACTTACCATGCTACATGAGGACACAACCCAAACCTACTCTGGATGTATCACAATACACTACAAAACCATCTGAGGTGAGTCGAGTTTTCAACTCCTAAAAACTCTTCTCGTAAGGATCTGACCACTGAAACTTAACTTTCTTCTAAGTCAGTCTAGACATAGGGGATGCAATAGAAGAAAATCCCTTGACAAACCGTCTGTAATAGACGACCAAACCCAAGAAACTCCTGATATATGATGGAGAGACAAGTCTGAGCCAGTTTCTTACCGCTTCGGTCTTTTGAGGATCTACTCTAATGCCATCACCGAAAATGATATGACCAAGGAATTTTACTGACCTTATCCAAAACTCGCACTTACTGAATTTGGTGAAAAATTGATGATCTCTGAGAGTCTGAAGCACAATTCTGAGATAGTCTGCATGATCATGCTCATTGCGGGAATAGAAAAGGATATTATCTATGGAGACTATGATGAACATGTCTAAGTACTGCTTGAACACACGGTTTATCAAGTCCATGAAAGCTGCTGGGGCATTGGTAAGACCAAAGGACGTGACTAGGAATTCGAAGTGACCATACCGAGTATGGAAGGCTATTTTTGGAATGTCACATTCTCTGACTCTGAGCTGGTGATAGCCTGATCCGAGTTCTATCTTAGAGAAATAGCTGGCACCCTGAAGTTGGTCAAATAAGTCATTGATTCTGGGAAGTGGATACTTGTTCTTGACCATGACTTTATTAAGTTGATGGTTATCAATGCACATTCTGAGAGAATCATCTTTCTTTCGCACGAATAAGAATGGTGCACCCTACAGGGAAACACTGGGCCTGATGAATCCCTTATCCAGGAGATCCTTCAACTGTTCTTTCAGTTCCTTGAGTTCTACTGGTTCCATTCTATATGGCGGAATAGATATAGGATGAGTACCTAGAAGAAGATCAATTCCAAAGTCTATTTTCCTTTCGGGAGGAATTCCTGGAACATCTTTGAGAAAGACATCTGTATATTCATTTATGACTGGGACTGATTCAAGGTTGGGAGTTTTGGAACTAGAGTCCTTAACTCGAACAAGATGATAGACCCATCCTTTAGATATCATTTTCCGTGCCCGAAGGTAGGAAACAAGTTGTCCTCTGAAAGCAGATACACTACCCTTCCACTCTAGAATGGGTTCATTCAGAAACTAAAAATGGATAATTTTATTTCTACAGTCGACTGTGGCATAGCAGGAATAAAGCCAATCCATGCCGAGAATGACATCAAAATCAATCATATCTAATTCGACTAAATCTGCTGAAGTGACTTTCTGAAATATCATAATCAAACAGTTCCTGTATACCCCATCGGGCTATGATGGTTTTACCCACTGGGGTAGAGACTGAGAAGGGCTCTGCTAGAATCTCGAGACTGAATCCAAAATTAACTGCTATATAATTTGTAACCAAAGATAACAAAACTTCTGGATCTAGCAAATAATAAATATGCAAGTAAATGATATGTAACGTACCAGTAACCACATCAGGAGAATTTTCCTAATCTTGTCGGGATTGGAGAGCTTAAAGTCTGTTTGGGCATTTTCTACTAGTAGCGCTGGAAGTGGCACCCTACTAATTTAGGCGATCGGACTGAGCTGAGAAACGGTTCTACTGACTCTGGGAACCTATCTGAGGACAATCTCTAACTCTGTGGCCTGTCTTGCCACATCCGAAACAAATATCGCTTCCAGCTCTACAAATACCCTGATGGTGTTTACCACAAGTCTGACAAAGAGGATTAGTTCGGGCATTGCTAACGCCTTCCTGAGACTTAGATCCTGACACCCTATCTCTATTACTATCCCTGAACTTAGGAGTTGGATCACTGGATGAAGAAGGAGATGGAACTAATGACTTAGGACGAAACTGAGAACGCTTTCCTCCCTCTGACTTAGGTTGGGCAAAGTTGAAACTACCTATCCTTGCCCTCTTATTCTGCTTCTCCCCACCTTAATATTTTGCTCTACTATCTGTCGAGCATGAATCATGAGCTTGGATATGTTTATATGACTATTCAACATCGCAGACCTGCACTCATTGACCACATTATCGTTTACCCCAGAAACAAACTTACTGATCTTGGTCCTGCTATCTGCAACCACATTAGGAGCATATCTGGCTAGTTGAGTAAACTTAAGAGAAAACTCTTTCACCGTCATGTTGCCCTGCCTGAGGTTGATAAATTCTAACACCTTACCTTCTCTCAGCTCTTGGGGAAAAAATCCATCTAAGAATGCGGTGAAAAACTCCTCCCAATCAATGGGCCCTGCATCTACAACCCTCTTTTCTTTCCACTATTTAAACCATGTGTGACCAACATCCTGCAACTAATATGTAGCTAGATCAGCACTCTCAACAGCTGACACCCCTATGATATCTGTAACCTTCTAAACCTGGTCAAGGAATTCCTGAGGGTTCTCGTTTGTCTTAGACCCGAAAAAGTATGGAGGATTCATTCGGGTGAAGTCCCAAATCTTGGCTGCAGCTGAATTGGACACTGGATTGGACAAAACGACAGATGGTCGTTCATTCTGAGAAGCAACTGACTGAGCAAGAGTGGTGAATGCAGCTCTGAACTCTACATGAGAGACATGCTCACCCAAAGGATCTTCGGGTTGAGGGGATGACTGATTCCCAGTTCTCTTCTTGGGAGGCATGCTCTGTAAACGGAAGAGAAAGGGATTAAATTGAGAGATTAACTTGAGATTATGCTCACTGGCACGATATGAATACTGAAAAATGGGAAACTATTCCTAAATATCTTATAGCCTCCTACACATAAATGTGGCGCGCAACACACCCATGTACAAGACTCTACTAGATGCGGCTTTTAGATTTCCTAGGACACTATTGAACCTTAGGCTCTGATACCAAGTTTGTAATGCCTCAAATCTGGTACCCGAAATGCTACACGGTGCTCATGACCACAAGCTAACCCATGACTGATATTTGTACCTATATACTGTATAACATCATGTAAAATGCAGAAATAATAGACTGAAACATGCCATAAGGTTCAAAATGGATAAAACCATAATATCTGAGAATAAGGTATATCAATACCAAACATGAACTGAAATAAACTTTCTAAACAAACTGTAGTCTAAAAAGCCTTTAACTGACTGAACTATCTGAATAAGGAGTTGATGGGACATTCCCCAAACTAACTCCAACTACTAAAATAAACTAAGAAATGAAATAATAAAGTAATAATCATGTCCTCGAAGGATGAGGATTCACTGCTAACTCTGACTACTGAGACTGGAATGCTATTGATGCTCTAGAGCTTGTTCTTCTGATCCTATGGTATAAAACACCATAGTGCAAATGCATCAGTATGATTGAATACACTAGTATGCATGTGAGGTAGGCTGAATGCAGAGGGTTCAAATGCATGGACAATGCTGATTGACTGTATAACATGAACGTCAGAATACATGCATGAATAAATGACTGTAACTGAATTCGTGATGATACTGACTACTGAGTCTAAATACTGATAACATGAGTACTGATAATTGATATAACTGATACTGAGCAACTGTATCTGACAGTCTAGGTTTTGATGGAACTAGCTGAGTTCTGTATTATTCTGAGTTGACTGTATCTGACAGTCCTGAATTCTGAAGAACTATCTGAGTTCTATTACCAAGAATGAGACTGAAACTGTAAATATGGGAAGTAGTTATCTAACTGACATGCCCTAAATAAAGAAATATAGCTTAGTTGAGGTCCAATCTGTGACCCCAATTGGAAGGGTGTCAATACCGTGCCATCGGTAAGGACAAGCTATGAGTGACCCTCAACTAATAGGTATTCAAATGAGAACGGAAGGAACCCTCAACTGGAAGGTAAGACACCTCATCAACCCTCAATTGGAAGGTTAGATATCTCAACCTATGTTGGCTACGTAGTTCTGGAATGCAAGGATTGTTTCTAAGAATCACACCCTCTACTGGCAGGTGAGTTCCCATCCTTGAGTTCACTCGGTGCTAAATCCTACTCCAATCTGAACAGACATTGAACATGATTAACTGAACTAAACTGGACTTAGTTAACTGAGTTCTATTGACTGATGGAATACTACTGAGATTACTGAATTTCTGAGCTTTCTTGAGTCACATAACTGACTGAGTTCTATTGCCCATGGCTTGACTGAGAGTATCGTGAAAACATGACACTGGCTCTAGGCACACAATTAAGTTGTCGGGAACAAATACCCCAAGACTCGATAACGGGAAACTGACAAGACATGACGTTCTTGAATACATGATCAACATCAACTATTTACAATATAATAAGTTGGGTATTTCATAAAGCACATGGTTATCATAAACTTGTACATAGTAGGAATGCATATAATAAGTATCATAATTTCATACTCTAACATCATGAGCATTCCAACAAACATCTACATTTCACACTAATAGCATGGGAGTCATTTGAACATAAGGGTAAGACATGCATTTATCATATGGGTTACAATTGAGCTATAACACACAATTTCTATCCTCTTAGGCATTTTATCAAACACCTTGCATGCACAACTTAGGGCATAGGCATAATTATCAAATTCAACATTTATAACCAATTTAATTCATATATTTCTACTCACATACCAACCTAGATTCATAAAAACACATAAAGTTTCCAACTTGGGAATCATATAATCATAATCTCATGAACATAATCAACCCATAACAAAATATTCACAATACATGATTTAAAACTTGATTCTTGAACTTCATGGATGAAAGATGTAATGCCCCGTAAAAGGCGTGCATAAATTAGTCTTTAATATTGAGCTCTTAGACTTAATGACTTAAAATTTTCTAAGTGTAAAAGGAGACTTAGTCATTTTAGTTGGCAATCTTCGGGATACAACTTTTCAACCTTCCCGACATCCATTTTTAGATTTTTAAGTTGTGTTACGATCGGGAAAGCTCATAGTGCATCTCGGATAAGTTTTGGAATTTTTCGGAACGCATAAGGCTGCGTTTGGATTTCAAAACAGTAGCAAAACGCATAGCCTATTGCCCAGTTTTAAGCATTTCAGGGTCAACTTCAAACAATCATAACTCCCTGTATATAATGAATTTTGTGAGCTATAATATATCAAACAAAATATCTTTGAGTCCTATTTCAAATACAGTTGGTTTTATCCAATTTTATTATATGAGTAAGAAGTTATAATCGATTTACTCCAGACTATTAAACTGTCAACTGAGGGACAGATTTGACCTTAATTGTTCCTTAGAGGTATTTTGGTCATCCTTCACCCCTATATATACCACCAACACGGGATTTAATCTCTCAAACACCAAAATACACCTTCATTCATCAAAATTTCTCAAGAACACTCCTTAGGATTTCAAAATAAAAATCCAAATAGTTCAAGATTCGACCGGAGGTTTTCGAAGATAATTACATATTCGGAATAACAAATCCGCGAGCTTCAAGAAACATCTAGTATTTTCAGAAATATAGGTACGTGGGGTTATCCTAAAATCTCATGGGTGTAGTTTTTATGAACATGCATGCTTTTAAATGGGGGTTTTCAATCAAATGCTAATAACTTGCTTTCAATATGATTTCTAAGTCATTTTTCTTTATGTCATGGGAATTGTTTTCCTATATACTTCAATGGTTGAAACCATGCATATGTGATTTGAGATTTTCCATGGAAGTTTGATAAATATGAATGATAAATTGCTTTCAAATTCGCATGATAATGTCTTGATACCCCATATCATATTGTGACCAACAAAAGAGAGCATGAATTTAAAATAATTATTGTTCACCACTTGTAAATGATGAAGAACCTTTGTTTTTACATGATTAAGCATATGTGGATGTGATATTGATGACGTGCAAGTCAGGTATGACGATACCCTACAGAATATGATACGTGATTGAATTAAATGAAGTTTGAATGCATTGATTTTACATGAGATAGGTGGATGCCCGAAGAAGGCATTTGAGTGTAAGGGCTCATCGCTGGAAACCGTGTTTGCCGACACTGGAATTTGGTACCAGGCTAAGTGATCTTGTGTACTTGACTTTATGTCATTCCGTAATTGGGACTATAGGTAGGAGCCCGAGCTAAGTGATCTTGGGCACTACCATTGGGTCGAGACACCATGCTTCGTGGTCTTGTGTGTCTCTCCCTCACTTATACTCTAATCTCGGTGGCAACCGAGGTTTGACAGTTGGTGTAAATTATGTAGGGTATTCCACCTAGCTCAGTTGCATTTCATTGTTGTTGAGAAACTATTGCATTATGCCCATGTTTTTTCAAATGTTTTGATATGAAATTGCTTTATAATGGCTCTCAACTATATTTTGTAAAAATATTATGTTTTGTTTTGATATCTCTGTGTGCTAGTACTTTTGTACTGACCCCCTCCCCTCTCCAACCTCTCAGGTTCAGAGGCCCAGTCTAGGGGTCAAGAGAATCAGTAGATCATTCAGACAGAGTTGCAGAGACAAGTGGTGAGCCTTCTATGTTTCGGAAGGTCTTATATCCTGCAGTCCTTTTATCTTATATTTTATTTTGGGGTCTACTGGGGGCCTTGTCCCAGTTTATATACAGTTACTTGACTCAGTCATTTGTTAGAGATTTTTGCAAACAGTTGTTTAGAGGTTGATTGATTTTGGAGGAACTTTATTTCCCCGTTATTGTTTCTTTTCATATTTATGACCATGTTTCTGAATTATTGTGTTTCTTCTGCATTACTTTGATCATATGAATTAGGTGCATGATTACCAGACAGATAGGGGTGTTTTGGGCCTCCATGGTTCAAAATGCTCGTCACGGACAGGCCCTGGTTCGGGTCGTGACAAACTTGGAATCTAAGCACGGTTCATAGTCCCAGGGTGTCCGCGAAATCGCGTCGGGTAGAGTCTTGTTTATGGGTGTGTAGCGCGCCACACTTATAAGCAGGAGGCTACTAGGCGTTTAGGAATGTCTCTCTTTCTTCATGTTCTAGTTCGTGCAATATAGTCAGAATGTTCCTCTTTCATACTCTAATTCGTGCTATGGTGTCGCCCATACGAAAGTAAAAAGTCATCCCACATTCTTTCCTTACTCTAATGTCCTCAGATATGTCTCATTATTGAGGTGATTCAAGTACAGAAGTTTAGAATCTAAATGGTATGGTCCTTTCTGATTAAACCATATAAGAGTTAAAATTTGTGTAAGGACTTGATAAGAGTCCGTTAGTGCTTCAATGTGTATTGATTTTGATGTAAACATTGATCCTGATGGAATCGTGCTTTTCAGCTTGAGGTATTAATTGCATTTAGTCCCCTTCAAATTTATGTTACAAATTTCTTGCTTAAGGGGGGGATGATGTGTAGTAGAATGTTGGAACTGTATTTTCATCCGAATAGTAGTATGCGTTAAAGTGTTGTTGTCATGACCTATTGGTAGTGATATTGGACCAAGAAGTTGGGGATGTGAAGTCACAAAGTTAGAAGTCAGAGTGAGGGTGACTTTTGTGTAAATGAATATTTTAGTTGAATAACCGATGTTCGAGAATGATTTACCCCCCTTATGGTGATAGACTAATATGGTAGCTTGTAGTATGTGTGAATTGTATAGTAGTCTGTGGGGGAAGTGTTTGACTCAGATTTTTATTTATACAGAGTAAGATGTGTATCCTTAGATCATTGAATATTGTGTGTCAATTTTCTATCTCTTGTAATATGTAATCTTATTATCATGGTGTTTTTGAAAAAAATCAAAGTCTAGTGAAGCCGTGTTGGGATCTTTTGATTCACTAGCATAGTTTCTTTGTTATTCATTTTATTTCTCGTTCAAAACACAAAAATCAAAATCTAGTGAAACCGTGTGTGGCCTATTTCGATTTACTAGCAGCTTGTTGTCCAACTTGTTGCTCTTGTGTTGGTTTAATATATGTATAGCTGAATTTGTTTGCATGAGATTGAGTAAGTAATTAGGAGGTGAGAGATCAGTATAAGTAGATAAAATTGTATGGGGTTATAATATCAGATTAAGGTTAACCATGCCTATTATGTGACTTTACCCCCCCTTGACCTTCTTTTGTTGGTAGTTGTAAACTAGTACTACTTATGAGAAGGTATGTAGTATATTTGTGAGGTATTTGGATAGAATGTTCAGATTTGACGGACTAGTATATTATGTTGCCTTCTTCATTGATGGTAGATGATTGATGCTAGACTATTGGCTTGAATTTAATGTAGAATGTGGATGTCGGAATAGTGGCATGAGATTGATAGTGTTGGGCTCTTTTATATGATAGTGATTCTCATAGTAATGAGATATAAGTTTGGAGTCGCGATATTAGTAGGCTATGACGAAAGTGGTATGGTTCATCAAAGGCTCGGTGATATCCATGTTAAGTGTTAGAAATCTAAGTTTGAGCTTTGAAGGTTAAACCGATAGAAATAAGTCTGCAAGCATCATACTATGACTATTGGGGCTATCGAAATATAGAGTGTATCTCAGAAGGTAGTATTAGCAGCGGGCTTTCCACTTTTATGTGTGGTCTTTCGGGTTAAATTTCTATTTAATTATGTGTATTGTTGTATTCCAGACCCCAGAGTACGGTGAGTGTAGTTCATCTTAGAGTCTAGTAATAAGGGATCTCTTGAAGTTAATATGATGGCTTAAAGCCAAGGGGGAGATGATAGAACGAATAACCAAGTCAGGCTCTCAGATTCTAGTAGTAATGTCATGATGATATAGAACGTCAGAAAGTGAGGGTGAGACTCAACTCATTCTTATCTTAGTATTTTTCAGTGATCCCAATGCCTACTCAAGCTTTACATTTCGGTTCCGTGATCATAGTTCGTGATTCCTGTATATGATAGAGAGTCACGCACTCTTCCAGTTCCAAGATAATGAGTTCTTGTTCATTCAAGTAGTCGGAATCACATTCCTTATGTTAGGAACTCTAGTTGAGGTCATGCAACTCATGACGCATGTACTCACTCTTTATAGTGTGCTCAGTCCCGTATAAAAATCTTCTCATACTTCAGGGTCTTATATTTTAACCTTTTAGTGACCCTCCCTATGCAATGATAGTGGTGATGATGTAAATGTTCTTGTTGATGGAAGATCATAGTATGTTTGTTTAGATAAGGCCATAAGTATGAAGTAAGATTTGGGGCCAATTTTTGATACATGTGATGGTTAGTGGAAAAGTTTGTGTATGTTTTAGGGTAGCGCGTGGGAGTTATATTGACAATAGTTTAGAAACTATGTGAAGTATGTATTTATGGGTGGTTGCCTTGAAGTAAACATGTGGTTATAAAATAGGCTTGAATGACGTTTTGGGAATGTAGTGGGAGGTCACAATATGCATTAGCGACTTCATATTAAGAGTTCAGAGTAGTCATTGAAGTGGTAAGGCATGTTATGCTTAGGATGTGATCTTTAAAAGAGGTATAGAAGGTGGCGTCATATGGTTTAGAATAATAGCGTGGTGTAGCATGTTGTATTTTTGTGACTTAGAGTTAGGCTTGATCGCGGTGTAAGGATTAAGCTATTTTAGACATTAGTAGAAAAATTTGTCAATGCTCATATGAGAATTTTAAGCTGAATTGAATGAATATGATATTTATAGGGAATAGTATAGTTAAGGGATATTCGAGAAGTGTACTAAGCTTGAAAGTAAGAAGTTGTATTGCCAAAGGTCTGGTAATTCTATCCTAATTTAGGAGTTATATGTCTATATTCCAGACTGCAGAGTAGTGTCAATGTTGTGATTTCCTCAGTGGGATGTCTTGTGTAATCCATACCCAAGATTTGTGGCTCCCTATTACTGCTAGAACTTCTTTAGAGAGAGCGTTGAAGAGATACTCCAGTTAAGTATGAGGGTCCAGCATAATTCAGTCTGTATAGCCAGTAAGTCAGTTTAGCAGTCAGATTCGCATGACTTTTTTTCTCGTCTTTTCATTTATTCATGCTACCCGAAATCTCAGACATGATACTATTCCAAGATAGAGTATACTAGTAATTGCGAGTATAGCTCAGTTCATGCGTCATGCATTAGATTCAAATTCCAGAGGTTCAGTTATGAATCAAATCGTAGGTGCCTTGTGCATTGCCTCCGTTTTCTGAGTATCTTAGTGAATTGAGCACTCATAGAGGGACATAGGGTCCCAAGGGGGAGATACCCCATTCTTTTGCATGCATAGGTTCTTATTACAAGCTTCGCATCAATTGTTATTGCGTATTCAGTCATACGTTCTTATGTCAGTTCAGTCAGATATGCCTGCATTAGAAATGCATGTTCAATAGAAAAAGTTCAGCTTATCAGTGTATTCAGTCCTGCGTTAATGAGGACAACTCAGACACAAACCCATGCATCAGATATGCATATCCAGTATAAGAATTCAGAACATCAGTAGTTCCAGTCTTATAGTCATGTTTCGGATCAGTGTATTCTTTATTAAAGGACATGTCATGTCCGCGTTATTCCATAGCTTTAAGGCTTCAACAAGTTCCTACCCATCATTCGAGGATGAATGATCCCAAGGGGGAGATAATGTAATTCCCCGTAAAAGGCGTGCATAGATTAGTCTTTAATATTGAGCTCTTAGACTTAATGACTTAAAATTTTCTAAGTGTAAAATGAGACTTAGTCATTTTAGCTGGCAATCTTCGGGATACAACTTTTCAACCTTCCCGATATCCGTTTTTAGATTTTCAAGTTGCGTTATGATCGGTAAATCTCATAATTCATCTCGGATAAGTTTTGGAATTTTTCGGAACGCCTAAGGCTGCGTTTGGATTTCAAAACAGTAGCAAAACGCATAGCCTATTGCCCAGTTTTCAGCATTTCAGGGTCAACTTCAAACAATCATAACTCCCTGTATATAATGAACTGTGTGAGATATAATATATCAAAAGAAAGATATTTGAGTCTTATTTCAAATTCAGTAGGTTTCATCCAATTTGATTATATGAGTAAAAAGTTATAATCGATTTACTCCAGACTATCAAACTGTCAACTGAGGGACAGATTTGACCTTAATTGTTCCTTAGGGGTATTTTGGTCATCCTTCACCCCATATATACCACCAACACGGGATTTAATCCCTCAAACACCAAAATACACCTTCATTCATCAAAATTGCTCAAGAACACTCCTTAGGGTTTCAAAATAAAAACCCAAATAGATTAAGATTCGACCATAGGTTTTCGAAGATAATTACATATTCGAAATCACAAATCCGCGAGCTTCAAGAAACATCTAGTATTTTCAGAAATAGAGGTACGTGGGGTTATCTACCATTGGGTCGAGACACCATGCTTCGTGGTCTTGTGTGTCTCTCCCTCACTTATACTCTAATCTCGGTGGCAACCGAGGTTTGACAGTTGGTGTAAATTATGTAGGGTATTCCACCTAGCTCAGATGCATTTCATTGTTGTTGAGAAACTATTGCATTATGCCCATGTGTTTTCAAATGATTTGATATGAAATTTCTTTATAATGGCTCTCAACTATATTTTGTAAAAATATTATGTTTTGTTTTGATATCTCTGCTTGCCAGTACTTTTGTGCTGACCCACTCCCCTCTCCAACCTCTCAGGTTCAGAGGCCCAGTCTAGGGGTCAAGAGAATCAGTAGATCATTCAGACAGAGTTGCAGAGACAAGTGGTGAGCCTTCTATGTTTCGGAAGGTCTTATGTCCTGCAGTCCTTTTATCTTATATTTAGTTTTGGGGTCTACTGGGGACCTTGTCCCAATTTATATACAGTTACTTGACTCAGTCATTTGTTAGAGATTTTCGCAGACAGTTGTTTAGAGGTTGATTGATGTTGGGGGAACTTTATTTCCCCGTTATTGTTTCTTTTCATATTTATGACCATGTTTCCGAATTATTGTATTTCTTCCTCATTACTTTGATCATATGAATTAGGTGCATGATTACCAGACAGATAGGGGTGTTTCGGGCCTCCATGGTTCGAAATGCTCATCACGGAAAGGCCCTGGTTCGGGTCGTGACAAAAGAAATCTATGAATGAACACTATGCATTCCTTAGATGGAAGATTCTACAAAGATTGACGGTGGAATTCTTGAAATTGGATCCTTAATTGAAAACCCTAAGCTTGTTCTTGATGGATTTTGAGACAATTATAATTTGGGTGAAAAATAGCTGAATTACGTGCTTGTGACTTATATAGGGGGTGAGAAATTGACCCTTTTGACCTTGAGGATGAGGTCATTTAATGACTAAAAATTGGGTGCCGACGCTACAAGCGACGCAACAAGTTGATGGTTGAGACGCAATACTCGATGCATCACGCCATGATCACGTCGAGCCTTATAAGTTTTGGCTTTGGCAGCCTGCACAAATGTTGACCAACGCTATTAGCGACGCGATGCGCCAAGTTCGCATTGGTCCACTGTTTTGGGACTCTGAACATGATCTAAACATGTTCTGAAAAATCCAAAACATGTTCGGGAACACCTATTGTCCTTCCTGATCATGAATTAATGAAAATACGAGCCATTAAAGGAATTTAAGATGGCGAGATGAGATTGCCAACTTTTGAAGGCCAAAATAGGCTAAGTCTGGGAACTTGGTTATACAGAAAAATGACCGTAAGGGTCATTACAACATTCACTAATAAAAGGACTTTCGTCCGCAAAAGTAAAGCATAAGGAAATGCCTGAAAGGTCAAACAGATAGGGATACAGGGCGCGCAAATCGCGCTCGGGAAAAAGGTCAGGTAGGTCGGTCTGAAACACATCAGGAAACAAACAAAGCCACAGGGACGGAGTCACGCAATAGACTCTCAACACTTACATCCCGAAGATGCTCGTGCATGCTTCGAGGCATATACTTCCCTAAGAAAACCTCAGAGAACTAAGTCCAAGTCACTGGTGGAGACCCAGCTGGCCTGGAATCAAGATAACCCCTCCACCACCTCCTCGTTGCCATCTCGAACAGATAAGAAACAAAGTCTACTCCTCGCACCTCAACCAGCCCTAAATTCCGCAACCGCTCCTCGCACATGGATAGGAACTCATGAGCATCCTCTCCCGGGGTTCGATCCCAGATCACATGAACAGATTTATTGGCTCCGACCAGCGTAACCAAGGTGCACTTCCTTAGATTCTTATAATTCTAGTTGTCAAATCATTCTTATTGATGTTAAATTTGAGAACAAAGTCAATTCTGTACCACCTTTCAAGGTCTAATTACTATATGTCTTGTATAGATGATTGGGTGACTATAATAGAGAACCATGTTTTATTGTATGATATTTGTATTTTAGTATGCTGCTCGTATACTGGGATTTCCCTAACATCAATAAAACTATTTACCTTATCACAAAAAAATATTGGTATGTTTTGTATTGCTAATCATAAAAATCATAAGAGTTGTAAAAACATAGACATAGAGAGAGCTTGGAACCCTACATAAGAGCTAAAGGGTATTTAGGGGTTTGGCCGAACACAATAGCTTTTACATAGACCTTGTATTTATACTATAAAATTCAGAAATAATATATAAAATATATAACTGTGAAACCACATACAAACATTGGACGCTGGTACAACGGAAAAGACATGAGAGTAAAATATCTTTCACCCAAGAGACGTGGGTTCGAACCCCACTAGTAGTTTTTTTTTTACTGTCTTAAAATTCTGAACCCACATACCTTAAAATTCTGAACCCACATACCTAAAATCCTGGCTTTACCTTTGAGCTTATACAAACAACCTATGATCTAAGTTTTTGTAGGAGTAAATGCACAGATGTGAAGAACATAACATCTAATGCAAAATATCATATTTAATCCAAAAGAAAGAGACAAATGACATAGAAGAGTTTTTAACGCAACTAACCAAAACCAAATGCGGATACAGACCTCACCAGCTTTAACCAATATAAATGACCCAACTTCCAGGTCACTCATGGTAACTTCAGTATACTGACAGTTAGAGAAACTAGGCAAAGTTTGATTGTCGAAATGCAGCACAAGGGCAAATTCTGGATGTTTTTTTTTAGTTCCTTCACATCACCCTTGGAGCGACTAGTGAAGTACTCTTCAGCTATATGAGCCAAATTGAACATTGCAAGAAGCAAGCCACCTTCCAATACGTTCCCCATAAAAACTGATGCAAAAGCGGCCAGAGCCATCAGTACATGAATATTGATTTTACCACCAGCAATGTATGATACGAGTGTCACGGGCTCTAGACCATTTACTAGAAGTCAAGATCGGGAACTACAAAGACTTCAAGGCGTGTTTATGAAAATAGACGCGGTTGAGCTTATTGCAAACTCGCCTAAGGGAGTGTACGTATTGACATATGGGGGATGATATTAGGGGCCCAAAATACACCCCCAAGGCTTCCCCAAACACTCCACACCCTCCCCTTTCATTAAGGGCAAAGGGGTTCTTTTTCCATCTTTTTTGTAAAAACTATTTAAGGTGTTTCTTTAGTCTTGTTCTCCTAGTTAGCTTATTTTGAAAATCAATATTGTAACATTGAAACACCATCCTCTCAAGAGATATTAGACCACCACTTTGACATCACACGAAATGGTTTCTTCTTGTGTTGTGTGTATCGGCTAGAAACGTGAGTGCTTGAGTGAACCGAGTTCCTCTTATGTTTGCGTAAGAACTTGGTGCTTGTTAACGTGTTTTGTAGAGGTTTTAGAGTTTGATACACTCTTTAGTTGCTACATTACAAGTTCTCTTTGTGTCAAGCTATCTATCTTCTTTATCTTTCAAGTTTGTGTTTGTTGTTTCTGCTTGGTGTCTTATATGTGTGGGCTGTTTTTGCGAGATTACGGACTGTTTTGTGCTTATTTAGATACCGTTTGGTATCATTATGTATCAAAGCAAATGCTGGTCATGTTCTTACACCACCAAGGCCAAAAAAGAGAAAAGGCAAAAAAAAGTGTTATCTGGTGACTTGTGTTGGCCGAGAAGTGTCTAGATTTAGGTGTTATTTTTACTTGTCTTAGTAGTTTTGTGTGTTATCTTGTTGTCCCGCTAGAACAATTGAGTCTAAGGTCCAAGATTTGAAGCTTTATTTAACAAAAGGTCTTTGATTTGAAAGGAGGAAGAGAAAGGTTAGGTCTTGTGTTTGTCTTGGAAATAGTTTCAAGAAAACACCAAAGAGGCAAATCAGCCAAAGATCCCCAAAAGCTCTCTTACCAAAAGAGTGTCAAAACCTTTTTCAAGAAGGACCAAAAGAGGAAAGGGAAAAATCCAAAACAAAAAGGTGCTTTGCCATTTCGGTGCAAGTTGGTGAAAAGTTTATTGACACCTTTTTGACCTTTGGAAAAAGTGTCCAAGGCCTTGTCTTGGTACTCCAAAACTGAAAGTCCTCATCAACACACAAGATTGAACCCCTTAAGTCTTGAAAAAAAAATCATACTCCACTTCAACAACAAATTCAAACGGCCAAAAAGAAAAAGAAGTGAGGGCCACATCAACAACAAAACTCAAGTCGTAGGACTTTCCAAGTTTCTTTTCTTGTCTCTACTAGTTTCCTTTCTAGTGACTCCTACACTAGTTGGCAACTAAGTAAGAACCTACTAAGTTGTGAACTAGTTTTCGAGTAGGTCTTCGTGTCAACGTTCTTTGTGGTTCTTTTCTCGTTTAAAATTCGTAGTTGTTTTGGGTTCAAGTGCATACAAAATTTCTTTGAGTTTTAAAACCGAAATCCACTCCAACTCAAGAGTCGACTCATTCCCAAGTTCTCACAAGTTGATAGCCGGCTTACAACACTTGAAGAACCAAGTGAGGAAGCCGAGTGTGAAGATTGTGTGAGCGTATTTTGAACTAACGTTTGTTCATTTTGTAGGTACATTAGCAAATGGAACCATTACACATGGAACCCGAAACTTCCAATGCACAAACCGTGGACCAAAATGTTTTGAATTCTCTTGTGGCTAATATTGATTCCTTGTCTTGGGATGTAGCTAGAGTGAATGTGGGTCTTGATAAGTTAGGGGTAGAAATGGCCTCTATTAGTGGTCGAATGGAAAGGGTAGAAAGCCAATGGCCTCCAACATCAAGAGATTCCAATACTTTAAATGCCACAGATGGGGACAAACGTCTAGTGAGTTTCCTAATCGAAGAAATATGATATTAAGGGAAGGAAAATTGTATTTCTTGGGGGAAGAATTGGGGCTTTAAATGGTTGAAAATGAAGAAGTCGCTTAAGATGGAGAGGGAGAGGAGGACGCGAGGCCTAGTGATGATGAGGAAGAGGAGGTTTGGCCTCAAGAAGGTGAACTTGAAGTACCTAATTATGTGGTACGGAGAGTTATGATTAGCAAAGCATTGGATGATCCTAGCCAACGGTAAAACCTCTTTCATACTAAGTGTCTCATTAAGGGGAGTATGTGCTCTTTGATTATTGATAGCGGGAGTTATGCTAATGTAGCTAGTGCCTCGATGGTGGATCACTTGAAATTTCCAACTACTCCACATGCGAGTCCGTATAGGCTCCAATGGTTGAATGATTATGGAGAGTTGAAGGTGACTCGTCAAGTGGTAATTCGATTCAAAGTTGGAAATTATGAAGATGAGGTGCTTTGCGACATCATTCCTATGCAAGCATGTAATCTTTTGTTGGGTCGGCCATGGAAATATGATAGGTCGACCAAGCATGATGGCCGAACCAACTATTATTCCTTTGAGTTCAAGGGTCGTAAGTACAACCTCCGACCACTATCACCATCATAAGTGTGTGAGGAACATCGACAAATGAAGAGTTTGCAAGGAAAGGGAAAAAAAGAGAAAGAACCCATGGGTAGGGGGAGGAGTGAGGGTGAAGAGGGAGTTTGCATTGAGGGGTAGGGATTCGATGGTAATGTTGGCTCGCAAGGGCGACGTTTTCAAAGAGTATGATGATACTACTCCAATTCTACTTTTGGCTCATGTTTTGAATTCTAACCCATCCACTTCTCCTATCCCGTCTTTTATTTCTAATGTTTTGCCGCAAGTACTTCCTCCACTTCGAGGAATTGAGCACCAAATTGACTTTGTTCCGGGGTCACAATTACCTAACAAGCTGACTTATAGGAGCAACCCCACGGATACGAAGGAACTCCAACAGAAAGTTGAGGACCTCCTCAACAAAGGATATATCAAGAAAAGCATGAGTCTGTGCGCGATCCCGGTGTTGCTTGTGCCGAAGAAGGATGGGACGTGGAAAATATGCGTTGACTGCCGAGCCATAAATAAAATTCTGGTAAAGTATCGTCACCCTATTCCTAGGATAGATGATATGCTTTATGAACTAAATGGCTCTTGTGTGTTTTCTAAGGTTGATCTTAGGAGCGGATATCACCAAATCCATATGCAACCGGGTGATGAATGGAAGACCACATTCAAGACCAAATTTGGTCTATATGAGTGGATGGTCATGCCATTTGGTCTTACCAACGCTCCTAGTACCTTTATGCGGATAATGAATTATGTAATGAAGCCGTTTATTGGAAAATTTGTGGTCGTGTACTTTGATGATGTTTTAGTTTACAGTAAGTCTCTTAATGAACATGTCTTGCATCTAAGGAGTGTGTTTGATGTTCTTAGGAAAGAAAAGTTGTATGGTAATATTGAAAAATGCTCCTTTGGTGTGGATAAATTTGTATTTTTGGGATTTATTATGAGCTCGAGGGGAGTGGAGGTAGATGAATCCAAGATAACCACCATTAAAGATTGGCCAACCCCAAAAACCATGGGTGAAGTTCGGAGCTTCCACGGGTTGGCAAGTTTTTATAGGAGGTTCGTCAAAGGCTTTAGTACCATTGCCGCCCCCTTGACCGAAATTATCCGAAAGGACCGACCTTTCCAGTGGGGTGAAGAGCAATCTAAGGCCTTTAAGACTTTGAAAGATATGCTTATTTAGGCACCGTTGTTGCAATTGCCTAACTTTGATAAGATGTTCGAAGTTGAATGCGATGCTAGTAAGGTAGGCATTGGGGCTATTTTGATGCAATATTTAAAGCCCATTGCTTATTTTAGTGAAAATCTCAAAGGAGCAACTCTAAACTACTCTACGTATGATTTGGAGTTGTATGCCTTGGTTAGAGCGTTAGTCAATTGGCAATACTATCTTTGGCCCAAAGAGTTCGTAATCTGAAAGGATCTTGAATCCTTGAAGCACCTTCGAGAACAAGATAAACTTAACAAACGGCATGCCAAATGGATTGAATTTCTTGAAATCTTTCCCTATGTGATTCAATACAAAAAAGGGAAGGATAATGTGGTAGCTGATGCATTGTCTAGGAAGCATGTTCTTGTGTCCACTTTGTCTTCCAAGTTAATGGGGTTTGAGATATTCAAGTCTTTGTATCCCGAGGACCCTTACTTCGCTCCTATCTTTAGGAAAGGTAAAGCCGTGGGTAGGGAAAGGAGGCCCTCGGATTCTAGTCCTTATGTCGTGTTTGATGGGTTCTTGTTTCGGGGGAGACGATTGTGTGTACCTTCTAGCTCTTGGAAAGAGTTGCTTATAAGGGAGGCACACGACGGTGGTCTCATGGGTCACTTTGGAATTGATAAGACCCTCAGGATACTGGAGGAGCAATTCTATTGGCCAAGGATACGCAAAGATGTTGTCAAAATTTACGGCCAATGCATGGATTGTAGGAGTGCTAAGTCGAGGCTCCTTCCTGACGGGTTATACACCCCTCTTCCTACTCTATCACACCCGTGGTTTGATATTTCTATGGATTTCGTGTTGGGGCTACCACAGACTCAAAGGGGTCGGGATAGCATCTTTGTTGTCGTTGATCATTTCTCCAAAATGGCATACTTTATTCCATGCAAAAATAGTGAAGATGCGGCTAGTGTAACTTCTTTGTTTATTGAAAATGTTGTTAAGTTACACGTAATCCCAAGGACCATTATAAGTGATAGGGATTCTAAGTTCCTTAGTCACTTTTGGAAGTCAATGTGAGGTAGGCTCGGAACTAAATTATTGTTTTCTACGTCTTGCCACCCACAAACCGATGGCCAAACGGAAGTAGTGAATCGAACCTTGGGTTCCATGCTACGTTCCATGGTTAAAGGTAAGTTGACATCTTGGGAAGATCACCTACCTCTCATAGAATTTTCTTACAATCGGGTGATCCATTCTAGTACGGGCATTACGCCCTTTGAATGTGTCTACGACTTCAATCCCCTAACCACCTTGGATCTATCTCCTTTGTCAAGTGATGTTGTTAATATCTTAGATGAAAAAAATAGGGACGAATCCATGAAAAGATTGCATGAGAAGGTGAGGATGCGGCTTGAGAAGAAGAAGCAAGAGGAGGCCAAACCAGTCAACAAAGGGAGAAGACGTCTGGTACTTGAGCCGGGAGATTGGGTCTGGATACACCTACGTAAGGACCGGTTACCCAACCAAAGAAAGGATAAGTTTTTTCCAAGAGGTGTCGGTCCATTCCAAGTTCTTGAAAGAATCAACGATAATGCTTACAAGATCGACTTGTCATCGGAATACCAAGTGCATAACACATTCAACGTGTGTCACCTCTCACGGATTGATACCATTAAAGATGAAGAACCTGTGAGTTTAAGGTCAAACTCCTCACAAGCTGGAGAGGATGATACGGGTGTCACGGACTCTAGACCATTTACTAGAAGTCAAGCTCGGGAACTACAAAGGCTTCAAGGCGTGTTTATGAAAATGGACGCGGTTGAGCTTGTTGCAAACTCACCCAAGGGAGTGTACGTATTAACATGTGGGGATGACATTAGGGGCACAAAATACACCCTCAAGGATGCCCCAAACACTCCACACCCCCCCCCTTTCATTAAGGGCAAAGGGGTTCTTTTGCCATCCTTTTTGTAAAGACTATTTAAGGTGTTTCTTTAGTCTTGTTCTCCTACTTATCTTATTTTGAAAATCAATATTGTAACATTAAAACACCATCCTCTCAAGAGAGAGTAGACCACCACTTTGACATCACAAGAAATGGTTTCTTCTTGTGTTGTGTGTATCGGCTAGAAACGTGAGTGCTTGAGTGAACTGAGTTCCTTTTGTGTTTGCGTAAGAACTTGGTGCTTGTTAACGTCTTTTGTAGAGGTTTTAGAGTTTGATACACTCTTTAGTTGCTACATTACAAGTTCTCTTTGTGTCAAGTTATCTATCTTCTTTATCTTTCAAGTTTGTGTTTGTTGTTTTCGCTTGGTGTCTTGTATGTGTGGTCTGTTTTTACGAGATTGCGGACTGTTTTGTGCTCATTTAGATACCGTTTGGTATCAATGTCCATCAATGAATCAAGTAATGCCGAGACCCCAATGAGAGGAAAGACAATGAGAGTGAAAACATGCTGAAGAGGCAGTACAACGGGCTTGGGCAAAAAGTATGGGCCAACAGCACCAACAATAAATAAAGCCGCAGAGCAACAACAATAAATAAGAACTTGGTGCTTGTTAACGTCTTTTGTAGAGGTTTTAGAGTTTGATATACTCTTTAGTTGCTACATTACAAGTTCTCTTTGTGTCAAGTTATCTATCTTTTTTATCTTTCAAGTTTGTGTTTGTTGTTTTCGCTTGGTGTCTTGTATGTGTGGGCTGTTTTTGCGAGATTGCGGACTGTTTTGTGCTCATTTAGATACCGTTTGGTATCAATGTCCATCAATGAATCAAGTGATGCCGAGACCCCAATGAGAGGAAAGACAATGAGAGTGAAAACATGCTGAAGAGGCAGTACAATGGGCTTGGGCAAAAAGTATGGGCAAACAGCACCAACAATAAATAAAGCCGCAGAGCAACAACAAAGCTCTAAATTCTCCCTCAAGTAATTCGCTGACTGATCCACTTAAAAGTATTTGCGAACTTGAGAAATACCTCCTGAAACTTCGTGACCTGAACATCACTTTCATGATGATGATGATGATGATGATGATCATGGTTATGTCCATGGTTATGTTCATGATGATGATGATGGTGATTATGTGAACAGCTGCAAGCAGACAAGTTGGTTGGTCTACGGAATTGATCGGAGCTCTGAATGGAAATTGGAGATTTAGGTTTGAACGAAGAGAAGAAAACAAAAATTGTATTGAGCAAAAATGGAAGCTCTTCGGCTTTCTGCTTCCTTTACAGGGATCAATTCTTCCTTCCACAAATCCAAAAGAATACTTAAAGTAAGGGTCATTTTCCGGAGGCAAAATGGTTTGATGGACCCTTGTAATATGTCGGTTTTGTAAGTTGGACACTTCTACTTACATGTTTGTCATCTGGACCCCTGAACCCACTAAAAACAATATTTCAAATCCTTTGACCGTTGACCTTGCCAATGTGGCATTGAAAGGGATGACTAGGACAAGGCACGTCCAGGCACGCACCTAGGGTGCGAGTGGGAGTCAAATTTTATATTAAAATAATTAAAAATAATATTAAAATTAAAAAAAAATCCTTTTTTCCCTTCATTTTTTTTTAATTTAAAATATTTTAAAAATTTTAAAATAATAAATTAAAAAAAAAAAAGCCCTTCCTCCCCAAGTGCCCTCCCCATCCATCCCACCCCACCCTTCACCCTCATTCAGCCCCCTCCCCACGCCCAGCCACCACCCCACCCCACCCCTCACTTCCGTCCATCCCCCTCCCCCCTCCCCCTCTTCCGTCCAGCCACTCCCACCCTAAACCTTCACCCCCGTCCCCCCCCATCCAGCCATGGCTGCCATGGCCATCACTATTAATGTTCCCACCCCCACAGCCCCGTGGATCTCTCTTCGTCTTCTTTTTCTTCATCATCATATATCCCTTAGCTTGTCTTTGTTGTGGTTGATATTATTGTTGTTGTTCATTGTAAAAAAATAATTGTTGTTCCCTAAAGTGGATTTTTGCTGGTTGATGTTGTTGTTCATTGTAAAAAAAAATTATTGTTGTTGTTCCTTGAAGAGGGTCTTTGCTGGTTGATATTATTTTTTTTTCTTTTTTAATCGATGAACTGAACAATATTCAGATAGTAGCAGTGTTGTTACCAAAAAAAGATAGTAGCAGTGCAATGAACTTTTGTATTCACTTTTTAAATTTTTTTTATTCACTTTCTCAATTTAAATTTTTTATTTTGTTTAGGATTAATTTTGCAACTTTTATAAATTGTTAAAGATATTTAAATAAAAATTGAAAATTCATTATGTTTGTGTATGTGAATTCATAGTTAAAACTTTAAATTAATTTGACAGAAATTTCAATTATTTAGAATAAATTTGATGTTTAATTAAATTTATTGTGTTTGTGTATTAGAATTTATAATTAAAAATTTAAATTTATAGTTGAAAATTTAAATTAAAATTTATTGTGTTTGTGTATTAGAATTTCTACAATTTGTAAAAAGAATTTATTTAATTAAATTTAATTTAATATTTAATTTCTTGTGTAGAATTTTAACAATAACATAAAATTTAATGTAATACTTAAAAATGATGTGGCAACTGACGTGGTAGACGTGAAAGCTGATATGGCAGCTGACGTGGCGAGAGTGTGTTACACTCACCCAAAAAGTGTTTAAAATATTGCTTTTTAGTGGGTTCAGGGGTCCAGATGATAAACATGTAAGTAGAAATGTCCAACTTACAAAACCGACATAGTACAGGGGTTCATCGAACCATTTTCCTTTTCCGGAAACAACTATTTCATCTAATAGTTTTGATGTGCGGTATATGATTAATGAATATATCATGATGCACAAAAATGTATTCCTCAATGAAGATGGAGGATGTATGTTAGTTTTCCTAATATAAGATGGAGATTATAAGCAGATATGAAATATGTTAGAAATTATCATCACATCCTCAAGAGAAATTAAAATTACTGTATTCTCTCTATTCTTCTTCTTAATTCTTTTATATTTCATAACATTTATAAATATATGAGAAATAAGAATTACTGTATTTTCTCTATTCTTCTTTATTCTTTTATATTTCATAACATTTATAAATCTTTGTGTGTGTGTGGTCGGGGTTATTTATTTAGGCATTTCAAAATTATTAAGTGAAGGGTAAATGGAAAAATTCTTAATTAATTTGGTAAATGGGCGAGTAATATGCAATAATTATTTACTGTAAGCGAAAAATAATAATATTTAAGGTGGACAACTAATATGAAACGACAAGTGAAAAATAATATTTTGAAAATTGAAGTTATATTTAATCACGAATATAAAACTTATTTTTAAATTCTTGTGAGTAATTTGAAGTGAAAACAACTTTATAGTATTTTTAAAATTCTGAAATTTTATGGTCAAAATGTTTTCCGATGTTCAACTATGGGAAAAAAAAGGTAAAATGAAATCATTCATTGCCAAATGCCCCCTAGTTAAATTATTGACGTATTTTTTGTTAATATTAAAAATAATAATTTGTATCGGGTGTAAATAGTTTATGCCTCCAATGATCATTTCCCCCTCTCCCCTAATTCCATGCAATGTTTATTTTATGGCACAATACATAAACATACCATTTAACTCGACTTTATATCATATTTATGATCTCCAACTTTGGGTGTGCACAAGTAGATCCTTAAACTTATATAAAGTTGAACAAGTAGACACATATATCCTATGTGACATCTTACGTGACCAATTCTTATCCTACATGGCACCCTATGTGTATTATGCCACGTAAGACGTATATGTCTACTTGTTCAACTTTATACAAGTTTAATGGACTACTTGTGCACACTCAAAGTTAGAGGTCATAGATATAATGTGAGATCAAGTTAGAAAGTATATTTATATATTATGCCTTATTTTATTTTTGATATTTGTAATCCTACATCTATATATTATGAATTATTTATTTTACTCAGATATTTATATAATTTGTATACTCTATAAATGTATTAATGTTATAAGTAGAATAATTATTTTATAAATTTGTCATAAAAACATTAGTTATATATATGTGTGTGTGAGAGAGATCGCACAATTGTATTGTATCCAATAAAAATTATACATGTTGATGTGTACATTTAAGTTTCGTTTCTCGCTTATTATCTAGTATTTTATAAATAGATAAATGAGTTTTGATTGTCATTAATGATATATTCTAATTTATAAATTAAAATTTATTTTCAATATAAGTAGATTTTAGAAATTAATTTGATATATAGAATATAACTCTATTTCTATTAATTATTTTTGTACTACCCTCGTTGAAATATATTTATAAAGTTATTATTATTTGTTATTTTCTCTTGCATAACTAGAT
Source organism: Capsicum pubescens (assembly GCA_030864215.1). Classification (NCBI taxonomy): domain Eukaryota; kingdom Viridiplantae; phylum Streptophyta; class Magnoliopsida; order Solanales; family Solanaceae; genus Capsicum; species Capsicum pubescens. The sequence goes on along the minus strand of CM061541.1, from coordinate 18,337,747 downwards.
TTTAGAGTTTTGATTATTACTAATAAAATTAATTTTCTTGTTGAGGTTATTTTTTTTATTTAGAACATCATTAAGTTATATATTAAATTAAGGCATAATAGATAAATATGACTCTAAACTTGACACCAAATTATAACTTTGACCTTAAACTTTGACAGTGAACAAATATGACCTTTAACTATTCAAAACTGCATAAATATGACATCCGATCCTACGTGGCAAAACGCGTGTTCAACACGCAAAACTGGGCGCGTCCAGCTTAAAATCTAATGGCATAATACATAAATATGACCCTAGACTTGACACAAAATTTATAATTTTGACCTTAAACTTTGACAGTACACAAATATGACCTTTAACTATTAGAAACTCTACAAATATGACCTTTAAATGAATTTTCACTATTATATTTTCATTATTTTCGGCTCAAAGATGAAAATGGCATCTAATTTCTTTTGTCATTGTGTAAAACGAGCAATATTAAAGATTTATTAATTAGGTGGGTCATCTTCATACGAAAAAATCACGCGGGTATATATATATATATTATAAAGCAAAGGGCGAATTTATGTTATATAATATATCTAAATAGAATTCATTTAAATATTATATTAAAGATGAAACTATACTAATAATAAAAAAAATTATAGTTTTAATAAAACGTTATTAAATTAACGTTATCAAGGATAGTAGTAGTATATTAAATTAACGTTATCAAATTAACGATATTAAAATATTAGTATTAAATTAACGTTATCAAAACGTTATTAAATTAACGCAGGAGTGGACCTACGTGGTTGTCATGTGGTCCACCCGAACAACCTCGGTAAAAAGATTACGTTGTATATATAAGGTAGAAAATCTATATTTATATACGTATATTAATGTTGAACCACATGAAACAAGACACTTAGATAGCCCAGTGGTGTTATTTGCTCTTTTTGGGCGCTTCCTTCAGCCTACTACGCGGGTTCGATCCCTGCTAGTGGCTTTTATTTTATTAGGTGCTGCTGCTATAGAAATAAATTAAAACAATAATAATAATAAATACCAACCCTTTTGTAAGTAATTACACTCTCTCCCACTTTTTTAATCACTTTACTCTCCCTATTAATATACATAATATAACCAACATATACATAGAATTCTGTGTATATGTTGAAATTTTTGTAATATGTTTAGGGAGTTGAGATTTTTTGTAATATTGAAAACATAAGTTGTGTATTTGTGTAATTTTTAGTAATAATAATAATAATAATATAAACGACTCCGTTTTAACACAAAAAATAAAACTTTGACAGTGCACAAATATGACCTTTAACTATTCAAAACTGCACAAATATGACCTCCCTCCAAGTCAGCCCTTTTGACGACGTGGCACCGTGTGATTGGATGAGCTTTCCACGTAGGCGCGAGTGAAACTCACGCATGGGGGTTGCAAATCGGAGGTCATATTTGTTCAGGTTTTGAATAGTTAAAGGTCCTATTTGTGCACTATCAAAGTTTAAGATCAAAATTATAATTTGGTGTCAAGTTTAAGTTCATTTATGTATTATGCCTTAAATTAATGCTTTTCACTTTTCATTTTCCATCTAGAATATAATTTAAATTTCTTTGAAGAAAATTACCATATAAATTAAAAAATAAAAATATAATAATTTTAAAGAGATAAAGAAAAATAATGATTAATAGTATAAAGGTAAAATGACATTTAGAAAAGAGAAATAGGATAAAGGGGAGAATGAATATTGTTGAAAGAAGTAAAGAAAAATAATGGTCAACAATGGTCCATTTGTTATACTAATCAAATGTTAGAAGTAGCAGTCACGACTAGTATAATGTCTTTTTCCAGACTTAATTTTAAGAAAATGAAATGTCCATAGTTATATGTTCAGAGCCTGTGAATATTCAAACACGTGCTAGCCAATTTTTACACTTTAAATTTATATTGTTTGGATTCTTTAAAAATATCAATGGATGCATATCGAATTTGTCAAACTAGTATACTTTTAAAAAGTCCAACACGAATGCGGCATCGAAAATGAAGAGTCGCGCAACTTAGCATTAAACAACATATTACGTGGACTTGGGTTCTCAAGGTTTAAATGGTAGTCAATATATAAGTGATGAAAGGTTTAGGCATCACAATGACATCAATAATGGAAGCTAGTATCTTCCTACTTTTTCTTCTATTATCTTTCTACTCTAATATACACAACATTTCTGCTACAACAGATGCAATCACTACAAAACAATACATCATATATGGTGAAACTGTTGTTTCGTCTGGTGAAACCTTTGAGCTGGGATTTTTCAGCCTTAGTGGTTCCTCGAAATGATATATTGAGATATGGTACAAACAAATTCTTCTTCATGTGTAAACAGTTGTATGGGTTACCAACAGAGAAAAACCACTAACAAATACATTTCTGTTATTTTCAAGGTCATCAAACCAGGGATACTTGTTCTTTATAGTGACAAAAATGAAATTATATGGTCTACTAACACCTCGAGATCAGTCCAAAATTCAATTGCAGTTCTTCTAGATTCTGGTAATCTAGTTATTAAAGATGCACTTGATGACAAATCCAAATATTTCCTCTGGCAGAGCTTCAGCTTTCCAACTGATACACACTTACCTGGTATGAAACTTGGCAAGAATTTTAAAACTGGCCATGAGACTTACCTTTCGGCATGGAAGAATGATAATGATCCAACTCCAGGGGAATTCACTTATCACATTGAACTGGCTGGATATCCACAGGGGAATTCACTTATCACTTATCAATCGCGATAAATGCATAAGTCTAAAAAAAGTTAGATGAGGCAAAAGGATAAAGGGCCTCTAATCTCTTTGCAACTAAAAATCAAATTTAGTGATAATTTTCGATTATCATACTACAACATAAAACAACATTACAGACCACATAAAATTAGAACACTTTCTGGGGTATTTTCTTCGAGAATTTATCAAGAATTGAGTTAAAAATAGTTTGTGATCAAAACAAAATAGGTATTGCACCAGATATATCTAAACAGAAATAAAATAATTGCATTTCTTTTTAGATTTAGACCATTCACTTGTATACATTTGTTCTTTACTTACTGTCATCTTCTTGTCTATTTGGAGTTAATAAAAAGAATCAAGCCACTTGACTTTTTGTGGATCCAATATAAGATTTGATAAGAAACAAAGGAAAGAGAAAATAGATTAGTACAACAAACAATAGAGCAAAAATCAAGTAAAGAAACTCTTTAGAGGCGGAACGGCGTACCATGTGATCATCTTCGAAAGATTCACGAAGAATCCTTATTTATGTGGATATTGGTAGTTTTGTTTAAAAATATAAGTGGTGATTTATAATGTATATCTGCATCATCAGATTTCCTTTAATATGTTAAATTCAATAATGTAAAGATGATAATTTTCTAAACTTATTATGACTATCTTCAGTAGAACTAACAGAGAAAACAAAACTTCTAAGTTCTAATAAAAGAGGAAATCAAGTAATTAGAGGTTGTGCATATTGTAAATTTTAGCCTTTGTTGTTGCTCCATCTTCTAAAATGCAAATGAAATTTATAATTACTTATTTATTTACAAAAAAGAGAGAAGCTTGAAGGACTAATTAGGGTTTCGATTGTAAAAGGAAAATAAGTTTTCAAGTTTATTGAAATAGGAAAATGCTGAAAAACAGAAGTCCAATAAAGAGATATGATGCATTAATAGTTTTATTTTAAAATTGGCTTCATTCCTGCAAGGAACGTGAAAGTGGGAAGGAAGTTATATTTGACATTGGTAACATCTCAATTTTAAAAATATAAATTAGAATAACAAATAGGATTTTTAGATTTTTAACAATCAGTTTTAAAATTAATATTTTTGTTTAGTAATTTAATTTTTGTTAAAAAATAGTACCATTATTTTTTTTCTTTTAACAATAAAAATATTAGTATTACCAAGGTTAAGAAGTCATAACATTTTAAAAAATTATTACTTACTTTGTTTTGAAAGCATGACATGATTTTATTAAACTTTGAACAAAATCAAGACTAATTTCGTAATCAGATTTGAATTTCAAATAGATATGGTGAGATATTTTGTCAAATTGATAGAGGATAAATTCAAAAGCAATTTAACTAACTGTCAAAATCTGTTTTTTTTTTTAAAGTAAATTCAAATTAATAACTATCAACTAACTTAGTTATTTTTTTGTCCTAAATTGCCAAGTGGCTTATTCTTATGTTGCCACTTGACTTAATATGAAGACTTTGTCTCTCTTTTTAATAATATATAGATATAGATTAATTTTCTTACTCATTATTTTATTTAGAACGTCATTAAGTTATATACTAAATTAATGCTTCTCACTTTTTATGTTCCATCTAGAATATAATTAGTTTTTTTTTGAAGAAAATTATGATACAAGAACAGCCCACAAACTCAAGGACAACACAAGATAACAAGAGGAATAACAACACAAGATAACAAGAGGAATAACAACACGAGATAACAAGAACCAATGGTTTTCACTAAAACAAGAACAAACTAGTACATGAAAGTAAAGATAGGTAGTGAGACATACACTATTACAAGACCAAAGAACCCAAGGATATCTCAAATCCAAGGACCCCTAAGACTTACAATAGTAACACCACACTTCTACGAAAACACAAGAGGAAATTCATCACTCAAGCACCAACGTTTCTAGCCAATTTTGCAACACAAGTGAGTACCACACTTGTTCTTGCCCTAGTTCCGGTTACAACTCACTCTCTCCCTAGAGAATAGTCTTTCAATATCATTTAACAACTAAAGAACTAAAGACCTAAAACTAGTCTATTTATAGACTTATTACAAACATAAGTGAAATGTCCCAAAACCCTTAATGAAGGGAAGACAAAAGGTGCCTATGGAGTGTAGTGTATGGCCCGTTCTTGGTGTGTGATATGGTGTTCCTTTGCACTTCACTTGAGTGCTTCGAGTCTCGGGTTCGACGCACACTCTCATAAGTTCATCTCCGTGATTATTCTTGTATCATCCTCTCCATCTTGAGAGGAATTTGCCCACAAATTCATGGCTTCACCTCGTTCAATTGGCCACTTAAAGGAAGAAACTCAAAACAGTCCGCAAAACATGGAGAATCCGCAAGTTCAATAACAACAAATCTCGGCCGACATCTTCATTTTGAATCTTGGTTTCCTCTCCATCTTGAGCTTTACCTTCAATCTCATTCGATTCAATTCTCCTACCATCATACAAACATTGTCGTAGACCCTATATCCTTCATGTTTTTTTCTACCATTCTTCTCTACATGGACATATCGGTTTTGGTAAAGTGGAGATTCGGTCAAGAGGGTTGGTTTAGTGAAGTGGAGCTTCGGTTGTGGAGCTTGGACAGAAGGAATTTGAATTGGTGAAATTTGATGCCTTTGGTTAAGTGGATCTTGGATGGGAGGGTTCGGTTTTAGTGTAGGCATTTGGCGTCCAAGTCCTTGTTGGACTTGATTGAATTGTGGGGAAATGGGCCTAGTTATGTCTCAGTTTTGTGGTCTATTTGGAGCTTGGCTTGCGGAATTAGGTGATGGTCTTGGAGTATTGGTCATTGGAAGTAAAGTGTCGGGAGTCAAAGCACGAGAGTTCCTTCGACTCTCTATTCGATCCAACCTCTAACTCATAGTTACCACATACGAGCCAATTTTTTCAAGACCCGCATTCGCCCTAGCAAGGTCTCGGGACATAGCATCAAGGCGAGCCAAAATGAGATTGATGGCATTATTGTCCATTGTTTGTGCATTTGAAGCCTCGGGTTCTATGGGGGTTGTACCAAAAATAACCCTTCAAGTTTATTTAAACCCAAGCTCAACAATGATGGATGGCTCAAATAACCTCCAATTTAGCTCAAATTCGAACCCAATACTCCTATAATGTTAGAGAACACAAATCTAACACTAAAAGTACAAGAAAAATATAAAATCAAAAACTCAAAATTTGACCTACGGTCAAAAACGAGTTTAGTATTTTTTTTGAGATTTTCGATTTTGACACTTTTTTTGTTGGGATTTTCAATTTCTAGACTCTAATAGTGTTAGGGAACAAAGATTTAACACTAGAAACACACAAAACGCACAAAAATCAAGTTTTTTTTGAAAGACCCAAAAATTGTGAACAATAATTTTTTTCTTTTTTCTTCTATTTCACTTTTTTTTTTACTTTCAAGATAGCTGTCACACCCCTTTTTTGACTCAAAAAAAAGAATTGTATTTTAAGGTTTGAAAGGTTTTTTTTTATTAAAGTGACAAAATGAAGATTGATTCCGAAAAAGGATTGTTTTTACATTCAAAATCAGAGTCGCCACTTGGCATAATCTGGTGTGCCAAGTCACCATTGGAAAATCCTTTTCGAAACCATTTGAATCTTTAAACCGGTTTACGAACAGAGATTCTGACTAAGGAATTCTGTTGACCGAGGGGAGGTGTTAGGCACCCCTCGATCCCGTGGTTCGACCACGGTCGCTTGGTGGAGCGTATCGGCTAATTTGACATTACAAATGTACAAACCACATAAACACACAAAACAAGCAAACAAATAAATCACACAAAATTCAAAACAAACAAAAATAATGTTCAGTCCAAATTATACAATCCAAAATAAAAGAGGTGCTGAAATATAAAACCTATTCTATTCTAAACTAATCCTAAACTAAACTCCACCCGACGTTCCGGGCCTTGATCACGAGCCTCCTTTGCGTACATGATACTTCAGGGAATTCCCCGGATAAATCAATACAAATCTTTCGGGGCATTCCCCGGCCAAATGAGTACAATTTAAACTTTTCGTGCAATAAAGTAGAAAGTACCATTCACGCACATATTCAAACACTCCAATAAATCGTTATTCCTAAATTTGCCTAACCGGCCTACGTTTTCCTACCAAGTTCAACATATCACAATTCTATCATGTTTAACATTATCAATACATCAAAATTAATCAATATTCATTTTCCTCCATTTTTAATCCCCACCTTAATTCATTTTTAACCACGTGATTAACCCATTTCAATACACAATCCACCAATCGAGAATAACGAAAATTAACCAATCATGCTTAGCACATCACACACCCAAATGTCACCAACAGTTCACATCAACAAACAAACCACGGTATCGAATCACACGCAATCACAATCACATAAGAATTAAATAAAAGAGAAGAAAGAATTGGACCTTAAATTTGAAGCTTTCAAACTCAATGTTATTCGAATAAAGAGAGTCCGCACCCGGAAACCTCGAGCCGAACCTTAACACCAACAATCCAACTCGACAAATAATGACCCGTTCACCGTCACTTTTCACGCGGTCACTGTTCACCGGTCACTGTTCACCGGTTACTTTTTTTTTTTTTTTTTTTTTTTGTTGTTGTTCTTGTTCTTGTGAGGAAGATTATTTGGTAATTCTTGTTATTGTGGAGAAGATGATGATCAAAGAATGAGCCCCCTTTTTCCTCTTAGAATTTTGTTTTTATAATGGGCATGGATTTGTTATGATGTGGGAATTTTGGTGGGTCCCCCATATATTCTTTCTTTGTGGACAAGAAAAATGAGGGGGGGAATCACATGGGTGGTTAGGGTAGATGGAATCTATTGATTGAGTAGGTTGTTAGGATAAGATAAATTAGTTAGAGGTATTTTTTTGTTTATTTTTGTATTTTTGTGGGATATAATTACATGGGGTTGGACACATGGTAAGGTGAACTAAAAATGAATAAAATTAGACTTCGGGAGGTACAAAATTAGGTGTCTACATCATGCCCCCTTTGAATGTAAACACAAAGTGTTTTCAGACAAAGAAGTAGACAGCGAGACCAAACTTTGACCTGACCATTATTCAAAGAAAGAAACAGAAGGAAGAAGGACAACCGGGTCTTGACTTAATACATCCCACCTACTAACATTATGAGAGGATCGAGTGACAAGTATCTCAACTTTTGGAGGGAGATGGACTATACCGAGTTGGAGAGTCGAGTGAGGTTCCATCGAGGTTCCGGTCCGCGGCTCCGTCATTACATAAAAAAAATGAAAATTACAAGTTAAAACATAAATGAAATTACAAAAATCCTATGTATACAACTTTTATTGGTTCTTGACTCGACTTTCATCAACTTGTTGCCATGCTTTCAACTTCTGCACCCTGTTCTACAGGCGGGCTCCTGACTTGCTATTTTTATCAAGTTGTTGCTATGCTTTTAATTTCTTCACCCTGTTCTGCAGGTGGGCTCCTGACTTGCTATTTCATCAACTTGTTCCTATGCTTTCAATTTCTTCACCCTGTTCTCCAGGCGGGTTCCAAACTTGCTATTTCATCAACTTGTTGACATACTTTAAACTTCTGCACCCTGTTCTGCAGGCGGGCTCCTGACTTTCTATTTTTCAATCTGTTTAACTTTCAATATCTTCACCTTGTTGCTTGGTTTTCCATTTATTCGCCCTGTGCTTCGGGCATGCTCCTGAAATCACATCAAAACTGAAAAGAAAATTATCCCAATAAAAAGAAATGTAATTTCTATGAGTTAATAGGAATGACTCGACTAAAAGTTACGTCTTATAGGAATCCAGGGGGATGACTCGACTAAAAGGTACGTCTTCTAGGAATCAAGGGAAATAACTCGACTAAAAGGTACGTCTTCTAGGAATCAAGGGAAATGACTCGACTAAAAGTTACGTCTTATAGGAATCAAAGGGGATGACTCGACTAAAAGGTACGTCTTATAGGAATCATAGGGGATAACTCGACTAAAAGGTACGTATTATAGGGGTCAAAGGGGATGACTCGACTAAAAGGTACGTCTTATAGGAATCAAGGGAAATGACTCAACTAAAAGGTACATTTTCTAGGAACCAAGGGGGATGACTCGACTAAAAGGTACGTCTTATAGGAATCAAAGGGGATGACTCGACTAAAAGGTACGTCTTATAGGAATCAAGAGAAATGACTCGACTAAAAGGTACGTCTTCTAGGAATCAAAGGGGATGACTCGACTAAAAGGTACGTCTTATAGGAATCAAAGGGGATGACTCGACTAAAAGGTATGTCTTATAGGAATCAAGGTAAATGACTCGACTAAAAGGTACATCTTCTAGGAATCAAAGGGGATGACTCGACTAAAAGGTACATCTTCTAGGGGTCAAAGGGGATGAATCGACTAAAAGGTACGTCTTATAGGCATCAAATGGGATGCCTCGAATAAAAGGTACGTCTTATAGGAATCAAGGGATGACTCGACTAAAAGGTACGTCTTATAGGAATCAAAGGGGATGACTCGACTAAAAGGTACGTCTTATAGGAATCAAGGGAAATGACTCGACTAAAAGGTACGTCTTATAGGAATCAAAGGGGATGACTCGACTAAAAGGTACGTCTTATAGGTATCATAGGGGATGACTCGACTAAAAGGTACGTCTTATAGGGGTCAAAGGGGATGACTCGACTAAAAGGTACGTCTTATAAGAATCAAGGGAAATGACTCGACTAAAAGGTACGTTTTCTAGGAATCAAGGGGGATGACTCGACTAAAAGGTACGTCTTATAGGAATCAAAGGGGATGACTCAACTAAAAGGTACGTCTTATAGGAATCAAGGGAAATGACTCTACTAAAAGGTACGTCTTCTAGGAATCAAAGGGGATGACTCGACTAAAAGGTACGTCTTATAGGAATCAAAGGGGATGACTCGACTAAAAGGTACGTCTTATAGGAATCAAGGGAAATGACTCGACTAAAAGGTACGTCTTCTAGGAATCAAAGGGGATGAATCGACTAAAAGGTACATCTTCTAGGGGTCAAAGGGGATGAATCGACTAAAAGGTACATCTTATAGGCATCAAAGAGGATGCCTCGACTAAAAGGTACGTCTTATAGGAATCAAGGGATGACTCGATGAAAAGGTACGTCTTATAGGAATCAAAGGGGATGACTCGACTAAAAGGTACGTCTTATAGGAATCAAGGGAAATGACTCGACTAAAAGGTACGTCTTATAGGAATCAAAGGGGATGCCTCGAATAAAAGGTACGTCTTATAGGAATCAAAGGGGATGACTCGACTAAAAGGTACGTCTTCTAGGAATCAAAGGGGATGATTCGACTAAAAGGTACGTCTTATAGGAATCAAAGGGGATGACTCGACTAAAAGGTACGTCTTATAGGAATCAAGGGAAATGACTCGACTAAAAGGTACGCCTTCTAGGAATCAAAGGGGATGACTCGACTAAAAGGTACGTCTTCTAGGGGTCAAAGGGGATGACTCGACTAAAAGGTACGTCTTCTAGGAATAAAAGGGGATGACTCGATTAAAAGGTACGTCTTATAGGAATCAAGGGATGACTCGACTAAAAGGTATGTCTTATAGGAATCAAAGGGGATGACTCGACTAAAAGGTACGTCTTATAGGAATCAAGGGAAATGACTCGACTAAAAGGTACGTCTTATAGGAATCAAAGGGGATGACTCGACTAAAAGGTACGTCTTATAGGAATCAAAGGGGATGACTCGACTAAAAGGTACGTCTTATAAGAATCAAAGGGGATGAATCGACTAAAAGGTACGTCTTATAGGAATCAAAGGGGATGACTCAACTAAAAGGTACGTCTTATAGGAATCAAAGGAAATGACTCGACTAAAAGGTACGTCTTCTAGGAATCAAAGGGGATGACTCGACTAAAAGGTACGTCTTCTAGGGGTCAAAGGGGATGACTCGACTAAAAGGTACGTCTTCTAGGAATCAATAGGAATGACTCAACTAAAAGGTACGTCTTATTGGAATCAAAAGGGATGACTCGACTAAAAGGTACGTCTTATAGAAATCAAAGGGGATGAATTGACTAAAAGGTACGTCTTCTAGGAATCAAGACTTAAGTTAGGAAGTGCATTACCTAAGAAGAAAAATTCAAATTACCCAATCAAGGAAGTGTGTTTCCTTATCAATGTTGTTTGAATTATCAAAATAATGAAGTGCGTCTCCTTACCAAAGCTGCTTGAATTACCAAAACAAGGAAATGCGTCTCCTAGAGATCTTGAATTATGAATTTTACCATGGGTTTGATTACCAAACCTGTGCAGCAACCTTGCCTCTTGCATTTGTTGAGGTGAGAAATTACGACCTTTGATGTTTAGGCTCTGAAATCCTTGATCTGAATGCAACATGTATTCCTATTACATACAAAGAAAACTTGTGAGTTTAAAACATGGTGGCTAGTTTGTGGCTTTGGCTTTTGAGGCAATTACTCCTGCCCCCGTCACATTTAGCTTTGCTTCCAACCATTAGCATATGTCATTGACTTGCTGTATCATTGACTCAAACTCAGCTTATTAAGAGTGACTCTGAAACAAACACAATATTTCTACTTTGTCGTGTTTCTCAAATAAACCCTTTGAACCTTTGTATTTCCATGAGTTCCCCGACTTCTCTGTTGACAAAACTTCCTGCATGCCCTTTTTTTTGGGCTCACAATCATGTCTCTTTCATGTGCTAGCTTTTTTCTTGCTTTGTGCAATTAAAGAAGCTGGTAGCCAGTTTTGAAATCTTTTCTCACTTGTTTTGACACAGACTTGACTCAAAGACAAGAAACAACAAAAACAACAAACAAAAAAAACCAAAAAAATGACAATTTTTGTTTTGATAACTAACTTAAGAAAGATAAAATTAAAATAAAGAGAAGAAAGAAAAGACAATGAATATCCCCTTTTAAAACAACGAAACGAAAAATTCATCTAAAAATGACAGTCAACACTAATGATTATGCCATGCATTTTGGATTAAGCAGCTTGATCTTTTCATCCAAACTTTCTACCCATTGTTGTTGAGTTAATGAACTTGAAACTGAGTTGCTTTCTTAGGTCAATTGCATTTAAGACCCCATTCGGCTAGTGGCGCCTTGAAGGGTTTTCTCCAACAAGCTTCTTTCATTTTCTCTCGGCTCACTATCGCCTTATGGTGCCCGTGAGGATTTTCACCAATAAGACTCTCTCATTTTTTTTTATCTCAACTTACCATCGCCTTATGGTGCCCATAAGGATTTTCACCAATAAGACTCTCTCATTTTATTTCTCTCTTGATTTCTTATGCTAAGGAAGACAAGTAGTTCCCAAATGCATCATCATATCCCTTGCATACTTAGCCTTAACATCCTCAAAGATTGATCTGAAGGTCTTTCTTTGGTTGTAACTTGGCTTTTGGATAGGGTTGGAAAGAAAGGATGGCATGAGGACCAAACGACACTTAAAGTGGGTTAGGACTTACAACTTTTGGAATCGACTCAAACAATGAGGATTAACTCATGCCCCAGTTTCTTTTGACTGGGTGACTCTAAATTGTTTATTTTGTTGGACCGAGCACTAAGTAGGGCAGCCTACATATCTCACCCTCGAGAGAGGAGAATCAGGTCATGCGTAGTTCTGGCAGCTTATTTTTCTTGATTCTGATTTCTTTTTTTTTCTTTTGGGGATTTTTCTGACTCTATTTTTCTTCACACTCTTTTTTCTCTTCTATTTTTTGACACATTTTTTCTCTCTTCTCTTTTTTTTTTGAACTTTTCTGACTATTGTTTTGCTCAACATTGTTCTTTCAAGCTTTGCTGACTATATTGATTCCAAAAGAGGTGTATCAAAGAAAATAAGACTAAATCTCAAATGGGGTATACAAAGGATGACACAATGTTTGGATGGCAGAATGAAATGCCTTCGTCATATCAATCTTTGAAAATGCAAGTACATATCATGCAATATGAAAGTGAAAGATGAAGATCTTTTGACATCTTTTACAACATTAACTTTGACTGAGTCTGTGCATCACTATTTCTTCTGCATTTATATGGCATATAACTCCACTTTTGTTGCACATTCCTCACATTGAATGACTCATGATTTTTTGAAGCTGATTTTATTTCTGTTCCTCTTGATAGGATCACGTAGACACTGTTTGACCTAATTAAGACATGTCTTTCAATTGATGACCAAGTTATTCTCACGATTTTCAAAATAATAGCCTTAATTTTCAAAGAAGATTTCAACTTGATCACCAAATGCCCCAGCACTCTATCTATTTCCTCAGATGCTCTCTTTTTCTAACTTTAACCCTCTGATTCAATGTTCATTCTTAAATTAGATGTTAAGTTCTAGCTATAAATTTTACTAGCATATCATATCACTAGAGTCAACATAAAATGTACTATGTAAAAAAAACACATATTTAAAACACAAAGAAAAAGGGGACACTCCATTTAATAAAAATGAAAGATAGAAGAGTTTGAACATAAACGAAAAAGGGACAAAACAAGATAAATCCCAAACTACAACCCTGAAATAATTCAGAGAACAGAAAATAAAATAAAACAAACTACCAAACCCCTTCATGGTAAGGAGAGGGGTGACTTCTCCATTGCTCAGCCTGACATCTTAGCCACTGGCTTGCATATCAACATGAATGGAGCTTCCACCATTGTCAAACATATTTTCTTCAACAAATAAGCTCTGGATCCCCATGCTTAACTCATTGCCTCCCGCAGATTATGCAGTACCGCGTGCTGGTGAAGAATTCGGTGGGATGGTCGAAGGGCCAATGTTTTGCACCACAATCAATTTATCTTGAATTATCTTTTCTATTTCTCTTTTCAAAGTGCGACAATCTTCAGTACTATGACCCTGAACATCAGAATGATATGCACATCGCACATTAGGATCAAAGCTTCTTGAATGCGGGTCAGGATTATACCCAAGAAAAGGAGTGATCATGCCCTGCTGTACCAATCTCTGGAATAAACTGGCATAGGATTCCCCAATAGGAGTGAACTTATCTTTTTCCTTCCTCCTCTTTGCGAACTCGGGCCTCGGATGAAATTTGGATTTAGAGGTCCCTTGGTAAATTTATGGGGGTCGAGGACGATGTTGAGGGACAGGGGCATACCATTGTGGATAAGAAGATGGATGAGCATACAATTGTGCATTGTTCACAGGATATCGAGGAAGTGGAATGGGATTTCTTAGATTTCAGAGAAAGAAACCTTGTTGCAAGTGGTTATGTGGATCTGATATGTAAGCTCGGTATTGAGGCTGACAGTATTGGTGGGTTGAACCTCTCAAACTCTGCTTTGGCCCTGTCATGACAATAGGTGCGTTTTTCTTCTTCTTTCCTTAAGTTTTCCTTGGTTGATTGCAATGTCGTCCCGAATGTTTCACAGAATCCTTCTGTCCATCAGGCTCCCCAAATTTTGATGTCTCAAAGCTGGGAGGAAGGTTAACACTTGAAGACATGCCCCAGTTTTTATATGAAACATCTTCATAGACCATAAGTTCAGGGGAATTTTTCATATCATTTTCTACACTCTTCACTTTCCCAACCATTTTCTCTGGCTCTTTTGGCATGCTAGGCTTCTTAGTAAGAAATTTTGGCGGTTCACTTAACTTAACTGTAGGCTCAAGAGTATACCACTGATCATCAACAGTATTGAACGTGGAGTCACTAGTGGACTGGGAAAGCACAATCGTTGGATTGATAGACAAAGTGGAAGCCTTAGTAGAAGGTTGAGCAACAACAGCACAGACGGTATGTGGTGCTGTGAATGTGGTAGACTTATACTGAGGAGATAAAGAAAGAGTGGTGGGAGTATTGAGGTGCATTTGACGTGGAATGGATTCTGAGGCATGCTGTGGTGCATCAACAATAGTAGAAAACTGACTTTGCGATTTTGGTGGAAGACTCAAGGTATTTGCAGGGTCAAAAGTGGGGAACGGAGGTGGAGGCAACCCACTGGCCCAAGCTCGGTACATTCCCATCATTTGTTGTCTCAGTCTCAAATTCTCTTCCTTTAAACTGTCAATTTCCCGACTCTTTGTTTCATCCATGATGCCACTCTCTATATCCTTGTTGGACACAACTAACCCTTCCTTGGATTTGGTGTGATATGGAGGACCAGCCAGGAAACCACAAATCAACCACCTTAAACTAACTGAACAAGAGGTAACAAATATGTTAGAGTTAAACATTATTTTTTTCTTCAAAACCTCTTCTTTTTTTTCTTGAAGAAAAATCACCGAACCCTAGAAGGGCGCCTACATATCTCACCCCCGAAAGGGGAGAATCAGGTGTGCGTAGTTCGTGAAGTTTTGTCAAAATGGCCAATTAATTTTTTTTTTCTTTTTCTTGAAACTTTAAAAAGAAAAGAAAATAACAAATTATCAAAAGAATTGACGAAAATCTTTTTGCATTTTTTAGGTTTAAACTCCCTATACAAAAATGGAATCTATGATTACCAAAGAAGAATCTTTTTGGGTTTTCGATTTGGAATTTCATAGGAAAATGAAACTTGAAACTATTAAAGAAAAATCATTTTGTAGTTTTCTTTTAGAGATGTATATGAAACACCTACTCTAAGTGAAGAGTGAAGAAAATCTTTTTGAATTATTCAGATTCCTATACAACATGAAATCTATGGTTACCGAAGAAAATATTTTTGGATTTTCGATTTTAAATTTCATACGAAAATGAAACTTGAACCTATTAAAGGAAAATATATTTTTTTTCTTTCTTTTAAAGATGTACATTAGACACCTACTCTAAATGAAGAGTGAAGAAAATCTTTTTTGAATTTTTGAAATAAGATCCCCAAACCTAAAATAGGTTGCCTATGTATATCACTCCCGAGAGAGGAGAATCAGGGGTGCGTAGTTCGTCCAGATTGGACAATTAACGATTAACTAATAAATTGACCCTAACTTAAGAGACACAACCAAAAACAAACGAATAAAAACTTTTGGATTTCAACTAGACACTTTAACTTAGACTGACACCATCAATTATGGAAAAAATCTTTTTGGTGTTTTTGCTTTTGACAAATAAGTAGAAAAGGCAAACAAAAATCTTTTTTTTTTCTTTTGGAATCAGTTCGTCAAATGACCACGCTACCCTAAAAAATGCAACAGTTAGCACGTAGGGATGCTTTAGAGGTGAGTCTCCTACAAAGGACCGTGTGGGCCCCACTAGGTCTCAATATGATGCACATAAAAATGACCTAAAGGCTGACCTACGTTGTGGTTTACTAACAAGGCCGTTCGGGGGAGCATATGGTCGATAGTGGCTGCTTTGCATTCCACCTACTCCATACATCCAACGGCTCCCCCCCTAAAATAAAGGTGACTCAACTAGAGTTCGTGCGCATGACGTGCGCTCCGAGACTTGTTGCGAAAAGAATTGACTCGGGTTATGCAAATGATGCCAGATATAAAGCGGTAACACATAGGATAAATATTGTAAACAAAGAGCACGAAAATGCACAAAAGTGAAAACACAAACAAAAATCACAAACAATGCTTATACACTCGTAATGCCAAACAAAGCCTATACGACTCCAAAAAAAGCTCGGATTCTGAAATAGTCTCCAGCAGAGTAGCCAGAGCTGTCACACCCCTTTTTCGACTCAAAAAAAAAGAATTGTATTTTAAGGTTTGAAAGGTTTTTTTTATTAAAGTGATAAAATGAAGATTGGTTCCGAAAAAAGATTGTTTTTACATTCAAAATCAGAGTCGCCACTTGGCATAATCTGGTGTGCCAAGTGACCATTGGAAAATCCTTTTCAAAACCATTTGACTCTTTAAACCGATTTACGAACAGAGATTCCGACTAAGGAATTCTGTTGACCGAGGGGAAGGTGTTAGGCACCCCTCGATCCCGTGGTTCGACCACGGTCGCTTGGTGGAGCGTATCGGCTAATTTGACATTACAAATGTACAAACCACATAAACACACAAAACAAGCAAACAAATAAATCACACAAAATTCAAAACAAACAAAAATAATCTTCAGTCCAAATTATACAATCCAAAATAAAAGAGGTGCTGAAATATAAAACCTATTCTATTCTAAACTAATCCTAAACTAAACTCCACCAGACGTTCTGGGCCTTGATCACGAGCCTCCTTTGCGTACATGCTACTTCAGGGAATTCCCCGGATAAATCAATACAAATCCTTCGGGGCATTCCCCGGACAAATGAGTGCAATTTAAACTTTTCAAGCAATAAAGTAGAAAGTACCATTCACGCACATATTCAAACACTCCAATAAATCGTTATTCCTAAATTTGCCTAACCGGCCTACGTTTACCTACCAAGTTCAACATATCACAATTCTATCATGTTTAACATTATCAATACATCAAAATTAATCAATATTCATTTTCCTCCATTTTTAATCCCCACCTTAATTCATTTTTAACCACGTGATTAACCCATTTCAATACACAATCCACCAATCGAGAATAACGAAAATTCACCAATCATGCTTAGCACATCACACACCCAAATGTCACCAACAGTTCACATCAACAAACAAACCACGGTATCGAATCACACGCAATCACAATCACATAAGAATTAAATAAAAGAGAAGAAAGAATTGGACCTTAAATTTGAAGCTTTCAAACTCAATGTTATTCGAATAAAGAGAGTCCGCACCCGGAAACCTTGAGCCGAACCTTAACACCAATAATCCAACTCGACAAATAATGACCCGTTCACCGTCACTTTTCATGTGGTCACTGTTCATCGGTTACTGTTCACCGGTTACTTTTTTTTTTTTTCGTTGTTGTTCTTGTTCTTGTGTGGAAGATTATTTGGTGATTCTTGTTATTATGGAGAAGATGATGATCAAAGAATGAGCCCTATTTTTCCTCTTAGAATTTTTCTTTTATAATGGGCATGGATTTGTTATGATGTGGGAATTTTGGTGGGTCCCCCATATATTCTTTCTTTGTGGACAAGAAAAAGGAGGGGGGGAATCACATGGGTGGTTAGGGTAGATGGAAGCTTTTGATTGGGTAGGTTGTTAGGATAAGATAAATTAGTTAGAGGTATTTTTTTGTTTATTTTTGTATTTTTGTGGGATATAATTACATGGGGTTGGACACATGGTAAGGTGAACTAAAAATGAATAAAATTAGACTTCGGGAGATACAAAATTAGGTGTCTACAATAACAATCCCATGATTGATTTTGTTGGAACAAAATCAAACCTTGCTTTGATACCAAATGATACAAGAACAACCCACAAACTCAAGGACAACACAAGATAACAAGAGGAATAACAACATAAGATAACAAGAACCAACGGTTTTCACTAAAACAAGAACAAACTAGTACATGAAAGTAAAGATAGGTAGTGAGACATACACTATTACAAGACCAAAGAACCCAAGGATATCTCAAATTCAAGGACCCCTAAGACTTACAATCGTAACACCACACTTCTATGAAGACACGAGGGGGAATCCACCACTCAAGCACCAACGTTTCTAGCCAATTTTTCAACACAAGTGAGTACCACACTTGTTCTTGCCCTAGTTTCGGTTACAACTCACTCTCTTCCTAGAGAATAGTCTTTCAATATCATTTAACAACTAAAGAACTAAAGACCTAAAACTAGTCTATTTATAGACTTATTACAAACATAAGTGAAATGTCCCAAAAACCCTTAATGAAGGGAAGACAAAAGGTGCCTATGAAGTGTAGTGTATGGCCCGTTCTTGGTGTGTGATATGGTGTTCCTTTACACTTCACTTGCATGCTTCAAGTCTCGGGTTCAACGCGTACTCTCATAAATTCATCTCCGTGATTATTCTTGTATCAAATTAGTATCTAACTTAAAAAATAAAAATATAATAATTTCAAAGAAGTGAAGAAAAATAATGATTAATATATAAAATGACTTTAGAAAAGATAAATAGAATAAAGAGGAAGAATGACTATTGTTCAAAAAGTAAAGAAAAATAATGGTTAATAATGGTCCATTTGTTATGCCAATCAAATATTAGAAGTAGTAGTCACCACTAGCATAATGTCTTTTTCCCGTGACTGTTTTTTAATTTTGAAAAAAATGAAATGTGCATAGTTATTCAAACACGTATTAGCCAATTTTCACACTTCAAATCAATATATTGCTTAGACTCTTCGAAAATATCAATGAACGTGTGTTGAATTTGTCAAAGCTAGTTTATATTTGAAGAATTCGGTACGAGTGCGGCATCAAAAGTGAACTTTTGATAGAGTCGCGCAACTTAGCTGCATATTAGGTGGACTTGGGGTTTCAAGGTCTAAATCGTAGTCAATATATTAAGTGATGAAAGGTTTAAGCATCACCACGACATCAATAATGGAAACTAGTATCTTCCTACTTTTTCTCTTGTCTTTCTACTCTAATATACACAAGATTTCTACTACAACAGATGCAATCATTGCAAATCAATACATCATAGATGGTGAAACTGTTGTTTCATCTGGTGGAACCTTTGATCTGGGATTTTTCAGCTCCAGTGGTTCCACAAAACGATATATTGGGATATTGTACAAACAAATTCTTCTTCATGTGCAAACAGTTGTATGGGTTGCTAATAGAGAAAAAACACTAACAAATACATCTTCTGCTTTTTTGAAGGTCATCAAACCAGGGATACTTGTTCTCTACAGTGACAAGAATGATATTATATGGTCCACTAACACCTCGAGATCAGTCCAAAATCCAGTAGCACTACTTTTGGATTCTGGTAATCTTGTTGTAAAAGATGCAAATGATGAAACTCAAGAAAATTTCCTATGGCAGAGCTTCGATTTTCCTACAGATACGCAGTTGCCTGGTATGAAGCTTGGCAAGAATTTTAAAACTGGCCATGAGACTTACCTTTCGGCCTGGAAGAACGATAATGATCCAACTCCAGGGGAATTCACTTTGCACATTGAACTGGCTGGATATCCACAGGGCGTCATCAAACGTGGCACAAGTGTATCTACTCGGCTAGCACAAAGATCAGTTGGGAATAACAACATTTATAAAATTCAATTAGATTTCGATAAGGATGAGCTTTACTGTAGTTTTTCTCTCATTAATAACTCGGTTTTATCAAAACTAGTCCTGACTAGTAATGGTTATCTACAACGATTGACGTGGGTGGATCAGACTAAGAGTTGGAATATTTATGTCAGTTTACCTTCGAATATTTGCGATGCATATAACATATGTGGTGCCTATAGTAGTTGTGATGTATATGATAACTCCCTCTGTCAATGTTTGGATAAGTTTGTACCCAAAAATCCACAACAACGGGAAAAGGGAGATTGGTCAGAAGGGTGTGTTAGGAAGACACCTCTTGATTGCAGCGAGGAACATGTATTTCTAAAATATTCTGGAATCCAGTTGCCATATTCTAAGTACTCTCAGTACAATAAGACCATGACACTTGGGTGTAGTCAAGAATGTTTGAGGAACTGCTCTTGCACAGCGTATTTAAATTTAGATGGAGACAAAGGTTGCTTGTTTTGGTTTGGGGCATTGATTGACATCAAAAAGCTGTCTGAAGGAGGACAAGATATATACATCAAAATGGATTCGTCAGGGCTGGGTAAGAACTAATCATGCTTAACAAAATTACCCATGTTGTGTTTTTAAACTTAGTTTTTGCAACATGGACGTTATATTATGCAAAATTAATGTCCAGTCTCGATTTGAAGTGGATGATATAAAAAATTGGTTGTAGTATCTGACGCAGGTTCAAAGAGGAAGAAGACAAAGATATTTGCAGTGAGTTTCTCGTTGTTGATGGCAATAATTCTGCTCGGCCTGATTCTGTTATTGCACATGCGGAAAAATAAGACGAAACTAAAAACCAAAGAAGAATTTGAGCTCCACAATTCCAATTTTCAACAATTACAATTGCCACAAATAACTTCTAAGTAGAGAACAAGATTGGAGAGGGTGGATATGGACATGTTTACAAGGTATGCACGCAAATTTGTTGGAATAGGGATAATTTTCTTTTACAATATTCTGTGTCTGTAAAATCTATGTTCTTTACATACCTTTCCATTTCTAGGGGTTGCTGGAAGACGGACAAGAAATAGCCGTGAAGAGACTCTCAAGGACTTCCATGCAAGGATTTGATGAATTCAAGAACGAAGTTTTCTATATTGCCAAGCTTCAGCACCGAAATCTTGTGAAACTTTTGGGTTGCTGCATTCAAGTAGAAGAAAAGATGTTGATTTATGAATACATGCCTAACAAAAGCCTGAACTCATACATATTTGGTTTGGATTCTTACCTTATGTACAAACTAAAATGATAGTACTTCTATCTATTAGCCATGACTCATGACACGTACAATTGGAACTAGGCAAACACATGCTTACAGAAATGTTAAGAAGAAGGCTTATTTTGTAGATCAAACAAAGAGCAAATTACTGGATTGGCCAAAGCGTTTCCACATCATAAATGGAATTATTTGTGCTTTATTGTATCTCCATCAAGATTCTCGACTAAGGATTATCCATAGAGACCTTAAAGCAAGCAACGCTTTACTAGATATGGAAATGAATCCAAAGATTTCAGACTTTGGCATGGCCAGAAGTGTTGCAGGAAATGAGATGGGAGCAAGAACACGTCATGTGGTTGGGACGTAGTAAGAATCTCTAATATCATCTGAAGTACTATCGTGTGACATCTCACTTCTTTAATTCTCTTGCTGTTGTTGTTTTTTGGCACAGTTGTAATGCCCCTGAAAAAAATTTCCGTTAAGATCTCGGACGAAAATGTGTTGAATTATGTTCTTTATCGTGATTAATAATTTTTTTGTGTGGAATATATGGATATGCGACCTGTCATCGCGTAGAGCATCGAATAATCTTTCCAATGGTATGTGGATCATCCAAAACGGACACTCGAGCGATGAGTTATGATAATTCCGATCTAATCGTGAATAGTGGTGAACAGTAAATGTGCAGGAAAAAAATACTGAGGCCAGGCGAATTTTAGGGTCAACTTCAAACGATCATAACTCCTTGTACATAATGATATGGGTGAGCTAATATATATCAAAAGAAATCTCTGAAAGTCCTCTTTCCAATGAAATTGGTTTCATCCAATTTGGCCATCGGAGCAAAAAGTTATGGTCGGTCTACTTCAGCCTATCAAAACAGTCCACCAAAGGACAGATTTGACATTATTTGATTTTTAAGGGTATTTTGGTCACTTCCACTCCAATCCATCCGGGTAAACCATGGATTTAAGTCCATTAAGAGCATTCAATAGCTCATTTTTCTCCAAAATTTCCTAAGTCTCAAACCCCAACCCTATTACTCCAAATCCATCTATGTCTCTTGATTGAACCGTAGAAATTTCAAATTGATTTGGGATTCGAGTTGATCATGTTAAGGGCTTCGAGAAGCACCCTTTATTTTCATGAATAAGGTTTCGGAGTCAGAAGTTCATATTCATCTTCCATTTTTAGGTATGTGGGGCTTTGAACAAGATTATCCTTTCGATCTTATGCCCGGTATTTTTGTTGAATTACATTGACATGAGATTTTACATGTTTTACCATGAATTGGAAATATGGTTTTATATCTTATATTATTGTCCATGAGGTATGGTTTTATGTCATCCGATATGTGTATGATGTTGAGATAGAATTATGTCCAAAAAGTATTTGATTATTAGAGTATGATGATTTAATTTGTTAAGCCTTGATTTATACTATCATTTCACTATTTCATTATTATGAATTTATAATTGATATTAGAAATTCTATATCCCTACTATGGGTTGATTTCTCAAGTACCTTTAAATGAGAGTTGGATGGTAAATTGAGAAATGTTGATATTGAAGTTGCAATGAGTCTTGGTATTTTCCAGATGGTTTTGATGAGTTAACTTGTTGAAAATATTATGTATTGAGTCTTCATATGCTTGTTCAAATGTCGAGTCGGTTATGGTTCAATGCATTGATACCTTGTTGATGTTGAGGAAGATTAAAATGTTTTGAGCTAAAATGTGTTGAGTTAGGAATCCACAAATTGATATGATTTGATAAATGAGAAAGAGATTTGATTTGGTCTTTATGATAGACCCTTGGGATGTTGTGGTGGATTTCCTAATGCGTTCTGAGATTGTAGGGGAGTAGTACTTAGCACTGATAGGGAAATTTTGTATTTCCCCAAACCTATGTGCCACCGTAGGGTTGTTTGATGATAATATTATTGGCCAGAGAGACCGATTGTGATTATTACAGTTTTAAGGTCGTACTCCCTAGCAAAGAGTATGACGCTCCCGCCAATGGGGGTTTCAAACGTTGGTATTCCATGTAGCTCACATGGGGTTGTCGGTTATAGGAAAATCCCCTGTCCATAAGAGTCATGTTTATTGAAATACCGAGTCACTCCTAGTTTTGATGTGGTAAGTCAAGTTGCCTATGATGATCTATAATGATTTATGAGGTTTTTCTCCTACATTTCCTATCTAAGATGTTATGAGTTGCATGATTCAATGTCACTCAATCCAGGTGTGTCATTATGGTCCGTATGTACGTTTTTACGAAATTTATGATATTATTTATATTTTACATGTGCCCCCACATACTCAATACGTATCTTGTGCTGACCCACATATTTCTCTATGGGCTACATTCTTACCATGATGTAGGTTCAGGTACTTAGCCGCTGCCGCGACAGTGATATCCGAGTGCCGCATCTACGTTCCTTCAATGGTGAGTCCTCATGGTTCATGGACCAAGTTGCTAGTTTTGGTGTTGTTGTTTTGTGATCCCTTTGTTCTGTTGAGTCAGTTGGGGGTTTTCCCCAATGGCTCATTGATTTTGCTGTATAGAGGCTATATCAGGCTAGTGTATTGTTGGGTTGGTTTGTGTATAGACATTCCATATATGTACAGTGTAACGATATTCCATGCCATGTGTGATGTGATATGATATGTACTTATATATATATCCTTAGCGTAGCGTGTATGTTGTTGTGTTAGAACCCAAGGGTAGTGTTTTGGCTTAAAGGGTTAGCTTAAGACTATGTGTAGCCTTGGGCACCATGTGGCATCTCGGGATGATATTTTGGGGTATTACAAACTTGGTATCATAGCCTAAAGTTGTGAAGAGTCCTAGGGAGTCTGACAAGCCGCGTTACGTAGAGTCTTGAGCATCGGTGTGTAGCGCGCCACACCTATAATCAAGAGGCTGTGGGGCATTCTAGGAAAAGTCATTTCTTTCTTTCTACAAGAGTCTATCATGCTTAGAACTATTTCCTTCTACTGTTAATTCGTGTGTTCTTACGACAGAAAATACCTCCACGTCGAGCTCGCGGAAACAACAACCAACCTCAACCCGTTGATCCGTTACATGAGACGGTATCCCATGCCATATTTCGAGCATCTTTTCAGACGCTAGCCCAGGAAGTTAACGCCAATACTCAGGCCAACGCTCCACCTCCGCAGGAAAATAATTCGGCAACAACACGAATTCATGATTTTATGCGGATGAATCCGCCAGAGTTTCATGGGTAGAGAGCAAATGAGGACCCACAAATGTATGTTGATGAAATAAAGAAAATTACACAGATTAAGCACATGACCAAGGAAAAAAGTGTGGAGATAGATTCTTATCGGTTGAAGGATGTTGCCTATGACTGGGTGCAGATGTGGAATAAGGGTAGAGAGACAGATACCGCTCCTGTGACTTGGCAATTGTTCCAAGATACTTTCTTTGATAGATTATTTCCTCTTGAGTAAAAGGAAGCTAAGATAGAGGAGTTTATGAATTTGAGACAAGAATCCATGTCGGTTAAGGAGTATTGTCTTAAGTTTAATCAGCTATCGAAGTACGCTCCCAATAAGATGCTGACTTGAGGACTAGTATGAGCAAGTTTCTAACTGGGGTGTCAAGTTATGTGGTGAAAGAATGTAGATCTGCTATGATCAACAAGGAGATTGATCTTCCTAGGTTAATGATTCACGCCCAACAGATTGAGTCAGACAATTTAAAGGAAAGAGAAAGAGTAAGAGGGATTAAGAGAGTCAGATCGGAGCAACAGGGGTCTTGTCAGACTAGATTCTCTAGAGGGAGTCGCCCTCAGTTTCAGAGACGTCTATTTATACATGCGCCTTCCTCATCTAGTGCTCCCGTATATCGGGGTAGACAGGAGCTCGGGAATAGGTTAGTACCTTCCAGGTCTTAGGACAGTGTAAGCAACCAACCTCATCTTCCTTTGTTTGCTAAGTATGGTAAAAACCATTTTGGGGAGTGTTATGTGGGGCAGCGGGGCTATTTTGGCTGTGGAAAGTTGGGCCACATACTTAGAGACTTCCCGTATGCCAGACAGCGGAGTCGTGATGCGCGTCCCCAGAGTCTGGCTACCAGTGCCTCGCCTCCCGCAGCCCGTCCAGTTCCTCCTCAGGGTGCTTCATCTAGTACTGATGGCGGTCAATGCTAGAATCGTTTCTATGCTATACCACCTCATTAGGATAAGGAGGACTCTCCCGATGTTGTCACTGGTATGCTCCGTGTTTTCTATTTTGATGTCTATGTGTTGATGGACCCCGATTCAAGTTTTTCTTATGTGATACCTCTGGTTGCTGTAAATTTTGAAACGGATACTGAACTAATTTTTGAGCCTATTTTGGTTTCTACTCTGGTAGGAGAGTCTGTCATTGCTAAGCGGGTGTATAAGAAATGTCCCATTACTGTTTTTTATCGGGTTATGTATGCTGATTTGATTGAGCTAGATATGGTTGACTTTGATATCATTCTGGGTATGGATTGGCTTCACTCATGCTATGCGTCTATTGATTGTCGTGCCCGTGTGGTCAAGTTTCAATTTTCTGATGAACCTATCCTTGAATGGTCTGGGAGTTCTGTGATTCCAAAGGGTCGTTTCATATCCTATCTCAAAGCTAGGAAGTTGATTTCCAAGGGTTTCATCCACCATTTGGTTCGGGTTAAAGACACTAAGTCTGAAACCCCGACCATTCAGTCAATTAATGTTGTTAATGAGTTTCTTGATATCTTTCCGGAAGATCTCCCTGGAGTACCTTTTGATAGAGAGATAGAGTTCGGGATTGACCTTCTTCCCGATACTCAGCCTATTTCCATTCCTCTGTATCGCATGGCTCCTGCGGAAATTAAAAAGTTGAAGGAGAAATTGAAATATCTTTTAGACAAAAGCTTTATCAGACCTAGTGTGTTCCCGTGGGGTGCACCTGTCCTGTTTGTGCGTAAGAAAGATGGTTCTTTGCGGATGTGTATTGATTACCGACAGCTTAATAGGGTTACTATCAAGAATAAATATCCGCTTCCTCGAATTGATGCTTTATTTGATCAATTGCAAGGTGCGAGCTATTTTTCAAAGATAGACCTCAGATCCGGTTATCACCAACTTAAGGTTAGGGAATGTGATATCCCCAAGACAGCCTTCCGAACTCGTTACGGTCATTTTGAATTTCTAGTGATGTCTTTCGGGTTAACTAATGCTCCAACGGTTTTCATGGATCTTATGAACCGTGTATTCCATCCATATCTAGATTTATTTATAATAGTGTCCCTTGATGATATTCTTATTTACTCCCGAAGTGAGGGTGATCATGCGGATCATCTCCGAATCGTGTTGGAAACTCTTCGAAATCATCGGTTGTATGCAAAGTTCAGTAAGTGTGAGTTCTGGATGAACTCTGTAGCCTTCTTGGGTCATGTTGTTTCTTCCGAAGGTATTAGAGTTGATCCTGAAAAGATAGAGGCAATAAAGAGTAGGCCTAGACCTATTTTTCCTTCTGATATCCGAAGTTTCTTGGGTCTAGATGGTTATTATCATCGTTTTGTTGAAGTTTTTCATCTATTGCGTCTCCTATGACCCATTTGACCCAAAAGAAAGTGAAGTTCCTGTGGTCCGAATCTTGCGAGAAGAGTTTTCAGGAGTTGAAGACTCGACTCACTTCAGCCCCTGTGTTGACTTTGCCTGACGGTGTTGATGGTTTTGTGGTGTATTGCAATGCTTCCAGAGTCGGTTTGGGTTGTGTATTGATGCAAAAGGGCAAGGTTATAGCTTATGCTTCTAGGCAGCTAAAGCCTCACGAGAAGAATTATCCTACCCATGACCTTGAATTAGCTGCCGTGGTTTTTGCTTTGAAAATCTGGAGACATTATTTGAATGGTGTCCATGTCGACATCTTCACGGAACATAAGAGCTTGCAGTATGTATTCACCCAAAAGGAGTTGAATCTTAGGCAGAGACGATGGTTAGAACTGTTGAAAGATTATGATATGA
The DNA here is from genome assembly GCA_030864215.1 of Capsicum pubescens. Classification (NCBI taxonomy): domain Eukaryota; kingdom Viridiplantae; phylum Streptophyta; class Magnoliopsida; order Solanales; family Solanaceae; genus Capsicum; species Capsicum pubescens. Next base: position 18,310,621 of record CM061541.1, on the reverse strand, counting down.
GCGTGCTATATCATCTGGGAAAGGCCAATGTAGTAGCAGATGCCCTTAGTCGGAAGTTCATGGGCAGCGTAGCACATGTGGAGATTGGTAAGAAGGAGTTGGCCCGTGATGTACATCGTTTGGCTAGATTGGGGGTTAGGTTGTTTTGTGATGCTGAGGGTAGTATAGGAGTACAAAGCGGTTTCGAATCCTCTTTAGTTTCGGAAGTGAAGGAGAAGCAAGAAAGGGATCCTACCTTGGTCAAGTTAAAATAGTCAGTTAAAGACCAAAAAGTGGAGGTTTTCTCCCAAAGGGGAGATGGCGTTTTGAGACTCCGAGAAATATTATGTGTTCCTGATGTTGATAACTTGAAGAAGAGGATTATGGAGGAAGCGCATTGTACGTGATTGTCACGCCTCAAATCCTATTGGGGCGGACTGGAACCCGTAACTGAGGAGGCCCGAGAGAACCAGCTCATAACCTTATACTTCCCATGCATACCTCTATGACAACCCGAAATTTGGACAGCATCATGTCGCATATAAAAGGAAATAATCACCTGTATAATCTCGAGCACACATATATATGTATATACAATACTTGGCCGTTGGAGCCATCACGTCTATTAACAAAATACCACCTTGACTGTACATTAGGTCTACAAAGCCTCTAGACAATACACAGAGTTTAACTAAGGTCGGGACACACCCCGCCATATAACTAACTTCTATACAATACCAAAAGTGACTGGATATGACACGGAAAGCCCCGAGGCAAACTGGAGCTCACCAAAAGCAGCTGGGTATCCTGGCTCCTACTTGTGCGGTGTATGAGCTGAGGTACCTGTGCCTGCAGCATAAAATGCAGGTCCCCCGTGGGGAACGTCAGTACAAAATATGTACTGAGTATGTAAAGTTGTAGATAATCACATATGATATAGGAGCTCAATAGAAATCAGAAACAAGTGAATAAATCGTAGTAGGAGTGGACCACACTTACTAGAACTTGTGACAACCTGTACATTGTATTTATTCAATCACTTTACCTTCGTTCTTATCATCTTTGTAATCATTACTGTACTGTACTGTGACCATTAGGCTTCCATCGACCCATGCTAGGCTTATGCCCCTGGGATACCACCCATAAACACATAAATAGGGATCGACCCATGATAGGCTTATGCCCCTGGGATACCACCCGATAAGAGAGAACTTCCATCACTTAGTTCAATTAATCCTTGAGATTGTTATTTCGGTCGCCACCACATTTTTGATACTTTGAAACAATAATACATCAATAAGAGACATATAAATAGACCATCAATGCAATAACAATGAAGTAAGAACTCATTGGCACATCAATAAAGTGTTTTGGAGTCATCAATGCCATAACAATGAAGTAGGAACTTATTGGCATATCAATGAAATGTTTTGGAGTAATTAATAGCACATGGATCTTGTTTGAGTAACCGGATACCTTTTGACATTCATTAGTGCAATAAACATGTAAGATTTGGAAGACAAGTAAGTATTGGAATGTCTTGACATCTTGTAGGGTGGAAACAAATTCATTGGTAACGTAGGACATCATACAAAATCATTATGGATCACATGTTACTGAATAACTTTGGAAACTTTCTTAATAGAATAATTGTTCACTTTTATGCCAAAGATATGGTATAGAGTATGTTTTACATACCTGACTATCAACCTTCAATACTAGTCCCAAATGGACTTCTCGTCTTTTCGGATTACTTATCTACAATGAACATATATAGCAATCTAGTATTAGCGACCAAACGTCACAATTCAATTATTTGAATTCACCAAACTAGTGGTTAAGTAGTAAGACTTAATTACACCATAAAGGGTGTCACTTTAACCCTCTTATACTCCAATTACATTCACATGCCATGCATATTCATACAACATCCTCCAATATCAAGTTTGAATTCATTTATCCTTCCAACCAATCCATTAAACCAAATTGAGTCATAGACATAAATAATCATCAATTAAATAGTATATCACCATATCCACCTTCCATAACTCAATCACCATATCCACCCTCCACAATTCAATACAACCAAACCATGCAAAATAGTCCATAACCCTATTTTCATCACCTTTCAATAACAACCAATACATATAATCCTCTATCACACATATTCATATGGAAGAGAACTAAGGCAAACAATATTCATACCTTATAATTCACCTCTTGATTATGCAATCCTGTTTGCACAAATAATAGGTGCCGTTCGAAGCTCTCGAGATGACAAATGCAGTTATCGGATTACGTTGAATCAAAAGTAATTTAAAGGTCAAATTTGGCTAGGGTTTGTTCTTTCTCAATGATTGACGATGAAAATGAGTTTTTGAACTCATATAAATTTATATGTACACATATTCCCGTCCATAATATCATAGGGAATGACCAAAGTGCTTTTAAAATTTAAATAATGTCAAATCTGTCCTTTGGTGGACTGTTTTGATAAGCTAAAGTAGATCGACCATAACTCTTTGCTCCGATATCATATTTGGGTGAATTTGATATAGTTGGAAATATAATTCAAAGGGATTTCATTTCATATAAAGTAGGCCACCCAGTTCGTCCTGTACAAGGAGTTATGATCGTTTGAAGTTGACCCTAAAAATCTGTTTTGAGAGGCTGAAGTAAAATGAGTATAACTCCTTACTCAGATGTTGGATTTGGATGAAACCAATTGAATTGGAAAGAAGACTCAAATATATTTCTTTTGATAGGTCGTAGATCACCCAGTTCATTATATTAAGGGAGTTATGATCGTTCAAAGTTGATCCAAAAAATTGGCTGGCCTCAGTAGTTTGTGTGCAGGAAATTTTCCTGCACATTTACTATTCCCAATATCCCGGCCACCATTTTATAGTTTCGAACGTGCTAGATTATATCCGAAACCTATCTATTTTTGGAAATCTTTATATCATTGGAAAGCTTATCCAATAACCTTCGTATGGAACCATCGACGGGCAAATTCCGGTATAAATAAAATAAAATAAATTAAATTCCATATAAATAAGACCAATACACGTACTTGAATACGCCAATACACGTACTTGAATACGGGGTGTTACATCCTTCCCCCCTTTAGGATATTCGTCCTCGAATGTTAGCATAGTTATTCAACCAAAACAAGTTCAAGTCCATCATTAACATTCACATCATCACATAAATACTATGCATACATAAACAAACTTACTTGTTAATGTTCTAACTCCGTTTCTTGAACTTCCTCTTCATCTTTGAACAAATGAGGGTACTTAGATTTCATTGCTTCCTCAGCTTCCCATGTAATATCTTCCCTTTGATGATTTCTCCAACGTACTTTCACCGATGCTATCTCTTTATTTCTCATCTTCTTAACTTGACGATCTAGAATAGCAATAGGCACTTCCTCATAGGTAAGATCTTCCGTAATTTGCACATTCTCAGTAGAAGTGATATGTGATGGATCTCCGATGCACTTTCGAAGCATTGACACATGAAATACCGGATGTACTAATGAGAGCTCTTGGGGTAGCTCTAATTCATATGCAGCTTGTCCAAACCTTCGAGTGATCTTATATGGGCCTATATAACGTGGACTCAACTTCCCTTTCTTACCAAATCTCATTACCCCTTTTATTGGTGATACCTTCAAAAATACCCAATCACCTATAGAAAACTCTAGCCCTCTCCTTCTACTATCCGCATATGACTTGTGTCGACTTTGGGCTGTTTTCAGTCGTTGCTGAATTACTTTAACCTTCTCTATGGCTTGATAAACAAGATCCGGTCCGAACAAAAGAGTTTCACCCACTTCGAACCATCCTATTGGTGATCTACACTTCCTTCCATAAAAGCTTTATATGGTGCCATTTTGATACTTGAATGATAGTTATTATTGTAGGCAAACTCAATAAGAGGTAAATGATCATCCCAGTTGCCCTTAAAATCTATTACACAAGCTCGTAGCATATCTTTAAGTGTTTGGATGGTACGTTCTGCTTGTCCATCTGTTTGAGGGTGAAAAGTTGTACTCAACTTCATTTGTGTTCCCAAACACCTCTGAAAAGACTTCCAAAAGTTTATGGTAAATTGGGTTCCCCGATCTGATATAATAGAGATTGGCACTCCATGTAATCAGACTATCTCTTTAAAGTACAGCTTCGCATACTCTTCAACTGTGTAAGTGGTCCTAACTGGTAGGAAATGTACGGATTTGGTAAGCCTATCAACAATCACCCATATAGAATCAAACTTTCGGGATGTACGAGGCAAACCAATAATGAAATCCATGTTGATCATGTCCCACTTCCAGCTTGGAAGATCAATGCATTGCATATAACCTCCGGGTTTTTGGTGCTCAACTTTAACTCTTTGACAATTTGGACATTTAGCTACAAATTTTGCAATGCTCTTCTTCATGTCATTCCACCAATACATATCTTTCAAATCTTGATACATTTTGGTTGATCCTGGATGAATGGAATACCTTGAAAAATGTGCCTGTGTCATAATCTTCTTTCTTAGCCCGTCTATATCCGGCACACACAATCGGTTTTGGCACTGAAGTACTCCTTCTCGCATAAGCTCAAATGCCTTGGTCACACCACTCTCAACGTTCTCCTTAAGCTGTAATAAAATAGGATCTGCATATTACTTCTCTTTCACTTCAGCTACTAATGAAGATTCCGCAGCATTATGTACGATAAGCTCTTTATTCGGAGTTTCAAGAAGGCGAACTCCCAAACTAGCTAACTGGTGAAGATCTTTAACTATCCCTTGCCTTTCTATAGGCTCCATCATAGCCTTACGACTTAATGCACCAGCTACCACATTTGCTTTCCCTGGATGGTACAAGATATCAACATCGTAGTCCTTTAATAGTTCAAGCCATCTCCGTTGCCTTAAATTTAGATCTTTCTGATTAAAAATATATTGAAATCTCTTATGTTCAGTATATATATCAACATGAACCCCATATAAGTAGTGGCGCCATATCTTTAAAGCAAAAATAACTGCTGCCAGCTCAAGATCGTGTGTAGGATAATTTTTCTCATGTGGCCGCAATTGTCTAGAAGCATATGCTATTACCTTACCATGCTTCATCAATACACATCCTAAACCAATTCTGGAAGCATCACAATACACTGTATACCTTTCGGTGCCTTCTGAAAGTACCAACACGGGTGTAGAAATCAACTTGTTCTTTAAATCTTGAAAACTCTTCTCACAGGCATCATTCCATTGGAATTTGGATGCTTTATGGGTTAGCTTGGTTAAGGGTGCTGAAATGGAAGAAAAGTCTTTAACAAACCTTCTATAATAACCGGCCAACTCGAGAAAACTACGATTCTCCGTAGGCATTGTGGGCCTTGTCCAGTTCTTCACAGCTTCTATCTTTTGAGCGTCAACCTTTATCCCTTCACTAGATACAATATGACCCAAAAATGCCACCGACTTTAACCAAAACTCACATTTAGAGAACTTTGCATTAAGCTTACAATCACGAAGAGTCTGCAATGCCTGTCGTAAGTGATTGGCATGGTCCTCTTCTGATCTAGAATAAACAAAAATATCATCTATAAAAACTATCACAAATACATCCAGGAATGGCTTAAACACCCTATTCATCAAATCCATAAAAGCTGCGGGTGCATTTGTTAGCCCAAATGACATAACTAGAAACTCATAATGACCATACCATGTTCGGAAAGCTGTCTTGGGTATATCCTTCTCTTTGACCCTCACTTGGTGGTAACCTGATCTCAAATAAATCTTAGAAAAGCACTTGGCGCCCTGTCACTGATCAAATAAATCATCAATTCTTGGGAGAGGATATTTATTCTTAATAGTCACCTTATTCAATTGCCGATAATCAATACACATCCTCAACGAGCCATCCTTTTTGCGCACAAATAACACTGGTGCTCCCCAGGGGGACATACTAGGCCTTATGAATTCCTTCTCTAGCAAATCTTTCAATTGCTCTTTCAATTCTCATAATTCTGCTGGGGCCATTCTATACGGAGGAATAGAGATTGGTTGGGTGCCAGGTATTACATCAATACCAAACTCTACTTCTCGTTCAGGAGGCAAACCTGGAAGATCTTCAGGAAATACATCAGAAAATTCATTTACCACCGGAACAACATGAAGAGTTGGTGGCTCCGCTTCTGTATCCCTTACTCTAACTAAATGATATATGTATCCCTTGGAAATCATTCTTCTTGCCTTAAAATAAGAAATAAATCTACCTCTTGGCGCGCTAATTTCACCTTTCCATTCAAGGACTGATTCATTTGGAAAATGGAAATATACCTTTTTCGTGTAGCAATCAATTGTGGCATAACAAGACGCCAACCAGTCCATACCCATTATAACATCAAAATCTACCATTTCTAACTCCACAAGATCAGCCATCGTATCACGACCACAAACAGTTACTATGCAGTTTCAATAAACCCTTCTAGCTATAATAAATTCCCCAACCGGTGTGGACACTTCAAATGGCTTAACTAACAGTTTGGGTATTCTTTCGAACTTTCCAGCAACCAATGGAGTAACATAAGATAATGTAGAACCGGGATCAATTAAGGCATATAAATCGAATGAAAATATAGACAACGTACCCAGAACCACATCTAGGGAAGCCTCTAAATTCTATCGATCCACTAGAGCATACGTATGATTTTGAGCCCCGCTAGAACTCGTGGCTCCTCTATCACCTCTAACACGACCCATTGGTTATGCACCCCTTCCTGAATAAGGCATCGATGATGATGATGCAACAAATGACCCCGTAGGTCGTGCCATACCCCCTATGTCCCTTCGTGGGCATTCCCTCATCATATGCCCCGACATACCGCACCAAAAGAAAACATTGGTCCCCAGCCGACATGCGCCCAAATGATACCTTCCACATTTATTGCATGGCTCTCGAGGAGGTCTCGATTGTCTCATATTCCCTTTCCCTTGGTACCCCACTGTCCGCGAACTCTGACTCTCACTTCTGTGCCCAAATTGATTTTCTCTGGACCCTTGGAACTGTGGTGAGGCACTAGCTGCAGAATAAGAAGATAATGGCCTAGGTGGTCTAGCAGAAAACTGTGGCCTGAACCCTCCTTGGGATGCCATGAAATGCCCTGTAGATCTGGACCTCTTGGAATATCCTCTTTCTGATTCCTGTGTTCTTCTCCTCTACCTATGATCTTCCATTTTCTGTGCAAAAGCTTGGATCCTCGCTATGTCCATATCTTTGTTCAAAGCGGCAATAGTACAATCTCTAACCAGATATGGATCTAGCCTATCCACATATTGATGAACTCTGTCATCCATAGTAGCTACAACATTAGGAGCATATCTCGACAAGGAATTAAATCGGAGACTGTACTTCCTCACGCTCATATTCCCCTGACGAAGATTTAAAAACTGATCTGCACGGGACTGACGAATCTCAAATGGAAGATAATGATCAATAAATGCCTCTTTGAACTCTTTCCAAGTAGCTGGGGGTGCATCAATACCCCTAGATCGTTTCCAGTCTTCATACCAATATATAGCCTCCCCTTTAAATCTATACGCCGCTAACTCCGCTGTCTCTCTACCCATTACATGCATAACATCTAAGGCCCTTTGAATTTGATCAATAAAGTCCTGTGGGTCCTCGTTAAGATCTGATCCAGTAAAAGTGGGAGGATCCATCTTAAGAAAATCCTGTGTTCGAAGGATAGCCTCCCTATCTGTACCACTAGGACCCGTGGTAGGAATGGCTTGCCCTTGAGCTTGCCCAGCAACTATACAAATCAAAAGTTGCACTGCATTTCTAAGATCTTAATCAACAACATTAATAGGTGGCTCTAGGGATATAGTTCTCCCCCCCCTTATTTCTTCCGGAGTGGAAGAAGTTTCTGATGCATGCTCAGCTGGAGCCTCACTTTGATTAGATGGTATAGTAGGTGAATTACTAGTCCCCTCTCCGGCAGCCATATCTACTTGCTTATCGGTATTCTTGCTTCCGGTAACCGGCATCATTACTATAATAAGAGAAACAAACAGATTTAGTGGTCAACTATGACTTCATATACAATATAGGCTCTATCGCACGATCTAAGACATCAAGAAAAGAAACAATTCCTAAATGTCCATAGCCTCCTGTTTATAGATATAGTGCACGACACACCGATAAACAAGACTCTACGTAGACACGGCTTTGTAGACTCACTAGGACGAACTTCTCTGATACCACTTTTGTCACGCCTCAAATCCTATTGGGGCGGACTGGCACCCGTAACTGAGGAGGCCCGGGAGAACCAGCTCATAACCTTATACTTCCCATGCATACCTCTATGACAACCTGAAATTCGGATAGCATCATGTCGCATATAAAAGGAAATAATCACCTGTATAAGCTCGAGCACACATATATATGTATATACAATACTTGGCTGTTGGAGCCATCACGTCTATTAACAAAATACCACCTTGACTGTACATTAGGTCTACAAAGCCTCTAGACAATACACAGAGTTTAACTAAGGTCGGGACACACCCCGCCATATAACTAACTTCTATACAATACCAAAAGTGACTGGATATGACACGGAAAGCCCCGAAGCAAACTGTAGCTCACCAAAAATAGTTGGGTATCCTGGCTCCTACTTGTGCGGTGTATGAGCTGAGGTACCTGTGCCTGCAGCATGAAATGCAGGTCCCCCGTGGGGAATGTCAGTACGAAATATGTACTGAGTATGTAAAGTTGTAGATAATCACATATGATATAGGAGCTCAATAGAAATCAGAAACAAGTGAATAAATCGTAATAGGAGTGGACCACACTTACTAGAACTTGTGACAAACTATACATTGTATTTATTCAATCACTTTACCTTCGTTCTTATCATCTTTGTAATCATTACTGTACTGTACTGTGACCATTAGGCTGCCATCGACCCATGCTAGTCTTATGCCCCTGGGATACCACCCATAAACATATAAATAGGGATCGACCCATGATAGTCTTATGCCCCTGGGATACCACCCGATAAGAGAGAACTTCCATCACTTAGTTCAATTAATCCTTGAGATTGTTATTTTGGTCGCCACCACATTTTTGATACTTTGAAACAATGATACATCAATAAGAGACATATAAATAGAACATCAATGCAATAACAATGAAGTAAGAACTCATTGGCACATCAATAAAGTGTTTTGGAGTCATCAATGCCATAACAATGAAGTAGGAACTTATTGGTATATCAATGAAATGTTTTGGAGTCATTAATAGCACATGGATCTTGTTTGAGTAACCGGATACCTTCTGACATTCATTAGTGAAATAAACATGTAAGATTTGGAAGACAAGTAAGTATTGGAATGTCTTGACATCTTGTAGGGTGGAAACAAATTCATTGGTAACGTAGGACATCATACAAAATCATTATGGATCACATGTTACTGAATAACTTTGGAAACTTTCTTAATAGAACAATTGTTCACTTTCATGCCAAAGATATGGTATAGAGTATGCTTTACATACCTGACTGTCAACCTTCAATACTAGTCCCAAATGGACTTCTCGTCTTTTCGGATTACTTATCTACAATGAACATATATAGCAATCTAGTATTAGCGACCAAACGTCACAATTCAATTATTTGAATTCACCAAACTAGTGGTTAAGTAGTAAATCTTAATTACACCATAAAGGGTGTCACTTTAACCCTCTTATACTCCAATTACATTCACATGCCATGCATATTCATACAACATCCTCCAATATCAAGTTTGAATTCATTTATCCTTCCAACCAATCCATTAAACCAAATTGAGTCATAGACATAAATAATCATCAATTAAATAGTATATCACCATATCCACCTTCCATTACTCAATCACCATATCCACCCTCCACAATTCAATACAACCAAACCATGCAAAATAGTCCATAACCCTATTTTCATCACCTTTCAATAACAACCAATACATATAATCCTCTATCACACATATACATATGGAAGAGAACAAAGGCAAACACTATTCATACCTTAGAATTAACCTCTTGATTATGCAATCCTGTTTGCACAAATAATAGGTGCCGTCCGAAGCTCTCGAGATGACAAACGCAGTTATCGGATTACTTTGGAATTTCTACGGTTGAATCAAAAGTAATTTAAAGGTCAAATTTGGCTAGGGTTTGTTCTTTATCAATGATTGATGATGAAAATGATTTTTTGAACTCATATAAATGTATATGTACACATATTCCCGTCCATAATATCATAGGGAATGACCAAAGTGCCTTTAAAATTTAAATAATGTCAAATCTGTCCTTTGGTGGACTGTTTTGATAAGCTAAAGTAGATCGACTATAACTCTTTTCTCCGATATCGGATTTGGGTGAAATTGATATAGTTGGAAATATAATTCAAAGAGATTTCATTTCATATAAATTAGGCCACCCAGTTCTTCCTGTACAAGGAGTTATGATCGTTTGAAGTTGACCCTAAAAATCTGTTTTGAGAGGCTGAAGTAAAACGAGTATAACTCCTTACTCAGACGTTGGATTTGGATAAAACCAATTGAATTGGAAAGAAGACTCAAAGATGTTTCTTTTGATAGGTCGTAGATCACCCAGTTAATTATATTAAGGGAGTTATGATCGTTCAAAGTTGATCCAAAAAATTGGCTGGCCTCAGTAGTTTGTGTGCAGGAAATTTTCCTGCACATTTACTATTCCCAATATCCCGGCCACCGTTTTATAGCTTCAAACGTGCTTGATTATATCCGAAACCTATCCGTTTTTGGAAATATTTATATCGTTGGAAAGCTTATCCAATAACCTTCGTATGGAACCATCGACGGGCAAATTCCGGTATAAATAAAATAAAATAAAATAAATTCCATATAAATAAGACCAATACACGTACTTGAATACGCCAATACACGTACTTGAATACGGGGTGTTACAGCGATACTCCACCATCCTGGTGCTACCAAGATGTACCATAATTTGCGGGAAATCTATTGGTGGAACGGTATGATGAGGAACATAGCAGAATTGTGGCGAAGTGTTCCACGTGTCAACAGGTTAAAATAGAGCATCAAAGGCCCAGTGGATTGATGCAAGAGTTTAGCATTCCTACTTGGATGTGGGAAGAAGTGAATATGAACTTCATAGTTGGTTTTCCTCCTTCTCGTCGCCATCATGATTCGATTTGGGTTGTCGTAAGTCGGCTGACGAAATTATCTCATTTCTTGCCTGTGCATTCATCGTATACAACTGAAGATTATGCTAGAATATATATTCGGGAACTCATCAGACTTCATGGAATCCCTTTGGCTATTATTTCTGACAGAGGTACTCAGTTTTGGAAATCTTTCCAGAAGGGTCTCGGTACCCAAATTCATTTAAGTTCTCCTTTCCATCCGCAAACAGATGGTCAGGCCGAGCGGACCATTCAGACTTTAGAAGATATGTTGAGGGCTTGTGTGCTTGATTTTAAAGGTTGTTGGGATGACCACTTAGCATTAATTGAGTTTGCTTACAATAACAATTTTCATGCTACTATTGGAATGACCCTGTTTGAAGCTTTGTATGGTAGAAGGTGTAGATCACCAATTGGTTGGTTTGAAGTTGGTGAGGATGCCGCGACTGGACCGGATGCGGTGTTCGAGGCCATGGAGAAGGTTAAGTTAATTCGGGAAAGGTTGAAAACCGCCCAAAGTTGTCAAAAATCATACGCAGATGTAAGGAGGAAAGACCTTGAATTTAATGTTGGTGATTTAGTGTACTTGAAAGTTTCACCCATGAAAGGGGTGAAGAGATTTGGGAAGAAAGGGAAACTAAGTCCCCGTTACATTGGTCCCTATAAGATTGTGAATCGCATTGGGAAGGTAGCGTATAAGGTTGAATTTCCCGCGGAGTTATCTAACGTCCATCCGGTTTTTCATGTTTCTATGCTTAAGAAGTCTATTGGTGATTCTGTTGTGATTGATCCTTCCTAAAGCACGGGTATTCAAGATAGTCTTTCATATGAAGAGATTCCGGTTGAGGTTTTTGACTTTCAAGTTCGTAGGCTAAGAAACAAGGAAGTTCCTTTGGTTAAAGTGCTTTGGCGAAATCAATCCGTGGAGAGTGCTACTTGGGAAGCCGAAGCGGATATGCGCGCCAAATATCCCCACCTCTTTCCTATGAATCCTGAGCATGTCAAATGTATCGTTCTCTTTTGATTTAATCCTTATTGCTATGTTTATTTGGCTTGTGTGTTTTCTAAGATATCCAAAAAAATCTAGAATGGAGTATATGCTTGGGCAAGATGATTTTTCTCTATATACTCATTTTCATAGTATTCTTGACCTACCTATCAACATTTGAGGACGAATTTTTCCAAGGGGGAGATGATGTGATGCCCCGAAAAAAAAATCCGTTAAGATCTCGGACGAAAATGTGTTGAGTTCTATTCTTTATCGTGATTAATAATTTTTCTGTGTGGAATTTCTGGATATTCGATCCGTCATCACGTATATCATCGAATAAGATTTCCAACGATATGTGGATCATCCAAAATGGACACTCGAGCGATGAGTTATGATCATTCCGATCTAACCGTGAATAGTGGTGAACAGTAAATGTACAGGGAAAAAATACTGAGGCCAGGCGAATTTTAGGATCAACTTCAAACGATCATAACTCCTTGTACATAATGATCTGGGTGAGCTACTATATATCAACAGAAAGATCTGAAAGTCCTCTTTCCAATGAAATTAGTTTCATCCAATTTGTCCATCGAAGCAAAAGGTTATGGTCGATCGACTTCAACCTATCAAAACAGTCCACCAAAGGACAGATTTGACATTATTTGATTTTTAAGGGTATTTTGGTCATTTCCACTCCAATCCATCCGGGTAAACCATGGATTTAAGTCCATTAAGAGCATTCAATAGCTCATTTTTCTCCAAAATTTCCTAAGGCTCAAACCCCAAACCTACTACTCCAAATTTCATCCTTTTATGTCTCTTGATTGAACCGTAGAAATTTCAAATTGATTTGGGATTCGAGTTGATCATGTTAAGGGCTTCGAGAAGCACCCTTTATTTTTGTGAATAAAGTTCCGGAGTCGGAAGTTCATAGTCATCTTCCATTTTATGTATGTGGGGCTTTGAACAAGATTATCCTTTCGATCTTATGCCCGGTATTTTTGTTGAATTACATTGACATGAGATTTTACATGTTTTACCATGAATTGGAAATATGGTTTTATATCTTATATTATTGTTCATGAGCTATGGGATTATGTCATCCGATATGTGTATGATGTTGAGATGAAATTATGTCCAAAAAGTATTTGATTATGAGAGTATGATGATTTAATTTGTTAAGCCTTGATTTATACTATTATTCCACTATTTCATTATTATGAATTTATAATTGATATTGGAAATTATATATCCCTACTATGGGTTGATGTCTCAAGTACCTTTAAATGAGAGTTGGATGGCAAATTGAGAAATGTTGATATTGAAGTTGCAATGAGTCTTGGTATTTTTCGGATGGTTTTAATGAGTTAAATTGTTGAAAGTATTATGTATTGAGTCTTCATATCCTTGTCCAAATGTCGAGTCGGTTATGGTTCAATACATTGATACCTTGTTGATGTTGAGGAAGATTAAAATGTTTTGAGCTAAAATGTGTTGAGTTAGGAATCCACTAATTGATATGATTTGATAAATGAGAAAGTGATTTGATTTGGTCTTTATGATAGACCCTTGTGATGTTGTGGTGGATTTCCTAGCGCGTTCTGAGCTTGTCGGGGAGTAGTACTTAGCACCGAGAGGGAAATTTGGTATCTTCCCAAACCTATGTGCCACCGTAGGGTTGTTTGATGATGATATTATTGGCCAGAGTGCCCGATTGTGATTATTGCAGTTTTAAGGTCGTACTCCCTGGCAAAGAGTATGACGCTCCCACCAACGGGGGTTTCAAACGTTGGTATTCCACGTAGCTCACGTGGGGTTGTCTTTTATAGGAAACTCCCTGTCCGTAAGAGTCATGTTTATTGAAATACCGAGTCACTCCTAGTTTTGATGTGGTAAGTCAAGTGGCCTATGATGATCTATAATGATTTATGAGGTTTTTCTCCTACATTTCCTATCTAAGATGTTATGAGTTGCATGATTCAATGTCACTCAATCCAAGTGTGTCATTATGGTCCGTATGTACGTTTTTACGAAATTTATGATATTATTTATATTTTGCATGCACTCCCACATACTCAGTACGTATCTTGTGATGACCCACATATTTCTCTATGGGCTACATTCTTACCATGATGTAGGTTTAGGTACTCAGCCGCAGCTGCGACAGTGATATCCGAGTGTCACATCTACGTTCCTTCAGTGGTGAGTCCTCATGGTTCGAGGACCAAGTTGCTAGTTTTGGTGTTGTTTTTTTGTGATCCCTTTGGTCTGTTGAGTCAGTTGGAAGTTTGCCCCAATGGCTCGTTGATTTTGTTGTATAGAGGCTATGTCAGACTAGCGTATTGTTGGGTTGGTTTGTGTATAGACATTCCATATATGTACAGTCTAACGATATTCCGTGCCATGTGCGATGTGATATGATATATACTTATATATATATCCTTAGCGTAGCGTGTATGTTGTTGTGTTGGAACCCAAGGGTAGTGTTTTGGCTTAAAGGGTTAGCTTGAGGCTACGTGTAGCCTTGGGCACCGTGTGGCATCTCGAGATGATATTTTGGGGCCTTACAACAGTGGGTATATGTCCCCTGAATATGAAGTAGATGGGTTGTTCTCGGTAAAATCAGATGTTTTTAGCTTTGGAGTCTTGGTGTTAGAGATTGTGAGTTGCAAGAGAAACAGAGGATTTGTCCATCAAGATCACAACCTTAACCTTATTGGTCATGTAAGAACTGTATAACCTGTATTACACAAATAACTCTCTTTTTTTCTTTAACACAGATGTAGTTTGTCATGATGCATATGATCTAAACTTAAACAGGCATGGAGGCTTTACAAAGAAGATAGGTCATTGGAACTAATTGATGAGCAGCTAGCTGATTCTTGCGATATTTCTCAAGTTTTAAGATCAATCCAGGTGGGGTTATTATGTGTGCAAAAACGTCCACAAGACAGACCAAGCATGTTTGCTGTGGTTCATATGTTGGCTAATGAGACGCTACTGCCAAAAGCAAAAGAACCTGGATCTTTCACAGAACGAAACATATATGATGAAGCAAAATCAGAATCAGAGAGAGCCAGTTCCAAGAATAAAGTGACAATCTCATTGTTAGATCCTCGTTAAAGTGTGACAAGATAAATATTTGTGCATGCATATGAATAGGAAAAATATATTTAAACTTTGATTGTTGATAAATACATTTAGTTTTTGAAATAAAACACCAAGTTGAATTTTGTACTTGACGATGTTACCTACTTACGCGTGAATTTCTTTTATCTATTTCTATCGCCTGATAACTATATAATTTAGATATGTTTCTTATATCACAAATTGATCGATCTGCAATTAAGATAGTACATTTGATTAGGAAGGTTGTTTTTTTTCATTTTTTGAGAATTAGTACTGTAGGAAGTTTTTATTTTTTTATGGTGTCTTATACTAGCGTTGCTAACTTTCTTTACTTATAACATGGAAACTAGCTTACATATCAAGCTGTTTCAAAAAAGACTAGCGTATATTTTAACAATACGCGCACATACAGAGCACACACTGAGACACAAAAACTTGAAGAAAGTCAATGTGTAAAATTGCTTCAAGTTTAGGTGTGGCAAACATAAGGACAAAAATTCCAGATGACTAATGAATTATGTATGTGAACCTGTCTGTCGTGTATTTGTATCCTCTTCAAAATCCAGGCCTTTTCGGAGTGGCCATAGCCTACTGATACAAATAAAAGTACGGAGAAAATAACATATCAGATTAACATAACTATGAAATTTCCTTTTTGTTTTCTTCCAAAGCCAGTGGTCCATTTGTTTTACTGATCAAATATTTGAAACAGTTCGTAGTGCCGTTATCAAGAGGCTGAATATTCAAAAACGTGCTAATCACCAAGACAAAATAAAAGGAGAAAGAGAACCAAAAGAAAGCGATTATCCCCCGAGACCTAATGAGGCAGTACAAGAGCCACTACCAAAACAAGAATACAAGGTAAAAATAAATTCGCATGGAATTTGGCTTTCAAATCTAAATCATATTCACTATACAGTCGACCAAATCAAGGCATCAATGGTGAATATCAGTTTCTTCCTTCTTTTTCTATTGTCTTTCTACTCTAATCACATACACAATATTCCTACTACAACATGTAATCTCTGCAAATCAATTCATCATAGATTGTCAAACTGTATTTTCATCTCGTGGAACCTCTTAGATGTTAAGAGAAACACCTAATTGATCAGCAAGCTTGTTTTTGTAGACCAAACAAAGAGCAAATAACTTGATTAGCCAAAGCATTTCGACATCATAAATGGAAATGCCCGTGGCTTATTGTATCTCTATCAAGATTCTCGACTATGGAAAGTAATGTGTTGCTAGACCTAGAAATGAATTCAAAGATATTAGACTTCTGCATGGATAGATGTTTTGTTGGGAATGAGATTAATGAAAACACAAGTGGTGTGGTAGGGACACAATAAGAATCTACATACCATATGTACAAAGTACTCTCATATAGCCTCTCAATTTAATTTATTTTCATGGCCTTGTTTTGCACAGTGGCTACATGTCCCAGAATATGCAGCAAATGGGATTTTCTCAGTAAAATCACGTGTTTAACTTTGGCTTCTTGTTAATGGAGATTGTGTGAATTTTCCATCAAGATAACAACCTTAACCTTCTCAGTCATGTAGGCATTCTTTACATTGTCTGTACTACATAAATATAACACTTTTTTTTCTTTTCTTAACAACATATGGAATTTATCAATTTCTAGTTGCAACAGAAGCGTAGAAAGTAGCCACTTCATAATAATGGAAAAAAACAAACAAAAAAAAACACGTATATAGAGCATACACTGTGACACAAACTCATTCTTGAAGAAAGTCAACATGCCAATTTTCTGCAAATTTTGGTGTGGAAAACTTTGGGACCAAAGTCCAGGTGACTAATGAATTATGTGTGTGAACCTGTATTTGTAATTTGTATCCTCCTCAAAAGTCAGGTCTCTTTAGAATGGTCATAACCTACGGGTATAAATAATTACTAATTAGGCAGAAAAAGTATCAGATTAATATAACTATGAAATTTCCATCATATTAGTGGTCTGTTTGTTTTGATAATCAAATGTTTTGATTTGTCAATCGGTTGTGAATATTAAAAAAACGTGCTAATCAATTCACATGGAATTTGGCTGGCAAGTCTAAATCATATCCAGTATATAGGCGACCAAAGACTTAGGCATCATCAATGCATCAATAAATGGAAGCTAGTTTCTTCCTACTTTTTCTATTTTCTTCCTACTCTACTATACACGAGATTTCTACTACTACTACAGATGTAATTACTACTAATCAATACATCATAGATGGTGAAACTGTTGTTTCATCTTCGGGAACCTTTGAGATGGGATTTTTCAGTCCCAAATGTTCCTCCAAGCGATACATTGAGATATTGTATAAGTAAATTCTTCCTGTGCAAACAGTAGTATGGGTTGCCAATAGAGAGAAACCACTCACCAATGCAACATCATTCGTTTTGAAGGTCACCAAGCCAGGAATACTTGCTCTTCTCAATGACAAGAATGAAATAATATAGTCCACTACCACCTCACGATCAGTCCAAAATCCAGTAGCACTACTTTTGGATTCTGATAATCTTGTTGTAAAAGATGCAAATGATGAAAATCCAGAAAATTTCCACTGGCAGAGCTTCGATTTTCCTACAGATACTCAGTTGCCTGGTATGAAGCTTGGCAAGAATTTTCAAACTGGGCATGAGGCTTACCTTTCAACATGGAAGAACAATAATGATCCAACTCCAGGGGATTTCGCTCTTCACTTGGATCCTACTGGATACCCACAGTTCCTCCTCAAACGCCGCACAAATGTATCAGTTCGCTCAGGACCATGGAATGGTTTATATTGGAGTTGGGCACCCCCACAATTACTAAACAACTCTAGTATAGTTAGAGTTGTTTTTAATGAGAAGGAAGTTCAGGATACTTATTTTCCCATTAACAACTGGTTAACAAGATTAGTCCTAACTAGCAATGGTAATTTACCTTCCTTATATGGGTGGATCGTACCAAGAGTTGGAATATTTACCTCAAGTTACCTTTGGATGCTTGTGATACATATAGCTTATGCGGTACCTATGGGAGCTGTGACATAGAAAATTCCCCTCTTTGTGAGTATTTGGATAAGTTTGTAGATAAACATCCTCAACAATGGGAAAAAGGAGATTGGTCAGAAGGGTGCGTTCAGAAGACTCCTCTTGATTGCAACAAGGAACATGTATTTCTAAAATATTCTGGAATAAAGTTGTCGGATACTAAGTACTCTAAGTATGGTAGGACCATGACACTCGAAGGGTGTAGGCGAGTATGCTCAAGGAGCTGCTCTTGCACAGTTTATTCAAGTCTAGATATAACCAACGGAGACAAAGGTTACTTGTTGTGGTTTGGGGAGTTGATTGACATCAGAAAGCTGTCTGGAAGGGGGCAAGACATTTATATCAGGATGGATTCTTCTGTAATAACTCAAAATTTTTAATGAGGGGTAAATGAGTAATTTCGCCATTTTTTTAATATTAATTAAGAGAATTAAAGTGAGTAAGTCAAAAGACAAAACCCACTTCCTTATTCAGTTTTTTTTCACATTCCAGTTACACAGAAGTAGAATATTAGGGTTATTTTTTCTAATTTCTTAAGTGCTTGAAGAGGGCAAGCATCATAGAGGTTTTATGGAGTTCAAGAACGCCTATAATTTGATTGATTGCAATCTTCAAGTATGTATATATCAGTTCTTTGATATTGTAGTTGCAGATCCTTACCTTTATAATAGTTTTAAAAAAAGATTTCTATTTCTTCTCTTATAAATAGGCTAATGATTGGAAGGAGATGATTAGATAATGATATGAATTGAAGTTAAAACTATATGAAAATTGAAAGGTAATATTAAAGGATCATCATTTTATTGAAGCCACTGTTTCACAAAGTAGCTATATTTATTTTTGTTGAAAAAACAAAACATAAAGCTTCGGTTAATTGAAAATTTTAGTTGTTGAAGATGCTATGATTTGAATGGTTACACAAACGAGCAATTGGACTGAGAACTTGATTTTGATGGATGACTTATTCTAATAATTTAATTTAGATGTTACCCACTTAAAAGGTTTTGATTATTTTAAATCCATTGTGGTGTAGTTTGAGGTGATTTGGATTTACGGAAGCATAGTTGTGATATATTGAGAGGGGTGCTTGGATTGTGAATTCGAGGTAAGTGAGACTTTAAGCTTTGATTCTTGTTTTTCAAATCTGCTTTATAAAAATTATATTTTTTTCTACCTAGTCCATGTGTTGGGACAAGCGTGTGCTTAGTAGAATCGGTGGTTTTTTGATTAACCGTGAATATGTATTTTGTTAAGTATATAGAGAATCATTTAATGGTGAGTTGTGAGGTGATGTTGGGGTATTTTACATATTTACTAGGAGCGTACATGTGTTGCCGTAATATGTTAGGGGCATACCTATGCTGTCGTAATGTGTTAGGGGCCTTGTACTTGCTGTCGTGATATATTTACTGGGAGCATACATAGCTTCCATAACATGTTAGGGGCATTGTGTATGCTGCCGTAATATGTTAGGGGCCTTGTACATGCTTTCGTAGTATACTTTGTGGGCATTGTGTATGCTTTTGTGGCCTTGTCGGGGTGCTAGGCTGATCACCTTCACTGCCGTTTATGACAAGTCGTGAGAGTGGATGGAGTTGAGAGATATATAATGAGTTTTGAAACATTTTCTGGATCTTATTGAGCATTATATTGTAAGATATATGTTGTGCATATAATCTATGTAATCCTGGTGTGTTGTATTTTTAAACACTTGTTCCAGGGGTATTAAAGTATCGGGACGAGGATCTTACTGAGTTATATTTTTATATAGCTCACTCCTTACTTACATGTCTGCAGATACTACCGCACAAGATGAAACTAGAGGGTGACGTGTTCTTCGTAAGGATTCTATTGCTAAGGTGAGCCTTCACATTGTTCGTGGGGGCTTTCATTTCAGCTTTAACTATTTAGATTATATTTTCTTTCATTGGGTTAACATGCCCGAAAGTTAAACTTATGTAATTCTATTTTAGATGCTCCATAGTCTCAGTGTAGGATTAGGGATAGAGAATTAGTTCAAGAGTGATTGTTGAAATTATCATTTAATTATGATTTTTTTGTTGAATTATTATTCTTTATTTATTATATATTGGAGTTGCACATACCTTATCTTACTGCTTATTAACTGGTAAAGTGTAAGGAAGATTGGTTCTCTCGACAGGCGGTGTTATCGGGTGCCAGTCACATTTAGGAATGATTTTGGGACGTGACATCTTCAGAGTTAGGTACGAACTACTATTTAAAAAAAATTCAATGACGTGTTTTAAAGCTGAGTTTTTCAACATATGGAGACCGTATTATGCAAAATTAGTGTACTATCTTGATTTACAGTGGCTGACAAAAGAAATTGGTTATAGCATCTGAGGCAAGTTCGAATATGAAGAAGGCAAAGATACTCACCATTAGTTTCTTATTGTTGATGGAGATGATTCTTCTAGGCCTGATTCTGTTATTGTACATACGAAAAAAACAAAAGAAACTGAAACCTAAAGAAGATTTTGAGTTGCCTCTGTTCCGATTTTCGACAATAACAAGATTCACAAATAACTTTTCAATCCTCAACAAGATTGGAGAGGGTGGATTTGGATCCTTTTACAAGGTAACACCGCAAATTTGTTGCTCACATCTTCAAAATCCTGCTACCCCTTTGTCGATCCAACACGATTTCGGCACAGCCGCACAGGTGTATAGATTGATTGGATATTTGTTTATATATATATATGTGTGTGTGCATTTTTGTATTTATGTGTGTGAGAGAGTGGCTATGTATAGATTGATTGGATATTTGTTTATATATATATGTGTGTGTGCATTCTTATGTGTATGTGTGTGAGAGAGTGGCTATGTTTTCTTCACTGTCGTTTTCTTCCCTTTCATATGTACTTTGATTTGTTGTACTTGAACCAAGGATCTTCTGGAAAGAGCCTCTCCACCTCCACGAGGTAGAGGTAAGGTCTATATGCACTCTACCCTCTAGACCTCACTTGTGGGATTTCACTGGGTATGTTGTGTTGATATATATGTATGTGTGTGTCAATGTTGATAAATTACATATATATTGGATTATGTCATCTAGGGTGGCTGAGGGACAGGAAATAGCCGTTAAGAGGCTTTCAAGGACTTCTATGCAAGGACTTAATGAATTCAAGAACGAAGTTATCTATATTTCCAAGCTTCAACATAGAAATCTTGTGAGACTTGTGGGTTGTTGCATACAAGAGGAAGAAAATATGTTGATATATGAATACATGCCTAACAAAAGCCTGAGTTCGTACATATTTGGTTGGATTCCTTAACTATTATACAAAGCTAAAATTAGTAACAATGCTTTGTCTTGACATAACGTGCATATATACTCCTAAGTCCAAAGCACCTTCACAGAAACAACTAATCATAAAGCTTATTTAGTAGATCAAACAAAGAGCATATTACTGGATTGGCCAACACGTTTCAACATCATAAATGGAATTGCTCGTGGATTATTTTATCTCAATCAAGATTCTCGACTAAGGATTATCCATAGAGACCTTAAAGCAAGCAATGTTTTACTAGATATGGAAATGAATCCAAAGATTTCAGACTTTGGCATGGCCAGAAGTGTTGCAGGAAATGAGATGGGAGCAAAAACACGCCATTATGTGGTTGGGACATAGTAAGAATCCTTAATGTCATATAAATTACTCTCATATGACATCTCGATTCTTTAATTCTCTTGATATTGTTGTTTTTCTGCACAGTGGGTATATGTCCCCTGAATATGCAATAGATGGGATATTCTCAGTAAAATCAGATGTGTTTAGCTTTGGTGTATTGATGTTGTACCGTAACCTTCTCGTTCATGTAAGCACCATATTATCTGCATTACACAAATAACTCTTTCTTTACAACAGATGTAGTTTGTCATGATTCATATGATCACGAAACTCAAACAGGCCTGGAAGCTTTACAAAGAAGATAGGTCACTAGAACTAACTGATGACCAGCTAGCTAATTCTTGCGATATTTCTCAAGTTTTAAGATCAATCCAAGTGGGTTTATTATGTGTGGAAAAACGTCCAGTAGACAGACCAAGCATGTTTGCTGTGGTTCATATGTTGGCTAATGAGACCCTACTGCCAAAAGCAAAAGAACCTGGATTTTTCACAGAACGAAACATATATGATGAAGAAAAAATAGGATTGTGGAAAGCCAGTTCAAAAAATGAAGTGACAGTCTCATTGTTAGATCCTCGGTAGAGTGTAGCCCACATGAATAGGAAAAATATATCAGAACTTTGATTGTTGAGAAATACAGTAGATTTTTAAGTAAAACATCAAGTTGACTATATAATTCAGATTTTATTTCGAAAAGTGTACTTATTTTGATGCCAATAACCTGCATTCACCTTTAAAATTAGTTTTCTCATTCTTATTTTATTTGAATTGTACAAAAACCCATGCACTCCCCATTCAAAACCAACCTAACATACATTTGAAGTTAGAATCAGTCAAAATACAGACAAGTCCTTAAAGGGTGAGACCACTCTAATCAGAGATAAACATATATAACTGATACCTCTAAACAATAGCAGCAACAACAACAACAACAACATAGACAGTGTATTCCCGCAAAGTTGAATCCGGGGATGGTAGAATGAATGCAGTCCATACCTCTACCTCCAAGGTGAGGTAAGGAGATTGTTTTCGAATAGACTGATGGCTCAAGACAAAATCAGTCGTAATAGACTGAAGAACAGATAAGAAAAGCCAGAAAGTAGTATCAAAAGAATTGGATTAGATTCTCTTTTTCTTCTTATAAAAAATACTCCTAGTACTACTTACTACTATTTTCTATGGTCTCAGCTGACAACTTTGAGGGTGTCCGTCTAAACACCTAATCATGGTCTCAACTAACTATTAAATATTTCAACTTGTCTCTATTGTGTCATGTGGACACCCGACACTCACATGGAATGAAAATTTTGGAGGCGTCTTGTCGATTGTTGCCTCACTTTCTGTAGTAAAAGTAGGAATAGTTGCTGGACATTATCCAGTTTTTTAGCCATGTTCTCAACTTAGTTTAGTTGCTATTTTTTAGGTGTTTTAATGGTTCAGTTTTTTAGGATGTGCTGATCATGGAATCATGTACAAGTAGTTGCTTAATTATAGGATTTGATTGTTGCAATTTTTTCTATTTAAGCACAATTTCAGTTCAATGAAAAAATGCAGCTTTCCAACAACAAATACTTTCTCTGTTTCTTTTTCCTGCAACAAATACTTTCTCTGTTTCTTGCCTTTGTTCTATTTATAAGAGTGAATTTAACTTAGAACTCTAAAAAATTGGTATCAAATCTCTCTTCTTGAGGGAAACATATCTTTCTCTTCTTGTTTTTTCTTTTATGGATTCAGAGACTCCTTTCACTGCACTAGCACCACCAGTCTTCAAAGGTGAAGGCTATTATGTCTGGGAAGCAAGAATGGAGGCACACATGGAGGCAAATAATCTGTGGGAAGCTGTTGAGGAGGACTATGAAGTTCCTCCCTTGCCTGAAAATCCAACCATGGCACAGATTAGGAATCACAAGGAAAAGAAAACAAGAAAATCAAAGGCTAGAGCAACGTTATTCACTGCAGTCTCATCTGAAATCTTTGTCAGGATTATGACATTGAAATCGGCTTTTGAGGTCTGGAATTTCTTAAAGAAAGAATATGAAGGAGATAAATGGATCAAAGGTATGCGTACTCTTAACTTGATCTGAGAATTTGAACTTCAGAAGATGTAGGATTCAGAGTCAATCAAAGAGTATTCTGATAGATTACTCAACATTACAAACAATGTAAGATTACTTGGCTCTGAATTTCCTGATTCTAGATTGGTTCAAAAAATTCTCGTAACATTCCCCGAAAGGTTTGAAACAACTATTTCCTTGCTAGAAAATTCTAAGGATCTATCACAGATTAGTTTGGCAGAACTATTGAATGCTTTGCAGGAACAAGAATAGAGAAGACTAATGAGGTCTGAAAGATCTGTTGAGGGTGCACTACCTGCAAAAGTTCAATCAAACTAGGGATATAAAGAAAAGAAGAAGCAGAACAAGAAGGAAAACTCAAGTTCTCATTCTCCTGGGATCAACAGGTGAACAAAATGTGATTTTCCTCCTTGCAAGCATTGTGGAAAGAAGGGTCATCCACCGTTCAAATGCTAGAGAAGGCCAGACCAGCAGTGTGAGAAATGTCAGCAGATGGGACATCATTAGAAGGTTTGCAAAAACACTCAACAAACTAATACTGCACAGCTAGCTAATCAGGAAGATGAAGAGCAACTCTTTGTAGCGACATGTTTGGCAACTAGCTGCTCGAGTGACTAGTGGCTTATTGACAGTGGTTGCACAAACCACATGACTTTTGATCGTAATCTCTTCAAAGAGTTGGATACTTCAGTAATTTCTAAAGTACAAGTTGGTAATGGAGACTACATTTCTGCCGAAGGCAAAGGTACTGTGGAAATGAAATGCTCCTCAGGTACAAAACTTATCAAAGATGTGTTTTTTGCATCTAATATTAGTCATAGTTTGTTGAGTGTCGGGCAGATGCTTGAGAATAGTTTCAAACTTCTCTTTGAAACCAATTACTGTCAAATCGAGGATGAAGACTGCAGAAACTTATTCAAGGTAATGATGAAGGGAAGGAGCTTTACATTGGATCTTTTAGATCATGAGCAAAAACTTTATTCTGCAACTAAAGTCAATGCACAAGTTTGGCACAAAAAACTCGGACATTTCAACCATGTTGCGGTAATGAACTCACAAAAGAAAGATCTGGTTCGAGGGCTGCCAAATCTTGAAGCTGAAATTCCAGATTGCAAAACTTGACAATTTGGCAAGCAAGCAAGGCTTCCTTTCAAAAAAATAACCTGGAGAGCCACTGAAAATTTAAAATTAATCCACACAGATCTAGCTGGTCCTCACCAAAATCCGTCACTCAAAGGGAGTAAGTATTACATAGTTTTCATTGATGACTATACGAGAATGTGTTGGATTTATTTTCTCAGGTTCAAGTCAGAGGTTGCCACTATCTTCTGGAAATTCAAGCAGTGGATTAAAACTCAAAGTGGTTGTAAGATTCAATCATTAAGGTCCGACAATGGCAAGGAGTATACATCTGATCAATTCAATACATTTTGTGAAGAATCCAGAATTGAACACCAACTCACTGCTCCATATACTCCACAGCAAAATGGAGTTAGTGAGAGGAGGAATCATACCATAATGGAGATGGCATGATGCTTGTTGCAAGAGAAGTGTTTGCCAAAAGAGTATTGGGCAGAAGCTGCTCATACATCAGTCTTTCTACTCAACAGGCTTCCAACAAAAGCATTAGAAGGGAAGACACCATTTGAAATCTGGTATGGCTATACACCTTCTTTAAAAAATCTCAAAGTGTTTGGATGTTTGTGCTTTACTTATGTGCCACAGAGTAAAAGAGATAAGCTTGATAAAAAAGCAACAGCTAGAATATTCGTGGGTTATAGCACTGTTTATAAGGCTTATAGAGTTTTCCAACCTCATACAATGAAAATTCTAGTAAGTAGAGATGTTCATTTTGATGGAGGATGAAAAATGGAACTTGAAAGAAGAAGAACCGGTGCTATTTCCAGATCAAAGTAAAATACCCCAGCTGAAAGAAGATGAATTGGTGGATGATGTTCCGGTGAGAGGCACAAGATCACTCTCTGATATCTATTAGAGATGCAACATGGTTGTTCTTGAGCCAACAGATTTTTGTGAAACAGAAAAAAATCCAAAATGGAGAGCTGCAACGAAGGAAGAAACTCACCATGATTAAGAAGAACCAGACTTGGAAACTAGTGAAAAGACCTGAAGACAGGAAAGTCATAGGAGTGAAGTGGATTTTCAGAACTAAGTTGAACGCAAATGGCTCTATCAACAAGCACAAAGCCAGACTTGTTGTAAAGGAGTATGCTCAAATTTTTGGTATTCATTTTTCTGATACATTTGCTCCTATTGCTAGATTAGAAACCATCAGATTGTTGTTGGCTATAGCTGCACAAAATGGTTGGAAAGTGTTTCAGCTAGACGTTAAATCAGCATTCTTGAATGACTATCTTGAGGAGGAAATTTATGTCGAGCAACCTAAAGGATTTGCAATCAAAGGGCATGAAGATGAAGTGTATCAGCTCGAAAAAGCTTTGTATGGACTAAAGCAGGCGTCCAGAGCTTGGTACAACAGGATTGATGAACATTTGGTGCAGTTAGGTTTCAGAAAAAGCCTCAGCGAAGCTACTCTCTACATTAAAGATGATGAAACAAATATTATTATTATTTCACTTTATGTAGATGACTTGCTGGTTACAGGAAGCAATCATGAGCTTGTTCAGAAATTTAAAGAAGATATGCAACATACTTTCGAGATGACAGACTTAAGAGAAATGGTTTATTTTCTAGGAATGGAAATCAAGAAAGAGCAAAACAAAGTTTTCATCTGTCAAAAGAAGTATGCAAAATACATCTTGAAAAAGTTTAGGATGGAAAATTGCAAAGAAACAACTACTCCGATGTGTCAAAAGGAGAAGTTTAGCAAAAATGATGAAGCTGAAAAAGTGGATGAGACTCTTTATAGAAGTATGGTTGGATGTCTCATGTATCTCACAGCAACTAGACCCAACATTTTATATGTTGTAAGTCTTCTATCTAGATTCACTAATTGTGCAAATAACACTCATTTTAGAGCAGCAAAAAGGGTGATAAGATATGTTAAGGAAATACTGAATTTTGGAATCAAGTTTAATGTAAACCAGAAGCACGTGTTGCAGGGATATTCTGATAGTGATTGGGGTGGTTCTTCTGAAGACATGAAGAGAACTTCTGGGTATTGTTTTAGTCTTAGTTCAGGTGTATTTTCTTGGTGCTCTAAAGAGTAAGAAATTGTTAAAGCTGAGTTCATTGCAGCAACAGTTGCTGCAAATCAAGCCTTATGGCTTAGAAAAGTGCTACTTGATCTAAATTTAAAGTAAGAGAAGTGCACAGAGGTGTTTGTAGATAATCAAGCAGCTATTGCTATCTCAAATAATCCTGTTTTTCATGCAAAAACCAAGCATTTCAATATCAAATTATTCTTTCCCAGGGACGTGCAGAAACAAGGATCGATTGGGTTAAAGTACTGCAAGACGGATCTTCAACTGGCAGATATGTTTACCAAAGCCTTGCCAAAGAGCAGATTTGAATTTCTTAGAGAAAGACTTGGAATTTGCAGCAATTGAAGCAAGGAGGAGTGTTGATTGTTGCCTCACTTTCTGCAGTAAAAGTAGGAATAGTTGCTGGACATTATCCAGTTTTTTAGCCATGTTCTCAACTTAGTTTAGTTGCTGTTTTTTAGATGTTAATGGTTTAGTTTTTTAGGATGTGCTGATCATGGAATTATGTACAAGTATTTGCTTAA
This sequence comes from Capsicum pubescens, assembly GCA_030864215.1. NCBI lineage: Eukaryota > Viridiplantae > Streptophyta > Magnoliopsida > Solanales > Solanaceae > Capsicum > Capsicum pubescens. The sequence goes on along the minus strand of CM061541.1, from coordinate 18,282,812 downwards.
TTATAGGATTTGATTGTTGAAATTTTTTCTATTTAAACACAATTTCAGTTCAATGAAAAAAAGCAGCTTTCCAGCAACAAATACTTTCTCTGTTTCTTTTTCCTGCAACAAATACTTTCTCTGTTTCTTGCCTTTGTTCTGTTTCTAAGAGTGAATTTAACTTAGAACTCTAACACGTCTTGATGGTTATTTTGTAAGTAAAAAGAGTGTTTAACTGATAAAGAGGAACCACAAAATTTGTGACTTTAAGCTTGGCGCCTGGATCAATGGGTGTAGAGAAGAGTGAAATAAAGGAAAAAGGGAAAACAGCTTGTTTGGATATCATGGAATATTACTTTAAAAAAATTGTGATAATTTTCTATTAAGAGTTTTAGAAATACGCAACTTTCTTGTTTTAAAAAAAAAATATTCTCTTTTCCTAATGAAAATGTGTCATAAGGATTTGAAGTGGACAATATAAAAGTAGTACTATCTTTTTTCTCTTCCCCCTTAAATTTCATAAAATTAAACACTATTTGCCATTTTAATCCCTCTTATCTTTTAGTTGTTCTTCTAAAATGAAGATGTATTCAAACCAATAGAGTTGGAGAAAAATTCATATTGTAATGTATGATTCTTTTTTGTTTATATATATTTGTAAATAGGTCAAATTATAGATGCATTTAATGTAATTCACACATTGTAATATGAGCACTTGACTTTTTTATCCTTTGGATAGATAATGACGTTTGACAATTCAAAAGTGTACCTCGATGGTAATATGAAGTAATGGAAGTCTTATGCAGGAACCTGTGATTGCAATTTCAAGGAAATACAGATAACCATCACATTATTAGACTTTTTCTTGGGTTTCTAAATTCTGCGTTGATATTTCCATTGAGATCTCCACTAAGACCTCATTTATTTGCACTTAATGGAGGTCTGAATCTGAATGGTTCAGATTTCAGACCATTAAGTGTATTTGATTTTTATTAAGGTTTTAACTCTTTATAGGTATGAATAGGTCTTAATCATTCACATCTAGAACCAAGTCTTAATAGGTCTGAAGGGATATTTTGTTGTTGGATAATATTCACCACTCTATTCATAATCAGCAGTCACCATCACTAACCACCTCTGCCGCCGTCACCATTGTCAACCACCACCCACCACCACCAACCACCATCGACAAAAAATACCGCTATCAACCACAATTGTCAATCGCTACCGCACCTACTAACTCTTTTATTCTAATTATATTCACCGCCACCACTGCCATCAACAGCACCACAATCAGCAACCACTACCGATCAATCCCTACTACCAACCAACTCACCTATCACAACTAGCACCACCACTAACTATTACTAATAAATCACAACCTCTACACATTCTTTTGCCGCCACCACCATTGTTACTAGTAACGCCATCTCTACCACCACTTCAATCAGTACCATCGCTACAATTTATCTCTACTAACAACCTTCTCCACCATCACAACAAATAACATCTCCAACTAGCACCAACACATCGTCAATCATCATGCATTCTTGTTTCTGTCAACACAATCAACACCTTAAACTACTAACATCAAGCAATGTCACATCGCAACCACCGCCACCACCATTAATCGTCACTATCATAACAGTCACTACAATACCAACCATCACAATTATCACCACCAACATTATTAATCACTAACATCAATCATAGTCACCACAACCACTATTATAAGTCATCTCCACTATCACTAACAAACATAAATGTTTTTCCTTAATCAAATACTAATAATTTTATTGTATTAAATTACATATTTTTTAATATATAATTAATTTTTTATTTGAATTGTATTTTTTATTTTATTATGTATACAAATAATTTTTTTTTACACATTCAAATGTTGAAAAACAAACAGTTTTAATCATTCAGTTTTCAGATCTAGAGACAACATCTTAATCATTCAGAAGTGCATTCAGATTCAGACGTCTGAATCTTAAAAAAAAAAAACAAATGAAGCCTAAGTTGTATTTATGCTGTGTAAGTTTCATTTAAGAGAGAAGTGCTTCCTAACTTAATTTTTTTTATACTCAAAATTCGAATCACATAATTATCAATTTAAATAAAAATATCGTATTCATCATCCCGTCACAATCCACAAGATCACATTATTAAATCCGTCTTAATTAGGATAGACTTCAAGCACAACAACAGTGTTCTTTCTTCTTGGCTTGTTTTCTCCATTTGTGTATTAATTCCAATGGTCAAAAATATATACATTGAGGGGTTATATAGTCGATGGATGGGTAGAGTTAAGCAAGTATTAATAATGTAAGAACTAACTATGCATACTGCTTAGTCATTTATGTATAAATTATTTCATCTTTTATTATGCATAAAATAATATATAAATTAATGCATAACTTATAGTACATATTTTATTTATATGAGATTATAAACGGGTAACCAAATACCATACTTGGCATACTAAATTAAAAAACTACAAAATATGATATTAGCTAATGCCAATTTTTCAAACATAATAATTCTCGTTCTAACCATTGACTAAACCATCCCTAATAGCACAAAAAAAAAATTTATATTTTTTTTGATAACGTAACAAGTAAAATATCATGTTTTTCAACGTTACTAATCCACGTATTTCGGAAAGCTACGTTATCCTTTAGATGGTAATACAAAATTATTATCAAAGTATAAAAGTTAAAATCATTGGTTAAACACTGTATAATTTGATATTTGCACTATAATAACATTTCTTGGCTTTCACCAAAAAAACAAAACATTTCTTGGCTACAATACTTGGTGGCTCGTTGCTTCTGAAATTGGTCATAAGCTGGTTGGCTCAGTTGCCGCAAGGCAAGACTTTATGCTACTAGCTTTGGACCAATTTTTTCCCTAATTCTAGATGTTACAAGCTCTTTGGAAATGATGGGCATTTGCATTTTTTAATATTTTTATTTTTAATAATATCCTAAGTTAATGGAATTATTAGTGCACCATTAATCTTTGTCTAGCATCTTTTATTGTCCAAAGCATTCTTCTCAAGTGCCTTTTAAAAAATAGGCACTACTTAATGTTTAACATTTTATCTTCTATATAAGAAGAATATGCACGACAAATGAAAGTAAGCAGAAATAGAGAAGGAAAAAAATTGCAAGTCCAACATTATATATAAAAGAGAGTTTAATAGTTGAAGGGAAGTGTTATTTTGTGGAGTTTTGAACTCAACTCTTGTTCAGAATTGTTGAGTTGTTGTGAGTAGACTGTTGTATCCTGGAGGGACAAGTCAAAGAGTATTACTGCTGGACCGGTGAAACAATTGTTGCAGTGGGCTTCAATCTCCTTAAAGAGAGCGAGATATCCGCGCCTCAGCCGTAGAAGAAGAAATATATTTTTTCTTTATTCATTTGTAATTTTTAGTTGTAATCAGTTGTAATATTATTGCAATTTATTTGTAATATTTTCACCAACAATTTTAAGGAGATTCACGATGGAAACAACTGAAAATTCCGCGGATGTCAAGTTAGGAGATCTAAACAAGCCATTCCGGTTCAACGGTACTCACTTTAAAAGGTGGAAGAGTAAAGTTCTTTTCTACTTAAGTCTTCTCCATGTCTCTTATGTGTTAACGGAGAAGAACCCAAACAAAGTAGATGACTCTTCCATGAGTGATGAAGAATACATTTCTCATCAAGAGAAAGTGGAAAAATACAATAATGATTCCTATAAGTGTCGTTACTTTTTACTTAATTGTCTATTTGATAATTTTTATGAGTATTATGATGAAACTTACTCTAGTGCAAAGAAAATTTGAAAAGCCTTGCAGAGTAAGTATGGCACTGAGGAAGTGGGAGCGAAAAAATATGCGGCTAGTAGATTTTTCCGTTTCCAAATGGTGGACAATAAATCAGTGACAGACCAAGCTCAGGATTTTATAATAATTGTTGGCGAGCTCAGGTCCGAGAAAATAAAAATTGGAGATAACCTTATTTTTTGTGGTATAATTGATAAACTTCCACCTTCGTGGAAAGAATTTTAAAAAAATATGTGCCACAAACAAAAGGAAACTTCTCCTGAGACTTTAATAATGAGAATTCGCATGGAAGAAGAAGCAAGGGGCCAAGATGTATTTATGCAAACAGAAGAGAACAACATCACACCGAAGGTAAATTTAACTTCAAGTAATGCTACCCATGAACCTAACAAAAATACTATTTTGAAGCCTAAGAAGAGAATATTCAAGAAAAATGATGATAGACATCCCAAAAATAATTATGGTGAGAATAACCAAGTAAAAAATCAAGCATGTACAACAAAAAGGACCATGCTTTATCTGTGGTAAGAGTGAATATATTGCTTGATTTTGCAGGTTTCAAAAACGTGGGCCTACACCTCAGAAAAACGTTATCGAAGAACCATTTGTGGCAATGATAACAGACATATATATGGTGGAGAATGTTGATGGATGGTGGGATGAATCTGGTGCAAACCGTCATATCTGTTATGACAAAGACTGGTTTAAAAATTATAAAAAATTTAAGGAGCCCAAAACCATCATGCTTGGAGATTCACACACAACTAAAATACTTGGAGTGGGAGATGTCGAGTTGAGATTTACTTTTGGAAGGGTATTAATCTTAAAAGATGTACTTTATACTCCTTTCATGAGAAAAAATTTGATGTCTAGTTTTCTTCTTAATAAGGCAGGTTTCAGACAGATTATTGAATCTGATCAGTATATAATTGTGAAAAATAATATTTTTGTGGGAAAAGGGTATGCATGTGATGGTATGTTCAAGTTGAATGTTGAAATGAATAAAACATCTACTTCTGTTTACATGCTTTCTTCAACTATTTTTTGGCATGCTCGTTTGTATCATATAAATGAACGTTATGTGGGAATCATGAGTAATTTAGGATTAATTTCAATGATCAAAAAGAATTTTGAAAAATGTGAAGCTTGTAGTAAAGCTAAAATCACAAAAAGGTCACATTTCAAAGTTGAAAGAAAAACTGATTTATTAGAATTAGTTCATAGTGATATTTGTGAACTTGGTGAAATTTTAACTCATGGAGGAAATAGATATTTTATCACTTTTATTGATGATTTTTCTAAGTTTACATATGTTTACTTAATGAAAAATAAAAGTGATGCATTTGAGAATTTAAAAAATTTTCTCCATGAAGATGAAAATCAGTTTAATAGAAAAATAAAAAGAATAAGAAGTGATAGAAGCCGTGAATATGAGTCACTTGAGTTCAATTCTTTTGTAAGATCATTGGGTATAATTCATGAAACTACTCCTCCTTATTCTCTTGCATCTAACGGTGTCGCAGAAAGGAAGAATAGAGCTTTGGTTGAGTTAACTAATGTCATGTTAATTGAGTCTTGTGCACCTTTAAGTTTTTGGAGTGAATCTCTTTTGACTGCTTGTTATGTGTTGAATCGTGTGCCTCATAAAAAGATCAAATTAACGCCTTTTGAATTGTGGAAAGTTCATAAGCCAAATTTGGATATCTAATAGTTTGGGGTTGCTTAGCCTATGTAAGGTTAGTGGATCCTAAAATCTCTAAGTTAGGTAAAAAAGTTATTACTTTTGTTTTTCTTGGTTATGCTTCAAATGGTATGACCTATGGATTTTTTAATCTTGAAGATAGCGTGATAATAGAATCAGGTAATGCTATTTTTCATGAAAATAAATTCCCTTTTGATTCTAAAAATAGTGGGGGTCATGGGACTAAAGAAAATATTTTGTCACTACCTAGTTCTTCTACTTCTACTTGAAATAATAAAGAAAATGTTGATTTTGAGTTAAGAAGAAGTAAACGAGCTAGAGTAGAAAAAGATTTTGGTCCTGATTATTATGTTTTTAACGTTGGAGATGACCCTATCACTTTAAAAGAAACTTTGTCTTCACATTATGCTATTTTCTGGAAAGAAGCTGTAAATGATGAAATGGAATCCCTAATTTTCAACCAAACTTGGAAGCTAGTTGATTTACCACCGGGTTGTAAAATAATTGGATGTAAATGGATCTTACGTAAAAAATTAAAACCGGTTGGATCTCTTGATAAATACAAAGCTAGGCTAGTGGCAAAAGGTTTTAAACAATTAGAAGGCATAGAATTTTTTGATACTTTTTCACCGGTAACGAGAATTACATCCATTAGAATTTTAGGTTCTATTGCGGCGATTTTTGATTTACAAATTCATCAAATGGATGTAAAAACTATTTTTTTAAATGAAGGCCTAAATGAAGAGATTTACATGGAACAACCCGAGTGTTTTGTTGAGGCTGACCAAGAAAGCAAAGTGTGTAAACTTAATAAATCCCTATATGGCTTGAAACAGGCACCAAAGTAATGGCATGAAAAGTTTGATTCCTGCATGATAGATAATGGGTTTAAAATAAATGAGTGTGATAAGTGCATATATCATAAGTCTTGAAATAATTCACATGTTATTATTTTCCTATATGTTGATGATTTATTGATCTTTGGCTCTAACATGAATATTATTGATGAAACTAAAAATATTCTTAGAAGCCATTTTGAAATGAAAAATCTTGATGAGGCAAGTTTTATTCTAGGAATAAAATTTACTAGAACATGTGATGGAATTTCCTTGACCAGTCATAGTATGTTGAGAAAATATTGAAAAAATATAATTTCCTTGACTGCAAGCATGTTGTAACTCCATTTGATTATAGTGTTCACCTATTTTCTGTTGCAAGTGAAACTGATGTAATAAATCAAAAGGAATGTGCTAGCATAATTGAAAGTTTTAGATATGTGATTGATTGTACTAGGTCTGATATTGCATATGTAGTAGGAGTACTTAGCAGGTTTACTAGCAAGCCAGGTAATGAACATTGGCATGCTATAGCCAGAGTAATGATATATTTAATTGGAACGAAAAATTGTGGTTTGTTCTATAAAAGATATCCTGTTGTACTTGAAGTCTTTTGTGATGAGGATTGGAACACTTTATCAGGTGATTCCTTATCAACTACTGGTTACGTATTTACTTTGGGTGGTGGTGCTATTTGTTAGAAGTCTAAAATGCAAACAATTATTGCTAACTTTACCATGGAGGCTGAACTAATTGCTTTAGCTTCAGCTAGTGAGGAAGCGAATTGGTTGAGAGATTTATTATTTCAAATACCTTATTTTGAAAAATTAATTCCTTCTATATTAATTCATTGTGATAGCACCGCTGCAATTGGTCGAGTTCAAAACTGTTATTACAAGGGTAAATTCATACCTATAAAGAGAAAACACAGTAATGTGAGATCATATTTGACAAATGGTACCATTAATGTTGATTATGTCAAATCTTGTGATAATTTTGTAGATCCATTGACTAAGGCCTTAACGAGAGAAAAGGACTGGAGTACATCGAGGGGATGGGATTGAAGCCTATTGAATCTTGAGTCATATGTGAGGAAACCCAACCTGGGGACTAGAGATCCTATAACCAGGTTCAATGAGAAAAATGAATCACATGATGACTTGTTGTGAAAAATGCACTACTTATTTATCCCTCCCTATGATGTGAGTGCATTTGTCTGTAATGATTATGAGGTTGAGTTTATTAAACTCTTAATGAATATTTGTAGCACTTATGAGTGGGGTGCTAAAATTACAGGAGAACTCTCGACGGATTTCACCTATGTGAGTATGGAGGTAGGCCGCTTCCTATGAGAATTAGGCTCATTCTCAAAAGACACTCATTAAAATCGGGATAGCACAAGACCGTAACGTGCTGACTATAAAGCTCATGTCAACACATTGGCTATTATGTGTAAGCAGTAACTTTTTTATTTACCTTAAGCAGTCATAGTTAAAGTCTGAGACCACTACGACTCTGGAATAAAAATTATTATTTTACTAAGTGAAAGTTCAGTGCAGAGCACACCTTTATTATGCATGGTAGTCTTCCTTCTACTACTGAACTCTCTTGATAATATTAAAAAATGAGTGGAGGATTGATGGGCATTTGCATTTTTTAATATTTTTATTTTTAATAATATCCTAAGTTAATGGAATTATTAGTGCACCATTAATCTTTGTCTTGCACCTTTTATTGTCCAAAGCATTCTTCTCAAGTGCCTTTTAAAAAATAGGCACTACTTAATGTTTAGCATTTTTTCTTCTATATAAGAAGACTATGCATGGCAAATGAAAGTAAGCAGAAATAGAGAAGGAGAAAAATTGCAAGTACAACATTATATATAAAAGAGAGTTTAATAGTTGAAGGGAGGTATTATTTTGGGGAGCTTTGAACTCAACTCTTGTCCAGAGTTGTTGAGTTATTGTGAGTAGGTTGTTGTATCCTGGAGGGGACAAGTCAAAGAGTATTACTGTTGGACCGGTGAAATAATTGCTACAGTGGGCTTGAATCTACTTAAAGAGAGCGAGATATCCGCGCCTCAGCCGTAGAATTCATTTGTAATTTTCAATTGTAATCAGTTGTAATATTATTGCAATTTATTTGTAATATTTTCACCAACAGGTAATATTAATATAACGAAAAAAGTATAAGAGAGTTTTTTTTTTTTTGGCAATAAATGAAGATTTTCTTTTGTGGAAAGTTCAAATAAACACGTCTCTGTCCATCATAAAACTTTAAATTCTACAACTACCAACTTCTCAGTAAGTTTTTCAGACAAAGCCAAACCTTATATTTCTATTAAAAATTTATTTAATATGTATAAGTAATATATTCAAAACTTGGTGAGCAAAAAAAAATGTGAATCAACACTCATAAATTAAAAAATTTGGCTCCACCGGGACCGGCTTCAAATGTCTTTAGGTTCTTTAAGTTGTGGTATGGCAAACTTTGGAACCAAAATCAAAGTTAGTAGCAACTAGACTTGTCAATAGTATCATCCACAAAAGTCAGGTGGTGATGGACGGACCATAAAAAGGGAATGGAGTTTTTCTATTCAAATATGGGAAGTAAACTTTGTCAAAGAGACATTAAGAGCCTCACAAACTTCAAATACTAGTCTAGCAGCCACCATTTTTAACGATTATTCAACAAGAATAAAATATGGTGCCGTATCCCAAAGACTATGAAACATTTGCCACTTTCCAGAAGTTGAAACATGACATCATCTATGGAAGCTAGTTTCTTCCTAGTTTTTCTACTGACTTTCTGCTCTTCTATATACAGTATTTTTTCTGCTACAACAACAGACTTAATCACTACGAATCAATCCATCGTAGATGGAGAAACAATTGTTTCATCCGATGGAACCTTTGAGCTGGGATTCTTCAGCCCCAGCGATTCCTAAAATCGATATATTGGGATATGGTACAAGCAAATTCTTCATCATGTCCAAACAGTTGTATGGGTTGCCAACAAATAAAAACCACTCACCAATACATCTTCAGTCCAGCTGAAAGTAAACGCACCAGGAATACTTGCTCTTCTCAATGAAAAGAATGAAAGTATATGGTCCACTAACACCTCAAGATCAGTCCAAAATCTAGTTGCAGTGCTCCTAGATTCTGGGAATCTTGTTGTTAAAGATGCAAATGATAACAATCCAGAGGATTTCCTCTGGCAGAGCTTCCATTTTCCAACTGATACGCATTTGCCTGATATGAAGCTTGGCAAGAATTTTAAAACTGGGCATCAGATTTACCTTTCAGCATGGAAGCATGGAAGAACGATAATGATCCAGCTCCAGGAGAATTCACTCGTACCATTGATCCTACTGGATATCCACAGGCTCTCACCAAAAGTGGCACAAATGTATTATACCGTATAGGACCATGGAATGGTTTACGATGGAGTGGAGCACCCACACCACTACTAACACAAAGCAGACTCTATACATTACAATTTATTTTTAATAAGGATGTGCTTTACTACATCTTTTCTCTCATTAATAACAGTTCGGTTTTATCAAGATTTGTCCTGAGTAGCAATGGTGATATACAACGCTTCATGTGGGTGGATCAGTGTCACGAACCGAACTAGGGCCTGACCGTGACGAACATCCCGAACCATGACGGCCTGGACGGCCTACTCTATCTGGTAATCATATACAACATTCATATAATAAAAGAAGATGCGAAAATATAATTTAATACGGAAACATGGTCAAACTCTGGATTTAGTTTAACAATAAGGAATGAAATTCGAAATCAACTAAACAACAACTGGAACAGTCTGCGAAATCTCTACGACATGATCAACTGACAACTGTCTGTAAATCTGGGACAAGGCCCTCAATTGACCAAAATAAAAGAATAACATAGTCTGAAATAGTCAGGCCTTCTGGAGCAAAGAAGGCTCACCACTGCATGGATCCTTCTCTCTGAATATCTATTGCTTAGCCGGACCCCTAGATTGAGCCTCAAAACTTGGGAGGTAGGGGGTCAAAACAATTATACTGGTACGTAGAGCAAATTCAAAATAATACTTTATATTCAACATATATGAGAGCAATTTTAAAATAATTCATAAATATGTCATATAGAAAGAATCACATGGGCATTTAAAAGATTCCATAAAATCATCTGAACTCTGTGATACTTTTTGTCTTACTTCTACGCTAGGTGGCATACCCTACAATTCTGTAATTTTATGGGCTATATGAAATCTGTCATTAACTCGAAAGCCAAGCCCCCAACCCAAGTTTTCTGCAAGGGTCAGAGTCTCTGTCTCTACTATGCCACAGGGCCGTCGCCAGCGTACAATAACAATCTACCCATATCGGAAAATACAATTTTAGACTAAGAGTTACTTGAACTCAAGCCTTCTTCAGGCAACCACCTAACTCTCTTTATGCCCATTTTTAACTCTTTAAAGCATGCATTCTCTGAAAACATACTCTGAAAGCTCTAACTCTGTTATGGCATACATTTATACGGTATCGTCATACCATTGACTTGCAAGTCATATCTCTGAGCTATTATTAGTTTATTATAATCTCTATTTTCAAAACAAAAGATTAAGACCACCATATCAATAAATCGTTTCAAGAACTCTAGTCTGAAAATACACTGTCGTCTGAAAGCCTCTAAAACTGTCTGAATAAGGAGTTTATGGGACATGTCCCCAACTAACTCCATCTTCTGAAATATATAAATACTGAATGAATGAAATAAACAAATAATATGTCACGACCCAAACCGAGGCACTGGCCGTGACGAGCATCCCGAACCATGAAGGCCCGGACACCCTTCTAACTTGTAATCAAATACACCATTCATACACAAATAAGGGAATGCGAAAAAAATAGCGAAACAGACTCATGGTCATAAATCTGATATAAATTCGATAATAGAAAATGACAATCCGAAATCATCTAACAACCTCTGAAAAACTTTCTATGAAATCTTTACTACATGATCAATAACAAGTATCTAAAAACTATCTAAAAACTGGGACAAGGCCCCAGTAGACCCAAACTAAAATAGATGACATAATCTGAAAGGACAGGCCTTCTGGAATAGACAAGGCTCACCACTGCACAATCTGATCTGATGTCTGAATTATCTACTGCTTATCTGGACCCCTAGACTGAGCCTCAAAACCTGAGAGGTAGGGGAGGGGGGGTCAATACAGATGTACTGGTACGCAGAATAGTCCAAAAATAAAAATAGAATTTTTATATAACATAGATGAGAAGTGCTATAAAAAACTTTATCGAAAAATAGTTTGAAAACACATGGGCATAGTATAATGATTTTTTAACAACACTGTATCACTACTGAGCTAGGTGGTACACCCTACAATCTTTCACCAACTTCCAAATCCTGGTTGCCGCCAAGATTGGAGTATTAGTGAGGGGAGAAGAACACGCAAGATCACACAACAGGGTGTCTCCATCCCAATCAAGTCCACATGTTAGGGTTGGGCTCAAGATCACAAAGCAGGGCTCTTAACCATTAGTCCCGAATTGAGATGACACAATACAAGGTACACAAGATCACATAGCATGGTACCAAGTTCCCCGTGTCAGCAATTCATGGTTTCCCGCATAGAGTCATTTGAATCGTGTTTTCTTAGGGTAACCACCTAACTCACATAAAGTTAAGCTTTAAGCTTGATTTAAGACCAAACATATGTCATACTTTGTGGGGTATCTTCATACCCCGACGTGTAAGTCATCAGCATCACATTAATTCTCCAATTTTTTATGTCATTCACAACATGCACATATATAAGACTTCCACACCCATCAACCACATGCACAATGGTTCTCAACATATAATAATTCAAGAAGTTTTATCATTTATGAGTAGTATCATAGAAATAGCAAAAACTCATGCTCTTGATAGTTTAACACAAGTATCATATGGGGTATAGAACATTATCACGGGGGATTTAAAGAATTCACAATTCATATACATCACATCCTTTCAAAATTCAGATCACATGTCCACAATTCAATAATTGAAATATATTCAAGCAAACAACCCCATGATAACCCAATATTCTTTTCAAAATCATATCACAAAACATGTTATTGGTGTTAAAATGAAAACCCCACTTGTAATAACATATATATACTTGTATAAATTAAAGTCTTGTATAAATTCTTTTTGAAAGCATGCCCATGAAATTTAGGACAACCCCACGTACCTCTATTTTGGAATATAATGAATTATTCTCGACGCCTACGGTTTGGGGATTTTAAATCTCCAATTAGTTTCGAAAATCCACGGTTGAATCTTGGTTGCTTGGGTTTTTAGTTTGAAACCCTTATGAATGATCTTGAGAAATTTGGATGATTGTGAAGGTATTTTGGTGTATTTGGGATTAAATCCCGTGTTTAAGATGATTGGGGAATTGAAAATTCCCAAATACCCTTAAAATCTCGGAGAAAACTGAAAAATAGCCTGGGGCGATACCCAAGGCTTCGCCCTGGGTTGAGCATCGTGATAGCCAAGGCGTCGCCTAGCCTATCGCCTTGCTCACCCCAGGTGAGGCGATCCGTGAGGCGCCGTGGGCTAATCGTCCCAGCTCACTGGTTTGTTAACCCAAACTCGCCCTTAAGCTCGTCTAAAAAATTCAAAACTCACCCGAGAGGTACTCTTGACTTGCCCCATCGCCGTATCAACAAAAAAATAAAGAAATGGAGGTCGGGAAGGTTGAAAATAAATCCCCCGAAGATTGAAAGCTAAAATGATTCTAAGTGCCCTTTTACACTTAGAAAAATTTCAAGCTTTCAACTCTACAAGCATACTACTACGATATAACACATGAAGGATTTTACGGGGCGTTACATAATATCATCATCGAATGATAAGGACTCACTGCTAAATCTGGGTGTTGAAATGTAGAATGCTACTGACACTCTAGATCTCGTGCTTCTGAACCTATGGTATAAAAACACCATAGCACAAGTGAAAAGTATGCATCAGTACGTGAGAAGGTAGTGGTATTCAAGTGAGTTAGGCAGAATGCATGGGGTTCATATGCATGAACAATACTAACTGAATTAATAACATGAACGTGAGAATAGAAGCATGAATACATAAAAATTGTAACTGAGATCGTGATAATATGATTACTGAGTCTGAATACTGATAACATGAGTTTACTGATAACTAACATGACTGATACTGGGTGACTATATCTGACAGTCCTGATTCTGATGAAACTAACTGAGTTTTGCACTGAGCTGAGTTGGCTACATCTGACAGTCCTAAATTCTCTAGAACTATCTGAGTTCTATTACTGAGACTGAGACTGTGACTGTGGGAAGTAGTCTTTTAACCGACATGCCCCTAATAAGATATTATAGTTGAGTTGGGGTCCAATCTGTAACCCCAATTAGAAGGGTGTCCATACCACACCACTGGTAAGGACAAACTATGAGTGACCCTCATCTATCAGGTACTCTAATGAGAATGGTAGGACCCTAATCAAATAGGTTGATCCACCTCATCGACCCTTATAAAACAGATTTTGATGTCTCAACCTACGTTGGCTACGTAGTTTTGTAATGCAAGGATTGCTTCTAAGAATCACACCCTCGACTAGTAGGTGAGTTCCCATCCTTGGGTTCACTCGGTGCTGAATATTACTCCCAACTGAATAGACGTTGAACTGAGTTTACTGAGTTTGGTGGACTGGCGGAATATTACTGAATTCTATTAACTGACTGAGTTCATGGGATTTCTAAAATGATACTAAATTCATTGAATTTTCCTGAGTCATGAGACTGACTAAATTCTATTGATCATGGCTTGACTGATAGTATCTTGAAAACCTGACACTGGATCTTGGCACACAGCTAAATTATTGGGTACAAGTACCCCCATGACTCGATAGCATGAAACTGACAAGGCATGATACTTCTTGATCATAGGACTAAAGTCCACAATTCAAAATACAATAAGTTTGGGATTTCACGAAGCACATGGTTATCATAATCTTGTACTTGAATGGGAATTCATATAAACATGTCATAATTTCATCAACTAGTCTCATGAGCATTCTATCAAACATTCATAATACACAACAATATCATAGAAGTCATTTTAATCATAAGGGTAAAGCATGCATTTATCATTTGGATCACAATTGAGTTATAATACACAATTTCAATCCTCTTAGGCATTTTATCAAACACCTTACATGCACAACTTAGGGCATAAGTGTAATCATCAAATTACACATCATAAACAACTCAATTCATGGATTTCAACTTGCATGCTAACGTAGTTTCATGAAAAACACATAAAGATTCCAACTTGGGAATCATACAACATCATCAACATGGTTATAAACAACCCATAACATAAACATCATGATTTATACTTTAAAATAAGATTCTTGAGTTTCATGGTTGAAAGGAATTCATAAATCAACGCTTTACATACCTTAGTACGTGATTCTACGAAGATTGACGGTGGAATTTTCTTGAAATTGAAAACTCTAACTTGTTCTTGAGAGAAATTGAAAGAAATCAAGTATATGTTGCTTAATTATGGCTGAATTTTGTGTTTTTGGGTATATATATGGTTGGAAAATGACCCATTTACCCTTCAAAATATGGAGGTGGAAGCAGAAAAATTGGCCCAGGGTGGCGCCTCGCTTTTCCCGAGGGAATGGCAGGGCGGCGCCTTACTTAGACCCATGGTCCAACCATGGCGGTGCCTCACCAGTGCCTTTAGCTACTGGTTTGGGCAATCAAACATGCCCTTATGCTATTCCAAAATTTTCAAAACTCACCCGAGATGTACTCTTACCTTGTCCCATCGCAGCGCAACTTGAAAATCGATAAACAGAGGTTGGGAAGGTCATCAAATAAATCCCCAAAGTTCAGAGTCTTAAAATGAGACTAAGTCCTTAAACACTTAGCTAAAATATTCTAAGTGTTGTAGATTTTAAAGAGCTTTAAGGGCTAAAATTTGGTTTAGACTTTTACGGGGTCTTATAATATCTCTCCCTTGAGAACATTCATCCTCGAATGAGACTGACTGAGAGGGGATAAAAGATAAACTGAATATATTATACTGAACATGCATATCGGATGCATGAGTTACTGATTCATGAATGCATGATTGAGTGTTCTAATGAACTAAGTTTCTCACAATGAGAATGCATATCTGATGCATGATTATATGACTGAATTGATACATAAATGCATGACTGAATATGCAATGGTATTTAATACCAAGTTTATAATGGAATTCTGAACATGAAGTTGGATACCAAGTTTGTAATGAAACTAAACATGAAACTAAATAAGCTTAAGGAGAAATTTTACCTTGAGCTGAGTCTAAGTTAGCGAAGAAGAGGTGAGGATACTTGGTTCTCATATCAGCTTCTACTTCCTAAGTAGCTCCCTCAACAGACTGATTCCACCAAAGAACTTTGACTAGAGGGACTTGTTTTGCTCCTCAGTCTACGAGTCTGATATTCAAGAATTTTGACTAGAATCTCTTCATAAGAGAGGCTGTTCTGAACATCTATGCTCTGAATAGGGACTAAAACTGCTGGGTCACCTATGCACTTCTTGAGAAAAGAGACATGGAAGACTGGATGAACTGAAGCTAGATCTGAAGGCAATTCGAGCTCATAAGCTACCTTGCCAAAGCGACTTAGAATTTTGAAGGGACCGACATATCGGGTACTGAGCTTTCCCTTCTTGTTGAATCTCTTCACTCCCTTTATGGGAGAGATCTTTATATAAACATAGTCACCAATCTCAAACTCTAGATCCTTTCTACAAACATCTGCATACGATTTCTATTGGCTTTGAGCAGCCCGAAGTCTCTCTCTGATCAACTAAAACCTTTTCTAAGGCATCGAATACTAAGTTAGGCCCTATAACTTCGGACTCACTAACTTCGAACCAACCAACTGGAGATCTGTATCTCCTACCATAGAGAGCTTCGAATGGAGCTATCTTAAACTGGAATGATAGCTGTTGTTGTATGCGAAGTAAATCAAAGGAAAGTGGTTATCCCAAATTTCCTTGAAATTAATTGAACACTCCCTTAGCATATCTTCCAAGGTTTGAGTGGTCCTTTCTACTTGACCATCTGTTTGAGGATGAAAGGATGTACTGAGATGAACTTGGGTACCAAGACCCTTTTGGAATGCTTTCCAGAAGTGACAGGTGAACTGGGTACCTCTGTATGAAATAATAGACAACGGAAAACCGTGTAATCTAACCAACTCCCTGATATAGAGTTTGGCATATTCCTCAGTTGAATAAGAGGTATGAATTAGAAGAAAATAAGATAATTTGGTCATTCTATCTACAACCAAACTGAATCATGCTGATGATGAGTTCAAGGCAAACCTGTCACAAAGTCCATGTTCACATCTTCCCACTTCCAAGTAGGAATACTGAACTCATGCATAGACCCACTAGGCTTATGATGCTCTATCTTAACTTGATGACATGTAGAGCACTTAGCCACAAACTCTGCAATATCTCTCTTTATCCCACTCCACCAATAGATCTCCCGCAAGTCGTGGTACATCTTTGTGGCCCCTGGATAAATAGAGTAACACACACCATATGTTTCTGCAAGAATTCGCAGCCTCAAGTCATCTACACCTGGAACACAAAAATGACCCTGACAATGCAAAACACCATCTCCCCCTTGGGAGAAAACCTCTACTTTATGATCTTTGACTGACTCTTTTAGCTTGACTAGATTGGGATATCTATCCTTCTTTTCTTTCACCTCAAAAACTAGAGATGATTTTGAACTACTCTGAACCCATATATTGCCCTCTACTGAATCAACTAGGAGGACACCCAGTCGGACAAGTTGATGAAATTCCTGAGCTAACTTCTTCTTACTGTCCTCAACATGAGCAACACTATCCATAGACAGTCTACTGAGAGCATCAACCACTACATTGGATTTGCCTGGATGATAAAGGACACTCATGTCATAATCTTTCAAGAGCTCTAACCACCTTCTCTGACGGAGGTTGAGATCTTTTAGAGAGAATACGTACTGAAGGCTTTTATGATTTGTGAAGACATCTACATGAACTCCGTATAGATAATGCCTACAAATCTTTAAGGCAAAAACTACGGTTGCTAACTCAAGATCATGAGTAGGATAATTCTTCTCATAGGGTTTGAGATTTCTGGAGGCGTAGGCTATGAACTTACCATGTTACATGAAGACACAACCTAAACCTACTCTGGATGTATCAAAGTACACTACGAACCCATATAAACCATCTGGAAGGGTCAAAACTGCAGCTGAGGTGAGTCAAGTCTTCAACTCCTGAAAACTCTTCTCCCAAAAATCTGACCACTGAAACTTGACTTTCTTCTGAGTCAATCTGGACATAGGGGAAGCAATAGACAAAAATACCTCAACAAAACATTTTTAATAGCCAACCAAACCCAAGAAACTCCTGATATCTGATGGAGAGATAGGGTGAGGCTAGTTTCTTACTTCTTCATTCTTTTGAGGATCAACTCTAATGTCACCACCGAAAACGATATGACTAAGAAATGCTACTAACCTTAGCCAAAATTTGCACTTACTGAATATGGTGAATAACTGATGATTTCTGAGAGTTTAAAGTACTGTTCTGGATATTCTACATGATCATGCTCACTATGGGAATAGACGAGGATATCTTCTATGAAGACTATGACGAACATGTCCAAGTACTTCTTGAACACCCGATTCATCAAGTCCATGAAAACTGCTGGGGCATTGGTAATACCAAGGACATGACTAGGAATTCAAAGTGACCATATCGAGTTTGGAAAGTTGCCTTAGGAATGTCACATTCTTTGACTCTAAGCTGATGGTAGCCGGATCTGAGGTCTATCTTGGAAAAGTAACTGGCACCCGAAAGTTGGTCAAGCAAATCATCGATTCTGGAAAGTGGATACTTATTCTTGACCGTGAATTCATTGAGTTGATAGTAGTCTATGTACATTCTGAGAGAACCTTCTTTCTTGTGCACGAATAAAACTGGTACACCCCATAGGGACACACTGGGTCTGATGAATCCATTATGTAAGAGATCCTTCAACTGATCTTTCAATTCTTTGAGTTCTGCTAGTGCTATTCTATATGGCAGAATAGATATAGGCTAGTATCTAGAAGAAGATCGATGTCGAAGTCTATTTCCCTTTCGAGAGGAATTCCTGGAAGATCATCAGGAAAGACATCTGAATACTCATTCATGAATAGGACTGATTCAAGGCTGGGAGTTTTGGAACTAGAGTCCTTAACATGAACAAGATGATAGATACATCCATTAGATATCATTTTCCTATCCCGTAGATAGGAAATAAGCTGACCCCTGGAAGATGAAGTACTACCCCTCCACTCTAGGATGGGTTCATTCAGATACTAAAATTAGACTATTTTATTTTTGCAGTCGACTGTGGTATAGTAGTAGTGAAGCCAATCCATGCTAAGAATGACATTAAAATCATTCATCTCTAATTTGACTAAGTCTACTGAAGTGACTTTTTGAGATTTCATAATCGGAAAGTTCCTGTATACCTGCCAGGCTATGATGGTTTTACCTATCAGGGTTGATACTGAGAAGGGCTCTACTAAAATTTTGGGACTAACTCCAAAATGAACTGCTATATAAGGAGTAACAAAAGAAAAGGAAGCTCCTGTATCTAGCAGAGCATAAACATGTGCATGAAAGATCTGTAACGTACCAGTAACCATATTGGGAGAATTTTCCTGATTCTATCGGGACTGAAGAGCATAAATTTGATTTTGGCGGTGCCCACTAGTAGTACTGAAGTGGCACCCTACTGATTCGGGCGACCTGACTGAGTTGAGGAATGGTTCTGCTGACCCTGCGGACCTGGCTGAGGATAATCCCTGACTCTATGGCCTGGCATTCCATATCCGAAACAGATATCACTGTCATCTCAGCAAATACCCTGATGGTGCTTGCCATAAGTCTGACAAAGAGAATGGGTGCAGGCACTGCTAACACTGCCCTGAGACTTAGAGCCTTGCGCCCTATCCCTGTTGCCGTATCTGAATTTTGGCACTGGAGCACAAGCAGAAGAAGGAGATGGAACTGGTGACTTAGGGCGAAACTGAGAACGATTCCCTCCTTCTGACTTAGGCTGAGCAAAGTTGAAACTACCTGTACTTGCTCTCTTATTCTGCTTCTCTCTCATCTTAATCTTTTTGTTTTCTATCTGCTGAGCATGGATCATAAGTCTGGCTATGTCCATATCACTATTCAACATCGCAGACCTACACTCATTGACTACGCTATCGTTCACCCTAGAAACAAACTTACTCATCTTAGACCTGCTATCTGCAACCACATGACGGGCATATCTGTCTAATTGAGTAAACTTAACAGAATACTCTTTCACCGTCATGTTTTCCTACTTGAGGTTAATAAATTCCAATACCTTAGATTCTCTAAGCTCTAGGGAAAAGAACCTATCAAGAAAAATAGCGGAAAACTCCTCCCATTCTACTGGACCTGCATCAACTGCTCTCTTTGACTTCCACTGCTTGAACTAAGTGTGAGCCATATCCTGCAACTGATATGCAGCTAGCTCAGCACTCTCACTAAGAGTAACCCCCATGATATCGGTAACCTTCTATACTTGATCTAGGAATTCCTGGGGATTCTCTTCTGACTTAGATTCGAAAAAGGATGGAGGATTCATTCGGGTGAAGTCCTGAATCCTGGATGCAGCTGAATTGGCCATTGGGTTGGCTGGAACGACAGTTGGTCATTCATTCTAAGCAGCAACTGACTGAGCAAGAGTAGTGAATGCAACTCTGAACTCTGTATGAGAAAGATATTCACCTATGTCACGACCCAAACTAGGGCCGGTCCATGACGAACACCCCAAACCATGAAGGCCCAGACACCCTCCTCTATTTGGTAATCATACACAACATTCATATCATAAAAGAAAATGCAGAATTATAATCAAATACAGAAACATAGTCATACTCTGAATTCATTTTTAATAACGAAGAATGAAATCCCATAACAACTAAACAACATCTAAAATATTCTGTGAAATCTCTACTACATGATCAAAAGACAACTATCTGAAAACTGGGACAAGGCCCCCATAGACCCAAAACAAAAGAATAACATAGTACGAAATAAACAGGCCTTCTGGAAAAAATAAGGCTTACCACTGCACAGATCTCTTCTCTCTAAATACTCTACTGCTTAGTTAGACCCCTAGATTAAGCTTCAGAACCTGGAAGGTAGGGGGTCAATACAATTGTACTAGAGAAAATCCAAAATAATAATTTATATTCAACATATATGAGAGCAATTTAAAATAGTTCATAAATATGTCACATGGTAAGAATCACATAGGCATTTTTAAAAGACTCTATAAAATCATTTGAACTCTGTGACACTCTTTATTTTACTTTTGTGCTAGGTGGTGTACCCTACAATTCTATAATTCCACGGGTTATATGGAATCTGCCCTTAACTTGGTAGCCAAGCACCCAACCCAAGTTTGCCACAAAGGTTGGAGTCTCTGAATCTCTACTACACCATAGGATCATCGCCAGCGTACAATAGTAACATACCCATGTCATCAAAACACGGTATTTGGGATATGAGTCAATTGACTCGTGCCCTCTTCGGGTAACCACCTAACCCTCTTTAAGCCCAATTTTTAATTCTTTACAACATGCAATCTTTGAAATCAAACTCTGAAGACTCTAACTCTGTTATGGCATACATACATATGGTATCGTCATACCATTGACTTGCAATTCACATCTTGTAAGACCCCACAAAATTGTTGCATTCATATTCAGCTCGTTTAGCTCTTTGAAGTTCAATATAAGGTCCAACACTTGGAAAATTTTAGCTAAGTGTTCAACACTTAGTCTCATTTTATGGCTCCAAACTTTGGGGATTTATTTTATGACCTTTCTGACCTCCATTTTCTAATTTTCAAGTTACGTTGCGATGGGGCAAGGTCGTAGTACATTCCGGGTAAGTTTAGGAATTTTTGGAGTATCGTAAGGGCATGTTTGGGTGCCCAAACCAGTAGCTCAGGGCGATAGTCCAGTGCCGCCCTGGCTTGAGCACCGCTCTAAGAAAGGCACCACATTGGCTAGAGCGGGGGACTTTCCAGGAGACCCCCTGCAACTCCGGTGGGTGCCCAGTTTTTCAGCATTCCACCTCAGTGTTTCTAAGGGTATTTTGGTTCTTTTCCCACCTATATATAAAATCTATAAGATTAAATTAAGCCTTAATTGCACCAAAATATAATCCTATTATTGAAATCCACTCCAAGATCATCAAGAACAAACCTAGGGTTCAATTGGGAACTTTAGGATTCAAGAAAATTTCACTGCTAACTTTCACGAATTATAAATCTAAGGTATGCGTAGTGTTCATCCACTGATTCCTTTCATTCATGGAGACCAAGTATAATGTTTTGAATAACATATTGTGATTGGTGTGTTGTGATTTGCTCATGTTCATGTTGATAGTTGTTATTCATGTTTATGGATGGTGTCTTGATGACTTTTCATGAAATATGTGAGTGATTGATTGCAAACCTATTAATTTGGGTAGTTTTAGAGTGCAAATTGATAAAGACACCTATGCTCAAAGTTGTGCATGTAACTTGTTTGATAAAATGCCTAGAATGGCAGAAATCATGTATTATAGCTTGGGAATAAACTATATGATAAATTTATGCTAGTCTATTACGTTAAAAAGGCTCACAAGTTATTGTTGTGCAATATATGTATTAATGGAATGTACATGATGATTGAAGAAAGGATTTATAGTGTTCCCATATGCATTCCATGCTATGTAAAATATCAAGACTACGAAATACCACATGAATTATTCCCCAATTATTTCAATGTGAACTAAATGTTGCATGTTTACCATTTCCTTATGCTTAGACGGTTTTCATGCTATCGTTATGAAAAAAACATGTTGTTGGATTGTCCATGATATTAGAACATGAGGCTTGTGACTTGATTACAAGAATCCCCATTTATGTTAGATATTAGATGACCATAGACTTCATGAAATCCCTCACTCATATATTATGAATTATTATTATGGTCATGTATTCAAGAAATTCATGTTGTGTCAGTTTCTTTCCATCGAGTTCTGGGGGTACTTGTACCTAAGAAATATAGTTGTGTTCCTAGATCCATGTCATATTTTCACGATATCCTCAGTCAAGCCATGTTCCATAGAATTCAGTCAGTCATGTGACTCAGGAAATCTCAAGTATCTTATGATCTCAGTTAATTGTCAGATAGAAGTAATATTATGTGAGTCAACGAAAGTCAGTAACTCAGTCTATGTATAGTTAGTTAATCATGTTCAATTTCTTCAAATGGGAATAAAAATTATCACCGAGTGAACCCAAGGATGGGAACACACACTGTCAGATGAGGGTGTGATTCTTAGAAGTCATCTTTGTGTTTCAGAACTATGTAGCCATCATAGATTGAGACATCAACAATGTCAGATGAGGGTTAATGAGGTGTATTAGCACTTTCAGATGAGGTCCCCACCATTCTCTTTTGGGAACACTGTCAGATGAGGGTTACCCATAGCTTGTCCTTACAGTGGCGCGGTATTGACACCCTTCTAGTTGGGGCAGAGATTGAACCCCAGCTTATCTATTATAGCACACATGTGGCATGTCATTTTAATAACTACTTCCCACAATTTCAGTATCAGTCTCAATAAGTGAACTCAGATAGTTCTTCAGAATTCAGGACTGTCAGATACAGTCACCTCAGGTTCAGTTTGGAACTCAGATAGTTCATTTAGATTTAGGACCATCAGATACAGTCACTCATGTTATCAAAACTCAGTATCAGTCATATTAGATATCAGTAAATTCATGTCATCAGTATATAGATTTAGTTATCATGATTTCACGATCTCAGTTATTACGATTTCATGCATGTAATCTTACATTCATATTAGTCTATCAGTTATTATCGTTCATGCATATAAACCCCAGGTATTCAGCCTACCTTACTTGCATACTCAGTACATTCCAACGTACTGACACATTTGTGCTATGGTGCTTTCTTTTTATATTACATCATAGGTTTAGAGACACGTCTTCCAGACCAGCAGCAGTAGTAGCATTCCAGTACTCAGAGTTTAGCCGTGAGTCCTCATCTTTTGAGGACATGATTATTTATTCATTATCTTTTGATTAGCTATTAGTTGGATTTAGTTGGGAACATATCCCATCAGCTCCCTATTCAGTTTATTCAGATAGTTAGAGGCTTTCAGACGACTACAGTATTGTCATATTGTTTTTCAGACTTCAGTTTTGTTTTGGTATTGTGATACCACTTTATTCAGATGTTATTATTATTATTCAGTTATGTTCAGAATTGAACCTTACGTCTTCTTAGTGCATGTTTCCACATTATTATGTCTTATTATGCAGTATACATGTACAAATATCAGTCATGGGTTAGCTTGTGGTCTTTTGGGGTCATGAGCATTGTGTAGTATTCTGGTTCAAAAAATCGGGGTGTTAAAAACTTGGTATCAGAGCCTAAGGTTCAATAGAGTCCTAGGAAGTTTGAAACCCGCATCTAGTAGAGTCTTTTATATGGGTGTGTTGCGCGCCACATTTATGTGCAAGAGGCTATGAGATGTTTTAAGAAATAGTTTCCCCTTTTTCAGTATTCATGTCGTGCTTGTGAGCATAATCACAAGTTAATCTCTTAGTCTAATCTGTTTCTCCTCTTGTTTTCAGAACATGCCTCCAAAGAGAAGAAACCAGCCAGATCTTCAGCCCGAAGATCCTTTGGGCGATCATGTTTCTCATGCTGAATTTAGAACCGCATTTACCACTCTTGCTCAGTTAGTAGCTGCCCGTAACGAGTGGTCAATAGTCATTCCAGCCAACCCAGTAGCCAAATCAGCTACAGAGAGGATTCAGGACTTCACTTAAATGAATCCTCCAATTTTCCTCGGGTCTAAGGTAGATGAATACCCTTAGAAATTCATTGATCAAATTCAGAAGGTGACAGAAATCATAGGGGTAACTACTATTGAGAGTGTTGAGTTAGCCGCATATCAGTTACAAGATATGGCTCATACTTAGTACAAGCAGTGGAAGTCTGAAAAAGTAGATGGTGCAGGTCCTATAGAGTGGGAAGAGTTTGTCACGACTTTATTAGACAGATTCTTTCCCCAAGAGTTGAGGGAGGCAAAGGTTCTAGAGTTCATCAACCTTAGGCAGGGAAATATGATAGTGAAAGAGTATTCTCTTAGGATTACTCAATTAGACAGATATTCCCCTCATGTGGTTGTAGAAAACTAGGCTAAGATGAGCAAGTTTGCTTCAGGGGTGAATGACAGTGTGGTTAATGAGTGTAGATCCTCCATGATAAATAGTGGCATGACCTTAGACAGACTTATGACTCATGCTCAGCAGATAGAGGAGCAGAAAATTAAGTAGAGGGAGAAGCAGAATAAGAAAGCTAGGACAGGTAGCTTCAATTTTAGATAGCCTAAATCAAAAGGAGGAAACCGTTCCCAGTTTTGTCCTAAATCTTCAGTTTCAGCTCCTTCTACAGCCAGTGCTCCAGTTCCTAAGTTCAGAGAGGGTAACTGAGATCGAGCACCAGGCTATAAGTCTAAGAGAAGTGTCAACAATCCCTAAAATGATCCCCTATGTCAGACTTGTCGTAAGAACCATAAGGGTGCTTGCAGAGATGGTAGCAATGTTTGTTTTAGTTGTAGTAATCCAGGACATAGAGTCAGAGATTGTCCCCAGTCCAGTTATCAGGGTCAGCAAAATTGTTCCGCAGCTCAGTCCGGTCGCCCGAACCAGCAGGGTGCCACTTCCAGTGCTACTAGTGGGCAATGCCCAAACCGACTCTATGCTCTTCAAACCCGACAGGATTAGGAAAATTCTCCTGATATCGTTACTAGTATGTTACATATCTTTCATGTTCATGTTTACGCTTTGCTAGATCCAGGTGCATCCTTGTCTTTTGTTACTCCTTATATAGCAGGCAATTTCAGAGTCATTCTCGAAATTCTAGTAGAGCCTTTTTCAGTATCCACCCTAGTGGGTAAAACCATCATAGCTCAGCGGGTATACAGGAACTGCCCGGTTATGATATTTTAGAAAGTCATATCAGCAGATTTAGTCAAATTAGAGATGATTAATTTTGATGTCATTCTCGACATGGATTAGCTTCATTCCTGCTATGCCACGGTCAACTATAGAAATAGAATAGTTCAATTTCAATTTTCGAATAAGCTCGTCCTAGAGTGGAAGGGTAGTACTTCATCTTTCAGGGGTCAGCTGGTTTCCTACCTTCGGGCAAGGAAAATAATATCTAAGGGATGTGTTTATCATATCGTTCATGTCAAGGACTCTGGTTTTGAATCTCCCAGTATCGAATCAGTCCCATTCATTAATGAATATTCATATGTCTTTCCCAAAGATCTTCCAGGAATTCCTCCCGAAAGGGAAATAGACTTTGGCATCGACCTTATTCCAGATACTCAGCCTATCTCTATTCTACCATATAGAATGGTACCAGCAGAACTCCAAGAACTAAAAGAATAGTTGAAGGATCTCTTAGATAAGGGATTCATCAGACCCAGCATTTCCCCATGGGGTGCACCAGTTTTATTCTTGCATAAGAAAGATGGTTCTCTCAGGATGTGCATAGATTATCGTCAGCTCAATAAAGTCACGGTCAAGAACAGGTATCCACTTTCTAGAATAGATGACCTATTTGACCAACTTCAGGGTGCCACTTATTTCACCAAGATAGACCTCAATCAAGCTATCATCATCTCAGAGTCAGAGAATGTGACATCCTGAAGATAGTTTTTTGTACTCGGTATGGTCACTTCAAATTTCTAGTTATGTCATTTGGTCTTACCAATGACCCAACCGCTTTTATAGACTTGAATCACAGTGTGTTCAACCAGTACTTGGACATAGTCGTCATAGTATTCATAGATGATATTCTGGTCTATTCCCACACAGAGCGCGATCATTTAGACTATCACAGAATTGTTCTTTAGACTCTCAAAGATCATCAGTTGTTCGCCAAATTTAGTAAGTACAAATTTTGGATAATATTAGTAGAATTACTTGGCCATATTATTTCCAGTGATGTCATTAGAGTAGATCCTCAGAAGACCAAAGCGGTAAGAAAATGGCCTCGCCCTATATCTCTATCATATATCAGGAGTTTCTTGGGTTTGACTGGCTATTACAGATGGTTTGTTGAGGTATTTTCTTCTATTGCATCCCCTGTGTCCAGATTGACTCAGAAGAAGGTCAAGTTTCAGTGGTCAGATTCTTGCGAGAAGAGCTTTCATGAGTTGAAGACTCAACTCACCTCACCTCCAGTTCTAGCTCTCCCAGATGGTTCAAAAGGTTTCATAGTCTATTATGATGCATCCAGAGTGGGTCTAGGTTGTGTCCTCATGCAACATGGTAAGGTCATAGCCTACGCCTCCAGATAGTTAAAGCCCTATAAGATGAATTATCCTACTCATGATCTTGAGTTAGCATCTGTAGTATTTGCCTTAAAGATTTGGAGGCATTATCTATACAAAGTTCATGTAGATGTCTTCATAGATCATAAGAGTCTTCAATATGTCTTTTCTCAGAAAGATCTCAATCTTCGTCAGAGAAGGTGGTTAGAGCTATTGAAATATTATGACATGAGTGTTCTTTATCATCCGATCAAGGTCAACGTTGTGGCCGACACTCTCAGTAGACTTTCCATCGGTATTGTTTCTCACATTGAGGACAACAAGAAGAAGATAGCTCAGTAAATCCATTAGCTTGCCAGACTAGTGTTTGCTTCGTCAACTCTTCAGAGGGTGGTGTATGTGTTCAGAGAAGTTCAGAATCATCACTAGTTTCCAAGGTAAAATAAAAGAAAGACAGGGATCCTAGCCTTGTCAAGCTAAAAGAGTCAGTCCAGAATTAGAAAGTAAAGGTTTTCTCCCAAGGGGGAGATGGTGTTCTTTGTTGTCAAGGTCGTTTGTGTGTTCCAGGTGTAGATAGATTGAAGCAGTGAATTCTTGTAGAAGCACATGGTGCGCGATACTCTATTCATCCAGGGGCCACTAAGATGTATCGTGAATTGTAGGAGATCTATTGGTGGAGTGGGATGAAGAGAGATATTGCAGAGTTTGTGGATAAGTGCTCTACATGTCAGCAAGTTAAGATAGAGCATCAGAGGCCTAGTGGTTCCATGCAAGAGTTCACAATTCCTACTTGGAAGTGGTAAGAAGTGAACATGTATTTCGTGATGGGTTTTCCTGAAACTCGTCATCAGCATGATTCATTTTGGGTCATTGTTGACAGAATGACCAAGTCAGCTCATTTCCTTCCAGTTCATACCTCTTATTCAGCCAAGGATTACGCCAAACTCTATATCAGGTAGTTGGTTAGATTACACGGTGTTTATTCATCTATCATCTCAGAAAGAGGTTCCCAGCTCACCTCTTACTTCTGGAAAGCATTCCAAAAGGGTCTTGGTACCCAAGTTCATCTCAATATAACTTTTCATCCTCAGACAGTTGGTCAAGCAGAAAGGACCATTCAGAATCTTGAAGATATGTTAAGGGCGTGTCCAATCGATTTCAAGGGAATTTGGGATGACCACTTGCCTTTGATTGAATTTGCATACAATAATAGCTATCATTCCATTATTCAGATGGCTCCATTCAAAGTTCTCTATGGTAGGAGGTGTAGATCTCCAATCGGTTGGTTCAAAGTTAGTGAGGCCTCAGTCATAGGTCCTGACTTAGTATTCAATGCCTTAGAGAAAGTTCAGTTGATTAGAGAAAGACTCTGGGCTACTCAGAGCCGATAGAAGTCTTATGCAGATGTTCGTAGAAAGGATCTCAAGTTCAAGATTGATGATTATGTCTATCTAAAGATCTCTCCCATGAAGGGAGTGAAGTGATTAGGCAAGAAGGTAAAGCTCAATCCCCGATATGTCGGTCCCTTCAAGATTCTTAGTCATTTAGGCAAGGTAGCTTATGAGCTCGAATTGCCTTCAGATCTAGACTCGGTTCATCCAGTCTTTTATGTCTTTTTGCTCAAGAAGTGCATAGGTGACCCATTAATTGTATTCCCTATTCAGAGCATTGATGTTCAGAATAGTCTCTCCTATGAGGAAATTCCAGTCAAAATCTTAGACTATCAGACTCGTAGACGGAGGAACAAAGAAGTCCCTCTAGTCAAGGTTCTTTGGTGAAATCAGTCCGTTGAGGGAGATACTTAGGAAGAAGAATCATAAATGAGTACCAAGTATCCTCACCTCTTCTCCGCCAATCCAGATCAAGCTCAAGGTAACAATTCCCCTTAAGCTTATTCAGCTTCAAGTTCAGTATTCAATACAAATTGGTATTTATTTTCATGCTCATGTTTCATCACAAATTTAGTATCAAGTACGATTGCATATTCAATCACGCATCCATGTATCGTCCAGTATTTAATCATGCATCAGATATGCATTCTTATTGAAAGAACTTTAGTTATCAAAAACCTCATTCATGCATTCATGAGTCAGTTACACGTACATCAGGTATGCATGTTCAGTATGATATATTCAGTTTGTCAGTCATGAGATCATGTTTCAGTCATTTATGTACAGGTCATGTTCAGCTTGTTATTTCCCCTCTCAGTCAATCTCATTTGAGGATGAATGTTCTCAAAGGGGAGATATTTTAATACCCCGCAAAATCGTTGCTTTCATATTCAGCTCGTTTAGCTCTTTAAAGCTCAATACAAGGTTCAACACTTAGAAAATTTCAGCTAAGTGTTCAACACTTAGTCTCATTTTAGACCTCCAAACTTTAGGGATTTATTTGACAACCTTCCCGACCTTCGTTTTCTAATTTTCAAGTTTCATTGCGATGGGGAAAAGTCGTAGTACATCCCGGGTGATTTTCAGAATTTTTAGAGTAGTGTAAGGGCACATTTGGATTCCCAAACTAGTAGATCAGGGAGATAGGCCCGTGCTTCCCTGGCTTGAGAATCACTCTAAGTAAGGTGTCGCCCTGATGGAGTGGGGGACTTTCCACGCGATGCCCTGTAACTCCGGTGGGTGCCCAGTATTTCAGTATTCCACCTTCATGTTTTTAAGGGTATTTTGGTCCTTTTCCCACCCATATATAAGCTCTATAACATGGAATTAAGCCTTAATTGCACAAAAATATACTCCTATTGTTGAAATCCTCTCCAAGATCATCAAGAAGAAACTTAGGGTTCAATTAGGAACTTTAGGATTCAAGCAAATTTCACCACTAACTTTCACGAATCATCAATCTAAGGTATGCGTAGTGTTCATCCAAGGATTCCTTTCATTCGTGGAGTCCAAGTATCATATTTTAAATAACATATTGTGATTGGTGTGTTGTGATTTGCTCATGTTCATGTTGATAGTTGTTATTCATGTTTATGGATGGTGTCTTGATGACTTTTCATGAAATATGTAAGTGGTTGATTGCAAATCTATGAATTTGGGTAGTTTTAGAGTGCAAATTGATAAAGACACCTATGCTCAAAGTTGTGCATGTAAGGTTCTTGATAAAATGCCTAGAATGGTAGAAATCATTTATTATAGCTTGGGAATTAACTATATGATAAATTCATGCTAGTCTATTACCTTAAAAAGGCTCACATGTTATTGTTGTGCAATATATGTATTAATGGAATGTATATGATGATTGAAGAATGGATTTATAGTATACCCATATGCATTCCATGCTATGTACAAGGTCAAGATCATGAAATACCACTTGAGTTATTCCCCAATTATTTCAATGTGAACTAAATATTGCATATTTGCCATTTCCTTATGCTTAGACGATTTTCATGCTATCGTTATAAAAAGTACATGTTGTTGCACTGTCCATGATATTAGAACATGAGGATTATGACTTGATTACAAGAATCCCCATTTATGCAAGATATTATGATGACCATGGACTTCATGAAATCCCTCACTCATATATTATGAATTATTATTATGGTCATGTATTCAAGAAAGTCATGTTGTGTCAATTTCTTTCCATCGATTCCTGGGGGAACTTGTACCCAAAAAATATAGCTGTGTTCCTAGAGCCATGTCATATTTTCATGATATCCTCTGTCAATCCATGTTCTATAGAATTCAGTCAGTCATATGACTCAGGAAATCTCAGAAATCTCATGATCTCAATTAATTGTCGGATAGAAGTAATATTCCGTCAGTCAACGAAAGTTAGTAACTCAGTCCATGTACATTCAGTTAATCATGTTTAGTCTCTTCAGATAGGAATAGAAATTAGCATCGAGTGAACCCAAGGATAGGAACACACACTGTCAGATAAGGGTATGATTCTTAGCAGTCATCCTTGTGTTCCAGAACTATGTAACCAGCATAGGTTGAGACATCAACAATGTCAGATGAGGGTTGATGAGGTGGCTTAGCACTATCATATGAGGGGCCCACCGTTCTCTTTTGGGAACACTGTCAGATGAGGGTTACCCACAGCTTGTCCTTATCAGTGGCGCAGTATTGACACCCTTCCAGTCAGGGAATAGACTGGACCCCAGCTCAGCTATTATAGCACACATGAGGCATGTCGGTTAAATAACTACTTCCCACAGTTTCAGTATCAGTCTCAGTAAGTGAACTTAGATAGTTCTTCAGAATTTAGGACTGTTAGATACAGTCGACTCAGGTTCAGT
Source organism: Capsicum pubescens (assembly GCA_030864215.1). Lineage (NCBI taxonomy): Eukaryota > Viridiplantae > Streptophyta > Magnoliopsida > Solanales > Solanaceae > Capsicum > Capsicum pubescens. The sequence continues at coordinate 18,251,637 of CM061541.1, read as the reverse complement.
TCGGAGCTCAGATAGTTCTTTTAGATTTAGGATTGTCAGATACAGTCACTCATGTTATCAGTTATCAGAAATCAGTATCAGTCATGTTAGATATCAGTAAATTCATGTCATTAGTATATAGATTCAATTATCATTATTTCACGATCTCAGTTACTGCAATTTCATGCATGTACTCTCACGTTCATATTAGTCTATCAGTTATTAACGTTCATGCATATAAACCCCATGTATTCAGCCAACCTCACTTGCATACTCAGTACATTCCCACATACTGGCGCATTTGCGCTATGGTGCTTTCTTTTTATGTTACACCATAGGTTCAGAGACACGTCTTCCAGACCAGCAGCAGTAGCATTCCAGTACTCAGAGTTTAGCAGTGAGTCCTCATCTTTTGAGGACATGATTATTTATTCATTATCCTTTAATTAGCTATTAGTTGGAGTTAGTTACGGACATTTCCCATCAACTTCTTATTCAGTTTATTCAGACATTTAGAGGCTTTCAGATGACTACAGTATTGTCATGTTGTTTTTCAGACTTCAGTTTTGTTTTGGTGTTGTGATACCATTTTTTTCAGATGTTATTATTATTATTCAGTTATTTTCAGAATTGAACCTTACGGCCTCTCAGTTTATCCTTCGGCATTATTATGTATTATTATGCAGTATACAGGTACAGATATCAGTCATGGGTTAGCTTGTGGTCCTTCGGGTTCATGAGCACCGTGTAGCATTCCGGTTCAGAAAATTGGGGCGTTACATATCTCTAAGACATTATTAGAATATTATAATCTCTGTTTTTGAACATATGTTTGGGACCACCATATCAATAAATCATTTTAAAGGACTTTTTCTTAGAAAACTCATGTAAACACATGCAAGCAACTCTCTTTGTCAAAATTTCAATAATACAAGGTAGTCATGTCAAAGTTCTCAATCTCATGCAAATCTTTCTCTTTAAAACAAAACATAATTATACCAAGAAAATCCCTCTCATTATCTCTAATTCATGCTCAAATATTAAGATATCAAGAATACTATTTTCAAACCATAATTCATGCATTTCAAATCATTCACAATAAGATCGTAAACTTAAATTCATCATAATAGAGGGATTTCATAATTTGTGCTCTCAACCAATCTTCATACATATACATATAGGTATAAATTAGTTTGAGGGGGAAAGTCCTAAAGGCCAAAACAATGATATTATCAAACATCCATAGTGATAAATTTAAAGCATTAGTTCCAAAACCCCTTTTAAAATTCATGCTTAATAACCTTTAAATCATGTACTAGTGTTTACAAGACCATGTAGTTTTTAGGATAAACCCCACGTACCTCAAATTAGGACTTTGATGGATGATACTTGAAGCCTACGGTTTGGGGATTCCAAATCTTTAATCAATTTCTAAAACCAACGGTTGAATCTTAAGTTATTTGGAATTTTAGTTTGAAACCCTAGAGAGTGTTCTTGGAGGATATTTATGAAAATATCAGTAAAGTGGTCATTTGAGAGGATAATCCCATGTTTAAGTTGAATAAATGGTTGGAAATACCAAAAACACCCTTAATAATTCGGGGTAGAAAAAAAAATTGGCCCAGGGCGATAGGCAAGGCGCCGCCCCTCCTGGACCACCACTGTAAGCAAGGCGTCGCCTTGCCTATCGCGGGGCTCTTCCCCAGGCAAGGCGTTAGGCAGGGTGCTGTGGGCTAATTGCCCCAGCTCACTATTGCGCAACCCCAAACGTGCCCTTAAGCTCGTCTAAAAATTCTGAAACTCACCCGATATTTACTCTTGACTTTCCCCATCGTATATCAACAAAAAAATCAAGAAACGAAGGTTGGGAAGGTCAAAAATAAAATCCTCGAAGATTGGAAGTTCAAAATGATTTTATGTCCCTTTTTACACTTAGAAAAATTTCTAGTTTTTCAACTCTTTGAGCATACTACTAGGAGCTAACACATGCACAACTCTTGCGGGGTGTTACATCCCAAAGAACCTTCGGGCTGAGGGGCTGACTAATTTTCAATTCTCTTCTTAGGAGGCATGTTCTGTAAGCAGAAGAGAAAAGGATTAGACTGAGAGATTATCTTTGAGATTATGCTCACTAGAAGGACATAAACACTGAAAGAAGGGAAACTATTCCTAAAACATCTCATAGCCTCCTGCACATAAATATGGCACGCAACACACCCATGTACAAGACTCAACTAGATGCGGTTTTCAGACTTCCTAGGATACTGTTGAACCTTAGGCTCTGATACCAACGCCCCAGATCTGGTACTCAAAATGCTACACGGTGCTAACAATCCCGAAAATATGTGGAATATAAGTTGTAAGTCCATAAGGTTCAAAACTGCAACATAACTGATAAAATAATATCTAAACGGGGTATAGAAATACCCAATACTGAGATAATGTCTAAAAACATCTAGTTTGAAAACATACTATCATCTGAAAGCCTCTAAAACTGTCTGAATAAGGAGTTGATGGGACATGTCCCCAACTAAACCCATCTACTGAAATGTCTAAATACTGAATGAATGAAATAAACAAATAATATCATCCTCAAATGATGAGGACTCATTGCTAAATCTGGCTGCTAAAATCTGTAATGCTACTGAACCTATGGTATAAAAACACCATAGCACAAGAGAAAAGTATGTGTCAGTACATGAGAAGGTACTAGTATGCAAGTGAGGTAGGTTGAATGCATGGGGTTCATATACATGAACAATACTAACTGACTGAATAACATAAACGTGAGAATAAATGCATGAATACATAATAATTGTAACTGAGATCATGATAACATGATTACTGAGTCTGAAAACTGATAACATGAGTTTACTAATAACTAACATGAATGATACTGGGTGACTGTATCTGACAGTCCTGATTCTGGTCAAACTATCTAGGTTCTGTACTGAGCTAAGTTGACTGTATTTGACAATCCTGAATTCTGTAGAACTATTTGAGTTCTATTACTGAGACTTATATTGTGACTGTGGAAAGTAGTCATCTAACCGACATGCCCCTAATAAGATATTATAGCTGAGTTGGGGTCCAATCTATAACCCCAATTAAAAGGGTGTCCATACCGCGCCACTGGTAAGGACAAACTGTTAGTGACCCTAATCTATCAGGTACTCTAATGAGAACGGTGGGACTCTCATCTAACAGGTTGATCCACCTCATCTACACTTATCTAACAGGTTTTGATGTCTCAACCTACGCTGGCTACATAGTTCAGGAACACAAGGATTGCTTCTAAGAATCACACCCTCGACTAGGAGGTGAGTTCCCATCCTTGGATTCACTCGGTACTGAATCTTACTCCCAACTGAATAGACACTGAACTGAGTTTACTGAGTTTTGTGGACTGACAAAATATTATTGATATTAACAGACTGAGTTTATGAGATTTCTAGAATGATACTGAATTCACTGAGTTTTCCTGAGTCATGAGACTGGCTGAATTCTACTAATCATATCTTGATTGAGAGTATCTTGAAAACATGACACTAGCTCTAGGCACACAGCTAAATTGACGAGTACAAGTACCCCCAGGACTCGATAGCATGAAACTGACAAGGCATGACACTTCTTGTTCATAGGACTAAAGTCCACAAGTCACAATACAATAAGTTGGGGATTTCATGAAGCACATACTTATCATAATCTTGTACTTGAATGGGAATGCATATAAACATGTCATAATTTTATCAACTAGACTCATGAGCATTCTATCAAACATTCATAATGCACAACAATATCATAGAATTCATTTTAATCATAAGGGTAAAGCATACATTTATCATTTGGGTCACAATTGAGCTATAATACACAATTTCTATCCTCATAGGCATTTTATCAAACACCTTACATTCCCAACTTAGGGAATAGGTTTAATCATCAAATTACACATCATAAGAAACCCAATTCATGGATTTCAACTTGCATGCTAACGTAGTTTCATGAAAAACACATAAAGATTCCAATTTTGGAATCATACAACATCATCAACATGGTTATAAACAACCCACAACATAAACATCATGATTTATGCTTGAAAATAAGATTCTTGAGCTTTATGGATGAAAGGAATCCATAAATAAACTCTTTACATACCTTAGTACGTGATTCTATGAAGATTGAAGGTGGAATTTTCTTGAAATACAATCCCCAATTGAAAACCCTAACTTGTTCTTGAGAGAAATTGAAAGAAATAAAGTATATGTTGCTTAATTATGGCTGAATTTCGTGTTTGTGGGTATATATATGGGTGGAAAATGACCCATTTTCCCTTCAAAACATGGAGGGGAATGCAGGAAAAAATAGCCCAGGGCTATACCTAGGGCGGCGCCTCGCTTTTCCTGGGGGAATGGCAGGGCGGCGCCTTGCTTAGACCCATGGTCCAGCCTGGGTGGCACCTCACCAGCGCCTTTAGATAATAGTTTGGGCAAACAAACATGCCCTTATGCTATTTCAAAAATTTCGAAACTCACCCGAGATGTACTCTTACCTTACCCCATCGCAACGCAACTTGAAAATTGAAAAATAGAGGTCAAAACGTCGTCAAATAAATCCCCAAAGTTCGGAGGCTTAAAATGAGACTAAGTCCTTAAACACTTAGCTAAAATACTCTTAGTTTTGGAGCTTTCAAAGAGCTTTAAGGGCTAAAATTTTACTTAGACTTTTACGGGGTCTTATAGTGCACGAGCAAAATTACCCTACACATGACTTGGAGTTAGCGACTATGATGTTCGCGCTTAAAATCGGGCGGCATTATCTTTATGGGGTACATGTTTATATATTTACTGACCACAAAAGTTTATAGTGTGTTTTCTCGAAGAAAGAATTGAATCTCAGGCCTTTTCAGAGTGGCCATTGCCTATCTATAAAAATAAAATTAGGGAGAAAATAACATATCAGATTACCATAACTATGAAATTTCCATTTAATTTTCTTCCAAAGCCAGTGGTCCATTTGCTTTACTAATCAAATGTTTGAAACAACACGTAGTGCCGTTATCAAGAGGTTGAATATTCAAAAATGTTCTAATCATCAAAACTAAATAAAAGGAGAAAGAAAAACAAGAAGAAAGCAATTAGCCCCTAAGATCTGGTGAGATAGTACAAGAGCCACTAGCAAAACAAGAGTACAAGGTTAACATAAATTCGCACGGAATTTGTCTCTCAAGTCTAAATCATATTCACTATAGAGTCGACCAAATCAAGGCATCAATGGTGAATATTAGTTTCTTCCTGCTTTTTCTATTATCTTTCTACTCTAATTATATACACAATATTCCTACTACAATGGATGTATTCTCTGCAAATCAATTCATCATAGATGGTCAAACTGTATGTTCATCCCGTGGAACCTCTGAGACGTCAATAGAAACAACTAATTGATCAGCAAGCTTGTTTTTGTAGACCAAACAAAGAGAAAATAACTTGATTAGCCAAAGCATTTCGACATCATAAATGGAAATGCCCGTGGCTTATTGTATCTCTATCAAGATTCTCGACTATGGAAAGCAATGTGTGTTGGGTTCGAAATCAAGATGGCGTCATGTGGAAGCTATTAGTTTGCAAATCAAGACGGTGATAATTCAGATAAGACAAAACTAAACTAAAAGCATAATATTATTTATGATTTGGCCAATTGGCCTACATATAAAACCTAATATTAAAAGCACAAAAACTAATGATAGAGAAAATATCCTCCAAACCAAAACTCTTAAATGACTACATTATGGATGTTATTGTGTTATGACTTGAGAAGACAGTTGTTCTATTTATAGAGTTACAAAACCTTTCTTCTAAGAAAGAAAAAAACTAATAGAAATCTAATAGTAAAGAGATATTTTCTTATGGAAACCTTTTTCCACTTCCGTAGTAAAACACAATTATGGTAGAATCCAAGTAAGGTAAGAAATTCAGGACAAATGTTGCTAGACCTAGAAATGAATTGAAAGATATCAGACTTCGGCATGGATAGATGTTTTGTAGGGAATAAGATGGATGCAAAAACAAGTGGTTTTGTCGGGACACATTAAGAATCTCCATACCATATGTACAAAGTTTTCACACGAAGGGGAGGATGAACAGGAAAACAGTAAGCTGAAACAACAACAAAATGGAGCTGTGAAAACAAACTATAGATAAGAAGAACTGATACTTGTTTTAGTACTCTTGTTTTTCTCTTAATTGAACATTACATAGACTACACACACATATATAGTGTGTGTGTGAGGATTACAAACCACAAAACAAGCAAAAATATCTACTTACTAGGAGTTTCTAGACAAATCCGAAAATATCTTCTAACTAGGAGTTTCTAGACAAATTCAAAAATATCTTTTAACTAGGAGTTTCTAGAAAAATCCGAAAATATCTTCTAACTAGGAGTTTCTAGACAAATTCAAAAATATCTTTTAACTAGGAGTTTCTAGAAAAATCCAAAAATATCTACTAACTATGAGTTTCTAGACAAATCCGAAAATATCTACTAACTAGGAGTTTCTAGAAAAATCTTAATTTCCTAACACTCCTCCATAAGATTTTTCATTGAAACTCCCTACAACGCCCTTTGGAACTCAAACTTGTTGGTGGGATGAGCCTTGGTTAGAATATCAGCTTGTTGTTCTTCACTTCTGCAATGCACTAGCTTAACTTTGCCATTGTTTTCGGCATCTCGTAAAGCATAAAATCTTATGTTGATATGCTTCGTCCTTCCATGTTGCACTGGATTTTCATCCATAGCAATGGCTGATTTATTGTCCACATAGATCGCTGTTGGTTCTTATGGCAAAAGATCCAATTCAAAAAAGATTTTCCTCAACCAAATTCCTTGATTTGTAGCAGATGCAGCAGCCACATACTCGGCTTCTGCTGATGATTGAGCTACTATATCCTGCTTCTTTGTGCTCCAAGAAAAAATGCTTGAACCAAATGAAAAAGAGTAACCAGATGAGCTTTTGTAATCTTCCAAACATCCACCCTAATCACTAGCTTAATAGACAATAAGAACTCCATTCTCCACACTTCTATACCAAATGCCATAATCAGTTGTCCCTCTAATATATCTTAACACCCTTTTAGCAGCTCCAAAATGCTTGGCGCTGGGACATTGCATATATCAAGACAGTAGACTAGCAGCAAACATCATATCTGGCCTTGTAGCAGTCAGGTACAACAAGCTTCCAATAAAACTCTTATAAATTTTTAAATTTGCACGCTCTTCTCCATCATCCTTTGTTAACTTTTCATTCATAACAAGTGGATTTGCAACAGGTTTGCACTTATCAAGTTTGAATTTTTTTAAGAGATTCAAGTCATACCTCTTTTGAGACAAGAAAATTCCTTCAGAAGATAGAAAAATCTCCATTCCCAAGAAGAACTTTATCTCTCCTAGATAAGACATTTCAAAAACTTTTAGCATTGCATTTTTAATTTCTTACACCGCAAGAGAATCTTCACCTGTGATCATCAAATCATCAACATAAACGGATATCACAATCAACCTCCTATCAGCTTTCTATTTGAAGTATCAAGTAGGTTCATTTAGGCTTCTGTTGAAGCCTTAAGACAGCAAATGAGTATCCAACCTACTATACCAAGCTCTCGTAGCTTGTTTAAGGCCATAGAGAGTCTTTTTAAGCTTGTACACCTTGTCTTCTTCACCTGCAACTATAAAATCTTCAGGTTGTTCAACATAAATATCTTCTTCAAGAAATTCATTTAGAAATGCAGGTTAGACATCTAAATGGTAGATTTTCCACTTGTATTGTACTGCAAGAGTGACTAGAAATCTTATTATCTCATGCCTGGTGACAAGAGTAAACGTATCTCCAAAGTCAACTCCAGGCTTCTGGGAATAGCCTTTAACTACAAGTCTGGCTTCATGTTTGAAGATGGATCCATCTGGATTGAACATCATTCTATAGATCCATTTGACACCGATGATGTTCTTTTGGTCGGGCCTATCAACCAGCTCCCAAGTATCATTTTTATTAATCATGGCAAGATCCTCATCCATTGCAGAAATCCAAGATTCATGGCTTGTTGCTTCTTCAAAAGAAGATGGTTCCACAAGAGTAAAATTGCATTGCTCATAAACTTCAGCTAGTGACCTGGTCTTCAAAACTGGAGAATCTGAAGTTAATTCAACATTTGAATTGTTCTCTTTTCCAATAATAGGACTGGAAGAAATATTACTCGTTTGCAGATTAAGAACTACAACTGAAGTACTCTCTTCTTAATTCTTTACAACAATATCTCGATCCCAATCATAGTGGCTAGACTCGTCCACCACAAGATCTCTACTCATAAGAACTTTCTTCATACTAATATTATACACTTTGTACCCTTTTGAAATTGTGCTATAGCCCAACAAAATACAGAGTTCTTCCTTGTTGTCCAATTTGCCTCTTTTAGCATCTTGAATATGGGCATAACACACCGAACCAAATACTTTCAAGTGTCTCGCAGATGGATTTATACCCCTCCATGCTTTAAATGGTGTCATGTGTTGGAGTGCTCTAGTTGGTAACCTGTTCAACAAATATACTACAGTATTGACTGCCTCAGCCTAAAAATATTTAGGCATCTTCTTTTTTGCCAACATGAATCTCGCCATCTCCATTACTGTTCTATTCTTCCTCTCGGAAACCCCATTTTGTTCAGTAGTGTAGCTAACAGTGAATTTTTGTTGAATACCCAAATCTTTACAATACTTACTGAACTGATGTGAAGTATATTCAGTTCCATTATCTGACCTGATATACTTCAACTGGCATCCACTCCCTTTCTACCATAGCCTTGAATTCTTTGAAAATAGAAAACACTTAAACTTTACTACTTAAAAAGATACCCATGACATTCGAGGTAGATCATCTATGAAGAGAATAAAATATTTATTCCCACTCAAAGAAGATGTCCTCATTAGTCCACATATATTTGTATGAACAAACTCTAGATTTTTCTTCGCCCTCCAAATACTTCCTTTAGGAAAGGATCGTCTATGCAATTTACCAAATTGACATGACTCACAAACATCTTGGCACATGTCAATTTTGGGTACATCAAGCACCATACCTTTGGATTTCATATAAACTAATGAACTAAGGTTGTAATGATCGAATCTTTTGTGACAAAGCCAGGTATCACTCATTTCAACATTAAAAGAGCAACTTTCAGCAGAATAGCATGAAATTGGCAAGGAATTACCAATCATGCTAATTTTAGCTACTTCACAACCTTTAGGATCATAAATGACACATTTTTTATCCTTAAAAGTAAGTGAATAACTACTGTGAAGCAACTGAGCAACACTCAACAAGTTTTGAGTCAAGCTTGGCACATAAAGAACATCATTTATGATTTTCATACCTTCATCTGTAAGGAATTTTATTGATCCTCTTCCTTGAGCTTGCACCAGTGTACCATCTCCAAGTTTCACTTTGGTCCTATCAGACCTATCCAAGCTAACAAACAGATTTTCATCAATCGTTATGTGTCTTGTGCATGCACTATCGACATACCAATTATATTGATCAACATGTGATGTGTGCGAAGCCATGAATACCTCCTCCTCTGATTTTTCAACTTGGTGATCTTCTGCAAAATTTACTCGTTGGGAAGAGACTGACCATTTTGAGTTTGCTTTTGCCCGCAATACTTCTTAATGTGTCCATACTTCTTACAATTTCTACATTGAATAGGGGACCTCTTGAACTTCTACCAAAAATTCTTCTCCAAGTGGTTTGTCTTCTTACAAACACCACAAGATGGAAATTTTCCTTTCTTCGATGATTCACCTTGGTATCCACCAGATTTTGCCTCTCCAGAGTGGTCTAAAGAGACTTTTTTGCCTTCCTTTTGTTGCTTGAATTTATGCCTTACCTGAAAGGCATCTTTTACTATTCCTTCACTTATCATGGTCACCCGTTGCTCTTGAATTTGCAATTTCGAGATCAGCTCATCTATTGAAAGAGTAGTCAAGTCACAAGACTCTTCAATAGCTTAGATTTTTTATTCGAACTTGTCCGGAAGGCTGAGCATAGTCTTCTCTACAACTTTCTGATCTGGAAAGTTTTCACCAAGTATCCTTATTTGGTTCACAATATCCATCAGCTTGGAAGAGTATTTCTTCATGGTATCTGAATCCTTCATCTTCAAGAGCTCAAACTCCCTCTTCAAAGCTAAAACCTTAATAGACTTAACACTGTTACTGCCTTCAAACTCCTCGTTTAGCTTCTCCCAGGCATCCTTGGCTGTCTCACAAGACATAATCCTTGTAAATATCACTTTCGTAAGACTTGAATGTATGCAAGTGAGAGCTCTTGGAGATCTAGTCACCAACTCATCTTACTTTTTGATTTCATTGAGAGTTGTGTTGTCTCTCAATGCCTGGACAACAGGTTCTCCTCTATCAATGACATCCCACAAGTTGAGATCCTTCAAATAAGCCTTCATTTTAATGGCCCAAATATGGTAATTCTCCCCTGAGAAAATCGGAGGACCCGTTGTTGGTTGATTTTCCAGTGCCATGTTTTCAGCAAATAGATTCAAGAAAAGGAGTTAAAAATAAGATGAGCCAATCAATGAAAACAGATTCATATCCCGTAAGAAATGGGCTCTGATATCATGTTACACGAAGGGGAGGAAGAACCGAAAAACAACAAGCTAAAACAACAACAAAATGGAGCTGTAAATTGCTGCCAGAAAACAAACTATAGAGAAGAAGAACTGAAACTTGTTTTAGTACTCTTGTTTTTCTCTTAATTGAACATTACATAGACTACACACACATATATATAGTGTGTGTAAGGATTACAAACCACAAAACAAGCAAAAATATCTACTTGCTAAGAGTTTCTAGACAAATCCGAAAATATCTTCTAACTAGGAGTTTCTAGACAAATTCGAAAATATCTTTTAACTAGGAGTTTCTAGACAAATCCGAAAATATCTACTAACTAGGAGTTTCTAGAAAAATCCAAAAATATCTACTAACTTGGAGTTTCTATACAAATATTAATTTCCTAACAAAAGTACTCTCATATAGCCTCTTACTTTAATTTATTTTCGTGGCCTTGTTTTGCACAGTGGCCTTGTTTTGCACAGTGGCTACATGTCCCAGAATATGAAGCAAATGGGATTTTCTCAGTAAAATCAGGTGTTTAACTTTGGCTTCTTGTTAGTAGAGATTGTGGGAATTTTCCATCAAGATCACAACCTTAACCTTCTCCGTCATGTAGGCATTCTTTACATTGTCTGTACTACATAAATATAACACTTTTTTTATTTTCTTAACAACATATGGAATTTATCAATTTCTAATTGCAACAGAAGCGTAAAAAGTAGCCACTTCATAATAATGGGAAAAAAAACATGTATACAGAGAACACACTGTGACACAAACACCTTCTTGAAGAAAGTCAACATGCCAATTTTCTGCAAATTTTGGTATGGAAAACTTTGGAACAAAAGTCCAGATGACTAATGAATTATGTGTTAACCTGTATTTGTAATTTGTATCCTCCTCAAAAGTCAGGTCTCTTTAGAATGGTCATAACCTACTGGTATAAATAATTAGTACTAAATAGGCAGAAAAAGTATCAGATTAATATAACAACTATGAAATTTCCATCATATTAGTGGTCTATTTGTTTTGATGATCAAATATTTGAAACAGCATGTAGTGCCGTTTTGAATATTCATAAAACGTGCTAATCAATTCAAATGGAATTTGGCAGTCAAGTCTAAATCATATCAATTATATAGGCGACCAAAGGCTTAGGCATCATCAACGCATCAATACTGGAAGCTAGTTTCTTCCTACTTTTTCTATTGTCTTTCTACTCTACTATTTAGGAGATTTCTACTACTACTACAGATGTAATCACTACTAATCAATATATCATAGATGGTGAAACTGTTGTTTCGTCTGGTGGTACCTTTGAACTAGGATTTTTCAGCCCCAGCGGTTCCTCGAAACGATATATTGGGATATGGTACAAACAAATTCTTCTTCATGTGCAAACAGTTGTATGGGTTGCCAACAGAGAAAAACCACTAACAAATACATCTTCTGCTATTTTGAAGGTCATCAAACCAGGGATACTTGTTCTTTATGGTGACAAGAATGAAAGTATATGGTCCACTAACACCTCGAGATCAGTCCAAAATCTAGTTGCAGTTCTTTTAGATTCTGGTAATCTTGTTGTCAAAGATGCTGATGATGAAAATCCAGAAAATTTCATCTGACAGAGCTTCAGTTTTCCAAATGATACACTCTTACCTGGTATGAAGTTTGGCAAGAATTTTAAAACTGACCATGAGACTTTCCTTTCGGCATGGAAGAACGATAATGATCCAACTCCAGGGGAATTCAATCTTCACGTTGAAGTGGCTCCATATCCACAGGGCGTCATCAAACGTGGCTCAAGTGTATCTACTCAGGTAGCACAAAGAGTTGGAAATAACAACATTTATAAAATTCAATCTATTTTCAATAAGGAAGAGGTTTACTATAGTTTATCTCTCATTAACAGCTCGGTTTTATCAAGACTAGTCCTGACTAGTAATGGTTATGAACAACAATTAACGTGGGTGGATCAGACTAAGAGTTGGAATATTTATGTCAGTTTACCTTCGAATATTTGTGATACCTATAACATATGTGGTGCCTATGGTAGTTGTGATGTATATTCTTACCCTGTTTGTCAATGTTTGGATAAGTTTGTACCTAAAAATCCATAACAATGGGAAAATGGAGATTGGTCAGAAGGGTGTGTTAGGAAGACACCTCTTGATTGCAATGAGGAACATATATTTTTAAAATATTATGGAATCAAGTTTCCATATTCTAAGTACTCCCAGTACAATAAGACCATGACACTCGACAGGTGTAGGGACGCATGCTCGAGGAACTGCTCTTGCACAGCTTATTCGAGCCTAATTATAAGCAGTGTAAAAGGTTGCTTGTTTTGGTTTGGGGAGTTGATTGACATCAAAAAGTTGTCTGAAAGAGGACAAGACATATACATCACAATGGATTCGTCAGGGCTAGGTAAGAACTAATCATGTTTAACAAAATTAACCATGTTGTGTTTTTAAACTTAGTTTTTCAACATGGACATTATATTATGCAAATTAATGTCCAGTCTCGATTTGAAGTAGATGATAGAAAAAATTAGTTGTAGTATCTAATGCACGTTCAAAGAGAAAGAAGGGCGAGATACTTGCAGTGAGTTTCTCATTGTTGATGGCAATGATTCTGCTCGGCCTGATTCTGTTGTTGCACACACGGAAAAAGAAGATGAAACTAAAAAACAAAGAAGAATTTGAGCTGCCACTATTCCAATTTTCGACAATAAAAAGAGCCACAAATAACTTCTCAGTGGAGAACAAGATTGGAGAGGGTGGATATGGACATGTTTACAAGGTATTCATGCAAATTTGTTGGAATAGGGATAATTTTCTTTTATAGTATTCTGTGTCTGTAAAATCTATGTTCTCCTTACATACCTTTCCATTTCTAGGGGTTGCTGGAAGACAGACAAAAATAGCCGTGAAGAGACTCTCAAGGACTTCCATGCAAGGATTTGATGAATTCAAGAACGATGTTATCTATATTGGCAAGCTTCAGCACCAAAATCTTGTGAGACTTTTGGGTTGCTGCATTCAAGGAGAAGAAAATATGTTGATCTATGAATACATGCCTAACAAAAGCCTGAAATCATACATATTTGGTTTGGATTCTTACCTTATGTACAAACTAAAATGATAGTACTTTTATCTACTAGCCATGACTCATGACACGTACATTTGGACCTAGGCAAACACATGCTTACAGAAATGTTAACAAGAAGGCTTATTTTGTAGATCAAACAAAGAGCAAATTACTGGATTGGCCAAAGCGTTTCCACATCATAAATGGAATTGCTCATGGTTTATTGTATCTCCATCAAGATTCTCGACTGAGGATTATCCGTAGAGACCTTAAAGCTAGCAACGTTTTACTAGATATGGAAATGAATCCAAAGATTTCAGACTTTTGCATGGCCAGAAGTGTTGCAGGAAATGAGATGGGAGCAAGAACATGTCATGTGGTTGGGACGTATTAAGAATCTCTAATATCATATGAAGTACTCTAGTATGACATCTCGCTTCTTTAATTCTCTTGCAGATGTTGTTTTTTGGCACAGTGGGTATATGTCCCCTGAATATGCAGTAGATGGGTTGTTCTCGGTAAAATCAGATGTTTTTAGCTTTGGTGTCTTGGTGTTAGATATTGTGTGTTGCAAGAGAAATATAGGATTTGTCCATCAAGATCACAACCTTAACCTTATCGGTCATGTAAGAACTATAAAACCTGTATTACACGTATAACTCTCTTTTTTCTCTGAAACAGATGTAGTTTGTCATGATTCGTTTGATCTAAACTTAAACAGGCATGGAAGCTTTACAAAGAAGATAGTCTATTGGAACTAATTGATGAGCAGCTAGCTGATTCTTGCAATATTTATCAAGTTTTAAGATCAATCCAGGTGGGGTTATTATGTGTGCAAAAATGTCCACAAGACAGACCAAGCATATTTTCTGTGGTTCATATGTTGGCTAATGATACGCTACTGCCAAAAGCAAAAGAACCTGGATTTTTCATAGAATGAAACATATATGAAGAAGCAAAATCAGAATCACAGAGAGCCAGTTCCAAGAATGAAGTGACAATCTCATTGTTAGATCCTAGTTAGAGTGTGACAAGATAAATATTTGTGCATGCACATGAATAGGAAAAATATATTTAAACTTTGATTGTTGATAAATACATTTAGTTTTTGAAATAAAACACCAAGTTGAATTTTCTACTTGACGATGCTACCTACTTACGCGTGAATTTCTTTTATCTATTTCTATCGCCTGTTAACTATATAATTTAGATATTTTTCTTATATCACAAATTGATCGATCTGCAATTAAGATAGTACATTTGATCAGGAAGGTTGTTTTTTTTCTTTTTTTGAGAATTAGTACTGTAGGAAGTTTTTATTTTTTATGGTGTCTTAAACTTGAGTTGCTAACTTTGTTTTCTAATAACATGGAGATTAGCTTACATATCAAGTTGTTTCAAAAAAGACTAGCTTATATTTTAACAATACGCACACATACAGAGCACACACTGAGACACAAACACTTGAAGAAAGTCAATGTGTAAAATTGCTGCAAGTTTAGGTGTGGCAAACTTAGGGACAAAAATTCCAGATGACTAATGAATCATGTGTGTGAACCTGTCTGTCGTGTATTTGTATCCTCTTAAAAATCCAGGCCTTTTCGAAGAGGCCATATCCTACTGATACAAATAAAATTAGGGATAAAATAACGTATCAGATTAACATAACAACTATAAAATTTCCATTTAGTTTTCTTCCAAAGCCAGTGATCCATTTGTTTTACTAATCAAATGTTTGAAACAGAACGTAGAGCCGTTATCAAGAGGCTGAATATTAAAAAACGTGTTAATCACCAAGACTAAATTAAAGGAGAAAGAGAACCAAATGAAAGAGATTATCCCCCGAGACCTGATGAGGGAGTACAAGAGCCACTAGAGGTAACTCCGTACTAGTATGATATTGTCCGTTTTGGGCCAAGTCCTCAAGGATTTGTTTTTGGGCACCTCCCAAAAGGCCTCCTACTAGTGGAGTTGGGTGACACTTTAAATATTGGACATGTTCCCTCTATTTTTCTGATGTGGGATTGTGTTTTCTTCTCAACAATCCTCACTCAAACCAAGACCACATCACTTGTGACCTCCCCGTACCGCCACCCGCCACTACCAACCAGTGGGACACGCTGTTTGACCATCACTTGTCAAGAAGACTTTCGACACGAGGAATCAACCGTTGATCTCAACTACTAGGTCACTTCACATGATCTGCCAAACATCTTGTACCACCATTATCACCCAACGGGACACGCCGCCTAACCAACATTCACCAAGAAGACTTTAGACACAAGGCACCACCTGCAGATCTCTAGTCTTGTCGTTACACCGGGAACTTCTCACCAACCGCAGTCACCACTCCGACACACCCGAACCTGGGCCTTCAAACCACTTGTTGGGACCGCGTGTAACTTCGCACTAGTATGATATGGTCTGCTTTGGACCAAGCCCTCACGGATTTATTTTTGGGCACCTCCCGAAAGGCCTCATACTAGTGGAGTTGGGTGACACTTTAAATATTGGACATATTCTGTAATATTCTAATTTATTATTATTTTTAATGAAGAGTTAATTGGTAATTATAACCAATAATTGATATTAATTAAAGAATTAAAAGAGATCAAGCCAAAGGTCTAATCTTTTCCTTCAGTTTCACGACTGAAACACTACAAATAGAACTCTAGGGCTATTTCTTTTTATCCCATTATTCTGGAGAAGGAAGCAAAAGCAACATAGAAAGGTAGATTGATAGATATTAACTGTCAGGTATGAGATTTTCTCTATCTTTCGCCTAAATTAATTTTATATAGTGGTAACGTTCTTGTCGGGAAAAAGAAAAGGAGAGAAAAAAAGAAAAGTTTCCATGTATGATCGAGAGATATTGGACATAATTTGTAAATTGGAGATATCATGGGTGGGTGGCTACTACTGTAATGAAAGAATTAACATTGGCTAATGCTAATTAGGCAGTGGGAAAAAAACATAGAAAGAAAGGAATCAAAGTATGTAACTTCGAGCACAAAGTATATTTTCTTTACACATGTTGTTTCAATTTTCTATTGTTAACACTTTAAGCAAATCATTAGGGAATATTAATGATGAGGCAATCATTATATATTGATGAGAGAAATCATTGGCTAGTATTTTAAAATTCTTTGTTTGGCAGCCTTCCCTTGTTAGATTATCCTTAATTCATGGGTTAAGGTGTGAGATATTAAGATTTAAGTCCAAATTTAAAAGTTAGTGATGTTGAGACTTGACCCCGAATAATAGAATTGATATTGTTATTTAATATTGTTGCGTAGATTGAAGCCATTGGAGGCTAGTTGATTGGTGTTCTATGCATAGTAATGTAGGAGAACTTGTTGTTAGCGAGGTAAGTGAGACTTTAAGCTTTGGTGCTTGCTTTTCAAATTTATTTTAAAAATATATTTTTATCTGTCCGGTCCATGTATTGGGACGAGCGTGTGCTTGGCAGAATCAACGGTCTTTAAGGCCGGCCGCATATACTTTATGTTAAGAATATTAATTCTCCTTTTATAAATTATTTCGTGATGTGATATGCTTGTGTACTGTGAGATTAGGGCATTGTGTATGCTTCTTAATTCCTTTGGGGCATTGTGTATGCTTCTTAATTCCTTTGGGGCATTGTGTATGCTTCCCTTGAGCATTGTGTATGCTTGTTGATTTTATATAGGACTGTGTATGTTTCCCTTGAGCATTAAGTATGCTTGTTGATTTGATATGAAACATTGTTTATGCTCCCCTTGAGTATTGTGTATACTATTGATATATTTGATGCGTTGTATATGTTGCCCGAAACTTCATGTGTTGGCTAATTACTTTGATTTCAAATGGTGATAAGTTCTTTTGATGAAATTGTATTGAGATATATGGTTCTTGATGAAGGATTATTGAGCCTCGTTGGTTACCTTATCATGATATAGTTTCGTATGTAATAACTTTATGTTCTTGGTGTTGTTGAATTTTCTAATACTTGTTCCAGGAGTACTTAAAACAGCGAGCCGATGATCTTACTGAGATATATTTACATATAGCTCACTCCTTACATACATGTCTACAGATACCATTGCAGAGGGAGAGATTAGTGGCTGACGGTTCTTACGCGCGAATTCCATTGTTGAGGTGAACCTTCCCAATTGGTAGTGAAGGCTGTCATTCAGCGTTAGATCTTTTAGATTACATTTCTTTTATTTGGGTTTGCATACCCGGAAGTTGAACTCATGTAACTCTGTTTAGATGCTCCATGAACTTAGAGTGGGATTTGGGTTAGAGATTTGATATCTAAACTACTGCCATTTTCATAAAACTCTAAGTGGTATCTTGTTGGATAGTTATTCTGTGTAAATGATTATTTTATGCATGTGGGGTTATATATGTGTGTTTGTAGACCATGTGAATGTATGGAAAATTGGTTCTCCCGACAAGTGGTGTTAGTGGGAGCCAGTTACGTCTAAGGATTATTTTGGGACGTGACAAAGTTGGTATCAAAGACTAGGCTTTAGGTCCTGGGTCATGGAGAAGTGTTTAGTAGATTCTTGTTCATTGGTATTTAGGCGCCCATACTTATGAACTTGAGGCTACGGAACATCTAGGAAGTTTTTCCCATTTTATTCATTATTCGTGCGTTGAGTTGGATTAGGTCTAACCTTTAAATATTGTTTCGCAGATGGTTAAGAGACGTGGCTCTTCCTCTGCTAGTCGATTTAACGCACCTACTAGATGTGGTACTGGACATGGTTCTACCCGTGGTGGTTGTCAAGTTGGGTCTCATCCAACCAGGCCTCGAACTAGGGCACAAACTAATCCTCAGCATAGAGTTAGGAGTGGGGGCCAGCCCCAAGTTGTGGCTCCTGAGCGAGTACAGGACCAGGTTGGTCATGATACTCCAGCTGCAGCACTTGTTGTTGTACCTATTATTACATTGCCTTCCGACCTTATGGTAAGAATGTTGAATGTAATGGAGGCATTGGAGCCTAATCAGGGTCGAGCTCCAGCTCCTCAGGCAACTCCACAAACGCAAGCCCAAGTTCAGTTGAATGTTGGGACTTCTCAGGCACCTCAACCAATTGATCTTTCGATTACAGCTGTGGGGCAACCCAAGAATCTTAAGAATTTCATGGATCTTAAGCCACCGGAGTTTGATGCTACACCATCTTCTGTTGAGCCTCAAAAGTTTTTAGATCGCTGTGAGAAGATACTGACTACCTTGGGATTGAAGGAGACTCGTGGTGTAGAATTTACCACTTTTCTATTCTCAGGATCTCCCGAGGCTTGGTGGACTTCTGTTTTGAGGGGTAGACAAGTAGGATTACCACCAATCACTTGGTCAGAGTTTTCATCTATGTTCTTGGAAAGATTTATTCCCTTGAGAAAACAAGATGACATGAGACGCCAGTTTAATGAGCTACGATAGGGATCTATGACTGTTACTGAGTACGAAGTGATAATGCCCAAACTACAGCTCTCGTAAGAGTGTAAGAAGTCGCTATCAAATATAAAACCCAACTGGGTTGGGTGTCGAATCCCACAGGGAATACTTGGTCACTAAGTGTTGCAATTATTAGTAGACTGTTGATCGAAAATTCCACGGAAAAGGGGGGATTGGATTGTGGCGTGAATTAATGCTATCAAAGTAACAACAGAATGCTTTGTTTAGTAAGATTTAATCACAGAGAAAAATAAGTTAGGGTTATGTCCACCGTATGAGTTCTACGTATCTATTAACTATGAGTAATGCGGAATTCAGACATGCATGCACTTATAGAGATTCGTATTCTAATGGTAAATCCTAGTGTTTCTCAACCATCAAGGATTATTTCACTTTAACTCTCTCGAGCTTAAAGCGTATAACTAATGGTACGAACTCTCCAAGAGGTTAATCCGGTTAAGGCATGAACGTGTAAACAGGGGTTGGTAGCCCTATTTCCTTTTCACACTCTCTTTTCCAAACATGTAACTTTTCTCTCGAACAAGTTAATGCTATAATGGCGTATTCTATATGTTTGCAACCACAAGAATTTAATTAAAACAAAGAGATTAATGATATAAGTAGCATACGCATAAAGAATTCACAAACTCATAGTAATAGATAGTATATCAAAAGGCTTCCATAACCCTAACAGAGAAGTTTAGCTACTCATGATTGTAAAGGAAAACAACGAAGACATCATCATCATCATACCAAAACGATAACAATCTCACGATGGGTATGTATTGGCGTCACTATGAGAATGACGTGATTTCCTCTCTCCGTTGCTCACAAGAGTCGTGCTTTCTCTGTCAGAAAGTAACGTGAATAATCCAAAAGTGGCGTCTCAATTATGAAAAGCAATAATGAATGAATGAATGCTGAAAAATTCAGCAAATAAGGTTTTTATAACATCCTTGTCCTAGTCCTATTAAGTTACTGCTGCACCCCTAAGTATTTAAAAATACTGCTTTTGCCCGGGACAATTTCTCCATGCATCACATTCAGTCCATAAGCTTCCAAAAGTTGTCTTCCCTCTTCTGTGAAGTTTTCCTTTGCTGCCCAAAGGTCCACAAAGTGATGAAATCTTCATCATTAATACCTGAAAACATGCTAATCACGTAGGTTAGCTCACTTACAGTAAAATGGACTAAAAGTGCAGGAATTATATATTTTATCCTCAAAACTTAGCTATAACATGGGTAAATTATGGTGTTTAGGCGTGTAAATACACCCAACATCAACACCCCACACTTAAAGCTTTGTTCATCCTCGAAAAAAATATTACGTCCATGCAAACATCTAACTAGGATTTCACAGCAATAACACAAAATGTTCAACAAGACATGCACGGCAATTATTAACAAAGAGTAGTTTTTTGGATCACTACTAGAAACCATTCAACCTCCAACATAGACTCGTGATGATGGCTAATTCGTATCCACAAGTTAAGGCACCAAGAATCATTAAAAAACTACCCAAAACTCATCAACCATGTGTGTCTCACACAAGATATCACCCATAATCACTCACAAGTTTTGCATTTTTCGGAACATGGGTATAAGATTCTCCTTGCTCTCACTCTCACAAAGAATTCATATGTTGCAACTGATGACCATAGGCTTTCCCTTAGTGTAATGCTCCACTAATATCAGAATGCTAAGCTTAGGATCAAATAGGTCTTTACAGGTTGTAATGTAGGCTAAGGGACAGGTAGGACTATTTTGGACAGAAATAGTGACTATGTTCCCTAAGCGCTTTAATACACTATGTTATGTCATTAACACTCTCTTTTAAACAACCCCTCTACTTTCCTTTCATCTACCACCCCTTCTCACCTATTTTGTTATTCAATTATAAACACAACTATCTTTTTATTTTTCTATTTCTTTTTTTTTTCTTTTTTTTTCTTTTCTTTTCTCTTTTTTTTTATAAAACACCTCTATGATAGCCACTCCTTTTCACAACAATTTCAAGTACGAATACACTCTGAGGCATCACTCTCACCCACTTTCCTCTTATTTTGTCACATGACTCTACAATTTAAAGCGCTTAGGAATTTGGATCAAATTATGGTCTTGAAAAAAAATGGATTAGGCTACATATGAGGCTGTCAAAGAAAATAGCTAAAGGCTCAAAGGGGGTTAACTAGGATAATGTCCACGGGTAGGTAAAAAGAAGGTAAACAATCACAGGCTGCCAAAGAAATGCCTAAATCATCTCCTAAACTCACACTCTTTATTTCGCTTTACACACACACCAGGAAAGTTCTAGCATCAGTCACAACACAGAATATACTATATAACCTCACACACACAAGGCACATGGTCAACTTTATTGGGAGCAGTATAGACTCTTGACCCAATAGATGAATGAATTAAACCACACACTTATCACACAGTGAGTCACACTTAGAGCCTAAACGTCTCAATAGTAATGATTTTAGCACAAACTCTTGTCATAATACCATGCCGCCTATCAGAACAATTTCATGCAAAATCTAAAAAATTCAAAAATATTACGACTAATTAGCAAAAACAAAAATAAATGTAGGCAATGAAATACAATACAGCAGACATATACATGCATCCCACACTTAGACGGGACACACTGCCCTTAGTGGAAATAAATAAGGAAAACCTGATTAGTCAAACTCCTCTTCTATGTCTGGGGTCATGCCCCCTGCGTCGGAATTATCATTAGAGTCGTCATCATCAGGTTTCTTCCCCTTTTCTGGCCTTTCTTGCCCTTTCTGTGAGGTGGACACTTTTTCTTTTCCTTGTCGTCCTTTTGGGGCCATTCTACCTGAGATTAAAAATAGAGTCATGTTAGCTCCATCTCGGAAGATTCAATCGAAAAACAAACAGTAGTGGCCCCACCCCACACTTAATTTGTTGGCACAAACTAATTAAGTGAATGATATCGATTACTCAGACTTCATCGACATACATTTAGATGATATGTTCCAACAATATGTTCAGCACAGTCATACTTTCATGTCATCTTAATTATCCTTTCCAACTCTATTTCATGTAATCTTAACTATACTTTCGTGTTTGGATTAATGCACCTTTTGAACAAGACTACTACATAGAGATCGTATCAAGGTATGGTATAGAAATAATCACAACATCTCATGCTTGTATTCAATCATGATCTTTATCTCGATGAACGAGTCATTCAAACATTCAATCTTTCAACTTTGAAGATTATGCAATTAACTTTACCATTTCGATTCCGCAAAAAGGATGAATGTGTATAACAATCAAATACAATTAGGAACCAAGTCAAGAACACCCACATGTATTCTTTCACTCAACTAGATGTATCATAACAAACCAACCACATTCTAATCACCAACACCACTTCAAAATCTAATAAATCATTATAAACGTAGCATTTCAACAACTACGGAATATAAAAGAATGACTCACTTGGTGATGGATCCGGAAGATGAACTCACAAGACTAGATGAGCAAAAAGAAAAATTTTTGAGAGGATTTGGAAGGTTGGGCGGCGCCTATCTTGAGCAAACAATGAGATTTTGTTCTAAGATTGAGGTTCTATTTATAGACCAAGGCTTGGGTCGGGTTTGACCCATGAAAAATCGGGTTAGGAGACCAAAAAGCATAAGTAGGCGGCGCTTAATGCTTTGCCTATGCTTAGCATAGGCGGCGCCTTTAGAAAAGCCTAGTTGAACATAGGCGGCGCCTATGCTATGGCCTAGTTGGGCATAGGCGGCGCCTATGCTATGGCATTGTAGATTCAGAGAGCAAAGGAAATGGCATAGGCGGCGCCTTTAGCTTTGCCTAGTTGAGCATAGGCGGCGCCTATACTATAGCATTGTCGATTCAGAGAGCAAAGGCAATAGCATAGGCCTTGCCTTGTCCGTTGCCTAGATTTACATAGGCCTTGCCTTGTCCATTGCCTTGATTTGTATCGGCAATGCCTAACCGAAAGCCTTTTGCTCCTTCATTACTCACTTATCACCTTTAACATTTCTCACTTTCAAATCAATATTTGAGACCAAGCTCCTCCTTTATACGTCTTCCCCTACACTTAATCAAAAACAACAAAAATGATTATAATAATGGGTTGCCTCCCACCAAGCGCCTTAGTTTTGGTCGTGGCTCGACTCTTCTTTTTGGATTTTTATTTAACAAAACAAACTCCTAGGAAAACAAAACGACTAAAAACGATGGGTTGCCTCCCATGTAGCGCTTGATTTATTATCGCGGCACGACATAGCTATCTCGATTACTTAGACTTCATCGAGATAGATGGTGCATCATTTTTTGAATGGATTCAGACGACGCTGATGCTTACTTGTAGGCATGCAATCTTCTTCGAGATGACTCTTGTGCATACATATCCCAGGAGGGATACCAATTATATCATCAATAGTCCAACCCATAGCTCTCTTGTACCTCTTCAGAGCAGAGATGAGATCCTCTACGTGTTGTTCACCTAAATCAGCCGCAACACTCACCGGAAGTGTATTTCCACTTCCCAAGAACGCATACCTTAGGTGACTGGGGAGCTCTTTCGATTCTAGCACTGGTGGCTCTTCAATGGAAGTCTTCGCTATTGGTGAAGGTCGATTCCTAAGATCAAGGTCCAGCTTCTTAGTAGCATGAGAATAGGACTTTATTCCTGTTAGAGGACAAACAGTTTCTTCATATTCTTCAACATCCTCATGCTCAAAATTCAACAGCATAGCAGACAATGGCTCAACAGTAAGCTGCTTCTCTACAGATAATCCTTTCTCATCCTCAAAGTAAACATTAGCTACAGAGAACACATCCATATCTCTAGGCTGCTTCATCGATTTATATACATCAAAATGGACCACTTCGGCATTCAGCCGAAATAAAAGCTCTTTAGCTCTTAAATCAATCAGCACACTTCCAGTTGCGAGGAAAGGACGCCTCAAGATTATGGGAACTTCATAATCCACCTCGCAATCCAAAATAACAAAGTCTGCAGGAAATATGAAGGTGGAAACTTTCACCAACACATCATATAAGATACCAACAAGCCGTTTTACCGACCTATCTGCCATCACGAGCCGCATATTGGTTGGTGTAGGATCACCCAACCCCAACTTTCTATAAATAGATAGCGGCATCAAATTGATGCTAGCTCCTAAATTGCACAACGCCTTAGCAAAATCCAACGATCCAATCGTGCAAGGAATAGTGAAAGCACCAGGATCTGTCTTCTTCTGTACTAGAGATCTTATAGCGATTGCACTGTAATGATGAACATTATTTGCCAACTCATAACTTTATTCCCGCTTCTTTGTCAACAGGTCCTTCATGAATTTAGCATACCCAGGCATCTGTTCCAGCGCCTCCACCAACGGAACATTAATAGTCAGCTGCTTCAACATGGTCATGAATTTACTGAACCTGGTGTCATCAGCTTTCTTCTTCAGTCTCTGCGGAAAAGGTGGTGGTGGAAGGGGAATCGTTTTCTCCACCACTTCCTCTTTATCTTGCTTCCGATTATCAACCTTTTCAGGAGTGTCATCAGGCTTCTTCTTCAGTCTCTGAGGAAAAGGTGGTGGTGGAAGAGGAATCATTTTCTCCACCACTTCTTTTTTATCTTGTTTCCGATTATCACTCTTTTTAGGCTGGTGACGTCTAGGTGTAACATCATGAGCACTCACTTCATCTTCTATGGCATCTTCAAACTCTGCTTCATCAACATTGTCTGCTATATCATCAACCACCTGCTTGCCTTTGTATGGATTTTCCAACACTATACCACTCCGGGTAGTAATAGCCATACACGATCCGTCATTCCTTAGGTTTTGCACAGTGTCACTGGGTAGCGTGCCAGCCTTTCTTTGGTTGAATACTGCTGATAATTGACTCAATTGTTGCTCCAGCTATTTTATTGCAGTAGAATGCGAGTCAACCAATTGATTTATTGATGACAAAACATTCTTTACCTCAGTAATGCCCATATTGGTTGCCTCCACACCTTTCAACAGCTTAGCCATAATATCATCCATGGACATCTTTCCAAAGCCAGACGCCACAGCCTCACGGTTTCCAGGAGGAACATACAAACCACTCCTGTCATTCTTATTCTTCCAACCACCTTGATCGCGGTCCTTGTATCCAGATTTATCATAATAGTTCCGACCTTGGTTTCCTTGGGCATTGCCTCGGAAACTCCCCTGATTATTCAAGTAATTTGCTTCCCCCTCAGCGAAATCATATCTTCCCTGTGATACAACGGCTTTAACCTTTTCGGTCTTCCCTGATAATAAATGCTTGGTAAGAAGATCCATCTGCGTTTTCATGTGAGCCATATCTTGGTCACGTTCCTTTTATCTATGTCTCTGTTCTGCAATCATGCCAAGAGATACAGTAGAGCTCGCTACCTCAGAATCCCTGGTATGCCAAGCTCTACTCTGCTTTGTCATACGATCCAGCATATCACCCGCCTCAATAAAAGTAAGGTCCATGAATGACCCACCTGCAGCATTATCAACCACTGGCTTTGTCACTGAGTTCAAAGCCCTGTATAATATCTCCATCAAGTGGATGTTGGTTATCTGATGATTTGGGCACCGCATAAGCTTCTTCTTGAACCTCTCCCATGTTTCGTGGAGAGCTTCAGTTGGAAGCTGTCGGAAATTGCTGATCTCATCTCTTAACTGTGCTCTTTTGGATGGCGGAAAGAATCTTTCTAGGAAAGCGTCTTTCAGTTGCCTCCAATTAGTAATAGAATCAGGAGTTAGCCCGTTCAGCCATAGAGTTGCCTCCCCAGACAGAGACAATGGAAATAAGTGCGGCCGAATTGCATTCTGCCCAACTCCTGGATTGTCAAACGACTTGCATGTTGAAATAAAATTGACCAGATGCATATTTGGATCATCTCCTGCAAGTCCACCAAATAAACCCTTGATCTGTAATAACTGAATCATGGTGCTAGTGATATTGAACTTAGCTCCGTGTGCCAAGGGTGGAGGAATAATAGCCCCTGTGGCACCATCTCCATCCAGATAGTCATAATCATCATCAAAAGGAGCCTGCACAGCTCGGCGGTCAGGTCTTATTCTAGTTTGACGTTCCCTCCTATGCATAGGTGCCGCCACCTCATCAATACGCCTAGGATTCAGTAACTCATTATCACTCAGGTCCTTATCATCAGGATTTGTTACTCGGCCTGGGTTATAAATATTCTGTTGATGTACTTGAGCAGCTGCCAGTGCAGCTAATCTAGCCTGCTCCTGTTGAGCCGCCCTTCTGTCAATGTCACGTTGTGCATCCATTCAGCCAATAAGTTGAGGTTCAGGATTTATGGGTAATAATGGCTGACCAGAACTACGAGTATTTGGCATTCACTCAACAGAACCTGAATAAAACAAAAACAACAACTAAAAGTAAAATTCGAGAATCTTTGACCAAAGGGTCTAGTAACTATCACAAACTTAGTTGACAACCGTATTCCCCGGCAACGGCGCCAAAATTTGATAACGCTTAAACTACAGCTCTCGTAAGAGTGTAAGCGGTCGTTGTCAAATAAATAACCCAACTGGGTTGGGTATCAATCCCATAGAGAATAGCCGGTCAGTAAGTAAGCAAAGATTATTAGACTTTTGGTGCAAGTCTCGTAAAAGGGGGGATTTTGTAGCGTGCAATAATGTAACAAAATAGTAGAGTAAAAACGGAAAATAACAAAGTAAAAAGGAAAGAATGATCGGTAAGATGTTTAACCAATGAGAATTGAGAGTTGGGGTTATGTCCTCCTTATGAGTTATACATCTCTATTGGCTATGAGTTATGCGGAATTCAGACATGCATGTGCTTATAGAGAATTGTATTCTATGGTAAATCCAGGCGTCTTTCGACCATCAAGGATTATTTCACTTTAACTCTTTTGAGCTTAAAGCGTATCTAACGGTACAAATTCTCCAAGTGGTTAATCCAGTTACGGCACTAACTTTTTAACAGGGGTTGGTGCCCTATTACCTTGACATTATCTCTTTTCCAGACATATAACTTTTCTTTCAAACAAGTTAATGCTTTACTGGCGTATTCTATATATTTGCAACCACTAGAATTTAGATTAAGATGAAGAGAGTAATGATATAAGCAGCATACGTGTCACGAATTCACAAACTCATAGCAATAGATAGTATCTCATAAGGCTTCCATAACCCCAACAGAGAAGTTTAGCTACTCATGATTGCAACGGAGATCACAATAAACATCATCATGATCTCACGTTGGTCACAAAGGCCGTGCTTTCTCTGTCAGAAAGTAACGTGAATAGTACTAAATGTCGAAGAAAATAGAATTGAATAGAAAATAAGATGAATGAGTTGAATTGTAAGGGTTGAATGAATTAATGAGTGAATGAATAAAAAGTTCAGCACAATAGGGTATTTATAACACCCATATCCTATTCCTACTAGGCTACTGTGTACTTCTCCTAATACTACTAGGATACTGCGTACTTATCCTAATCCTAATAAGTTACTGCTGATCCCCAAAGTCTTTAGAATTGTTGTTTTTGCCCGGGACAGGTTTTCCATTCGTCACTTTTAGTCCCTAGGCGTCCAAGCTCTCCTTTCCTTCTTTCGTGAAGCCTCCTTGGGCGTCAAGTTATCCATAAAATGCTGAAATCTTCATCATTTATACCTTAAAACTTTCTAATCACGTTTGTTAGCTCACTTACAGGAAAAAGGACTAAAAGTGCATGAATTATATATTTTGTCCTCAAAACTTAGCTAAAATATGGGTAAATTATAGTACTTTAGGCGTGTAAATACGCCTATCATCAACACCCCACACTTAAAGCTTTGTTCGTCCTCAAACAAAATATTATGTCCATCTAAACATCTACTTAGTGTTTCACAGTAACAGCACAAAATATTCATCAAGACAGGCACAACAATTATTAACAAAGAGTAGTTTTCTGATCACTACTAGAAACAATTTAACCTCTAACATAGACTCGTGATGATGGCTAATTCGTATTCAAAAGTTAAGGCACAAAGAATCATACACAACTACCCAAAACTCATCAACCATGTGTGTCTCACAATATGTCACCCATAATTACTCACAAGTATTTCATTTTTCAAAACATGGGTATAATATTATCCTTGCTCTCACTCTCACAAAGAATTCATATGTTTGCAACTGATGACCATAGGCTTGCCCTTAATGTAATGCTCCACTAAATATCAGAATGCTAAGCTTAGGATCAAATAGGTCTTTACAGGTTGTAATGTAGGCTAAGGGACGGGTAGGACTATTTTGGCCAGAAATAGTGACTATGTTCCTAAGCGCTTTAATACATCACATTATGCCATTAACACTCTCTTTTAATCAACCCTGCTACCTTTCCTTCATCTATCACCCCTTTTTCACCTATTTTGTCATTCAAGCATAACTATCTTTTTATTTAATCATAAACACAATTTATCTTTTTGTTTTTCTATTTCTTTTTCTTTTCTCTTTCTCTTTTTTTTTCTTTTTTTTTTTATAACACACCTCCATGATAGCCACTCTTTTTCATAACAAATTCAAGTACCAATACACTTTATGGCATCACTCTCACCCAATTTCCTCTTATTTTGTCACATGACTTCACAATTTAAAGCACTTAGGAATTTGGATCAAATTATGGTCTTGAAAAAAATGGATTAGGCTTACATATGAGGTTGTCAAAGAAAATAGCTCAAGGCTCAAAGGGGGTTAACTAAGATAATGTCCATGGGTAGGTAAAACGAAGGTAAACAAGTATCGGTTGCCAAAGAAATGCCTAAATCATCTCCTAGACTCACACTCTTTATTTCGCTTTACACACACACCAGACAAGTTCTAGCATCAGCCACAAACACAGAATATACTATCACCTCACACACACAAGGCACATGGTCGACTTTATTGGGAGCAGTACAGACTCTTGACCCAACAGATGAAGGAATTAAACCACACACTTATCACATAATGAGTCACATTTAGAGCCTAAATATATCAATAGTAATGATTCTAGCACAAACTCTTGTCATAACACCATGCCGCTTATCAGAACAATTTCATGCATCAAAATCTACGACAAACAAAAAAAAATATGACCATAAATGTAGGCAAAGAAGTAAAGCATACGAATACCAGCACCCCACACTTAGACGGGACACACTACCCTCAGTGGAAAATAAATATGGAAAACCTGATTAGTCGGATTCCTCTTCTATGACTGGGGTCATTCCCCCTGCGTCGGAATCATCATCAGAGTCGTCATCCTCAAAGTTTCCTCAAATTGTACCCACTTGATACAAAAGTGCGTTGAGGTATTTGTAGTGAGGAGGATTCATCTTTCTCTTTTCTTCCCGTTTTTTGGCCTTTCTGTGAGGTGGTTGCTTTGTCTTTTCCTTGGCGTGCTTTTTGTGCCATTGTACCTGAGATTAAAATGATAGTCATGTTAGCTTCATCTCGGTAGATACAGTCGACAAAAAAAAAATAGTAATGGCACCACCCCACACTTAATTTGTTGGCACAAACTAATTAAGTGAACATTGTCGATTACTCAGACTTCATCGATATACGTTTAGGCGTTATATTCCAACAATATGTTCAGCACAGTCATACTTTCATGTCGTCTTAACTATCCTTTCCAACTCTATTTCATGAAATCTTGATCATACTTTCATGTTTGGATTAATGCACTTTTTGAACAAGACTACTACATAGAGATCGTATCAAGTTATGGCATAGAAATAATCACAACATCTCATGCTTGTATTCAATCATGATCTTTATCTCGATGAACGAGTCATTCAAACATTCAAGCATTCAATTTTGAAGATTATGCAATTAACTTCACCATGTCGACTCCGCAAAAGTATGACAGTGTATAACAATCAAATACAAGTCGGAACAAAATCAAGAACACCCACACGTATTCTTTCACTCAACAAGATGTATCACAACAAATCAACCACATTCAAATCACCAATACTACTTCAATATTTAACAATTCATTATAGGCGTAGTAGTGTAGTACTTACGGAATATAAAAGAAGAACAAATAAGTACTTACTTGGTTGATGGCCTCGGAAGATGTTCTTGCAAAGTAAAAGAGCAAAAGGAAAACTTTTGAGAGATTTTGGAGAGGTAGGCGGCACTTAGGTTGAAGTTGCAATGCATTTTTGTTCTAAGACTAAGGTTCTATTTATAGGAAAAGCTTGGGTCGGGTTTTGACCCATTTGGAATCGGATATGGAGGCCAAAAGTGACCATAGGCGGCGCCTAATGCTATGTCTATGCTTGGCATAGGCGGTGACTTTTACAAAGCATTGTTGAGCATAGGCGGCGCCTATGCCATGGCACATGAGATTCAGAGACAAAATGCTTTTGCATAGGCGGCGCCAATGCTATGGCACACTTAGGCATGGGCGGCGCCTATGCTATAGCACACTTAGGCATGGGCGGCGCCTATGCTATGGCACACTTAGGCATGGGTGGCGCCTATGCTATGGCACACTAGATTCCGAGAGCTTAGGCCATAGTATAGGCATTGCTTTGTTCGTGGCCTATATTTACATAGGCCTTGCCTTGTTCTTTGCCTATATTTTCATAGGCAATGCCCAACCCATAGCCTTTTGCTTCTTCAATCCTAACTTACCACCTTGAACATGCAATTCTTCCATATCAAGATTTGAACTCAATCTCCTCCTTTACACCTCTTGCACCTACACTTACTCAAAAACAACAAAAACGATTAGAACGATGGGTTTCCTCCCATCAAGCGCCTTAGTTTTGATTATGGCTCGACGAAATCTTAAGAAAAAAAAACAATTAAAAATGATGGGTTGCCTCCCACAAAGCGCTTGATTTATTGTCGCGGCCTGACATAGCTATATCGATTACTTAGACTTCATCGAGATAGATGGGGCATCATTTTCTGAATGGATTCAGACGCCGCTGATGCTTACTTATAGGCATGCAATCTCCTTCAAGATGAATCTTGTGCGTACATATCCCAAGAGGGATACCAATTTTATCATCAATAGTCCAACCCATAGCTCTCTTGTATCTCTTCAGAGCAGAGATGAGAGACTCTACGTGATGTTCACTTAAATCATCCGCCACACTCACCGGAAGTGTATTTCCACTTCCCAATAATGCATACCTTAGATAATTGGGGAGCTCTTTCGATTCTGGCACTAGGGGCTCTTCAATGGAAGTCTTCGCTGTTGGTGATGGTTGATTCTTAAGATCAAGGTCCGGCTGCTTAGGAGTATGAGAATAGGACCCTATTTCTGTTTGAGCACACATAGTTTTATTATAATCTTCATCATCCTCATGCTCAACATTCAGCAGCGCAGCAGACAATGGATCAACAGTAAGTTGTTTCTCTACAAATAATGCTTTCTTATCCTCATAATGAACATCAGCTACGGAGTACACATTCATACCGCTGGACTGCTTCATTGCTTTGCATATATAAAAGCGGACCACTTCGTCATTCAACCGAAATAAAAGCTCATTAGCTCTCATGTCAATAAGCACACTTCCTGTTGCAAGGAAAGGACGTCCCAAGATTATAGGAACTTCAGAATCCACCTCGCAATCCAAAATCACAAAGTCTGCAGGAATGATGAAGGTGGAAACCTTTACCAACACATCATTCAAGATACCCACAGGTCGTTTTACCGACCTATCTTCCATCACGAGCCGCATATTAGTTGGTGTAGGGTCGCCCAACCCCAACTTTCTATAGACGGATAGTGGCATCAAATTGATTCTAGCTCCCAAATCGCACAATGCCTTAGCAAAATTCATAGATCCAACCGTGCAAGGAATAGTAAAAGCACCAGTGTCTGCCTTCTTCTATACTAAGGACCTTGTGGCAATTGCACTGCAATGATGAATATTATCTGCCGGCTCATAGCTTACTGCCCGCTTCTTTGTTAAAAGGTCCTTCATGAATTTAGCGAATCCGGGCATCTGCTCTAGCGCTTCCACTAAAGGAATATTAATAGTCAGCTGCTTCAACATAGTCATGAATTTACTAAACCTGGTATCATCATCTTTCTTCTTCAGTCTCTATGGAAAAGGTGGTGGTGGAAGGGGAATTATTTTCTCCACCACTTCCTTTTTATCTTGCTTCCGATTATCAACCTTTTCAGGAGTGTCGTCAGCCTTCATCTTCAGTCTCTGAGGAAAAGGTGGTGGTGGAAGGGGAATAGTTTTCTCCACCACTTTTTTTTTACCTTGCTTCCAACTATCAATCTTTTCAGGCTGCAGACATCTAGGGGTGACGTCATGAACACACTCTTCAGCTTCTTCAGCCTCTTCACATTCTGCATCAATAACATTATCCGCTATATCATCAACTACTTTCTTGCCTTTAGATGGATTTTCCAACACATTACCACTTCGGGTAGTAATAGCCATACACGATCCATCATTCCTTGGATTTTGCACTGTGTCGCTAGGTAGTGTTCCAGCTTTTCTTTGATTGAATGCCGCTGAAAGTTGACTCAATTGCTGCTCCAGCTGTTTTATTGAAGTGGAATGTGAGTTAACCAATTGATTTATTAAAGACAAATCGTTCTTCACCTCATTCACTCCTGTATTGTTTGCCTCGACTCCTTTCAGCAGCTTTGCCATCATATCTTCCATAGACATCTTCCCCGAACCAGATGCCGCGGCCTCACGATTTCCAGGAGGAATATACAAACCACTCCTGTCAGTCTTATTCTTCCAACTACCTTGATCGCGGTCCTTGTATCCAGATTTATCATAATAGTTCCGACCTTGGTTTCCTTGGGCATTGCCTCGGAAACCCCCCTGATTATTCAAGTAGTTGGCTTCTTCCTCTAAATCTGATTCGTTTCTTCATTTTGACGTAACTGCTTTGACTTTTTTGGTCTTCCTTGATAATATATGCTTTGTAAGAAGATCCATCTGCGTTTTCATGTGGGCCATATCTTGGTCACATTCCTCTTGTCTTCGCCTCTGCTCTGCTGTCATGCCAATAGATATAGTAGAGCTTGCTACCTCAGAATCCCTGGTATGCCAAGCTCTGCTCTGCTTTTTCATACGATCTAGCATATCACTTGCCTTAATAAAATTAAGGTCCATGAATGATCCTCCAGCCGCATTATCCACCACTGGCTTAGTCACTGAGTTCAAAGCCTTTTATAATATCTCCATCAAGTGGACATTGGTCATATGATGGTTTGGGAACCGCATAAGCTTCTTCTTGAATCTCTCCCATGTTTCGTGGAGAGCTTCAATTGGAAGCTGTCGGAAGTTGCTGATCTCATCTCTCAACTGTGATCTCTTGGATGGCGGAAAAAATCTTTCTAGGAAAGCGTCTTTCAATTGCCTCCAATTGGTGATAGAATCAGGAGTCAGCCCATTCAACCATAGAGTTGCCTCCCCAGATAGAGACAATGGAAATAAGCGCAGCCGAATTGCATTCTGTCCAACTCCTAGATTGTCGAATGACTTTCATGTAGAGATGAAGTTGATCAGGTGCATATTCGGATCATCGCCTGCGAGTCCACAAAATAAACCTTTGAGCTGCAATAGCTGAATCATGGTGCTAGTGATATTGAACTTTGCTACAGGTGCCAAGGGCGGAGGAATATAGCTCATGTAGCACCAGCTACATCCAGATCGTCATCATCATCATCAAAAAGAGCTTGCACAGCTCGGCGGTCAGGTCTCATTCTAGCTTGACGATCTCTCCTATGCATAGGTACCGCCACTTCATCAGTACGCCTAGGATTCAGTAGCTCCTCATCACCCAGGTCCTTATCATCAGGATTTGTTGCACGACCTGGGTTATCAATATTATGTTGATGCACTTGAGCAGTTGCCAGTGCAGCTAGTCTAGCCTGCTCCTTTTGAGCCGCCCTTCTGTCAATGTCACGTTGTGCATCCATCCTGCCAATAGAACCTGAATAGAACAAAAACAACAGTTAAAAGTAAAATCTGAGATCTTTTGACCAAAGGGTCTAGTAATTATCACAAACTTAGTTGACAACCGTATTCCCCGGCAGCGGCGCCAATTTTTGATAACGCTCAAACTACAGCTCTCGTAAGAGTGTAAGCGGTCGTTGTCAAATATATAACCCAACTGGGTTGGGTATCGATCCCACAGAGAATAGCCGGTCACTAAGTAAGCAAAGATTATTAGACTTTTGGTGCAAGTCTCATAAAAGGGGGGATTTTGTAGCGTGCAATAATGTAACAAAATAGTAGAGTAAAAACGGAAAATAGCAAAGTAAAAAGAAAAGAATGTTCGGTAAGATGTTTAACCAATGAGAATTGAGAGTTGGGGTTATGTCCACCTTATGAGTTATACATCTCTATTGGCTATGAGTTATGCGGAATTCAGACATGCATGTGCTTATAGAGAATTGTATTCTATGGTAAATCCAGGCGTCTTTCGACCATCAAGGATTATTTCACTTTAACTCTTTCGAGCTTAAAGCGTATCTAACGGTACAAATTCTCAAAGAGGTTAATCCAGTTACGGCACTAACTTTTTAACAGGTGTTGGTGCCCTATTACCTTGACATTATCTCTTTTCCAGACATATAACTTTTCTTTCGAACAAGTTAATGCTTTACTGGCGTATTCTATATGTTTGCAAGCACTAGAATTTAGATTAAGATGAAGAGAGTAATGATATAAGCAGCATACGTGTCACGAATTCACAAACTCATAGCAATAGATAGTATCTCATAAGGCTTCCATAACCCCAACAGAGAAGTTTAGCTACTCATGATTGCAATGGAGATCACAATAAACATCATCATGATCTCACATTGGTCACAAGGGTCGTGCTTTCTCTGTCAGAAAGTAATGTGAATAGTACTAAATGTCGAAGAAAATAGAATTGAATAGAAAATAGGATGAATGAGTTGAATTGTAAGGGTTGAATGAATTAATGAGTGAATGAATAAAAAGATCAACACAATAGGGTATTTATAACACCCATATCCTATTCCTACTAGGCTACTGAATACTTATCCTAATCCTACTAGGATACTTCGTACTTATCCTAATCCTAATAAGTTACTCTTGATCCCCAAAGTCTTTAGAATTGCTGTTTTTGCTCGGGACAGGTTTTCCGTTCGTCACTTTAGTCCCTAGGCGTACAAGCTCTCCTTTCCTTCTTTCGTGAAGCTTCCTTGGGCGTCAAGTTATCCATAAAATGCTGAAATCTTCATCATTTATACCTTAAAACTTTCTAATCACGTTTGTTAGCTCACTTACAGGAAAAATGACTAAAAGTGCATGAATTATATATTTTGTCCTCAAAACTTAGCTAAAATATGGGTAAATTATAGTACTTTAGGCGTGTAAATACGCCTATCATCAACACCCCACACTTAAAGCTTTATTCGTCCTCGAAAAAAATATCATGCCCATCTAAACATCTACTTAGGGTTTCACAGTAACAGCACAAAATATTCATCAAGACAGGCACAACAATTATTAACAAAGAGTAGTTTTCTGATCACAACTAGAAACAATTTAACCTCTAACATAGACTCGTGATGATGGCTAATTCGTATTCAAAAGTTAAGGCACAAAGAATCATACACAACTACCCAAAACTCATCAACCATGTGTGTCTCACAATATGTCACCCATAATTACTCACAAGTATTTCATTTTTCAAAACATGGGTATAATATTATCCTTGCTCTCACTCTCACAAAGAATTCATATGTTTGCAACTGATGACCATATGTTTGCCCTTAATGTAATGCTCCACTAAATATCAGAATGCTAAGCTTAGGATCAAATAGGTCTTTACAGGTTGTAATATAGGCTAAGGGACGGGTAGGACTATTTTGGCCAGAAATAGTGACTATGTTCCTAAGCGCTTTAATACATCACATTATGCCATTAACACTCTCTTTTAATCAACCCTGCTATCTTTCTTTCATCTATCACCCCTTTTTCACCTATTTTGCCATTCAAGCATAACTATCTTTTTATTTAATCATAAACACAATTTATCTTATTGTTTTTCTATTTCTTTTTCTTTTCTCTTTCTCTTTTTTTTTCTTTTTTTTTATAACACACCTCCATGATAGCCACTCTTTTTCATAACAAATTCAAGTACCAATACACTTTAAGGCATCACTCTCACCCAATTTCCTCTTATTTTGTCACATGACTTCACAATTTAAAGCACTTAGGAATTTGGATCAAATTATGGTCTTGAAAAAAATGGATTAGGCTTACATATGAGGTTGTCAAAGAAAATAGCTCAAGGCTCAAAGGGGGTTAACTAAGATAATGTCCATGGGTAGGTAAAACGAAGGTAAACAAGTATCGGTTGCCAAAGAAATGCCTAAATCATCTCCTAGACTCACACTCTTTATTTCGCTTTACACACACACCAGACAAGTTCGAGCATCAGCCACAAACACAGAATATACTATAACCTCACACACACAAGGCACATGGTCGACTTTATTGGGAGCAGTACAGACTCTTGACCCAATAGATGAAAGAATTAAACCACACACTTATCACATAATGAGTCACATTTAGAGCCTAAATGTCTCAATAGTAATGATTCTAGCACAAACTCTTGTCATAACACCATGCCGCTTATCAGAACAATTTCATGCATCAAAATCTGCGACAAACAAAAAAAAATATGACCATAAATGTAGGCAAAGATTTAAAGCATACGAATACCAGCACCCCACACTTAGACGGGACACACTGCCCTCAGTGGAAAATAAATAAGAAAAACCTGATTAGTCGGATTCCTCTTCTATGTCTGGGGTCATTCCCCCTGCGTCGGAATCATCATCAGAGTCGTCATCCTCAAAGTTTCCTCAAATTGTACCCACTTGATCCAAAAGTGCGTTGAGGTATTTGTAGTGAGGAGGATTCATCTTGCTTTTTTCTTCCCCTTTTTTGGCCTTTCTGTGAGGTGGTTGCTTTGTCTTTTCCTTGGCGTGCTTTTGGTGCCATTGTACCTGAGATTAAAATGATAGTCATGTTAGCTTCATCTCGATAGATACAGTCGAAAATAAAAGACAGTAGTGGCACCACCCCACACTTAATTTGTTGGCACAAACTAATTAAGTGAACATTGTCGATTACTCAGACTTCATCGATATACGTTTAGGCGTTATGTTCCAACAATATGTTCAGCACAGTCATACTTTCATGTCGTCTTAACTATCCTTTCCAACTCTATTTCATGAAATCTTGATCATACTTTCATGTTTGGATTAATGCACTTTTTGAACAAGACTACTACATAGAGATCGTATCAAGTTATGGCATAGAAATAATCACAACATCTCATGCTTGTATTCAATCATGATCTTTATCTCGATGAACGAGTCATTCAAACATTCAAGCATTCAATTTTGAAGATTATGCAATTAACTTCACCATGTCGACTCCGCAAAAGTATGACAGTGTATAACAATCAAATACAAGTCGGAACAAAATCAAAAACACCCACACGTATTCTTTCACTCAACGAGATGTATCACAACAAATCAACCACATTCAAATCACCAATACTACTTCAAGATTTAACAATTCATTATAGGCGTAGTAGTGTAGTACTTACGGAATATAAAAGAAGAACAAATAAGTACTTACTTGGTTGATGGCCTCGGAATATGTTCTTGCAAAGTAAAAGAGCAAAAGGAAAACTTTTGAGAGATTTTGGAGAGGTAGGCAGCACTTAGGTTGAAGTTGCAATGCATTTTTGTTCTAAGACTAAGGTTCTATTTATAGGACAAGCTTGGGTCGGGTTTTTACCCATTTGGAATCAGATTTGGAGGCCAAAAGTGAACATAGGCGGCGCCTAATGCTTTGCCTATGCTTGGCATAGGCGGCGCCTTTTGCAACGCATTGTTGAGCATAGGCGGCGCCTATGCCATGGCACATGAGATTCAGAGACAAAATGCTTTTGCATAGGCGGCGCCAATGCTATGGCACACTTTGGCATGGGCGGCGCCTATGCTATGGCACACTTAGGTATGGGCGGCGCCTATGCTATGGCACACTTAGGCATGGGTGGCGCCTATGCTATGGCACACTAGATTCCGAGAGCTTAGGCCATAGTATAGGCATTGCCTTGTTCGTGGCCTATATTTACATAGGCCTTGCCTTGTTCTTTGCCTATATTTTCATAGGCAATTCCCAACCCATAGCCTTTTGCTTCTTCAATCCTAAGTTACCACCTTGAACATGCAATTCTTCCATATCATGATTTGAACTCAATCTCCTCCTTTACACCTCTTGCACCTACACTTACTCAAAAACAACAAAAATGATTAGAACGATGGGTTGCCTCCCATCAAGCGCTTTAGTTTTGGTCATGGCTCGACAAAATCTTAAGAAAACAAAACAATTAAAAACGATGGGTTTCCTCCCACCAAGCGCTTGATTTATTGTCGCGGCACAACATAGCTATCTCGATTACTTAGACTTCATCGAGATAGATGGGGCATCATTTTCTGAATGGATTTAGACGACGCTGATGCTTACTTGTAGGCATGCAATCTCCTTCGAGATGAATCTTGTGCGTACATATCCCAAGAGGGATACGAATTATATCATCAATAGTCCAACCCATAGCTCTCTTGTATCTCTTCAGAGCAGAGATGAGAGACTCTACGTGATGTTCACTTAAATCATCCGCCACATTCTCCGGAAGTGTATTTCCACTTCCCAAGAATGCTTACCTTAGATAATTGGGGAGCTCTTTCGATTCTGGCACTGGGGGCTCTTCCATGGATGTCTTCGCTGTTGGTGACGGTTGATTCTTAAGATCAAGGTCCGGCTGCTTAGCAGTATGAGAATAGGACCCTATTTCTATTAGAGCACACATAGTTTCTTTATAATCTTTATCGTCCTCATGCTCAACATTCAGCAGCGCAGCAGACAATGGCTCAACAGTAAGCTGTTTCTCTACAGATAATGCTTTCTTATCCTCATAATGAGCATCAGCTACGGAGAACACATTCATATCGCTGGGATGCTTCATTGCTTTGCATATATCAAAGCGGACCACTTCGTCATTCAACCGAAATAAAATCTCATTAGCTCTCATGTCAATAAGCACACTTCCTGTTGCAAGGAAAGTACGTCCCAAGATTATAGGAACTTCAGAATCCACCTCGCAATCCAAAATCACAAAGTCTGTAGGAAAGATGAAGGTGGAAACCTTCACCAACACATCATTCAAGATACCCACAGGTCGTTTTACCGACCTATCTGCCATCACGAGCCGCATATTAGTTGGTGTAGGGTCGTCCAACCCCAACATTCTGTAGACGGATAGTGGCATCAAATTGATGCTAGCTCCCAAATCGCACAATGCCTTAGCAAAATTGATAGATCCAACCGTGCAAGGAATAGTGAAAGCACCAGGGTCTGCCTTCTTCTGGACTAAGGACCTTGTGGCAATTGCACTGCAATGATTAATATTATCTGTCGGCCCATAGCTTACTGCCCGCTTCTTTGTTAAAAGGTCCTTCATGAATTTAGCGTATCCGGGCATCTGCTCTAGCGCTTCCACCAAAGGAACATTAATAGTCAGCTGTTTCAACATAGTCATGAATTTACTAAACCTGGTTTCATCACTGGCTTAGTCACTGAGTTCAAAGCCCTGTATAATATCTCCATCAAGTGGACATTGGTCATATGATGGTTTGGGCACCGCATAAGCTTCTTCTTGAATCTCTCCCATGTTTCGTGGAGAGCTTCAGTTGGAAGCTGTCGGAAGTTGCTGATCTCATCTCTCAACTGTGCTCTCTTGGATGGCGGAAAGAATCTTTCTAGGAAAGCGTCTTTCAATTGCCTCCAATTGGTGATAGAATCAGGAGTCAGCCCATTCAACCATAGAGTTGCCTCCCCAGATAGAGACAATGGAAATAAGCGCAGCCGAATTGCATTCTTTCCAACTCCTGGATTGTCGAATGACTTGCATGTAGAGATGAAGTTGATCAGGTGCATATTCGGATCTTCGCCTGCGAGTCCACCAAATAAACCTTTGAGTTGCAATAGCTGAATCATGGTGCTAGTGATATTGAACATTGCTTCAGGTGACAAGGGCGCAGGAATAATAGCTCTTGTAGCACCAGCTCCATCCAGATCGTCATCATCATCATCAAAAAGAGTCTGCACAGCTCGGCGGTCAGGTCTCATTCTAGCTTGACGATCTCTCCTATGCATAGGTACCGCCACTTCATCAGTACGCCTAGGATTCAGTAGCTCCTCATCACCCAGTTCCTCATCATTAGGATTTGTTGCACGACCTGGGTTATCAATATTATGTTGATGCACTTGAGCAGTTGCCAGTGCAGCTAGTCTAGCCTGCTCCTGTTGAGCCGCCCTTCTGTCAATGTTACGTTGTGCATCCATCCTGCCAATAGAACCTGAATAGAACAAAAACCACAGCTAAAAGTAAAATCTGAGAACTTTTGACCAAAGGGTCTAGTTATTATCACAAACTTAGTTGACAACCGTATTCCCCGGCAGTGGCGCAAATTTTTTATAACGCTCAAACTACAGTTCTCGTAAGAGTGTAAGCGGTCGTTTTCAAATATATAACCCAACTGGGTTGGGTATCGATCCCACAGAGAATAGCCGGTCACTAAGTAAGCAAAGATTATTAGACTTTTGGTGCAAGTCTCGTAAAAGGTGGGATTTTGTAGCGTGCAATAATGTAACAAAATAGTAGAGTAAAAATGGAAAATAGCAAAGTAAAAAGGAAAGAATGTTCGGTAAGATATTTAACCAATGAGAATTGAGAGTTGGGGTTATGTCTCCCTTATGAGTTATACATCTCTATTGGCTATGAGTTATGCGGAATTCAGACATGCATGTGCTTATAGAGAATTGTATTCTATGGTAAATCCAGGCGTCTTTCGACCATCAAGGATTATTTCACTTTAACTCTTTTGAGCTTAAAGCGTATCTAACGGTACAAATTCTCCAAAAGGTTAATCAAGTTACGGCATTAACTTTTTAACAGGGGTTGGTGCCCTATTACCTTGACATTATCTCTTTTCCAGACATATAACTTTTCTTTCAAACAAGTTAATGCTATACTGGCGTATTCTATATGTTTGCAAGCACTAGAATTTAGATTAAGATGAAGAGAGTAATGATATAAGTAGCATACGTGTCACGAATTCACAAACTCATAGCAATAGA
Organism: Capsicum pubescens; assembly: GCA_030864215.1. Classification (NCBI taxonomy): domain Eukaryota; kingdom Viridiplantae; phylum Streptophyta; class Magnoliopsida; order Solanales; family Solanaceae; genus Capsicum; species Capsicum pubescens. Next base: position 18,210,202 of record CM061541.1, on the reverse strand, counting down.
TAGTATCTCATAAGGCTTCCATAACCCCAACAGAGAAGTTTAGCTACTCATGATTGCAACGGAGATCACAATAAACATCATCATGATCTCACGTTGGTCACAAGGGTCGTGCTTTCTCTGTTAGAAATTAACGTGAATAGTACTAAATGTTGAAGAAAATAGAATTGAATAGAAAATAGGATGAATGAGTTGAATTGTAAGGGTTGAATGAATTAATGAGTGAATGAATAAAAAGTTCAGCACAATAGGGTATTTATAACACCCATATCCTATTCCTACTAGGCTACTGTGTACTTATCCTAATCCTACTAGGATACTGCGTACTTATCCTAATCCTAATAAGTTACTGTTGATCCCCAAAGTCTTTAGAATTGCTGGTTTTGACCGGGACCGGTTTTCCATGCGTCACTTTTAGTCCCTAGGCATCCAAGCTCTCCTTTCCTTCTTTCGTGAAGCTTCCTTGGGCGTCAAGTTATCCATAAAATGCTGAAATCTTCATCATTTATACCTGAAAACTTGCTAATCACGTTTGTTAGCTCACTTACAGGAAAAAGGACTAAAAGTGCATGAATTATATATTTTGTCCTCAAAACTTAGCTAAAATATGGGTAAATTATAGTACTTTAGGCGAGTAAATACGCCTATCATCAATGCCCAAACTACAGCTCTCGTAAGAGTGTAAGCGGTTGCTGTCAAATATAGAACCCAACTGGGTTTGGTGTCGAATCCCACAGGGAATACTTGGTCACTAAGTGTTGCAATTATTAGTAGACTGTTGATCGAAAATTCCACGGAAAAGGGGGGATTGGATTGTGGCGTGAATTAATTCTATCAAAGTAACAACAAAATGCTTTGTTTAGTAAGATTTAATCACAGAGAAAAATATGTTAGGGTTATGTCCACCGTATGAGTTCTACGTATCTATTAACTATGAGTAATGAGGAATTCAGACATGCATGCACTTATAGAGATTCGTACTCTAATGGTAAATCCTAGTGTTTCTCAACCATCAAGGATTATTTCACTTTAACTCTCTCGAGCTTAAAGCGTATAACTAATGGTACGAACTCTCCAAGAGGTTAATCCGGTTAAGGCATGAACGTGTAAACAGGGATTGGTAGCCCTATTTCCTTGTCACACTCTCTTTTCCAAACATGTAACTTTTCTCTCAAACAAGTTAATGCTATAATGGCGTATTCTATATGTTTGTAACCACAAGAATTTAATTAAAACAAAGAGAGTAATGATATAAGTAGCATACGCATCAAGAATTCACAAACTCATAGTAATAGATAGTATATCAAAAGGCTTCTATAACCCTAACAGAGAAGTTTAGCTACTCATGATTGTAAAGGAAAACAATGAAGACATCATCATCATCATACCAAAACGATAACAATCTCACGATGGGTATGTATTGGCGTCACTATGAGAATGACGTGATTTCCTCTCTCTGTTGCTCACAAGAGCCGTGCTTTCTCTGTCAGAAAGTAACGTGAATAATCCAAAAGTGGCGTCTCAATTATGAAAAGCAATAATGAATGAATGAATGCTGAAAAAATCAGCAAATAAGGTTTTTATAACATCCTTGTCCTAGTCCTATTAAGTTACTGTTGCACCCCTAAGTATTTAAAAATACTGCTTTTGCCCGGGACAATTTCTCCATGCGTCACATTCAGTCCATAAGCTTCCAAAAGTTGTCTTCCCTCTTCTGTGAAGTTTTCCTTTGCTACCCAAAGGTCCATAAAGTGCTGAAATCTTCATCATTAATACCTGAAAACATGCTAATCACGTAGGTTAGCTCACTTACAGGAAAATGGACTAAAAGTGCACGAATTATATATTTTATCCTCAAAACTTAGCTATAACATGGGTAAATGATGGTGTTTAGGCGTGTAAATACACCCAACATCACGAAGCTAAGTTTACTGAGTTGTCCAGGTATGTTCCATCTTTAGTTGCAGATCAGAGGGAGAAACTAAGATGATTTGTGGATGAACTTGAGGCTCATTATCGTGGTCCAGTGATACGCGATGTGCGTAATGGGTCCTATTCTGAGGTTTTTGACACTGCTCTTCGTTCCGAGTCCTATTATGAGATGGAAAGGATTAATCGAGAAAACAAAAAGGCACGTAATTCAGTTGTATTTAGTGGTGCTCAATCTGGAGGCAATAGTAGTTTTTATTATGGACAGTCCAGGCCTACGCAGTCAGAGTTCGTAGGACAGTCTTTGAGGAATAATTATTCAGCTAGACAGGGCCAACAACAGATGCAGAGGAAGGGTAACAGTTCTTATCAGTCAAGTCAGCATCCGTGGTGTTCCAATTGTGGTAGAAATCACAGTGGTCGTTGTTACGGAGAAAATAGGGCTTTCTATACTTGTGGTGAGCAGGGACATATTGCTAAGTTTTGTCCTAAGGGAGATTCTGGGTCTAGCCAAGCTACTACTCAGGTGCAAAGAAATGTTGCAAGAGCACAAACCCAAGCTCAGCCGGCTAGAGCTTCTCCACAAGGTGCTTATGGACAAAATCGATAGGGTGCATAGGTTTCTCAAACAGGGGGTGGACCACCGAGATTTTTCTCTATGGCTAGATAGGATAATGAGGCACCTGATGCTGTGGTCACGGGTATTATATTGTTAATTCTCTTGAGGGATATTTCTTTATTGATCTTTGTTCTACGTATTTGTTTTATGTTCATATATTATTTTATTCTTATAAAGAAGAGTTGAGACTCTTATTGTTCTATAAATGGTTATGACATAGTAGGGACACTTCATTAGTGGATAAAGTTTATGAATATTGTGTGATATCTATTTAGCACATGGGCACCATAGTTGATCTACTTGTGCTACCTATGTTTGACTTTGATGTGATTATGTGTATGGACTGGTAGACATCATATTATGCTTTGATTAGTTGTTACCCTAAACTTGTACGTTTCTATTTTTCTGAAAAAAAACACCTTTAGTGTGGAAGGGTATGACCCTTGTGACTCAAGGATAATATTTTATGTAAGGGCACGACGAATGGTTGATCATGGGTGTTGGTGTTTTATTTCTACTGTACATATGATGCGTGAGCTGAGAATGTTACTATTGGCAATTTTTCGATTGTTCAAGAATTTGTTGGTGTATTTTCAGATTTATTATTCCGAGCTACCTAGGTTGATCATAGTTCATCTTGCTTTTCACTTGTTACGAGCGAGTTAGATTTCCACATTTATTTGACGTTTCTTATATGATTGTCACGTTCGAGGACGAACGTTATTTTAAGTGGGGGAGAATGTAATATTCCAATTTATTATTATTTTTAATAAAGAGTTAATTGGTAATTATAACCAATAATTGATATTAATTAAAGAATTAAGAGAGAGCAAACCAAAGGTCTAATCTTTTCCTTCAGTTTCACGACTGAAATACTACAAATAGAACTCTAGGGCTATTTATATTTATCCCATTATTCTGGAGAAGGAAGCAAAAGCAACATAGAAAGGTAGCTTGATAGAGATTAACTGTCAAGTATGAGATTTTCTCTAACTTTCGCCTAAATTAATTTTATATAGTGGTAACGTTCTTTTTGGGAAAAAGAAAAGGAGAGAAAAAAAAGAAAAGTTTCCATGTATGATCGAGAGATATTGGACATAATTTGTAAATTGGAGATCTCATGGGTGGGTGGCTGCTACTGTAGTGAAAGAATTAACATTGGCTAATGCTAATTAGGCAGTGGGAAAAATATATAGAAAGAAAGGAATCAAAGTATGTAACTTCGGGCCCAAAGTATATTTTGTTTACACATGTTATTTCAATTTTCTGTTGTTAACACTTTAAGCAAATCATTAGGGAATATTCATGATGAGGCAATCATTAGATATTAATGAGAGAAATCATTGGCTAGTATTTTGAAATTCTTTGTTTGGCAGCCTTCCCTTGTTAGATTATCCTTAATTCATGGGTTAAGGTGTGAGATATTAAGATTTAAATCTAAATTTAAAAGTTAACGATGTTGAGATTTGACCCCGAATAATAGAATTGATATTGTTATTTAATATTGTTGCATAGATTGAAGCCATTGGAGGCTAGTTGATTGGTGTTCTATGCATAGTGAGGTTGGAGAACTTGTTGTTAGCGAGGTAAGTGAGACTTTAACCTTTGGTGCTTGCTTTTCAAATTTATTTTAAAAATATATTTTTATCTGTCCGGTCCATGTGTTGGGACGAGCGTGTGCTTGGCAGAATCAACGGTCTTTAAGGCCGGCCGTATATACTTTATGTTAAGAATACTAATTCTCCTCTTATAAATTATTTCGTGATGTGATATAGTTGTGTACTGTGAGATTAGGGCATTGCTTATGCTTCTTAATTCCTTTGGGGCATTTTGTATGCTTCATAATTCCTTTGGGGCATTGTGTATGCTTCCCTTGAGCATTGTGTATGCTTGTTGATTTTATATGGGACATTGTGTATATTTCCCTTGAGCATTGTGTATGCTTCTTGATTTGATATGAAACATTGTTTATGCTCCCCCTAAGTATTGTGTATACTCCTGATATATTTGATGCATTGTATATGTTGTCTGAAACTTCTTGTGTTGGCTAATTACTTTGATTTCAAATGGTGATAAGTGCTTTATATGAAATTGTATTGAGATATATGGTTCTTGATGAAGGATTATTGTGCCTCGTTGGTTAACTTATTATGATATAGTTTCGTGTGTAATAACTTTATGTTCTTGGTGTTGTTGTATTTTCTAATACTTGTCCCAGGAGTACTTAAAGCAGCGAGCCGATGATCTTACTGAGTTATATTTACATATAGCTCACTCCTTACTTACATGTCTACAGATACCATTGCGGAGGGAGAGATTAGTGGCTGACGGTTCTTACGCGCGAATTCCATTGTTGAGGTAAACCTTTCCAATTGGTAGTGAAGGCTGTCATTCAGCGTTAGATCTTTTAGATTACATTTCTTTTCGTTGGGTTTGCATGCCCGGAAGTTGAACTCATGTAACTCTGTTTAGATGCTCCATGAACTTAGAGTGGGACTTGGGTTAGAGATTTGATATTTAAACTACTGCAATTTTCATAAAACTCTAAGTGGTATCTTGTTGGATAGTTATTCTGTGTAAATGATTATTTTATGCATGTGGGGTTGTATATGTGTCTTTGTAGACCATGTGAATGTATGGAAAATTGGTTCTCCCGACAAGTGGTATTAGCGGGTGCCAGTCACGTCTAAGGATTATTTTTGGATGTGACATGTTCCCTCTATTTTTTCGATGTGGGATTGTGTTTTCTTCTCAACAATCCCCCCTTTAGCTTTCGGACCTCCTCAAAGGTTGAGATTGTTGTTCTTCTTGAGTAGGGTACTCCACCTGCTCAGCATCAGGTTGCTACCCATGCTCGGCATAATCACCAGGTTGCTCCCCCTCTCGGTAACCTCATCGGTTGTACTTTCTGTACTTATAGGGTGGTCAGAAGTAGAAGGAATGGTGATAACATTAGGGACTACACCATTCTGTTTCTTGACCTTCTCTAACACATCATCAGCAGTTCCGACTTTACTTTCTCGAAAGACTACATCTCTGCTTCTGATGACCTTTTTCTTTACAGGATCTCACAATCTGTACCCAAACTCTTCATCTCCATATCCGATGGATATGCAGGGAACTGATTTGTCATCTAGTTTAGTTCTCTACTCCTTTGGTACATGTGCAAAATCTCTGCAACCAAACACCTTCAGATGAGAGTAGGACACCTCTTTGTTGGTCCATACTTTCTCTGGGATGTCAAACTCCAATGGAACTGATGGACTACAATTGATCAGGTAGCATGCCACTTGAACTGCTTCACCCCAGAATGACTTAGGCAGTTTAGCCATTCTGAGCATGCTTCTCACCTTCTCAACAATTGTGCGATTCATCCGCTCAGCTACACTATTGTGTTGTGGGTTCAAGGAACTGTCTTCTCATGTCTGATCCTGTAACCTGAGCAATACTCTTCAAATTCCCTTGAAGTGTACTCACCTCCATTGTAAGTACGGAGACACTTAAGCTTTCGACCCGTCTCCCTTTCCACCAGAGCATGAAACTTCTGAAATACTTGAAATACCTGATCTTTGGTTTTGAAGATATATACCCACAATTTCCGTGAAGCATCATCAATAAAAGTAAAAAAAAATTATTACTGCCTATCGATTCTACCTCTATTGGACCACAAACATCAGAATATACCAGATCAAGTATATTCAATTTTCTTTCAGACGATGTCTGAAATGAGACTCTATGCTGCTTACCGAATAAGCAGTAGTCACATGATTTTATCATCGTACCTTTGGAAAAAGAGATGAGTGATTTCTTAGCAAGGATTTCTAATCTTTTCTCGCTCATATGGCCCATTCTCTTGTGCCACAAATCTGTAGAAATCTCTTCTCGAACTGCATTCAATTCACCTCGGCAAGTTTCTACATTTATCTTGTACAACGTGCCATGAACAACTATTTTTGCAATCACCAATGCTCCCTTGGTGAGTCCCCATTTTTTATTTGAAAAATAGTTTTCGTATCCATCTCGATCTAAAGCAAATTCATAGATCAAGTTCAACCGCAAATCGGGTACATGACGTACATCTTTTAGAACCAATGTGCATCCTACATTAGTCTTGATACTAATGTCTCCAATCCACATGATCTCTGAATAACATGAGTTACCCATTTTCACAGTGCCGAAATCACCTGCTACATACTTGCAGAAAAAATCCCTTACCGATGTAATATGGTAAGATGTTGTTGTGTCAACCACCCATTCCAACTCTGTCCCTGCCAAGTGTATGCACTCCTTTTCCTTATTTATGAAGAGAACAACATCATCATTATTTTGCACCGTGGCAGTAGTGTTGTCATCATTCTTCTGTCCACTACTTTCACCTTTGCCCCTTTTTTGAGTTGGACAATCTCTTTTGAAGTGACCTGGTTGATTGCAATTGTAGCAATTTCTGGCTTTTGATTTGGATTGGACCTTGGACTTTCCACGACCTTCAGTTCTATCATATCTATTTGAACTCCTTTGGTGACTTCTACCTCTACTTTCTGTGATGAGAGCCTGCCCATGATTTTCAGGCTTCTTTCTCATCTTCTCGTTGAGTAGAAAAGTTGATGTGACATCTTTCAGCTTAATAGAGTCCTTACCATGTAAAATAGTTGTTGCCAAAGTATCATAACAAGATGGCATCAAGTTCAATAGTATGATACCTTTAGCTTCCTCCTCTATCTTGACACCGAGGTTAGCTAATTGCGTGATTAGTCCATTAAGCACATTCAGATGTGACAAAAAATTTGTACCTTCACCCATATGTTGGGCGTACAGCTTCTTCTTTAGGTACAATTTATTTGTCAGGGTTTTGGACATGTATAGATTTTCTAACTTTGTCCAAATACCACATGCACTGTCTTCGTCAATGATGTTATTGACCACATCATCTGTTAAGTGCAACCTGATTGCACTAGCAGCCTTTTCATCCATTTCTTCCCAATCCTCTAGTTTCATGGATTTGGGCTTTTTGGATTTTCGACTTAGTGCCTTGTGTAATACTAGTTGGATGAGCAGATCCCTCATCCTTCTTTGCCATGGTTGAGAAACCTCTATCACCATTGAATTTTTCTACCTCATACTTTACTCCGGACATTTTATTTTTATCGAGTATAGTGCCACCAACCGCAAATATTATTTTCGTGAATGAGCAAAACCTGCGCTCTGATACTAGTTGTTGGGAATAAATCCCGCCACGATAATAATATTACGGTAATAAAGAGTAATAATTAAACCAACAAAGAGGGAAAGAAAATTAGAGTGAGACATCACAGAGAGCTTAGTCTGTGAGGAAAAATAGAGAGTGTGAGCGAAATTGTAGTGAGGTGGAAAATCAGAAGAGAGATTTCTTTTGAGTGTGTAGTAGTCACTTTGAGTATTGTACTTGTGACTACGGTGTAAAATTCCTTACTACAGAGATATCAGTTGCTCCTCTTGGCCCTTGGTTTTTCCCTCATTGGGTTTCCACGTAAAAATCTTGGTGTCATTATCGCACTTTCTTGTTGTTTAACCGCATTGCCGTTGTCGTAATTATTACTCTTTATTACCGCAATATTATTATCGTGGCGGGATTTAATCCCAACACGGATGTAATCTCTACAAATCAATTCATCATAGAATGTCAAACTGTATTTTCATCTCGTGGAACCTCTTAGATATTAAGAGAAACACCTAATTGATCAGCAAGCTTGTTTTTGTAGACCAAACAAAGAGAAAATAACTTGATTAGCCAAAGAATTTCGACATCATAAATGGAAATACTCGTGGCTTAGTGTATCTCTATCAAGATTCTCGACTATGGAAAGCAATGTGTTTCTAGACCTAGAAATGAATTCAAAGATATCAGACTTCGACATGGATAGATGTTTTATAGGGAATGAGATGGATGGTGTGGTCGGGACACAATAAGAATCTCCATACCATATGTAGTAAGTACTCTCATATAGCCTCTCACTTTAATTTATTTTCGTGGCCTTGTTTTGCACAAGGGCTACATGTCACAGAATATGCAGCAAATGGGATTTTCTCAGTAAAATCTGGTGTTTAACTTTGGCGTCTTGTTAGTAGAGATTGTGGGAATTTTCCATCAAGATCACAACCTTAACCTTCTCGGTCATGTAGACATTCTTTACATTGTCTGTACTACATAAATATAACATTTTTTCCTTTTCTTAACAACATATGGAATTTATCAATTTCTAGCTGCAACAGAAGCGTAGAAAGTAGCCACTTCATAATAATGGGAAAAAAAACACGTATACAGAGCACACACTGTGACACAAACACATTCTTGAAGAAAGTCAACATGCCTATTTTCTGCAAATTTTGGTGCGGAAAACTTTGAGACAAAAGTCCAGATGACTAATGAATTATGTGTGTGAACCAGTATTTGTAATTTGTATCCTCCTCAAAAGTCAGGTCTCTTTAGAATGGTCATAACCTACGGGTATAAATAATTACTAATTAGGCAGAAAAAGTACCAGATTAATATAACTATGAAATTTCCATCATATTAGTGGTCTATTTGTTTTGATAATCAAATGTTTGAAATAGCACGTAGTGTCGTCGTTAAAATTCAAAAACGTGCTAATCAATTCACAGGGAATTTGGCTGTCAAGTCTAAATCATATCCAGTATATAGGCGACCAAAGGCTTAGGCACCATCAACGCATCAATAAATGGAAGTTAGTTTCTTCCTAATTTTTCTATTATCCTTCTACTCTACTATACACGAGATTTCTACTACTACAGATGTAATCACTACTAATCAATACATCATAGATGGTGAAACTGTTGTTTCTTCTGGTGGAACCTTTGAACTGGGATTTTTCATCCCCAGCGGTTCCTCGAAATGATATAATAGGATATGGTACAAACAAATTCTTCTTCATGTGCAAGCAGTTGTATGGGTTGCCAACAGAGAAAAACCACTAACAAATACATCTTCTGTTGTTTTGAAGGTCATCAAACCAGGGATACTTTTTCTTTACAGTGACAAGAATGAAATAATATGGTCCACTAACACCTCATCAATCCAAAATCTAGTAGCACTACTTTTGGATTCTGGTAATCTTGTTGTAAAAGATGCAAATGATGAAACTCAAGAAAATTTCCTATGACAGAGCTTCGACTTTCCTACAGATACGCAGTTGCCTGGTATGAAGCTTGGCAAGAATTTTCAAACTAGGCATGAGGCTTACCTTTCGACATGGAAGAACAATAATGATCCAACTCCAGGTGATTTCACTCTTCACTTGGATCCTACTGGATACCCACAGTTCCTCCTCAAACGCCGCACAAGTGTATCAGCTCACTCAGGACCATGGAATGGTTTATATTGGAGTTTGGCACCCCCACAATTACTAAACAACTCTAGTATAGTTAGAGTTGTTTTTAATGAGAAGGAAGTTCAGGATACTTATTTTCCCATTAACAACTGGTGAACAAGATTAGTCCTAACTAGCAATGGTAATTTACAATGCTTAATATGGGTGGATCGGACCAAGAGTTGGAATATTTACCTCAAGTTACCTTTGAATGCTTGTGATACATATAGATTATGCGGTACCTATGGGAGCTGTGACATAGACAATTCCCCTCGTTATGGGTGTTTGGATAAGTTTGTAGCTAAACATCCTCAACAATGGGAAAAAAGGAGATTGGTCAGAAGGGTACGTTCAGAAGACTCCTCTTGATTGCAACAAGAAACATGTATTTGTAAAATATTCTTGAATAAAGTTACCGGATACTAAGTACTCTAAGTATGATAGGACCATGACACTTAAAGGGTGTAAGCGAGTATGCTCAAGGAACTGCTCTTGCACAACTTATTCAAGTCTAGATATAACCAACGGAGACAAAGGTTGCTTGTTTTGGTTTGGGGAGTTGATTGACATCAAAAAGCTGTCTGGAAGGGGGCAAGACATTTATATCAGGATGGATTCTTCAAAGTTAGGTACGAACTAATGTATAAAAAAAATTTAATGATGTATTTTAAAGCTTAGTTTTTCAACATATGGAGAGCGTATTATGCAAAATTAGTGTACTATCTGGATTTGCAGTGGCTGACTAAAGAAATTGGTTGTAGCATCTGAGGCAGGTTCCAATATGAAGAAGGCAAAGATACTCACCGTGAGTTTGTTATTGTTGATTGTGATGATTCTTCTAGGCTTGATTCTATTATTGTACATACGAAAAAAACAAAAGAAACTGAAACCTAAAGAAGATTTTGAGTTGCCTCTGTTCCAATTTTCGACAATAACAAGAGTCACAAATAACTTTTCAATCCACAACAAGATTGGAGAGGGTGGATTTGAACCCTCGGTATGTCCCAGGGACAATCTCATTGTTAGATCCTCGATAGAGTGTGACACACATGAATAGGAAAAATATATTAGAACTTTGATTGTTGAGAAATACAGTAGATTTGGAAGTAAAACATCAAGTTGACTATATAATTCTGATTTTTTTTTTGACAAGTGTACTTATTTTGACGCCAATAACCTGCATTCACCTTTAAAATTAGCTTACTCATTCTTTTACTATACATAAATATTCAAAGAAATATCCATATTTTATTTGAATTGCACAAAAACCCATGCACTCCCCATTCAAAACCAACCTAACATACATTTGAAATTAGAATCATTCAAAATACAGGCAAGTCCTTAAAGGGTGAGACCACTCTAATCAGAGATAAACATATATAACTGATACCTCTAAACAATCCTCCTTTTTTTTCCTTTCTGAAGAATAGATAAGCAGCAGTAATAACAACAAAATTGAATCTGGGGATGGTAGAATGTGTTATCTTCCTTCTATGGGCACTAAAATCTGTATTAATTCAACAAGTTCATAACAAGTTCATGTATGAACAAGAACAGTTTTGAAGTTCTTTAACACCTTCAACACAAGATTATTACTAATCTATCCAAGAAGTGTGTTAGTTATCAGAAAATAGATGAAACAGAAATTTTAGACCAAGTCCCCCAAGTTGACGGAGTGTCCTTAAGGAATAATTCCCCTCACTGTACCCAAGGTTATGGAATTTTCCTCCCAGGATAAAATGGCCTTCAATCCAATTATAGCGGTACCTCAAATAATTGGATTCCACAAACGCACTCAACGATTTGAATGATGACACAGAATATTTTTTAAGAGAAGAAGAATTTTGTATTCTAAAAATTTTGTATCTCAACCTGTGAATGAAAGCAGGTTTATATAGCCATAATATGCCTCTTCTGAAAAGAGGCAATGGGTTGCACCTTTTCTGGAAAATCATGTCTGTTTGTCCAAGGAATATGTCTGTTCCGAACAAGCATATCATAGACATCTATTCAGTTCGAAACAGCTTTTACATGCATGTTTTGAATGCATATAAATGGATTATTAAACACAGAAAATTTGGTATTTTTCAAAATTCAAATAAATTTTGTCCAAAAAGATAGATCTCATCGATTGATCATTTGCCAAATCCAAATCCAAATCTGAATCCGAATCATCGGAAGCCGAAGCCGAAGCCGAGCCGAGCGACGACGACGGCGGCATAAGGCATCTCTTATTTCTTGCCTCACTTACCATGTGGAGTAAGTGTTCATTATTATAAACACTCCAAAGTTTCCTTCTCCCACCAATGTGGGAGAATTAGTGAACTTTCCAATTTGAGAGTACACCTTCTAAATTGGTGTCTCCTTCCTTCCACCATTTTCTCTCCATTTCCATTCACCCCTTTTTCATACATATTGAACCCAACAATCCCCCACATGAATGGGAATGATTATTTTTCATAAAAGTTTTACGGACAAGTATGTGATCATCTAGCAAAGACTGATTGCATCTGGATAAGTGGGTTTTCCTTTGAACTTTTCGTAGTGAACATGCATCGGATGCACTCAGTCAATCGGTAGATTTGATATCTTTGAACCGTCGAGCTTTAATGTACACCTAAACAACACATGTCACACAACCAGCCTTTTATCGTTTATGGTTCTCACGGTTTTCAGCCATGAACACATCCCGATTTCGTGAGAGCTTAGAGAATAGGCCTTTACTAACATTCTCCTTGAAGCGGCTTCCACTTCGCCCTCACATAGGTGATTTCTAAATGTTCAATCCTATAGATTAAACTATTTGGTCAAATCTGCCAAATTTAGATAATCATTAAAAGACTTTTCACCTTAAGTCTTATCCTTGTTTATGATACATTGTCAACATCATGAGAATGGGTTGACAATGTTGAACCTGTCAGACACAACTTTGTTTGATCTCCTTGAACCTAGCTCTTGGGATCTTCAGTCTGCTAGGTAGAGTTACCACCATGCTGACTTGTCCTAGGCCTTAAACCCATTCCCCTGGATGTCCTTTCCACTCCTTCTCTAGATAGGCCTTTTGTAAGTGGATCCGACACATTATCCTTTGACTTTACATATTCAACTGTGATAATTCCACTAGAGAGAAGTTCCCTAACGGTATTGTGTCTTTATCGTATGTGACGAGATTTACCGTTGTACATCATGCTCCCTGCCCTACCTATTGCCGCTTGTCTATCACAGTGTATACATACTGGTTCCACTAGCTTGGGCCAAAATAGAATATCTTCCAAGAAATTTTGGAGCCATTCTGCTTCTTCACCGACTTTATCCAATGCAATAAATTCAGATTCCATTGTAGAGCGAGCAATACAAGTCTGTTTGGATGATTTCCAAGAGACTGCTTCTCCACCGATAGTAAATACATATCCACTTGTGGATTTTACTTCGTTCGAACCGGTGATCCAATTTGCATCACTATATCCTTCAAGTACCACGAAATATTTATTATCATGCAAGGCATAATCTTGAGTGTATTTAAGATACCCCAAAACTCTTTTCATTGCCATCCAATGAGTTTTGTTGGGATTACTCATGTACCGACTCAATTTACTGATAGCACGTGCTATGTCTGGTCGTGTACAGTTTATTATATACATTAAACATCCCAATACTCTTTCGTACTCCAATTGTGAGTCACTTTCACCTTCATTCTTTCGAAGTACAAAGCTCACATCCAATGGAGTCTTGGATATATCGAATTCCATATACTTGATCTTTTCAAGTACATTTTTGATATAATGAGACTGTGACAATGCCAACCCTTATGGAGTTTGATGGATTCTTATACCTAAGATCACATCTGCAACTCCAAGGTCTTTCATATCAAACTTGCTCTCGAGCATTCATTTTGTTACATTTATGTCAGAAATGTCTCTGCTGATGATCAACATATCATCCACATATAAACATACAATGACTTGGTGATTTGGAGTGTCTTTAATATAAACACATTTATCACATTCATTTATTTTGAATCCGTTTGCCAACATGGTTTGGTCAAACTTTGCATGCCATTGTTTTGGTGCTTGCTTTAATCCATACAATGACTTAATAAGTTGGGATAATACCCACGAAAATACCTGAAGTCTGACCAGATTACCAGTTGAAAATACTAAACTTTACGGGGGTCCTATTATCCCCCCTAGACTTTTTTTTCGTATTTTAATGGCATATATTTTCCACTTGGCACACAACGTGTGATTCACGCGTATTGAGCACGTAAACTATTAAAAACGTTAAAAACTCCTTTTTTTGGGCCAAACAGCCCCTTAATTTTATAATTATTTAAAGTTTTATATTTTTATTTATTGTTTCATTCTTCTTCTTCTTTCTTTCTTCAACAATGGTTGCTCCATTGTTGAATTGAAATTTAACAACGGAGCAATTTCATCAAAAAAAGAAAATCCACCAAGAGAGGGGAAAAAATTATTCGTCGAAACTAGAAACAAATTTGAATAATTCTTGAAGAAAGTTTTCAATTTGAAACTTTGAATAATTTCAAATTCAAATTCAATTTCATACTTGAATCCAAATTCAATTTCCAGTTTCCAATTTCCAGTTTGATTGCGTTCAATGTACTACACTTTAATTTCAACTTTATTCCAGAAGTGACTTCAATAAAATTTCCTCCGAATGTCTTCAATTGTTCAATGTCTTCCGGAAGTCTATAACGTATTTCCATTGTTGAAGTTATTGAAGACTCCATTTCTTCAAATTTCATTTATTTAGTTCGATTTGAATAAAATTATTGAAGAAAGTTTTCAATTTGAATTTGAAATTTGGGGAAAAAAAATCTTAAAAATGATGGAAAGTCAATGGAATCATTTGGAATTTGATTTGTAGGAGGAATTTGAGTTGTGGAATCTTTAATATAGCTAAAATGATGAAAAAATGTAGAAAAGTGATAAAATGGAGAAGACAAAGCGCGTGTACTACACTTCTGACGTCAAAAACTGGGTATAACTTTGCGGGGGGCAATTAATTCCACTTTAAAAAAGTTTGGGGGGGAATTAATTCCAATTAAAAAAGTATAGCGAGGTAATAGGACCCCCGCAAAGTTCAATATGCTCCACTGGAAATTTGGTTAAACTTCAGGTATTTTCGTGGGTATTATCCCTAATATGTTTACACACCTTGTTTTCCTTTCCTGGAACCACAAAATCCTCAGGTTGTTCCATGTATATTTTTCCCTCCAATTCTTCATTTAGGAAAGCGGTTTTCACATCCATTTGATGAATTTCAAGACCATATACCACAGCTAAGGCAATTAACATTCGAATCGATGTTATCCTTGTTACTGGCGAGTATGTATCGAAGTAATCAAGGCCTTCTTTTTATTTGAAGCCTTTTACTACAAATCTTGCCTTGTATTTGTCAATAGTACCATCCGTTTTCATCTTTCTTTTGAAGCTCCATTTAGAACCTAAAGGTTTATTTCCAGGACGAAGATCAACTAATTCCCATGTATGGTTTCTTAAGATTGAATCAATCTCACTATTGACTGCCTCTTTCCAAAAGGATGAGTCCAAAGATGCCATCGCTTTCTTAAATGTTTGAGTCTCATTTTCTAAGAGAAATGTTACAAAATACGATCCAAACGAAGTAGACGTTCTTTGATGTGTTCTACGTCTTGGATTTTCTTCATTATGTACATTCTCTCTTGGTTCATCTCGAGGTCGTTTAGATCCCCTACTAGACTGTTCATGTCTAGTTTTATATGGATAAATGTTTTCAAAGAATTTAGCATTATCTGATTCAATTACCATATTTTCATTAATGTTCGAATGTTCTAATTTATGAACCAAAAATCGACATGCTTTACTACTTTTAGCATATCCTATGAACACACAATCCACTGTCTTAGGTCCTATCTTTACCCTTGTAGGCATAAGAACTTGGACCTTTGCTAGACACCCCCACACTTTGAAATATTTCAAGTTGGGTTTCCTTCCTTTCCATTTTTCATAAGAAATTGATTGTGTCTTACTATGGAGAACTCTATTTAGTATACTGTTGGCTATAAGGATAGTCTCCCCTCACAAGTTTTGCGGTAAACCAGAACTTATAAGTAAGGCATTCATCATTTCCTTCAAAGTTTGATTTTTCCTTTCCACAATTCCATTATATTGAGGTAAATGTGGGGCTGTAGTTTGATGGACGATTCCATTCTCTACACATATTTCGGCGAGCGGAGATTCATATTCTCCACCCCTATCACTTCTTATCATTTTTGTCTTTTTATCTAACTGATTTTCAACTTCTATTTTCTATTGACTAAATGCATCTATTGCTTCATCCTTACTATTTAGTAAATAGACATAACAATATCTAGTGCAATCATCAATAAAAGTTATGAAATACTTTTTCCCATCACGTGATGGTGTTGACTTCATATCACAAATGTCAGTGTGTACTAAGTCTAAGGGATTGGAAATCCTTTCAACAGACTTATAAGGATGCTTTGCATACTTTGATTCCACACATGTTTGACACTTTGATTTATTGCACTCAAAGTTCAGCAAAACTTCTAAGTTAATCAGTTTTCGTAGCATTTTGTAATTAACATGGCCTAAACGTCCATGCCATAAATTATAAGACTCAAGCAAATAAGAAGAATTTGAACTTTTATTGATTTCAACATTCACTACATTCATCTTATAAAGTCCCTCGGTGAGATAGCCTTTTCCTACATACATTTCTCCTTTGCTAATTATAATTTTTTTAGAAATGGTTACACATTTGAATCCGTTCTTGTCTAGAAGTGAAACAGAAATTAAATTCCTACGTAACTCCGGAACATACAAGACATTGTTAAGTGTCAAGACCTTTCCTGAAGTCATTTTCAAGCATATTTTTCCTGTTCCTTCTACCTTAGCAGTAGTGGAGTTAGCCATGTAAATCATTTCTTCTACTTGAGCCAGAGTGAATGACAAAAACAACTCTTTGTTGGCACATACATGATGGGTGGCACCAGAATCCATCCACCATTCGCAAGGATTCACCACCAAGTTGCATTCTAAGAACATAGCACACAAATCATTGCATTCTTTGTTGGATTCAATCATATTTGCTTGATCCTTTTTCTTGCCTTTCTTTAAGGCACGATAATCCGTGGGCTTGTGGCCAATCTTGCCAGAATTGAAGCATTTTCCCTTGAATTTCTTCTTGGTTTGATAGCTTCCTTGTTCAGCTTTCTTCCTTTTCTTAGAATTGTTTTGGTCATCTTCTACAATATGTGCTCCATTAATTGTAGAATTCCCTTTTGACCTTCTCTCGGCAGCATTATTATCCTCTTTAATAAGTAGTCGGATAATAAGATCTTCGACAGTCATCTCCTTGCATTTGTGCATCAAGTAGTTTTTGAAGTCTTTCCACATAGGTGGTATCTTCTCAATGATCGTTGCTACTTGAAATGCATCATTCACAATCAAGCCTACAAAACAGTTAATGTGAGTTCTAAGAACATTTTCAATTTGTTCAACTAAGGTATTTTTGAAAGATATACCTTCTGCTAGGAGATCGTGAATGATTACTTGCAATTCCTGCACTTGAGAGACAACCGATTTACTATCTATTATTTTAAATTCCAAGAAACTTACAACAAAGAATTTCTTAATTCCCATATCCTCTATCTTGTATTTTCATTCTAGTGCCCCCCTACAATTCCTTTGATGTCTTAGTTCCACTGTAAATATTGTAGAGGTTGTCTTGGAGACCACTCAATATATAATTCCTGCAAAGGAAGTCCGAGTGCTTCCAAGACTCTACAATCATGAAGCGCTCTCTGTCTGAGGATCCCTCAGGTACCTCAAGAGCATCCTCACTAGTGAACTTTTGGATACATAAAGTGGTGAGGTTAAAGAACATCTTTTGTTGCCATCTCTTAAAGTTGATGCCTGCAAACTTTTTGGGCTTCTCCGCAGGTGCCATATGTTGCGGAGCATTTGCACGGCTTGTTGTAGCAATTCTAGTCGCCGCCATAGTCGTAGAATCATCATGCACTTCACTATCAGTTGCCATTTTTCTGTCACCACAAGACAGTAAATTTAATATATCAAAATACTTATTAAAAAGTTGCAGCAACTTTAAACACTTCTTCTTTCTAGTTAACAATGAAGTTTTTATTACTTCCAATTGTCAACCGAGTGATCTTTAACTTGTGATGAAGATTTTATGTCTTCAAATCACTAGTTAAGTTCAAACGGAGTAGAAAGCTTATAGCTTTAATCTCCAAAAACAAGTAATACAAATTCTAAAACTAAAAAAAAAGTTATTCCTTAAGATTGTTATCTTCCTTCTATGGGTACTAGAATCTATATTAATACAACAACAACTTCATAACAAGTTCATGTATGAACAAGAACTCTTTTAAAGTTATTTAACACCTTTAACACAAGATTATTACTAATCTATCCAAGAAGTGTGTTAGATATCAGAAAATAGATGAAACAGAAATGTTTGTCCAAGTCTCCCGAGTTCACGGAGTGTCCTTAAGGAATAATTCCCCTCACTATACCCAAGGTTATGGAATTTTCCTCCCATGATTAAATGGCCTTTAATCCAATTATAGCGGTACCTCAAATAATTGGATTCCACGAATGCACTCAACAATTTGAATGATCACACAAAAAAAAAATTAAGACAAGAAGAGTTTCGTATTCTTAAAATTTTGTATCTCAACCTGTGAATGAAAGAAGGTTTATATAGCCATAACATGCCTCTTCTGAAAAGAGGTAATGGTTCACTTCAAAGGTTGCACCTTTTCTGGAAAATCATGTCTGTTTTTCCAAGGAATATGTTTATTCTGAACAGGCATATCATTTCATGAAGCAGTGTGTCATTTCATTGAAGGGTTGCATCCTTCTGAAGCATCAATTTGAAACAATGCATCCTTCTGAAGACATCTGTTCAGTTCAAAACAGCTTCTACATACATGTTTTGAATACATATAAATGGAGTATTAAACACAGAAAATATTTACTGTGTTATTCATTTTTCCCTTTGGTATTTTTTGGAATTCAAATAAATTTTGTCCAAAAAGATAGATCTCATCGATCGATCATTTTCCGAATCCAAAGCCAAGCGAGCGAAGGCGATGATGGCGCGAGGCATCTCTTGTTTCTTACCGTACTTACCTATAAGTCCCCGTAAAGTTTTGTCATCATTAGAACCCCGAAGAAAAGTCAAGAAGAGCTTAACACTTAGAATTTTTCTAAGTGTTCAAACACTTAGTTTATTTTTGAGCTCAAAATATTCGTTGATTTATTTCGCCACCTTATCGACCTTCATTTCTCAAAATTTTTGTTGTATTACGATGGGGCATGTCTATAGGACGTCTCGGGTGAGTTTCAGATTTTTTGGACATCGTTTAGGGCGCGTTTGGTTTTAAAAACAGTAGCACCATGCGATTTGCGTGCGTCGCATGGTGCATCGCATCCTTTGACCATGCGATAGAGCATACGACTCATGCTCCAGTCCGGTGGGATAGAGCATACGATGCATGCTCTGCTGCGCGTACATAGGAAATTAAGAAATTTAGTTTGTCTCATTAAGGGTAAAAATGGTATTTTCTAATCCTTCTGCCTCTTAAACACGAAATCAAGAGCCCCAAACACCATATTGTTGATATTTTCATCCACTTCTCTCAAGAACTCTCATTAGGGTTTCAAAACAAAAACCCAATTATCAAGAGATTCAGTCGTGAGAATTCATAATTCTATCGTATTTGAAATCCCCGTCAAAAGGGCTACAAGAGACACCCAATAGTTAGTGATTAGCATTCCGAGATTCAAAAAGTAATCTAAAGCTCAAAGTTTGAAGGTATGTGGTTATGAACAAGAACACCCTTTCATTTTTGTGCCCTAAAGTTATATATTTTCTTGAAGTATTTTTTAAATTCATGGAAAAATTTCTATCAAGTTATTATCTTTTGAGTTTATAAATTGTCAATTTATGGTTTAAGTTGCATAACCCTATGTCTATATTATGTTTTGAGAAATTCAAGTCTTATTGTTTGTGAATTGAACCTTATGGTTAAAGCATGAGTTTTGAGAATGAGATATTGATGACTACTAAAGAGATTTTTCTTTTAAGTGAGTTTTGATTATGAATTAAGATAGAAATCCACATTCTTGAGTTTGAAGCAAAAGGGGATGCACTTTGGCTCCCATCTCATATTATTGAAATGTTTTAAGGTGAATTTTCTAAAGTTTTGAGATAAGTAAGGGAGTAGTATTTAGCACCGAGCTAGGCTTGATTACGAGGTCTCTTTCCCCAGAACTACGTGCCCCCGTAGGTTCTTAATATACCCCAAGTGGATTAAGATAGTGATAACTAAAGTTAAGGTTCTATCCGATGGCAAGGACAGAACAGCTCTCATGAATGTGGGTAAGATGTTGGACTCCATGTAGCTCACATGGTTTATGTCGGTTAAGAGAAACTCCCTAAGTCCCTAAAGTACTCTAAGTCCAAAAGTCTTTCAAGTTTCGAAGAAGTTTTAGTCTTAAAGTCACAAGGTTTTGCAAGCATAAGTGTTTAGGAAAGCTATGATCCTACTGATTTCAAGTGTTGTGATATTTTCAGATTCCAAGAAAAAGGCATGATGAGTATGAGTATTGTGTTACATAATTATTTCAAGCTATGTAAGTGTGTTTTACACCATGCAACTTTTATCTATAAAAGTTTATGATATTGATTTTCTTTTAATTGCACACTCCCCCATATGCTCAGTACATTCCCAAAGTACTGATCCACATGTTTTGTCTATATGCTATATATTCTCATAATGTAGGTTCAGGTGCTCAGTCTTAACCTCGCCAGTGACCCCTTTCGAGCACTTCTATCTACATATCAGCAGTGGTGAGTCCTCATGTTTTGAGGACCGTTTATTCTCAGACTTTTGGTTTATTTAGTTGTTTTTTATTCCTTATCAATCGAGTATGAGTCAGTTGGGGACCTGTCCCAATGGCTCTCTAGTTTGGAGTAGTATAGGTTTGTCAGACTAGTCGTTAGATTATTGGTATTTTGAGGCTTTCCTTGACTTTCTGATTGTTCAAGACCAAGAATTTTCATTAATATGTTCTATCATTCGGCATTGATATGTTGAGATTCATGTGTTCTATCTCTAAGTAAGTAAGTATATAAAGTAGCAGGCTCAAAGGGTTAGCTTGGGGCTACTTGTAGCCTTAAGCACCGTGAGGCATCTCGGGACCCGATTTAGGGGCGTTACAAACTTGGTATCAAAGCCTAAGGTTTAAGGAGTCCTAGGGAGTCTAACAAACTGCATTAAGTAGTCTTGATTATCGGTGTGTAGCGCACCACATCTATGAGCAAGAGGCTATGAAACATTTTAGGAAAAGTCATTTCTTTCTTTCAAGTCCATCGTGCTTAAAGTTGTCTCTCTCATCTTTTAATTCGTTCTCTCTTGTTTTAGAAAATGCCTCCTCGTTGAGCTCATAGAAATAACAATTATCAGCAACCTCAGCCCGTTATCCTCTGAATGAAAATGTATCCCATACTGAATTCAGGGCAGCCTTCCAGGCGCTAGACCAAGCTGTCACTGCAAATGTCCCAGCCAACCCAGCCGCAGCTCCACAGTAGCAGGGCGGCGACTTAGCTACTTCCAGAATCCATGACTTCATGCAGATGAGTCCACCCGAGTTTTATGGGTCTAAGACAGAAGAAGACCCATAGTTTTATCTGGAGAAGATAAGGAAGATCACACAGGTAACGCATGTGTTTGAGGAAGAGAGTGTAGAGTTAGCCTCTTACAGGTTGAAGGACATCACATAAGACTAGGTTATTTCTTGGAAAAATAATAGAGGGGAGAATGTTGCTCCTGTTACATGGCAGATGTTCCAAGATACATTCTTGGACAGGTTCTTTCCATTAGAATTGAGAGAGGCGAAGGTTGAAGAATTTTTTAACTTGAGGTAGGGCTCCATGACTATTAAGGAGTACTGTTTAAAGTTCAACCAGTTCTCCAAATATGCCCCTGATCTGATTTCTGACACCCACTCTAGCATGTGTAAGTTCATGACAGGCGTTTCTACGTTAATGCTGAAAGAATGTAGGATTGCTATGCTGAACAGGGATATGAACCTATCTAGATTGATGATACATGCTCAACAAATGGAAGCAGATAAGATTAAGTAAAGAGATAGAATAAGAGGTAACAAGAGGGACAGGTCAGAGCAGCATGAGTACAGTCAGGCTAGATCCCAGGAAAGGAACCGCCCTCAATTCCATAATCGTTCATCCATGCCAGCACCTGTCTTCTAGTGCTCCCACACCCAGAGACAGGCAGGAATAAGGAGACAGGTCTTCTATGTCTAGGTTTTAGCAGAATGTGAGCAACAGGCCTAACTTCCCACCTTGTGCTAAGTGTGGTAGGACCCATTCGGGTGAGTGTTTGGCTGAGCAGCATGGTTGTTTTGGGTGTGGAAAAATAATCCACAGGCTTAGAGAGTGCCCATATACCAGGAAAGGAAGAAGAGATACCCGACCCTAGACCCAGGCCACTAGTGCACCAGCTCCCGCAGCCCGTCCAACTCCTCTACAGGGCGCTTTTTCTAGCACTGCTGGTGGTCAGCGCTAGAATAGATTCTATGCCCTACCTTTCCGTTATGAGCAGGAGGACTCTCCCGATGTTGTTACTGGTATGCTTTGTGTATTTCATTTTGATATGTATGTGTTATTGGACCTCAGGTCAAGTTTTTCTTATGTGACCCCACTTATTGCTGTAAAATTTGATAAGAGTCCCAAAAGTATTCCTGAGCCTATTCTATTTTTAAATCTAGTAGGGGAGTCTGTTGTTGCCAAGCAAGTATACAAGAATTGTCCTGTTACAGTCCTTCATAGAGTCACACTTGCTGATTTGATAGAGTTAGAGATGGTTCACTTTGATGTTATTCTGGGAATAGACTGGCTTCACTCTTGCTATGCGTCTATAGATTGTCGTACTCATGTAGTCAAGTTCCAGTTTCTTGATGAACCGGTTGTTGAGTGGTCAGGGAGTTCATTACCTCCCAAGAGTCATTTTATTTCTTATCTCAAAGCCAGAAAGCTTATATCCAAAGGCTGTTTTTATCACTTAGTTAGAATTAAGGACACTAAGTCTAAAACTCCAAGTATCCAAAATGTCAACATTTTTAATGAGTTTCCTGATGTCTTTTCGGAAGATCTCCCGGGGTACCTCCCGATAGAGAGATAGAATTCGGGATCGATCTTCTTCCCAATACTCAGCCTATTTACATTCCTCCCTATAGTATGGCACCCGCTGAGCTTAAGGAGTTGAAAGAACAACTCAAAGATCTCCTAGACAAAGGTTTCATAAGGCCAGTGCATCTCCTTGGGGCGCACCTGTTTTGTTTGTACAAAATAAAAATGGTTTTTTGCGTATGTGCATTGACTATCATCAGCTTAACAAAGTCATGGTCAAAAACAAGTATCCTCTTCTGAGAATAGATGATTTGTTTGATCAGTTGCAAGGTGCGAGTTATTTTTCCAAGATAGACCTTAGATCCGGCTATCACCAACTTAAAGTAATGGAGTATGACATCCCAAAAATATCCTTCCGAACCCATTACGGTCATTTTGAGTTTCTTGTCATGTCTTTTGGGCTAACCAATGCCCCAGCAGCTTTCATGGACCTCATGAATAGAGTGTTCAAGCCAAATCTTAATTTTTTCATTATTGTGTTTATCGATGATATTCTTGTGTATTCCCGAAGTGAGGGTGATCACGCAGACCATCTTAGAGTTGTCTTGCAAACTCTTAGAGATCATAAGTTACTCGCTAAATTCAGTAAGTGTGAGTTTTGGCTAAGGTCTGTAGCATTTCTGGGTCATATTATTTCAGCCAAAGGTATTAGAGTGGATCCTCAAAAGACAGAGGTTGTAAGAAATTGGCCTAGGCCTATCTTTCCGTCTGATATTAGGAGTTTCTTGGGTCTAGCTGGCTATTACCGTTATTTCGTTAAAGGATTCTCTTTTATTGCTTCTCCCATGACTCGGTTGACCCAAAAGAAGGTAAAGTTTCTCTGGTCTAATTCCTGCGAGAAGAGTTTTTAGGAGTTGAAGACCCGACTCACTTCCACCCCTGTGTTGACTTTGCTTGATGGTATAGATGGTTTTGTGGTATATTGTGATGCTTGGAGAGTGGGTTTGGGTTGTGTGTTGATGAAAAGGGGGAAAGTTATAGCCTATGCTTCTAGGAAGTTGAAACCTCATGAGAATAATTACCCAACCCATGACTTAAAATTGGTTGTTTAGTGTTTGATTTGAAAATCTGGAGACATTATTTGTACGGCATACATGTTGATGTTTTTACGAATAACAAAAGCCTGCAGTATGTGTTGACTAATATGGAGTTGAATCTTAGGCAAAGAAGGTGGTTAGAACTGTTAAAAGACTGTGATATGAGCGTGTTGTATCATCCGAGCAAGGCCAATGTAGCGGCAGATGCCCTTAGAAGGATGTTTATGAGTAGTGTTTCACATGTTGAGGAAGGTAAGAAAGAGTTGGCTCATGATGTGCAGATTTTATCTAGGTTGGGTATTAGACTGCTTGATTCTACTGAGGGGAGTATGTTAGTTCAGAGTAGTTCCGAATCATCCTTAGTTTTCGAAGTAAAGGAGAAGTAGTACTTAGATGCTAGTTTGGTCAGGTTGAAGGAGTCAGTCAAGGACCCAAGGGTAGAGGTTTTCTACCAAGGGGGAGATGGTGTGTTGAGATTGTAGGGGAGATTGTGTGTTTCTGATGTTAATGATTTGAGGCAGAAATTTATGGCTGAAGCTCATAGTACACGATATTCTATTCATCCCGATGCTACCAAAATGTACCGCGACTTGCGGGAAATCTATTGGTGGTGTGGTATGAAGATAGATATAGCTAAGTTCGTGGCAAAGTATGCAATATACCAGTAGGTTAAGGTTGAGCACCAAAGACCTGGTGGTGTGATGCAAGAGTTTAGTATTCCTACTTGGAAGTGGGAAGAGATTAATATGGATTTTGTGACTAGTTTACCTCTTTCCCGATGCCATTATGATCCTATATGGGTTGTTGTTGATAGACTGACTAAGTCAGCGTATTTCTTTCCCATGCATACATCCTATTCAGGTGAGGACTACGCTAGACTGTATATTCGGGAGCTAGTTAGGATGTATGGAGTTCCCTTGTCTATCATTTCGGATAGGGGTACTCAGTTTACTTCTCAGTTCTGGAAGGCTTTTCAAAGTTGTCTGGGCACCCAAGTTCATCTGAGTTTCGCGTTTCACCCGCAGACTTATGGTCAGGCCGAGAGGATCATCCAGACTTAGGAGGATATGTTAAGAGTGTGTGCTCTCGATTTCAAAGGAAGTTGGGATGAGAACTTGCCACTAATTGAGTTTGCGTATAAAAATAGTTATCATGCTAGCATTCAGATGGCACCGTTTGAGGCTTTATATGGTAGAAGGTGTAGATCACCCATAGGTTAGTTCGAGGTAGATGAGACTACTCTAGCTGGTCCTGACGCAGTGTTTGAAGCAATAGAGAAGGTAAAGTTGATTAGATAAAGGTTAAAGACAGCTCAGGTCGCCAAAAGTCATATACTAATGTGAGGCGTAGAGACTTGGAGTTCGAAGTAAATGATTGGGTGTACCTAAAAATTTCACCCATGAAAGGAGTGAAAAGGTTTGGGGAAAAGGGAAAGCTTAGTCCCCGTTATGTTAGTCCTTATAGAATCCTAAATCACACTAGGAGAGTAGCTTATGAAGTTGAGTTGCCTACAAAGTTGTCAACCGTTCATCCTATTTTTCATGTTTTTATGCATAGGAAACACATTGGTGATTGTGTTATTGTAGATACTTCAGAAATCCCTAAGGTTCAAGACAGTCTTTCGTTTGATAAGATTCCTATTGAGTTTCTAGATCATCAAGTTCGAAGACTAAGGAACAAAGAAGTTTCCTTGATCAAAGTGTTGTGGCAGAACCAATCTGTTGAGGGTACTACTTGGGAAGCTGAGGCTGATATGCGCACCAAGTACCCGCACCTCTTTTCCGCAAATTCTGATCAAGCCGAAGGTACCATTCTCTCTTTATTTAGTCCCCTTTCAATCAAGATGCAGCTGTATAGCTATAATTTGTTTTTATGAGTTTAAGCATTCTTTGAAATATCCGAAAGCTTAGCCTAAAGTAAAGTCGTTCTAGCCAAATGTTTCCGATGTGTATCCTTTCTTTTCTCTATGACTTTGATTCATCTAGCGACATTTGATGACGAATGTTTCCAAGGGGGAGATAATGTAAGTCCCCGTAAAGTTTTGTTATCATTAGAACCCCGAAGCAAAGTCAAGAAGAGCTTAACACTTAGAATTTTACTAAGTGTTCCAACACTTAGTTTATTTTTGAGCTATCAATCTTCGTCGATTTATTTTGCAACCTTATCAACCTTCATTTCTCAAAAATTTTGTTGCATTGCGATGGGGCATATCTATAGTACGTCTTGGGTGAGTTTCAGAATTTTTGGACATCGTTTAGGGAGCGTTTGGTTTTCAAAATAGTATCACCATATGATTTGCATGCGTCCCATGGTGCATCGCATCCTTGGACCATGCAATAGAGCATATGATGCATGCTCCAGTCCGGTGGGATAGAGCATGTGATGCATGCTCTGCTGCTCGTACCTGGGAAATTCAACAATTTAGTTCATCTCATTAAGGGTAGAAATGGTATTTTCCAATCCCTCTATCTCTTAAACACTAAATCAAGAGCCCCAAACACCATATTGTTGATATTTTCATCCACTTCTCTCAAGAACTCTCATTAGGGTTTCAACACAAAAACCCAATTATCTAGAGATTCAACCATGAGAATTCAATAATTCTATCGTATTTGAAATCCCCGTCGAAAGGGCTACAAGAGACACCCAATAGTAATGATTAGCATTCTGAGATTCGAAAAGTAATCTAAAGCTCAAAGTTTGAAGGTATGTGGTTATGAACAAGAACACCCTTTCATTCTTGTGCCCTAAAGTTATATATTTTCTTAAAGTATTTTTTAAATTCATGGAAAAATTTCTATCAAGATATTATCTTTTGAGTTTATAAATTGTCAATTTATGGTTTAAGTTACATAACCCTATGTCTATATTATGTTTTGAGAAATTCAAGTCATATTTTTTGTGAATTGAACCTTATGGTTAAAGAATGAGTTTTGAGAATGAGATATTGATGACTACAAAAGAGATTTTTTTTTAAGTGAGTTTTGATTATGAATTAAGATAGAAATCCACATTCTTGAGTTTGAAGCAAAAGGGGATGCACTTTGGCTCCCATCTCATATTATTGAAATGTTTTAAGGTGGATTTTCTAAAGTTCTGAGCGAAGTAAGGGAGTAGTATTTAGCACCGAGTTGGGCTTGATTCCGAGGTCTCTTTCCCGAGAACTACGTGCCCCCGTAGGTTCTTGATATACCCCAAATGGATTAAGACAGTGATCACTAAAGTTACGGTTCTATCCGATGGTAAGGACAGAACAGCTCTCCCCAACATTGATAAGACGTTGGACTCCATGTATCTCACATGGTTTATGTCAGTTAAGAGAAAATCCCTAAGTTCCTAAAGTACTCTAAGTCCCAAAGTCTTTCAAGTTTCGAAGAAGTTTTAGTCTTAAAGTCACAAGGTTTTGAAAGCATAAGTGTTTTGGAAAGCTATGATTCTACTGATTTCAAGTGTTGTGATATTTTCAGATTCCAAGAAAAAGGCATGATGAGTATGAGTTTTGTGTTACATAATTATTTCAAGCTATGTAAGTATGTTTTACACCATGCAACTTTTATCTATAAAATCTTATTCTATTGATTTTCTTTTAATTGCACACTCCCCCATATGCTCAGTACATACCCAAAGTACTGATCCACATGTTTTGTCTATATACTATATATTCTCGTAATGTAGGTTTAGCTGCTCAGTCTCATCCTCGACAGTGACCCCTTTCGAGCACTCCTATCTACATATCAGCAGTGGTGAGTCCTCATGTTTTGAGGACCGTTTATTCTTAGACTTTCGGTTTATTTAGTAGTTGTTTATTCCTTATCAGTCGAGTATGAGTCAGTTGGGGACCTATCACAATGGCTCTCTAGTTTAGAGTAGTAGAGGTTTGTCAAACTAGTCGTCAGCTTATTGGTATTTTGAGGTTTTCTTTGAGTTTCTGATTGTTCAAGATCAAGAGTTTTCATTAATATGTTCTATCATTTGATATGTTGAGATTCATATGTTCTATCTCTAAGTAAGTATATGTAGTAGCAGGCTCAAAGGGTTAGCTTAGGGCTACTTGTAGCCTTAAGCACCGTGTGGCATCTCGGGACCCAGTTTCGGGGCGTTACATTACCATGTGGAGTAAGTGTTCATTATTATAAGCACTCTAAAGTTCCCTTCTCTCACCAATGTGGGAGAATTAGTGAACTTTCCAATTTGGGAGTACACCTTCTAAATTGGTCTCCTTTCTTCCACCATTTTCTCTCCATTTTCCATTCACACCTTTTTCAGCACCGAAATCTTGTGCTACTTTTGGGTTGCTGCATTCAAGGAGACGAAAAGATGTTGATCTATTAATACACTACTAACAAAAGCCTGGATTCATTCATATTTGGTTTGGATTTCTAACCTACTACATAAGCTAAAATGATTAACACTATGATCTATTAGTCAAAACATGAATGAAGCTGCTAACAAGACAACTTACTATGTAGATAAAATAAAGAGCAAATTACTTGATTGGCCAAAGTGGTTTGACATCATAAATAGAATTGCTCGTAGCTTATTATATCTTCATCAGCATTCTCGACTACGAATTATCCATGGAGACCTTAAAGCAAGCAATATTTTGCTAGATACAGATATGAATCCTAAGATATCAGACTTTGGCATGGCTAGAAGTGTTGCAGGAAATGATATGGGAGCAAAAACACGCAATGTGGTTGGGACACAGTAAGGATCTCTAACATCATATGATGTACTCTCATATGGCATTTTGCTTCTTTACCTTTCTTGGTGTTGTTTTGTTGGCACAGTTGCTACATGTCGCCCGAATATGCAATAGATGGGATTTTCTCAGTAAAATCAGATGTGTTTAGCTTTGGCATGCTGGTGTTAGAGATTCTGAGTGGTAAGAGAAATAAAGGATTTTTCCATCAGGATCACAACCTTAACCTTCTCGGTCATGTAAGAACTGCATAACCTGTATTACATATAACTTCTTTTTTTCTAGATAAAAATAGAATTTGTCATGATTCAAAGTATCTAACTAAACTAAAAAAGGCATGGAAGCTTTACAAAGAGGATGTGTCCTTGGGACTAGATGATGAGCATATAGCTGATTCTTGCAATATTTCTCAAGTTTTAAGGTCAATCCAAGTAGGTTTATTATGCGTTCAACAACATCCAGATGATAGGCCAAGCATGTTTTCTGTGGTTCAGATGTTGACTATCGAGAGTCCACTGCCAAAAGAAAAAGAACCGGGATTTTCACAGAGCGAAATCTATTTGATGAAGCAAAATCAGGATCACAGACAAGCAGTTCAAAAAATGAATTTACAATCACATTGTTAGATCCTCGGTAGGTGTGACAGAATAACTATTTAACTTGGGAGAAAATGAATAGGCAAAATTACATTAGAACTTTGGTTTATTGTGAAATACAGTAGTACTTAGGAAACATGTAGTACTTAGGAAACATCAAGTTGAATTTTTCTACTTGAATATATTATCTACTTATGGATGGATCTTTTATTTATTTCCATTGTTCTTTGATTATATACTTTAGATATGTTATTTATATAACAAAAATTCTAAAGCTGGTAAGTTTGTTTTCCAGAACTATTAGGTATAACAATTTTTTCGTGTGATTAGAAATCAAAAAATCAATAGTAGTAACTGATACCAAACGGTATCTACAACACCAAAACATTCCGCAAACAACCCACAATCACAAGCCTTTACCCGCAACAACAAGACAACAATATGATACGAGAAGCAAACATAAACTTAAAAAGAGTAAAAGATAGCTAACTTGACACAAAGAGAACCCATTAGGTAGCAACTAAAGAGGGTATCAACTCTAAAACCTCAAAAAAATAAGTTAACAAGTACCAAGTTCTTACGGGGACACAAAAGGAACTCAGTTCACCTAAGCACTCTCGTTTCTAGCCGTTTCACAACACAAGTGGAACCTTTCACTTGTGTAGCTCAAATGTTTGGTGGTCTACTCTCTTCTTGAGAGGAATTATGATGTTCAAATATTACAAGTGTTTTCAAGAAATGACTAAGGAACAAATCTAAAGAAACACTTTAAATAGTCTTTCCAAAAAGGATGGCAAAAGGACCCCTTTTCCCTTAATGAATGAGTGGCGGGTGTGGAGTGTTTGGGGGAGACTTGGGGGTTTATTTTGAGCCCGTAAGGTCATCCCCCATATTTCAAGACGTATAATCCCTTGGGAGAGTTCGGAACAAGCTCAACTACATCTATTTTCATAAACAAGCCTTGAAGCCTTTGTAGTTCCCGAGCTTGACTTCTAGTAAATGGTCTCGAGCCAGTTACACCTATATCATCATCTCTATCTTAAGAGGAGTTTGACCTCAAACTCACGGGTTCTTCATCTTTAATGGTATCAATCCGTGAGAGATCACACACGTTGAACGTGTTATACACTTGGTAATTCAGTGGCAAGTCGATCTTGTAAGCATTATCGTTGATTCTTTCAAGAACTTGGAATGGATCATCACCTCTTGGAAGAAACTTGCCCTTTATTTGGTTGGGAAACTGGACTTTCCGTAGGTGTACTCACACCCAATCTCCCGACTCAAGTACAAGACGTCTTCTCCTTTTGTTGACTCGTTTCGCTACCTCTTGCTTTTTATTCTCAACCCGCAACCTCACCTTGTCATGCAAGATTTTTATGGCTTCGTCCCTCTTATTTCCATCTAAGATAATAATAAAATCACTTGGCAAAGGAGTTAGATCCAAGGAGGTTAGGGGATTGAAGTCATAGACACATTCAAAGGGCGTGATGCCCGTACTCAAATGGATCACCCGATTGTAAGAAAATTCTATGAGAGGTAGGTGATCTTACCAAGATGTAAACTTACCTTTAAACATAGAACGAAGCATGAAACCGAAGGTTCGATTCACTACTTCCATTTGGCCATGGGTTTGTGGGTGGCAAGACATATAAAACAATAATTTAGTTCCGAGCCTACCCACACTGACTTCCAAAAGTGACTAAGGAACTTAGAATCCCTGTCACTTATTGTAACATCCCGAGTATATACCCCAGATGCTACACGGTGCTCATAATCTCGAAGGACGACAAGCTAACCCATGACTGGTACCTGCTGCAATAACTGATCAATAATACTGTAATATGAGAAAATTAGGTAGAAAATGGCCATGAGGTTCAATACTATAAATAAATACTAAATAAGGTATATCAATACCAAAACTGAACATCTGTCTGAAAATACTCAAGTTTGAAAAGCCTCTACTGTCTGATCATGGATTTGATGGGACAAGTCTCCAACTAAATCCAACTACTGAAAAAAATTGAATACTAACAACTAAAATAATAACTTTGTCCTCGAACTATAAGGACTCACTAATAAACTGTTGCTGATAGATCGGACTGCTAAGACCGATCAGGATCTCGTGCATCTGAACCTATGATATAAGACATCATAGCACAAAATAAAATTATGCGTCAGTACTTTGAATATACCGGTATGCTAAGAGAGGTAGGCTGAGATGCATGGGTTCATATGTATGAACAATACTGATTGAATGACATGAGTATAACTGAATGAGAGTACATACATAAATACTTAAAATCGTAAATGAGATCATAATAACACTGGATACGAAGTTCTTAATACTGATTAATTGATATCTGAATCTACTGATACTGTACTGATAAATGAGTGGTTGTATCTGACAGTCCTGATTCTCTAGAACTAAATTGAGTTCTAATCTGAGATTGAAACTGAAACTGTGGGAGTTAATCATCTAATTGACATGTCCCAAATAAGATAAGATAACTAAGTTGGGTTCCAATCTGTAACCCTAATTGGAATGGTGTTAATACTGTGCCACGAGTAAAGACAAGTTGAGTCACCTTCATCTGGCAGGTTCTCTGAATGAGAATGGTGGTACCCATATCTGATAGGTAGAATACCTCACCAACCCTCAACTGGCAGGTTGATATGTCAACCTACACTGGCTACATAGTTTTAGAATACAAGGATATCTTCTAGGGATCACACCCTCTACTGTCAGGTGAGCCCTCATCCTTGGGTTCACTCGGTGCTAAATTCTACGCCCATCTGAATAGACACTAAACTAAGTATACAGAATTGAAATGGACTGAATTCACTGAGTTTCTGTTAGCTGATGGAATAATACTGAATTTGATTAGCTGACTGAATGCAACTGAGTTCTGTTAGCTGACTGAGTTTACTGAGGTTTGAACTGAATACTGAACTGGACTAGACGGATACTGAGTTCACTGAGTTTTGTTGAGTTCTGTAACTAACTAAGAGTACTATTGATTGTGACCTGACTGAGACTATTCTGTAACTGACACTAGCTCTAGGTATATAGCTAAATTATTGGGTATTAAATACCCCCAGGTCTCGATAGCAAGAAGAGTCAATCATAGCATAATCTTGAAAGCACAACCATGGATATATGTTCATAATTCACTTGCTAAGACATTTCATCAAACACTTGTAGTGCATCAATTTGTACATGATTGGAAATACATGATATCATGGTATAACGACAATATTTCATTCACTTAGGTATTTTATCAAACACATGGGGAGCATGGAATATTTCACATGATGATGGTCAACACATGTAATCATGGACACAATATTAAGTCTCAAATTCAAAGATTAAATATGCAATTCACATAATTCCCAATACATATTATTCTAATTTCATGAATCTTATAATAGTCATGGATTAAAACCCTATTAACAACATAGACATACATGAAATCAATTTCAAACATGGAATTTTATGATTTCATATACTTGTAGCTTTAAAAAAGAATTCTTGGGCTTCATGGGTGAAAGAAACCCATGAATGAACACCTAACATACCTTAGAATGTTAATCCCTGAAGGTTCCTAGAGGAACTCTTGAGCATTGTTCTTGAATTTTTAATCTAGGGTTTCTTGCTTTTGAGAGAGAATTATGTAATTTGGGGAAAATTGAGTGAATAATGATATATTTGGGTCATTTAGGGATTAATTTCATGTTTAAGGCTGATCTAAATCATGGGAAAAGCCTTAGTTTCCCTTGGGATTTAAAATCCCGCAAGTAGAACACCGATTAAGGCCTCACCACGATGCGGTGAATGGGTCATCGCTATACCCACCGAAATGCGGTGGAATCGCAGTGACTCTCTGGATCGTGATAATTGTTGTTTTGGGGTTCACCGCAATATGGGCAATCACGGTGACCCTCTGGAAATTGACAAATGCCAAAATGGCGTTCAGGGTGATGCGATGGAATGCTTATCATGATACTCATCGCGATGGGTCCTAATCGTGGTAAGCTACTATTTCTGCATAAACTATCCTTACTCTTTGCTCGGGTATCGGATTTTAGGAAAATTTTATATTGGATAACTCATAGACTAAGAGTTAAATAAGCTAAGGAAATACGGGGTATTACAATATCTCCCCCTTGAGAATATTCGTCCTTGAATGAGACTGATTAAGTTGAGAAAACACTAATAGACTGAGTTTATACCCTGAACATGAACAACTGAAACATGACTAAATGACTAAACTACTGATAAGCAGAGTTCTCATGCAGAACATGCATATCTAATACATGGAATATATGACTGAAGCTACCGACATGCTGAATTTTCACACTGAACATGCATATCTGATGCATGAGTGCATGTCTTAACTGATTCATGAATGTATGGCTAAATATGCAGCGGTAATGGATACCAGATTTATAATTATAGCTGAACATAGAACTGAGTAAAGCTAAAGAAGATTGTTATCTTGAGCTAAATCTGAGTTTGCAGAGAAGAGGTGAGGATACTTGGTATGCATATCTGCTTTTGCTTCCCAAGTAGCTTCCTCAACGGACTGATTTTGCCATAGAACTTTGACTAAGGAAATTTCTTTGTTCCTCAGTGGCGAATCTGATAATCGAGGATCTGTACTGGAACCTCTTTGAAAGAGAGATCATTCTGAATATTTAAGTCCTCTAAATGAACTACGACTGCAGGGTCACCAATGCATTTCTTTAGCAAGGAGATATGGAACACTGGATGCACTGACACTAGATCTAAAGGAAACTCGATCTCATAAGCTACCTCTAAAAAATGACTGAGAATTCTATAAGGACCGACATATCGGGGACTGAGCTTTCCCTTCTTGTCAAACCTCTTTACTCCCTTCATGAAAGATATTTTTAGGAATACAAAATCACCGATTTCTAACTCGAGATCCTTTTTCCTCACATCTGCATAGGATTTCTGTTGGCTCTGGGCATCCCTAATCCTTTCTTTGATCAACTAAAACTTCTCTCTAAGGCATTAAACACCAAGTCAGGCCCAACTACTGCAACCTCACCTACTTAAAACCATCCAATCGGTGATCTACATCTCCTTCTATAGAGAGATTCAAATGGAGCCATCTTAATACTAGAATTATAGTTGTTGTTATA
Source organism: Capsicum pubescens (assembly GCA_030864215.1). Lineage (NCBI taxonomy): Eukaryota > Viridiplantae > Streptophyta > Magnoliopsida > Solanales > Solanaceae > Capsicum > Capsicum pubescens. The sequence continues at coordinate 18,175,529 of CM061541.1, read as the reverse complement.
TGTGAACTCAATCAAAGGCAAGTGGTCATCCCAACTACCTTTAAAATCAATCACACACGTTTGCAGCATATCTTCTAAAGTTTGGATGGTTTTTTCTGTTTGACTATCTGTCTGAGGATGAAAAGTTGTACTGAGGTAGACTTGGGTACAAAGACCCTTTTGGAATGTATTCCAGAAATGAGAGGTAAACTGGGTACCTCTATCTGAAATGATGGACAATGAAACTCCGTGCAATCTGACCAACTCTCTAACATAGAGCTTGGCATAATCCTCGGCTGAATAAGAGGTATAGACTAGTAGTAAATGAGATAATTTGGTCATCCTATCTATGATAACCCTAACTGAATCATGTTGACGATGAGTACGAGGCAAACCCATCACAAAGTACATTTTAAATTCTTCCCACTTAAATACTGAACTCCTGCATGGACCCACTAGGTTTCTGATGCTCAATCTTAACCTATTGACATATTGAGCACTTAGCTACAAACTTTGCAATGTCACTTTTTATCCCACTCCACCAATAGATCTCTCATAAATCGTTGTACATCTTAGTGGACCCTGGATGAATAGAGTAACGCGCACCATGCTCTTTTACAAGAATTTGATGCCTCAAGTCATCTACGCCTGGCACACATAGCCGACCCTAGCAACGCAACACACCATCTTTCCCTTGGGAGAAAACATCTGCCTTCTGATCTCTTACTAACTCATTCAACTTAACTAAACTGGGATCTCTATCTTATTTTTCTTTTACTTCAAAAACTAGAGATGATTCTAAACTATTCTGAACCCACACACTGCCTTCTGCTAAATTGACTAAGCAGAAACCTAGTCGGGCAAGCTGATGGACTTCCTGTGCTAACTTTCTCTTACTGTCCTCAACATAAGCAACACTACTCATAGATATTCTACTAAGAGAATCAACCACTACATTGGCCTTGCCTGAATGAGAAAGGGCACTCATGTCATAATCTGTCAACAACTCCAACCACCTTCTCTGCTAGAGGCTAAGATCTTTATGAGAGAACACATACTGCAAGCTCTTATGGTCAGTGAACACATCCACGTGTACCCCATATAAATAGTGCCTCCAAATCTTTAAGTCAAATACTACAGTTGCTATGTAACGCCCTGAAAATGGGTCCCAATACGTCACATAATGCTTGGGACCACAAGTGATCCCAAGCTAACCCTTTCTACCGGCACAACTCATGAGCAACTGAAATAAATACATAATTCTGAAAGAATAATGTGGAAGATAAATCTTTTATGAATATGGGCCTAGCTTGTTATTACCGTTATTTTGTTGAAGGTTTCTCATCTATTGCCTCCCCTTTGTCTAGACTGACCCAAAAGAAGGTTAAGTTCCTGTGGTCAGATTCCTGCAAAAAGAGTTTTCAAGAGTTGAAGGCTCGACCTACTTTAGCCCCAGTATTAGTATTACCTGAAGGTACAGATAGTTTTATGGTGTATTATGATGCCTCTAAAGTTGGTTTGGGTTACGTGTTGGTACAGAGGGGAAAGGTCATAGCCTATGCCTCTAGACAGTTGAAGCCTCATAAAAAGAATTACCCAACCCATGATCTTGAATTAGCAGCTGTGGTTTTTGATTTGAAAATCTGGAGACACTATCTGTATGGCGTTTGTGTTGATGTATTCACAGACCACAAAAGCTTGCAGCATGTGTTTACTCAGAGGGAGTTGAATCTTTGTCAAATGAGATGGTTAGAGTTACTAAAGAATTATGATATGAGTTTGTTGTATCATCCGGGCAAGGCCAATGTAGTGGCAGATGCCCTTAGTAGGTTGTCTATGGGTTGTGTTGCTCATGTGGAGAAGGGTAAGAAAGAGTTGGCTCATGAAGTTCATCGCTTGGCTAGATTGGGTGTTAGATTGGTTGATTCAGCTGAAGGTAATGTTTGGGTTCAGAATAGTTCTGAATCCTCTCTAGTTTTGGAAGTAAAGGAGAAGCAAGACATGGATTCTAGTTTGGTCAAACTCAAGGAGTCAGTTAAAGACCAAAAGGTAGAGACTTTCTGTAACGCTCTGATTTGCTGAACTGGAATTCTACACGGTGCTCATGACCCCGAAGGACCACAAGCTAATCCATGACTGGTATTTGTACCTGTACAATGAAAAATATGATATAATATTACGAAAACATGCGCTGAAAGTCCATAAGGTCCAATACTGAACATAATCTGAATAATGATAATATCTTAATAATTTGTTATCACAATACCAAAATAAAACTGAAGTCTAAATCTGATAATACTGTAATCATCTAAAAGCCTCTAACTGCCTGAAAAATCTAAACAAGGAGTTGATGGGACATGTCTCCAACTAAACTCGTCTAATAAAATGACTAATGAGAAAATAAGGAAATATTCATGTCCTCGGAGGATGAGGACTCACTTCTAATCTGACTGCTGAAAACTGGAATCTACTGCTGATCTCGAGCACATGCTCTGGACCTATGGTGTAACATAAAAAGAAAGCACCATAGTGCGAATGCATCAGTACAATGGAATGTACTGAGTATACATGTGAGGTAGGCTATATGAAATGGTTCACATGCATGAATAATGGTAACTGACTGTCTAACATAAACGTAAGAATGCATACATAGGTACGTAACTACAACTGACTCTATGATAACATGATTACTGAATCTGAATACTGATAACATGACATGACTGAATCTGAATATAATTGATAACGTGGGTGACTGTGTCTGACAGTCCTGAATCTGATGGAACTATCTGAGTTTTGTACTATGACTGAGTTGACTGTGTCTGACAGTTCTGGAATCTAAAGAACTATCTGAGTTCTATTACTGAGATTGATTGACTGTATCTAACAGTCCTGATTCTGTAACATGAAACTGTGGGAAGTAGTATCTAATCGACATGCCCCAGATGTGCTATAATAGCTGAGCTGGGGTCTAATCTATGCCCTGATTGGAAGGGTGTCAATACCGTGCCACTGGTAAGGACAACATGTCAGTAATCCTCATATAATAGGTAACTCTAGCGAGAATGGTGGGAACCCTCATATAACAGGTTAAGACACCTCATCTACCCTCATATAGCAAGTACGATGTCTCAACCTATGCTGGATACATAGTTCTAGAACTCAAGGATTGCTTCTAAGAGTCACACCCTCATATAACAGGTGAGTTCCCATCCCTGGGTTCACTCGGTGCTAATTCCTACTCCTATCTGAATGGACACTGATCATGATTAATGGAACTGAACTGAGTGTGGACTGAGCTACTAAATTTCCATGACTAACGGAATACTACTGATATCTGACAACTGACTGAGTCATGAGATCATGGAGATTTTTCCTGAGACATTAGACTATCTGAAGTCTAAGAGTTCATAGCTTGACTGAGAGTATCATGAAAACATGACATGTCTCTAGGCACACAGCTAATGTTTTGGGTACAAGTACCCCAGGACTCGGTAGAAGGAGACTGACATAGCATATTTACTTGAAAGCTTGACTAACATAATCATACATACTACATTCATAGGAGCATTTTATCAAACATATAATAGGCATAAACTTGTACATACATAGGGATTTCATGATATCATGCTAGTTAGACAATTATCCTTCATTTAGGCATTTAATCAAACATGTTGTAGGCATAGAACATGTAAACATCATTGTTCACTTCCAATTTCATCATACAAGGATTTAGTCATGAGATTTCATACATCTTTATCTATACAAATCAACCCACATAGAATCTATCATCAAATCATGGAATAGCTATCAATTTCACATTTATCATCATGAACATGAGCAGTCAAATTATGAAAACATAGAGAAAATTCCATAACTTGAGTTTTAGAAAAGGGTTCTTGAACTTCATGGACAAAAGGGGTCCATGAATGAATACTATGCATACCTGGAATGATGTTCTTGAACTTGAAGAATTAAAATCCCTCAATTCTTGATGATTGAATCTTGTTCTTAGAGATTAAATTTAGAGAGAAACCCTAATTTTGTTTTGTGAAATAGTAATGGATAAAGTGGCTGAAGTCGTGAATAAATGGGTATATATAGACGGGTGTTAAATGACCAAAATACTCCTTTTAAAATGACCTGGAAAAGCTGAACGTAAGGTGCGACGGTGGCCTCCGATGGTCCGTTGGACCTGCGATGGTCCGTCAGTCCATACCGTCGGACCTGGGCAGAACATGATGCTAATGACGTCTGTGACAGTGGCCTCTGACAATCCATCGGACCTTCGACGGTCTATCGAGCCACACCATCGAATGAGGACAGAAACTGGTCCCACTAGTTCTATCCGACGGTACGTCGGACCTGCGATGGTTCATCGAGCCATGCCGTCGGTCATAAACAGAAGTTGGTTCTACTGCCTCAGTTTAACGGTGACCTCTGACGGTCCATCGGACCTTCGACGATCCATCGGGTTCTACCATCGGAATTGGGCAGTCCGATCTGCTTCTGTAAAAGTCCATAACTTCTTCCCCCGATATCGGATTTTGATGAAATTGGTATCGATGGAAAGCTTATTCAATTTCCCACGTGATGGAAAGTAAAAATCATAAAAATACCATGTGTATAAAATAAATTCATATTTTAAAGGAATTCTAACATCCTTGAGATAATTTTAAGCTAAGAAAAGGCACGGGTATTACAATATCTCCCCCTTGAGAACATTCTCCTCGAATGAGACTAACTGAGAGGGGAAATGATAAATTGAACATGAACTAAACATGAATAACTGGAACATGATCTCATGACTGGCGGACTGGACATATAACACTGAACATGCATATCTGATGCATATGTGACTGATTCATGAATGCATAACTGAATGTTCTGAGGAACTAAGTTTTCTCACAATAAGATTGCATGTCTGATGCATAACTATGTTACTGATCTGATATATGAATGTATAACTGAAATGCAGTGGTACTTGATACCAAGTTTATAATGGGAGCATGAGCATGAGATTGAATACTAAGTTAGTGATGCACACCAATCATGAAACTGAGTAAGCTTAAGGAGAACTATTACCTTGAGATTGATATGAGTTGGCAGAGAAGAGGTAAGGATACTTGGTACGCATGTCTGCTTATGTTTCCCAAGTAGCTCCCTCGACGGACTGATTTCTCCAAAGAACTTTAACTAGAGGGACTTCTTTATTCCTCAATCTTCGAGTCTGATAGTTTAGGATTTCAACTGGAATCTCTTCATAAGAGAGGTTGTTCTGAACATCGATGCTCTGAATAGGGACTACGACTGATGGGTCACCTATGCATTTCTTGAGCAAAGATACATGAAAATCTGGATGAACTGAGGCTAGATCTGAAGTCAATTCGAACTCATAAGCTACCTTGCCAAAGCGACTGAGAATCTTGAAGGTACTGACATATCGGGGACTGAGCTTTCCCTTCTTGACGAATCTCTTTACTCCCTTCATGGGAGATATCTTGAGGTAGACATGATCACCAATCTCGAACTCGAGATCCTTTCTACGAATATCTGCATAAGACTTCTGTCGGCTCTGAGCAGATCGGAGTCTTTCTCTAATCAACTGAACTTTCTCTAAGGCGTCGAATACTAAGTTAGGCCCTATAACTAAGGCCTCACTAACTTTGAACCAATCGATTGGAGATCTACATCTCTTACCATAGATATCTTCGAATGGAGCCATCTGAATACTGGAATAATAGCTATTGTTGTATGAAAATTCAATTAAAGACAAGTGGTCATCCCAACTACCCTTGAAATCAATTGCACACGCTCTTAGCATATCTTCTAAAGTCTGAATGGTCCTTTCTGGTTGACCTTCTGTCTGAGGATGAAAAGTTGTATTAAGATGGACTTAGGTACCAAGACCTTTTTAGAATGCTTTCAAAAAGTGAGAGGTGAACTGGGTACCTCTGTCTGAGATAATGAACAGTGAAACACCATAAAATCTGAACATCTCCTTGATGTAGAGCTTGGCGTAATCCTCGGCTGAATAAGAGGTATGAACTGGACGAAAATGAGCTGATTTGGTCATTCTATCTACAATGACCCAAACTGAATCATGCTGACGACGAGTTCGAGGCAAACCCATCACGAAGTCCGTGTTCACTTCTTCCCACTTCCAAGTAGGAATAATGAACTCCTGCATAGGACCACTAGGCTTCTGATGCTCTATCTTAACCTGTTGGCATGTAGAGCACTTAGCTACAAACTCTACAACATCTCTCTTCATCCCACTCCACCAATAGATCTCCCATAACTCACGGTACATCTTAGTGGCCCCTGGATGAATAGAGTAGTGTGCACCATGCGTTTCTGCAAGAATTTGCTGCCTTAAGTCATCTACACCTGGAACACAGAGATGACCCTGACAACGAAGAACACTATCTCCCCCTGGGAGAAAACCTCTATTTTCTGATTCTGAACTGAATCTTTCAACTTGGCTGGGCCGGGATCTCTGTCTTGCTTTTCTTTCACCTCAGAAACTAAAGATGATTCTGAGCTACTCTAAACACATACACCACCCTCTAAAGAATCGACTAAGCGAACGCCTAACCTGGCAAGCTGGTGGACTTCTTGAGGTAACTTCTTCTTACTATCCTCAACATGAGAAACACTACCCATGGACAGTCTACTGAGAGCGTCGGCCACTACGTTGGCCTTTCCCGAATGATAGAGGACACTCGTATCATAATCTTTCAAGAGCTCTAACCACCTTTTCTGACGAATATTGAGATCTTTTTTAGAAAAGACATATTGAAGGATCTTATGATCTGTGAAGACATCTATATGAACGTCGTATAGATAATGCCTCCAAATCTTCAAGGCAAAGACTACGGCTGCTAACTCAAGATCATGAGTAGGATAATTATTCTCATGGGGCTTTAACTGTCTGGAGGTGTAGTCTATGACCTTACCATGCTGCATGAGGACACAACCCAAACCCACTCTGGATGCATCACAATATCCTACGAAACCGTCTAAACCATCTGGAAGAGCTAGAACTGGAGCAGAGGTGAGTCGAGTATTCAATTCCTGAAAACTTTTCTCGCAAGGATCTGACCACTGAAACTTGACTTTCTTCTAAGTCAATCTGGACATAGGGGATGCAATAGATGAAAATCCTTCAACAAATCGTCTAAAATAGCCAACCAAACCCAAGAAACTCCTAATATCTGATGGAGAGACAGGGCGAGGCTAGTTTCTTACTGCTTCGATCTTTTGAGGATCTACTCTAATACCATCACCGAAAATAATATGTCCCAGAAATGCTACTAATCTTAGCCAAAACTCGTACTTACTGAACTTGGCGAATAATTGATTATTTCTGAGAGTCTGAAGTACTATTCTAAGATGGTCCGTATGATCGCACTCAGTGCGGGAATAGACCAGAATATCATCTATGAAGATTATGACGAACATGTCCAAGTACTGCTTAAACACACGGTTCATCAAGTCCATAAAAGCTGCTTGGGCATTGGTAAGACCAAATGACATGACTAGAAATTCAAAGTGACCATACCACATATGGAAAGCTATTTTCGGAATGTCACATTCTCTAACTCTGAGCTGATGATAGCCAGATCTGAAGTCTATCTTTGAGAAATAACTGGCACCCTGAAGTTGGTCAAATAAGTCATCGATTCTGGGAAGAGGATACTTGTTCTTGACCGTGACTTTATTGAGTTGACGGTAATCTATACACATTCTGAGAGAACCATCTTTCTTGCACACGAATAAGACTGGTGCACACCAGTCTTATTCGTGTGCCCCATGGGGAAATGTTGTGTCTGATGAATCCCTTATCTAAGAGATCTTTCAACTGTTCTTTCAATTCTCTGAGTTCTGCTGGTGCCATTATGTATGGCGGAATAGAGATAGGCTGAGTGTCTGGAAGGAGATCAATATCGAAGTCTATTTCCCTTTCGGGAGGAATTCCAGGAAGATCTTCGGGAAAGACATCTGAATATTCTCTTACAACTGGAACTGATTCAAGACTAGGAGCCTCAGAACTGGAATCTCTAACATGAACTAAATGATAAACACATCCCTTAGATATCAATTTCCTTGCCCTAAGGTAGGAAACAAGTTGACCCCTGAAAGCGGATACACTACCCTTCCACTCTAGGACGGGTTCATTTGGAAACTGAAACTAAACTATTTTGTTTCTACAATCGACTGTGGCATAGCAGGAATAAATCCAATCCATGCCGAGAATGACATCAAAATCAGTCATCTCTAATTCGACTAAGTCTACTGAAGTGACTTTCTAAAATATCATAATCGGGTAGTTCCTGTATACCCATCGAGCTATGATGATTTTACCCACTGTGGTAGAGACTGAGAAGGGCTCTACTAGAATTGCGGGACTGATTTCGAAATCAACTGCTATATAAGGAATAAAAAAAGACAAAGAAGCTCCTGGATCTAGCAAAGCGTAAACATGCACATGAATGATCTATAACGTACCAGTAACTACATCAGGAGAACTTTCCTGATCCTACAGAGTCTGGAGAGCATAGAGACGATTTGGCCATTGCCCGCTAGTAGAGCTAGAGGTGGCACCCTACTAATTTGAGCGACCGAACTGAGCTGAAGAGCGATTCTATTGACCCTGAGGACCTGGATGAGGACAGACCCTAACTTTGTATCCTGGCTTGCCACAACCGAAACAAATGCCACTACCCGCTCTACACACACCCTAATGGTGCTTACTGCAAGTCTGGAAAAGAGGATAGGTTCGGTCACTGCTAACACTGCCCTGGGTCTTAGAGCCTGGCGCTCTATCTTTGTTACCCTCTCTGAACATAGGAATTGGAGCACTGGTTGTAGAGGGAGCTGGAACTGAGGACTTAGGAAGAAACTGAGAACGATTTTCTCCTTCTGATTTAGGCTGAGCGAAGTTGAAACTACCTGTCTTCGCTCTCCTATTCTGCTTCTCCCTCTGCTTAACTTTCTGCTCTTCTATCTGCTGAGCATGGGTCATAAATCTAGCTAAGGTCATGTCATTGTTGAGCATGGCGGATCTGCACTCATTAACCATGTTGTCGTTCACCCCAGAAGCGAACTTACTCATCTTGGATCTACTGTCTGTAACCACATGAGGGGCGTATCTAGCTAATTAAGTAAACTTTAGAGAAAACTCTTTCACCGTCATATTGCTCTTCCTGAGGTTGATGAACTCTAGTACCTTGGCCTCTCTAAGCTCTTGGGGAAAGAATCTGTCTAGGAATGCAGTGACAAACTCTTCTCACTCTATAGGACCTGTGTCATCTGCCCTTTCAGACTTCCATTGTTTGAACCAATCATGAGCCACATCCTGCAACTGGTATGCAGCTAGGCCAACACTCTCAACAGTAGTCACCCCCATGATGTATGTCACTTTCTGGATCAGATCAATGAATTCCTGAGGGTCTTCATCTACCTTAGACCCGAGGAAGGTTGGAGGATTCATTCGGGTGAAGTCTCGAATCCTCGCTGCAACTGAATTGGCTACTAGGTTGGCCGGAATAACTGTTGGCCATTCATTATGAGCAGCGACAGATTGAGCAAGAGTGGTAAATGCGATTCTGAACTCCGCATGAGAAACATGATCTCCCAAAGGTTCTTCGGGCTGAGGGGCTGACTGATTTCTTCTCTTAGGAGGCATATTCTGAAATAAAGAGAAAGAATGGATTAGACTGAGATACTGACTTGTGATTATGCTCACTGGCACGATATGAATACTGAAAGAAGGGGAACTGTTCTTAAAACATCTTATAGCCTCCTGTACATAAATGTGGCGCACAACACACCCATGTACAAGACTCTACTAGATGTGACTTTCAGACTTCCTAGGACTCTATTGAACCTGGCTCTAATACCAAGTTTGTAATGCCCCGATTTGCTGAATCGAAATGCTACACAGTGCTCATGACCCCAAAGGACCAAAAGCTAACTCATGACTGATATTTGTACCTGTACACTGTATAATATAACATAATATTGCGAAAACATGCACTGAAAAGTCATAACGTTCAATACTGAACATAATCTGAATAATGATAATATCTGAATAATATGGTATCACAATACCAAAACAAAACTGAAGTTTAAATCTGATAATATTGTAATTGTCTGAAAGCCTCTAACTGTCTGAAAAATCTGAACAAGGAGTTGATGGGACATGTCCCCAACTAACCCCGTCTAATAAAATGACTAATGAGAAAATAAGAAAATAATCATGTTCTCGGAGGATGAGGACTCACTTCTAATCTGACTGCTAAAAATTGGAATCTACTACTGATCTAGAGTACGTGTCTCTGGACCTATGGTGTAACATAAAAAGAAAGCACCATAGCGCGAATGCATCAGTACAATGGAATGTACTGAGTATACATGTGAGGTAGGCTATATGCAATGGTTCACATGCATGAATAATGCTAACTAACTGTCTAACATAAACGTAAGAATGCATATATGGGCACGTAACTGTAACTGACTCTGTGATAATATGATTACTGAATCTGAATACTGATAATATGACATGACTAAATCTGAATATAACTGATAACGCGGGTGACTGTGTCTAACAGTCCTGAATCTAATGGAACTATCTGAGTTTCGTACTATGTCTGAGTTGACTGTGTCTGACAGTCCTAAAATCTGAAGAACTATCTGAGTTCTATTACTGAGACTGATTGACTGTATCTGGCAGTCCTGATTCTGTAACATGAAACTGTGGGAAGTAGTATCTAACCGACATGCCCCAGATGTGCTATAATAATTGAGCTGGGGTCCAATCTATGCCCTGATTGGAAGGGTGTCAATATCGCGCCACTGGTAAGGATAATATGTGAGTAACACTCATATAAAAGGTAACTCTAGTGAGAACAGTGGGAACCCTCATATAACAGGTTAAGCCACCTCATCTACCCTTATATAGCAGGCTACGATGTCCCAACCTATGTTGGCTACATAATTCTGGAACGCAACGATTGCTGCTAAGAGTCACACCCTCATACTGGGCTCACTCAGTGCTAATTCCTACTCCCATCTGAATGGACACTGATCATGATTAACTGAACTGAACTGAGTGTGGACTGAGCTACTGAATTTTTATGACTGACGGAATACTACTGATATCTGACAACTGACTGAGTCATGAGATCATGGAGATTTTTTCTGAGTCATAAGACTATCTGAAGTCTAAGAGTTCATAACTTGACTGAGAGTATCGTGAAAATATTACATGGCTCTAGGCACACAGCTAATGTTTCGGGTAAAAGTACCCCCAGGACTCGATAGAAGGAGACTGACATAGCATGATTTACTTGAAGGCTTGACTAACATAATAATACATACTATATTCAAACATATAATAGGCATAAACTTGTACATACGTAGGAATTTCATGATATCATGCTAGTTAGACAATTATCCTTCATTTAGGCATTTAATCAAACATGTTGTAGGCATAGAACATGTAAACATCATTGTTCACTTCCAATTTCATCATACAAGAGTATAGTCATGAGATTACATACATCTTTATCTATACAAATCAGCCCACATGGAATCTATCATCAAATCATGGAATAGCTATCAATTTCACATTTATCATCATGAACATGAGCAGCCAAATCATGAAAACATAGAGAAAATTCCATAACTTGAGTTTTAGAAAAGGGTTCTTGGACTTCATGGATGAAAGGGGTCCATGAATGAACACTATGCATACCTGGAATGATGTTCTTGAACTTGAAGAATTAAAATCCCTCAATTCTTGAAGAAGATTGAATCTTGTTCTTGGAGATTAAATTTAGAGAGAAACCCTAATTTTGTTTTGTGAAATAGTAATGGATAAAGTGGCTGAAGTCGTGAATAAATGGGTATATATAGACGGGTGCTAAATAACCAAAATATCCCTTTTAAAACGACCTGGAAAAAATGAATGTAAGGTGCGACGGTGGCCTCCGACGGTCCGTCGGACCTACGATAGTCTGTCAGGCCATACCGTCGGACCTGGGCAGAACATGATGCTACTGGATGTCTGCGATAGTGGCCTCTGATGATCCGTCGGACCTTCGATGGTCCGTCGAGCGACACTGTCGGACGAGGACAGAAACTGGTCCCACTGGTTCTATCCGACGATGGCCTCTGACGGTACGTCGGACCTACGACAGTCCTTCGAGCCATGCCGTCGGTTATAAACAGAAGCTAGGTCTACTGCCTCAGTTCGACGGTGACCTCCGACGGTCCGTCGGAACTAGCCAGTCCGATCTGCTTCTGTAAAAGTCCATAACTTGTTCCCCCAATACCGGATTTTGATGAAATTGATATCGATGGAAAGCTTATTCAATTTCCCACGTGATGGAAAGTGAAAATCATAAAAATACCACGTGTATAAAATAAATTCATATTTCAAAGAAATTCTAACATCCTTAAGATGATTTCAAGCTAAGAAAAGGCACAGGTATTACACTTTCTCCCAAGGGGAGATGGTGTGTTGAGATACCAGAGTAGACTGTGTGTTCCCTGTGTTGATGATTTGAGGTAGAGAATTACGGCTGAGGCGCATGGCGCGCAACATTCTATTCATCCCGATGCTACCAAGATGTACCGCAATTTGCGATAAATCTATTGGTGTAGTGGTATGAAGAAAGACATAGCAGAGTTTGTAGCAAAGTATGTGACTTGTCAGCAGGTTAAGATAGAGCACCAAAGACCTGATGGTATGTTGTAATAGTTCAATATTCCTACTTAGAAGTGGGAAGAGGTGAATATGAATTTTGTGACTGGTTTACCCCATTCGTGTCGACATCATGATTCAATATAGGTTATTATTGACAGGCTGACTAAGTCAGCGCATTTCTTGCTAGTGTATACATCCTATACAGCTGAGGATTATGCTAAATTGTATATCCGAGAATTAGTCAGACTGCATGGAGTTCCTTTGTCTATTATCTCAGATAGGGGTACCCAGTTTACTTTCCAGTTTTGGAGAACTTTTTAGAAGGGTCTTGTCACCCAAGTTCATCTTAGTTCCGCTTTCCACTCTCAGACAGATGGTCAGGCAGAGAGAACCATCCAAACTTTCGCGCCCTATTTCAAACCAGTCGAAACAGCACACGGCGTATGGTGGCGTTTCATAACACTTGGATTTTAAAATTTTATGTTTTACAGTCGCCACATAACTTTTTAGAAAAATTAGAAAAAACTATTTTTTTTATTGTGAAAACTCTATTCTGGTCCTTCGAAAACATTTCGAGATTCTGAGTAAGGAGTTTGATTACTCGAGGAAAAAGTGTTAGACACCCCTCAGAGCCTATCCGAAGATAGTCCTTTAACTTAGTTTTAGAAAAACATTTGAGAAATATTTATTTCGTTATTTGCTAAAAGTGATAAGAAGACCTTTATTATTTTGAAAAAGAAACTCAGGATATATAAGATGTGAGACCACCATATATAAGAAATCAATGTGGTTATTGTAAAATGTGTATATTTTAAAATATGAAGAAAAAAAGTGCTACAATAAAATATTTGTTAGAGAGTACAAGATCTTGTAAGTTTGTAAGAAAATATATATGAAGTTGAAATTACATAAAGTAAAGGAAAGGTAATTTAACAGTATGTGAGAACTTATTCATAAGAAAATAAATCTGAATACATGTATTTTTGAAAGTACATGAAAAAAATGTGGAAAATTATTTTTTAAATAAAAAAAAATCAAGAAATGTAATAGTGAAACGCACACGGATAATAAAATCAATAGAACATGTAAAAGACAACATAATAATGGTACAATAACAAAAAAATAGAAATAGTAATAGTAAAAAATATACCTTGTATATGATAGTGTAAAGACACATGTATATCTTGTGCTTCTCGAGACCTTTTTTAAAATTTTTGCAAACTTGAAATAAAGTTACGAACACAATTACTTAAATTATGTTGAGTTAATTGAAAAATTGAATTTGATAAATGAGTTGTTTGCAAACATGAACGGATTAACTAATCAAAACTTATATAGTGATTTGTTTGAAAAGTAACATTAAAAGTGAGAAACCTTGTTACTTAATATTTTACAAACGGGGACCATAACTAACCAATGTATTCAATTCCAAAAGAATGTATTTTTTATTTGAGATTGCACTTAGAAAATAAAGTTTGACATTTATTCTAAAAGGGGTGATTCGTAGGTATAAAAATATAAAATAAGTAGTTACACCATGTCCTGTTATTATGTCTATGGATGTCGAATGAATAAGAAATTAGCCGAATAAGATCAAAAAGGTTTGAACGAAACTAAACCAAGTAAAGTTAAGCGATTTCAATCAAAGCCACATAAAAATACATACTCAAGTAACAAAAGTTAGTGAAACAAATGCGAATAATAAAGTAATGAGGAAAGTAGAAAACTCGATACTATAGATTTTCTATCGAAGGAACCGGCTTCTAGCAATTTGGATCTCGAGCTCTTGTCCTATGGCCATTGACCCGATCTTTGGGTCAAAATGGAGTTTCAATCGAAATTCCAACTCCCGAGTTCACATGAAAAATAAAAGATAAGGATTAGAAAAGATTAAATAATTTAACTAGGTAAGAATGGAAATTAGAGAATACACTAACCAAGAGTTACTAGGATCAGATCACGCTATTTGTTTCTTCTTAGCCACTTGACTAAAAAGAGAACACAAAATCATTACATACACTCCAAACATGTGAATGTTTATACCACACATAATTCAGTTAAACCCAATCTCAAATGGAAAACCCGCCTGATGTTAATATGCATGCATAAACCCAACCTTTCGGGACTTCCAGAGAAGTATACTATGTACAAAACTACATCACGAGAATTAATACACACAAAGTACACCAAACGAATAAAACGAGATGCGGTAAATAAATAGAAAAACTACTAGCGGGTAGATTACATGTTCCTCATACATACCGATTTACGGGCACATAGTATATCTGTTATTTCAATAGTGATTTTCATACATGTAAGAAATAATTGTTTTAAAAAGGGAAAGCTGGAAAGCTACATACACAAAATCTCTCTATCTTTTAGCAAAGAAATTGACTATGTAGATACCATATTTTGGCATAAAAAAAGTTTGGTTTGGATATTATGAATACAAATCCATTCACCATTTTGGAACCACATAACTATGCAAATCATTGTAAAGAAACGGGTTGGGAAAGCCATTAGAATTCTAGTATCCAAAGTCACGGATAGATTACCACTTTAGTAAGAACTCATTATCGAAACCGAAATAAGGCAAACAAAATTTCTTAAAAGTTGCCAGCAAAAAATGAATCAAAGGACAAAGGGGGGAAAGTAAGGGTTTAAATATTCAAACTCAAGATTTATTCCATTTTGAGACTCAACTTGAAATTAGTTACAAATGCTAGTCAATCCAAATTCACCCAAGCACTCTTAAAACTCAAAACATTAAACCCAATAGTAGGAAAAGATTCTTAATGTTGAATCACAAAAGATGACGTTCGATGGGACACATTCATATATCTTACATGAATTACCCAAACACAAATAACAGAAGAGGCTAAAAACTAATTGCGAGATAGAACTCTATAATGGAAGGAAGAAAAGATCTACCAATGGTCTTTGAAGCAATGCGTCAAGATATAATCATTTTCATATTTAACTATGAAATCATTCATAAGCGCAAACGAGGAATAACAAATAAAAGACCAGATTAATATCTATTTTAGGTTTGAAATTAGGAAAGAATAACCAAAGGCAGCCCTTTGAAATAAACAAATTGAACTAAATTTGTCTTTAAAAATCTGATTCAAGAGGAAATTTCCGAAATACTGAAACGAAGCAAGCACGTCATTGATCCATCATTATGAATACATATATTTACAAATCAGATAATTTTATGAAAGCAAAAATTTATACTCGTTACCAGAATTCAAGAAACACGGCTAACAAACTTGACCAAAGTTCCGTATAATGTTATTTTCTAAAATCAATGGCAATAACTTAAATTTTGATCTAAATTAAACCAACACAACATGTCCACGGAATCAAAGCAGTATGAAAGAAAGGAAGATGAAAGTGAGACGAAACGACGAATTCGTACCTTGTTTCGGGCAGCAAACGAGGAGCTTTCCGTCAAGTATTCTCCGGCCACCAAAACTCAAAGTTCGGGACTCGAACAGAGGCAAAAATTAAGAGAAGAAATCCACAACTTTTCGTGGCTTTCGAGTGAAACTTTTGAAAATGTAGTCTGATTATTTATTTTTCAATCTCCAACCTCTGTCCTCCATGGTGGTGAGAGTATCCTAATTATTTATAAATTCGGACTTTGAAATTATAAATAAAGCAGCCAACGGGCAAATCAAAAGAGGGGGAAATTGAGATTTAAAATTTGAAAGGGAACACTCCTCCCTCAACTGGACGACCCTCAGATCTTCATGATATTTGAACTCGGTAGGTCTCTAAAGTCGCAGGGCTAATGCTATGGAGGCTAGGGTTACTGTTTGGTGATGAGGTGGAAAGAAGGAGGAAGAAGAGAAAGTTGATTTAGCCACTGTTTTGTGGGGAGAAGATAGGTGAAGCGTGATGGCTTTTGGGAAAAGTGTACCCGTGATTGATGTTGTTGGGGAGAGGAAAGTCATGTTTTTGGGCTGATCTGTTAACTAATTTGATCCGTCCGATCGAAATAAGTATATATTTTTTTATAAAAAAACAAATAATAATAGTATATATATACATGAATAAATATAAAAAGGAAAAGCTGATTCAAAAGTGATTATTTTTTTATCCATCCAATTTTGATCGAAATAGTCCGAAAAAAAACAACTGAAAATTTAGGATTCTTAAAACAATCAACGGATCGAATTAAATTGCTTGTTTGAATGAAGTTGGACTAGATTTCAGGTGAAATAAAAAATAAAATAAAATTATTATCGATCCGAATACTCTTTTTCTACTGAAATTAATTTTATTAATGCATCCCGCTATCCCAAAAATTATTTTTTATTTTAACACATGTAAATTACAGACGCAAAGCGTCCAATTTAATATGTTTTGTGATTTAATATTAACAAAATATATATATATATATATATATATATATTTAAAAAAATATACATATATGGTGACAATATCTCTCAAAAAATAAAGTTAGAAAGAATGCTAATGCGATTATCAAAAGATGTACATTTTTGCGATTTTGATGTTAAAATATTTAATTATATTTAATTAAAAATAATTTTATGATATGATAGAAATATAAATTACTCTTATTTAAAAATTTGTAGCAATAAAGATAAAAATACGAATCTTATTTCTTATTTAATTTTTGAAAATTATTTAGGACCGAGGAGCATCGGTAAAATAATTAGAGGAAAAAGGGGCGAGCCAAAATTGGGTGTCAACACAAACTCTAGAAGATATGTTGAGGGCATGTGTTATTAATTTCAAAGGTAGTTGGGATGAGCATTTGCTATTGATTGAGTTTGCTTATAATAACAGTTATCATTCTAGCATTCAGATGACACCATTTGAGGCTCTTTATGGGAGGAGATGTAGATCACCCATAGGTTGGTTTAAAGCGGGTGAGGCCGCTTTAGTTGGGCCTGACGCATCGTTTGAAACTATGGAGAAAGTTAATTTGATTAGAGAAAGATTGAAAATAGCCTAGAGTCGTCAGAAATCATATGTAGATGTGAGAAGAAGAGATCTCGAGTTTGACGTTGGTGATTTTGTATATTTGAAGATTTCACACATGAAAGGGGTGAAAAGATTTGGTAAGAAAGGGAACCTTAGTCCCCGGTATGTTAGCCCTTATAGAATTCTGAGTCGTGTTGGGAAAGTAGCTTTTAAGATTGAATTGCCAGCAGACTTGTCAACAGTTCATCCTGTATTCCACATCTCTATGCTTAAGAAGTGCATTGGTGACTCCACTCTTGTAGTTCCTTTAGAAAGTTTAGATATTCAGAATAGCCTGTCATATGAAGAGATTCCAGTTGAGATTTTAGATCATCAAATCCGTAGACTAAGGAACAAAGAAGTTTCCTTGGTCAAAGTTCTTTGGCAGAATCAATTTGTTGAGGGTGACACTTGGGAAACAGAAGAAGATATGCGAGCCAATTACCCTCATCTTTTCTCCACAAACTCTAATTTAGCAGAAGGTACTATTCTTCCTTAATCCAGTTATTTTCTAATTATATATTCAGCTATATAGTTGTCCTCATTATAAGTTCATGCACTCACAGAATTACCAAGATCTTAGAATAATTTAGAGTCAGTTTAGCAATGTTATCTTAGTTGTGCATGTTATCTCTTATCCTCAGAATCCTCAGTATTCTTAGCCTAACTGGCGACATTTGAGGACGAATGTTCTTAAGGGAGAGATATGATAACCGCAAAATTCCTCATTATTTAAGTCCTTTAAAGCATGTTTAGGGAGGTCTCACACTTCAAAAAATTGGCTAAGTGTTGGGACTTAGTCATTTATTGAGCCTTCAAACTTTGAGGATTTTATTAACGACCTTCCTGACCTCCGATAATTAATTTTTTTGTTGATTCATGATGGAGAAAGTCAATAGTTCATCTCGGGTGAGTTTCAAAATTTTTAGACCTCGTTTAGGGCATGTTTGAATTTCGAACCAGTAGCACCGTGCGATTAGCGTGCGGCGCACGCTCCAGTCCATCCCTGGGGGGTGCACTAAAGCATGTGACGCACGCTCCATTCCAGTGCACTAAAGCATGCGACGCACGCTCCAGTTCACCCCAAAATTTTTCAGCTTCCAAATCCGCATCCAAAAGGGGTAATTGGGTCATTTTCCACCATATATTAGTCCAATAACATGGGATTAAGCCCCCAATTCACCAAAATATAGTCATTTTTCTCAAATCCTCTCAAGAACCAAACCTAAGGGCCTCAACCTAAGATTCAAGATCTCTCAAGATTTCACCGTTAAATTCCAAAATTAATTCAAGAATTAGAATCCCCAAACCAAAAGCTTCAAGAATCATCCATCAAAAGCACAAATAGAGTCCCAAAAGCAAGTGTTCATCCAAAGTTCATAATCTAAGGTATGTGGTGTTTCAACAAGGACAATTCTTTCATCCTTGTGCCCAAAACTTGATTTTTATTACGAGAATTATTGATTTTACATGTTTTTCTATGAAATTGAAGTTGGGTTTATACTCTATGTTGCTATTCATGAGATTATGAGATTTTCATTGTTTTAGAAGTTGAATTACATGAGTATGTTTATAATTTGGTATATATATAGTTGAAATTTTCAGATTTTAAGATGATTATGAATGTTTTGTTATCAAGCAGGAATTTTGAGATGTTGAAATCATGAGATTCATATTATGAGTTATTTTCCAATATCTTGATTGAGATGATTGAAAGCTTTTAAAGATGGTTGTTGAGTAAGAAGTTTAAATGTGATGTTGATGCTTTAATGCTTTATATTTGAGCCCCAAGTACAAGTTATGAGTTATAAGGAGATTATGATCTCAAGTTTTATTGACAAGTTTTGATAAGTGTTTTCAAAAGCAAAGATTGATCTTTTGATCCTAAGCTAAGATAGGAATCCACATTATTTATGATTTAAAGCAAAGAGAAGTATAATTGGTCTTCATTATAGACCCTTATATTGTTTTAAGGTGGATTTCCTAAAGAAAAAAAAGTTTTGAGCCATAAGTATGGGAGTAGTATTTAGCACCGAGTTAGGTATGATTCTAAGGTCTCATGCCCTAAAAACTACGTGCCCCGGTAGGATTATGATTATTTCCACTTCTACGTGGATGACTAAGATATGATCACTTAAGCTAAGGTTCTATTCCGATGGCAAGGGTAGAACAACTCCCCCCAACGTGAGCAAGACGTTGGACTCCATGTCAGCTCGCATGGTTTATGTCGGTTAGAAGAAACTACCAAAGTTCCAAAATCTCCAAAGCTTCTAAGTATTTAAGTTCCAAAAGAAAAGAATGTCAGAAAAGCTTTTAGAAACTAAGTGTAAAGGCTCACAACTTTATTTCAGATTTTGCTTTATAGAAAGATTATAGTTACAGATTTCAACTTTCAGATTTTAGATTTAAGAGTGAGTCCTTTCTACACTTAGACAGTATGATTTTTAAAGAGAGAATACAAGTACAACTTTTAGAACTAAAGGTTATGACTCACTAGATTACAAAGTTTGCTATGCATGATTACAGATTTAAGTATTTTAGACATTTCGGCTTACTTGAGTCATTTACATTTAGCATGCATTATTTCTATAAAGTATAATGATGTTTTCTTATGCATTGCGCCCCTATATACTCAGTACATCCTCAAACTACTGATCCACATATATGTCTATTTGCGACATTGTCTAATAATGTAGGTTCAGGTGCTCAGTTTCAGCAACGACAGTGGTTTTCGAGCATCTCATCTACACTTCTACAGTTGGTGAGTCCTCATGGTTCGAGGACCTACTTATTCAGATTTTCAGTCTTCGTAGTATTTGAATTGTTATTTTCAGTTTAGTCCGAGTCAGTTGGGGGTCTGTCCCAATGACTCTCTAGCTCTTTAGCAGTAGAGGCTTGTCGGACTATGAGTGGATTTCAAACCTTATAAGTCACTATAACAAAATGCATATATAGCTACATAATATATCGTAGCTAAATATGTAAAGTTTCATAGCTAAACACTTTAGCCACAATTTTTTTTTCGTAGTATTCGTAGCAAGAAGTGGCGTAACTAAAAGTTAGCTATAGACTTTTCATGGTTTGTGGCTAAGGACAAATACTTACAGCTATAAAAAAATTGTGTTGTAGCTGTGATGGTAAAAAAACTTGCTACAAAATATATACTTATAGCAAATAATTTTACTCTTTGCCACAACAAATAGAACCTGTAGCAATTTTTTATATTATAGCAACAGTATATTCTATTGTGGCAAAATATTTTGCTATGAAAATTTAAAATTTGTGACTAATTTATGTTTTAGTCTCATAATAACAATCCTTACATTTAGCTACGTGTTAGAAAATCCGTAACTATAAAATGAAACATTTGCCATAAACATTTTGCACGTAGCTAAGAATTCATTCATTTTGCCACGAAATATATAAATTATAGCTGCTTTTAAATTTGCTACGAAAAATGAATATATATATAGCCATATTTTTTACAATTATATAAAGCTACAAAAATTCGTTGCTATAAATTGAAGTATTTTTATAAATGTTATTAATTACAAGAATTTCTATAATATAGATTAAAAAAATTTAAAAAAAATCAACAATTCCATTACTACAAATTAAAAAAACTTCTACAAGTTTTGTCAATGAGAAAAGTTACATAATATAGCTACAAATTCACTACATAATATAGCTACAAATTCAGTTTTGAGATTCTAAAGAAATTGACAAATTACTTATAATTACATGTTACAATTTTGAGAATATTCACAATATAGAATTCTTTTGAGACGCCATCTTGTATGAGTCCAAAGCAATATCGTCTTCTACTATCTTTTCTTCTGTAATCTTCAACTGCACCTCAACTTGATCAACATCCATCTTAATGTATCATTACTGCACCTCAACTTGATCAACATGCTTCTTAATGTATCATTTATATGCTCTTATTCCATTAGTATGTCTATCAATAATGGTAAAGTATTTTAGCACCAAGAACGTTAATAACAACTAATTATATATGCAAGTGTGTGTATATGTAGAACTTCAAGGAGAAAAATATATTTCTTAAGTAATTCTTTTACTAAAATTTTTAACAAATACAAATAAGAAAAATGCAAAGCAATCAAACAAGTAAATAAACCTGTAAATTTTTTAAACTTCTTAAAACATAAAGATATGAATTTCAAATTTCAATACAATAACAAAAATATATTCAATGTAATCTCACAAGCAATAGATATCAATTTTTAAATCCACGGATAAAATATTACCTTCAAATTAACAAGAATATATACAATCCAATGCAATACTCATATTGTGAAACTTACTCCATCTACTTAGAGAATTTCATATTGTAAAACCTACAAAAGAAAAATTAAATATTAATCAATTATACATCATAAAAATACCAAACAGATAAAAAATTGAAAAGAAATGGTTAGGGACCCCAGAGCATGGAGGGAGGAGA
This sequence comes from Capsicum pubescens, assembly GCA_030864215.1. NCBI lineage: Eukaryota > Viridiplantae > Streptophyta > Magnoliopsida > Solanales > Solanaceae > Capsicum > Capsicum pubescens. The sequence continues at coordinate 18,153,378 of CM061541.1, read as the reverse complement.
GGGAAAAGGGAGTGTTGTGTTTGTTAAGTGGGATTAGGGTTATTTAATGAAAAATTAGATTTTGAAATTTTGGACCAATTTTTCATTTTTGGGGGGAGATTTTGGGTGGATATAAATGGGAAGAAATTTTGGGGTTTGTGTGGCGGCTGATTTTTTTTTGGCCAATTGGCTTTTGCTTTTCTTTACCTTTTTTATTTTCGTAAAATTGTTTTCCTTTTCCTAATATACTAAAATGCATATTGTTTTGCCTTCTTTTTTACAAATGCTATTAATATTATGTAATTACCTAATATAAAAATTGTACCTTTAAAAAAAAACATAACAAAGAAAATTATTTAATGAGAATATATGCTTTATTTTATGTTAGTAGAGAAAGTCAATGATTTATGTGACATAAATAATTCTAAATATTTTATTTCTTTTCAACTTTTTTTGCTATGATATTGTTAGTTTTTTTTTATGTACTCTCATATTTCAATAAATTTTTAATTTAATAAATTTCACTTAAAGCGAGGATTATTTGTAATACTTTTTTTAGTTTGAATTATAAATACAACAATTATATGAATTTAAAATAATTTTTTTACTATTAGAAATAAGGTATGTATATACTCTACTCTTTCCCCGAACTCCACTTTGTGATTATATTAGATATATTTTTTTCATGATTGTATATGAATTTTAAAATGAACTATATAATTTAGAATGTCAAATTTAAAATAAAATAAAATTGTCAATATGAGAAAATTTATCTAGTACATTTATATAGAATTGCAAAAGAATATTTGTAATGATGAATGTCAATCACCATAGTATTCAAGTTTGAAAAACATTTTAAGATAGAAAATTAAAAAAAAAAATGTCAATTCATTTTTTTTTTTACAGTAACAACGTGAATTAATTTCATGGTAAAATACTCTATTATGGTGGTTTCATACTTAACAATATTAGATCATTTCAATTTAAATTTAAACAAGAATATGAATTTTACATTACTATTTTTTGTATTAATTAAAAATATAAAAATTATATGAACTTAAAATGAGTAGTATAAGTTAAAACGCCAAGTTTAAAATAGACAAAATCAAATAAATTAAAATTTTCAATATGAGAAAATCTATCTAATTTATTTATAAGACGGGAAACAATATAAATGCAAGTTTCATCACCAAAAAAATTTTCAAGTTTGAAAATTATTTTACGACAGAATTTTTTTTAAAACAAAAATTTAATTCAATTTATTTTTATGTCAACAATATGTATTCAAATTCAAATTAAAGTGTCACATTATTGTGGAATCATATTCCATAACATCCGACTATTTCAATTTGAATTTAAATAGGAATATGAATTTTGAATTGCAACTTTTTAGTTTGAATTTAAATAATTATATACTTTATATGGCATAAAAAGTCAATTTAGAGTAGAATATGCAAAAATAAAATAAAACTTTGAATGATAGAAAATTCGAAAGAAACTCATATTACATATTTTACGAAGAGGGCCCTAAAATACCTTTCAAGTATTGAAAATGATCCTAAAATATCCTTCTTCTACCTTTGGGGTCTAAAATACCCTTCCATTTACCTGTATGACTCTATTTTACCCTTCTCCTTAACAAAGTAGTATTTTCATTTAATACATGGCAATTTCTTATTGGTTGAAATTTAATTAATTAAGAACTTAAAAATCATCCCCAAACCCAATAAATAAGTTCAAAGTCAAATGCAATTTCTTGATGTGTCTATGAATATTTTTTTTTTTTAAATAAGTTCATAAATATAATCAAGATGCACTTATTTTAAAACAATAAAGTATCAAGTATAAATAAATTTCTTTACAACTTTCAAAAAAATTGATTATATATATTTTTTTCAAAAGAAGTACAATTAACATTCAAAATAATATGTTGCAATAAGATAAAACATTAACTTGATATGTTTAAGAGTTAACTAATAATAAGTTTGAGGTTATAAGTATGTATATTACTTTTTTCTTTTCTTTTTGGTACTTTGCTTTGTTATTTGAAATTTAATTGATTCTTATGCACACACTCCTATTTATTTAAATTACTAGAGGAGCATGGTCCGTGTTAGTATGGGCCCAACATTAAAATATTTTAATTATATACGTTAAATTAATGTCAATTCGAATTATGAATTATAAAACATGAATACATAAAATTAACATATTAACTACTTGATAGTATTTTTTAAGGAACCAAGTCTCACAAGATAATTATGTATATTTTATTCATTAAATGACAAAATTTGGTGCGTTTTTAAGTTTAGATCTTCAATCATATGATAAAGGGTTATCTAGTCATTCATATTTTTTATGTAACTTTTAAATAATATATGTTACTCTCTTTGTCGAAACTTTTGTGGCGTTGATAGTCAATTATATTTTTTAAATAACTGAAGTTTTAAATTATTGTGATTTATAATAATTTTCTTCTATTCCAATTTAAGTGACACTAATATAATTTTGAGAGTCAATCAAATATTTTATATCGTTTAAATTTTTTAAATTTTTAATTATTGTGATTTATAGTATTTTTTTTACATATTTTTGAAATATATAACAAATTAAATTATTTTTTAATATTTTAAGTTGTTAACCATTGTAATTTATAATACTTTTTATGTAATTTTCAAATAATATATGTTACTCTCCTTATCCAATTTTTTGTGTCATCGATAGTCAATTATATTTTAAAAATAATTTAATTTTTTAATTATTGTGATTTATAATACTATTTCTATTCAAAATTTAAGCGGCACAATGCTTTGATGGCCATAATAATTAATTATGGGTGATTTAGTAAAACCACGATTGAAGCAGCGAAACAGACATGTTCTAAATGACTTACAACAACTAACTAAAAGTGATATAACGAAATTACTATAAATAAAATACTTGTGACAAAAATTTAAGTGGACCTCAAATAAGACGTCACGTTAGTTTAAAACATCAAGAGTTAATTATCTTTACCTTTTTATTAAATATTATTAATTTTTTAATAATTAGATGACTTATAATAATTAATTAGGGGTGATATTTAGTAAAATTCTGATTGAAGTAACTGAATCAGACATGTTATAAATGTAAATTTTACTTTTTTAATAAAATATTATTAGTTTTTTAATACATAAATAACTTATAATAATTAATTAGGGGTGATATAGTAAAATTACTATTGAAGCAGACATATTATAAATGTCTATTTTACCCTTTTTAATTAAATATTATTAATTTTTAGTACATAACTGACTTATGATAATTAATTAAGGGCGATATTGTAAAATTACGAATTTAATATTATTAATTTTTTAATATGTAAATGACTTATAATAATTAATTAGGGGTGATATAGTAAAATCACGGTTGAAGCAGCTGAAGCAGACATATCATAAATGTCTATTTTACTTTTTAATTAAATATTATTAATTTTTTAATATATAAATAATTTACAATAATTAATTAAGGGTGATATAGTAAAATCACGGAGCAAGCAGCTTGCTGAAGCAGATATGTCGAAACCTTCTCTTCTATTATATAGAAATATTTGAAATTTAAAAGTAAGATCATATAAAATTGAATCAAGTTGAAAGATAAACTCCTCTAATTACATTAAATTTTTAAAATTATTATTTCAATAAATTATATTCAAATCAAATAATAATTCTAAAAATATATATTTGGTCGGTATGAAATTTGACTGATACGAAGTTTTTTTTGAAATTTGGCACGATTAGTTTATTGAAATAAACATAATTGAACATTTATTTAAGTTATATTTAAGACTAACAAGATGTAAAATTAAATTAAACCAATCAATTAATACCTTCAGCCACATCAGAATTATAAATATATTATTTTGGGTGAAATAAGTTTAAGCCAAATAATAATTTTAAAGTTTTTGACTGAGATTAAGCTTTAGCAAGACTAAATAAAATTATTTTTAAGTTCAATATAATTAGTTAATCCAAATTAATTAGAAATTACTATTTACTGAACTTATATTTAAATTCTCAAGTAGTCAAGTAGTCTTTATTCGAATTAAATGATTAATATCTCTAATTACACTAAATTAGTTTTGCAACAACAAATTTCAGCTCATGGAATCTAATTACTTACTACGAAATTTTATAATAATATTAAATTTATCGTCATATCATTTAGTCATGATAAATAATTACTCCCCGAACGTTCCAAATAAGTGATTTTAATATTTTTTATTTTGTTTCCAAATATGTTATGTTTTAGATAATTAAGAAGACATTAACGACGTTCTTTCAATTTTATCCTTCTTTAAATAAGTATTTTTTTTACATTAATAAGAAATTATTAAAAAATTACACGCCCTTCAAGGTATTTATCAAGGATACATTACTAAAAATATCTTTATTTTATAGGAATGAATAGTTTTACTAAGGGGCGTGCCCAAACTAAAAGTATCACTTATTTAAGAATGGAGAGAGTATAGTTATTATTACGCTAACAATTGTCACGATTTTTTGAAACTCAAAGTCAAAATATTTATTAGCTATAATATTTTATTTTAAATAACCTTTTTAATGACTAAATGGTCATTATTGCTACAAAAAGTTCAACACATTACAATTAGTAATTAGCTACGAAATTTTATTATAGAAAAAACTCCATGGATGTATATTTAACTTATTGCACTATTTTTTGAAACTTGAAGCAAAAATAGTTTAGCCACAATATTTAATTTCAAATAATTTACTATGGCTACGATTACTATTGCTACAATAAATTTTAATTTATGGCAAAAATTAATAATTAGCTATGAAAGTATGTTATAGAGAAAAAAATATGGCTATATCATTTAACTCTTGCCACAATTTTTTATGACTTGAAGCTAAAAAAAAATATTTAGTTACAATATTTTATTTCAAATATTTTATTGTGGCTAAAATCTTACAATTGCTACAATAACTAACATCGCGTTGCAAAAACTTATGATTAGCTACAAAATTTTACTGTAGTAGTGAAGTTGTAGCTATTTAGGTAATTATTGTCATGATTGCTAGTAATTGTAGAAAAATGAGGAATTAGCTTTGTCAATTTAATTTTCATGGCTAAGAAATTTTAAGAATTTTTAAATAGCTATGAAATTCAAAATGTTGTAGCTATTACTAGTCAATAACTACGATTTCTCAATTCATAGCTGAGTTTTCGTAGCTATAGGTGCCTTTTGTTGTAGTGAGTATTTGTTATTCGGATAGTATTTTCAGATTCTTCAGTTGAGATTTGATAAGATATAGTGTGATTGACTGATTTGCTTTACCTTGAAATAAGCTCCAAACTTAGTAGCAGGCTCAAAGGGTTAGCTTAGGGCTACTCGTAGCCTTAAGCATCGTGTAACATCTTGGGATGAGATTTTGGGGCGTTACATTAGCAGAAAGAAAATTATTTTACTAACAATTATTGATAAGTTTAATATTTATAATATTAAAGGCATTTTAGTAAACTTATCAGTTATGATATAGTACTATACCATCAAAACAAACAATTAAACTATCATTAAACAACACTGAACGATATAATCCATCCAAATATTATACTCCCTCCGTCTCAAATTATGTGTCATCATTTTCTTTTTAATCCGTCCCAAAATAAGTGTCGTCTTTCCTTATTTGACAATTTTTTAAAGGCACAATTACCCTTTTACCCTTATTGGTCCCATGTAATTAAAAACAAAGATATTGACACATTTTTTGATAAAGAATAATTTGGTAAACTTTACCAAGTCTTCCCTTATTTCTTAAACTCCGTACCCGGTCAAATGGCGACACATAAAATGAGACGGAGGGAGTATTATATATTACATTATAATATCATACCATATAATATCGTATATATTGAAAGTAATGCAAACTACCATCCAAACAAAGTGTTAGTGATTCAGTATATTATTTAAGACAATCACATAAATTTATTAAAACATATATAAATGTTTTGAATATGAAACATAAGATAAAGTATAAAGTTCTTTTAGAAAAAAATTGGGAATAGGGGAAGGGGAAATGGGGAAAGAATTATAAGGTAAGCAATCTAATCCTCAAAAATAAAATAAAAGTTGATGGCGCCAACCAACCTAATTAAGATTTTCCGATAAAGTATAACATAAAACTTAATAAAAAATAAAATTCCACATAGAATAGTTGGAACATTATCAAATTTTGAATTGGTCCTAAATCCTAATACAATGCACACATTTACTTTTTGTGTTAAATTCAAAGGTGTCTATCATGTTCACTATTATTTTCTAATTGAAATGTGTAGAAGTCCATGACTTCTAATATGAGTTGATTGATTACAAGAGTAGTACAATATTTGAATGACTGTATTCTAGAAAATTTAAAGCTTTACCAAAAAGTTGGCTCATAAATTTCATTTTCATCAAATTTAATTATAATATAATATTTGTCATCATCTTCATCAGAATATAAATAAACTCATACATATTGGTGCCAATGGTTTGGGCCAATAAGGAATATTTTTTAAAAAAATTTGGAGTCATTCTGCTTCTTCATCGACTTTATCTAATGCGATAAATTCAGATTCCATTTTAGAACGAGCAATACAAGTTTGTTTGGACGATTTCCAAGAGACCGTTCCTCCACCTATAGTAAATACATATTCACTCGTGAACTTTTTAATTCATTTGATCCGATGATCCAATTTGCATCACTATATTCTTTCAGTATAGCGGGATATTTATTATAATGCAAAACATAGTCTTGAGTGTATTTAAGATACTCCAAAACTCTTTTCATTGCCATGCAATGAGTTTTATTTGGATTACTTGTGTACCGACTCAACTTACTAATAGCACATGCTATGTCTGATCGTGTACAATTCATGATGTACTTTAAACATCCCAACACTCTTGCGTACTTCAACTGTGAGTCACTTTCACCTTCATTCTTTTGAAGTGCGAAGCTCGTTCAATGGAGTCTTGGCAATACCAAATTCCAAAAACTAATTGAATTTGTCAAATACCTTTTCAATGTAATGAGACTGTGACAATGCCAACCCTAGTGGAGTTCTATGGATTCTTATTTCTAAGATCACATCTGCAACTTCAAGATTTTTCATATCAAACTTGCTCTCAAGTATTCATTTTGTAGCATTTATGCCAGAAATGTCTTTACTGATGATGATTAGCATATCATCCACATACAAACAAACAATGACCTTGTGATTTAGAGTGTCTTTAATGTAAACACATTTATCACATTCATTTATCTTGAACTCGTTTGCCAACATGATTTGGTCAAACTTCGCATGCCACTGTTTAGGTTCTTGTTTTAGTCCATAGAGTGACTTAACTAGTTTGCACACCTTTTTTTCTTTATCAGGAACCACAAAATCCTCGAGTTGTTTCATGTAAATTTCTTCCTCCAATTCTCCATTTAGGAATACTATTTTCACATCTATTTGATAAATTTTAAGACCATATACCGCCGCCAAGGCAATTAACATCCGAATTGACGTTATCTTTGTTACTGGCGAGTGAGTGTGGTTGCATTGACGTAAACTATACCTTGGTTAAGAGTGTGGTTGCATTTAGAGTTGGACCAGGCATATCACCGGTGACAAATACAGCAACTGAAATCTTTTCTGTAAAGGTTTCCATGGCTTTAGAAATAGCCAACCCGCCAAAGCTATGGCCTACAAGAATCACTTTCACATAAGAGTATCAAACGGGCCGGGCCGGGCTAATACGGAACCGGCCCTTCCATTTTACCCGGGTTCTGGGCCGGATTGACAGCAAACAAAGTAAGACAGCGTACGATACATCCTTGTGGTAGGACCCTTCTCCGGACATCACACATAACAATAACTTTAGTGCACCAAAATACTTTTTTACAGCAGTCCAACCTATCAGAAATTGTCATATCTTTACATATAATCATCTTCAGACGTTGGTGATATTCTTTAATACGCAACATAATTTTCATTATTTTATTACTTGTTAGAAAATCGCTTTATCCGTGTTTTTTTCTTCTTTTGAATAATGAGCACATTGTATGAACCATTACAAGGCAAATTATACAATTCCACGAGGTTGACTTTTGCTAATTAATTACCACCTCCGTTTAAAAAAAATAATTTACTTTCTTTTTTAATTCATTTTTAAAAAAATGAATCTTTTTTTTTTTTTTTTTTAATACTTTAATTTCAAATTTCCACGTGATAGGTTTAAGACACAAGATTAAAGGGCATGACCACAAGATTTTAATTTTTTTTTTTTATTATCTTAAATTTTGTGTCAAGTCAAACTAAGTCATTCTTTTTTAAATGGAGGGAGTAACACGTTGAAGTAACCTCATGTTAGGTATATATGGGGCATTTTTCTGGGAAGATTAATCATTTACCAAGTCATCAAAGAGGAAGAGAGAATAAATAATTAAATTAATCAGTATAGATTTAATAGCTTTCTCTGTAAACAAATCATTGAATTTCAAAGTACCGACCAATCAGTATAGATGCTCAAGGTGTTTGACCTTCTAGCTTACTTCCTAGCTGAAGCAACCCCACACACCAACTATTATTTGTTGGGCATTTCATATTGACTATGTTTTTTTTTTTTTCTTCCGTATATTGAATACAGTTTTTGGGCATTTGATTATTCACCAAGTCAACTAAAGAAATAGAATACTAGATTATTGGATGATTCAGGCTGAAGTCGCAAAAACAGATAAGACTGTCAGTTTCAAAATAAACACATGGCGTTTAAATCTCATGATATAACTGCAATTTTATTGGATTTCTTATGGCTAGCGGTAGTTTGTTTTGTCTGTACACGTTTATATGCATTTATGTTTTGTTGCTATACTGTTATTGGTTTTAAGTCGGAGGTCTATCAAAAACAGCCTCACTACTTCTCCTGAGGTAGTGGTATAATCTGCGTACACTCTACCCTCCCCAGACCCCACTAGGTGAAAATACCGGGTATGTTGTTGTTGTTGATATAACTGCAATTTTGATATCTTTCTTTGCATAGATAAATTGAAAACAAGAAAGGGAATTTTGAACTCTTTCATGAGGGTAGAATCATTCAGAATACATCATAGTAGTAACAAAAACAGCAACTGAAATCTTTTCTGGAAAGCTTTCCATGACCTGCCAATATATATATGGAAGATTTTGACATTAAAGAAGCACGTGTGAGTTCGAGTACTGTGATAATCTTGAGTGCAAGTTGGCAGGGGTGGATCCAGGGGGCTGGGTGGGATTTCGGAACGCATTAACTTTCGTGCGGATTTAGTATTTATATATAAAAATCTAATAAATATATAAGAATTATAATTTGAGAATTCATAAACAGTGTGTTATTGGTCTAGAGGAGTAGAAGGACCCTGGAACCGCCTCTGCAAGTTGGATAGACATTGACTTTTGGAATGTATGATCTCATGAAAATAATTGCTGCAAGTTGGATATACACTAACTTTTGGAAACTTGATCTCATGAAAATAATTGCCATGCATGTTGTTGCTTAGATCCTTCTCTCTTACTGGAATTACTTAGAAGTTATATTATTTTGTCAATGCTCATGTACTGGAGATGTAATTAGGAAGGCACCATTTCACAAAACCCCTGACGCCAAGTGTAGAACATTGCATAGATGATTCCCGAGTGGAACAGCAACGGGAATCTTTACACAACGAACAAGAGACTGATTCAAAAATTTCACGCGTGGGAAGAAGGGTAATCTAATTTTATCTCAATTACGCATTATTCATCCTGAATCTATATATATATATCTATATTTATATTTATACTACCTTAAAACATAAACTCTAAAACTTTAAAGTGAAATTACTAAAATATCCTTCATTAAAACCTATTTATTTATTTATTTTTCTTTAAAAAAGTGAAACAATCTCAAACCCCAATAGGATACGAATGGTTGCGCTCATTTGTTCATAATAGTCGCACCTTTTGTTTTAAGTAAAACATCTCTGCCAAAATCAGGTTCACATGTGAAGTGAAAGGCACATACTATAAAAGTTTTTGAAAAAAAAAAATCCAAAATCAATTTATGCCAAATACTACAATGTGAAGCAAAACATGCAACTTTTCTGGTGAGATTTCCTTAGTTAATGGAAGACAACACCACGATCAATCTAAATTTTCCATGACATCAATATTTTTATTCTTATGCCGACATGAAGAAACAAACTCAACTTAAAATAGTTCTCTACTTATCCTTGAGGCTTGGGGAGAATAGCAGTGATGATGTGAAACAGAAAAAATAATATCTTGAAGTTGCTCAAAAATTGCATAAAGAGAGAGACTACTGATAGTCCATAATTAGGATTTTGTTTTCGGTTTTGATTGTGCCAAAATCGAAGGAGACGAACATACTTGAACCTAGATGGAAAGAGTTTCTTTTGGAAAATCAACTCATGTATGGCAACTTTTTATACTGAAGGATCTTTCTCAAAGTAAATTGTGATGATTCAAGAAGCAACAAAAATTGTATTTTACACTCTCTACTCATTCTTTTGGTATTTATCTTTTTTGATCTATTGCTCTAATATTTTTAATGTTATGATATATATTCATCTATAATGAATTTTGTGTCTTCTATAATATTATGATTAGAAATAACTAAACTAATGAAGGTTGTAGAAGATTGCATTTCTGGTGAGAACATAAATAACTACTTGAAAATATTTTTAAGATCATGAAAATATATAAGAAGTTGAAAATAAGTATTTTTTTACATGTTTTTATAGTGGTTCAAAAAACTTTTATGTGCACCGTATTTAGAGATTTATTGAAAGCTGAAAGTTCTATGACATGTACTTGATGTCTTCTAATTGGAATTATAAGTTGAATTTATGTTTTGTGCATTGTCATTATACAAAATATTCTACACAATCCTAGTAGAAGCAACTCTAGTTCACTCAGCAGTACGAATTATGTTCCATGAAATCATGGATTCCAAACTCAGGTCCTGCAAATCATGACTCATGTAATCATTCTTTAAAGTATATTCAGTTCCAGGTACTCATTCTACACTCCTAATGATCATCGAAATTCAGATTATGTCATGGGTGTCCTCAATTTTGATCTTCTTAATGAATTCCTGCATTTGATACCCTGAGTTTTCATGTCATAAACCTCTCATATTTTTCTCATGGATTCATATCCAGCCTAAAGTAATGGTTACTCATAAGTTGACTCTCTCGTTTCTATCTCATCCTTATAACCATTCTCACGTCAGTGCATGTATTCAAGAAATCAGCTCAGTCATGATATTCAGTTCATGTATCATGTTTCAGACTCAGTTAAGAAATCATGTTCCTAATCATGCATGTTCAGTATGGGATTTCAGTTCCTCAGTACTCTCAGTTTAACCAGTCTCATTCGAGGCCGAATGTTCCCAAGGGAGAGATATTGTAATACCCCATAGTTTTCTTAGCCTAATTTCGCTCCTAGAATGTCAAAGGTTAGCTTCAAAATGAATACCTTCTTATGCAAGTGAAATTCACCCAAATTCGATACTCGGTTGAGAAGTTAGGGCATTTTTAGTGTCGACAGTGTGCCACATGGGCAGTCACCGCATCGCGGTGCAGGGTGATTTTCCATTCTTCATTTTCCAATGGACCTCCGTGATAAGCTCGCATTGCGGAGAGATCATAATTCCCAATTGTCAATTTCAGTGGCGCAATGCGATAGCACCGCGTCGCGCCAGAGTGCAAATTCACACTCGTCCTTTTTCAGTAGCTTAACGCGATTTCACCATGTTGCGGTGAAAGTGGAATTGTCGTATTCTTGATCCATAATTCGAATGCTTGTATCATAAATTTAATCCTAAGTATTTTAAGTTCTTATTAGGTGAATAATGATCATAGAAGTCACTTAGAGCCAAGTGGAGCTAAGAACATTAGATTCGTCCAAAATTTGGAGTTCGATTCAACAACGGTCTATTTTAAATGTGTATAAATTTTTATATATGTGGAATTTTTCAGATCAAGACTCATCAAATTATACATAATTGAATTAGCTTTCCAAAAATACCAATTTTGCTTTAACCCGACACTCGAGCAAAAATTTATAGCCATTTTCGTGTGAGGCAGTAAGCTGCCGCGATGGTACCGTATCGCGGCAAAGAGCAAAATGGGGATACGGGTTACGGATTCTTGATTTAAATGAATGAGGGGCAATGGGATCTTTTCCCCCCTCAATCCAGGTAATAATATAGCAATGTATAGTGTAACACCCCGTAAAAGTCGTGCATGGATTAGCCTTTAATAGAGTACTCTTAGACTTAAAAACTTGAAAATTTTTCTAAGTGTAATGAGGACTTAGAGTCATTTTAGCTGGCAATCTTCGGGATACAACTTTTCAACCTTTCCGACATCCGTTTTTAGATTTTCAAGTTGCGTTACGATCGGGCAAGCTCATAGTACATCTCGGATAAGTTTCAAAATTTTTCAGAACGCATAAGGCTGCGTTTGGATTTCAAAACAGTAGCAAAACGCATAGCCTATTGCCCAGTTTTCAGCATTTTAGGGTCAACTTCAAATGATTATAACTCTCTGAATATAATGAACTGGGAGGGATGCTACCTATCAAATGAAAGATCTTTGAGTCTTATTTCCAATGCAACTAGTTTCATCCAAATCCAACATCTGAGTAAGGAGTTATACCCATTTTACTTCAGCCTGTCAGTTGTCACTGAGGGACAGTTTCGACTTTGTTTGTTTTCTTAGGGGCATTTTAGTCATTTCACCTCACCCAAATTTCATCTATAACACCAGATTTATCCCCCAATTCATCAAAATATAATCCTTTTCTCAAATTTTCTCTCAAGAACACCCCTTAGGGTTTCAAACAAAAATCCAAAATAACTCAATATTCAACCGTAGGTTTTGGAAGATAATTAGAGATTTGGAATCCCCACATCGTAGGCTTCAAGGATCATCCCTCAATTTCTTAAATAGAGGTACGTGGGGTTATCTCAAAAATCTCATGGGCTTAAAATTCATGTTTTCAAAATGGGGGTTTTGAAATTATGAATATGATTATGTTTTAAACGTTTTATGATATTGATTTGGTCTTTAGGCCTATTTCCGAAGTGATTTGATATATGATATACGTATATGCATGTATTTTGAAAAGATGTGAACTTGAGAGCATGAATTATACAAAATCTCTCTCTTGATATGATTTTGTATTAAATCCTCATATGATGTGAAATGTTTGAAATCATATTGACAAGCATGACATGAAATATTTTGAACATTGTTATGATTTGGGCATGATTTTTGACTTGCCATGAGAGAGTTATTTATGTTGATATATGATGAATATAATGGTTGCATGAAAGAATGATATGATATTCAACAATTAACACTTTAAAACTAATTCAATTCGTATCTTTCAATTCACATGATGTCATAGATTCATAATAACACACAAAGATTCCAACTTGGAATCATTCAACATCATCAACATGGTTTAAAAACAATCCACAACATGAATAGCATGATACATACTTTAAAACAAGATTTTTGGGCTTCATGGATGAAAGAAATCCATGAATGAACACTGTGCATACCTTAGTTCTTAATTTTAGGAAGATTGACGGAGAGATTCTTGAATTTGGGTCTTGAATTTAGATCCCCTATTGAATCCCTAGCCTTTTTCTTGAGAGAAATTAAGAAAAGAGAGTATATTTTTGTGTAATGAGGGCTAAATTTCATGTTTGGGACTTATATAGGGGTGGAAAAATATCCATTTTACCCTTTAAAACGCGGAGATGGAATGCTAAAAATTTTTGGAGCATGCTATACAACGTGCGTCGCATGCTCCAGTGCACAGGGATAGACCATGCATCATATGCTCCACTATACAGGAATGGAGCATGCATCGCATGCTGGTTCGAAAATCAAACATACCCTAAACGAATTCCAAAAATTCTAAAACTCACCTGAAATGTACTATTGACTTGCCCCATCGTAACGCAACTTGAAAATTGCAAAATGGAGGTTGAGAAGGTCGTTAAATAAATCCCTGAAGTTCAGAGGCTTAAATGAGACTAAGTCTTAAACACTTAGCTAAAATTTTTTCTAAGTGTTGGATCTTTTGAAGAGCTTAAGGAGCTAAATTTAGACTTTGAATTTTATGAGGTCTTACACATATTTTCATCATTAAACAACTCATAAGAGAAGACCTAAAATGTCCTATTTATAGTATATTACAAAAGGAGACAACATGACTACACTACCTTTAATGATAGGGGTGGCCATAGAGTGTATTTTAGGCAAAGTAAAGTGACCAAAATGTCCGCAATGAAGATAACTCCAAAACCATGATCCATTAAGTGTCCAAAGCCGTGAGTCCTCAAGTCTTCAATGCTCCAAGCAATCTTCAACTCATGTTCTTGATGCATGGTATGGTCAATGGTAGGCTCAAAACGGTCCTCCATGCATGTTATCGTATTCTTAAGGTGACCAAGTGTAACACCCCATAAAAAGTCGTGCGTGCGTTAGTCCCTAATAGTAACTCTTAGCCTTGAAAACTTGAAAATATTCTAAGTGTCAAAGAGGCTTAGAATCATTTTTAGCTTCTAAAACTTTGGAGAATTTATTTTGGACCTTCCCGACCTTCGATTTTAGATTTTCTTGTTGATTCATGATCGGGAAAGTAAATAGTGCATATTGGGTGAGTTTCAAAATTTTGGACGTCGTTTAGGGCATGTTTGGATGCCCAAAACAGTGGCATCATGAGATTTGCGTGCGTCTCATGGTCCAACGCACGGTGGCAGCATACGATATAGCATACGTCGCATGCTCAAGTGTGGTAGGATATAGCATGCGACGCATGGTCTGCTGCACGTACCTGGGAATTTCAGCATTTAAGCTTCGCTCCATCTCATTAAGGGTGTTTTAGGTATTTTCCACACCCTTTTCAGCTTAAACACGAGATTTTTACCCTAATTAAGCACATTATTCATACTTGCACCAAAAATCATCAAGAACACTCTCTAGGGTTTCAAACAAGAATTCCAAATAACTCAAGATTCAACCGTGGGTTTTCAGAAGCGATTGAAGATTTGGAATCCCCAATCCGCAAGCTTCGAGAATTACCTATTATCTTTTGAGGTTACGGTACGCGGGATTTTCCTAAAATCTTATGGGAATAGAAATCATGATTTTAAGAAAGGGATTTTAGATTTATGAATATAATCATGTTTTAGAATACTTGATGGAATTGTTTTGGTCTTTAGGCCTTCTCCCAAATTGATTTGAAATTATATATATATGTAAGCATGTGTTTTAAGATTGATGATTGAATTGAGAACATGATTCATGAAAAATCCCTCTCTTGTGATGATTTTCATTTACTTATGATATACCATGAAATTGTTTGAATGCATCTTGAAAAGCATGATATGAAATGTCTTGACTTATGCTATGACTTGAATATGATTTTGAAATAAAAAGAGAGGGTTATGCATGTTGATAAATGTTGAAAATATTCATATAATGAAAGTGAGCATGATTTTTCCAAAAGCACATGACCACCATATGTGAATAATCTTAGCATAGTTTTGACTTGTGTTTTCGGAACATGAAATCTTTTACACTGTTTGCATGTTTGGGTGGTCTGAACTATGTTTTAATGAAATAATTATGCATGACACATTATGGCTCAGAAATAGGACATGCAAGTCTTGGTGTGACGAAACCAATTCAGATTATGCCATGGTAATTCAGAAATAAATAGAATGGATGTTTAAAGTCAAAATTTTCAGATGTTGAAATTAGAATAATGCATGATTCAGAACAGGATAAAATTGGGCATAAAGAGAGCTTAGGTGGTTCCCCGAAGAAGGCATGAGTTCAGACAACTCATTGCCTAAAATCGTGATTTGTCGATCTGGGTATATTATATTACGCTGGCCTAGTACCGTGTGGCGTATCAGAATCAGAAACTCTAACCCTTGCGGCACACTCGGGTTGAGGGCTTCCCTGCCGAGTTAATGGTGGATTCCATACCGCCCGTGGAATATCAGAATTGTAGGGGAGTGCCACTAAACTCAAAATTAATACAAAGATCAAAAACTGCATTGTCAAGAATGATTTATGACTTTTCAGAAAAGTGCCCATGTGTTTTGAAAACTATTTTATGTATGATGTTTAGACAAATTGCTCTCTATTATTTTATTTATAGAAAAACTTTATTTTGGATTACTTTGCATACCAGTACATCTGTATTGCCCCTCCTCTCTCCAGGTTCTGAGGCTCAATCTAGGGGTCCAAAAAAGTAGTAGATTTTATTCAGACAGAGTTGTAGTGTCCAGTTGGTGAGCCTTCTCAATTCCAGAAGGCTAGTTTTATTTTCAGACAATTATTATTAGATATGGTTTTCGGTCTACTGGGGGCCTTTTCCAAGTTTTAGATAGTTGTTAGATTTTCATTTAGTAGAGATTTCGCAGACTGAGTCAGATGTTATTCAGATGTAGCTGATTTACACTTTCCATGCTTATGTTGATTTCAGAATTGACCATGTTTTCGTAGCAGATTATGTTTCCGCATCTTCTTTTATCATATAAATGTTGTGCATGATTACCAGATAGAGAAGGGCGCTCTAGGCCTTCATGGTTCGGGATGTCCGTCACGGCCAGGCCCTAGTTTGGGTCGTGACAAACTTAGTATCAGAGCATAGTTCATGGTCCCAGGGTGTCTGCAAAATTGTGTCAGGTAGAGTCTTGTTTATGGGTGTGTAGCGTGCCACACTTATAAGTAGGAGGCTACTAGGCGTTTAGGAATGTTTTTCTTCTTGTGATTTAGTTCGTTCCTTAGAGTCTGAATTAGAATTGTCCCCTAATCAGTGATCTATTGTATTTCAAAAAATAGTCATGCCTCCTCGGCGTTCTAAACACCAGGATGCTCAGGATGATGAAATTCACCCCACCCATGAGATGCGGACCCATAACAGAGCACATACTCCAAAACCTGTTCCTACTCCGGGAGTACCTCCTATCCCGACTAGTCCTCCTTGAGCTCCAAGGACAAATGTTAACCATCCTCAATCTTCATAGAGGGACATATTGAATGCAGAATTTAGACAGTCCATTCACATGCTTTCACAGCTTGTAGCCGTACAGACTCAGAGGTCGGAAGATACTGGGTCCGCATCTGTTACTTCTGAGGCTACCAGGGTGGGCCAGTTTATGAGGATGAACCCACCCAAATTTTTGGGTACTAAGGTAAAAGAGGACCCACAAGAGTTCATAAATGAAATAGAGAAGATTTTCAGAGTTATGCATGTGGATCAGGTGGAAGGGGTTGAGTTAGCAGCATACTAGCTTAAGGATGTAGCGAACTAATGGTACAAAGAGTGGGAGGATGCAAAAGGAGAGAGTGTTGAGCCCATAGTTTGGGATGAGTTCGTGGAAGCTTTTCTTGACCGGTTTTTTTCTCTAGAGTTGAGGGAAGACAAAGTGGAGGAGTTCATGAACCTTAAGCAGGGTAAGATGAGCGTTCAGGAGTATACTTTAAAGTTTAATCAGTTAGCCCGCTATGCTCCTGAGATGAAGAGTAGTATGAGGGCCTGAATGAGGAGGTTTGCTTCTACCCTTTCAGATAATCTGGTGCTTGAATGTCAAAGAGCGATGCTAAATAGGGAATTGTACTTTTCTAGGCTGATAGTTCACATGCAACCGGTTGAGGAGAAGAAGAAGAAGAAGATAGCTGAGTCCAGAGAGAATGACATATAGGCGAAGAGATCTAGATCAGCGAATCAAAACCCCAGTTAGCAGCAGGGTTGTAATTGGGATAAAAAATGGCAAAAGAAAAAGTTTTGGGGCAAGGCGAAGTCTGCAGCTAGTGCCCCAGCACCCAGACCCCCAGTTGATAGATGCCCTCAGAGTTTTCAGACTAGTCAGGGATCCAGAGCTCAGGATACTCAGTCACAGGGTAGTGTGGTGCAACAGCATCGTACTTTTTCACGGTGCGAGACTTGTGGTAGGCATCACCTGGGCTGGTGTCAGTTAGGCGCATATGTGTGTTATACTTGTGGTCATATGGGTCACTTTCAGAGGGATTTCCCTTAGGCTAAAAGGAGTGTTGGGGGTGCCAAGTCTCAGGAAATCTCTTCTGTACCATCACCGCCTCAGAAGGGCACCACTTCAGCTGCCGGAAGCGGTTGCAACCGGCTGTATGCTTTGACTAATCGCCAAGAGGCGGAGGCCTCACCAAATGTTGTCACCGTTACATTACAAATCTTTTCCCATGATGTATATATGTTTCTTGATCCCGGGTCTACCTTATTTTATGTGACCCCGTATGTGGCAGTTGGTTTTGGGTTTGAGCCTGATGTGATTGTTGAACCTTTCTCTATTTCCACTCCGGTGGGTTATTCTATTGTTGCTAGGAGGGTATACAAAAATTGTGTTGTGTCTATTCTTAGTAGGGATACTGGGTCAGACCTCATAGAACTTGATATAGTTGCTTTTGATGCTATCTTAGGGATGGACTGGCTCCATCGGTGTTATGCCATGCTAGACTATAGAACCCAAAAGGTTACCTTTTCTTTTCCGAATGAGCCAACAATAGAGTGGGAAGGGCATTCTTTAGCTCCTAGAGGGCACTTCATATCTTATCTCAGAGCTCGTAAACTTATTTCCAAGGGTTGCTTGTGCCATCTTATTCGGGTTTAAGATTCTAAGACCGAAAGTATTCCTCTTTAGTTTTTCCCAATAGTAAATTAATTCCTAGAAGTTTTTCCAGATGATCACCCAGGAATTCTACCTGATAGGGAGATAGATTTTGGCATTGATGTATTGCCAGATACCCGTCCTATTTTGATTCCACCATATAGAATGGCTCTTGCAGAGTTAAAAGAGTTGAAAGAACAGCTAGTAGATCTCCTAGATAAAGGTTTTATCAAACCTAGTGTTTCTCCCTAGGGTACACCTATACTCTTCGTGCGAAAGAAAGATGGTTCCCTGCGTATGTGCGTAGATTACCATCAGCTAAATAAGGTCACCGTTAAAAATAAATATCCTCTTCCCAGTATTGATGACCTCTTTGACCAACTTCAGGGTGCTAAGTATTTTTCCAAGATAGACCTTCATTCGGGATATCATCAATTGAAAGTTAGGGAATCAGACATTCCCAAGACATCTTTTCAAACCAGATATGGTCATTATGAATTCTTAGTCATGTCCTTCGGGTTGACCAATGCTCCTGCAGCTTTCATGGACCTAATGAATAGGGTCTTCCGTCAGTTCCTAGACCTGTTTGTCATAGTTTTTATTGATGATATCTTGATTTACTCCAAAAGTGAGGAGGACAATGCCAATTACCTTTGAATTATTCTTCAGACTCTCGAAGATCATAACTTGTATGCGAAATTCTCCAAGTGTGAATTCTGGCTGAATGTCATTGCTTTCTTAGGGCATATTGTGTCTAGTGAGGGGATTCGGGTTGATCCCCAAAAGGTTGAGGTAGTGAGGAAATGGCCCAGACCCACGACTCCAACCGACATTCAGAGCTTCTTGGGTTTGGTAGGTTATTACAGGAGGTTCATAGAGGGTTTCTCTTCCATAGATGCACCACTTACTAAGTGACTTAGAAAAAGGTAAAGTTTTTATGGTCCGACTCTTGTGAGAATATTTTTGAGAAGTTGAAAGACAAGTTGACTACTGCTCCTGTTTTGACTCTTCTGGAAGGTACAGAGGGTTTTGTTGTGTATTGTGATACGTCCCGAGTGGGACTTGGTTGTGTACTTATGCAGCATAGTTAGGTAGTAGCTTATGCATCTCGTTAGTTGAAGGTGGACACACGGAATTACCCTACTCATGACTGTGCATGCTGATATTTTCACTGACCATAAGAGTTTGTAGTATGTTTTCTCGCAGAAAAAACTAAACCTTAGGCAGAGGCGTGGGATGGAGCTTTTGAAGGACTATGACATGATCCTTCACTATCATCCAAAATGCTACACGATGCTCATGACCCCGAAGGACCACAAGCTAACCCATGACTGATATCTGTACCTGTAAACTGCATAATATCTCATAAGATATGCAAAAACATGAATTGTAAGGACATAAGGTTCAATACTGATACATATCTAAAAAACATGGTATAACAATACCAAAAAGAAACATAAATACTGAAGTCTGAACATCTAATCTGACATCTAGTCCGAAAGGCTCTAACTGAACTGAATAAGGAGTTGAAGGAACATGTCTCTAACTAACTCCATGAACTGAAAAACTAATCTGAAATACTGTAATAAAGTAATAATAATATTGTCCTCAAATGAAGAGGAGCACCGACTGCTGAAATCTTTAATGCTACTGCTGCTCTGAAACTCGTGCCTCTATACCTATGGCATCAAATAAAACACCATAGCGTGAATTTGTTAGTATGACTGAATGTATTGAGTATACGAGTGAGGTAGGCTAAATGTAAAGGGTTTTATATGCATGAATAATGTCGACTGATATGAACCTGAGAATACATACATACATACGTAACTGCAACTAAACTCGTGGTGATACTGACTACTGAGTCTGAATACTGACAACATGAGTTTACTGATGCTGAGATACTGAATGACTGAGTTTATTGATATTGAGATACTGAATGACTGAGTTTACTGATATTGATATGTAATTCACTAATAAGTGAGGAACTGATACTGTATTACTGAATACTAGGAGACTAATACTATATTACTGATAAAGGAATGATTCTTTCTGATAGTTCTGATTATGAAGAACTGATTTGATTGACCGTATATAACAGTCCTGAAAATGCTGAGTATGAATACTGATGACATGTATTTACTGATAACATATCATGAATGATAACTGAATTTTGATAACTGATATATCTGATAACATGAGTTCTAATAAATGATAGCATGAATGACCGTATCTAACAATCCTAAATCTAATGGAACTAGCTGAGTTCCATACTGTATCTGAGTTGACTGTATCTGACTGTCCTGATATCCTGAAGAACTATCTGAGTTCTTTTATTGAGACTGTTACTGAAACTGTGGGAAGTAGTTATCTAACCGACATGCCCCAAATACACTATAATAGCTAAGTTGGGGTCCAATCTCTGCCCTAATTGAAAGGGTGTCAATACCGCGCCACTGGTAAGGACAAGCTGTGAGTGACCCTCATCTGGCAGGTACTCTAATGAGAATGATGGGAACCCTTATTTGACAGGTTAAGCCACCTCATCTACCCTTAATTGACAGGTATTGATGTCTCAACCTATGCTGGCTACATAGTTCTGAAATGCAAGGACTGCTTCTAAGAATCACACCCTCTATTGGCAGGTGAGTTCCCATCCTTGGGTTCACTCAGTGCTGAATCCTACTCCCAACTGAATGACACTGAACTGATTATACTGAACTGATTTTCTAGTTCATACAAGAATTAACTGAACTGTTACTGATTATTCTATTTAACTGAACTGAACATGGACTGAGTTTATTGAGTTTCGATGACTAGCAGAACACTACTGAATTCTATTAACTGACTAAATACTACTGAGTGCTGTTAGCTGACTGAGTTTACTGATGTCTGAACTGAATACTGAACTAAATTGTATTGATACTGAGATTTACTTAATTCCATAGACTGACGGAATATTACTGAGATTACGTAGATTACTGAGTACTGAGTAAAACTGAACTGATACTGCCTTTACATGAGTTTTCCTGAGTCATGAGACTGACTGAAGTCTACTGAACATGGCTTGACTGAGTGTATCGGGAAAACATGACATGGCTCTAAGCACACAACTATATTTTTTGGGAACAAGTACCCCCAGGACTTGATAGAAGGAAACTGACACTTCTTGACATTCTTGAATACATGATCAATATCAACCATTCATAATAAAATAAGTTGGGTATTTCATGAAGTACATGGTTAACGTAATCTTGTTCATGGTAGGAATGTATATAATCAAGATCATAATTTCATACTCTAACATCATGACATTCCAACAACATATTCATTGTACAACAATAGCATGTAAGCCATTCAAACATGAGGTCAATGGCATGAATTCACCTTTTAGGCCATATTAATCCATACTACATGTTTCTTATTTCTGTTAAACAGTTAATCAAACACCTTTCATGCACAACTTAGGCATAGGTGAAATCATAAAATTTTCACAAAGTATAAATCACCAAATTCATGGACTTCAACTTATATTTCAACATAGTTTCATGATTTCACATAAAGATCCCAACTTGAGAATCATTCAACACCAACAACATGATCATCAACGTCCAACTTGCAATTTCAAGAACTCAACATAAAGTTTATATGAATAATATTACAAAATAAATTAGTTTTCATGATTCTTGAGATAACTCATGGAATTAAAAACTCAATTTAACATCATCAACATGAGCATAATCATCCCACCACAAAATATTCATGATACATAACTTAAAACTTGATTCTTGAGCTCCATGGATGAAAGGAATCCATGGATGAACACTATGCATACCTTAGTTCTTCATTTTACGAAGATCGACAGAGAGAATTTCTTGAAATTAAATCCCCAACTGCAAACCCTCTTCTTCTTCTTGATAAAATTTGAGAGAAATCAAGTATATGTAACTAAATTATGCTTAATCTCGTATTTGTGAATATATATATAGAGGTGGGAAAGACAAAAATACCCCTGGAGAAAGAGAGAAAGACGCAGCTGTCCTCTGTTGTTTTCAGGCTGATAGGCTGAAGTAAATTGATCATAACTTTTTACTCCAATGTTCAAATTGGATGAAACTAATTGAATTGGAAATAAGACTCAAAGATATTTCTATTGATATATAGAATCTCTCACAGTTTATTATATACAGGAAGTTATGGTAGTTTGAAGTTGACTGAAATTTTTGACCTGAAATGCGCCCGAAATGCGGGAGCATTTCAAACCAGTGAGTTAGCCACTGAAATGCACCCAAAATGCGCTCGGAATGTGTCCAATACGTACTAGGGACTTTTCCCATCGAAACACAACATGAAAATCTAAAAACGGAGGTTGGGAAGGTCATCAAATAAATTTCCGAAGTTAGGAGGTCTAAAATGAGAGTAAGTGTTGAACTTGAACACTTAGCAAAATTTTTTCTAAGTGTTGGAATCTCTCATGGAGCTTTACGAGCTGAATTTGACATGCGATTTTTATGGGGTCTTACAATTACACGGTTTCCATATATCTTATACAATAGTAGGACTTGCAAGAAAGCATAGCATGATCTCATAAGACTAGTTCATGAACAATCCAACAATATTTACAATTCATAATACCATAAATAGGGGATTTCACACCACACATGATTTTCATATTCTTGAACATGGAAGATAATGCATATAACATGTACATTCTTGCATGATTCTAACTTCATGAACATTCCATATCACAACAACAATACACAACAAATAGCATGGAATTCATGTTGAGTCATAAGGAAAAGATCATGGTCTTGTAACTTAAGTTCTATTGAGCTACAATACATAAATTCTAGTCTCTTAGGTATTTTATCAAACACCTTGCATGCACACTTTATGGCATAGGCATATTCATTACTTTTAACAATTCAAACTACCCAAAATTCATGTATTTCAATTTGCATGTCATCCTAGTTTCCTAAAATCACATAAAGTCTCTAACTTGGTAGTGTATACTAATCAATCACAAAAACATAATCAACCCACAACATGACTTCATAATTCATAAATTTAAAAGAGGGTTCTTGAACTTTATGGATGAAAGGAATCCTTAAAACAACACTACGCATACCTTATCTCTGGATTTAATGAAGATTAACGGAGAGAATTGCTTGAACTTGAATCTTCTATGAAAAAACCTAATGTGTTCTTGAGAGGATTTTGAGAAAATATAGTGTATTTTGGTGTTATGGAGGCTTAATCCTGGGTTTTTGAGTATATATATATATGAAGGCAAAATGACCAAATACCCCCGAGAGCACGGAAGTGGAATGATGAAAATTGGGTCAGCACTGGAGTACCCCAAGCGGCGCCTGGCTTATCCCGGTGGACTAGCCCAGGTGACGCCTACCCTAGAGCAGTGCTCTAGTTGGGGCAACGCGGGCTTATCGCCCGGGGCTGCTATTTTGGAAATCCAAACATGCCCTTACGCTATCCGAAAAATTCCAAAACTTACTTGAGATGTACTATGACCTTACCCCATCGTAAAACAACTTGAAAATCATAAAAAAAAGGCCAGGAAGGTCATTAAATAAATCGCTGAAGTTTGGAGGTCTAAAATGAGACTAAGTGTTGAATCTTGAACACTTAGCAAAATTTTCTAAGTCTTGGAGCTTGAAAAGCTCAATGAGCTGAACTTTAGACTTAGGATTTTATGGGGTATTACAATATCTCTCCCTTGGGAACATTCGTCCTCGAATGAGACCGACTGGGAGGGGAAATAAAAAGCTGAACATGAACTGATCATGAATGACTGGAACATGATCTCATAATTGATGTGACTAATAGACTGATTCATACTGAACATGCATATCTGATACATGGGTAACTAATTCCTGAATGTAGTACTGAGGATTCTAATAAACTGAGTTTTCTCAAAATGAGGATGCATATCAAATGCATAACTGAAAAGCTGAATCCATGCATATTTGATGCATGATTACATGACTGACATGATACATGAATGCATGACTGAAAATACTGATAAACTAAATTTCTCTACTGAACATGCATATCTAGTGCATGAATATCTGACTTAATTGACTCTTGAAAGCTTGACTGATTAAGCAATGGCACTTGATGACAAGTTTATAACGGGAACATGAGAACACAACTGAGTATGATACGTGACATAACATATGAGCTAAACATCATGAACTAAACTAAACCTCTGAATACTTGACTTACAACTAAGGTTTTAACTTGAGGGTTAACTTATGGGTACCCTCTATTCTAGATTGAATTCATTATGCAAAGAGAAACTAAAGGATATAATACATGAGAGCGTTAAGTAAAGGTGGGGTATCTCCCCCTTGGGACACTATGTCCCTCTAAGAATGCTCACCTTACTGAAACATTGAGGCGATGCATGTGGCATCTACGAACTAGATTATGACTGAACCTTAGGAGTCTAAAACTAATGCATGATGCATGAACTGGACTGAACATGCGACTACTAGGATATTCTTCCTTGGAATAGTTACATTCCCTGAGACTTTGGATAGCATGAATAGATGCAAAGATGAGAAAACAAACTATACAAATTTGACTGCTCGATTGCTAAACTGACTTGCTGGCTTTACTAACTAACTCATGCCGAAATATATGCCCAAATGAGAGAAAGAGATCTAATAATGCATACCATGAACATGAAAGACTTGTAATGTACCCGAATTTAGGTCAGGAAAACTTTTTGGATCATGACGGGTTTGGAGTGCATAAAGTCTATTCTGATGCTGACCACTCTTGGTGCCTTACTGACGCAAATCTTTACCCCTCTGCGCTAGAACTCTACACTCTCGCATCTTGGGGCCTGTCTTGCTACACCCATAACAGACATCACTACCTGCTCTATATGCACCTAGATGATTCTTACCACATTCTTCGCAAAGCGGATAAGTAAGACTTCTATTTTCACTACCCTGGGCCTCAGAGCCTGGCGCTTCATTAGGATGGTCATTTCTAGACCTAGGTGCTAGTTCACTATCTGAGGATAGAGCTGGGACTAGAAACTTCTGACTATACTGAGAACGGTTACCACCTTGTGACTTAGGCTGAGAAAAGCTAAAACTACCTGTCCTTGCTCTCTTACTCTATCTCTCTCTCATTCTATCTTTTGCTCCTCTATCTGCTGAGCATGAGTCATAAGTCTGGCTAAAGTAATATCACTATTCAACATGGGAGACCTACACTCATTTACCATGCTATCATTTACCCCTGACACGAACTTACTCATTTTGTCTCTACCGTCTGCAACAACATGAGGGGCATATCTGACTAATTGAGTAAACCTGAGAGAATACTCTTTCACTGTCATACTACCCTGCCTGAGGTTGATGAACTCTAGCACCATAGCTTCTCTAAGCTCTAGCAGAAAGAATCTATCAAGGAAAGAAGAGGCAAACTCCTCCTACTTTATAGAACCTGCATCATCTAACCTTTGTGACTTCCACTGCCTATACCTAGTATGACCCACATCCTGCAACTGATATATGTCTAACTCAGCACTCTCCATAGTAGTCACCCCTATAATATTCATCACCTTCTGAACCTGATCTAAGAATTCTTTCAGGTCCTTATCTGACTTAGACCCCATGAAAGAAGGAGGATTCATTCGGGTGAAGTCCCGAATTCTAGCTACAACTGAATTAGACACTGGGTTGGCTGGGAAAGATATCTGGTCATTCATTCTGGGCAGCGAATAACTAAGCAAGAGTGGTGAATGCGGTCCTAAACTCCGCATGAGAAACATGATCGCCCAAAGGGTCTTCGGGCTGAGGGGCTGACTGATTCCCATTTCTTCTTTTAGGAGGCATGTTTTGTAGAAGAAGGGGAGAAATAGATTAGACTGAGATTGACTTGAGATTATGCTCACTGGCATGACATGAATACTGAAAGAAGGGAAACTGTTCCTAAAACATCTCATAGCCTCCTGTACATAAGTGTGGTGTACAACACACGCATGTACAAGACTCTACTAGATGTGGCTTTCAGACTTCCTAGGACTCTATTGAACCTTAGACTCTGATACCAAGTTTGTAACACCCCGATTTTCTAAATCGGAATGCTACATGGTTCTCATGATCCCAAAAGACCACAAGCTAACCCATGAATGATATCTGTACCTGTATACTGCATAATATAACATAATAATGTGGAAAACATGAACATGTAGGCCATAAGGTTCAACTAAATAAAGAATCTATCAAAACATAATATCTGTGTGGGCGAAAATACCATAAACAACTGAAAACTGAATCAAATCTGAACTAAATCTGAAAGCCTCTAAATACTGTCTGAATAAGGAGTTGAAGAAACATGTCTCCAACTAACTCCGTCTAGCAAAACTGAACTAAAATACTGAATGAAATAAAATAATATTATCCTCGGATGGATGAGGACTCACTGCAACTCAGAACAGTGGAATACTATTGTTGATCTGGAGCTCGTGCCTCTGAACCTATTGTGTAACATAAGAGAAAGCACCATAGCATAAATGTGTCAGTACGACTAAATGTACTGAGTATACGAGTGAGGTAGGCTAAATGCAAAGGTTTATATGCATGAATAATGCTGACTAATATGAATGTGAGAATACATACAAGCATAAGAAACTATAACTGAACTCGTGGTGATACTAACAACTGAGTCTGGACACTGACGACATGACTTTACTGATACTGAGGTACTAAATAGACAAATGACTATTTCTGACAGTTCAAATTATGAAGAACTGGTTGGATTGACTGCGTCTAACAGTCCTGAAACTAAATACTGATAATGCAATCTATGATGACTGACATAACTAGTATAACTGTGATAATTAGCCTAACTGATGTAATTGATACTGAGCGACTATATCTGACAGTCTAAGTTTTGTTGGAACTATCTGAGTTCTGTTTTGAGCTGAGTGACTAAATATGAGATCAGTCCTATCTAGCGGGTGATCCTTAAGTATATTGATGATAAAAGATGATTTGACAGATCAATCCTATCTAGCGGGTGATCTTTAAATCTGATGGTTCTGATACTAATTAACCATGGTTGAGATCATTCCTATCTAATGGGTGATCTTGAAGTCTATTTATAATGATAAGTATTAACTATATTTAACAGTACCGAATCTATACTACTGAGCTGAGTTGACTGTGTCTGACAGTCCTGAATCTATAACTGAAACTATGGGATGTATTCATTTAACCGCATGCCCTATGCTAAGCTGACTGGGGTCCAATCTCTACCCTGACTGGAAGGGTGTCAGTACCGCACCACCAGTAAAGACAACTACTGTGGAGTCAGTCGTAATCTAGCGGGTGACTCCTCGGATCAGTCCTCTACATATAAATATGCTAACGGGTGACCCCTAAGTATGTCAGTCCTATCTAACGAGTGACATCTCGTACCTATGCTGGCTATGTAGTTCTGGAACTTAGGGATTGCTTCTAAGGATCTCAGTCTTTTCTAGCGGGTAAGTCCCCATACCTAGGCTCACTCGGTGCTGAATCCTACTCCCAACTGAAATACACTGAACTGAATAACTGAGTTGAACTGATTAGCTAAACTGTTACTGATTAACTGAACTGATACTAGTGGTATTGTTTAGCAGAGCTAAACTAAGTTGACTAAGTTTCCTTGTCTGAATGAACGTACTAAGTTCTAAGGACTGACTGAGAGTACTGAAATTACTGAGATTGCTAGGAATACTGCTATTACTGAGATTACTGAGTACTAAGATTTCTAAACTACTGAGTCTGCTGAGGTTTCTGAGTTTTCCTGATTCACATGACTGACTAAATTCTATAGATCATGGATTGACTGAGAGTATCATGATAACATGACATAGCTCTAGGCACACAACTATATTTTTTGGGTACGAGTACCCCCAGGACTCGATGGAAGGAAACTGACACACATGACTGACGTGAATATATGGCCAACACCAACAATCCATAATATCATAACTTGGGGAAATTCCTAAAGTACATGGTTGCCATTATCTTATACAATAGTAGGACTTGCAAAAAAACGTAGCATGATCTCATAAGACTAGTTCATGAACAATCCAACAATATTTATAATTCATAATACCATAAATAAGGGATTTCACACCACACATGATTTTCATATTCTTGAACATGGAAGATAATGCATATAACATGTATATTCTTGCATGATTCTAACTTCATGAACATTCCATATCACAACAACAATACACAATAATTAGCATGGAATTTATGTTGAGTCATAAGGAAAAGAGCATGGTCTTGTCACTTAAGTTCTATTGAGCTACAATACATGAATTCTAGTCTCTTAGGTATTTTATAAAACACCTTGCATGCACACTTTATGGAATAGGCATATTCATTACTTTTAACAATTCAAACTACCCAAAATTCATGTATTTCAATTTGCATGTCATCCTAGTTTCCTAAAATCACATAAAGTCTCTAACTCGGTAGTGTATACTAATCAATCACACAAACATAATCAACCCACAACATGACTTCATAATTCATAAATTTAAAAGAGGTTTCTTGAACTTTATGGATGAAAGGAATCCATAAATCAACACTACGTATACCGTATCTCTGGATTTAATGAAGATTAACGAAGAGAATTGATTGAACTTGAATCTTCTATGAAAAACCCTAATGTGTTCTTAAGAGGATTTTGAGAAAATATAGTGTATTTTGGTGTTATGGAGGCTTAATCCCTTGTTTTTGAGTATATATATATATGAAGGCAAAATGACAAAAATACCCCCGAGAGCACGGAAGTGGAATGCTGAAAATTGGGCAAGCACTGGAGTACCCCAGGAGGCGCCTGGCTTATCCCGGTGGACTAGCACAGGCGACGCCTGCCCTACAGCAATGCTCTAGTTGGGCGACACGGGCCTATCGCTTGGGGCTACTATTTTGGAAATCTAAACATGCCCTTACACTTGCCAAAAAATTTTGAAACTTACCCGAGATGTACTACAACCTTGCCCCATCGCAACGCAACTTGAAAATCCATAAATGAATGTTGGAAAGGTCATCAAATAAATCCCCAAACTTTGGAGGTCTAAAATGAGACTAAGTGTTGAATCTTGAACACTTAGCAAAATTTTCTAAGTCTTGGAGCTTGAAAAGCTTAATGAGATGAACTTTAGACTTAGGATTTTACGGGGTATTACATGTGATGATTTTCATTTACTTATGATATACTATGAAATTGTTTGAATGCATCTTGAAAAGCATGATATGAAATGTCTTGATTTATGCTATGACTTGAATATGATTTCGAAATACAAAGGGAGGGTTATGCATGTTGATAAATTTTGAAAATATTCATATAATGGAAGAGTGCATGATTTTTCCAAAAGCACATGACCACCATATATTTGAATAATCTTAGCATAGTTTTGACTTGTGTTTTCGAAACATGAAATCTTTTATACCGTTTGCATGTTTGGGTAGTCTGAACTGTGTTTTAATGAAAGAATTATGCATGCCATATTATGGCTCAGAAATAGGACTTGTAAGTCTTGGTGTGATAACACCAATTCAGATTATGTCATGGTAATTCCGAATAGAATAGAATGCATGTTTAATGTCAGAATTTTCTGATGTTGAAATTAGAATAATGCATGATTCAGAACAGGATAAAATTAGGCATAAAGAGAGCTTAGGTGGTTCCCCGAAGAAGGCATGAGTTCTGATAACTCATTTCCCAAAACTATTATTTTTCGATCCGGGTATATTATATTATGCTGGTCTAGTGTCGTGTGGTGTATCAGAATCAGAAACTCCAACCCTTGCGGCACACTTGGGTTGGGGGCTTCCCCGCCGAGTCAATGGAAGATTTCATACCGCCAGTGGAATATCATAATTGTAGGAGAGTGCCACCTAACTCAGAATTAATACGAAGATCAAAAACTGCATTGTCAAGAATGATTTATGTCTTATCAGAAAAGTGCCCATGTGTTTTGAAAACTATTTTATGTATGATGTTTTGAAAATTTTCTCTCTATTCTTTTATTTATAGAAAAGCTTTATTTTGGATTACTTTGCGTACCAGTACATCTGTATTGACCCCCCTGCCTCCCTCCAAGTTCTGAGGCTCAGTCTAGGAGTCCAGAAAAACAGTAGATTTCATTCAGATAGAGTTGCAGTGTCCAGTTGGTGAGCCTTCTCTATTCCAGAAGGCTAGTTTTATTTTTAGACAATTATTATTAGATATGGTTTTCGGTCTACTAAGTGCCTTGTCCCAGTTTCAGATAGTTGTTAGATTTTCATCTAGTAGAGATTTCACAGACCGAGTCAGATATTATTCAGATATAGCTGATTTACACTTTCCATACTTATGTTGATTTCAGAATTGACCATGTTTCCGTAGCAGATTATGTTTCCGCATCTTTTTTATCATATAAATGTTGTTCATGATTACCAGATAGAGATGGGTGTTTCGGGCCTTCATGGTTCAGGATGTCCGTCACGGCTAGGCCCTAGTTCGGGTCGTGACACCAAGTCTTGAGCCTCTATGTGTTGGCCTCTAAAGATGTTATTAAAAGATAAGACGACCATTCGTCCCATATCAATTATGTAGATGTTTCTAACTCTATCTGTCGCAACAAATATACAATTTGTTACAACATATAGTGTATTTGTTGCAACAGATAGGTAATCTATTAGAACAAATCAAAATAGTAGGAAGACTTGTTTGATAATTTCAAAAAGATGACCTACATGTTGTAATATATGTCTAAATTTGTTTGATACTTTCTAATAGATATTTCGTCTTTGTAATAGATGAATTCTCTATTGCAATAAATGCATTATCTATTGTGATATTTGAATCTAGTATTCCTTTTCAATTAATAAGTTCAAATCTAAGGATTAAATTAAATTCATAGACAATGTAAAAAATTATTATGGGTAAGATAATCTACTCGATAAATAAATCAACAATTTAACCTCTAGTGCCAATAATTCCTAAGGAGAGGTTATTACTTTGACAGAGTTAAGCTATAAAGATCTACTCAATATGGACAAGTTCTTTATCTGTTGCTATGGAATTCAACTTTGGTTGTCATGGATATTTAATGTCGCTTGTGTTGCTTTCGCTTCTCCATATTTTGATAAAATAGTAGCATATCTTTTACAGAGTAATCCAACTTCAAGTCCATTATTTGGTACTTAAAATCCATCGCTCAAATACTCGACGTAAGCGACAACAAAGAGACCACAATTCCTGCGTTTGTAAAAATCTGCTAATCTATATCTTGCAATTAATGTAAGCATTGTGAAATTTATTAAATGAAACAAATCATGATACTTATAGTCTACCAATGGGTTGTTGAGAAATTCCTTCAACATATTCTACATCAAATGGATTATCTATTTTATCCCAGTATGCTTCAATCGTCGATCAATCAGTATGAACGTTTTGGTCCAAAAAGCCACTTATATCAAGGTAAGTAGGTAATATTTCAGCCAGCTTTTGTATCTTCGACAACAGTGAGGAACGTATCCTTCCTGACACCGAGTCATAAACTCGGATACACCTCTCTTTTAGAATGACGACAACCAATACCCAATGAAATTCATTACCACAATTAATTGGGATGTACACTTCGTCGACCAAATGCCAAGGTAAGCCAGCTGGAATGCTAAAACCTTTGATGATGTTGATTAAGCATTCCTCAATTCGATAAACTTTCGGTTGTTATTGACAATACCTATCGTAGACATTATTGATGTAAACTTTGTACAAATAATTATATGTCGTGTATCTGTATTGTTCTTGTGTTCGCAACTTGACCTTCTGTCACAGGTATTAAAAATGACATTAATGTGTTGCACATATTATAAAATATTTTAGATTACATGATGGTAAAATTATTACACAGATGTAATTAAATAAAGTATTAATTAATAGTAATATATATGACATTTAAACCTCATCATTCCAGCAAGTTTGGGGCTATGACATCAAATAGAACCAATACTTCGTTCGTGGATATGCAATAACAAGTCGAACATATCAAAATCAAGACCCGATTCATTCACTTTGTAGTGTTCGCCATTTTATTTTCTACATGATTTGTATGTGTTAATGTCATATTTTTACAACAAGAATTATATGAATCAATATCTTTAAAAATGATTTATGTACCTACCAGCATGATTCCTTAACAGACCATCGAAAATCCATTCTGAAAAGTTTTTGATCAATTTTGTTAGTTTTTTTGGAGCCTTGTCTGAGATGTTGAACCCTTCAAACAGGTGATTCTTTCGTTCTCCCGAACTAAAAGGCTCCATTTTTTTTTCTTCTTTGGAAGCAGTTAATAGATTATCAACTGTAATAATATGCTGTTCAGCAGTAGCTTCTACTGTGATATCTCCCTAGAAAGCTAAAATTATTAATGCCAATCACATATATAGAACAGATTATCTATCTGTTGCAACAGATGAATCATCTGTTGAGATAAATTTGAGTAGGTAAGGAGGAGTTGTATGATAATTTTGAACAAATGACCCATCTGTTGAAATATAAATCTCATCTATTGGTACAAATTAAAACAGTACGAAGACCTGTTTGATTTGCTGAAATAGATGAACAACTGTTGCAACAGATAACACATCTGATACGATAGGTTAGAAAACTGTTGCAACAGATGAATATATTTGTTTGATAATTTACAACTGATGTATCATCTATTGAAACAAATATGTGTCTATTTGTTTGTTGGAAAAGATGACATACATTCACCTTCTTTAGCTCATGTTGCTCTCCTGTGGCCCTTGTACATTGATCAAAAGTGAAACACAAAGATAGAGGAGTTGCAGTTTTCCTTTTTTTTTTTTTTTATGCTTGATGATGGCTTGAAAATTTCTTTCCTTCTCCTCTTAGCCACCTTATTCGCTAGTGGAGTGTATGGATATGAAATCCTCTTTGATGGAATGACACCCCTCTTAGATGTTAATTTTTTTACAGAAGTAGTTAATGCATTAATAGAATTAATCACTCCATCATGTTTTGCCTTGTAGTCTAGACATTTGCATGCATAACATTCGCTAAAAAGGAAAAAATATGTACAATCAGTATGATCAAAATCATAATGGTTTGTTGTTTTAAAAACTATAAGAGGAGCATGATTAGCCCCAATAGCAGCACCACTACCCCTACCACTACAATCATCAACAACAATAAGGCCACCCTAAAAAATTATTTTTCTTGTTGTTGATGGTTGTTGCTCTAAACAATTTCTTTTTTATTCTATCAATGACCTTATGGTCCAATGAAGTTTGCACAGATCGTAAAGTAAGAAAAATGGTATCTTCAACTCTCTATTGGTCGAAACAAGCTACGGATGGACAATCTAAAATAAATCAATACATATATTAGAATGATGATGAAATCTTTTAGAAAAATCATTAATTAAAACAATAACCTAATTAGAATTAGACCTACTGCTTCCTTTGAGGGGTTGAAGAGATCAAGAAATTTTGTATTTTTATCAGTTTTGGCTAACAACCATCTCAGGATTCTTGGACAAAAGTTGCAACAATAAAAACATATCACTCATCTTTTGAAATAGATGACTGGTCTGTACAACGGATCACACATCTGTTGCAACATATGAGTGATCTGTTGGAACTATTATCAACACTCAATATTATTTAGATTTCTTCCAACAGAAGGATCTTCTATCGCAACGGATGAATGATTAGTTGGAAAAATCAAGTCTTGGACATGTCCTGTTAGAATAGTTGATAGGATTTTATCCAACAGAAAGTTCCTCTATTGCATCAGATGATTAATTTGTTGCATTAAATTTTTAATTCGATGATAAATTTATTGCATCATATTTTTAATCTGATGGTAAATCTTTTGCATCAGATGGTTAATCTGTTGAATCAGATTATTAATCTTTCGCACCAGACATCAGTTAGTAAATCTATTATATCAAATGTATAATCTGTTGCATCAGAAGGTTAATTTATTGCAGAAAAAATAGTAGCATGATTTTGTTCAATGGAACAACAATAATATCACCATTTTTACCAAGAACAAGAACAAATCAACCCTGAAACGGGCTCAACACGAACAACAAAAATCAAACTTCAAAAAATGCAACAAACAATAAAAAATCATATTTCACTCCGAAAAGAGAAGAGAAGAAATATCAGAAATCACACCGCATTTCAAATTAAAGCAACAAATATCAAAATTGTTAATCAATACTAGAAGAAAAGTTGGCTCAAGTTCCATTTTTCTTAATAAATAAAAAACCTTAATTTTTTACCTGTAAAAGAAGAAAAGGGGCGATGAAGAACTCAAAGTTGTTGTCGCCGAAAAGCAATGCTGAGAAGTTGATTGGCGGTTGAAATTTCAAAAGGAACTGGAAGCCCAACTATTTGTCGTCGGGGATTGAAGGAATTAATTTATAGAACTATTGGTTGGGAGAAGCTTGAGAGAAATATCGAGATAGAGAGAGAGGAGAGGAGAGAGACAGTTGATTTGGAGAAGAGAGGGGTGTGGGTTGATTTGTATTTTTGAAAAGCTTAGAAAGTTTAGAAAATATTAATCAAGTACATAATTAACTTAATCAAGTTTCCTAATTATATTTGACCCTTTAAATTGGTCAATGTCACCAATATTTCATTCAAGAATTAAATGACACCTTTCCTTCAATTTTCTCACCTTACTTTGATGCCAATAACCTGCATTCATCTTAAAAATTAGTGTACTCATTCTTTTACTATACATAAATATTCAAAGAAAGATGCATATCCCCATTCAAAACCAAACTACCATACATTTGAAGTTTGAATCATTCAAAATCCAGACAAGTTCTTAAAGGGTAAGATCACTCTAATCAGAGATAAACATATATAACTGATACCTCTAAACAATCCCAACCTTTTTTTTTCTTCTGAAAAATAGATAAGCAGCAGCAACAACAAACAACATAGCCAGTGTATTCCAACAAAGTTGGATGCGGGGAGGGTAGAATGAACGCAATCCATACCTCTACTTCAAAGGTGAGGTATGGAGGTTTTTTTCGAATAGACCACTAGCTGAAGATAAAACAGTCATAATAGACTGAAGAACAGACGAGAAAAGCTAGAAAGTAGTTTCGAAAGAATTGGATCAGATTCTCTTTTTCTTCTTATAAAAAATTGTACTACTTACTACCATTTTCTATGGTCTCAGCTGGAAACTTTGATGGTGCACGCCTAAATACCTAAACTTGATCGCACTGACGATTAAACACTTAAACTCGGTGCCACTATGTCACGTGGAAGCCCGACACTCACATGGAATGAAAATTTTGAAGCGTCTAGATGGTCATTTCGTAAGCTAGAGTGTTTAACCGATAAGAGGAGCCTCAAATTTTGTGGCTTTAAGCTTGGCGCCTGGATCATTGGGTGTAGAGAAGAGTGAAATCAAGGAAAAAGGGGAAACAGCTTGTTTGGATATCATGGAATATTACTTTAAAAATTGTGATAATTTTCTATAAAGAGTTTTGAAAATACGCAACTTTTTTTTTTAAAAGAAAAAGTATTCTCTTTTCCTAATAAAAATGTGGCATAAGGATTTCAAGTGAATAATATAAAAGTATCTTTTCTCTCTCTTAAATTTCATAAAATTAAACACTATTTGCCATTTTAATTCCTTTTATCTTTTAGTAGCTCTTCTAAAATGATTCTATTCAAACTAATCGACTTGGGAAAAATTCACTGTATAATGAGGCTAAGTGTGTGATCTTTTATATATACTAGATGCAGGAATGCCCGTGCTCAGCATAGACCCAATAATTTCAAATTTGTATATTTTTTAGTCTCAATTTATACAACTTATTTTTTTATTCGGTCTAAAAAAATGGCATATTTTTCTATTTAGTAATAATGTACCTTTAAAATGCTTATTTTACCTTTAATAAAAAAATTTAGAATCATACAAATATTTTAGATTTATTTTAGACTACAAATTTTATAAATTTTTATTTTATTTTAAACTCCATGCCAAATACCAACTCAAACTAACATACATAAATTAGAACGTGGGAGTAACTGACTTAGATTTGGGCTGCTAAAATAGTTCCTAATCAATTAAAGTTATTTTTTTTTTCTAGTTGCAATTTAAATTTATGTTGCATGTATTTAATAGGAGTTGCAATACTTCAGACCTGATCAATAAAAATAATTTAGAAAACCTCTCTACTTCTATACATATATCAATTTTCTTGTTTCTCACTTTGAAAATTGTATTTTCTTTAAAATGTGTAAGTTGTAGCTTTTGTACCCCTTTTTCTTTGTTTCACTTTCGAACAAAATTATTTACAATGAATTTTAAAACCCCAAACAGAGTTCAACTATTAATTGAACAAAATTTTGTTTAAAATGAATAAATATTTATGAACTCAAAATATTCTTCTTTCAAAAAATAACTTTTGGTCCCCAAAAGAATTTTATAGTTTTATATATAGAAACAGTTTTAATATCAAACTTCTTATTTTATCCATAATAAGATGAAAACTAAATTTAACTTTGTCGATGAATTTAACAAGTGTCATAAGTGTTAGAAAACTTACATTATATAAATAATACTTAATAACCTAACATAATTCAATTTAATGTTTCGTTGTTAAGTATATTGGGGTTTTGGGCTGTAGGTGATAAAAGAGTTTTTAAATGAGGTGTAGATGACACAAGTCTTAATAATTGAGTGGAGGTGACAATTACTTTATTATGGGTTAAGAAAGTTGAATAAGTTTGAAAATAGCCTAGAATTTTTAAATTTACACTTTGATCCAAATATTTACCTAATATAATGAAAAACGGAGGGGAAAAAAGAAGTCTTTCTCTCTCTTCTCATCCATTATTGTTTTCTCTCTCTTAGGGATTTTTGTTGTTCATTGTTGCTGCTGCTTTATTCATCATCTTCTGCTTCAATATCATCATCTTCTACTTTATTATCATCTTCATCTTCTTCTTGTTGACTATTGTTGTTGTTGTTGTTGTAGTTACCACTAGTGTTTCTATTTGACCAATTTCTTACGTCAAATTTTATTTCGTACACCACTTTCCACTTTGGCATTACTTCATTGGAGACTTTGGTAGGTCAAATTATGATTTTTAGTTGAATTTGTCATCTGGGTAACTGTTATTGTGTTGTTTTTTCAACAATAGATACCACACGAACCTAAATACAACATAAGAGTTATTTGTTTAAACAGATCTGTTTCAACGAAAGACTCATATGTTGGATTCATGTTTATGGTTCTATAGTGTCGTAACATGAATCGAACATATGGGTCATATGTTGCAACATATGACCCATCTGTTGCAACGGATTAGTTATTTGGTGCAACATGATAAATTGTAAGATCCCGCAAAATCATGCGTCTAAGTTTTATCCTTAAAGCTCTTTAAAAGCTCCAACACTTAGAATAATTTAGCTAAGTGTTCAATACTTAGTCTCATTTCAATCTTCCAAAATTTGTGGATTTATTTGGCGACCTTTTCGACCCCCGTTTTTTAATTTTCAAGTTACGTTGTGATGGGGCAAGGTCGTAGTACATCTCGGGTAAGTTTCAAAATTTTTGGAATAGCGTAAGGGCACGTTTGGGTGCCCAAAACAGTAGCAAATGGCGATAGGCACGCGACGCCCTGGAAATCGCCCTGCACTAGGCAGGGCGTCGACTTGAAAGTCTGGTGGACTAAGCAGGGCGGCACTTTGCTAAGTCCGACGGACTAAGCAGGGTGGCGACTCGCTAAGTCTGGTGGACTAGATAGGGCGATGCCCTGGGTATCGCACTAGGCCAATTTCCTGCACTCCAACTCCGTGTCTTGAGTGGAATTTTGGTCATCTTCCACCCATAGATATACTCTCTAACACGGGATTTAGCCTCAATTGAAGCAAAATATACTCCTTTTCTCAAAATCGTCTCAAGAACACAATAGGGTTTTTACTTGGGGATTCAAGTTCAAGCAAATTTCTCCGTTAATCAGCAAGAATCTTCTAACTAAGGTATTTTTAGTGTTGATTCATGGATTCCTTTCATCCATAAAGCTCAAGAACCCTATTTTAAATTATGAACTATGATGTTTATGTTGTGGGTTGTTGGTAATCATGTTGTTGATGTTGGATGATCCCCAAGTTGGAATCTTAATGTGTTTTTATGAAACTATGGTATCATATGAGTTGGAAACATGTAAATTTGGTTGGTTTTGATGTGTAATTTGATGATTACACCTATGCCTAAGTTGTGCATGCAAGGTATTTGATAAAATGCCCAAGAGACTAGAAAATCATGTATTATTGTTCAAATATTATTTAAATGACAAATGCATGCTTTACCCTTACTAATACAATGACTTCTATGGTATTGTTGTGTATTATGATTGTTGATGGGATGCTCATGAAACTAGATTGATAAACCTATGACATGTTGCTATATGCATTCCTTCCCATGTATAATATTATGAGAACCATGTGTAGTATAAAATCCCCAACTTATGATATTATGAATTGTGGACTTTAGTCCTACGATCAAGAAGTGTCATGTTATGTCAGTTTTCTTCTATCGAGTCCTAGGGTACTTGTACCCAAAAATTTTAGTTGTGTGCCTAGATCCATGTCATGTTTTCATGATACTCTCAGTCAAGCCATGATCAGTAGACTTCAGTCAGTCTCACGACTCAGGAAATCTCAGAAATCTCATGAACTCAGTCAGTTAATAGAATTCAGTAATATTCCGTCAGTCAACGGAATTCAGTAAACTCAGTCCATGCTCAGTTCAGTTAAGTCATGTTTAGTGTCTATTCAAATGGGAGTAGGATTCAGCACAGAGTGAACCCAAAGATGGGAACTCACTTGTCAGATTAGGGCGTGATTCTTAGAAGAAATCCTTGTGTTCTAGAACTACGTAGCTAGCGTAGGTTGAGACATCATCCCTGCTAGTTGAGGGTAGATAAGGTGGCTTAACCTATCAGATTAGGTTCCCACCATTCTCATTAGAGTACCTTCCAGATTAGGGTACTCACATTTTTTTCTTACTAGTGGCACGGTATTGACTACCTTTTATTCAGGACATAGATTAGACCCCAACCCAGCTTTAATATCTTATTTGGGGCATATCGATTAGATGACTACCTCCCACAGTCACAGTCATAGTCTCAGTCTCAGTAAAAGAACTCAGATAGTTCTTCAAATTTCAGGACTGTCAAATATAGTCACCCATGTTATCAGTATATCAGTTATCAGAATTCATGTCATCAGTATTCAGACTTAGTAATCATGTTATCATGATCTCAGTTACAGTTACTATGTATTCATGCATGTATTCTCACGCTCATGTTAGTCAGTCAGTTATTATTATTCATGCATATAAACCCCATGCATTCAGCCTACCTCATTTGCATATCAGTACATTCAGTCGTATTGACGCATATATTTCTCTGTGCTACGGTGTTTTGCTACCATAGGTTCAGAAGCACGAGATCCATAGCGTTAGTGTCAGTCCAGATTTCAGCAGTCAGAGTAGCAGTGAGTCCTCATCCTTTGAGGATGATTATGTTATTATTTATTTAGTTCAGTTCAGTTTCGGTGTTAGTTGGAGACATGTTCCTTCAACTCCTTATTCAGACAGTACTTAGAGGCTTTCAGATTTGATTCAGACTTCAGTATTTTTAGTTTTGGTATTGTGATACCGCATTTCAGATGTTATGTTTTATCAGATGTGAACCTTATGGCCTTACAACTTTATGTATTCTGTATTTACATGATATATTATGTAGTGTTCAGGTACAAATATCAATCATGAGTTAGCTAGTGGTCCTTTGGGATTGTTAGCACTGTATAGCATTCTAGGTATCAGATTCGAGGCGTTAAAAACTTGGTATCATATCCTAAGGTTCAACAGTTTCCTAGGAAGTCTTAAAGTCGGACTAGTAGAGTTTTGAAAATGGGTGTGTAGTGCGCCACATTTATGTACAGGAGGCCATGAGATGTTTTAGGAACAGTTTCCCTTCTTTCAGTATTCATGTCGTGCCATTGAGCATAATCTTAAGTTAATCTTCCAGTTTAATCCTTTTCTCTTCCGTGTACAGAACATGCCTCCCAAGAAGAGAACTGGAAAACAGTCAACCCCTCAGCCCGAAGATCCTTTGGGCGATCATGTTTCTCATGCAGTGTTAGAGGTACATTCACCACTCTTTCTCAGTCAGTTGCTGCACAAAATAACTGGCCAGCAGTCATTCCATCCAACCCAGTAGCCAATTCAACTGCAGTCAGGATTCGAGACTTCACCCGAATGAATCCTCTATTCTTTTTTGGGTCCAAGTCAAAAGAGGATCCTCAGGAGTTCCTTGACAAATTTTCGAAGGTCACGGATATCATAGGAGTTACTTCTTGTCAGAGTGTTGATCTAGCCACATACCAGTTGCAGGATGTTTCTCATACTTAGTTCAAGCAGTAGAAGTTAGAGAGGTCATTTGATGAAGGGCCCATAGAGTGAAAGGACTTTGTCACCACATTCTTAGATAGATTCTTTCCCCAAGAGCTTAAAGAAGCTAAGGTGTTGGAATTTATCAACCTCAGGTAGGAAAACATGATGGTAAAAGAGTATTCTCTTAAGTTTATTCAATTATCTATATATGCCCCTTATATGGTTGCAGATAGTAGGTCCAAGATGAGTAAGTTTGTCTTTGGGGTGAACGATAGCATGGTGAATGAGTGCAGAACTGCCATGTTGAATAGTGATGTGGACATAGCTAGGCTTCTGACTCATGCTCAGCAGATAGAAGAGCAGAAGATTAAGATGAGGGAGAAACAGAAAAAGATAGCAAGGACAGGTAGTTTTAACTTTGCTCAGCCAAAGTCAGAGAAAGAAAACTGTTCTCAGTCTCGTCCTAGGTCATCAGATCCAGCTTTTTCTTCAGCTAGTACTAGTATCAGAGATAGGACACCAGGATCTAAGTATCAGGGCAGTGTTAGCAGCGCCCACACTCATCCTCTTTGCAAGACTTGTGGAAAACACCATCATGGTATTTGCAGAGTTGGCAGTGATATCTATTTTGGATGTGGCAAGCCAAGCCACATAATTAGAAAGTGTCCGCAGACAGGTCCATAGGGTTAGCAGAACTGTTCCACATCTCAGTTCGGTCTTCTAAATCAGTAGGGTGCCACCTCCAGTGCTACTAGTGGGCAACACCCAAATAGACTTTATGCTCTCCAATCCTGACAAGATCAGGAAAATTCTCCTGATGTGGTTACTGGTACATTACAGACCTTTCATGTACATGCTTATGCTTTGCTAGATCCAGGAGCTTACTTGTCTTTTGTTACTCCTTACATAGCAGTTGATTTTGGAGTCAGTCCCAAAATTTTAGCAGAGCCCTTCTCAGTCTCTACCCCAGTGGGTAAAACTATCATAGCCCAACGGGTATACAGGAACTGTCCGATTATGATATCTCAAAAAGTTACTTCAGCAGACTTAGTCAAATTAGAGATGACTTATTTTGATGTCATTCTCAGCTTGGATTGGATTTATTCCTACTATGCCACAGTCGACTGTAGAAATAGAAGAGTCCAGTTCCAATTTTTGAATAAACCCATCCTTGAGTGTGGGGTAGTACTTCTATTTTCAGGGGTCAGCTTGTTTCTTACCTTCGGGCAAGGAAAA
Source organism: Capsicum pubescens (assembly GCA_030864215.1). NCBI lineage: Eukaryota > Viridiplantae > Streptophyta > Magnoliopsida > Solanales > Solanaceae > Capsicum > Capsicum pubescens. Next base: position 18,110,929 of record CM061541.1, on the reverse strand, counting down.
TGATATCTAAGGGATGTGTCTATCATCTTGTTTATGTTAAGGACTCTAGTTCTGCAACTCCCAGTCTTGAATCATTTCCATTTATGAATAAATATTCAGATATCTTTCCCTATGATTTTCGAGGCATTCCTCCCGAAAGAAAAATAGAGTTCAGTATTGACCTTTATCTAGATACTCAGCCTATATCTATTCCGCCATATAGAATGGCACCAACAGAACTCCAAGAACTGAAAGAGCAGTTGAAGGATCTCTTAGACAAGGGATTCATCAGACCCAGCGTATCCTCGTGGGGTGCACCAGCCTTATTCGTGCGTAAGAATAATGTTTCTCTCAGAATGTGCATAGATTACCCTCAATTCAATAAAGTCATGGCAAGAATAAGTATCTATTTCCCAGAATTGATCACTTGTTTGACCAACTTTAGGGTGCCAGTTATTTTTCCAAGATATACCTCAGATCTGGCTATCATTAGCTCAGAGTCAGAGAATATGACATTCCGAAGACAGCTTTTTGAACTTGGTATGGTCACTTCAAATTCCTAGTCATGTCCTTTGGTCTTACCAATGCCCTAGCAGCTCTCATGGACTTGATGAATCGTGTGTTCAAGCAGTACTTGGACATGTTCATTATAGTCTTCATAGATGATATCTTTGTCTATTCCAGCAGTGAGAGTGATCATACAGAACATCTCAGAACAATACTTCAGACTCTCAGAAATCATCAGTTATTCACCAAATTCAGTAAGTGAAAATTTGGATAAGGTCAGTAGCATTTATTAGTCATATCATTTCCGATGATGGCATTAGAATTGATCCTTAAAAGAACAAAGCAGTAAGAAAATATTCTCTCCCTATCTCTCCATCAGATATCAGGAGTTTCTTGGGTTTGGCTGGCTATTACAGATGGTTTGTTGAGGTATTTTTGTCAATTGCATCCCCTATGTCCAGATTGACTTTGAAAAAAGTCAAGTTTCAGTGGTCAGATCCTTGCGAGAAGAGTTTTAAGGAGTTGAAGACTCGACTCACCTCAACTCCAGTCTTGGCTCTTCCAGATAGTTCAGATGGGTTCATAGTGTACTATTATGCATCCAGAGTAGGTTTAGGTTATGTACTCATGCATCATGGTAAGGTCATAGCCTATGCCTCCAAACAGCTTAAACCCCATGAGAAGAATTATCCGACTCATGATCTTAAGTTAGCAACCGTAGTTTTTACCTTAAATATTTGGAGGCATTATCTATATGGAGTTCATGTAGATGTCTTCACAGATCATAAAAGCCTTTAGTACGTATTCTTTTAAAAAGATCTCAATCTTCGTTAGAGAAGGTAGTTAGTGCTCTAGAAAGATTACGACATGAGTATCCTATATCATCCGAGCAAGGACAATATAGTGGCCGACGCACTCAGTATATTTTATATGGTTAGTGTTACTCATGTTGAGGACAGTAAGAAGAAGTTAGCTCAAAAAGTTCATCAACTTGCCAGACTAGGTGTCCGCCTAGTTGATTCAGCAGAGGGCAATTTATAGGTTCAGAGTAGTTTAAAATCATCTCTAGTATCTGAGGTAAAAGAAAAGCAAGACAGAGATCCCATCCAAGTCAAGTTGAAAGAGTCAGTCAAAGATCAGAAAGTAGAGGTTTTCTCCCAAGGTGGAGATGGTGTTTTACGCTTTCAAGATCATTTGTGTGTTCTAGGTGTAGATGACTCAAGGTAGCAAATTCTTGCAAAAGTGAATGGTGCACAATACTTTATTCACCCAGGGTCCACTAAGATGTACCGTGACTTATAGGATATCTATTAGTTGAGTGGGATGAAGAGAGATATTGTAGAGTTTATGGCTAAGTGCTCGATATGTCAACAGTTTAAGACAGAGCATCAGAAGCCTAGTGGTACCATATAGGAGTTCACCATTCCTACTTGGAAGTGGGAAGAAGTGAACATGGACTTCGTGATGGGTTTGCCTCAAACCCGTCATCAGCATGATTTAGTTTGGGTCATTGTAGATAGAATGACCAAATCAACTTATTTCCTTCCAATTCATACCTCTTATTCAGCCGATGATTATGCCAAACTCTACATCAGGGAGTTGGTCAGATTGCACGGTGTTTCGTTATCTATTTTTTCAGACATAGGTACCCAATTCACCTCTCACTTCTAGAAAGTATTCCAAAAGGGTCTTGGTACCCAATTTTATCTCAGTATAGCCTTTCATCCTCAGACAGATGGTCAAGCAGAAAGGACCATTCAGACTTTAAAAGAGCGTGTGCAATTGATTTCAAGGGAAGTTGGTATGACCACTTGCCTTTTATTGAGTTTACATACAACAACAACTATCATTCCAGTATTAAGATGGTTCTATTCGATGCTCTCTATGGTAGGAGATGCAGATATCTAGTTTGTTGGTTCAAAGTTAGTGAGTCCATAGTCATTGGGACTGATTTAGTATTCGATGGCTTAGAAAAGGTTCAGTTGATCAGAGAGAGACTTCAAGCTGCTCAGAGCTGACAAAAGCCGTATACTGATATTTGTAGAAAGGATTTCGAGTTCGAGATTGGTGATTATGTTTAACTAAAGATCTCTCCCATGAAAGGAGTGAAGAGATTTGGCAAGAAGGGAAAGCTCAGTCCCCGATATGTCAGTCCCTTCAAGATTCTCATTCGCTTCGGTAAGGTAGCTTATGATCTCGAGTTGCATTTCGATCTAGCCTCAGTTCATCTAGTCTTCCATGCCTCTTAGACTAAGAAGTGCATATGTGACCCAACAGTCGTAGTCCCTATTCAGAGCATAGATGTTCAGAACAACCTCTCTTATGAAGAGTTTGCAGTCGAGATTCTTGACTATCATACTCGTAGATTGAGGAACAAAGAAGTCCCTTTAGTCAAAGTTCTTTGGCAGAATCAGTCCGTTGAGGGAGCTACTTGGGAAGCAGAAGCAGATATGCAAACCAAGTATCTTAACCTTTTCTATTCAAACTCAGATATAGCTCAAGGTAACAGTTCTTCTTAAGCTTATTCAGTTTTCATATTAAGTTTCAACACAAACTTGGCATCCAGTTTCATGTTCAGAATTCCATTATAAACTTGATATGAAGTACCATTGCATTCATGTATCAGTTCAGTCATATAATAATGCATCAGATATACATTCTCATGTGAGAACTCAGTCTATCAGAACACTCATTCATTCATTCATGAATTAGTTATCCATGCATCAGACATGCATGAATTCAGCTTATCAGTCATGCATCAGATATGCATGTTCAGTATGATATATTCAGCTTATCATTTATGTCAGTCATGAGATGATACTTCAGTCGTTCATGTTCAGTATATGCTTCAGTTGATCTTTTATCCCCTCTCAGTTAGTTCCATTCGAAGATGAATGTTCCTAAAGGAGAGATATTGTAAGATCCCGCAAAATCATGCATCTAAGTTTTAGCCTTAAAGCTCTTTAAAAGCTCCAACACTTAGAATAATTTAGCTAAGTGTTAAATACTTAGTCTCATTTCAAGCTTCTGAACTTCGCGAATTAATTTGATTACCTTCCCAACCTCCGTTTTTCAATTTTCAAGTTACGTTGCGATGGGGCAAGGTTGTAGTACATCTTGGGTAAGTTTCAAAATTTTTGGAATAGCGTAAGGGCATATTTAGGTGCCCAAAATAGTAACAAAAGGCGATAAGCCCTGGAAATTGCCCTGCACTAGGTAGGGCGATGCCCTGCTTGCCTTGCAAGTCCGGTGTACTAAGCAGGGCAACACTTTGCTAAGTACAGTGGACTAAGAAAGGTGGTGCCTCACTAAGTCTGGCAGACTAGGCAGGGCGACGCCTTGGGTATCACGCCAGGCTAGTTTTCTCCACTCCAACTCCTTGTCTTGATGGGTATTTTGGTCATCTTCCACCCATATATATACTTTCTAACATGGGATTTACCCCCAATTGAAACAAAATATACTCCTTTTCTTAAAATCCTCTCAAGAACACATTAGGATTTTTACTTGGGGATTCAAGTTCAAGCAAATTTCTCTGTTAATCTTCAAGAATATTCAAACTAAGGTATGTTTAGTGTTAATTCATGGATTCCTTCCATCCATAAAGCTCAAGAACCCTATTTTAAATTATGAACTATGATGTTTATGTTGTGGGTTATTGATAATCATGCTGTTGATGTTGTATGATTCCCAAGTTGGAATCTTTATGTGTTTTTATGAAACTATGGTAGCATATTGATAACGCTCAAACTACAGCTCTCGTAAGAGTGTAAGCGGTCTTTGTCAAATATAGAACCCAACTGGGTTGGGTGTCGAATCCCACAGGGAATACTTGGTCACTAAGTATGCAACGATTAGTAGACTGTTGATCGAAAATTCTACGAAAAAGGGGGGATTTAATTGTAGCGTAAATTAAGAGCATCAAAGTAACAAAGAAAAACAGAATGTTTAGTAGGTTTTTAATCAATGAGAATTGTATGTTAGGGTTATGTCCACCTTATGAGTTTTACGTATCTATTGGCTATGAGTTATGCGGAATTCAGACATGCATGCGCTTATAGAGATTCGTATTCTATGGTAAATCCTAGTGTCTTTCGACCATCAAGGATTATATCACTTTAACTCTTTCGAGCTTAAAACGTATACTAATGGTACGAATTCTCCAAGAGGTTAATCCAGTTACAACACTAACTTTTAAACAGGGGTTGGTATCCCTATTTCCTTGTCATTCTCTCTTTTCCAGACATGTAACTTTTCTTTCGAACAAGTTAATGCTATACTGGCGTATTTTATATGTTTGCAACCACAAGAATTCAATTAAGATGAAGAGAGTAATGATATAAGCAGCATACGTATCAAGAATTCACAAACTCATAGAAATAGATAGTATCTCATAAGGATTCCATAACCCTAACAGAGAAGTTTAGCTACTCATAATTGTGAAGGAAAACCACGAGGATATCATCATACCAAAGAAATAACAATATCACGATAAGGAAGTATTGGTGTCACTTGTGGCGTGAATTCCTTGCTAGTAGAGTTTCTCTTGTCATGAAAATTAAAAGTCGAATAGATGAATAATAATGTCAACAACAAATTTAAGAATAGAAAAGAGTAAGAATGAATTGAAAGAGAATGAGTGAGAATAATAAAAAGCTTGCTGAAAAATTCAGCAAATAGGGTTTTTATAACATCCTTGTCCTAGTCCTACTGAAATAGGGTTTTTATCCTTGTCCTAGTCCTACTGGGTTACTGCATACTTGTCCTAATCCTACTAAGTTACTTCTGATCCCCCAAGTCTTTAGAAATGCTGTTTTTGCCCGGGACAAGTTCTCCATGCATCACTTTCAGTCCACAAGCTTCCAGAAGCTGCCTTCCTTCTTACGTGAAGTTTCCTTTGGCGTCCAACAGTCCATAAAATGCTGAAATCTTCATCATTTATTCCTGAAAACTTGCTAATTATGTTGGTTAGCTCACTTACAGGAAAAAGGACTAAAAGTGCAGGAATTATATACTTTGTCCTTTAAAACTTAGCTAAAATATGAGTAAATTAAGGTGCTTTAGGCGTGTAAATACGCCTAACATCAACACCCCACACTTAAAGCTTTGTTTGTCCTTGGACAATATATCATGTCCATATAAACATCTACTTAGGGTTTCACAGTAACAGCATAAAATATTCATCAAGACAGGCACAACAATTATTAACAAAGAGTAGTTTTCTAATCACTTCTAGAAACAATTCAACCTCCAACATAGACTCGTGATGATGGTTAATTAGTATTCAAAAGTTAAGGCACAAAGAATCATACAAGACTACCCAAAACTCATCAACCATGTGTGTCTCACAATATATCACTCATAATTACTCACAAGTATTTCATTTTTCAAAACATGGGTATAAGATTATCCTTGCTCTCACTCTCACAAAGAATTCATATGTTGCAACTGATGACCATAGGCTTGCCCTTAGTGTAATGCTCTACTAATATCATAATGATAAGCTTAGGATCAAATAGGTCTTTACAGGTTGTAATGTAGGCTAAGGGATGGGTAGGACTATTTTGGCCAGAAATAGTGACTAAGTTCCCTAAGCGCTTTAATACATCACATTATGCCATTTACACTTTCTTTCAAACGACCTTTCTACTTTCTTTTAATTTACCACCCCTTCTCACCTCTTTTGTTATTCAATTTTAAATAGAATCAACTTTGTATTTTTCTTTTTCATTTCATTTTTTATTTTTTTTATAACACACCTCTCTAATAGCCATTCTTTTTCATAACAAATTCAAGTACCAATTCACTTTAAGGCATCACTCTTACCCAATTTCCTTTATTTTGTCACATGACTTTACAATTTAAAGCGCTTAGGAATTTGGATCAAATTATGGTCTTAAAAAAATGGATTAGGCTACATATGAGGCTTTCAAAGAAAATGACTTAAAGGCTCAAAAGGGTTGACTAGGATAATGTCCACGGGTAGGTAAAAAGAAGGTAAACAATCACAGGTTGTCAAAGAAATGCCTAAATCATATCCTAAACTCACACTCTTTATTTCGCTTTACACACACACCGGGCAAGTTCTAGCATCAGCCACAAACATAGAATATACTATCATCTCACACACACAAGACACATGGTCGACTTTATTAGGAGCAGTATAGACTCTTGACCCAACAGATGAAGGAATTAACCCACACATTTATCACATACTGAGTCACATTTAGAGCCTAAATGTCTCAATAGTAATGATTTTATCATAGACTCTTGTCATAATACCATGCTGCCTATCAGAACAATTTTATGAATTTTTTTTTCCTAAAATTTAACTACTAACAAACAAAATAAACAAACATAAATAAATGCAAATGAAGATAAAGAAGTATAGCATACAAATACCAGCACCCCACACTTAGACGGGACACACTGCCCTCAGTGGAAAATAAATAAGAAGAAACTGGTTAGTAGGACTCCTCCTCTATGTCTGGGGGTCATACCCCCTGCGTCGGAATCATCATCAGAGTCGTCATTACCAGAGTTGTCCTTCACATCTTCATTCGAGGTATTTGAAGAGATGAGGATTCAGCTTGCTCTTTTCTTCCCCTTTTCTGACCTTTCTGTGAGGTGGACGCTTTTTCTTTTCCTGGTCGACCTTTTGGTGCCATTTTACCTGAGATTGGTGTTGAACTCGGAAGATGATATTGCAAGGTTAGATGAGAAAAAAGAAAAGTTTTGAGAGATTTAGGAGGCAAAGGCGGCGCGTATGCTATGGCATTGTAGATTCAGAGAGCAAAGGCAATGGCATAGGCGGCGCCTTTAGCTTTGCCTATGCTTGGCATAGGCGGCGCCTAATGCTTTGCCTAGTTGAGCATAGGCGGCGCCTATGCTATGGAATTTTTGGGCATAGGCGGCGCCTATGCTATGGCATTGTAGATTTAGAGAACAAAGGCCATAGCATAAGCCATAGCATAGGACTTTCCTTGTCCGACGCCTAATGCATATGTTTCTATGCGCTATGGTGTTTTACTACCATAGGTTCAGAAGCACGAGATCCAAAGAGTCAGTAGCAGTCTAGATTTCAGCAGTCAGAGTAGCAGTGAGTCCTCACCCTTCGAGGACGATTCTGTTATTCTTTAATTCAGTTTAGTTTTTCTAGATGGAGTTAGTTGGAGACATGTTCCTTCAACTTCTTATTCAGACAGTACTTAGAGGCTTTCAGATTTGATTCAGACTTCAGTATTTTTAGTTTTGGTATTGTGATACCACATTTCAGATGCTATGTTTAATCAGATGTGAACCTTATAGACTTACAACTTTATGTGTTCTGCATTTATATGATATATTATATAGTGTTCAGGTAAAAATATCAGTCATGGGTTAGCTAGTGGTCCTTCAGGATTGTTAGCACTGTGTAGCATTCTGGGTATCAGATTCAGGGTGTTACAAACTAGGTATCAGATCCTAAGGCTCAAAAGTGTCCTAGGAAGTTTGAAAGCCACTTCTAGTAGAGTCTTGTACATGGGTGTACAGCGCGCCACATTTATGTACAGGAGGCTATAAGATATTTTAGGAAACGTTTCCATTCTTTCAGTATTCATGTTATGCAAGTGAGCATAATCTCAAGTTTATCTTCCAGTATAATCCTTTTCTCTTTCGTATACAAACCTCTTTGTCTTTTGTTACTCCTTACATAGCATTTGATTTCAGAGACAGTCCTGAAATTTTGGTAAATCCCTTCTCAGTCTCTACCCCATTGGGTAAAACCATTATAGCCTGATGGGTCTATAGGAACTGTCCGGTTATGATAATACAGAAAGTCACATCAGTAGACTTAGTAGAACTTGAGATGATTGATTTTGATGTCATTTTTGACATGGATTGGCTTTATTCCTTCCATGCCATAGTCGACTGCAGAAATAGAGTTGTCTAGTTTTAGTTTTTGAATGAACCTATCTTAGAATGGAGGGGTAGTACTTCAACTTTCAGGGGTCAGCTTGTTTCCTATCTACGGGCTAGGAAAATGATATCTAAGGGATGTGTCTATCATCTTGTTCTTGTTAAGGACTCTAGTTATGAAACTCCCAGTCTTAAATCAGTCCCAGTGATGAACCAATACTCTGATGTCTTTTCCAAAGATCTTCTAGGAATTCCTCCCAAAAGGGAAATAGACTTGGCATTGACCTTCTTCCAGATACTCAGCCTATATCTACTCCGCCATACAGAATGACACTAGCAGAACTCAGAGAATTGAAAGAATAGTTGAATAATCTCCTATATAAGGGATTTATCAGACCCAGTGTGTCCCCGTGGGGTGACCAATCTTATTCGTGCGAAAGAAAGACGCTTCTCTTAGAATGTGTATAGACTACCGTCATCTCAATAAAGTTATGGTTAAGAACAAGTATCCATTTCCCAAAATCTATGACTTGTTTTACCAGCTTCAGGGTGCCAATTATTTCTCTAAGATTGATCTCAGATCAGGCTATCATTAGCTCAGGGTCAGAAAATATGACATTTCAAAGACAGCTTTCAGAACGCGGTATGGACACTTCAAATTCTTAGTGATATCCTTTGGTCTTACCAATGCCCCAGTAGATTTCATGGACTTGATGAACCGCGTGTTCAAGCAGTACTTGGACATGTTCATCATAGTTTTCATAGATGACATCCTTGTCTATTCCCACAGTAAGTAGGATCATGCAGACCATCCCGAAATAGTATTGCAGACTCTCAGAAATCATCAATTGTTCTCCAAATTCAGCAAGTGTGAATTTTGGCTAAGGTCAGTAGTATTTCTTGGTCATATCATTTCCCATGATGGCATTAGAGTTGATCCTCAAAAGACCGAATCAGTAAAAAACTTGCCCAGACCCATCTTTCCATCAGATATCAGGAGTTTCTTGGGTTTGGCTGTCTATTACAGATGGTTTGTTGAGGGATTTTCTTCTATTGCATCCCCTATGTACAGATTAACTTAGAAAAAAGTTCAGGTTCAGTGGTCAGATTCATGCAAGAATAGTTTTCAGGAGTTGAAAACTCGACTCACCTCAGCTCTAATTTTGACTTTACTAGATGGTTCAGATGGGTTTGTAGTATACTGTGATGCATCTAGAGTAGGTTTGGGTTGCATCCTCATGCAGTATGGTAAAGTCATAGCCTACGACTTCAGACAACTTAAACCTCATGAGAAGAATTATCCGACTCATGATCTTGAGTTAGTAGCCATGGTATTTGCCTTAAAGATTTGGAGGCATTACTTATATGGGTGCATGTAGATGTGTTCACAGATCACAAAAGACTTTAGTACATATTCTCTCAGAAAGATCTTAACCTCCATAAGAGAAGGTGGTTAGAGATCTTGAAAGATTATGACATTAGTGTTCTTTATTATCTGGGCAAAGACAATGTAGTGGTTGATGCTCTCAGTAGACTGTCTATAGGTAGTGTTGCCCATATTGAGAAAGATAAGCAGAAGTTAGCTCAAGAAATTCATCTGCTTTTCCAACTAGGTGTCCACTTAGTCGACTTAGTAGAGGGTAGTATATGGGTTCAGAATAGTTTAGAATCATCTCTAATTTCTGAGGTGAAAGAAAAGCATGATAGAGATTCCAGCCTAGTCAAGTTCGAAGAGTCAGTCAGAGATCCAAAAGTAGAGGTTTTCTCCCAAAGGGGAGATGGTGTATTGCGTTGTCAGGGTCGTCTATGTGTTCCTATTGTAGATGACTTGAGGCAGTGAATTCTTGAAGAAGTGCATGGTGCACGTTACTCTATTTATCCAAGGTCTACTAAGATGTACTGCAACTTGCGGGAGATCTATTGGTGGAGTGGGATGAAGAAGGATGTTGCAGAGTTTGTGGCTAAGTGCTCTATATATCAGCAGGTTAAGATAGAGCATTAGAAGACTAGTGGTTCCATGCAGGAGTTCATTATTCCCACCTGGAAATGGGAAAAAGTGAACATGGACTTTGTGATGAGTTTTCCATGTACTCGACATCAATATGATTCAGTTTGGGTCATTATAGACAAAATAACCAAATTTGCTCATTTTATTCCAGTCCATACCTATTATTCAATTGAGTATTACATCAAACTCTATATTAGAGAGCTGGTCAGATTACATGGTGTTCCGTTATCCATTATCTCTGACAGAGGTATCCAGTTCACCTCTCATTTCTAGAAAGCATTCCAAAAGGGTCTTGGTACCCAAGTCCACCTCAGTACAACTTTTCATCCTCAGATAGATGGTCAAGGAAAAAGGACCATTCAGACTCTAGAAGATATGCTGCGAGCGTGTGGAATTGATTTCAAGGAAAGTTGGGATGACCACTTGCCTTTGATTGAGTTTACATACAACAACAGCTATCATTCCAGTATTCAGATGGCTCCATTTGAAGCTCTCTATGGTAGGAGATATAGATCTCTAATTGGTTGGTTCGAAGTAGGTGAGGCCATAGTTGTAGGACCTGACTTAGTATTTGATACCTTAGAGAAAGTTTAGTTAATCAGGAAGGGGCTCAAGACAGCTTAGAGCCAATAGAAATCATACACAGATGTGCGTAGAAAGGATCTCGAGTTCGAGATTGGTGACTTTGTCTATCTAAAGATCTCTCCCATGAAGGGAGTGAAGAGGTTTGGCAAGAAGGGAAAGCTCATTCCCCGATATTTCAATCCCTTCAAAATTCTCAGTCGCTTCAGTAAAGTAGCTTATGAGCTCGAATTGCCTTCAGATCTAGCTTCAGTCCATCCAGTGTTCCATGTCTCCTTGCTTAAAGGTGCATAGGTGACCCAATAGTTGTATCCTCTATAAAGGGCATAGATGTTCAGAACAGTCTCTCTTATGAAGAAATTCTAGTCAACATCCTTGACTACTAGATTCGTAGACTAAGGAACAAAGAAGTCCCTCGAGTCAAATTTCTTTGGCAAAATCAGTCCGTTGAGGCAGCTACTTGGGAAGCAGAAGAAGACATGCGAACCAAGTATCCTCACCTATTCTACACAAACTCAGACTCAGATCAAGGTAATAATTTTCCTTAAGCTTATTCAGTTTCATATTCATATTTCCATTACAAACTTGATACCAAGTACCATTGCATATTCAGTCATGCATTCATATGTCAGCTCAGTTATGTATTCATGCATCAGATATGCATGTTCAATATGATAAAACCAGCTTATCAGTCATGTCAATCATGAAATCATGCTTATGTACTTTCTGTTTATCATTTCTCTCAGTCTAATCAGTCTCATTCGAGGACGAATGTTCCCAAGGGGGAGATATTGTAATACCCCAAAAAAATACAAATCAATATTTGTGCCATGTTTCAAGATTATGAATAGTACATCATGGTTCCTTGATAGTTTCATGATCAAGGTTGATGTGAATTAGGCTCTCAAATACGTCCTATCTATTAGGCGAATCAAAACATTCCTTACCGATTGAATTCTTGAGAAGAATATTGCTATAGTCAAATTCAAAAAAGAATATCTCTCGTAATACTACAAAATTTTGATCTCATGAAGCACCAATAGATATATAATTGAATTATCTTTCCAACGATACTAATTTTGTCAAAATCCATTATTAGAGTAAAATGTTATGACCGTTTTACAGTGAGCTGTCCGGACTGCCAAAGTGTGACGGGAAGGCTGACGGACCGTCGAGCCTACGACGGACCATCGTCCAAACCGTCGAAAATGGGAAGTAGATTGTTTTCTGGCCAAAAATCAATGGTTTGAAGCGATGGTCCATCCCAAGGGTGACAGTTCGTCACCTAAACCATCGCGGACCTCCATTTAGCAATTTTAAGTCGTTTTTAAAGGGATTTTTGGATCTTTTTCCACCTTTTTAACCCCAAATTCCATCAATTGAAGAACATAACTCCTCATTCATCTTCAACATCAAAAGTAGGGTTTCTCTCAAGATCATTCCCCTATAACAAGATTCAAATTCTTCTTCAAAAAACTAAGATATTCAAGTTCTTCAAGCTCAAGAATCATCAAGAAAACATCAAGATTTGTGTTTCCCAATCCAAGAACATTTAAGAAAAGTTAGATCTCTTTCAAGATCAAGCTTTAAGGTATGTTAAGTGTTCATCCTTGGGTATCCTTTCACCCTTGGAGTTCAAGAATCTCTTTTAAACTACAAGTTAGTTGATTTCATAGATCTTATGTTAGATCTAAATTTAATCTTGCTTATGATGTTAAATTGAGTTTTAATTTCATAACTTGCCTTAAGATTCATGAAAACTAGTTAATTGTGAAATGATTTATATGAACTACATGTTGAACTCTTGATCTACAAGTTAGGTGTAGTATCTATGACTGGATTCAAGTGTATTAATGATTATAACTTTGATTGGGTTTCTAATCCATGATTAAGTGCAAGATTTATGTAATATTAATAATTATATGTGTAGTATCATGTGAATTCATGTTAGAGCCTTCAAATTGTAAACTTGGTGCTGAAATTGTGATACTCCTATGTTGATTAGTATTATGTGTAAATACGATGTCTTCCAAGTGTTTGATGAATTGTTCGTGTGAATTAAACAAGAGAAATTATATCATGTATGCGCGTATACTAGTTCATGCTATTCATGTGTTTGATAAAATGCCTCTATAGTTGTAGTATGAACAAATATGCATTGTTATGCTTGGAAAGAATATGTGATGCTCTACTTTTATGCTATCGAGTACTGGGGATATTTAATACCCGATAATTTAGCTGTGTGCCTAGAGCCAATGTCAATTTTTAAGATACTCTCAGTAAATCCATGATCAGTAGAATTCAGTCAGACTCATGACTCAGGAAGACTCAATAATCTTAGTAATCCCAGTAATCTTAGTAAATCTCAGAAATTCAATAATCTCAGTAGGATTCCGTCAGTTAACGGAACTTAGTGAACTCAATACAGTTCAGTTCAGTTAATCATGTTCAATGTCTATTCATATGGGAGTAGGATTCAGCATCGAGTGAACCCAAGGATGAGGACACACACTGACAGTTGAGGGTGTGATCCTTAGGAGCAATCCTTGCATTCCAGAACTATGTAGCCAACATAGGTTGAGACATCAACACTGACAGATGAGGGTTGATGAGGTGGATTAACATTGTCAGATAAGGGTCCCACCATTCTCTTTAGGGGACACTATCGGATGAGGGTCACCCATAGCTTGTCCTTACCAGTGGAGCGGTATTGACATCCTTCCAATTGGGGTTACAGATAGGACCCCAACTTGGAAATAATATCTCATTCGAGGTATGTCGGTTAGATTAATACCTCCCACAATCTCAGTTACAGATTCAGTCTCAGTAATAGGACTCAGATAGTTTTACAGACTTTAGGTCTGTCAGATATAATCACTCAGCTAGTTCTATCAGAATCTAGACTGTCAGATACAGTCGCTCAGTATTAGTTATACCAATTATCAATAACTCATAATAACAGTATTTAGACTCAGTAGTTAGTATTATTACGAGTTCAGATACAGTTTCTTATTCATGCATATATTCTCACATTCATGTTATTCAGTCAGTTTGTATTTTTCATGCATATGAACCCCATGCATTTAGCCTACCTCACTTGCATATCAGTACATTCAATCGTACTGACATATTTGCGCTATGGTGTTTTTATACCATAGGTTCTGAAGCACGAGCTCTAGAGCATCAGTAGCATTCCAGTTTCAGCAGTCAGAGTCAGCAATGAGTCCTCATCATTCAAGGATGTTATTATTTGAGTATTTCATAATTCCAGTACTTAGCTATTACAGTAGATGGAGTTAGCCTACCTCACTTGCATACCATTACATTCAATCATACTAACATATTTGCGCTATCGTGTTTTTATACCATAGGTTCTGAAGCACGAGCTCCAGAGCATCAGTAGCATTCCAGTTTCAGCAGTCAGAGTCAGCAATGAGTCCTCATCATTCGAGGATGTTATTATTTGAGTATTTCATAATTCCAGTACTTAGCTATTATAGTAGATGGAGTTAGTTAGGGACATGTCCCATCAGCTACTTATTCAGACAGTTCAGTTTTAGAGGCTTTCAGACTACAATGTGTTTCATACTATTTGTTCAGACAGTTATTTCTATTTTGGTATTGATATACCGTATATTCAGATGCTATGTTTTATCAAATATTTGAACCTTATGGCTTTTCAGCCTTTTATTCCGAATTTATACAGTATATTATGTAATGTTCAATTACAGATATCAGTCATGGGTTAGCTTGTGATCCTTCGGGGTCATGGGCACCGTGTAGCATTCTGGGTATCAGATTTGGGGCATTACATGTGCGAAGGACTGAACCACAAGGGTGTATTATATGCAACCTTACCTTGCATTTTTGCAAGAAATTATTTTTGCGGCTTGAGCCCATGAACTCATTATTACATGGAGGCAACATTACCAGTTATGCCAAGATATCCCATCTTAATTATAGGTAAGAAGTCTAGTTTTTTTTTTCTTTTTGTCAGCAATAATCAATTGAAATTGTCTCCACTTTCCAATAACTTTAAAGACTTGCAGTCTATGTTATAAATCAAATGGGATATCCCAACCCAAAAGACTAGCCTGATAGGTGGGAGAACCCATTTGGCCTATAACCCCCTTAGCATTTCTCTATTTTTCCAATGTGGGATAATTGGTTCATAAAAATCGCCTCTGCTTGAGAACCAACGACCTCATTAGTCATGGATGATCCTAGTTGGTCACGGTTGGCACCCCTCTTAGTTGCAGGCCACCTCTCTGAGTCGCGGTTCCACGCGTGGATCGATCCTCGTTGGTCATAGATGGCACCCCTCTTGGGTCCAGGACACCACTCAAGGCACGCAGGCCACCACTTCGAGTCACAGCCCAATGCGTGGGACTCTCAATGGAAGCACCAATGTTATAAGCCAAATAGAAGAGCCCAACCCAAAAGACTAGCCTAATGGGTGGGAGAACCCATTTTTCCTATAACCACCTTAGCATTTCTCTATTTTTCCAATGTGGGACAACTGGTTCATAACAGTCTATGATTTGAATTTATGGACAATCAAAATACAACATAGTAATAATCTGCAAAGAGAGAAAAAAAAAAGATAAATCATAACTACCTAGTATAACCGTAAATGCAAACACGAAATATGATCGGACCTTAAACAACGCAGATGCATAACTCATCTAAATGATGGCATGGATTTTTAAATTCAGATTTCCCTTGCAGTCTAATGTTCATAAAATTCCTCTTCTGAAATCTGCTTTACAAACTAATCTCATAATACTTGAAATGGGATCTTTAGGAAAAAAACTCTTAATCTATGTATGATGAGTAAGATCTACGTGACTTTTGTTCTCTCCTTACCCTACGATAACTTCAATAGTATGAATTTTTTTAAAAAACTATTATCTAGACCTCATGCACAAAGCTATTGAAAAAAGAAATAATGAAAGATAAGTATTCTAATTATTAAAAAATAAATACTATTTTTTATATGAAAATAACATAAACAATAACTTATATTAGCATTTGCAATGGGGAAGTAGCGCGGTGATATATTGGAATAAGCTAGAGCTATGTATCCTCTGTACTTAATGTATCCCTGCAATGAAAGTTGAAGATGAGATAAAAATTCTTATGAAATTCTATTTGTTTCTCCATTTATATGATATCATTATTACTTATCAAAAATTAAAAAATCATAAAGATATCAAGTAACAAAACTGTAGATTACTGAAAGTAAAGGACAAACGAAAATTGCAAGAACACTTTCGCTGGACCAAAAGATTAACAAAAGTAAAGAAAGTAGAAAAAAGGGATAATCTCATAAACTACAATATGATAATCATCATAAACGATAACTAAATAATACGTTAATCGAGATATTAACCTTTATATAAAATATTCCCCAAAGACGGCCAACATTCATCTACTACCTGTAAACTTTAACAAATGATACGATAATAGAGATATGAAAACAATAAAATTAAACCTAATTTTTACATAATTTTTTTCTCAAAACTCAATTGAACATCCATCTACCACCTGTATTAAACAGAAAAAACAAGTTGTATTAAGCAAAAAAAAAAACAGTAACAAACCAGAAACTACAACAAAACAATAAGATGTTTAAGATATTAGGTTAACCTTTTGTAACGCCCCAAAAATGGATCCCAAGATGTCACATGGTGCTTAAGGCTACAAGTAGCCCCAAGCTAACCCTTTGAGCCTGCTACTACTTCTAAATGCTTAATTCAAGATACTGGAAGTAATATGCTGAAATATATCAGATCATGTCTAACTGAAATATGAACAAGTACTGTGAAAGTAAAAAAAATACTAAATGTCTAAACATACTGACCATCTAATCTGATAATGCCTCTAGTACTCAATGAACTAGAGTGTCATTGGGACAGATCTCCAACTGACTCAAACTGAACTGAAAGCATATAAAATGTCATCTAAAGAATACTGAAATATCTGAAGATAGGTTCTCAAATCATGAGGACTCACCACTGTGGAGATGTAAACAAGGTACTCGGGAATCACTTATGAGGCTGGGACTGAGCACCTGAACCTACATTATGAGGAAATGTAGCACACAGACAAGTATATGGACCAGTACCTTGAAAATGTCACTAAGTATATGGGGGTGTATGCAATTAAACAATCAATATCATGTCTTTATAGAAAACATGCATGCTACGCTACATGACTCACATAGCTTGAAATAAATTCTCATAAATCATGAATAGGAAATACATATACTATAAATAACGTGAGTCATTACACTTAAATCTTATGAAAACAAGGAACTTCTTGGGACTTAAAAATCATGACACTTGAAAACCTTAGAAATCATAGGATCATAGCTTTCAAATTAAAAATACCTTCAAACTCACACTTTTATCTTAAGAATAGTAAAACTTCTATAAAACTTAAGAATTTAGTACTTTTAGGACCTTTAACACTTGAGACTGTAGGAAACTTGGGAGTTTCTTCTAACCGACATAAACTATGTGAGCTTACATGGAGTCCAACATCTTTCCCACGTTAGGGAGAGTTGTCCTATCCTTCCCATCAGAGTAGGAACTTTACTTTTTAGTGATCACTAGCTTAACCCACTTAGGGTAAATCAGAAACCTACGGGGGCACGTAGTTCGGGCGCATGAAACTTTGGAATCAAGCCCAACTTGGTGTTAAATACTACTCCGTTACTTAAGCTCAGAACTTTTAGGAAAATCCACCCTAAACAACTCAAAAGTGTGAAATCAAAGACAATTATGCTTTCCTTGAACTTAAATCAAAGTAGTGTGGATTCCTTTCTTAACTTAGGATCAAAATCAACTCTTTTCTTGAAATCTTGGTATGCTTAACATCAATAAATTTACAACTTTGATAACATGGGGATATCAACACAATTCTTGAAAACACTTCAGGACATATCAAGATTCATTCTTGGACATTAGTGCATGTACATTCTTAAGAGGTCAAAATATCACAATAAAGTTCAATTCATGACAACAATCTTGAAAACACTTGAAAATATCACATTAATATAGGAATGCGTAAATTATAGCATGAATCATAAATTCAAAACATAAATAAGTAAAAATAATCATGCAATTCAATACTTGAATGATTTACAATCTTGTAACTTCGAAATATAGCCCACTAGACTTGAATTCATCTTGAAAATATGAAATTCTTTGTGAAACTAAAACTTTTTGGGCAATAAAATAAAAGAGTGTTCTTGTTCAAACCCCACATACCTTAAAATTGAATCTTTGAATGAACTCGTAACTTTGGTTTTCTATTCTTGAAATTAAGGGGTGCTTCCTGTAGCCATCGGAATGGGGAATCCGAATCTCGAAGAATTATCGAAAACTCACAGTTGAACCTTGAGGTATATGGGTTTTTAGGTTGAAACCCTAACGAGAGTTCTTGAGAAAATTTGATGAAACTAAGCTTATTTTGGTATTCTAGGGATTTAATCCCATGTTAGAGTTGATAGAGGGGTGGAAATTACCACCTTTACCCTTAATGAAACGGAATAGGAAACTGAAAATTAGCCCAAGGGGAGTACCAAGGCGACGCCCCGCTTAGACCCTGGGAGAACTCAGGGCGGTGCCTTGGTTACAGCGGGGGAGAATTGGGGCAGCGCCCCACTTAGAGCGGGGGAGAGACCTAGGCAGCGCCCCCTAATAGCCTTTAGCTACTGTTTTGCCAACCCAAACATGACCTTAATCTTGTCTGAAAATTTTGAAACTCACACGAGAGGTACTCTTAAGTTGCCCCATCTCAACGCAATAAAAATTTCATGAAACGGAGGTCGGAAAGGTCGCAAAATAATTCAACAAAGTTCGAAGGTTGAAAAATAAAGTAAGTGTTGAACACTTAGGTAAAATTCTAAGTGTTAAGCTTCTTTTGACTTGTTTCGAGAGCTTTAACGACGAGGAAACTTTACGGGGTCTTACACCTTTATGCATGATAATCGAGATATCAACCTTTACATAAAAAAATACCTCAAAGTCGATTAACATTCATCTACCACTTATAACTACAAAAAAAAGCATATAATAATAGAGATATCAATGCAATACAATAATAATAGAGACCCAGAAAAGCAACTAACCTTAGCTAAACTCACACTTGCTGAATTTGGCAAATAATTTATGATCTCTAAGGGTTTGCAAGACAATTTGGAGATGGTCCGCATGGTCATCCGTACAACGGGAGTACACAAGGATATCATCTATGAACACTATGACAAATATATCAAGATATTACTTGAAAACTCGATTCATGAGGTCCATGAAGGATGCTGGAGCATTGGTTAGCCTGAAAGACATGACAAGAAACTCAAAATGACCATAACGGGTTTGCAAGGCTGTCTTCAGGATATCACGCTCTCTTACCTTAAGTTGGTGATAGCTAGATCTAAGGTCTATCTTTGAAAAGTAACTTGAACCTTGCAACTAATCAAACAGGTCATCTATTCTCGGAAGAGGGTACTTGTTTAGAACAGTGACAAAGAACCATCTTTCTTTCGCACGAAGAGAACAGGTGTGCCTCAAAGAGAAACACTGAGCCTTATGAAACCTTTGTCTAAAAGATCTTTGAGTTGCTCTTTCAACTCCTTAAGTTCTACGGGTGAAATACAGTAGGGAGGAATAGAAATAAGCTGAGTGTCAAGAAGAAGGTCAATCTCGAATACTATCTCTCTATCGGGAGGTACCCCTGGGAGATCTTCCAGAAAAACATCAGAAAACTCATTAGCAATGTTGACTGACTGGATAGTTGGAATTTTAGACTTAATGTCTTTAACTCTAACTAAATGATAGATGCAACCTTTGGAGATGAGCTTTTTGGCTTTAAGATATGAAATAAAATAACTCTTGGGAGATACTGAACTCCCGGACCACTCAAAAACTGGCTCATCAGGAAACTGAAACTTAACCACACAGGTACGACAGTCTATAGATGCATAACAAGAGTGAAGCCAGTTCATACCTAGAATAAGATCAAAATCAACCATATCCAACTCTATCAGATTAGCAAATATGACTCTATGAAGAACAGTGACAGGACACTTTTTATACACTTGTTTAGCAACGCTAGACTCACCCACTGGGGTAGAAACTAGAATAGGCTTAGAGATATTTTCAGGACTCATTTCAAAATTTATAGCAACCAGCGGTGTCACATAAGAAAAACTTAACCCAGGGTCCAACAACACATAAACATCAAAGCAAAATACACGAAGCATACCAGTAACAACATCGGGAGAATCCTCCTGCTCCTGGTGAGATGGTAGGGAATAGAACCTGTTCTAGCACTAATCTCCAGTAGTACTAGAAGAAGCACCCTGATAAAGGCTGTACGGGCTACAGGAGCTGGAGCACTAGCAGTCTGAGTCTAAGGACGAACATCACGGTTCCCCTGCCTGGCATGTGGGCAATCTCTAAGTCTGTGGCCCATCTTGCCACAACCAAAACAACCTTGTTACTCAGACAAACACTTACTCGGATGGGTTCTGCCATACTTAGCATACTGGGGATAATTAGGCCTATTACTCACGTTGTCCTAGGATCTGGACATAGTAGGACTATTCCCTTTTTCCTACCTACCTCTGGGTGTGGGAGAAGTATCTGATGATAGTGCTAACATAGAAAAATAGCTCTGAAACTGAGGGTGGTTCCCTCTATGCGATCTAGTCTGACCATACTCATGCTGCTTTGATCTATCCCTCTTGTTTCCTCTTGATCTATCCCTCTCCCTTAAATTATCTGATTCGATCTATTGGGCGTACAACATTAGCCTAGCAAGATCCATATCCTTATTCAACATAGTTGTCCTACACTCCTTCAGAACTAAACTGGACACTCCAGTCACGAACTTACTCATACTAGTTCGAGTGTCAGCAATCAAATTAGGAGCATACTTGGCTAACTAATTAAACTTTAGGAAATACTCCTTAACAGTCATGGAGCCTTGCCTTAGGTTTATAAACTCTTTTATTTTCGCTTCCCTTATCTCTAACGAAAAGAACTTATCCAGGAATGCATCCTGGAACACCTACCAAGTAATATGAGCATCATCATCCCCTCTATTCTTCTTCCAAGCAACAACCTAGTCATAAGAAATGTCTTTCAGTCTGTACGATACCAACTCCACACTCTCTTCTTCAGAAAGATGCATCACTTGCGTGATCTTCCTTACCTTCTCAAGATACAACAGAGGGTCCTCACCTACCTTAGACCCATAGAACCCTAGCGGATTTATCCGCATAAAATTACGAATCCTAGAAACAGTCAAATTACCTCCCTGCTGAGGTGGAACTGCAGCCTAATTATTAGCTTGAACATTCACGGTGACTGCCTGAGCTAGCGCCTGAAAAGTTGCCCGGAACTTAGCATGAGACACGTTTGCGTTCAAGGGATCAACTGGAAGGGGTTGCTCATTATTTTTTCTGCGCGCATTCGCTCTTCGAGGAGGCATTTTTTGAAATAAGGGAGCATGAATTAATAGTTGAGAGAGACAACTGTAAGCACGATAGATTCTGAAAGAAAGAAATGACTTTTTCCTAAAACATCTTGTAGCCTCTTGCTCATAGGTGTAGTGCGCTACACACCGATGATCAAGACTCTATTTAACGTGCCTTGTCAGACTCCCTGGGACTTCTTAAACCTTTGGCTTTGATACCAAGTTTGTAACGCCCCAAAAATGGGTCTCGAGATGTCACACGGTGCTTAAGGCTACAAGTAGCCCCAAGCTAACCCTTTGAGCATGTTATTACTTTTAAATGCTTAATTCGAGATACTGGAAGCAATATACTAAAATATATCAGATCATGTCTAAATGAAATATGAACGAGTACTGTGAAAGTAACAAAATATTGAATGTCTAAACATACTGACCATCTAGTCTGACAATGCCTCTACTAATCAATGAACTAGAGAGCCATTTGGACAGATCTCCAACTGACTCAAACTGAACTGAAAGCATATAAAATGTCTACTAAAGAATACTGAAATGTCTGAAGATAGGTCCTCGAACCATGAGGACTCACCATTGTGGAGATGTAGACAAGGTACTCGGGAATCACTGGTGAGGCTGGGACTAAGCACCTGAACCTACATTATGAGAAAATGTAGCACACAGACAAGTATGTGGATCAGAACCTTGGAAATGTACTGAGTATATGGGGGTGTATGTAATTAAATAATCAATATCATAAGTCTTTATAGAAAACATGCATGCTACGCTAGATGACTCACATAGCTTGAAATAAATTCTCATAAATTATGAATAGGAAATACATATACTATAAATCACATGAGTCATTACAGTTAAATCTTATGAAAACAAAGAACTTCTTGGGACTTAAAAATCATGACACTTGAGAACCTTAGAAATCTTAGGATCATAGATTTCAAATTATATATACCTTCAAACACACACTTTTAACTTAAGAATAGTAAGACTTCTGTAAAACTTAAGAACTTAGTACTTTTCAAACCTTTAAGACTTGAGACTCTAGGAAACTTGGGAGTTTCTTCTAACCGACCTAAACCATATGAGCTTACATGGAGTCCAACATCTTGCCCACATTGTGGAGAGCTATCCTATCCTTGCCATCAGAGTAAGACCTTTATTTTTTAGTGATCACTAGCTTAACCCACTTAGGGTAAATTAGAAACCTACGGGGGCACGTAGTTCTGGGGCATGAAACCTTAGAATCAAGCCCAACTTGGTGCTAAATACTACTCCCTTACTTAAGCTCGGAACTTTTAGGAAAATCCACCTTAAACAACTCAAAAGTGTGAAATGAAAGCCAATTATGCTTTCTTTTAACTTAAATCAAAGTAGTGTGGATTCCTTTCTTAACTTAGGATCAAAATCAACTCTTTTCTTGAAATCTTGGTAGGCTTAACATCAATAAATTTACAACTTTGATAACATGGGGATATCAACACAATTCTTGAAAACACTTCAGGACATATCAAGATTCATTCTTGGACATTAGTGCATGTAAATTCTTAGGAGGTCAAAATATCACAATAAAGTTCAATTCATGACAACAATCTTTAAAACACTTGAAAATATCACATTAATATAGGAATGTGTAACTTATTGCATGAATCATCAATTCAAAACATAAATAAGTAAAAATAATCATGCAATTCAATACTTGAACGATTTATAATCTCGTAACTTCAAAATATAGGCCACTAGACTTGAATTCATCTTGAAAATACGAAATTCTTTGTGAAACTAAAACTTTTTGGGCCAAAGAACGAAAGAGTGTTTTTCTTCAAACCCCACATACCTTAAACTTGAAACTTTGAATGAACTCGTAACTTTGGTTTGCTATTCTTGAAATTAAGGGGTGCTTCTTGTAGCCCTCAGAATGGGGAATCCAAATCTCAAAGAATTATCGAAAACTCACAGTTGAATCTTGAGGTATATAGGTTTTTAGGCTGAAACCCTAATAAGAGTTCTTGAGAAAATTTGATGAAACTAAGCTTATTTTGGCGTTCTAGGGATTTAATCTAGTGTTAGAGTTGATAGAGGGGTGGAAATTACCACCTTTACCCTAAATGAGACGGAATAGGAAGATGAAAATTGGTCCAAGGGAAGTATCAAGGAGGCTCCCTTCTTAGACCCTGGGAGAATCCAGGGCGGCGCCTTGGTTACAGCAGAGGAGAACTGGGGCGGCGCCTCGCTTAGAGCGGGGGAGAGACCTGGGCGGCGCCCCCTAATAGCCTTTAGCTACTGTTTTGCCAACCCAAATACGACTTTGAGCTCGTCAGAAAATTTTGAAACTCACACGAGAGGTACTCTTAACTTGCCCCTTCGCAACGCAACAAAAATTTCAAGAAACGGGGGTCGGAAAGGTCGCGAAATAATTCAATGAAGTTCTAAGTTTGAAAAATAAACTAAGTATTGAACACTTAGCTAAAATTCTAAGTGTTAAGCTTCTTTTGACTTGTTTCGAGAGCTTTAACGACAAGAAAACTTTACGGGGTCTTACACCTTTACGCATGATAATCAAGATATCAACCTTTACATAAAAAAATACCTCAAAGCCGATTAACATTCATTTACCACTTATAACTATAAAAAAAAAGAGCATATAATAGTAGAGATATCAATGCAATACAATACAATTAAACCTAACCATAACAAATTTTATATAAACTTAAGAAAAACAATGGAAAGAATTTTTAGAGGGAAAATAACCCTAAAATTTCTAGTTGGACAGTTACAACCGTATCAGCAATTACATTTGTGGAAATTGGGATTTTTTTTTTTTATCGTTCCTTTGTTATATTTTGTCGGTGGACACTTTTTTGTCATTGTTCATGTGTCAATTTCAATTGAAGAGTACAAAGAGTTATCTTTTGTGGTGGGTATAATATAGCGGCTGTATCAATTGCCATACAATAAATAAGGATTCATGTGTCATTTTATTTGTTCATAAATTTAGGTTTGAGGTTTGAAATAATAATTAAGAAAATAGTCGAATTAAGTCTATTTTAGTTTGGTAAAGATTTTTTTCCTAATTTTTTGATGAAAAAGGTAAAAAAGAATTTGAATCAATGTGGTTGGAATGTATATGTCAAGTTTATATATTTAATTAAAATAAAATGTGATTCCTTACATATATTTTAAGACCGTTAATTTCTTTCCCTATATAGACTAATATATATTTTAGGATTCATATATTTTATGCAATTTAGGATTCTAATTTCTTTCAATATATTTATTTGATTAGGGTGCTTTTCATATATTTTAGGAGTTCTTAATTTACTAATATAATATAAATTAAAAAGGTGAAAAGACGATTTTGTCTGTTTCAAGACGTTTTAGTAAAGGGCAAAAAGTTCAAATAACTTTTCTAGCTGTATTCACACTTTTAATATATTATAGATATAGATTATATATTATAGATATAGATTATAGATATAGATATAGATTATAGATATAGATTAGAAATTTATTTAATATGTATAAGTAATATATTCAAAACTTGATGAGGAAAAAAAATGTAAATCAACACTCCTAAATTAAAAATTATTGCTCCACCGCGACCAGCTTCAAATGTCCATAGGTGCTTTAAGTTATGGTATGGCAAACTTTGGAACCAAAATCAAAGTTAATAGCGACTATACTTGTAAATAGTATCATCCACAAAAGTCAGGTGGTGATGGACTGACCATAAAATGGGAATGGAGTTTTTCTATTCAAATATGGGTAAATTTCATTCATGGTCACTTATCTTTGTATCTATTATGCAAAAGTCACTTTTCTTTCATTTATTCCATTCATGGTCATTTAACTTTACACTGACCATCATAAAAGTCTATGACCGAATTTTACAATGATTCCATCGAAAAAATGATGTGACAACCTTAATTAGTTCTTAATTTTGATTTAAGTGAATATATTATATATTGCTCATATTTTTACCCTTTTAATATATGCACAACCCAATTTTCCTTATGGATTATTTAATGAAAGAATACCAATTCTTAATAGATTAGATAAAAAAATGACTTTATTTAAGAATTGATATTCTTTCATTAAATAATCCATAAGAAAAATTGGGTTGCGCACATATAAAAAAGGTCAAGATATGAATAATATATTATATATTCACTTAAATTAAAATTAAGAACTAATTAAGGTTGTCATATCATTTTTCCGATGGAATTATTGTAAAATTTGATCATAGTGACTTTTGTGATGGTAGGAGTAAAACTAAATGACCATGGATGAAATGAATGAAAGAAAAGTGGCTTTTGCGTAATAGATACAAATTTAAGTGACCATGAATGAAAGAAAAATGACTTTTGCGTAATAAATACAAAGTTAAGTGACTATAGATAAAATTTACCCTATGGGATGTAAACTTTGTCAAAGAGACATTAAGAGCCTCACAAACTTCAAATACTAGTCTAGCAGCCACCATTTTTAATGATTACTAGTATAAGTATCCGCACGATGCGCAGAATATTTCTTTATAAAAGTATCATTAAAAATATTCTTATTCATTTGAAATAATTAAATTAATTTTTTTAAAAATAATTTTGTATCATTACGTATTTTAAAATTGATTATGAAATATTAACTATAATTTTTAATAGTGAAATTTTAATTAATTGTTAATATATAACCACAATCGTGACTATTTTAGATGTTGTGATATGAAAAAGAATGAAATTAATATTTCTACCATATTTTGTTGCTGATTTTCAAAATAATAGGTATAAAATAATAAATAACTTTTGTTTTGTAGTTGGACTTTTATATTTATACATTTGATCAATATGTGATTACATTTTTTATCTTTCATTTCAAACTTAAATTTTTTAATCTAACAATTCAAAATCAACAACTAATTGTACTAAAAAAAATTCGACTGTATCAAATTTAAAATTTTTTTATTCCAAATTCTAACTTTTACGATCCTCGATTAAAAAATTATGCACATACAATTTATAAGATTTCTCGTTAATAAAAAAATAAAGATTATTTTCTACGGCATCTCCTACCCCTACCCCGACCCACATCTCCACATCCCTTTTTTTTTCGAAAAAAAAATAATTTTACCCTATCTGGACACCCCCACTACATCCAACCACCCCACCTACCCCGCACCCACTACACCCCTGACATGACCCACCCTCAACCATCGATCCACCTTGATCCCCTGCTCCCTCACCCTCCTCCAACCATAATATTAAACACACTATAACTATTCATGCTTATTATTTTGTATATATATACAAATACTTTAAGAAAAATATTTTTTGTTTGCATATAGAACAGAAAAAAATAAGTAACAACTTGTTTTTTAAAAAAATATTTTTCAAAAAAAAATCAGACCAAACACCCATAAAGTAAACTATTTCATACTATCAAGAAAAATCATTCAATTAATCAACAAAAAATTTTAAGAAACAAAAGGTAAATAAAAAAACTCAACTGGTAAACAAATTATTGTATTCATGATTAAAAAATTCTTTCGCTTATTGACACACAACTTTGTGTTCCTTTATCCACATTTTATTCCTTCTTAATTGATTTGTCGATACCAATAGGTTAATTGAATAATTTACCATAATATGAGTAATAAGTTAATATATCTAATCATAAAGAAGCAAAAATAATAATAGATCAAAATGACAATATCTTGCAATTTGATACAACTAAACAGAATCACAAAAAGTCAAAAGTTGATAGAGTTTCTCTTTCATCTCATTTTGTGGATTTCATTTAGAGTTTATCCCAAGATTTCTCTCTGAGTTATGTGATGAAATATCATTATGTTGGATTTGTCCCCTCTCTATTTTTCTTCTCTCCAATTTTTCCAAGTTATTGAAGACACATGGAGAAAATTGAAGGAAAGATGTCTTTTAAGTCTTGAGTAAAGGATTGGTGACATTGACCAACTTAAAGGGTCAAACATCATTAGGAAACTTGATTAAGTTAATTATGGACTTGATTAATATTTTTAAAACTTTCTAATATTTTTAAAAATACAAATCAACCCACACCCCTCTTCAATCTAAATCAATTAGTCTTTCTCTCGACAGCTTCTCTCAACTCTCTCCCAACCAACAGTTCTGCAAAATTCTCCTTTCAATCCCCGGTGACTTCAACCTCCGGCGAAAAATAGTCGGGTGAGTTCCCTTTTGACTTTCAACCGTCAATCGACGTGAAGTCACAGGTAAAAAAATTATGAAGAAACAGAGGAACTTGAGCCAACTACTCTTCTAGTGTTAAAATTTGGACTGAATAAAATCCTAATTTTTGGTATTTCTTCTTCTTGTTGTCGTACTGTTGAGTCAAATTGTTGGTGATTTTTGTTCACAGTTGATGTTCTTAGTATGTGTGTGTGTGTATGATGTATTGGTATTGCTGGGTTGATTTGTTGTTTGTCTTGGTAAAAATGGTGTTGTAACAGATAAAACATATGATACAATAGATTAAGACATATGATGCAACAGATGAAAACATTCGATGCAACAGATGAAAATATCTAATGCAACAGATTAAAATCTGATGCAACAGATGAACAAACTAACCGATCATTCATCTGTTGCGACAGATGACTCTTCTGTTTGAAAGAAATCTAAAAAATATTGATCCAACAGATAACTCATTTTTCAATAGTTGAGTGATATGTTTCAACAGTTCAGTGATCTATTTTTATTTTATCCAACGGTTTACTCATCCATTGCAACAGGTCGATTATATGTTGCAACAGATAACATAGCTAGTGCAACAGATATGTTATCTGTTATTACTTTTTCTAATGAATTACTCATCCGTTGCAATAGGTTGGTTATATGTTGCAACAGATAAACTACCTAGTACAACAGATTAGAGATCTATTTTTATTGTTTCCAACGGTTTACTCATCTGTTGCAACAGGTCGGTTACATGTTGCAACAGATAACATACCTGGTGCAACAAATATGTGGTCTATTGGAAATGTTATTTTACCGTTGTGCATGTTAGATTTAATGTTATCCCTTTTTAACGATGCATTAATAAATTATAACCTATTTTAGTTCCTGTTAATTTAAGATAATATGGCTCCCAAAAGAAAAGAAATCAAATCAAGTCAAAGTAAAGGAACAAGTGCAGCAGCTCGGCTACATCCACCACTCTATGAGCTTTCTTTACAAGTGTTATCTCAATCAGGAGCAGAAGATAATAAACACGGGGAGGAGGAATGTCTCAAAATGTATGATCCAAATGCTAATAGCCCTCCTGCCGAAGAGTTGGTCAAAACCTTCAGCATTGATCGTTATCTTATGAGAATGCAGTGTGATGGTTCCACTGACTTAATGGTTAATTTTGTGGTTAATTCAACCATGGAAAAATCTTTCGACGCCTTCAGAAAAATACTTTGAGAAAAAAAATTGGATGCTTATTTCAGGGAAAGCTACTTTGGGCAATATCTTGATTTGGCGGAGGACAACAATGCTCGTTTCCAGATAAAAATGGTATACGATCTTCTCAAGTGTAGGTTTATGTATGAAAACAAAGACAAGATGGATGAGGTGTGGATAAATTACTGTGGCATGCCTGTTTGTTTTGGTTGGAAGGAGTTTACCATAGTTACCGGACTAAAATATTATCCTCCTCCTTCTCAAGTTATACCTACTCTGACCCATAAAAAGCACCCCGCACACCCAAAAAAGTCAAAGGCAAGTCGAGTGATCGTGATGACCTGGTGTTGATTGTTGTTCCAAGCTTCAAAAATAAAAATTTGATAGAAGCGTTGAAAGTTAAAGGACTCTCAAAGAAGCACAAGCAATCATTGTGCTTGATTTGGTTTGTACATAATATTCTTTGGGCGAGAGACGTTAACAATAACATAAGCATTGGTTTAATAAAGCTCTCCGAGGATCTTGAGGCATTTAACAACTATCCTTGGGGTTATGAAAGATTCAAAATGACTTTTCAATATTTGTTGACTCCGTTAACGCCAAAGACAGTCAACTTATATGGATTTTCATGGGCCTTCATGGTAAATATTTCTTTTATCATGATATGATTCATTAATTTTTTTTCAATAATGCTTTTGATTTATTGGCGTTATGTTATAGGCTTGGGCATTTGAAGCCATTCCTTATTTGAGACAACAAGTGAACTGCCAGGAAGAAGTTTCCTGTCCAAGAATCCTGAGATGGTTGTCGGCCAAAACCTATAGAAATGCAAATTTCTTGATCTTTTCAACCCCCCAAGGAAGCAGTAAGTCCAATTCTAATCAAGTTTTTGTTTTAATTAATGATTATTTAAAATGATTTGATCATTATTCTAATATATGTACTGATTTATTTTAGATTGTCCATCCGTGGATTGTTCCAACCAACCGAGAGTTAAAGATGTCATTTTTTATTACTTTATGGTCTGTGCAAACTTTATCGGACCCTAAGGTCGTTGATGGAATAAAAATGGAATTGTTTGGAGCAACAACCATCACAAGAAAAATAATTTTGGAGGGTGGGCTTATTGTTGTTGATGATGGTAGTCGTAGTTATAGTGGTGATGGTGCTGTTGTTGGGGCTAATGATGCTCTTCTTACCGTTTTTGAAAAAAACAAGCCATTATGATTATGATCATACTGGTTGTACAAATTTTTTCTCCAGATTTTTCCACATCTAGCGAATGTTCTGCATGCAACTGTCAAGACTGCAAGGCAAAATACGATGGAGTGATTAATGCTATTAATGCACTAACTTCTTCTGTAAAAAAAATGGCATCTAATAGGGGTGTTATTCCATCAAAAAGGATTTCATATACATACATTTCACTAGAGATAAAGGCGGTTAAGAGGAGAAGGAAAGATATTTCTAAGGCATCATCAAGCATTGAAAAAAGCAAAATTGCAACACCTCTGTCTTTGTCTTCCGTCGATGTTCAGTGTGCAAGGGAAACAAGAGAGTAGCATGAGCCAAAGAAGGTGAATGTACATCACTTGTTCCAACAGATGATACATTTGCTGAAAATTATCAAACAAATATATACATCTGTTACAACTGTTGTCTAACCTGTTATATCAGATGTGTTATCTATTGCAATAGATGAGCCTTATGTTGCAACAGATGGGTTATGTGTTCAAAATTATCGTACTTCTCTAATTTACCTGATTAAATTCGTCCCAACAGATGATCCATCTGTTGCAACATAAGGATCATCTGTTGCAATAGATGGATAATCTGTTGTATATCTGTAATTAGCATTAACAATTTTGGCTTTCTAGATAGATAACACAGTAGAAGCCACTACTGAAGAGCATAATGTCACATTTGATAATCCATCAACTGATTCCAAATAAGAAGAAAAAATGGAGCCTGTCAATTCAGGAAAACGGAAGAATTACCAGTTTGAAGGGTTCAACATCTCGGACGAGGCTCCAATAAAACTAACACAGTTGATCAACGACTATTCAGAATGGATTGCAGATGGGCTGCTAAAGCATCATACCGGCAGGTACATAAATTAATTTTTAAAGATATTGATTTATACTATTCTTGTTGTACGAACGTGACATTAACACATATAAATCATCATGTAGAAAACAAATTGATGAATGCTACAAAGTGAACAAATCGAGTCTTGGTTTTGATATGTTCGACTTTGTTGTTGCACATCTCAGATCGAAGAATTGGTTCTATTTGATGTCACAGTCCCAAACTTGCTGGAATGATGAGGTTTAAATGTCATACATATTACTATTAATTAATACTTTATTTAATTGTATTTGCGTATTAATTTTTTCATCACATAATCCGAAATATTTGATAATATGTGCATCACATTGATGTCATTTTTTATTACCTCCAAAAGAAGGCCAAGTTGCAAGCACAAGAATAATACAGATACACGACAGACAATTGTTTGTACAAAGTTTACGTCAATAATGCCTACGATAGGTATTGTCAACAACAACCGGAAGTTTCCCAAAATGAGGAATGCTTAATCAATATTATCCAAGGTTCTAGAATTTCGGCTGGCTTACCTTGGCATTTGGTCGATGAAGTGTACATCCCAATCAGTTGAGGTGATGAATTCCACTGGGTGTTGGTTGTCGTCATTCTAAAAGAGAGGCATATTCAAGTTTATGACTCGATGTCGTGAAGTAGACGTTTCGGGCCATCGTCTGATATACAAAAGTTGGCCAAAATATTGCCTACTTACCTTGATATGAGTGGCTTTTTGGACCAAAAGGTTCGAACTGATTGGTCGAAGATTGAAACATACCGGGATAAAATGGATAATCCATTTGATGTACAATATGTTGAAGGAATTTCTCAACAAACCATTGGTAGCCTATAAGTATAAGTGTCATGATTTAGTTTCATTCCATAAATTTTACAACGCTTGCATGAACTGTAAGATATGGATTATCTATTTTTTTAAAACGTAGGAATTGCTGTCCTTTTGTTGCTGTTTACGCCGAGTATTTGAGCGATGGATTATAAGTACCAAATGATGGACTTGATGCCGGATTTCTCCGCAAAATATATGCTACTCTTTTATGGAAATACGGAGAAGCAAAAGATCAGAAGGCGTACGCAAGCGACATTAAAGATCCACGACAACCAAAGCCGAATTCCGTAACACCGGATGAAGAACAACTTGTCCATATTGATTAGATCTTTATAGCTTGAGTTCGTCAATGTAATAATCTATCCTCCTTGGTTTAACTTGTTGATTTATTTGTAGAGTATATCATTTGTACCCATAATGACTTTTTTTACATTTTATTTATTTGTTGAGTTATTTCATGTAATTTCCGAAGGCTTCAATTTATTTTATGTTGTCTATGAATATAATTTAATCCTTAGTTTTGAACATGTTGATTGAAATGGAATACTAGATTCAAATATCGCAACAGATAATACATCTGCTACAACAGACGACATATCTTATCAAACATATTTAGACATATGTTGCAATATGAGATGCAATACACAGGTCATCTGCTAGAAATTAATATAACAGGCCTTCCTACTTTTTTTATTTGCTCCAACAAATTACCAATCAGTTGCAATAGATAGATAATATGTTGCAACAGATTGTATATCTATTGCAACAGACAGATTGGGAACATCTGCATAATGCAATAGATGATCAACCTATTCCAACAGATAATTTGTCACAACTGGCACTATATCTGTCACAACAAATACAATATCTGTTACAACAAATATAAAATCTGTTGCATTATAAAAAATCAAATTTCGCCAGAAAAAAAAATTATTGCCACTACATGTAGTGTAAAGTGGCTTGAAATAAACAATTGTTATCATTTTTGTCTCCGTCTTTATGTCTTTGTACACATTCTTCTTTATACATGGACTCCAACCATTTAGTTAGGTCATCTTCTAGAAATTATATAACAGGTCTTCCTACTTTCTTTCTTGATTTATTGAAACAGATTACCTATCAGTTGCAACAGATAGATTATATGTTGCAACAGATTATATATCTGTTGCGACAGACAGACTGGGAAATATCTGCATAATGCAACAGATGACCAACCTATTCCAACAGATAATTAATCTGTCACAACAGATATAAAATCTGTTTTATTATAAATATTCAAATTTTGCCAGACATAAAAATTATTGACACTACATGTAAAGTGAGGTGGCTTGAAATAAAAAATTGTTATCATTTTCATTTTCATTTTCGTTTTTTTCTTTGTACATGTTATTCTTCATACACGGGCTTCAACCATTTGGTTAGTACCCCATAAGCCCAGACCCATTGCATTTTTCCCACATTAGCATCATACATACTGGTCATTTCTGTGCCGGTCAGCAAACACTCGATGTATGCAAGCGATAACGACCCGCATGCTACACCGGTTCTATTTCTCTGAAGCTTGATGTTCTTATTTTGACCTTCAAAATCTCATGATTCCTTCATCAAGACTTCAACCGACAAATGATCCATCAGCTTACTTTGCTTCAACAATTTGGGTAACATCTTCAAGAGTGGCTGCATGTGGGCTAAAACATTGTCCTTATTGAAGACAGGTAAGTTGCAGTCATAAACCTTAATTTTTCCCTCATAGAATAGTATCTCAATATCGAGAAAAGTTTTGAATTCCACGTTCATGACTGCAAGGATTCTCTTTGCCTTGGTCCAGCTCTTACCGTGTAGATATGGCCTCTTCCCTCTAACATATTTAATCATTTCTTCATCCTATTCAAACGTAGAAAATAACTCATCAAATCTCCGACCACCGGTACCAGAATCCTTATGGAGATCATCGTACCTATTCTTGAAATTATTGTAGAAGTTGAGGTCCATTATCCTATCGGTAGCATCATAAGCATCCGGGTACGCTAATTGCCTTCCCCTCATGAGGCAGAGAATTTCATCATCATACTGTGGTATAAGAAGAAAATTTTTAAATAGGTTAGTAATTGTAAAGAATAAAAACACAGTGGAAAGAATTCGAGGCTAATGGTTCTCTGAATCAGTTCACAAATTACCCAGCCAACGCAACTTATGCAACAGATGTGCATTATGTTGCAACAAAATACCAAGTTGTTGCAACAGATTACAAATCTTCTACGTAGATTCTTCTTCATGGATTATATTGGAAGGCTAGGTTAGCAAAAGTAAAATTACATTGTCCTCGTACCACACGCACATATTTGTCGTATTAGTGAAGTTTTCGATGGCAAATGAATGCATGGTGTATTCTTTTTGAACTTTCATATTGCCATTTATGATTTCTTGCAGTTTATCCTCCTTATCCTTACTAAGATCCACGAATATATCCAACTTCTTCAGTGGCCCCTGCACTTTAACAACTCTTGGAGCAAGTGATAACGCTCAATCTACAACTCTCGTTTGAGTGTAAAGCGGTCGTTAGCAAATATAGAACCCAACCTGGGTTGGGTGTCGATCCCACAGGGAATAGCTTGGCCAATAAGTAAGTAAAATTACTAAACTTTTGGTGCAAGTCTCGTAAGAAGGGGGGATTCTTGTTTTGCAAGTAATGTAAACAAAAGCTGAAAATAATAAAGTAAAAAGAGAGAGATTGTTACGTTGGTTGTAAACAATGAGAATTGAAGCGTTGGGGTTATGTCCACCTTCTGAGGTATACGTCTCTATTGGCTATGAGTGTGTAGAATTCTGACATGCAATTGCTTATAGAGGATTGTAGTCGATGGTAAATCCAAGCGTCTCTCGACCTAAACAAGGACTATTTCACTTTAACTCTCTCGAGCTTAAAGCGTGTCTAACAGTACGAATTCTCCAAGAGGTTAGTCCAGTTACGGCACTAGCTTTTTAATAGGAAAGGGTGTCCTACTACCTTGACATTATCTCTTTTCCAGACAAATAACTTTTCTCTCGAACAAGTTAAATGTTAGACTGGCGTATTCTTGCATTTGCAACCGCAAAGAATGTAGATTAAGATGAAGAGAATAATGATATAAGCAATATACGTGCCTCGAACTCACAAACTCACAGCAATAGATAGTAACTCATTCGGCTTCCATAACCCCAACAGAGAAGTTTAGTTACCCATGAATGCGAAGGAAATCACGATTGACATTGTTATTATATCACGATATTGAGTAATGGCGTGTAGATCAAGTGATAGGCGTGAGGCGTGATTCCTTAGCAAGTAACAATTCTCTTGTTGTGGAGTTTAAGAATAGAAGAGTAGATTAGAAGTGTTTGTAGTGGAAGATGAGAGGGATGGAAGAAAATTAATTGTTTAATGATGAATGTAAGATTTTCAGTTATAAGAAGATCCTCTCAAATCTCTAGCATGATAGGGTATTTATAATACCCATATCCTACTCCTACTAAGCTAATGAAATAAATAACCAAATCCTACTAGACTAATGAAATCCTTAACCCAAATGTACTAGGTTAAGGTAACATTATCATAATCCACATAAAATAATGAAATACATAACCTAATTGTACTAGGTTAATGTATCATTGTCAAAATCCAGCTTTGTGTCTGTAAGTCCCCAAAGTCTTTAGAATTATTGTTTTAGCCCGGGACAGATTTTCCATGTAGCAGTTTTGGTCCTTAGGCGTGTAAACTTTCTTCCCTTCCTTTGTGAGCTTTCTTTTGCGTCAAGTAAGTCATAAAATGCTGATTTTTGCATCATTTATACCTGAAACTTTACTAATCATGTTCGTTAGCTCTGTTACAGGAAAAAGGACTAAAAGTGCATGAAATATATAATTTGTTCTCAAAACTAGGCTAAAATATGGGCAAAATATATTGATATAGGCGCGTAAATTCGCCTATCATCAACACCCCACACTTAGAGCTTTGTTCATCCTCGAACAAACTATCATGTCCTTCTAAACATCAACTTAGGGTTTTACAGCAACAACACAAAATATTCGTCAAGACAAGCACAACAATTATCAACAAAAAGTATCTTTTCGATTATAAGTAGAAACAGTTTAACCTCTAGCATAGACTCGTGATGGTGATCAACTCGCCTGCAAACGTTAAGGTGCATAGAATCATATACGACTATCCAAAACTTATCAACCATGTGTGTCTCACAATATAGTACCCATAATCACTAACAAATATAGCATATTTTTCAAACATGGGTATCAAAATGTCCTTGCTCTCATTCTCACAAAGAGTTCATATGTAGCAACTGATGACCATAGGCTTGCCCTTAATGTAGTACTCCACTAAATGTCGGAATGTTAATATTAGGATCAAGTAGGTCTTTTGATGGTTGTAATGTAGGCTAAGGGATGGGTAGGACTATTTTGGCCAAGAATAGTGACTAGGTTCCTAAGCGCTTTAATACATCACTTTGTATCATTGACACTTTTTTCTTTCAACCTTTCTTCTTTCTTTTTTCTACCACCCTTGTTCTCCTCTTTTTTCAATTTTAAGCACAACTCACTTTTCAGCTTTCTTTTCCTTTTTCTTTTCACAACATACCTCTTATGATAGCATTTTTTTTTCTTTTTCATAACACATTCAAGAACCATTCCAATTTATAGCATTATACTCACCCAATTTCCTTTTATGTTGTCACATGACTTTTTCACTTTAAAGCACTTAGGGATTTTGGGATCAAATTACGGTCTTGAAAGAAATGGATTAGGCTTACATACAAGGTTGTCAAAGAAATAGGCTAAAGGCTCAAAAGGGTTAACTAGGATGATGTCCATGGGTAGGTAAAACTGAAGGTAAACATGTATAGGTTGCCAAAGAAATGCCTAAATCATATCCTAAACTTACACTCCTTATTTTCGCTTTGCATACATACCAGGCAAGTTCTAGCATCAGCCACATACATAGAATATACTATTATCTCACACACACAAGGCACATGGTCGACTTGATTGGAAGTAATATAGACTCTCGACCCAACAAGTGAAGGAAATTAATCACACAATATCACATATTGAGTCACAACTAGAGCCTAAACGTCTCAATAGTCACAATTGTAGCACATACTCTTGTTATAATCTCATGCTGCCTATCAAAATAATTTCATGCGAAGCTAAAAAAAAATTTTAACTACTAAAAAAACAAAATGAAACAAAAATGAAACAAAATCAAACAAACATAGATGCGAATAGAGAAGTATAGCATGCAATACCACCACCCCACACTTAGTCGGGACACTGTCCTCAGTGGAAAATAAATACGAGGAACCTGGTTGGTCGGACTTATTCTCTATGTCTGGGGTCATACCCCTTGCATTGGAATCATCATCAGAGTCATCATCCTCAGAAGTTCCTCATAAGTATCCCACTTAATTCCAAGAATGAGTCGAGGTATTTGCAGCGAGGAAGGTTCTCCTTGCTCCTTGCGGCCTCTTTTCTTGCTCTTTTGGGAAGTGGTAGCCTTTTCTTTGCCTTGTCTTGCTTTGGGTGCCATTGTACCTGAGACTTGAAATAGTGTTAATGGTAGCACAATCCCAATGGATACAATCTATACACAAGCAGTAGGGGTACCACCCCACACTTAGTTTGTTGCTACAAATTAGTGAAGTGAAAGTGGTCGATTACTTAGACTTCATCGACATGCGTTTTAGGAGCTATATTCCAATGAGAAAATCAGAGATATATCACTTCTTTCAACCTTTGCAATACTTTCATGGTAGGTATAACAAGACTACTACATAGGGATTACATCATGGTATCGTTTCTATCAATAAACTCAACCTCCTATGTCGGTAGGCAGTTATAAGTCTTATTCCGATGAACGGGATATTCTAACATGTAAGTATTCAAGTGACAAGATTATGCAATGTTCATTACTATAGCAATTCTGCAAGTAGTATAACAATGCATCAAAATCAAATTCAAGTCGGACATAAGTTAAGAGCATCCTAACGTACATGTTCACTCACTTGGTTTTGTATCAACAATTCAAACACGTTCACATCACCAATACTTTTTCAAGATTTAGCAATTCATAATAGGTGTAGTAAAGTAGTACTTACAAAATATAAATGAAGAACAAAGTAGTACTTACTTGGTTGAAGCCTTTGGATGATGTTCTTGTGATGAAAAAGAGCAAAAGGAAACTTTTTGATAGGTTTTAGAGACTATAGGTGGTGCATAAGCTAGGTTTCCAATGTGTTTTTGGTTCAAGACTAAGTCTCATATTTATAAGAAAAGGTTGGGTCGAGTTTTGGCCCATTAAAATCGGATTTGGAGACCAAAAGTGACCATAGGTGGTGCCTAATGCTTTG
Source organism: Capsicum pubescens (assembly GCA_030864215.1). Taxonomy (NCBI): domain Eukaryota; kingdom Viridiplantae; phylum Streptophyta; class Magnoliopsida; order Solanales; family Solanaceae; genus Capsicum; species Capsicum pubescens. Next base: position 18,072,700 of record CM061541.1, on the reverse strand, counting down.
CCTAGTTGAGCAGAATGCCATAGCATATGCCATGCATTTATTTAAGAATGCCATACACTATGCGGCGCATTGTCTATGGCATTTAGGGACATATGCGGCGCATAGTGTATAGCATTTGAGATACTGAGACCTAATGCTATAGAATAGGCGGCGCATAGTGTATAGCACACTTAAGAATGGGCGGCGCATAGTGTATAGCATACTAGATTCCGAGGCCTTAGGCTATAGGATAGGTTTTGCAATGTTCGTGGCCTAGTTTAACCTAGGCCTAGCCTTCCTTGATGCCTATTTTGGCATGAGTAATGCTCAATCCGTAGCCTTATGCATCCTTATGCCTAACTTACCACCTTTACCATTCAATACATCTAAATCGTCATTTGAAACCAATCTCCTCGTTGAATACCTCTTGCACCTATATTTTCTCAAAACAATAAAAACGATTAGTACGATGGGTTGCCTCCCACCAAGCGCCTTAGTTTTGGTCGTGGCACGACTCTTATTTTTGGATTTTCATTAATTCAAAACAAATCAAGTACTAGAATGAAAGAAAACAATAAACGATAAATGAAAAATGATAAACGATGGGTTGCCTCCCATCTAGCGCCTTATTTATTATCGTGGCACGACATGGTTACCTCGAGTACTCAGACTTCGTCGAGGTAAATGGTGGATCGTTTTCTAAAAGGATTTAGACGACAATGAGGCTTACCTGTGGGCATGCGATCTTTTTTGAGATGGCTCATACATTTCCCCGGAGAGTCACCAATTATATCATCAATAGTCCAACCCATATCTCTCTTGTATCTCTTCAGAGTAGAGATGAGAGCTTCTACGTGCTGTTCACTTAAATCATTTGCACTCTCCGGAAGTATATTTCTACTTTCCAAGAACACATACCTTAGATAATCGGGGAGCTCTTGCGATTCTAGCACTGGTGGCTCTTCAATGGAAGTCACCACTGTTGGTGAAGATTGATTTGCTGTTAGAGCACAAACGGGTTCTTCATATTCTTTAGCATCCTCATGCTCAACATTCAGCAGCGCAACAGACAATGGCTCAACAGTAAGCTGTTTCTCTACAGATAATGCTTTCTTATCTTTATAATGAACATCAGCTACAGAGAACACATCCATATCTCTTGGATGTTTCATCTCTTTGCACAAATCAAAACGAATCACTTCGTCATTCATTCGAAATAAAAGCTCATTATCTCTCATGTCAATAAGCACACTTCCAGTTGCGAGGAAGGGTCGTCCCAAGATTATGGGAACTTCCGAATCCACCTCACAATCCAGAATAACGAAGTCTGCAGGAAAGATGAAGGAAGAAACCTTCACCAACACATCATTCAAGATACCCACAGGTCATTTTACCGACCTATCAGCCATCACGAGCCTCATATTGGTTGGTGTCGGATCGCCTAACCCCAACTTCCTGTAGACGGATAGTGGCATCAAATTGATGCTAGCACCCAGATCGCACAATGCCTTGGCAAAATCCAACGATCCAATCGTGCAAGGGATAGTGAAAGCTCCGGGGTCAGCCTTCTTCTGAACTATTGATCGGGTAGCGATTGTTCTGCAGTGATGGACATCATCTTTCAACTCATAACTTGCTTCCCGCTTCTTTGTCAAAAGATCCTTCATAAATTTTGCATACCCAGGCATTTTTTTAAGTGCTTCCACCAATGGAACATTAATGGTCAGCTGCTTTAACATAGTCATGAATTTGCTGAACTTCGTATCATCCGCCACCTTCTTCAATCTTTGGGGAAAAGGTGGTGGTGGGTATGGAATTGTTCTCTCCACGGCTTTCTTCTCCTCTTGCTTCCGTTTTTCAGCTTTTCCAGGCTGCACGTCGTGAGGAGTGACGTTAAGGACGTTAGGATCGGCTGCTGCGGCATCTTCCCCTTTCGCCTTATCATCAATTTCCGCTTCTTCGTCAACCACTTTCTTGCCTTTTTCTAAAGTTTCCAGCACCTTACCACTTCTGGTAGTGATGGCCATGCATGACCCATCATTCCTTGGGTTTTACACAGTATCGCTAGGTAAAGTGCCAGCCTTTCTTTGATTGAGTGCTGCTGAAAGTTGGCTCAATTGCTGCTCTATTTGCTTGATTGAAGTGGAATGAGAATCAACTAGTTGTTTCATGGAGGACAAATCATTAATTACCTCAGTAACTCCCGCGCTCGTTGCTTCCACTCCTTTCAATAATTTAGCCATCATGTCTTCCATACTTCCAGAATTAGATGTGGTGGTATCACGTCTACCAGGGGGAACGTACAAACCACTCTTTTCATTGTTTTTCTTCCAACTACCTTGGTCTTTGCTTCCAGATTTATCATAATAGTTCCGACCTTGGTTTACTTGGGTATTCCCACGGAAACCACCCTGATTGTTCAAGTAGTTAGCCTTCTCTTCCGAATTAGATTCGTCTCTTCCTTTTAGCGCCACAGCTTTCACTTTTTCGGTCTTCCCTAATAATAAATGCTTTGTCAAAAGATCCACTTGTGTTTTCATGTACGCTAAATCTTGATCACGTTCTTCTTGTCTTCTTCTTTGGTCTGCAGTCATGCCTATAGATAAAGTGGGGCTTGCTACCTCGGAATCCCTGGTATGCCAAGCTCTACTTAGTTTCGTCATGCGATCTAGCATATTGCTTGCTTGACCAACGGTGAGATCCATAAAGGATCCTCCAGCTGCGTTATCCACCACTAGCTTAGTTATTGAATTCAAGGCTCTATACAATATCTCCATGAGGTGAACATTAGTCATTTGATGGTTTGGGCATCTCGCTAGCTTTGTCTTGAACCTCTCCCATGTTTCATGAAGAGCTTCAGTGGGAAGCTAACGAAAGTTGCTGATTTCATCTCTCAATTGTGCCCTTTTGGAAGGCGGAAAGAATCTTTCTAGGAAAGCGTCTCTCAATTGCCTCCAATTTGTAATTGAATCAGGAGTCAGCACATTCAACCATAGTGTTGCCTCCCCAGACAGAGACAATGGAAATAGATGTAATCGAATTGCATTCTGACCAACACCAGGATTGTCAAAAGACTTGCATGTAGAATTAAAATTTATGAGATGCATATTTGAATCATCGCCTGCTAGTCCACCAAACAATCCCTTGAGTTGCAATAACTGAATCATGGTGCTTGTGATGTTGAACTTGGCTCCGGGCGCTAATGGTGGTGGAATTATAGCTCCAGTGGCTCCGGCACCATCAAGATCATCATCATCATCATCGAAAGCTGGCTGCATAGGTTGGCGATCATGTCTATACCAAGCTTGTCGACCTCTTCTGTGCATGGGTGCCTCCATCTCAGAAGTATGTCATGGGTTTAGTAGCTCCTCATCGCCCAGGTCCTCATCATCAAGATTTGTAGCACGCCCTGGGTTATCAATATTTTGCTGATGCGCTTGAGCAGCCATCCTTTCAATTTCACGTTGTGCATCCATTGATGCACTGAACAAACCTGAATAAAACAAAAACAACAACTAAAAGTAAAAGTACGAGAATCTTTGACCAAAGGGTCTAGTAATTATTACGAACTTAATTGACACTTGTATTCCCCGGCAACGGCGCCAATTTTTGATAACGCTCAATCTACAACTCTCGTTTGAGTGTAAAGCGGTCGTTAGCAAATATAGAACCCAACCTGGGTTGGGTGTCGATCCCACAGGGAATAGCTTGGCCAACAAGTAAGTAAAATTACAAAACTTTTGGTGCAAGTCTCGTAAGAAGGGGGGATTCTTGTTTTGCAAGTAATGTAAACAAAAGCTGAAAATAATAAAGTAAAAAGAGAGAGATTGTTACGTTGGTTGTAAACAATGAGAATTGAAGCGTTGGGGTTATGTCCACCTTCTGAGGTATACGTCTCTATTGGCTATGAGTGTGTAGAATTCTGACATGCAATTGCTTATAGAGGATTGTAGTCGATGGTAAATCCAAGCGTCTCTCGACCTAAACAAGGACTATTTCACTTTAACTCTCTTGAGCTTAAAGCGTGTCTAACGGTACGAATTCTCCAAGAGGTTAGTCCAGTTACGGCACTAGCTTTTTAATAGGAAAGGGTGTCCTACTACCTTGACATTATCTCTTTTCCAGACAAATAACTTTTCTCTCGAACAAGTTAAATGTTAGACTGGCGTATTCTTGCGTTTGCAACCGCAAAGAATGTAGATTAAGATGAAGAGAATAATGATATAAGCAATATACGTGCCTCGAACTCACAAACTCACAGCAATAGATAGTAACTCATTCGGCTTCCATAACCCCAACAGAGAAGTTTAGTTACCCATGAATGCGAAGGAAATCACGATTGACATTGTTATTATATCACGATATTGAGTAATGGCGTGTAGATCAAGTGATAGGCGTGAGGCGTGATTCCTTAGCAAGTAACAATTCTCTTGTTGTGGAGTTTAAGAATAGAAGAGTAGATTAGAAGTGTTTGTGGTGGAAGATGAGAGGGATGGAAGAAAATTAATTGTTGAATGATGAATGTAAGATTTTCAGTTATAAGAAGATCCTCTCAAATCTCTAGCATGATAGGGTATTTATAATACCCATATCCTACTCCTACTAAGCTAATGAAATAAATAACCAAATCCTACTAGACTAATGAAATCCTTAACCCAAATGTACTAGGTTAAGGTAACATTATCATAATCCACATAAAATAATGAAATACATAACCTAATTGCACTAGGTTAATGTATCATTGTCAAAATCCAGCTTTGTGTCTGTAAGTCCCCAAAGTCTTCAGAATTGTTGTTTTAGCCCGGGACAGATTTTCCATGCAGCAGTTTTGGTCCTTAGGCGTGTAAACTTTCTTCCCTTCCTTTGTGAGCTTTCTTTTGCGTCAAGTAAGCCATAAAATGCTGATTTTTGCATCATTTATACCTGAAACTTTACTAATCATGTTCGTTAGCTCTCTTACAGGAAAAAGGACTAAAAGTGCATGAAATGTATAATTTGTTCTCAAAACTAGGCTAAAATATGGGCAAAATATATTGATATAGGCGCGTAAATTCGCCTATCATCAGCGATAGGATTTGTATTTTTTGCTGATTTCAGAACAGACAGAATTTATCTAATTTTTCTTCTCTTCCTCCTAACTTCCACTGTAGGAGTGCATGGATCCCTCACCTTGTTGGATGGTATGACACCCCACCTGGATTTCAAATCCTCGGTGACTTCAGCAATAGCCTCTAGCTTTTCAAGTAATTTATCCTCTCTGTCCTTGCATACTTTGCATTTGCAATAAGAACATGAGAGTGAGAAGGGGTTAGAGCGACCTTTGCAAGGGGTATTTTCAAAAGTATTTATTTTTTACTGAGTACCAACATACTCATAATCACGACTGGAAGCAGCATCAGGATGGCTGGCACTATCACGAACAACTCCACCAGAAAGACCCCTAGAAGAAGCACACGGATCTGTTACAGTTCGAGGTTGGTCATGAAGAGCTTCAATATTAAGCTGACCTTTTCTAACTTCTCTTCTTATGGATGTTGCTCCAACCAATTCTTCTTTATTAGCTCTACCATTGGGTCTTTTTTGTATCAACAAGACCCAGAGTAAGAAGAGAATTCATCCCCAGCTCATCAATAGTAGGCAAAATCCAAGGATGCACAACCTATAAAAAAGATAGGAGGCATTTAAATCATATAATAATAATTTGCAGTTGATCTGTATGTCGCAACAGATTGATAATATATTGCATCAGATTACACATCTATTGCATAATTTGCATTAGATGGGTAATCTGTTGAGTCGGGTTCAGAGAACTAGAGCAGCATATGGTTAATTTATTGCAAAATATGGATCGTCTGTAGCAACAGATTACCCATCTGTTGCACCAGTTCAGTTGATGGGTAATCTGTTGTAACAGATTGCTCATTTGTCACAATAGATGGAATATCTGTTTCAATATCTTTTTTAGGCAAATTATTTTAGTTGAAAGAAGACGTAATGCATCATCCGAAGGGTTAAAGAGATCAGCCTCATACTCCTTAATATTTTTTTACCGCCCTTTATGATACAAGTACGACCATGAAGATGGACGCATGTGAGAATGTAATGAACTCGAGGCTTGGAGTGTGAGAGTGAAGGACTTAAAACACACCAAAATAACCCTAATCTCATACTTGGAGTGTAAAGAGGAGCCTTGGAACACAACAAGGCAGCCCCTAAATACACTTGAAGGGAGCTTAGTTCTTAAAAGGGCATTTTGGATATTTTGTATTTTATTTGTAACCTATTATAAATAGAACATTGTAGGTCTTTTAGACTTAGATTATTCATGATGTTGTAAGTCTTGAAACACAAAGAAACACAATTTCTCTCTCCTTGAGGCACCAAAACCGAAATTAGGCATATAGAGTGTGGAATCACTCTTGTTGATCTCATGGCTTGGAAATGTGATGCTTGGGAGGTGGATTTCGACCTTGTGTCTTCGTAAGAGAAGGTGAACGTTGTGTGTAGTGTTAAGGGTCCAAGAGTGAAATATGCTCTTGGGTTATTAAGATTATACCTTCATCAAGTCTATCTAACTATCCCTTTACTTTATTGTAATCTTGTAGTAGTTTGTGTTCTTGTAGCCATTTCTATCTCTTGTTAGTAAAACCGTGTGTTGTTCCTATCTTGTTATTGTTGTCCATCTCGCCATATTTTTGCTGTTTTGGTGTATTTACACCTTCAATATGTTGTTGTTATTGTGTTTTTGTTGTTGTTGTAGTGAATCCGAGAGTGATCACCAAATGGGTCCTTGGTTCTTCAAACTTGTGGACTGTTTTGGTGTTTGTTTAGTGTTCCCATGGTCATTTCCGGTATCATTTGGTATCAGAGCATGGCTTGATCTTGTTTCCGCAAGATTAATCTTGGGATTGTTAGTTGAAATTTTTTTTATTGAAAAACTAAAAATTCCAGAAAAAGTGCAATCTGTCCGTGTTGTGTTCTTGGCCGAGAATTGTGTTCTTGTTTTGTCTTAGCCGAGATTTTTTTTTCTTGAGTGTTTCTAGTGTTATCTTTGTTCTTCACTAACACTTGAGTCCATATCTAAGTTTGAGATTTGTTGTTGTTGTCGTGAACAAGTAAGATCGTGTGGTAGACATTGTTGTTGAGAAACTTGACTTGGTCGTGTGTGATATTGTTGTTGTTAAAATGAGTGTTTTTTTTGTTGTTCTTGGTGAATGTTGGTGTTGTTATTTAAGTTCTTCACAAGCTTCATCTCTTGTTAAAACCGAAGACACAACACTAAAGAGACTTGGCTGTTTGTTGTTGTGGATTGGAGTTGGCCGTTGGAATTGTTGTTGTTCTTGAAGATTGTTGTTATTGTTCTTGGTGTGGTTGTTGTTTTTATTGAAGTTATTCACCTTCCTTCATATATTTTTAGAACATAAAGTGAATGCTAGATCCTAAAAGGTGAAGGAAAAAGTGTATGTACTTGTTAGTCTTGAAAGACCCCCAACCACCAAAAGACTTTATATCACTTCTCAACCACTTTTCCATGATTTAAGGACCCATATTTTAAGGAGAAGTACAAGAAAAGGTCAAGTATTGAAAATTGAAAAAGGCTCCAAGACTTATTTTCTCTCCTAAAACAAATTCCACCAATCCAAATTCATTTTTAACCAAGACTTGAACATTTGAGAATAACCATTTGATAAAACTGAACCAATACGTGGCTGCCACATCATCACTACTACTGTTCATGCAATATTTTTAAGCTCAAAATTTTAGATTTCTTAGTTTCATTTTGTTGTCTCTTAGTTTCATTTAATTGTTCCTAGCACTAATTAACAAGCTAGTAAACTTCTACTAGGTTGTCACTTAGTTCTTGAATCTGTTGTTCGTGTCACATTTCTTTTGTTCTTTTTTCTCTTTTGTGAATTCATTTTATCTTGTTGGTTCAAGTTCCTAAGAAAATTTTCTTTGAGTCAACTCGAATGAAAATCTATTCCGGACCAAGGTGGACTCCTCCCTCAATCACTCACGAAGTACAAGCCGACTTTCAATACTTGTTAAACCAAGTGTGAGGTAAAAATCGAGAGTGAGAGTGTGGTGAGGCATTTTTGAGCTAAAAAGTTTGTTTTTTTGTTGTTCGTTGTTGTCTTTTCTTTTAGGTACCATGGCTGTCACCAATCTCGATGCCACGTTTGACCGCATCACCGACAATATTGAAGACATAAAATGGCATGTTGAAAGGCTACGCCAATTGATATCCACACTTATCCCAATAAATCCAAAACCTAAGGTCCAAACACCTTGCGGTGAGATCTTCTGGAAGAAAGTTGCTTCCCAAACTTGTGAAGGACTTTACACCAAGGTAAAGACGAACATACTCATGAACATCAAGGTAAAATAGCTATCTCTTACACTTTGGTACATATGGATGATGAACGTGTGACTAATAAGCTGTTGAGTGTGAGTAGTAGCTTACCTACGTATGAGTATATTGATTCCTTAACACTTGTAGATGATGTACATGTTGTGCGAGTGGATATACTAGTTGATCCTATAGATGACCGAATCGACTCTTCTAGTAAGATCGATTTGTGTCCACCTAGTGTTGAAGCTATTGTGTTGAATGAAAGTACATCATCATATGAAAATTGTGTTGACCAACTTGTGTATAAAACTTTCCCACTACTTGAGAATATGTGTGATGTGATTAATGAGTCGCAAGTGAGTGAAGAATTTGAAAATGTTGGTCAAGGAAAAAGGAGTGAACCCGTGAGCCTATGTTGTTGTAAAGATTCTAATGTTTGCTTGGCTTATAGGGTTAATTGCGTGCTTGACATATCTTTGAAACTTGATAATTATTTCTTAGAGAGTAAAAGTTCCAAATCTATCCGCGGGTTAGATCATTCACTCTTTAGGTACAATGTCTTGTTTGAATATAGTTTAAACACTCCTAATAGACCTAGTGGTGAAAATGATGGTATAGCTTGCCTTGGAAGCTATAGCCTATATGCTAACCCACTATGGTGTGACAACATTCCTCCTAAATATGGAAATCTCTTCTTGGAAGATGAGAGTACTTTTAAGGGTAAGGAATGTGTGGTCTTGGAAACTACTTCTTCTACTTTGTGTGGCTTTTCCAAGGACACCATAGTAGATGTAGAATTGAGTGCCACATTTCTCTACTCTCTCTTTACTTGTGATGATATGTATTCCAATGTAGAGAGTAGGTCGTGTAGTTGTGGTAAAGACTATGGGAAATGGGTTTGTTGTTTAGAGTCACTCTTCCTATTTGATCCTAGTGCCATCTTAGGGTGGGGAAGATTTACTCTCAGCTTAGGTGCGTTTCTTTTGGGTGCCTATCATAGCCAAGTCCTTGGTGAATTTTTCGATGGATTCATAATGTTTAACACTAAGGACTCTTGGTTATATGTCAAATATGAACCACCTTGGCATGTCAAGACTTGTTTTTGGCCGAGACTTGAACTCAAAGGGTCCTCGATTTCTTTTTTTTTTGTGTGGGCTGTTTTGAGTGTTATGAGTGCATACTGTTATTGTTTATTTTTTCTAATCCTAACCCTCATGCCATGAGGAAGTGTGATTGTTTGTCTCTCTTTGATTTTTCAAGGCATGGATTCGAGGTCGAATTCTTTTTAAGGAAGGGAGGATGATACAAGTACAACCACGAAGATGGACGCATGTAAGAATGTAATGAACCCGGGGCTTGGAGTGTGCGAGTGAAGGAATTAAAACACACCAAACTGACCCTAATCTCACACTTGGAGTGTAAAGATGAACCTTGGAACACAACAAGGCAGCCCCTAAATACACTTGAAGGGAGCCTAGTTCTTAAAAGGGCATTTTGGACATTTTATATTTTATTTGTAACCTATTATAAATAGAACATTGTAGGTCTTTTAGACTTATTTGAAACACAAATAAACACAAGTCCTCTCTCCTTGAGGCACCAAAACCAAAATTAGGCATATAGAGTGTGGAATCACTCATGTTGATCTCATGGCTTGGAAACGTGATGCTTGGGAGGTGGATTCTGACCTTGTGTCTTCGTAAGAGATAGGTGAACGTTGTGTGTAGTTTTAAGGGTCCAAGAGTGGAATATTCTCTTGGATTCTTAAGATTATACCTTCATCAAGTCTATCTAACTATCCCTTTACTTTTATTGTAATCTTGTAGTAGTTTGTGTTCTTGTAACCGTTTCTATCTCTTGTTAGAAAAACCGTGTGTTGTTCCTATCTTGTTATTGTTGTCCATCTCGCCATATTGTTTCTGTTTTGGTGTATTTACACCTTCAATATCTTGTTGTTATTGTATTTTCGTTGTTGTAGTGAATCCGAGAGTGGTCACCAGAGGGGTCCTCGGTTCATCAAACTTGTGAACTATTTTGGTGTTTATTTAGTGTTCCCGTGGTCATTTTTGGTATCACTTTGAATCCGTCAACCACCTAAGGATCCATGGATGAGAAACCTCATCTGGGTAAACGTTGAACTGCTTTCAGAGGGGAAGAATGGCTTCACATGCCCAAGCCTAAAAAATGTAAACAAGAAGCAAGCGAAAAAAAAGTCATAATAAGTATATTCATTATAAATTAATGGATGAGTAAAAATAGTGATCAATTTTACCATGAAAGCCCAGGAAAAACCGTATAATGTGGTTGTCTTTGCGGATAGCTTTGTTAGTAAATATTCGATAGTCAAGTAGTAGCCGTCATATCCCTAGGGATAATCTTTGAATTTTCCAAAATCATCATCAAGCTCCAACAAATCATATTCTATGACTTTCCTAACGTCTCTTGCCAATAAAATGAAATGGACAAACTAAACTAAGAACAATTTCTCCCTGTATTGCTTTGGTATGTTTTTATTCTCGAGATCCGCCATCAAATCCTCCCCTTTGTAGCTAGGTCCAACAATTCCCAACAACCCATATTTTTTAACCTTGCATTTATTGGACCCTTTGTGGGGTGTTTCTTTGATGAGAGGTTCTTCTGGAAGATTACATCCCAAGCCCATCACTATGGCAAACTCTTTCAATCTAAAACAAATCGGCATACCACAGTAGTTGATCCAGACTTCATCCATTTTTTTTCTGCCCTCCTTCCCCGCATACTCGATCCTATGCTTGAGAAGGCCATATACCAAGCTTATTGAGAAATAGAGAGTGTGTCATACCTCAGACAGCTTGAGACAGTATGCAAAGTAGCTGTAATACCCCGTATACTTCTAAACTAGAAAACAAACCGTTCTTCCTACGTGTGAAACCTCTAATATTATAATTCATACTTGATTACATAACTTGCAATGAGTAACCTAGTGAGAAGAGAGCTTATAATGTGTTAAACGTGTCCATAGAAGTCACTTAAGGTAATGCAAGCTAAGACCTTTGGAATTCGCCAAGTTTTAGTGTTTGATTTTGCAAGGGTCATCTTTGAACGAGCATAACTTAATGCATATGTGGTATTTTGGAAGATTTAGACCCACCAAATTGTATAGAATTGATTTAGCTTTCCAATGATACCAATTTTTCCAAAATTCAATACCTGAGTGAAAAGTTATGGCCATTTTCGTGACTGAGGAAGTAGCATCGCGCGATTAGCGTGCGACGCACGCCCTATCGCATGCACCCAATTTCCAGGTGGTGTTTTCTTGTTTTTAAGGGAAAAAAGGTCCTTTCCTTCACCCTAACTTGTCCATAACAGAGAATTAAAGCCTTAGGGATCATTATATGCCCCTTTAATCATAATTTCTCTCCAAGCCTCCCTCAGGAACAAACCCTAATCCCCATCCAAGAACTCTATCAAATTTCTTAAAGATAGTCAAGAATTTAAAGTTTCCGATCCAATAAAGGTAAAATTCAAGTCATCATCTTCAAGAATCAAGCCAATAATTAAGTATCACATTCAAGAATCTCAAGAAAGCATTCAAGATCCTCTCCTACGGTTTCAAAGTCGAGTTTTCTTCATCAAATCCAAACTATTAAGGTATGCGGGGTTTCAACAAGGACAATCCTTTTGTCCTTGTGCTCAAAACTTATTTTAGATTACAAATTACTGAATTTTAGATTGTTTTCCATGATATTCAAGTTGGGGTTTATACCCATTGTTGTTAATTACAAGTTTATAAGATTTTCAATGATTTAGAAGTGTAATTGCATGACTAATTTCATATATTTATGCAAGTAATGTGATTTTCCAGATTTTTTCAAGTGAGTTTAAGCAATGACATTGTGATTCTTGATTTTATTATTTTGATATGGTTGAAGTATTTTCAAGAAGTATATTAAGTATGATGTTTTGATATGATATTACATGAGTATGTTTATATTTTCATGCTTATTGCTGAAATTTCTAGATTTTGAGTTGATTCATCAATATTTACATTATCAAGTATGAATCTTTTGGTGTTCTAACATGAGTTTGATATATGGGGTCATTAACCCCTATTTAAAGATTGTTATTTTGAGAATCTTGAAAGTTTTTAAAGATGATTGTTGAGAAAGAGGTTTAAATATGATGTTGATGCTTTAAAGCTTTATATTTTGAGCCCTAAGTACAAGTTATGAGTTTATAAGGAGATTATGATGATCTCAAGCTTTGTTGACAAGTTTCGATAAGTTCTTTCAAAATAAAAGATTGATCTTTTAATTCCAAGATAAGATAGGAATCCACATTGTTTATGATTTAAAGCAAAGATAAGTATAATTGGTCTTTATTATATACCCTTGTATTATTTTAAGGTGGATTTTCTAAAAGTTCTGAGCATAAGTATGGGAGTAGTATTTAGTACCGAGTTGAGTATGATTCCAAGGTATCATACTTAAGAACTACGTGCCACCGTAGGATTGAAATTTATGGGGCTGAGGCCGAGATAGTGATCACTTAAGTTAAGGTTCTATTTTGATGGCAAGGGTAGAACAACTCTCCCCAACGTGTGAAAGACGTTGGACTCCATGTCATCTCACATGGTTTATGTCGGTTAGAAGAAACTCCCAAAGATGTCCCCCACTTTTGAAATAGTTTTAGTGATTTGAGATAAAGAGTTTATTATACAAAATGAGTTTCAGGTTTCATCTAGCTTACAAGTTTTGAGAATAAGAGGAGAATATAGATTTAGAATAAAGTATAATGACTCACGAGATTTATATTACATGCTTCCTTCTTCATGATTTATGAGATTCAGATTTTAGTTTTATTCAAGCCATGTGAGTCATCTATAATAGCATGCATGTTTTCTATATAGATTGATGATATTGATTATTTAATTGCATACACCCCCATATACTCAGTACATTCTCAAAGTACTAATTTACATACTCATTTGTGTGTTACATTTACTCATAATATAGGTACAAGTCATAGCACACATACTATAATCAGACAAGTTGCAACTTCCAGTCAGCAGATGATGAATTCTTTTGATTCGAGGGCTCAAGCCAGTCAGAGTTTGTATAGTATTATATTTTCTTCATTTATTCATATTGAGTTAGGATAGTTGGGAGTCATGACCAGACTATCTATAGTCAATATTAGTAGAGGCTTCATAGACAGTCAATAGTGTTGATGTATTCAGTTTCTGTTTGGTTTGTAATAGCAGAGTTGTAATCTTATAAATTAAGATTTGTATTAATTCGGTTCAAAAGAGTTTTTTGTTTCCGCTAATTTTATTCAAATTTATGTATTCTATTCAGTTGCTAGTAAGTATGCCAGTAAAAGGGTTAGATTGGGATCAGTTATGACCCTAAGCACTGTGTGATGTCTCGGGACTTATTTTTGGAGTGTTACAAACTTGGTATAAGAGCACAGATTTTAAGTGTCCTAGGGTGTCTATGAATCCGTGTTTAGTAGAGTCTTGCGGAATGGTATGGAGACATTTGTACTTTTCTTCGAGAGGATACAAAACATTTAAGAAAAGTTTTCCTCCTTTCATACTCTAGATCGGGTAGTAAAGTTGTTCTATCAGATACGCCTGTCTATTCGTGTGTTACCCCAAAATTTCTCATCTATACTTATTCTTGAGATAACATGATTAGCAAGTTCTAATTTCTTCCCGTGATAATGCTCTCAGACTTGCTAGCAAGAACTTTCAGAAGTCTCATAAAGCGGCTCGAGAGGAGCCTTCTATTGTGTTATAAGCCCCTCAAGTTTAAAGTTATGGCCTTATTCTTATGATTTATTTAGTTGAGATAGAGTAAGATGTGTATTTTTAGATCATTGAATATTGTGTGTCAAGTTTCTATCTCTTGTAATATATAATCTTGTTATCATTGTGTTTTTAAAAAATCAAAGTCTAGTGAAGTCGTGTGGGCTCTTTCGATTCACTAGCATAGTTGTTTTTTTATTCATCTCATTTTCTTATTCAAAACACAAAAATCAAAGTCTAGTGAAGCCGTGTGAGGCCTATTTTGATTCACTAGCAACTTGTTGTTCATCTTGTTGTTCTTGTGTTAGTTAGAAGTGTAGTGAGAAGAAAGATGGTAAGGGAAATTTATTGAATATATACATATATATATATATATGTATAGCTGAATTTTTGCACATGATTAGGGTAGTAATAAAGAGATATGTCCTTGTTTGTTAATTAGTGAAAGGTAGAGAAGGAGTTATTAGTTAAGGAGAATTGTTGTTTACTTGAAGTATGAAAAGTCATTGATGATAATTGTTGATGAAAGTACTTGGTGGTTGAGTGTTGTTCCCTTGAGGTTACAGAAAGGAGTTTAGCTAAAATTTATTGAGATATGAAAGTAATTTAGGTGTGAAGATGAGTAAATAGTAATATGTGAAGAAGGAGGATGTGTTAACGGATTGTGAATAAGATAGGCCATATGATTATGATCGATTGTCATTGTTATGGGGTTCTAGCATACTAGTGTTTCTTAATGTTGTGTTCTATAGTTTCTAAGTGAGATTGTGTGTGGGATTGGGTTGTAAATCATGTTTAGCACTAGACATTAAGTTTGAACAGTTAATGGTCATGAAGGTGGATGTGATGATTTCTTGGTTAATGATGCTAGTTATATGGGAGTGATCTAATAGGCTTGAACAGTGTATGAAAGAGCTTACATTTACTTGATTCATAGTTAAGTATGATGTTGTATGTATGATGTAGAAGTATGCCAAGGTAATATGGGGCTACATTATTTTCGAGGATTAATGCATGTTGTGTGGTTAGTAGTACCATTGATTTGCTAGGTGGAGAAAGACTAGTTAGATAATATATGATGTTCTTGATAGCTAAGTTGAGGAGTTATGATTAACGATGTTGAGCCTTTTAAGTATGATTTTTATTGTCATGGTTTGGGAAAAATATAAGTATAGAAGTGTGATCTTGGTAGGCTATGATTATGTGATTATAGATGTAGATATGTTTGCAAATGAGAGTGTAAATGCAACGGCTCAATTGAAATTATTGTTGACGACCTTGTGTGCTCATTCATTCATCCCTGGTTCCACCTAGATCAATGTAGGTACTATTATTAATCTTAACATTAAGTTAATGAGAAACCATTTCAACTCAGAGTGATTGATCGACGACTCGGGTCGGGATGAATGCAATACCAACTCCATGTAAATGCAACGACTAAATTGAAATCGTTGTTGACCCTGTGAGCTCATTCATTCATCCCTAGTTCTACGTAGATCAATTTCAATGATATCTGTTGCAACAAATAACTGAACTGTTGGAGAAATTCAAACAGATAATCATATCTATTGCAACAGATGACATATCTGATTTAATTATCAAATAGACATTTGCATCTGTTGTGACAGATGACTAAGCTGTTGGAAATTTTCAAACAGATATTGATATATGTTGTAACAGATGACATATCTGATTTAGTTATCAAATGGACACTTGCATCTGTTGTCACAAATGACTGAGCTGTTGGAATTTTTCAAATAGACATTTATAACTGTTGTAGCAGACGACATATCTGTTTGAAAATCTTTTTTTTCTTTTAATTTTAAAGCAAGCTTCTGTCCGAGTAGATAAAGTAGTACTACTAAAGGTGGTAAAAAATATTTCTTGGATAACTCAAAAATCTCATTGAGTAGTCTTGTCTTGTCTTTTCAATGTCACCCGTTTTCTTCCTCGTGCCCCTCAAATTATTAATGAATATTGAAGCCTCTAAAATACTTCCTCTGTTTCATATTATAGTTGGTGGCCCCTATTGACTTGGCACACCCATTAAGAAAATATTAATTAGGGATTTATTTTACCAAATTAGCCTTATTAATTATGCTTTGAAAATATAAATTTGAATAAATACACTTTGTTTAGTCATTTAATATTAAGGGTAGTACACCTAGAAATCAGAATTATCTCAAATTCCTTTAACCCTAAATTTATTTTATTCGTCTCTCATTTTTTTCTTTCTGTCATCTTTAGGGTTATCACAGCCTTTTTTCTCTCCTCTTTCTCATAAATATTCTTTTGGATCTAAACCGATCCATATCTTAGATTTCTCAACTGAAATTATTATTTTGATCCCCTTTTGACATTAAGGTATGGTTCACTATTGCTCTTTCATTCTCGTCTTCTTCTTTGCAAGTTGTTTACATCTTTTTTTATTTAATTAACATTTACCCATATCATATTTAATTAAAAAATTTGAAGGAACTTTTAATTCTTGAATAAACGAAGTAAGAATTTTTATTACAAGATGCAAAAAAAAGTCATCTGTTGGGAAAAGTTTAAAAGCCTTATTGGCAATATTATTTTTTTTATGTATTTTGTTTGTTTCTTTTTTATTGATACTGTTATTGATGTTGTTGGTGGGGTTGGTGTTGTTGGAACTTGTGGTGTGGTGTTATTGACAGTGGCAGATCTAGGTTTTTTAAATAGTGGGTGCTTTTAGCTTAAAATAGTGGAGTTCAAACAATCAACACAAGTAGTAAGGGAGAAAAAAATAAAAGAAAGTTTAAAGTGAATAAGGAGAGAAGAATTGATTACCAAAATTTAAAAAATATGTGCTGAGTGGGAATCGAACTCAAGACCAAAATAAATAAATAGCCTTAAGCACCCATAAACAACCACTAGGCCAACCAAACAACTCTTACTATGGGTGCTCACTGATTAGATTATATACGTTTTTTCTTAATTTCCATATACATATATAAAGTTCGATACGAGTTCAGTCTGTGCACACGCACTCGGAGGACTCCATGTGGGTCCGCCCTTGGTTGTTGATGGTGTTGGAACATAGGATGTTTGCTTCTTTGTTGTTAATGATGTTTTTGGAACAAATGTTGTTGTTTTCTTTGTTGTTGATGTTTTTTATTTGTAGTTTATGTTGTTGATGTTGCAACAGACGGAGCAACTGTTGGAACAAATTAAACCACCAGCAAGGCTGGTTTGATTTATTCCAACAGACTCCACATCTGTTGCATCAGACTCCACATCTGATGTAACAGATGGATAATGTTCTTTCTGTGACATTAATTTTCTTCTTCTTCTTTGTAGATATAAGAAACTGAAAGTTGATCAACTTTTTCCAGACCATTACAAGAGGATGCAATAAAGATGGGTTCGGAGAAATAAGTTGCATGCAGATAGAGTCACTTCATATGTGAGAGGTATGTATTACTGATAATGTTATCGTGGAAACACACATAGAGTACACTGATTTTGTGAATGCTATTTTTACCGATTAGTTATAGATCATTCAAACAAGATATCTGCAATTTTACAGTTAAGTTTGGTAGGTCCAAACTGATAAGGCTGAGGGACCTTAGATATGGTTTTGATACCCTGTTAAGATTTAATGTCGGTTGTTGCTCAAGTTTATTTGTCATGCCTTCTACAGACTTTCACTGTGGCAAGCATTTCTGGCGACGATGTAGACTTTTGCATGGCGGATATGTTTTCCTCTATATGGGAGAAGAATGATCAGCAAAAAGGCTGAGATATTGAGATTGTTTAATCTGTTCACTAATTCGGTCTAAGGTTTGGAGATCTTGCCCCTCCTTCTTATCTTGTGCATTCAAATGTGAAGAGTGCAAAGCAAAACATGATGGAGTGATTAATACTGTTAATGCATTAACTGCTGATGTAAAGGAATTGATATCTAACAGTAGTGTCATTCGATCAAAGAGGATTTCAGTTTCATTCACTTCATTCGATCAACAGAACTAGAACTGCTTGACCCAGCGAAAGTTGATATCGAGAGATTACTATTAGATATCAATTCCTTTACATTAGCAGCTAATGCATTAACAGTATTAGTCACTTCATCATGTTTTGCCTTGCACTCTTCACATTTACATGCATAAGATAAGTAAGGAGGGGCAAGATTATGTCTTCTTAAGACTTGCTTGTACTAGAAAATTGTTCTGCATTGAGTGGTACACTATCCATATATGTTGTAACACCGGATTTATCAGCCGAGAGAGCTCTTGCCTTGGAAAAACTCAAAGAGAACCTTCCATACTTCTCCTTGATCTTGCGTAGAGCTAAGACGGACCAAGAGGAGTATTATAAGAAAGCTGCCAAGAAAATGGTCCTCGTTGACAAACTCACGAAAGATCAAGAGCACTATACTGAGCTCAACGACCACAATGACAAAATAATTGAATTGGAAGGGGTGACTTGACTTAGTCAAACAAAAATCCACGACTGTTTATATCTCTTAATTAAATAAAACTGGTGACTTTTCGAATATGTAAATTAAAAAAAACGGATCTAAATACAATATTTTATCTTTTTATTGTATTTCAAAAATAGACAGATTGGTAATCTATTGCAAAATATATTCCACCTGTCAGATAAATTACAATGTATTGACAATCTGTTGCAACAGATGGATATATCAGTTTGCTTTTTCATCAGCTGTGGTGTCTATTACAACTTGCTACTCATCTGTTTATTCAATTTCATCGATAGCATTAGATTTTTCTAAACACTTCTTGGCCAAACTCAATTTTTTCACTTGGATTGTTTCTCTTTTTTTCTTTGCATCCTTCATACTGGCCTCCAAACTCAATGTTTGCTCTTGGCCAGCTTCTCTTCAAGCTGGATGTTAGCTTGAGAAGCAATCCAAGAGCAAAAATTGAGTTTGGAGGCCAGCATGAAGGATGCAAGGAAAAAAAGAGAAGCAATCCAAGAGCAAAAATTGAGTTTGGCCAAGAAGTGTTTAAAAAAAAATTAATGCTCTCGATGAAATTGAATAAACGGATGAGTAGTAAGTCGCAACAGACACCACAACTAATGTAAAATCTGTTGCAACAGATTGTCAATATGTTGTAAGTTATCTGACAGGTGGAATATATTTTGCAACAGATTACCAATCTGTCTCTTTCCGAAATACAATAAAATGTTGTATTTAGATCCTCTTTTTGTTTGACTACGTTAAGTTCACCCCTTCCAATTTAATTATTTTCTCATTAGGTCCCTCCGGCCTCCTCTCACTGGTTCATTCTACTACACTTGCAATACAAATATGGCTAATCCATATTCGTACAAGAAGATTCATATCGAGTCCTTTCATGAACTTCAAAGGCAGTTTGATGAATGCCAGAGGGATTTGGCCGACTTCGGAGCAAGGCCGAGAAGGGCCCTGCTGCTGCCTGATGAAAATTGTCCGGTTGACAATAATAATAGTAGTAGTGATAATAATTAGGTTATGTTTTTTCTTTCTTTTAGCGTATGTATTTTTCTTTTTTATATCCGATCTACCTATAAGGGATTCAAAAAAATCTATGTATATGTTTGGTTTGGTTTGGTCGACTTTGAAGTTTTAATTCTTATTCAATATTTAATTATCATTCTATTTATTCCCTATTCTCAACATGTCGACGGTTAGAGGTAGGGATTAAGCACTTGTGGCAACAGATGGTGGTGAAAAGTCATGATGATTCTCCTAAAAACGGTTCGTTAATATATAATACGGAACTAAATGATATTATAACCGTAAAAGAAAGATTAGTTAATTTAAAAAAAAAGTCACAACATTGAATTAATTAAGTTGTATGATGATATGATTGTTAAGAGAAAATTAAATGAATAATTGTGACTCTGATTTTTTGTCTAAACACATTCAACAAACAAAAACAAACAACGCTATTGATGCATCAAATTCTTCATCTGTTGCGACTGATGAATCATTTAGAAGAAATCAAAAAATCTCCTTAAACAGATGGTATATCTATTGAAACAGATGGGTTATCTGATGCAACAGGTATAAAATCTATTTTCATAACTCAAGAAAATGACTATTAAAGAAACTATTATCTGATGCAACGAAATACAATCTGATGCAATTGATGGGTTATTATCTGACCCAACAGATGGTTATTATCTGATTAGTTATCTGATGCAACAGATATACAATCTGATGCAATAGATATACAATTTGTTGCCATGACTCAAAAAATGGTTATTGAAAACCAGGTGTATTCGATTTTTTAATTAAGAAAAAGGTTATTTAAATTTAATAAGCTGAAAAGTCACGACTTGTCACAATAATAAAAAACTCACCAGCTTGATTTAATTAAGTCATTTCTTTTCACAGAAAACAATAAGGATATAAATGATAAACACAATTTAAATCGTAAAAAACTCACCAAAAATATTCTTGTTTTTTAATTTGTTTTATTAATTTATATAATTAAAAAAGTCAAAAAAATTGGATGTCATGATGATATTTAAAAAAAAAGATATATAGATTATATGTTGCAGCAGATATATTATCTGATGCAGCAGGTTATCTATTTGTTTCAACGGATTATATATCTATTGTCACAGATGAGTTATCTGATGCAACATATATTTAATTTGTTGTCTCAACTCAGCGTAAAAATGGTTCCTGGAAAGAACTAATTATTAATGAGATGAAAAGTCATGACTTATTACAATATTGCTTAATTTAATTAGGTCATAACTTTTTACAATAATAAAGAATGTCATTAATAAATGGAGGTGAAAAGTTGCACCTTTAAACTTCTTTATTAATTTATATAATTAAAAAGTCAAAAAATTTAGATGTCATGATGATAATTTTTTTTTAAAAAAGATATATAGATTATATGTTGCAACATATATACTACCTGATGCAACAAGTGATCTATTTGTTGCAACAGATGATATCTCTGTTGTCACAAATGAGTTATCCGATGCAACAGATATATAATATGTTGCCCAAATCAGTGTAAAAATAATTTCTAGAAAGAAATAATTATTTTAATAATAATAAAGCTGAAAATTCATGACTTATCACAATATTGCTTAATTTAATTAAGTCATAACTTTTTGTAGTAATCAATAATATCATTAATAAATGGAGGTGAACAGTTGCGCCTTTAAATTTGTTTTATTAATTTATATAATTAAAAAATCATGTCATGACTTATTACAATATTGCTTAATTTAAATAAGTCATAACTTTTTACAGTAATCAAGAATGTTATTAATAAATGAAGGTGAACAGTTGCGCCTTTAAATCTGCTTTATTAATTTATATAATTAAAAAGTCAGAAAATTTGGATGTCATGATGATAATTTTTTTTTTAAAAAAAGATATATAGATTATATGTTGCAACAGATATATTATCTGATACAATAGGTTCTCTCTATTGTTGCAGCGGATTATATATTTGTTGTCACAGATGTATTGTCTGATGAACAAATATAGAATCTGTTGTCTCAACTCAATAAAAACGATTCTTGGAGAGAACTAATTAGTAATAATAATCTAAAAAGTCATGACTTATCACAATATTTCTTAATTTAATAAAGTCATGACTTTTCACAGTAATAAAAAATGTAATTAATAAATGGAGGTGAACAGTTAGATTATATGTTGCAACAGATAGGTTATTTGATGCAACAGGTTTTATATTTATTTCAACAGATGATCTATCTGTTGCCATAGATCAATTATTTGATGCAACAAATATATAATCTGTTGTCACAACTCAATAAAAACGGTTATTGGAAAGAACTAATTAACAATAATAATCTGAAAAGTCATAACTTATCACAATATTTATTTTCTTAATTTAATCAAAAATGTAATTAATAAATGGTGGTGAACAGTCACTCTTTTTTTCCTCTCATTCAAATTCAATCCTTCATAAATATGTTCCTCCTTACTCAATCGTTCATTCAACTACACTCTATTTATTTATTGTATCTTGTCTTTCATATTATACCTTCACTTGCACCACTTTTTCTTCTCTGACTAAGGTAAGTTTTTTTCTTGACAATTTGTACTATACGTTGTATTACATTCAGTTATTCTTAAGATCTTTAATTTTTATTTTAAGTTTTTTGTCAATTTACATGTGTTCTAGATTATGGCCGACCCAGTGTGGGAAGTTTCTTTTCTTCAAGACGTCGTGAATGAACTTCAAAATCAAATTCATAACTTGCAATGGGAACTGGAAGGAGTTAGAGTAAGAATGCTCCGCAAGATACACAGGCTGAGGAGGGCCTTGCTACTTCCGGTTGAAGATTGACCGTCTGACAATGATGATGATGATGATGATAATAATAATAATAATAATAATAATAATAATTAGATTATTATATTTCTTTTAGTCTATTATATGTATTTTTATTTATTTTTGTTTAATAAAAAATTATGTTTGATCTTTGACGTTTTAATTCATATTTAATATTCATTCTGCCTATTATCTTTTCAACAAACATGTCGATGATTGGATATAAAAAGGAATAATTTAGAATCCAGTAGCAATAGCAAGATTTATCAGTTGGGTTTGTGGCATAGGCTGATGTGTTGTTCAAAACAAATTACTTATATGTTGCAACAGATAATAAGTCTGCAATTGATAATCAGTCTGATGCAACAGATAAATAGTCTGTTTCAACAGATGACTAGTTTGTTGCTTGGCTTTTACGTTTTAAGTCATACTCCCTCCGTCTCAAATTATCTGTCCAAAATTTAGATGCCACGTTTATTAAGAAAAATAATTAATAACATGTCTAGTTTACCATAACCCACTGATCAGTTGGTGGGATAGTAGACGGTATTTGAAATAACCATTGTTTTCTATTCAATCAAAATTTCATAAGAGAAAAAACCCTTATTAATGATGTTTCCATTTTAATTTGAAGAAAGAGTGATTAATGCAAATGGTAAAACATGAAAAAAAATTTACTCTTTTCTTGATTAATAAAAAAGACAAGTAAAATGAGAAATCAAATTAGGAAATTTGGGACGGGTAATTGGACGTAAAGAATAATTTTGAATCTAGTAGCAATAGCAAGAGTTGCAACATATTAGTTATTTGTTGGGTTTGTGGCAGGGGCTGATTTGTGTTGTTCCAAACAGATTAATCATCTGTTGCAATAAATAATTAGTCTGATGCAACAGATAAATAGTCTGATACAACAAATAATAAGTCTGATGCAATAGATAAACAGTCTAATGCAACAGATAATAAGTCTGATGCAACAGATAAATAGTCTGATGCAACAGATAAATCTCCTGATGCAATAGATTACTCATCTATGCACCAGATGATTAATCTGTTTAAATTGTGGGCACTTATGTTGGATTCATAATCGGGGTTCTATCCATTGTTGGAAAAACAGTAGTGCACCCAGATGACAAATACGAATAAAAATCATAAGTTTACTTACCAAAGTCACCTATGAAGTAATGCCAAAGTGGAAAGTGATGTAGGAAATAAAATTTGACCTAAGAAATTGGTCAAATAGCAGCAGTAGCGCTAACCATCACCACCAACAAGAACAAATGGTCAACAAAAAGAAGATGAAGATGATAATGAAGTAGAAGATGATGAATAAAGCAGCAGAAACAATCAACAACAAAAATTGCTAAGAAAGAGAAAACAACAATGGATGAGAAGAGAGAGAAAGACGCCTTTTTTCCTTCCGTTTCCCGTTATATTAGGTAAACATTGGGATCAAAGTGTAAATTTAAAAACTTGTGGGTTATTTTCAAACTTCCCCAACTTTCTTAATACATAATAAAGTAATTGTCACCTCCACTCAATAATTTAGACTTGTGTCACCCACACCTCATTTTAAAAGTTTTTTGTCACCTGTGGCCCAAAGCCCCAAGACACATGTCATAGTTTAAAATTAATGATTGAAATAATTAGTTAAATCAAAATTATAACCATAGTTATCTACTTTCATATATTTAGTTATATTTGTTCCTTAAATATCCATTATATATTAAATTTGGCACAATCTTTATATTCGATTTAGCACACGTATAATGAATTTATTTGGCAAACAAAGATAATAACATTAGAAAATTCCAGGCCACAATCTTTATTTCTTTTATTTGAAAAATATTACCTAAGAAAAATGACAAACATTAGCCAAAACAAAAAAAAAAGTAAAAACCGAGCAGAAAATTATTGAAGGATAGAAAAAAAATAGTTTAATATATTTGAAAAAATATAATGAATTGTTAAAAATATTTAAGCAACAAACATATGGTAGTAGATAACTATAGATAGAATTTTGATTAAACTAATTAAATCTCAATCATTAGTTGGAAATTTTTTAATTTTGATTAGAATTTTAAACTATGACATGTGTTTACTATTCAAGCAATAACTTGGAAAAAATTGAGAGAAGAAAAATGGAGAGGAGCCCAATCTCATTATGTTACCCAACGAGTTGCATTTAAATTAGGGAAAATTTCAGAAATAACAACTATAGAGCCTTAATTGTAACTTTTATAGCAACAATTTCATAATTACGAAAAATAGCAAATTGTATCTTGTATTTAAGTAAACTGTTGTTATACAAATACATATACAACAAGATTTACTGTCCTTGTTTTACTCAAATTAGTTGAGTTAAATAAGGAACGATTATTCCATCTAATTAAATTCCCACAGATTACTCTTATTTAAATTAGTACATTCATTTTCCAAATCAAATTCAAATATGAAGATTATTTTTCTCTTTTGTTTTTACACTTCTATTTCTAGTTTCTATTTCTCTTTCTTCTTTCTTTTCCTTTTTCACTTTATTTTTTTCAAATTTTTATTTTTCGTTTTTTTTTTCTATTTTTTTTACTCTTGTATCTCTATCTTTTATTTTTAAAAGAAAAATATTTATATCATATATACATATTCAAAAAATATACAAAATAAATAGATATACAAATCTGCATATGTATTTACGGTAAAAAACATACATATATATCTGCATATGTATTTACAAAAATACATATCTGACTCACTCGTATATATAAACATATAGGACACAAAATATTTATAACAAAAATGCAATTATATACATATACATATCGGTAATAAAAAAATACATATCTTAAACAGTAAAAGAAAACAAATGAGTACATATGTTACCCTCTAAAATGACATAGTATGTACAGTTCAAAGACAAATCCAACACCGTATAAAATACATATAGCTCTGCATATGTATTTATAGAATACATACCTGATTCATATATATATTCTTATTTTATACGAGTCACCTTTGTATTTCGCAAATATATATGAAGATATATAGTATAGTTATGTTTGTTACTATTTAATATGAATATGATATGTATTTCGTAAATACGTATATATGTTTTATACTGTAAATACATATCCTGATTTGTATGGCTATGTATTTTGTATGTTTTTTGAATATGTGTATGTGATATACATATTTGTCTTTTCAAAATAAAAATTAGAGATAGAAGAGTAAAAAAATGAAAAAAAAAAACGAAGAAAAAACGAAAATAGAAAAAGAAAAAAAAGATATGAGAAAGGAAAAAAAACGAAAAAGGAAAAAAAAAGAGAAATAGAATAGAGAAAATAAAGTGGAAAGAAAAAAATGAAAAAGAATAAAAATAAAAAAATAAAATAAAATGATAAAAAAATAAGATGAAAAAAAGGTAGAGATATAAGAGAGTGAAAGACAGTAATGATATTTTATTTTGAAATCTTGAAGACCATGGAGATAATTATCTTCAAATATGAAAAAGGAAAAAAAAAACAAAAAAAAAAGAATAAAAAACGAAAAAGGAAAAAAAAAAAGAAGAGAAACAGAAGAGAGAAAATAAAGTGAAAATAAGAAAATAAAAATAAAATAATATAAAAAATAAAATGATAAAAAAATAAGATGAAAAAAAAGGGGTAAAAGCTATGGCTATATTTGGGGGAAGTGAAATAGTGGAGTGAAAATAGGAAAATGTAAAATAGTGAGAGTAAAACATGCACTTGCCTAGTTAATGAGTAAAATAATGTTACTCTTGCTATAAACTGTAATTTTACAAAAGTGTTACTATTTATTGTAATTATAGTCTTAAGTATGCTACTTTTTCTAATTTTTCCCTTAAATTACTATTTTTTTTTTGGTCAAGTAAAAGTTCATTGAAAAGCTAAAGTTGAATTTTTATAGAAATTGATCAATTATCGTCTAATAACTATTTAGAAGCTCTTATTCTTTTATGATTCACTTTGAAATGTTATTGCTTCCTTTATTGAACAATAATAATCATGAGAAGCTCAATTGTTACATTAGCAATACATCCGAGTTTAAGATTTTTAATTGTTGCTTTCATATTTCATTGTTTTCTCTCACAAGATATTTCATGAAAATATTGATGATTTTAACATTATTAATTTTTATTATATGTCAAATTTTTGAACAAACTCGCAGCATATGATTCAAAAACAACAACAACAAAAAAAACTTGTGAGAATTGATTTAAATTCCGTAGAAATGCATCGTTATTCTAATTGAAAAAACATCGTACAAATAATAAATGAAATTAAACAAATTAACTTATTAATATATGAAAAATAAAAAGTGACATAATGTAGGAAAAAATAATATTCTTTCATATCTTAAAATATAAGAACATGCAAATCCATAAAAATCCAACTATCTTTACTTTTGTAATATTTAATACGGAAAAGGGCCTAAAATGCCCTTTAACTATCCGAAATGGTGTAAAAATGCCCCCGTCTATCAATTGAACCTGAAATGCCCTTGATGTCTACCTATTGGGTCTACTTTGTCCTTTATTTTAACAGATTAATTTATCCTCAATTCATTAATGTCGTGGCTCCTTCTAATTGACCAACTAATAATTAATTAAATTAATTAATAATCCAACTCATTAAACCTGACCCAAAACCCATACAAACCTAATTATCCAACCCGTTTAGTATTGGGATAATAACAAATATAATTCTAAAGCATCTAAACGGTTTATTTTTTGTTTGTATCACCTCTAATCAGGAAAAGAAACAAAATTGGGTAGTAAGCTCTTTCAAGAAAGTAGCAGTTATTTCATGAACCTGATATGGAAGTACAGTTGCATTTTCGCATTGCTTTAACCTGTAGGTTACAACAGAAACAACTAGTAGTATAAGCGTATAAGAGAACAACCAATTAGGTCACTTGGGCCAATCTCTCGGAAAACCACATAACTGCTCCTGAGAGACAGACGAAAGCACAGAACAACTATTCCATGGGAGCATCCTATTGACATGGAATGGTATGCAAACATTACCTCTACCTCAAAGGTGAGATAGAGAGGTTGTTTCCGATTATTAGGTTTGGATGGGTTGTGGGTCATTCTCTCTCAATTCTCGCTCTCCCGTCACGGTTTCCTCTCTATCCTCTCTCAATTCTCGCTATTACAGTGTGGGTGTGCGTGTTTTTGGGTGTCTCGATGAGCTGGTGTGTGATTTCAGACTGCGTATGTGTGTTTCCAGTGACGATGGAGTGGAATCCTTCTATTACCCCATTAGTGTGTGAATTATGAATGGAAATTGGCGTCTTCTGAGATGGTGAGCTCTGTGTGTGTGTGTACGTTGGTGAGAGGTTGAAGATGAGTCCTTTCTCTGTTAATTGTGAGCTTCCTAAAAATGGATGATAATCTCCATCTAATGTGATCTGTGTCCAGTGAATTGAGTGTTGAGTGAGGAAGATCGTCCTGTGTATGTCCATTTTTTTTTAATGTTAATGAGTTGGATTATTAATTAATTTAATTAATTAATAGTTGGCCAATTAGAAGGAGCCACGTCATTAATGAATTGAGAAAAAATTAATCTGTTAAAATAAAGGGCAAAGTAGACTCAATAGGTAGATATTAAGGGCATTTCATACCCACTAGGTAGACGGAGGGCATTTTTGCACCATTTTGAATAGTTCAAGGACATTTTAGGCCCTTTTTCGTATTTAATATGACCAATTCAGATGAATTTATTATTACTTTTGAAAAAGTAAAGTCATTAAACAACAACAAAAGATTAATCTTTAGAGCAAAGCGAAACAATGCTCTACAACTCCATATTTAAGATGAAACAAAATCAACTTCTATTGACTTGAGATAACTTCACATTTAGTTCTTTTTCTCTATTAATCTCAGTTAATAATCTGGCGTATTCCAAAAAAAATATAAAATGATTGCTAAAGATGATAATTCATATTGTTTTAATCATTATAGTAGAACAATATTATTATTATAGGAGATCGATTTATATTAAACATATCATGTCTACACATCACGTCTCCTTCTTGTATTATCAAACTTCATTTATCGATTATCTTAATATCGGTAAATAAAATTAAAGCTTCGATATTAGTTAACATAACTCGTCTTGAAAATAATTAAAAAAAAGAGCATAACTTTAATAAAATACTATGCACATAATTACTTCAAATTCACGGCCAAACAAACGAAGCGCCTTACTAATAATGCAAAAAGCTTCCTTAACTTTTAATAAATAGTCAATTATGATGATTTTTGTTTTGATGGATAAGACAAAGACAATCTTTTTTCTCAAGTTTATCTCTCCCCTCTACCCCTACCTTACTTGAATTCAGATGTGGATATTGTATGAAAATCATTAGCTTATAATATGATCACCTAAGCAAGTAAGCTAATTTTCTCGCAAGAGACTTTAGCCGAGGAATTTTGAAATGAAACTATCACTCATCTGCATTGTAGTATGATCATCACTCACTTGCATATAAAATATGAAGATATTAAAAAGAGTTTCTACCATGAAAAAGATGAATATGAAAAACACAATTAATAAATTCACCAATAAAGTTAATGATTAATAACAAAAGAGAGAGAGGGGGAAGCAAGCTTAACATTGAATGATATTGTAGGAGGATATATAAGAGCCGGTATACATAAAAGAGGTTTATAAGAAGTTAGAATTTCATTCCAACTCAAATTTCATTTAAAATACAAATTCAAATAGATTGTTAATCTTTCTTATACTTAATGTCTTAAAAAAATATCAATGTGATTTTCTTTAGATATATTTAAATTGAGAGGAATTTTTAAAATCTAAGAAACTAATCCAAATATTTATTATAGGTAACAATAACGCAATAAAAAAGGAGCAGGTTGCTGCTGTCCTTATTCTAATCTAGTCTAGCAGCCACCATTTTTAATGATTAACAAGAATAAAATATGGCGCCGTATCCCAAAGACTATGAAGTAAATACAAACTTTGAGAAATGCATTTGCCACTTTCCAGAAGTTGAAACATGACATCATCTATGGAAGCTAGTTTCTTCCTAGTTTTTCTACTGACTTTCTGCACTTCTATATACAGTATTTTTTCTGCTACAACAACAGACTCAATCACTACGAATCAATCCATCGTAGATGGAGAAACTATTGTTTCATCCGATGGAACCTTTGAGCTAGGATTCTTCAGCTCCAGCGGTTCCTCAAATCGATATATTGGGATATGGTACAAGCAAATTCTTCCTTATGTCCAAACAGTTGTATGGGTTGCAAACAGAGAAAAATCACTGACCAATACATCTTCAGTACAACTGAAGGTAAACGCGCCAGGAATACTTGCTCTTCTCAATGAAAAGAATGAAAGTATATGGTCCACTAACACCTCAAGATCAGTTCAAAATCCAGTTGCAGTTCTCCTAGATTCTGGGAATCTTCTTGTTAAAGATGCAAATGATAACAATCCAGAGGATTTCCTCTGGCAGAGCTTCCATTTTCCAACTGATACACATTTGCCTGATATGAAGCTTGGCAAGAATTTTAAAACTGGCCATGAGCTTTACCTTTCAGCATGGAAGAACGATAATGATCCAGCTCCAGGAAAATTCACTCGTGTCATTGATCCTACTGGATATCCACAGGATCTCACCAAAAGTGGCACAAATGTAGTATACCGTATAGGACCATGGAATGGTTTACGATGGAGTGGAGCACCCACACCACTACTAACACAAAGCAGACTTTATACATTTATTTTTAATAAGGATGAGCTTTCCTTCATTTTTTCTCTCATTAATAACAGCTCGGTTTTATCAAGAATAGTCCTGAGTAGCAATGGTGATATACAACGCTTCATGTGGGTGGATCAGACGAAGAGATGGAATCTTCACTACAAGTTACCTACAGACACTTGTGATGCATATAGCTTGTGTGGTATGTATGGGAGCTGTGACATATACAGTGAACCTATTTGTGGATGTTTGGAGAAGTTTGTACCTAAATATCCACAACAATGGGAAAAGGGAGATTGGACAGAAGGGTGTGTTCGGAGGAAACCCTTAGATTGCAGCAAGGAACATGTATTTCTAAGATATTCTGGGATCAAGTTGCCAGATACTAAGCACTCTAAGTACAATAAAACGATGACACTAGAAGAGTGTAGGCAAGTATGCTCCGGGAATTGCTCCTGTACAGCTTATTCAAGTCTAGATATAAGCAATGGAGACAAAGGTTGCTTATTATGGTATGGGGAATTAATTGACATCAGAAAGCTGCCTGAAAGAGGACAGGACATTTTCATCAAGATGGATCCTTCAGAGCAAGGTAAGAACTTGTTTAAGAAATTTCCCTTGAAGTATTTCTTAACTTAGTGTTTCCAAACTTGAAGATGGTACTATACAAAGTTAGAGGCCTGTCTTGATTTTCAGTGGCTGACTTAAAAAATTGATTGTAGAATCTGAGGCAGGATCAACAAGAAAGAAGGCAAAGATACTCGCAGTGAGTTTCTCATTGTTGATGGCAACGATTCTGTTGATCCTGATTTTGTTGTGGTACAAACGGAAAAAGAAGAAACTGAAACTCAGTGAAGATATTGAGCTGCCACTGTTCCCATTTTCAACAATAACAAGAGCCACAAATAACTTTTCGTTCAACAACAAGATTGGAGAGGGTGGATTTGGACCTGTTTACAAGGTATACAGTGCAAATTTGTTGGAACGGTAACTAGTTTATGCTCAAGATCAGAGTGCTAGAGATCTATTTCATTCTGTAATATTCTCGTATTTGTAAAATATATGTTCTAATGTTATACATTTTCCATTTCTAGGGAGTGCTGGAAGAGGGACAAGAAATTGCTGTAAAGAGACTCTCAAGGACTTCCATGCAAGGAATTGATGAATACAAGAACGAAGTTATCTATATTGCGAAGCTTCAGCACCGAAATCTTGTGCGACTTTTGGGTTGCTGCATTCAAGGAGAAGAAAAGATGTTGATCTATGAATACATGCCTAACAAAAGCCTGGATTCATACATATTTGGTTTGGATTTCTAACCTACTATACAAGCTAAAATGATTAATATACTATGATCTATTAGTCAAAACATGAATGAAGCTGCTAACAAGAAAACTTACTTTGTAGATAAAACAAAGAGCAAATTACTTGATTGGCCAAAGCTGTTTGACATCATAAACGGAATTGCTCGTGGCATATTATATCTTCATCAAGATTCTCGATTACGAATTATCCATAGAGACCTTAAAGCAAGCAATATTTTGCTAGATACAGATATGAATCCTAAGATATCAGACTTTGGCATAGCAAGAAGTGTTGCAGGAAATGACATTGGAGCAAAAACACGCAATGTGGTTGGGACACAGTAAGGATCTCTAATATCATACGATGTACTCTCATGTGACATTTTGCTTCTTTAACTCTCTTGGTGTCGTTTTGTTGGCACAGTGGCTACATGTCGCCAGAATATGCAATAGATGGGATCTTCTCAGTAAAATCAGATGTGTTTAGCTTTGGTGTATTGGTGTTAGAGATTGTGAGTGGCAAGAGAAATAGAGGATTTGTCCATCAAGATCACAACCTTAACCTTCTTGGTCATGTAAGCACTGCATAACCTGCATTACACACAGCTCCTTTTTTTCTTGATAAAAATATAATTTGTCTTGATTCAAAGTATCTAAAACAGGCATGGAAGCTTTACAAAGAAGATAGGTCCTTGGGACTAGCTGATGAGCATCTAGCTGATTCTTGCAGTAATTCTCAAGTTTTAAGATCAATCCAAGTGGGTTTATTATGTGTGCAAAAACATCCAGATGATAGACCAAGCATGTTTTCTGTGGTTCAGATGTTGACTAACGAGAATCCACTTCCAAAAGCAAAAGAACCGGGATTTTTCACGGAGCGAAATCTATTTGATGAAGCAAAATCAGGATCACAGACAAACAGTTCAAAAAATGAATGCACAATCACATTGTTAGATCCTAGGTAGGTTTGACAAAAATAACTACTTGAATAGGCAAAATTATTTATTTCCATAGTTCTTTGAATATATACTTTAGACATGTTATTGATATTACAAAAATTCTAAAGTTGTAAGTTTTTTTTCCAGAATATTAGGTATAACAATTTTATCGGGTGATCAGAAATCACAAAATCAATAGTAGTAATGGAAATTTCACATATTGTAACTCCATTTTAGTGAAAGCATATCCAGAATATGGTACAAAGCTGTTATAGGAATTTAAGCAGCACTTTACCTTGATTTGTTTTTGCAATGTGAGACATACAACTGAATTTAGAATCTTAGTTAGAAAATGTAAATTTCAATTATAATTTCAGAGGTTTTGAATTTGCAGTTTTTTACTTTTCAGAGAATAGCATCCTATTTGCATTAACAACTTTAATAATTTAATATTTTGAAGAAATGGAAAGATAATGGGCTACGTGGCATAAATATTTTCTCCCAGAAGACACAGAGGTGTAGTCTTCCAAATTTTTTTGTTTAATGAGCAAACTATCATCATGTATATTATCATTACAAAAAATTCTTCACAGTTGTCATCTATGAATTTTCACATTTTGAAAGCAATGATAATTAGCAAATTAACTAAGTTTTGCAAATACTTCACCCTCTACATAATAAACTCATTTTGATGTGAATCACCTGCATTCACCCCAAAAAGTAGTTTGGTCATTGTTTTAAACAACAACAATAACATACCCGGTCTAGTCACACAAAGTAAATGCAGACCTTACCAATAAACAAGGGCAGCCCATTCAAAATCCACCTAACATAAGGTTGATATCACTCTTCTTTTTATATTCACTAACTCAGCTAAAACGAAGCAATATATTTTGGACAATTCAGGACTCAGGGTCCCAGACAAGTCCTTAAAAGGTTGAAATAACTCTAATCAGAGATTGAAATATGTAAATTATACCTATACCGCTCTACAATATCCTCTGTTTCAAAAGAATGAGATCAGAGATCTTTGTCTTAATTCATATGGCACAATTGAAATTTCGACGAGATTCAATTTTTAAATTTTAATTGTGAATCCAGACACAGAAACTGTAAATCTTTTGAAATGAAGTTTATATATTTGGAAGAGTGAAGGGTGAAAACATATTAAAAGTATCCTAGTTTTTTGAATTTCATATCGACAAAATGATCAAATGGACCCTTGTATTTGTTGAGTTTATAATATGGACTCTTCTACTGTCTTTCCATCATCTAAACCCTTAAATCCATTAAAACACAATATTTTAAACTCTTTGTCATCCGATTAATATGAGTGTAATACAATCGACTACACGTAGCATGCCACGTTATTTTTAAATGACGCATATGAGATTAAAATATATATATAAAATATAAATAACTTTTTTAAAAAAAAATTCAAAACAATACCCGTCCCCCCCCCCCCCCCACACACACACATAGAATGTCGTCCTCAACCACCACCACCTTTCTTCATCTCCCTCCATCTCCTCTCCTTATTGTGATTTGAAGAACATAAAATTTTTATCATTATACTAGAAATCAATTGTTTAAAGTTCAATACTTTATTATTAGTATTTGTGATACTAAACTGGTTGTCTTATTGTGATAGCAAAATGACTAATGAAAATCAAGTCAATGATGAAATGACAAATATTGCAATAACAAACATTGCTACTTCAAACCATTAGAATGTTGCTCCTACCATGGTGCCGACAGAAAAATTAGTTATCCTTTTGTTATTTGAATAGAATTAGTTATCCAATTTAAATTGAAGTATAGTTAGAAAATAAATAAATGTTTTGAGTTATTAATAAAATAATTCTCTTTGACGGTACAATTGCAGTATCTTTTTCTCTCCAACTCTTTCTCTGTTATTTCTCTAATTTCAAAGCTAAAACCAACAATTGGTATCAGAGCCAGTTTCTTGAGGGATCTGTGAGAGAGATGAATTCTGAAAACAACTTTTCTCAAATAGCTCCTCCAGTCT
Source organism: Capsicum pubescens (assembly GCA_030864215.1). Classification (NCBI taxonomy): domain Eukaryota; kingdom Viridiplantae; phylum Streptophyta; class Magnoliopsida; order Solanales; family Solanaceae; genus Capsicum; species Capsicum pubescens. The sequence continues at coordinate 18,038,266 of CM061541.1, read as the reverse complement.
TTGATTGTGAGAATTACATCTTTGGGCAATAAGAATGGAGACTTATCTTGAGGCTTTAGATCTTTGGGAGGCCGTAGAGGAGGATTATGAGTTTCTTCCGCTACCCGATAATCCCACGGTGGCCCAGATCAAAGTCAAAAGAAAAAGAAAATCAGAAAATCAAAAGCAAAAGCAACTTTGTTTGCTAGTTTGTCTCCAATAATTTTCATGAGAATTATGACCCTTAAATCACCAAAAGAAATTTGGGATTATCTAAAGGGAAAATATACCGAAGATGAAAGAATACGAGACATGAAAGTGTTTAATCTAATAAGGGAACTCGAATTGCAAAAGATGAACGAATATGAGAGTGTCAAAGAGTACTCAGATCGGCTTCTTAGCATTGTTAACAAGGTAAGATTGTTTGGCACAAAATTTAAAGATTCAAGAATTGTTGAAAAAATTCTTGTTACTGTGCTTGAAAGATACGAAGTATCAATTATTACCTTGAAAAACACAAAGGACCTGTCCAAGATTACCTTGATATAATTGTTAAATACATTGCAGACGCAAGAGTAAAGAAAGCCTATGAGACAGGATAGTATGATTGAAGGAGCTTTGTCAGTCAACCACAAGACTCAAAGCAAAGATAATAATTCGAGAAAAAATACCCACCTTGTCAGCACTGTGGCAAAATAGGCCATCCTCCATTTAAATGTTGGAAGAGACCAAACACACAATTGGTCATGAAGCTGTGATTTGCAAAAACAAATCTCAAAGAACTTATTTGTGGCAACATATTCTTCAACCAAGAAATCTGATTTTTAGATGATTGATAGTGGTTGTACAAACCACATGACATATGACAAAACTCTTTTTAAAAAGTTTGTGCCTTTGAAAAGTAAGAAAGTCAGAATTGGGAATGGTGACTATATTCTTGCAGAGAAAAAAAAATGTTTTCAGAAGATGCACACAAGCCATGCAAGAACAAAGATGAATTGATAGATTTATTCAAGAGGTCAAATTCAGTCGAAGCCGGGACAATTTCTCAAATTCAGTTGAAGCCGAGACAATTTCTAATCCAAGGAGGAGTTTTGAAAATATGTCTCAAAAATAAAGTAGGAGTAGATAATTTTAGTAGTTTTAAATTATTAGAGCCGACTTAGGAATTAGATATCTTTTTGTTAGTTGAATAGGAATTAGTTATCCCAATTTAAATTAAAGTGTAGTTAGAAATTTAACAATAAATATATGTTTTGAGTTATTAATTAAATAATTCTCTTTGGCAATACAATTGCAGTATATTTTTCTCTCCAACTCTTTCTCTATTATATCTCTAATTTCAAAGCTAAAAACCAACAAATAACGTATCAGATTAACATAACAACTATGAAATTTCCATTTAGTTTTCTTCCAAAGCCAGTGGTCCATTTGCTTTACTAATCAAATGTTTGAAACAACACGTAGTGCCGTTATCAAGAGGTTGAATATTCAAAAACGTGCTAATCACCAAGATTAAATAAAAGGAGAAAGACAAACCAGAAGAAAGAAATTATCCCCCAAGATTTGATGAGACAGTACAAGAGCCACAAGCAAAACAAGAGTACAAGGTAAACATAAATTTGCATGGAATTTGGCTCTCAAGTCTAAATCATATGGCATCAATAGTGAATATTAGTTTATTCCTTCTTTTTCTATTGTCTGTCTACTCTAATTACATACAAAATATTCCTACTACAACGGGTGTAATCACTGCAAATCAATTCATCATAAATGGTCAAACTGTATTTTCAGCCCTTGGAAGTTGGAACCTTTGAGATGTTAAGAGAAACAACTAATTAATTAGCAAGCTTGTTTTTGTCGACCAAACAAAGAGCAAAGAACTTGATTAGCCAAAGCATTTCGATATCATAAATGGAAATGCCCGTGGCTTATTATATCTCTATCAAGATGCTCGACTATGGAAAGCAATGTGTTGCTAGACCTAGAAATGAATTGAAAGATATCAGACTTCGGCATGGATAGATGTTTTGTAGGGAATGAGATGGATGAAAACACAAGTGGTGTGGTCGGGACACAGTAAGAATCTCCATACCATATGTACAAAGTACTCTCATATAGCCTCTCACTTTAATTTATTTTTGTGGCCGTGTTCTGCACAGTGGCTACATGTCCCAGAATATGCAGCAAATGGGATTTTCTCAGTAAAATCAGGTGTTTAACTTTGGCGTCTTGTTAGTATAGATTGTGGGAATTTTCCATCAAGATCACAACCTTAACCTTCTCGGTCATTTAGGCATTCTTTACATTGTTTGTACTACATATATATATAACACTTTTTTTCTTTTCTTAACAACATATGGAATTTATCAATTTCTAGTTGCAACAGAAGCGTAGAAAATAGCCACTTCATAATAATGGAAAAAACAAATAAACAAACACGGACACAGAGCACACACAGTGAAACAAACACATTCTTGAAGAAAGTCAACGTGCCAGTTTTCTACAAGTTTTGGTGTGGAAAACTTTGGGATAAAAGTCCAGATGACTAATGAATTTTGTGTGTGAACCTGTATTTGTAATTTGAATCCTCCTCAAAAGTCAGGTCTATTCGGAATGGTCATAACCTAAAGGTATAAATAATTACTAATTAGGCAGAAAAAGTATCAGATTAACCTCACAACAATGAAATTTCCATCATATTATGGTCTATTTGTTTTGATAATCAAATGTTTGAAACCTAAGTTACTCGAACTCTTCATTTTCGGTGTTGCACCCGTGTCGACACGACATGGGTGTGGAATTCGTACCCGATCTAATCAACTGATTTTGGGTACTTTGACCAAAATCGATTGGGAAAGTCCGATAGATTTAAGAAATTTTGTAATCAAAATAAAATCTAAGGTGAAATTGAAGAAAATGGAATACTTTGTATATAGAAACTTCTATATTATTGCTTTTCTTTTTATCTCCTTTTAGGATTTTCTTCTTTGAACAATATTTTCTCTTCAAGTTTTCCACATAATATCTCATAATTTATGTTTTGTAATTCTATTTTAGGTATTTAAATTATTTTTTACCGAATCGCCATACCTGTATCCATCTCTAGATCTATATCCCCGAATCTTTAAATTGAGACCGTGAAGGATCCGACCTCTAGATCCGTACCCGTATCGTACACCCGAGTCCGAGCAACTTAGTTTAAAACAGCATGTAGTGCCGTTGTCAATCGGTTGTGAATATTCAAAAAATGTGCTAATCAATTCACATGGAATTTGGTTGTCAAGTCTAAATCATATCCAGTATATAGGCAGCCAAAGCTTAGGCATCATCAATGCATCAATAAATGGAAGCTAGTTTCTTCCTACTTTTTCTATTATCTTTCTACTCTACTATACATGAGATTTCTACTACTACAGATGTAATCACAACTAATCAATACATCATAGATGGTGAAACTGTTGTTTCATCTTCGGGAACCTTTGAGATGGGATTTTTCAGCCCCAAAGGTTCCTCCAAGCGATACATTGGGATATGGTATAAGCAAATTCTTCTTGTGCAAACAGTAGTAAGGGTTGCCAATAGAGAGAAACCGCTCACCAATACATCTTTATTCGTTTTGAAGGTCACCAAGATGGGAATACTTGCTCTTCTCAATGACAAGAATGAAATAATATGGTCCACGAACACCTCATGATCAATCTAAAATCCAGTAGCACTACTTTTGGATTCTGGTAATCTTGTTGTAAAAGATGCAAATGATGAAACTCAAGAAAATTTCCTATGAAAGAGCTTCGATTTTTCTACAGATACGCAGTTGCTTGGTATGAAGCTAGGAAAGAATTTTCAAACTGGGCATGAGGCTTACCTTTCAACATGGAAGAACGATAACGAACCAACTCCAGGGGATTTCACTCTTCACTTGGATCCTACTGGATACCCACAAATCCTCCTTAAACGTGGCACAAGTGTATCAACTCGCTCAGGACCATGGAATGGTTTATATTAGAGTTGGGGACCCCCACTATTAGCATGATGTAAATATTGTATATATTAATGTATCCATATATTGTTGTATATTAGTGTAATTACATAGATTTGATTTAGTAATTAAAGAGAATAATAGTGGCTTTAGTAGAGCAGATTTGGTGGGATAGAATAATGAATTTAGAGGGATAGAAAAACTGATCTTTAGGGATAGGAAGATGGATCTTTAGGGATGTAATCATTGAATATTTTCTATTTAATGGTAAGACTCTCAATATTGAGAGGCATTCAATAGAAAATTGACATGGTATTAGAGTCTTCTCTTGGCTGTATTGTTTCATAGAGTTCATTTGTGGTTCCTTTCAGCCTTTTTGAAAAATTTTAATTTTTGTTGATTGTTCCTCGGCAATTAACACCTTGGACTTTGATCTTGGTCGTTTTGGTTATTCTTTTTGAGTCAGTGTTTCTAGTTTTCATAAATATGACTTCATATCAGTTTGAATCATTCAGTGTTCATTTCACTGGAAAGAATTTTTTGTTATAAGAGTTTTAGTTTTAGTTATTTGTCACTGGAAAAGAACTATGGGGCTATATAGATCTCCTACTGATCCTACAAAGTTAGGTGAATGGAAGATTAAAGATGCTCGGGTGATGACATGGATTTTAGGGTCAATTGACCCTCTTATTGTTCTTAATCTCAGGTCTTACAAGACAGCTAAAGCCATATGAAATTATTTACAAAGGGTTTACAAACAAGATAATAGTGCCCGACGATTTCACTTAGAGTATGGAATTGCTAATTACTCTCAAGGAGGTCTTTCTGTTCGGGATTATTTTTTTGGATTTCAAAACTTATGGGCTGAATTTACCGATATTGTTTATGCCAAAATACCTACCGAATCTCTCTTTATAATTCAACAAGTTCATGAGCAAAGCAAATGAGATGAATTTTTTATGATGTTACACTCTGAGTTTGAGAGTGTTCGCTCCCACTTGATGAATCGTGACCCGTCTCCATCTTTGGATGTTTGTTTTAGGGAATTACTTCGTGAAGAGCAGCGTTTTGTCACACAAAATGCTTTCAAGCAAGCTGATGATATTGTTGTTGCATTTGCTGCCCAAGGTAAAGGAAAGGGTAAGGACATGACTAGAACTCAATGCTACAGTTGCAAGGGATATGGTCATATTGCTAGAAATTGTGGCAGGAAGTTTTGTAATTATTGTAAACAACAAGGACACATTATCATAGTGTGTCTCACATGACCTCAAAACCATAAGGTTAATGCTTTTCAAGTGGGGAAAAATGGTTTTACTACTGAGAACTCATTTTCAATACAATTTCTTACTCCTGAAATGGTAAGACGAACGATCATGTCAGCCTTTTCAGCTTTAGGGCTACAAGGTAATGATCTTGCATCTAATTTTTGGCTTGTTGATTTTGGAGCTTCCAATCATATGGCCAACTTATCTAGTATTCTAAAAAATATTCGTAAGAATCATGGTCCATCACAAATTTAAGTTGCCAATGGTAGTAATTTACCCATTACCAAGGTTGGGGATATTAATAAAACTTTCAACAATGTTTTTGTGTCACCAATGCTCTCCACTAGTCTTATTTCAGTTGTACAATTGGTAGATAACAATTGTGAAATGCTCCATCATTCCGGGCGCATCTTGGGCGCATTTCAAGGGCATAACACACTGGTTTGAAATGCTCCAGCATTCCGGGTGCATTTCAGGCCCCAATTTCAGGGTCAATTTCAATGATCATAACTTCCGGTATATAATGAACTGAGATAGATTCTATATATCAAATGAAAGATCTTTGAGTCTTCTTTCCAATGCAACTAATTTCATACAAATCCAACAACGGAGTAAAAAGTTATGCCCAATTTACTTCAGGCTGTCAACCTATCAATAGAGGGACTGCTGCAACTTTTTTTTATTTCCTTAGGGGTATTTTAGTCTTTTCCCCCACCATTATTCAACCATAAACACGGGATTAAACCCCCATTCCAGTAAAATATACTCTTTTATCTCAAATTCTCTCAAGAACAAGAAGAGGGGTTTCCAAATCAAGATCCAAATCTCAAGGATTTTTCCATCAATCTTCCCAAATCAAGCATCAAGGTATGTTAAGTGTTCATCCTTGGGTATCCTTTCACCCTTGGAGTTCAAGAATCTCTTTTAAAACTACAAGTTAGTTGATGTTATAAATCTCATGTTGAATCTAAGTTTAATCTTGATTATGATGTTAGATCGGGTTTTATATTCCAGGATTTATCTCAAGCTTCATTAAAACTAGTTAATTGTAACGTCCCAAAGTTTTCTTAGCTAAGTCTTGTCCCTAAAGTAGCAGACTTTATCTTCTAGAATTAATTATATTCTTTTCTCAGTGGAATTCCTTAGATTTAAACTTTACATTACCTAGATGACTGAATAAGCTTCTCGTCGATATAAAATTCGTCCAAAACGGACACTTAGTGAAGAAGTTATGGCTATTTTTGTGTTGGTCGTAAAACATCATCATTCTAGTGTTTAGCGCATCGCAGAGATGGTTTAATTAGCAATTGTCAAATTCCAGTGGGACCTCATGATAGTGGCACGTAGCAAAGGATCCCAATTTTGCATTCGTCAATTTCCAGTGAGTCACCACGATAGTGGTGCGTCGCGGTGGCCCATAAAATCGGGTGTCACACCCCTTTTTTTTACTCCAAAAGATTCATTTTAAGTTTGAAAGGGTTTTTATTATTAAGTGAAAAAATGAAGATTTGTTCGAAAAGGATTCACTATATTCGAAATACAGAGTCACCACTTGGCATAAATCGGGTGTGCCAAGTCACCCGTGGATATCCCTTTTCAAAATGGTTTTGACTCTGTAACACTGATCCGCGAATAGAGATTCCGGCTAAGGAATTCTGTTGATCGAGGAGAAGGTGTTAGGCACTCCTCAATCCCGTGGTTCGACCATGTTCGCTTGGTAGAGCGTATTGGCTAATCTGACATTACGAATGTATAAACCACACAAAAGCACGTAAAACAATCAAACCAACAAATAAAACAGAACGAATCAAAAATAGTGTCCAGTCTGAGTTATACAGTCCCAAAAATAGAAAAAATATGAAAATGTAAATCCTATTCTAAACTAACCCTAGACTAAGCTCCAATGCCTCACCCGATGCCTCGGGCCTTCATCGCGATCGTCCTCCAAGTACAAGATACTTCGGGGCATTCCCCGGATAAATCAATACAAATCTCTCGGGGTATTCCCCGGCTAAATGAATACACTTTCAATGAGAAAAGACCACAATCATTCGACAATATTTCAAACATTCCATAGGATTTCCAATATTCAATCAAAGCCATCGATTCTAAACATTTGCCTACCCGACCTATTTTCCTAAACCAATCGATGTATCATGATACTACCAAATTCAAATTAACGTTCCTTTCAAGTTATACGAACAATGAAATCAAACTAACCAAAATCGCCAATTATATCAAGTTTCCAATTCTTACCCCCAAACCCATTTTTAACCACAACAATTAACACATGCTTCGATTATTAAATCACGTCTCAAAATCTGCAACCAATATCCTTCACAAACAAACAACGAAGATTCGAACTAACCACACAACACATAAGTCAGTCATACCCACGACATTAATAAAAAAAAATTAAGATAAAAGTAAAGATCGGGAGAAGAAATGGACCTCAAAGCTTTCGATTGATTTTAATAAGAGAAATAAGACCTGATCCAAGAAACCCGAAGAATACCAACAGAACCTCAAATTCGAATCTCTCAATCAGTTAAGAACCAGATCAGCAATGCGATAATTGACCTCCGTTCCGAACAAGATATATCTTCAAACGGAATCAACGAACAAACAAAACTGAACATTGGAGTATGACCAAAACGACCCAGATCCGCAGAGAATAAATGATTACCAGAACCAGATTTTTAGAAAAAAAATAAAACTAATGGAATCCCACGAGACCGAAGCTCCGGCGATAACTAACGACGGGAAGAAAAATGACGAATACTGGATCAGTTTCTGGCTATATCTCATCCAAAAATCAGAGGAAAACAATGAGATTTGGTGAGTTTGGGATCGATCCAACGAACGACGAATGGAGGAGATGATTCCGGTGAAGTTACTGCCGGAATAGTAACCCAAAACCCTTCGTTCTCTCTCTCTCAGTCTCTCTGTTTCTGCCTGTGTGGGGGAAGAGACGAAAAAAAGAAAGAAAACAAAGAATAGAGTCCTTCGCTGGTTGTGTCTATGGATGGAGAAAATGCTCTGTGGTCTCTTTTTTTTATCTGAGAATCTCTCCCCTCCTTGTTACTGTGATGTGTATATATGTGGGATATTTGGGGTGAGTATGTGAGGGTCTTTGTATCTATGGATAATTATCTGTGCGTGATGAAGAGACTAAAAGAAAAAAAATGGAATCGTTTCCAGTGAGCTATATCCAATCCCCTTAAAACAAAATGGTTCCTTGTGGGCTTTCCTGGAAGTTTCCTAGTGGTGCCCCTTTCTAATGTTTATCTCTTTTTATCTTTGTGGAAAAGAAATATGAGGGGGAAGGGGTCACGTGGGTATGGGATGTTGGGGGTAGGGGTATGGGTAATGTGTCTTCTTTTAATTGAAAGGGTTGTTAGGATGTTAAAAAGAATAAAAGTTTGTTTGGGATTTTGTTGAGAGTTATTTTTTTTTGTATTTTTATGGGATGTAATTACATGGGTGAGGGTACACGGTAGGATAAGGTAAAAATGGGTAAAACGATATCGGGGAGAGACGAAATTACGTTTCTACATCATGCCCCCTTTGAATGTAAGCACGCAGTGTTTTCAGACAAAGAAGTAAACAACGAGAATGAATTTTGTCCCAATCATTATTCAAAGAGAGGAGTAAAAGAAAGAAGGACAACCGAATCCAGTCGGACACCCTACCTACTCAAGTCATGAGTAAGTCAAGTGATAGGTGTTTCAAAGGATTGGAAAGAGATGTACTATACCAAGTTGGAGAGTCGAGTGAGGTTCCATCGAGGTTTCGGTCCGCGGCTCTGTCATTACATCAAAATGAAGATTACAAGTTAAAACATAAATAAAATTACAAAAATACTATCTATGCAGCTTCTATTGGACTCTTGACTCACTACTTCATCACCCTATTCTTCAGGCGGGCTCCTGATTTGCAATTTCTTCAACTTGTTGTCTGACTTTCAATCGTTTCACCTCATTGCTTAACTTTCAATTTCCTCACCCTATTCTTCAGGCGGGCTCCTGACTTGCTATTTTTTAATCTGCTAACTTTTAATTTTTCACGTCGTTGCATTGTTTTCAACTTCTTCACCTTGTTGCTTGACTTTCAACTTCTTCACTTTGTTGCTTGACTTTTTATTTCTTCACCCTGTTCTCCAGGCGGGCTCCTGAAATCACATCAAAACTAAAAGAAAAATTATCCTAAACAAAGATTATTATAAAGAGATTTCATTTTTTGAAAGTAATGTCTCATTATTCGGGAGGATCCTGAACAAAAGTAAAATCCCATTTTTCTGGAGGGTCCTGAACAGAAAGTAAAATCTCATTTTCCAGGAGGGTCCTGAACCTAAAGTAAATTCCCATTTTTCAGGAAGGTCCTGAATAGGAAGCAAAATCCCATTTTCCAGGAGGGTCCTGACAGAAAGTAAAATCCCATTTTTCAGGATGGTCCTGAACCTAAAGTAAATTCTCATTTTTTAGGAGGGTCCTGAACAGAAATTAAAGTTCCATTTTTCAGGAGGGTCCTGAACAGAAAGTAAATTTCCATTTTTCATGAGGATCCGAAACACAAAGTAAAGTCCCATTTTTCAGGAGGGTCCTGAATAGAAAGTAAAATCTCATTTTTCAAGAGGGTCCTGAACAGAAAGTAAAATCTCATTTTTCAGGAAGGTCCTGAACAGAAAGTAAAATCCCATTTTCCAGGAGGGTCCTGAACAGAAAGTAAATTCCCATTTTTCAGGAGGGTCCTGAACAGAAAGCAAAATCCCATTTTTCAGGAGGGCCCTAAACAGAAAGTAAAATCCCATTTTCCAGGAGGGCCCTGAACCTAAAGTAAATTCCCATTCTTCAAGAGGATCCTGAACTGAAAGTAAAATCCCATTTTTCAGGAGGGTCCTGAATAGAAAGTAAAGTCTCATTTTTCAGAAGGGTCCTGCACAGAAAGTAAAATCTAATTTTTCAGGAGGGTCCTGAATAGAAAGTAAAGTCCCATTCTTTAGGTGGGTCCTGAACTGAAGGTAAATTCCCATTCTTCAGGAGGGTCCTGAACTGAAAGTAAAATCCCATTTTTCAGGAGGGTCCTAAATAGAAAGTAAAGTCCCATTTTTCAGGAGGGTCCTGAACAGAAAGTAAAGTCCCATTCTTCAGGAGGGTCCTGAATAGAAAGTAAAATCTCATTTTTCAGAAGGGTACTGAACAGAAAGTAAAATCCCATTTTCAGGAGTGTCCTGGACAGAAAGTAAAGTCCCATTCTTCCAGGAGGGTCCTAAACTGAAGGTAAATTCCCATTCTTCAAGAGGGTCCTGAACTGAAAGTAAAATCTCATTTTTCAGGAGTGTCCTGAATAGAAAGTAAAGTCCCATTTTTCAGGAGGGTCCTGAACAGAAAGTAAAGTCTCATTCTTCAGGAGGGTCCTGAACTGTAGGTAAAGTCCCATTCTTCAGGAGGGTCCTAAACTAAAGGTAAATTCTCATTCTTCATGAGGGTCCTGAACTGAAAGTAAAATCCCATTTTTTAGGAGGGTTCTAAATAGAAATTAAAGTCCCATTTTTCAGGAGGGTCCTGAACAGAAAGTAAATTCCCATTTTCAGGAGGGTCCTGAACAGAAAGTAAAATCCCATTTTTCAGGAGGGTCTTGAACAGAAAGTAAAGTCCTATTTTCCAGGAGGGTCCTGAACAGAAAGTAAAGTCCCATTTTCCAGGAGGGTCCTGAACAGAAAGTAAAGTCCCATTATCCAGGAGGGTCCTGAAATGAAAGTAAAATCCTATTTTTCAAGAGGATTTTGAATAGAAATGTAAAATCCTATTTTTCAGGAGGGTCCTGAACAGAAAAATAAAGTCCCATTTTTCAGGAGGGTCCTGAACAGAAAGTAAATTCCCATTCTTTAGGAGGGTCCTGAACTGAAAGTAAAATCCTATTTTTCAGGAGGGTACTGAATAGAAAGTAAAATCTCATTTTTCAAGAGGGTCCTGAACAGAAAGTAAAGTCCCATTTTTCAGGAGGGTCCTGAACAGAAAGTAAAGTCCCATTTTTCAGGAGGGTCCTGAACAAAAAAGTAAAATCCCCAAATATGCTTTCCCAAAGGTAGCTGAACTTATTGAACAAAAACTTGCCCCTTTTTCATCAAAGAAAATTTATCAGTTAAAACTTAGTGGTGGTTTGCAGCACTTGGCTTCTCAACATTTGCTCCAGCACTCGTTCTTTTCTTCTTTGTTTCGAATCGCTAACACCTGACCCTGCTTTTCCGCCTCATTAACCCGGATCCAGATTGAGGGAAATGAGTTCTGACTCCAATTGAATTTCCATTTTACTATGCCTCTGAGATGTACCCTTTTCCATATTTGAATACTCCAACAAACCCAACAGTTCGTCGGTTGATAGAATTTCTTTGCTTTGTGTTGAATTATGATCATATTTCTTTCATGTGTTGGTCCTCGGCTTCTCCTCATACAATTGTGAAGAATGGTAATAGGTTTTGAAATCCTTTCTCTCTTGCTTTGACACAGACTTGAATTAAAATGTAAAGAAATGATGGTAACTTTTATTTTGATAAATGACACAAAAAGACAAAATATGAATATGTAAATGAAAGAAAAGGGCAATGCCCCTTAAAAAAAAAACTTATCTGAATACGGCAACCGAATCCAATGAGTATGACATGCATTTTGGATTAAGATGCCTGATCTTCCTATCCAAACTTCCCATTTGTCATTGAGTTCATGCCTTTTCCATTGAGCCGCTTCTTCAAATCCATTGGACTCATAGATCACATTCAATGGAAGACAACTTGAAAGACTTTAGCCAACAAATCTTTTTCCATTTCACTTTTCACTTTTCTCTCAAACTCGTCGTCGCCTTACGGTGCCCATGAGGGTTTTTACCAGTAAGACTCTCTTATTCTTATTTATCTCCACTCACCATCGCCTTATGGTGCCCGCGAGGGTTTTCACCAATAAGACTCTTTCATTTTCATTTCTCTCAACTCACCATCGCCTTATGGTGCTCGCGAGGGTTTTCACCAATAGGACTCTCTCATTTTTATTTCTTTCCTGATTTCTTACACTGAGGAAAACAAGTAGTACCCCAAACTGCATTATAGTATCCATTGCAAGCTTAGCCTTAACATTATCAAAGATTGATCTGAAGGTCTTTCTTTGGTTGTAACTGGCTTTTGGATTAGGTTTGAAAGAAAATGATGGCTGGAGGCTCAAACGACACTTGAGGTGAGGGTGGAATTTACAACTTTTGGAATTGACTCAAATAACACATTAACTCATGCCCCATTTTTTGTTGACTGGGTGACTCTGAAATCCTTATTTAGTTGGACCAAGCCCTGATAGGGCAGCCCACATATCTCACTCTCTCGAGAGGAGAATCAGGTCGCACGTAGTTCCATCAACTTGTTCTTTTTTTATTTGATTTGATTTTTTTTCTTTTATTTTCGAACTCTTTCTTTTATTCTTATTTTTCTGACATTTATCTTTGACTCTATTTTGATTCCAAAAGAGGGATATGAAAGAAAAATAAAACTAAGCTCAAACGGGTAAATAAAGGATGACACAATGTTTGGATAGAAGAATAAAATGCCTTCATCATATCAATCTTCAAAAATGCAAGTACTAAACATGCAATAAAATCAACAAAGGCTAAAATATCATACATAATATCTTTTGACCGCATCAGCATTGATAGCCATTTCTGCCATTTTGCCTTCAATATCTGTCAAATATAAGGCTCCATTGGGCAACACTTTCTTCACAATAAAAAGATCTTGCCAGTTTGGGGAGAACTTGCCTTTCGCTTCAACCCGGTGAGGAAGGATACGCTTCAATACCAACTGACCAACTTCAAAATATCTGGGTCGTACCTTTTTGTTATATGCTCGAGCCATTCTCTTCTGATACAATTTTCCATGACATACCAATGTCAGCCTTTTTTCCTCAATCAAACTCAATTATTCCAGTCGGGTTTTGACCCATTCGTCATCATCAATCTCTGCTTCCATAATGACTCAAAGAGAGGGAATTTCAACTTCTGTAGGAATGACTGCTTCTTTCCCATACACTAATAAATATGGAGTTGCCCCTGTTGAAGTGCGAATCGTAGTGCAATAACCTAACAAAGCAAACGGCAAATTCTCATGCCATTGTCTAGACCCTTGTACCATCTTCCGCAGTATCTTCTTGATATTCTTATTGGCAGCTTCCACAGCACCATTGTCCTTTGGACGATATGGAGTGGAATTTTGATGTGCGATATTAAACTATTGGCACACTTCTAGCATCAAATGACTATTGAGATTGGCAGCATTATCCATAATGATCATCTTTGGGATTACGAACCTACAAACGATGTTGGTATGAACAAAATCTACTACAGCCTTCTTTGTTACTGACTTGAAAGTTACCGCTTCTACCCACTTTGTGAAATAATCAATGGCCACTAAAATGAATCTATGCCCATTTGACGCTTTTGGTTCAATCGGTCCAATCACGTCCATCCCCCAAGCTACAAACGACCATGGAATAACCATTGTGTGCAACTCAGTAGGAGGAGAATGTATCAGATCATCATGTACCTGACATTGATGACACTTTTGAACAAATCAAATAGAATCTCTCTCCATAGTAAGCCAGTAATAACCTGTTCGAAGAATCTTCTTTGACAAGACATAACTATTCATATGAGGCCCGCATACTCCAGAATGTATTTCAGCCATGATCGCCGAGGATTCTCTTGCATCTACACACATCAAAAGTCCCAGATATGGGGTTCTCTTGTATAAGATTCCCCCACTTAAGAAAAATCCACTAGCCAAATGCCTAATAGTCCTCTTTTGACCACTAGTGGCATGTGACGGGTAGTCTCCTAATTGAATGTATCACTTGATATCAAAGAATCAAGGTTCTCTATCGAGCTCTTCTTCAATTGCATTACAATAATCGTGTTGATCATGACTCTGGATATGCACTGGATCGATGTAGGCTTTATCAGGATATTGGAACATTGAAGACAGAATGGCTAAAGCATCAGCAATCTCATTATGAATCCTCGGAATATGCCTAAATTTTACTGACACGAACCATTGACATAACTTCTGCAAGAATTATCGATACAGTATGAGCTTCAAATATCGCGTCTCCCAATTGCCTTGGATTTGATGGACGAGAAAATTTGAATCCCCCAACACTAATAGGTCCTGGACTCCCATATCAATAGCTAACCTCAAACCAAGAATGCAAGCTTCGTATTCCGCCATGTTGTTGGTACAATAAAATCAAAGTTATGCTGTTACCGAGAAATGTTGCCCCACTTCAGAGATAAGAATTGCACCTACTCCCACTCCTTTCATATTGAAAGCTCCATCGAAGAACAACTTCTAACCTGGATCTGCATCTATAACGACTCCATCGACACACAACACTTATTCATCAGGAAAATATGTCTTTAATGGCTCGTACTCTTCATCGATGGGATTCTCAGCAAGATAATCTGCCAAGTCTTGGTCTTTCATGGCTGTTCGAGTCACATATACAATGTCAAACTCGGTAAGAAATATTTGCCAATTTGCTAATCGACCGGTTGGCATAGGCTTCTGAAAGATATACTTCAAAGGATCCATGTAGGAAATGAGATAAGTAGTGTAGGACGATAGATAATGCTTCAACTTCTGCGCTACCCAAGTTAGGGCACAACACATCCTTTCAAGAAGAGTATACCTGGCCTCATATGCGGTGAACTTCTTGCTAAGATAATAAATAGCCTGCTCATTTTTGCCTGTGACATTATGTTGACCCAAGACACAACCAAAAGAATTGTCCATGACTAATAAATATAAGATCAAAGGCCTACCAGGCTCCGGTGGTACCAGCACGGGCGGATCTGACAAATACCTTTTGATTCTGTCGAACGCTTCCTGGCATTCTTCAGTCCATTCTACTGCAGCACTCTTTTTCAGCAACTTGAATATGGGCTCACAAGTGGTTGTGAGTTGAGAAATAAAACTGCTGAAGTAGTTCAGTCTACCAAGCAAACTCATCACCTCTGTCCTATTCTTGGGTGGGGGAAAATCCTGAATGGCTTTAATTTTCAAGAGATCCAATTCAATTCTCTGACGGCTGACTACAAACCCCAACAGATTTCCAGACAAAATTCTAAATACACATTTTGCCGGGTTGAGCTTGAGATTATACCTACGAGGCCTTTCAAAGAATTTTCTTAAATCTTTAACATGGTAAGCCTGACTTTTTGACTTAATAATCACATTATCTATGTAGACCTCAATCTCCTTATGCATCATATAATGAAACATAGTGGCCATGGCTCTCATGTATGTTGGTCCAGTATTCTTCAAACCGAATGGCATCACTCAATAACAATAGGTCCCCTACGGTGTGATAAAGGACATCTTCTCTGCATCTTTATCATCCATAATGATCTGGTGGTATCCGGCATAGAAATCCACAAAAGAGGCAACATCATGTTTAGCGTAGTTTTCCAGCAAAATATGGATGTTGGGCAGCGAAAAATCATCTTTCGGAATTGCTCTGTTCAAATCACGATAATCAACACATACTTGAATTTTGCCATCTTTCTTTGGGACAGGAACAACATTGGATAACCACGTGGGATAACGAGTCACTCGAATTACTTTGGCTTCAAGTTGTTTCATGATTTTCTCTTTGATTTTAATACTTACATCGTTTTTAAACTTCCTCAACTTCTGTTTGACAGGAGGGAATGAGGGATCAGTTGGCAATTTATGGGCCACTAATTCAGTGCTTAAACCAGGCATATCATCATAAGGCCATACAAAAACATCCTTATAATCAGTTAATGCTTGAATCATTCCATATTTTAATTGTGGCAAAGCATGTATACTGATTTTAGTTTCCCTAACATCTTCTTGATTCCCTAGATTAATTGTCTTAGTTTCATTCAAATTAGGATTCGGCTTGTCTTCAAACTGTTCCAACTATTTGCTTATTTCTTCTAGTGCCTCTTCTTCATCATATTCCCCCTCTTGCTTTGTTACATCTTGATTAGTTTGGATTTTAAGATCAGGCTGAAAATTCTGCATGCATGTCATGTCATTAGAGTCAGCATAAAGAGAACTGTATAAAGAAAAAGACAAAACAAAATGTATTAGACACAAAATAAGAGGGACATTGCATTTCATTAAAAGGAAAGATAGGAGGGTTTAAACACAAACAACAGAATATAAACAAGCTAAATTCCGAATTACAACCCTGGAATAAATTGGATAAATAGAACGAATAACAAAATAAACTACCAAAACTCTCTCCTGACGGGGAGAGGAGTGACTTCCCAATTGTTGAGATGAACAGCTGGGCCTATGAACTGTACACCTACCCTATTGGTACCTTCTCCTACTTCAACCATATCAACTTCAATAAAAAGGTTCTGGAAGTCATCAACCAATTTAGCTTCAAATTCTACATGATCCGTGATACCGCTCTTAACAAATGATTCACTGAGTAGTGGCATTGGGCGAGGGAGTGACCATGTTTCCTTTTTATTTCCCTTGGCTTTCTTTAGATCTTCATCCATAGGCTCAAATCCCAGACTGAAAGTGCCCATGTTCTCACTCGGACATATGGGAGAACTATACCGTGCAGAGACGCTCCCAAACCCCTTCCTGGCTTGAATCCGTATTTCAAAAGTTCACTCACTATCATGATAGAAGCGGAAGAAAATTGTAGTCCTAGTATAACCTGCCCTTCTAGGATACGATCCACTGGTACTGTATTAAAAATTTGATAGACAAATGTCTCATCTACGTTGTTTGCTTCAATAAGAGACAAAGGAGAATCTTCGCAGGCGGACAAATCTCCTTCACCGTGAATAACCACTTCTTGCCTGTCATGCTCAAACTTAATCATCTGGTGCAGTGTAGATACAACTGCCTTGGCTTTGTGGATCCACAATCTTCCTAACAACAGATTGTAAGAGGATTCGATATTCAATACTTGAATCTCTATGGCGAATTCGACAGGTCCTATAATTAGCATTAGTTCTATTTTGCCAATGAAATTTGATTTTGCACCATCGAAAGCCCTGAAACATACGTTGTTGGGCCTGATCCTCTCAACACCAATATTCAACTTTTGCAAAGTAGAAATAGGGCAGATATTTGCACCTGAACCTCCGTCAATCATGACATGAGTGACGTATAAATCTTCACACTTCACTGTAATGTAAAGGCCCCGGTTATTCACCGTACCTTCAACAGGCAATTCATTGTCAGAGAAGCTGATCCGATTAACCTCAAAGATTTTTCCAACAATTTTCTCAAGCTGATTTACTGTAATCTCCCTAGGAACATATGCTTCATTTAATACCTTCAGTATAATATCATGATGTTCCTTGGAATGCAATAACAAAGATAAGAGGGAAATTTGAGCAGGGTTTTTCTTCAACTGATCTATTATTAAATACTCTGGCAACTTCATCTTTTTCAAAAATTCTTTGTCTTCTTCTTCAGTGATAGTATTTTTGATAGATAAAGGTCCACTCACAATTGGCTTGGACTTTCTTAAACATTCAGGCACGAAACATCTTCCTGACCGAGTCAAACCCCCTACCTCATCTACATCTTCCACTACTTCCTTTCCTTGATAGGTCATTAGAGTTCGCCCATAGTTCCAGGGAACCATTTTCGTATCAACTATCGGAGGTTGGGTCACCAGTTTAAGGATAATAGGCACTGCCAGTGCTCCTCTCACGGTCAAGATGGGCTTACCCGAAGCTCCTACCACCATCAACTTAGGTTTATCCTGACTTAAATCAACATATCTTCTGGCACCTTGAACTATGATCATGGGTTTCTTTGTTCTTTCTTGTCCTTTATCTTCTCCCATTCCTTCCTGTCTTAATGACATTGCTTTCAAAGACTATGCTACATTCACTGATTTTTCCTCACTGGTCTGTATCTTGAAAATAGGCTTATAACACTTTGACGACTCTTTCCTATCATATATCAATTCTAACATATTGGTTTCAGCATAGGTTGGCAGCAGATTCTGGTTAATGTTTGGAGCCTTTAGAGCCTGGACCAGCATCTGATTTATGTCAATTAAATCTTGGACAACTCTCTTTAAATGCCAGCATTTCTCGATATCGTGGTCTGGCATGTCAGAACAGTACACACACCTTAAAGAATAATTGAGATTCCTCAGAGGTGGATTTGTAAGCCTTTCTTGAATTGGGCTTAAGACCTTCATCTTTCTCAGCCTATCAAACAAGCTAGCATATGACTCCCCAAGAGGTGTGAACTGATTTTTGACCACCTTCTCTTTCTTGTACTCGGGACTGGGTCGGAAACCGGGTCTGGAGTGGTTTTGGTAATTTAGTAGAGCTAACGGGCAATTTTATGGAGCTTGCGTGTGCTATTACGGGTAAGAAGGGGTTTGGGCATATGGCTGTGCGCTATATACTGGGTACGGAGGTGATGGAATGGAATATAATGGGTTTTGTGAAGGGTAGTAATGGTGAGGAGGAATATATGGAGCTTAGACGTAGACTTAGTCTTGGGATTAGGGATAGGGGCGATACGGTCTTTTGGGATAGGGATGGGTTCCAGCTACGATGGTCTCCACGTCCTCTTTCTTCTTTTTACCTCCAAACACGCCAGATCCACCTTGAAAAATGCTAGATCCACCTTGAATCACTTGTGTGGTGGTTTTCAATGCAGTGAAACTCACTATTCAGGCGGTCTTGATTCCATCCTCTATCATCTCTCTTATTTTGAGGACTTCAATAAAAGACTATCCCATTACCGGAAGTAAATATTGAAAATAGGTCTCATCTTGTGCCTGAATGAAGACCTCTACTAGATTACTCTCCTTCATTGGAGGTTTTACCCTGGCGGCCTGTTCACGCCACCTTATCGCATATTCCCTAAAGCCTTCAGTAATTTTCTTCTTCATGTTGACCAAGGATTTTTTTTCCGGAATCATCTCGATGTTATACTGAAAATATTGCATAAACTCAGAAGTTAAGTCATCCCATTTGTTCCAGTTATCGATATCTTGATGGACAAACCATTCTGAATCCAGATCAGAAAGACTCTCGCCAAAGAAAGCCATGAGCAACTCTCCCCTTCCCCCTGCAGCCCTCAATTGGTTGCAATAACATCTCAAGTGTGCCACGGGATCACCGTGCCCAGCATACTTCTTGAACTTGGGCATTTTAAAACCGAGGGGAAGGTTGACGTCTGGGAACATGCAAAGATCTTTATAGGAAACACTCTTATAACCTCCGATTCCCTGCAAATTCCTCATGGCTTGTTCTAAACTTTTCAATTTCCATGCTATGGCTTCCTGTTCCTTTGTTGCGACAGGTTTCTCTGTATCAAATGGAAATGCAAGTGGCTGAGTATACCCATACGGTTCATTCATTCTCAAAGTAGGCTCCGGGGCATAATACTGACTATCTGGAACCTTCAATACTGGCTCACTGGTAGACCGAGGAATCCCCATTATTGGACGCACATCATATGTAGGAGCTTTAGGTGGTGGCAGAGCCACGAACACTGGTGTGATCGATGGCGCCAGTTGAGCAGTGGGTCTTAGTTGGGGAGCTACCAAGGGCACACTAGAAGTTCTAGGATAATAATGTTGCGGAGTGAATCCTGGCGTGTGCTCAGGTGACTCAGTAGGAGCAGAGAATTGTACCTGAGAGAGCGGTGGGAAATTAGAGATATTCCCAAGACCTTCAGGAAGTGGAGGAGGAGGCATGCCACTAGCCCATGCTCTGTGCAAATCTATCAATTGTTTCCTGAGCCTTACTACCTCATCATTGCATTCTAAAATTTCTTCCCTGGGATCCTGATCCGGGTGAATGAGTGAATTTTCAATCTCCCTACCAGCCATGGAAAGCTTTGCTTTTGATCTAGTGAAGTATGGGTGACTAGCCAGAGTGCTGCAAATTAACCACTGTTATCTGAAAGAACATGCTCATCAAAGACAACACCCGTTAGGATTAGGCCACACAACAAGCATGGAAATTACATTGGTAAAATTGTCCTAGATTCATGTTCATTTCTACCAGCCTTTAAGGGTATCGAGTTCCTTTTAACATCATCTCGATCTTTCTCCTACACTCAATCACTTCTTTTCTCCAACAACACCTCTTTTCTTTCGCCCTCATTTCCCTTTTTTTGTATCAGTCTCTGTTCTTTCCCTTTCTTATCTCATCATCCTTTCTTTCTTTTCTTCTCTCGCTATCTACCTTTGTTTTATCATTCTTTATGGCTTTTTCTTCTCATTAAAAGAGAAAATAATGAAAAATAACAAAACAAAAATGATTAGATCGAACCCAAAAGTAGGTTGTCTACGTATCATGTTGTACATGAATCAGATCTTGCGTAGTTCGGGATGCTTATGCATAGACATCACCTAATTGAAGTTTTTTTTTTCTTTTCACAAAAAACAAAAACAACAAACAAAAAAAGACGTAACATCATAACATTTTGATGAAAGAAATAACAAAACATACAACGAAATTAAGACAACTTCTATACTGATCAACAAAGACTGAATGACATTCTAGACTAGCATGATAACACACATAATGCTCCTAATAAAGACTCCAAAGTTAAAGCAGACTTGACACCGACTTAACAAAGACACAATACTACAAATGGCAGAAAAGTAAAGTTCTCAAACTAAACAAAAGATAGGAAATGCTCCTTCAAACCGGTGCTTGCGTGATGACCCTGGATGAGATGGACCTGCCTGTGAAGTTCTATTTCTCCCATTCAAACTATGTAGCATATCTTGTAAGGACCCTTCGATATTTGAGAAGATGCCTCTAGCACGTATTCCTGCCTCATGAGGAGTACACTTGAAAAGACTGTTCTGACATCCCTCCATAGTTTTGAGCAAACCTAATAACTGAAATCTTAGTGCCTCTACTTTTTCCCCCACCCCTTCATCCTGATGGTCGCCAACTATGCATTCATCTTGTATTCTCCCTCTAAGATGCACTGGTAATGGTATGCTGACACCTCGAGGAATAAATTGTAACCAGATTCTCTATCCTTGAGTGTATCCGGGATTATCTAAACCTGCCCTGAGAGTATCCACGCCCTGCCATGTTGCATTATTCCAGATTTACTCATACTTGATATCATCCCTGGCTTGGTCCCTAAAGTACTCGACATCCTATTGAAAATCCACTATTGGCGAAACATCTTGCACTCTACCCAATTGACGCATTACCCTAAGAGGAGTGTATGGTCGGGTACAATTAAGCCCCAACAACACTAGATGGGGGTGTATGCTAGAGCAAACCAAGATTACTTTCGGTCGGAACCATAGATAGGTCCACAAGACATTGTTATCAGTTCATGATTCAAGAAACTTAACCCAAGCATCGTCTTCTGTAGGTAATGAGAATTTAGCAAAACCCATTCTATGTTCTATGGTTTCCACTCAACTAGGCAGACAACGGTCAATCACATCAGATTTAAGCAAAGAAGGGGCGTGCAAATGTTCCATCATCCATAGTTGTAACACTAGGTTGCTCCCCTAAAAAAATTGCATACCCCCTTTTATCTCGGTCAAAGCTTTGTCTATTTCCACCAAGATCAGAGGCGCGATAGTGACCTTGTCTCCCTTATCCTTGTTAAATTAGGCCATCACTACAGATTGCAACCGAGTATTAATACGCCTATCTTCCAAGGGGAATACCAAATTGCCTAACAGAACAAAGGCGAAGACTTCAAGGCGACGTTTCTCCGAATTCTTCTTAGTTGCATAAAATTCATCCAAAAAACAATCAAAACCATCTAGGAGGCCAAACCGAGCATACAAGTAATCGAAAGAGATCCAAGATTGGTTAAGTCAACCCAGATGGTTATTAACTTTCAACCCATAACAGTGGAGAAACCTATTAGGAGAATGACACCGCGCCCGAATCATCATCTTTTTAACGTAGGGCAATTTAAATAAACTAGATATCTCCGCCAGGGTAGGTGTCATTTCACAACTCCCAAACCTAAAAACCAGACAAGTTGGATCTCAAAAAGTTAATGCAGCCTCGATCAAGTTTGGATGAGGCATGATAGACAAGAGAGAAGTGAGAGTGCCTAGCTTCTTTGATAACTCATGCCTTTCGGAGTAGTTGAACGTTCCCCACCACTTGATTAACTTTTTGGGCACTTTAGAAACCATTAGGACTTTAGACCTTGGAGGCAGATCCATCCTGTAACAACACACAAGGCTTATAATTTAATAATTGAAAAAGGAGAGAAGTTCTCGACCCCCGGGATTTTGACACGGACAGGTTATCATGCAGAAACAAACCACTTTAGACTCAGATTAAAACAAATGGTACCACTAAGTGCAGTCAGCCTACTTGGACAAGATTAACCGACGACTCTAGATCAGACTAAAAGGGGGAGACCCCGAGCTAGGACTAAGATAGTGACCGAAATTAAAAAAAATTTACCGGACCCACCGAGGGTTGCCAACGTATCCCGCCCCCGAAGGACGAGAATCAGGTACGCATAGTTCTTTCAGTTTGGACAATAAAGGATTAAATGACAAACTAAACCCTGAATTGAGAGACACGACTAAAGACATATGAATAAAATCTTTTTTGTGTTTGTAATTAGAAGCTAACACCAACAACTATGAAAGAAAAATATTTTTGATATTTTCGTTATATAAAAATGCACAAAGCTCCTATTGAAATGAAAACAAAAATATTTTTGAAGTTTTCAAATTGTGAATACTTACTAAAGAAATAAAAGAAAAATCTTTTTAACATTTTTGATTTTTGGAAAGGGAGTGCAAAAGTAAAAACAAATTATTTTTTTTGAGTTGTGAAAAACAAAATCCATAAAGAACCCTAAAACCTACCAATTTTTTTTTATTTTTTAATAATTTCTTGCCTATACACTTTGCTTCTAACTTAAGCTTTTGCCCAAATCAGTCTGTCAAATGACCCTGTTACCCTCAAAGATGCAACATTTAGCACGTAGGGATGCTTCAGAGGTGAGTTTCCTACAAAGGGTCATGTGGGTCCCGCTATATCTCAATATGATGCAAATAAGCATGACTTAAAGGATGACCTACGCTAGGGTTTACTAACAAGGTTGTTCAGGGGAGCGTATGGTCGATAGTGGTTGCGTTACCTTTCCACCCACTCCATACCAGCCAACGGCTTACCCTCCTAAAAATAAGGGCGACTCAACTATGGGTCGTGTACACAGTGTGTACTACAAAACTTGTTGTAGAAAGAATTGACTCGGGTTATGCAAATGATGCCAGATATAAAGCGGTAGCACATAAGAGAAAAACTGTAAACACAGAGCACGTAGATACTCAACAATGATAAACAATAACACAAAATAACACAAACAATGTCTATACACCCATAGTGCCAAACCAAGCCGATACAACTCCAAAAATTAGCTCGAATTCTGAAAAGTCCCCAGAAGAGTCGCCAGAGCTGTCACACCCCTTTTTTTTACTCCAAAAGATTCGTTTTAAGTTTGAAAAGGTTTTTATTATTAAGTGACAAAATGAAGATTTTTTTCGAAAAGGATTCACTATATTCGAAACTCAGAGTCGCCACTTGGCATAAATCGGGTGTGCCAAGTCACCCGTGGATATTCTTTTCCAAAATGGTTTTGACTCTGTAACACTGATCCACGAACAAAGATTAGGGCTAAGGAATTCTATTGACCGAGGGAAAGGTGTTAGGAACCCCTCAATCTCGTGGTTTGACCATGGTCTCTTGGTAGAGCGTATCGGTTAATCTGACATTACGAATGTATAAACCACACAAAAGCACGTAAAATAATCAAACCAACAAACAAAACAGAACGAATCAAAAATAGTGTCCAGTCTGAGTTATACAGTTCCAAAAATAGAAAAAATACGAAAATATAAATCCTATTCTAAACTAATCCTAGACTAAGCTCCAATGCCTCACCCGATGCCTCGGGCCTTTATCGTGATCGTCCTCCAAGTACAAAATACTTTGGGGCATTACCCGGATAAATCAATACAAATCTCTCAGGGTATTCCCCGGCTAAATGAATACACTTTCAATGAGAAAAGACCACAATCATTCGACAATATTTCAAACATTCCACAGGATTTCCAACATTCAATCAAAGCCATCGATTCTAAACATTTGCCTACCCGACCTATTTGCCTAAGCCAATCGACGTATCATGATACTACCAAATTCAAATTAATGTTCCTTTCAAGTTATACGAACAATGAAATCAAACTAACCAAAATCATCAATTATATCAAGTTTTCAATTCTCACCCCCAAACCCATTTTTAACCACAACAATTAACACATGCTTCAATTATTAAATCACGTCTCAAAATTGCAACCAACATCCTTCACAAACAAACAATGAAGATTCAAACTAAGCACACAACACAAAAATCATTCATACCCACGACATTAATAAAAAAAATTAAGATAAAAATAAAGATCGGGAGAAGAAATGGACCTCAAAGCTTTTGATTGATTTTAATAAGAGAGATAAGAGCTGATCCAAGAACCCCGAAGAATACCAACAGAACCTCAAATTAGACTCTCTCAATCAGTTAAGAACCAGCTCAGCAATGCGATAATCAACCTCTGTTCCGAACAAGATATATCTTAAAATGAATCAATGAACAAACAAAACTGAACACTGGAGTATGACAAAAATGACTCAAATCCGCAGAGAATAAATAATTACCAGAACCATATTTTTAGAAAGAAAATAAAACTAATGGAAGCCCACGAGACCGGAGCTCCGGCGAAAACTAACGACGGGAAGAAAAATGACAAAGACGGGATCAGTTTTTGGCTATATCTCGTCCAGAAATCAGAGGAAAACAACGAGATTTGGCGAGTTTGGGATCGATCCAACGAACGACGAATGGAGGAGATGATTTTGGTGAAGTTACTGCCAGAACAGGAACCCAAAACCCTTCATTCTCTCTCTCCATCTCTCTATTTTTGCCTGTGTGGGGAAGAACCAAAAGAAAGAAAGAAAGAAAGAAAGAAAGAAAGAAAGAAAGAAAAGAATGGAGTCTTTCGCTGGTTGTGTCTATGGATAGAGAAGGTGCTCTGTGGTCTCTTTTTTTTATCTGAGAATCTCTCCCCTCCTTGTTACTGTGATGTGTATATATGTGGGATCTTTGTGGTGAGTATGTGAGGGTATTTGTATCTGTGGATAATTATGTGTGCGTGAAGAAGAGACCAAAATAAAAAAATAGAATCGTTTCTAGTGAGCTCTATCCAATCCCCTTAAAACAAAATGGTTCCTTGTGGGCTTTCCTGGAAGTTTCCTAGTGGGGCCCCTTTCTAATGTTTATTCCTTTTTATCTTTGTGGACAAAAAAATATGAGGGAGAAGGGGTCATATGGGTATGGGATATTGGGGATAGGGGTATGGGTAATGTGTCTTCTTTTAATTGAAAGGGTTGTTAGGATGTTAAAAAGAATAAAAGTTTGTTCGGGATTTTGTTGAGAGTTTTTTTTTTTTTATATTTTTATGGGATGTAATTACATGGGTGAGGGTAAACGGTAGGATAAGGTAAAAATGGGTAAAATGATATCGGGGAGGGATGAAATTACGTGTCTACATCAGGCACCAGTTATATTTTTACTCCATCTCATTAAGGGTAAAATGGTACTTCTCCAACCCCTTATCATCTCTAACACGGGATTTAATCCCAAGAATACCAAAGCAAGTTTATTTTCATCAAAATCTCTTAAGAAACTCCATTAGGGTATCAAACTAAAAATTCTCGTAACTCAAGATTTAACCGCGGGTTTTAGAAGATAATTGGAGATTTAAAATCCTCGCATCGTAGGCTTCAAGAAGCATTCATTAATTTCTGAAATAGAGGTACGTGGGGTTTATCCTAAAAACTACATGATCTTAAAACCATTAGAGCATGATTTTATGCATGATTTTACTAGTGTTTTGACCTTGTGGTCCTATCCCCTAAATTGATTTATATGTATACGTATATGTATGAAATTTGAGATTTAAGATCTTTAAGAGCATAAATTATGAACTCCCTCTCGTGTATTGAATTAAATATTATGGTTTTGTGATTTGAAAGATGTTTTCGCAATATTATAGCATTTAAGCATGATTTGAAATTATTGAGAGGGTGTTTCTTGATATAAATGTGTTCTTGTGTTTAAGATAAAG
Source organism: Capsicum pubescens (assembly GCA_030864215.1). Lineage (NCBI taxonomy): Eukaryota > Viridiplantae > Streptophyta > Magnoliopsida > Solanales > Solanaceae > Capsicum > Capsicum pubescens. Next base: position 18,011,828 of record CM061541.1, on the reverse strand, counting down.
AATTGCATGTGAATTGAGAACTTTGACATGGCCACCTTGTATTGTACTATTGAAATGCTTGACAAAGATGAGTTCCTTGCATGTGTTTACATGAGGTTTGGGAAACAGTTTCTTTGAATTGAATTATTGAAATGGTGGTCTCAAAAACTTGTGTTTTGAAAATAGAGATTTATGATAGACTAATAATGGCTTAGAGATGTGACTTGCAAGTCAATGGTATGATGATACCATATGTAATTATGCCATAACAAATTGTGTTTTCAGAGCATGGTTTCAGAGTATGTTTTCAGAGAGTGCATATTTTGATGGAGTTTTAAAAAGGGGCTTAAAGAGGGTTAGGTGGTTACCCGAAGAAGGAACGAGTTCAAGCAACTCTTAGCCTAAAACTGTATTTGTCGATACGGGTAGATTATTATTGTATACTGGCGACAGCTTTGTGGCGTAGTAGATTCAGAGACTCCGACCCTTGCGGCACACTTGGGTTGGGGGCTTCGTTGCTGAGTTAATGGCAGTTTCTATATAGCCCATGAAATTTTTAGAATTGTGGGGTATACCACCTAACGCAGAAGTAACACAGATTTCTCAGAGCTGTGATGATTTTTGCAAAGTCTTTTAAAATGCCCATGTGAATTCTTACTATATTAAACGTTTGTGAAACTGTTTTACATTGCTCTCATATATGTTGAATATAAATTGTTATTTTGGATTTGCTCTGCATACCAGTACAATTGTATTGACCCCCCCTCCTCCCAGGTTCTGAGGCTCAGTCTAGGGGTCCAGATAAGCAGTAGATAATTTAGAAAGACGATCAGAGTTTGCAGTGGTGAGCCTTCTCTATTACAGAAGGCCTGTTTCTTTTCAAATTATGTCTCTTATCACCGTTTTGGTCTACTGGGGGACTTGTCCTAGTTTCAGATAGTTTTCAGATTTTCATATAGTAGAGATTTTGCATACTGAGTCAGATGTTATTTAGATGTAGTTGAATTACAGTTTCCATGCTTATATTGAATTCAGAATTGACCATGTTTCCATAGCAGATTATATTTCTGCATCTTCTTTATTTATATGAATATTGTTCATGATTACCAGATTGAGAAGGGCATTCTGGGCCTTCACAGTTCGGGATGTCCGTCACAGCCAGGCCCTAGTTCGGGTCGTGACATTAATTATGGAATTAGTTATATGAACTTCATGTTGAATTCTTGAATGTGGAAGTTGGATATTGTATCCATGATATTGTTCCATGTTAATTGATGAATGAAATATCCATGTTTCCTATGTGTGTTGAAATATGATCATCTCATGTTGGAATCCTTGATTGGTGAATGGGTTGTTGTGGTCATGATTTATTAGCATGTTGTATATGCCCAAGTATAAGATCATGCCTCTCATGTGTTTGTGAAAATTCATAAGTGAATAAATTGTGCCTTGTGATCCATTGGTGATCTAGATAGTGAATCCATGCTAACACTGCATTATCAAAATGATTTCAATGCTAAAGTTATGCCTTTTCATGGATTTGATAGAATGCTCATGAGATTAGAATTGTGAAATTATGTTATGTTAGAATGCATTCCTATTCATGTACAAGATTATGACTATCAAGTGCTTCATGAAATCCCTCAATGATTGGATTATGAATTGTTGACTATGGTCATATGTTCAAGAAGTGTCATGCCTTATTAATATTTATGCTATCGAGTCCTGGGGGTATTTAATACCCGAAAATTTAGCTGTGTGCCTAGAACCAGGTCAGTTTTTAGGATACTCTCAGTCAAGCCATGATCAGTAGAATTCAATCAGTAACAGAACTCAGGAAAACTTAGTAAATTCATATCAGTTTAGTCCAGTTCAGTATTCAGTCACATCTTAGTAAACTCAATAATCTCAGTAATCTTAGTGGACTCAGTCAGTTAACAGAATTTAGTAGTGTTCCATCAGTCATCGAAACCCAATAAACTCAGTTCAGTTCAGTTCAGTTAAACAGAACAATCAGTAACAGTTTAGTTAATCCTAGTATGAACTAGGAAATCAGTTCAGTATAATTAGTTCAGTATCTATTCAGTTGGGAGTAGGATTCAGCACCGAGTGAACCCAAGGATGAGGACATACATTGACAGTAGAGGGTATGACCCTTAGAAACAATAATTGCATTCCAGAACTATGTATCCAGCATAGGTTGAGACATCAACACTGATAGTTTAGGGTTGATGAGGTGGATAAACACTGCAAGATGAGGATCCCACCATTCTCATTTGGGGACACTGACAGATGAGGGTCTACCATAGCTTATCCTTACTCGTGGCACTATATTGACACCCTTCCAACTGGGGTTACAAGTTGGACCCTAATTCTATTCAAAAAAGGGGCATGTCAGTTAGATGACTACCTCCCACAGTCTCAGTTTCAGATGCAGCCTTAGTAATAGAACTCAGTTCAGTTCTACAGATTCAGGACTATCATATACAGTCAATCAGTTCAATATAGAACTCATATAGTTCTATAGATTTAGGACTTTCAGAAAAAATCACTCAGTTATCAGTTATCAGTAATATAGTACCAGTAAACTCAGATATCAGCATCAGTAGACTCAGTTATTCAATATCCCAGTATTAGTAACCTCAAATATCAGTATATCAGTATTCAAAACTCAATACCCAGTCTTGTCACACCTTCAGTTACAACTATTATGTATTCATGCATGTAACCTCATTCAGTCCAGTACAAAATTCAACTAATTCCATCAAAATCAGGACTGTCAGATACAGTCACTCATATTATCAGTATATCAATTATCAGAACTTATGTTATTAGTATATCAGTTATTAGAACTTATGCTATCAATATATCAGTTATTAGAAATCTATGTTATCAGTACTCAGAACTCAGTATTCAGAATCCTCATGATCTTAGTTTCAGTTCACGTATTCATGCATGTACTCTTATTTAGTTATACTCATGTTATTCAGTTGGTATTGTTCATTCATATGAACCCATGCATATCATCCTACCTCACTTTGCATACTAGTACATTCAAAGTACTGATGTATACTTTTCTCTTGTACTATGGTGTTTTTATACTATAGGTTCAGATGCACGGGCTCCAGATCGTACTTAGCAGCCCATTTTATCAGAAACAGACAGTGTAGTGAGTCCTCATAGTTCGAGGACATGGTTATTCTTATTATTTCCAGTCAATTATTTAAGTACCCAAAGTTAGTTGGGGTCTTGTCCCATCAAATCCTCAGTCAGACAATTAGAGACTTTCATACTAGATATTCAGCAGTTTGCAATTTTATAGATGTTTTTAGTTTTGGTATTGTTATACTATTTTTATCAATTATGTTTCAATATTGAACCTTATGGCATATTTTCTGCCATAATTCCGCATTTATATCAGTTATATTGTTATTATAGTATTACTATCATAAAGTGCTTAGTTACAGATATCAGTCATGGGTTAGTTTATGGTCCTTCAGGATTGTGAGCACCGTGTATTATTTGGGGTACTAGATTTGGGGCGTTACAAACTATAGGTTCAGACGCATGGGCTCCAGATCGTACTAAGCAGCCCATTCTATCAGCAACAGACTTTGTGGTGAGTCCTCATAGTTCGAGGACGTGGTTATTCTTATTATTTTCAGTTAGTTATTTCAATAGATAGAGTTAGTTGTGGTCTTGTCCCATCAACTCCTCAGTCAGACAGTTAGAGGCTTTCATACTAGATGTTCAACAGTTTGCAGTTTTATAGATGTTTTCAGTTTTGATATTGTTATACCATTTTTATCAGTTATGTTACAGTATTAAACCTTATGGCATATTTTCTGCTAGAATTTCGCATTTATCTCAGTTATATTGTTATTATAGTATTACTATCATGCAGTGCTCAGTTACAGATATCAATCATGGATTAGCTTATGGTCCTTTGGGATTGTTAGCACCGTGTAGCATTTAGGGTACCAGATTTGGGGCGTTACAAACTTGGTATCAGAGACTAAGGTTTAATAGTATCCTAAGAAGTCTGAAAGCCACATCTAGTAGAGTCTTGTGCATGGGTGTGTGTCGCGCCACACTTATGGATAGGAGGCTACGAGGTGTTTTAGAAAAAGTTTCCCTTATTTTATGTCTCAGATCGTGCTATAGAAAGGTTCTCTAAGAAACTTATATAGATTCTCATCATGCTCCACTCATGTAAACTCCACCTTACTTTTAAGGTAACAGAAATAGTGAAGCTCGCATTCCTAGAGATATGTCTTTCTTAGACAACCCCTACAGACAGCTATGGGATTGAGCATAGGCTCAAAAGTATCCCATCAGTTCTGTTATGTTCCAAAGTTGTACAAATTTCATTCATGATCATGAAAATTCATTCATGAACCCAAATTAAAATATGCCATCAGATCCCTTCTCAGAATCCTATGATAGCATATGCCTAGAGTTAAAAGCATGAACCCAGAAGTTTAGCAATAGTAGAGTTGGGATAACGTTATCCAGATTAAACAGATTATGTACTCATAGGGATAGTTGTACCAAATTAAATCGGTAGGCTTGAATAGTGCAAGTAAGAATTTACATTTATTAATTTAAAATTGAGTATAAAGGTGTGGATGTGAGTTAGAAGATGTGATATTAGTAGTATATGAAGAAATAGAAGTAAATGATGTGTTTAGAGAGGCAAACATATGTCGAATAGTGTATAAGTATGTGGTGATGGAGAAACTAAAGAAAGTTAAGGGTTATACCCCAGGAGATAGTATTAGCAGTGGATGGGGATGATGCCCAACCGTCTTCACCTCAGTTTTAATTTTGTACTTCAGTCATCACGTTACCTATGCATGTTTCATATCTCAGTTCTATGAACACAGTTTACATTCACGCACTTTCCATAGAACCGTGTGCATTTCCAGTTCTTAGAGTAAGGGGTTCCAGTTCACTTAGTGTTACGAATCATGTTCCGTGAATACTGAAACTCCAAACTAAAGTCATGCAGCTCATGACATATGTACTCATGTCACGCCTTACAATGTGTTCAGTCCTAGTTATAGTCTAGTAATCAGATCAGCAACTCAGCTCAATTTTAGGTTTGCTTGACTATAGCGTACAATTATCATCTATTTAGTTATTAATATTTTTGTACCTCAGTTTACAGACTATTTCAGAATCATGTTATACGCATGGACATGTATTCTCAGATAATACAGTCTTCACGAATTCATGCTCAGTTACCTCATGTTACTCAGTTGGTTCTTACCTCAGATATATAACACTCTATATTTTCAACCCAGCTATTCAGACTAAGTACAGTTCAGTCTTACATGACCATGTATTCAACTATCCAATTAAGCAGATAAGTTAGTATTCTTTTGCATTCGTTCTCAGTACCCATGTGAATCTTTTTAGTAGTCTCAGGTGAAGTGTTGTACTAAGGTGGAGAGTATAGTTGAAAGAGTGCTAAAGAAGTACTTTAGTTAAGTATAAGTTTTTAGTATGAGTTAGTTTGAATAGCCAGTAATTCAGTCCAGCAGTCATACGGATAAGTTCGTATGGTATGATTCCCTATTCTTTCTATCTAGTCTCACTATTCAAAGTTTCATGAATGTAACCATTCCAAGATAGAGCATCCTAGTAGGTGCGTGTCCAGCTCAGTTCAAGTATCATGCCTCAGTTTCAGATCCCAAATATTCGATCACGATTCAGTTCGTAGGTGCCTTGTGCATCACCCCAGCTTTCCTAAGTATCTCAATAAAGTAAGCGTCCTTAGAGGGACATAGTTTCCCAAGGGGGAGATACCTCATAATTACTCGACGCTTTCATGTCTTAAATATTCCAGTTTCTCTTCATGTAACGAACCTAGTTTGGAGTAATGGTTACTCATAAGTTGACCCTCAATCTCCAACCTCGATTGTAAGACATGTATTCAGCAGTTCAGTTTAGTTCACTTCATGTATCATATTCCAGTCTCAATCATGTTCTTATGTTCCCATTCATGCGTGTTCAGAAAAGGATCTTGAGTTGAGATCAATTTTTTTTTGTATTTTTGAAAATCTCTCCTATGAAGGGAGTGAAGAGGTTCGGGAAGTAGGGAAAGCTCAGTCCCCAATATTTTGGTCCCTTCAAAATTCTCAGTCGCTTCAACAAAGTAGCTTATGAGCTCGAATTGCCTTCAGATCTAGCCTCAGTGCATCCAGCGTTCCATGTCTCCTTGCTTAAGAAGTGCATAGGTAACCCAGCAGTTGTACTCCCTATAGAGGGCATAGATAACCCAGCAGTTGTAGTCCCTATAGAGGGCATAGATGTTCAATATAGTCTCTCTTATGAGGAAACTCCAATCGAAATTCTTGACTATCAAATTCGCAGACAAAGGAACAAAGAAGTCCCTCTAGTCAAAGTTGTTTGGCGAAATTAGTCCCTTGAGGGAGCTACTTGGGAAATAGAAGCAGACATGTGAACCAAGTATCCTCACCTCTTATCGGCAAACTCAAACTCAGCTCAAGGTAACAGTTTTCCTTAATCTCATTCAGTTTCATGTTTAGATGTCCATTACAATCTTGGTATCAAGTACCATTGCATATTTAGTCATGCATTCATGAGTCAGTTCAGTCATATATTTATGCATCAGATATGCATGTTCAGTTGAGAAAACTCAACTTATCAGTAATCTCAGTCATGTATTCATTAATCTGTTTAGTCATGTGCTCATGTATCAGATATGCATGTTCAGTATGAAATCTCAGCATGTCAGTAATATTAGTCATGTAATCATGTTTCAGTTATCATGTCCAATATGTACTTCAATTTATCATTTGTTCCATCTCAGTCAGACTCATTCGAGGACGAATGTTCCCAAGGGGGAGATATTATAAGACCCCACAAAATCCTAAGTCTAATTCAGACCTTTAAAGCTTGAAAAGGGATCCAAAACTTATAAAGTTTTAGCTAAGTGTTAAGGACTTAGTTTCTTTTAAGCCTTCAAACTTTTGGGGATTTATTTCACTACCTTCCTGACCTTAGTTTTTTCGATTTTCAAGTTGATTCGTGATCAGGCAAGTCAATAGTACTTCTCGAGTGCATTTTAGGGGAATAACACACTGGTTTGAAATGCCTTTGAAATGCTCCAGCATTCCGGGCACATATTGGGCGCATTTCAGGGGCATAACACACTGGTTTGAAATGCTCCATTATTTCAGGCCCCAATTTCAGGGTCAACTTCCAACTATCATAACTTCCTGTATATAATGAAATGGGAGAGATACTATATATCAAATGAAAGATCTTTGAGTCTTCTTTCCAATGCAGCTAATTTTATCCAAATCCAACAACAGAGTAAAAAGTTATGCCCAATTTACTTCAACCTGTCAACCTGTCAACAGAGGGACTGTTACAACTTTTTTTGTTTCCTTAGGGGTATTTTAGTCTTTTACCCACTATTATTCAACCGTAAACACGGAATTAAGCCCTCATTTCAGCAAAATATACTCATTTCTCTCAAATTCTCTCAAGAACAAGAAGAGGGGTTTCAAAATCAAGATCCAAATCTTAAGAATTTTTCCATAAATCTTCCCAAATCAAGCATTAATGTATGTTAAGTGTTCATCCTTGGGTATCCTTTCACCCTTGGAGTTCAAGAATCCCTTTCAAAACTATAAGTTAGTTGATGTTATAAATCTCATGTTGAATCTAAGTTTAATCTTGATTATGATGTTAGATTGGGTTTTATATTCCATGATTTATCTCAACCTTCATGAAAACTAGTTAATTGTGGAAAGAGTTATATGAACTTCATGTTGAATTCTTGAACTTGCAAGTTGGATGTTGTATCCATGATATTGTTCCATGTTAATTGATGATGAAATATCCATGTTTCCCATGAGTGTTAAAATATGATCATCTTATGTTGGAATCCTTGATTGGTGAACGGGTTGTTGTGGTCATGATTTATTAGCATGTTGTACATGCCCAAGTATAAGATCATGCCTCTCATGAGTTTGTGAAAATGCATAAGTGAATGAATTATGCCTTGTGATCCATTGGTGATCTGGATAATGAATTCATACTAACACTGCATTATCAAAATGATTTCCATGCTAAAGTTATGCCTTTTCATGGATTTGATGGAATGCTCATGAGATTAGAATTGTGAAATTATGATATGTTAGAATGCATTCCTATTTATGTACAAGATTATGACTATCAAGCGCTTCATGAAATCCCTCAATGATTGGATGATGAATTGTTGACTTTGGTCATATGTTCAAGAAGTGTCATGTCTTATTAATATTTATGCTATTGAGTTTGGGGGGTATTTAATACTCAACAATTTAGCTGTGTGCCTAGAGCCAACATCAGTTTTCAGGATACTCTCAGTCAAGCCATGATCAGTAGAATTCAATCAGTTACAAAAATCAGGAAAACTCAGTAAATTTAGTATTAGTTCATTCCAGTTCAGTATTCAGTTCATATCTTGATAAACTCAGTAATCTCAGTAATCTCAGTGGACTCAGTCAGTTAACAAAACTAAGTAGTGTTCCGTCAGTCATCGGAACCCAATAAACTCAGTTCAGTTCCGTTAAACAGAATAATCAGTAACAGTTCAGTTAATCCTAGTATAAACTAGGAAATCAGTTCAGTATAATCAGTTCAGTGTCTATTCATTTGGGAGTAGGATTCAGCACCGAGTGAACCCAAGGATGAGGGCATACACTGACAGTAGAGGGTATGACCCTTAGAAGCAATCCTTGCATTCCAGAACTATGTATCCATCATAGGTTGAGACATCAACACTAAAAATTGATGGTTGATGAGGAGGATAAACACTGTCAGATGAGGGTCCCACCATTCTCTTTTGGGGAGACTTCCAGATGAGGGTCACCCACAGCTTGTCCTTACCCGTGGCACGGTATTGACACACTTCCAACTGGGTTACAGGTTAGACCCCAATTCTATTAAGAAAAGGGGCATGTCAGTTAGATGACTACCTCCCACAGTCTCATTTTTAGATGCAATAACAGTAATATAACTCAGTTCAGTTCTACAGATTCAGGAATGTCAGAAATAGTCTCTCAGTTATTAGTTATTAGTAATATACTACCAGTAAACTCAGAGATCAGCATTAGTAGACTCAGTTATTTAGTATCCCAGTATTAGTAACCTCAGATATTAGTATATCAGTATTCAAAACTCAGTACTCAGTCTTGTCACGCCTTCAGTTACAACTATTATGTATTCATGCATATATCTTTACTCAGTCCAGTACAAAACTCAACTAGTTCTATCAGACTCAGAACTTTCAGATACAGTAACTTATGTTATCAGTATATCAATTATCAGAACTCATGTTATCAGTATATCAGTTATCAAAACTCATATTATCAGTATATCAGTTATTAAAAATCCATGTTATCAGTACTCAGAACTCAGTATTCAGAATCCTCACGATCTTAGTTTTCAGTTCATGTATACATGCATGTACTCTCATTCAGTTATACTCATGTTATTCAGTTGGTATTATTCATACACATGAACCCATGCATATTAGCCTACCTCACGTTGCATACCAGTACATTCAAAGTACTGGTGCATACTTTTCTCTTGTTCTATGGTGTTTTTATACCATAGGTTCAGACGCACGGGCTCCAGATCATACTTAGCAGCCCACTCTATCAGCAGCAGACTTTGTGGTGAGTCCTCATAGTTTGAGGACGTGGTTATTCTTATTATTTCTAGTCAGTTATTTTAGTACCCGGAGTTAGTTAGGGTCTTGTCCCATCAACTCCTCAGTCAGACAGTTAGAGGCTTTTAGACTAGATGTTTAGCAATTTACAGTTTTACAGATGTTTTCAGTTTTGGTATTGTTATACCATTTTTATCAGTTATGTTGCAGTATTGAACCTTATGGCATATTTTCTGCCAGAATTTTGCATTAATCTCAGTTATATTGTTATTATAGTATTACTATCATGAAGTGCTCAGTTACAGATATCAATCATGGGTTAGCTTATGGTCCTTTGGGATTGTGAGCACCGTGTAGCATCCGGGGTACCAGATTCGGGGCATTCCACATTTTCTTGTAGTTCTACACCTAGTAAGACTGAGGTATGTCATAAGCGCTTAGGACATCCAAATTCTATTGTGTTATCTTATTTATCAAATTCGGGTTTATTGAGGAACAAAAATCAATTTTCCACTGCTTCCTTTGATTGTTCTATTTGTAAATTAGGCAAAAGTAAAATTCTTCCTTTTCCTAATTTTGGTAGTCGTGCTACAAAGTGTTTTGATGTCATTCATAGTGATGTTTGGGGTATTTCACTAATTGTTTCTCATGCTCATTTCAAGTACTTTGTGATATTTATAGATGATTATAGTCGATTTACATGGGTATATTTTTTTCATTCCAAATCTGATGTATTTTCCATATTCAAGACATTTTTGGCCTATATTGAGACTCAATTTTCTACTTACATCAAATAATTAAGATCTGATTCTGGTGGAGAATATATGTCTTATGAGTTCAAAAATTTTTGGCTCGAAAAAGGAATTGTCTCACAACGCTCCTGTCCATATACACCACAATAAAATAGGGTTGTTGAACGTAAAAATCACCGTCATTTAGATGTCACTCGTACTTTATTGATTGAGTCCTCTGTTCCATCTAAGTATTGGGTGGAAGCTTTGTCTACTACTGTTTACTTCATTAATAAACTACCATATAAAGTCTTAAATCTTGAATCTCCATATTTTCGTCTTTATCACAAAAATCCAAGCTATGATAATTCTCATACATTTGGTTGTATTTGTTTTGTGCATCTTCCTCCTTCTCAGTGTAATAAACTTTCTGTTTAGTCTACTAAATGTGTTTTTATGGGTTATAGTACTTCACAGAAAGGTTTTCTCTATTATGATCCATTAACTAATAAATTTCATGTTTCTAGAAATGTTGTTTTCTTGGAGAATCAATATTTTTTCCTACTCATGTTGAGTCATCTCCTGCTTCTCTTCTTCTTCCTACTTTTGAGGATTTGTCATCTTCTTCTAAGAGGTTCAAACCTAAATTTGTGTATGAATGTCGGAGACCAACTTTACCCCATCCTAATATTGATCCACCACCTGAAACTGCTCTACAACTAGAATCTGAGAATTCTTCAAGTCCTACTCCTCTTGAGTCCACTTGATGATCTACGTGAGTATCTTGTACTCCTAATTGGTATGGATTTTCATCTACTTTATCTACCATTTCTGTTCCAACTTGTTACTTACAAGCTTCTAAGCATGAATGTTGGAAGAAGTCAATGGAGGAAGAACTTTTGGCTCTTAAAGAAAATAACACATGGGATATTGTTTCATGTCCTTCAAAGGTCCATCCAATTGGATGTAAATGGGTTTGTTCAATTAAACTTCATTCTGATGGAACTTTTGATCAGTATAAAGTTTGATTGGTTGTTCTTGGTAACAAGCAGGAGTATGGTGTGAACTATAAAGAGACTTTTGCACCGGTACCAAAAATCACGACGGTGCGAACTATTATTGCCATTGCTGCTTCACAAAACTAGACTCTTCATCAAATGGATGTCAAAAATGCTTTTCTTCATGGTGATCTCAAATAGGATATTTATATGAAGCCTCCACCAGGTTTGTTCTCATTACCTACATCAGATATATGCAAGTTGAAGCGGTCTTTGTATGGATTAAAACAAGCTCCCAGAGCTTGGTTTGACAATTTTTGGTCTACTTTACTACAATTCTCTTTTGAGCACAACAAATATGACTCATCTTTGTTTCTTTGAAAAATATCCATAGGTTGTGTTCTTCTTTTGGTATATGTAGATGGCATTATTATTACAGGAACTAATTCTTCACTAATCACTAGCCTGCAACAACAACTTAAGGATTCTTTTCATATGAAAGATCTTGGCACTCTTATATATTTCTTGGGTTTGGAAGTTCATCATGATTCATACGGGTTGTTTTTAAATCAACACAAATATACCCAAGATTTGATTTCTTTAGCAGGTCTTTAGGATTTCTCCTCTATGGATACTCTGTTAGAATTGAATGTAAAGTATTGCCGGGAGAAAGGCGATCTTCTTCCTGATCCAACTATATTCTGGCAATTAGTTGGGAGCTTAAATTACCTTACTATTACCAGGCATGATATCTCTTTTGCGTGTCAAACTCTTCAATAGAGGATGAATATCAAGCAATGTCTACTGCTTTCTCTGAGATTATGAGGCTTTGTGGATTACTTGCTGAGATTAGATTTACTTAATATAATCCTACTCCTCTCCATGCTGACAATACAAGTGTTATTTAGATTGCTACTAATCCGATTTATCATGAGTGGACCAAACACATCAAAGTAGACTGTCATTATATACGAGAAGTTATATATAAAGGTTTCATTACTCTTCCGCACATGTCCAGTGATCTTCAAATAGCTGATGCATTTACAAAATCAATGGCACGACGACGACATCAGTTTCTAGTTGGCAAATTGATGCTTCTTGATCTACCAGCATCAATTTGAGGGGGGATGTTAGCATGATCTAAATATTGTATATATTAATGTAACCATATATTATTGTATATTAGTGTAATTACATAGATTTGATTAAGTAATTAAAGAGAATAATAGTGGCTTTAGTAGAGTAGATTTGGTGGGACAGAATAGCAGATTTAGAGGGATAGAAAAAATAATCTTTAGGGATAGGAAGACGGATCTTTAGGGATATAATCATTGAATATTTTCTATTTATTGCCAAGACTCTCAATATTGAAAGACATTCAGTAGAAAATTGACGCCCACAACTACCAAACAAATCTAGTTCAGTTAGAGTTATTTTTAATGAGAAAGAAGCTCAAAATACTTATTTCTTCCTTTTCATTAACAACTGGTTAACAAGATTAGTCCTAACTAGTAATGGTAATTTATAATGCTTAATAAGGGTAGATCGGACCAAGAGTTGTAATATGTACCTCTGTTACAGTGCGTGCCCTACTGATTTTAATATTATACTCTACTGATTGCCTATCCGTGGAACAAGTAAGTAAACATGGTTTACAAAAGTTAAAACTGAACACAGTGTTTTTACGTGGAAAACACCCGGCTCAAGAAAGGTGTAAAAAACCACGACCTATACCTCTACAGGATTTAACCCCAACTTCTTGAGACTCAACAATCAACAAAGTTACAAGACTTCTTGTAAACTAGGAATTAAAACTTCTAACTCCTATAACTACAAAAACACAAATCTTCCCAAGATGAGTGTTCCCAAGTCTTCGAGTTACCTAACTTGAAGACACAACTCCTAACTCATTTTATAGATCACTGAGACTAGAACAATGACTCATTACAACTCAAAGAAACTACCTATTACAAACAGTCTAAGACTTGCTAAGTAAAGGACTAGGTTCTTCTTTAAGTAAGTGAACTTTTTATTGATTGTTGATTATCTTATCAGTGCATGAGTGAGTTACTTAAATGTTCATTGTCGTCTATATGCACACCTTCTGATAAAGTCCTTTTTGATCTCTACTTCTATCTTTAGTTGAACTCTATCAAGTAACTTCACTTCTTGTTGTAGTCGTCTCTCACTCCTTGGTTGAATAGGACTCTTTTTCATTTATCCCTTAGTCTTGCAGGACTCCTCTTATTGTTGGACTTCTTGATCAATTCAACTTCTGGACCCTGCATTTTTCTTCTCCTCTTTATCCACTTTACTGAAGTGATAAGTATTGAGAGAATATCTGAATATTCTTGCTTATCCACTTCTGTTTGTGAACAATATCATCTTATCAACAACGTGTCTGCAGCTATGCTTTGTACACTTGGATGGACCAGCTTTAACAACATGTTTCATTCTTATGTCTATCATCAAAACTCCACATGCCCTAACAACCTCAATTTACCTTTGGATACTTGTGATACATATAGCTTATGTGATGCCTATGAAAGATGTGACATAGACAAGTCCCCTGTTTGTGGATGTTTGGATAAGTTTGTAGCTCAACATCCTCAACAATCAAAAAAAGGAGATTGGTCAGAAGGGTGTGTTCACAGGACTCGTCTTGATTGCAACAAGGAACATGTATTTCTAAAATATTCTGGAATCAAGTTGCCAGATACTAACTACTCTAAGTATGATAGGTCTATGACACTCGAAGGGTGTAGGCGAGTATGCTCAAGGAACTTCTCTTGCACAGCTTATTCGATTCTAGATATAAACAACGGAGACAAAGGTTGCTTGCTTTGGTTTGGGGAGTTGATTGACATCAGAAAGCTGTCTGGAAGGGGGCAAGACATTTATATCAGGATGGATTCTTCAGAGTTAGGTACGAACTAATGTTTAAAAAAATTTCAATGATGTATTTTTAAGCTTAATTTTTCAACATATGGAGACCGCATTATACAAAATTAGTGTACTATCTGGATTTGCAGTGGCTGACAAGATAAATGGTTGTAGCATCTGAGGCAGGTTCGAATATGAAGAAGGCAAAGATACGCACAATGAGTTTCTTATTGTTGGTGGCAATGATCCTGCTAAGCCTGATTCTGTTATTGTACATACGAAAAAAACAAAAGAAACTGAAACCTAAAGAAGATCTTGAGGTGCCTCTGTTCCGATTTTCGACAATAACAAGAGTCACAAATAACTTTTCAATACACAACAAGATTGGAGAGGGTGGATTTGGACCCGTTTACAAGGTAACACTGCAAATTTGTTATGTTGCTCACATCTTTAAAATCCTGCTGCCCCTTGGTAGATCCAACATGATTTCGGCACAGCCACATAGGTGTATAGATTGATTGGATATTTGTTTATATATATGTGTGCGCACATTTGCGTGTGTATGTGTATGAGAGTGTGGCAATGTTTTCTTTACTGTCATTTTTTCCCTTTCATATGTACTTTGATTTGTTGTACTTGAGCCGAGGATCTTCTAGAAAGAGCCTCTCTACCTCTATAAGGTAGAGGTAAGGTCTGTGTGCACTCTACCACCTAGACCTTACTTGTGGGATTTCACTGGGTATGTTGTTATTGATATATATGTATGTGTGTGCCAATTTAATAAATTACATATATGTTGGATTATGTCATCTAGGGTGTGCTGGATAAGGGACAGGAAATAGTTGTGAAGAGGCTTTCAAGTACTTCCATACAAGGACTTAATGAATTCAAGAACGAAGTTATCTATACTTCCAAGATTCAACATCGAAATCTTGTGAGACTTATGGGTTGTTGCACACAAGAGGAAGAAAAGATGTTGATATATGAATACATGCCTAACAAAAGCCTGAATTCGTACATATTTGGTTGGATTCCTTAACTATTATACAAAGCTAAAATTAGTAACAATGCTTTGTCTTGACATAACGTGCACATATACTCCTAAGTCCAAAGCACCTTCACAGAAACAACTAATCATAAAGCTTATTTTGTAGATCAAACAAAGAGCATATTACTGGATTGGCCAACGCGTTTCAACATCATAAATGGAATTGCTCGTGGATTATTGTATCTCCATCAAGATTCTCAACTAAGGATTATCCATAGAAACCATAAAGCAAGCAATGTTTTACTAGATATGGAAATGAATCCAAAGATTTCAGACTTCGGAATGGCCAGAAGTGTTGCAGGAAATGAGATGGGAGCAAAAACACGCCATGTGGTTGGGACATGGTAAGAATCCTTAATGTCATATAAATTACTCTCATATGACATATCAATTCTTTAATTCTCTTGATATTGTTGTTTTTTGGCACAGTGGGTATATGTCCCCTGAATATGCAGTAGATGGGATATTCTCAATAAAATCAGATGTGTTTAGCTTTGGTGTATTGATGTTGGAGATTGTGAGTGGCAAAAGAAATAGAGGATTTGTCCATCAAGATCACAATCTTAACCTTCTCGGTCATGTAAGCACCGTATTATCTGCATTACACAAATAACTCTTTTCTTTACAACAGATGTAGTTTGTCATGATTCATATGATCTAAACTCAAACAGGCCTGGAAGCTTTACAAAGAAGATAGGTCACACTAGAACTAATTGATGACCAGCTAGCTAATTCTTGCGATATTTCTCAAGTTTTAAGATCAATCCAAGTGGGTTTATTATGTGTGCAAAAACGTCCAGAAGACAGACCAAGCATGTTTGCTGTGGTTCATATGTTGGCTAATGAGACCCTACTGCCAAAAGCAAAAGAACCTGGATTTTTCACAGAACGAAACATATATGATGAAGAAAAATCAGGATTGTGGGGAGCCAGTTCAAAAAATGAAGTGACAATCTCATTGTTAGATCCTCGGTAGAGTGTGACACACATGAATAGGAAAAATATATTACAACTTTGATTGTTGAGAAATACAGTAGATTTTGAAGTAAAACATCAAGTTGACTATATAAGTCAGATTTTATTTCGAAAAGTGTAATTATTTTGACGCCAATGACCTGCATTCACCTTTAAAATTAGCTTACTCATTCTTTTACTATACATAAATATTCAGGTGATAGCAAGCAATGGTTTTGTAAGTTAAAGAGTGTTTAACTGATAAGAGGAGCCACAAAATTTGTGGCTTTAAGCTTGGCGCCTGGATCATTGGGTGTAGAGAAGAGTGAAATAAAGGAAAAAGGGAAAACAGCTTGTTTGGATATCACGGAATATTACTTTAAAAAAATTGTGATAATTTTCTATTAAGAGTTTTAGAAATACGCAACTTTCTTGTTTTAAAAAAAAGTATTCTCTTTTCCTAATGAAAATGTGTCATAAGGATTTGAAGGGGACAATATAAAAGTAGTACTATCATTTTTCTCTTCCCCCTTAAATTTCATAAAATTAAACACTATTTGCCATTTTAATCCCTCTTATCTTTTAGTTGTTCTTCTAAAATGAAGATCGTATTCAAACCAATAGAGTTGGAGAAAAATTCATAGTATAATGTATGATTCTTTTTTGTTTATATAAGGGAATATATTTGTAAATAGGTCATATTATAGATGCATTTAATGTAATTATATTCACACATTGTAATATGAGCACTTGACTTTTTTATCCTTTGGATAGATAATGACGTTTGACAATTCAAATGTCTACTTCGATGGTAATATCAGGTGATGGAAGTCTTATGCAGGAACCTGTGATTGCAATTTCAAGGAATTACAGATAACCATCACATTATTAGACTTTTTCTTAGGTTTCTAAATTCTGCATTGATATTCCCATTGAGGTCTCCACTAAGGCCTCATTTATTTGAACTTAATGGAGGTTTGAATCTGAATGGTTCAGACTTCAGATCATTAAGTGCATTTATTTTTTATTAAGGTTTTAACTCTTAATAGGTCTGATATTCTGGTGTTGGATAATATTCATCACTCTATTCATAATCAGCAGTTACCACTACTAACCACCTCTGTCGCCGTCATCATTGTCAACCACCACCCACCACCACCAACCACCATCGACAAAAAATACCGCTATCAACCACAATTGTCAATCACTGCCACACCTACTACCTCTTTTATTCTAATTATATTCACCGTCACCACTGCCATCAACAGCACCACAATCGGCAACCACTACCGATCAATCCCTACTACCAACCAACTCATCTATCACAACTAGCACCACCACTAACTACTACTAATACATCACAATCTCTACACATTCTTTGGCCGCCACCACCATTGTTACTAGTAACGCCACCTCTACTACCACTTCAACTAGTAACATCGCTACAATTTATCTCTACTAACAACCATCTCCACCATCACAACAAATAATATCTCCAACTAGCATCAACACATTGTCAATCATCATGCATTCATGTTTCAGTCAACACAATAAAAACCTTAAACTACTAACATCAAGCAACGTCACATCGCAACCACCACTACCACCATTAATCACCACTATCATAACAGTCACTACAATACCAACCATCACAATTATCACCACCAACATTATTAATCACTAACATGTCAATCATTGTCACCGCAACCACTATTATAAGTCATCTCCACTATCACTAACAAACATAAATGTTTTCTCTCAATCAAATACTAATAGTTTTATTATATTAAATTACATATTTTTTTAATACATAATTAATTTTTTTTTTGAATTGTATTTTTTATTTTATTATGTATACAAATAATTTTTTTTTACACATTCAGATGTTGAAAAACAAACAGTCTTAATCATTTACTTTTCAGATCTAGAGACAACATCTTAATCATTCAGATGTGCATTCAGATTCAGACTTCTGAATCTTAAAAAAAAAAACAAATGAAGCCTAAGTTGAATTTATGCTGTGTAAATTTCATTTAAGAGAGAAGTGCTTCCTAACTTAATTTTTTTATCCTCAAAATTCGAATCACATAATTATCAATTTAAATAAAAAAAATCGTATTCATCATTCCGTCACAATCCACAAGATCACATTATTAAATCTGTCTTAATTAGGATAGACTTCAAGCACAACAGCAGTGTTCTTTGTTCTTGGCTTGTTTTCTCTTTCTAACCAATGACTAAACCATCCCTAATAGTACAAAAAAAATATGTCTATGTTTTTTTGGACAACGTAACAAGTAAAATATCATGTTTTTCAACGTTACTAATCCACTTATTTCGGAAAGCTACGTTATCCTTTAGATGGTAATACAAAATTATTATCAAAGTATAAAAGTTAAAATCATTGGCCAAACACTGTATAATTTGATATTTTCACTATAATAACATTTCTTGGCTACAATACTTGGTGGCTCTTTGCTTCTGAAATTGGTCATAAGCTGGTTGGCTCAGTTGCCGCAAGGCAAGACTTTATGCTACTAACTTTGGACCAATTTTTTCCCTAATTCTAGATGTTACAAGCTCTTTGGTAATGATGGGCATTTGCATTTTTTAATATTTTTATTTTTAATAATATCCTAAGTTAATGGAATTATTAGTGCACCATTAATCTTTGTCTAGCATCTTTTATTGTCCAAAGCATTCTTCTCAAGTGCCTTTTAAAAAATAGGCACTACTTAATGTTTAGCATTTTATCTTCTATATAAGAAGAATATGCACGACAAATGAAAGTAAGCAGAAATAGAGAAGAAAAAAATTGCAAGTCCAACATTATATATAAAAGAGAGTTTAATAGTTGAAGGGAAGTGTTATTTTGTGGAGCTTTGAATTCAATTCTTGTTCAGAGTTGTTGAGCTATTGTGAGTAGACTGTTGTATCCTGGAGGGACAAGTCAAAGAGTATTACTGCTGGACCGGTGAAACAATTGCTGCAGTGGGCTTGAATCTCCTTAAAGAGAGCGAAATATCCGTGCCTTAGTCGTAGAAGAAGAAATATATTTTTTCTTTATTCATTTGTAATTTTCAGTTGTAATCAGTTGTAATATTATTGCAATTTATTTGTAATATTTTCACCAACAATTTTAAGGAGATTCATGATGGAAACAACTAAAAATTCCGCGGATGTCAAGTTGGGAGATCTAAACAAGCCATTCCGGTTCAACGGTACTCACTTTAAAAGGTGGAAGAGTAAAGTTCTTTTCTAATTAAGTCTTCTCCATATCTCTTATGTGTTAATGGAGAAGAATCCAAACAAAGTAGATGACTCTTCCATGAGTGATGAAGAATACATTTCTCATCAAGAGAAAGCGAAAAAATACAATAATGAGTCTTATAAATGTCGTTACTTTTTACTTAATTGTCTATCTGATAATTTTTATGAGTATTATCATAGAACTTACTCTAGTGCAAAGAAAATTTGAAAAGCCTTGCAGAGTAAGTATGGCACTGAGGAGGTGAGAGTGAAAAAATGTGCGGCTAGTAGATTTTTCCATTTCCAAATGGAGGACAATAAATCAGTGGCAGACCAAGCTCAGGATTTTATAATGATTGTTGGCGAGCTCAGGTCCGAAGAAATAAAAATTGGAGATAACCTTATTGTTTGTGGTATAATTGATAAACTTCCACCTTCGTGGAAAGAATTTCAAAAAAATATGCGCCACAAACAAAAGGAAACTTCTCTTGAGACTTTAATAATGAGAATCTGCATGAAAGAAGAAGCAAGGGGACAAGATGCACTTATGCAAACAGAAGATAACAACATCACATCGAAGGTAAATTTAACTTCAAGTAATGCTACCCATGAACCTAACAAAAATACTATTTTAAAGCCTAAGAAGAGAACATTGAAGAAAAATGATGGTAGACATCCCAAAAATAATTATGGTGAGAATAACCAAGCAAAAAATCAACATGTATAACAAAAAGGACCATGCTTTGTCTATGGCAAGAGTGGGCATATTGCTCGATTTTGCAGGTTTCAGAAACGTGGGCCTACACCTCAGGCAAACGTTATCGAAGAACCATTTGTGACAATGATAACCGACATATATATGGTGGAGAATGTTGATGGATGATGGGATGAATCTGGTGCAAACCATCATGTCTGTTATGACAAAGACTGGTTAAAAAATTATAAAAATTTTAAGGAGCCCAAAACCATCATGCTTGGAGATTCACACACAACTAAAATACTTGGAGTGGGAGATGTCGAGTTGAGATTTACTTTTAGAAAGGTATTAATCTTAAAAGATGTACTTTATACTCCTTCCATGAGAAAAAAATTGATGTCTAGTTTTCTTCTAAATAAGGCAGGCTTCAAACAAATTATTGAATCTGATCAGTATATAATTGTGAAAAATAATATTTTTGTAGGGAAAAGGTATGCATGTGATGGTATGTTCAAGTTGAATGTTGAAATGAATAAAACATCTACTTCTGTTTACATGCTTTCTTCAACTAATTTTTGGTGTGCTCGTTTGTATTATATAAATAAACGTTAAGTGGGAATCATGAGTAGTTTAGGATTAATTCCAATGATCAATTTTTTTTTGAAAAATGTGAAGCTTGTAGTAAAGCTAAAATCACAAAAAAGTCGCATTTCAAAGTTGAAAGAAAAACTGATTTATTAGAATTAGTTCATAGTGATATTTGTGAACTTGGTAAAATTTTAACTCGTGGAGAAAATAGATATTTTATCACTTTTATTGATGATTTTTCTAATTTTACATATGTTTACTTAATGAAAAATAAAAGTGATGCATTTGAGAATTTTAAAATTTTTCTCCATGAAGTTGAAAATCAATTTAATAGAAAAATAAAAAGAATAAGAAGTGATAGAGGCCGTGAATATGAGTCACTTGAGTTCAATTCTTTTGTAAGATCATTGGGTATAATTCATGACACTACTCCTCCTTATTCTCCTACATCTAATGGTATAGCGGAAAGGAAGAATAAAACTTTGATTGAGTTAACTAATGTCATGTTAATTGAGTATTTTGCACCTTTAAGTTTTTGGGGTGAAGCTCTTTTGACTGCTTGTTATGTGTTGAATCGTGTGCCTCATTAAAAGATCAAATTAATGCCTTTTGAATTGTGTAAAGGTCATAAGCCAAATTTGGATATCTAAGAGTTTGGGGTTGCCTATCCTATGTAAGATTAATGGATCCTAAAATCTCTAAGTTGGGTAAAAAAGTTATTACTTGTGTTTTTCTTGGTTATGCTTCAAATAGTACGGCCTATAGATTTTTTAATCTTGAAGATAGCGTGATAATAGAATCAGGTGATGCTATTTTTCATGAAAATAAATTCCCTTTTGATTCTAAAAATAGGGGGGTCATGGGACTAAAGAAAATATTTTGTCATTACCTAGTTCTTCTACTTCTACTTTAAATAATAAAGAAAATGATGATTTTGAGTTAAGAAGAAGTAAACGAGCTAGAGTAGAAAAAGATTTTGGTCCTGATTATTATGTTTTTAACGTTGGAGATGACCCTATCACTTTAAAAGAAGTTTTGTCTTCATATTATGCTATTTTCTGGAAAGAGGCTGTAAATGATGAAATGAAATCCCTAATTTCCAACCAAACTTGGAAGCTAGTTGACTTACCACCGGGTTGTAAAATAATTGGATGTAAATGGGTCTTATGTAAAAAATTAAAATCGGATGGATCTATTGATAAATATAAAGCTAGGCTAGTGGCAAAAGGTTTTAAACAACTAGAAGGCCTAGAATTTTTGGATACTTTTTCACCGTTAATGAGAATTACATCCATTAGACTTTTAGGTTTTATTGCGGCAATTTTTTATTTACAAATTCATCAAATGGATGTAAAAAGTATTTTTTTTAAACGGAGACCTAAATGAAGAGATTTACATGGAACAACCCGAGTGTTTTGTTGAGGCTGGCCAAGAAAGCAAAGTGTGCAAACTTAATAAATCCCTATATGGCTTAAAACAGGCACCAAAGCAGTGGCATGAAAAGTTTGATTCCTGCATGATAGATAATGGGTTTAAAATAAATAAGTGTGATAAGTGCATATATCATAAGTCTTGGAATAATTCGCATGCTATTATTTGCCTTTATGTTGATGATTTATTGATCTTTGTCTCTAACATGAATATTATTTATGAAACTAAAAAAAATATCTTAGAAGCCATTTTGAAATGAAAAATCTTGGTGAGGCAAATTTTATTCTAGGAATAAAAATTACTAGAGCATGTGATGGAATTTTCCTTGATCAGTCACAGTATGTTGAGAAAATATTGAAAAAATATAATTTCCTTGATAAAAAGCATGTTGTAACTCCATTTGATTCTAGTGTTCACCAGTTTCCTGTTGAGAGTGAAACGGAAGTAATAAATCAAAAGAAATATGCAAGCATAATTGGAAGTTTGAGATATGTGACTGATTGCACTAGGCCTGATATTGCATATGCAGTAGGAGTACTTAGCAGGTTCACTAGCAAGCCAGGTAATGAACATTGGCATGCTATAAACGGAGTAATGAGATGTCTAATTGGAACAAAAAATTATGGTTTGTTCTATACAAAATATCCTGCTGTACTTGAAAGCTTTTGTGATGCGGATTGGAATACTTTATCAGGTGATTTCTTATCCATAACTTTGGGTGGTGGTGCTATTTGTTGGAAGTCTAAAAAGCAAATAATTATTGATAACTCTACCATGGAGGCTGAACTAATTTCTTTAGCTCCAGCTAGTGAGGAAGCGAATTGGTTGAGAGATTTATTATTTCAAATACCTTATTTTGAAAAACCAATTTCTCCTATATTAATTCATTGTGATAGCACCGCTGCAATTGATAGAGTTCAAAACCGTTATTACAACGGTAAATTCAAACCTATACGGAGAAAGCTTAGTAATATGAGATCATATTTGACAAATGGTACCATTAATGTTGATTATGTCAAATCTTATGATAATCTTACAGATCCGTTAACTAAGGCCTTAACGAGAGAAAAAGTCTGGAGCACATTGAGGGGGATGAGATTGAATCCTATTAAATCCTAAGTCATATGTAAGGAAACCCAACCTGGGGACTTGTAACACCCCAATCGTTTATTAAGCCTAAATCCGTCCCTTGAATGGATATGTATGACTTTCAAAGTGTTTGATGTTTATACCATGTTGTATTTCTTTTATTTCTACTTTTTATCATGTATATCATTGAATAAGCTTTCCGTCGATACCAATTTCATCAAAATCCGACATCGGACGAGTGAGTTATGGTCGATTTACTGAACAGTATCGGATCGCCCAGGTTTGACGGTCGACCTGGTGGACCGTCAGGTCCTTGGTGGACCGTCAAGTGTCCCGTTAAGACAAGACAGTAGCTTCTCTTTTGGTCCTTCGTGTGATGGCCAAAGTGGTGGACCGTCAGAAGTTTGACGGTCCATCAACTGCACCGTCAGGTCGAAAACAGAATGGCCCATTCTTGACCCCTGAGTGACGGATGATCTGGTGGTCCGTACGTTTCTTAATGGACCGTCACTTCTACCGTCAACTCAGATAGAATGTCTTATTTCTGGCCCTCAAGTGACGGACGACTTGGCGGACCGTCAGGTCAACCGTCACGTCGAGGCAGAACATTCCAGTTTTGGCGTTCAAGTGACGGACGACTTGGTGGACCGTCACTCCCTCTGACGGACCGTCAGGTCAATCATCACAGGCCCCGATCAGCAAATTTCAGCATTTTCAAAAAGGACATTTTGGTCATTTCCTCCCCTTGTGGTCTTATATATATATCAAGGTGGAGAAGAGCCACTCATTTTTCTTCTCCTTTCTCTTCCAATCTTCCAAGAATCTCTTAGAAACTAGAGTTTCTACAAGATCCAAAATCCAAATCCTCTTTCAAGAAATTCAAAGAAACTTCCATGACTTTCTCCAAGTTGTTCAAGAACTAAATTTCCCAAGTCAAAGGCATCAAGAATCTTGGTCTAAAAGTGTGAGAAGAGTTCCAAACAAGTTTCTACATCTTCAAATCAAAATCCAAGGTATGTGGGGTTTGAACAAGGACACTCATTTCGTTCTTATGCCTAAATATTTAATTTCTACTATTGATTTACATGATTTTGCAAGTGGGTTTACACCTAAATTTCTTTATCTATGATTTACGAGGTTTGAGTTGAATAGGTTTGATATTTATGATTATTTTACCATCATGCTTCTTAATTTGAGTATTTATTCCATGAAATGTATATTGTCATAATATATATTGATGATTTCTAAATGATTTATGATAAGTGTCAAGATTTGTGTTTTTCTATGAGAAATTTGACTATTGAATACATATCGATACTTGAGATTGAAAGTCAAGAATGAGTCCGATGATGTTTCCTTGAAGCTTTGGTATTTGAAATGATTTGATAAGTAAGGATACTTGATATTGAGAAAGATTGTTTGATTTTGAGTCGCGTTAGGAATACACAGTCGTATATGATTTACATATGAGATATACAGTTGTTTTGGTCATCATAATAGACCCATGAGTTGATATTGATTGAGGTGGATTTCCTAACGCGTTCTGAGCTGAGTCTGGGAGGAATATTTAGCACCGAGATGGAAATTTAGTATTTCCCCAGAACTACGTGCCACTGTAGGATTGATGTTGATAATTGTGGGCCAAAGGCGAGTATGAGATGGTGATGATAAGATTGAGGTTGTACTCCCTGGCAAGAGTACGACACCCCTGCCAATGTGGGGTTCTCTCCTTAGGAGGGCAAAACATTGGACTCTATATGGCTCACATGGAGTAGTTATGTCGGTTATAAGAAACTCCCAAACCTATAATGATCTAAATACCTTGAGTTATCGAGTCACTCTTAGTCATGAGTCAAATATTTTGAGTTGAGTTGAATGATTTATGAGATTTATGAAGCACGTGTTATTATTGATGATTTATGGAAATAATGTTTCAGATAATTTAAGCGAAGAGAGTTATTACTGTCAGCATGCATGGTTTTCTTATACATTTATGATATTATTTAAAATGTTGGATCCACTCCCACATACTCAGTACATTCCTAAGTACTGACTTCCATACCCTTTTGTATTCTATATTTCTTCGTGATATAGGTTCAGGTGCTCAGTCTCAGCCGCAACAGTGATCTACGAGTACCTTCATCTATATTTCTGCAGTTGGTGAGTCCTCATGGTTCGAGGACCTATGTTCATGATTTTGTCTTGCTAATTGATGGTTGTTTATTTTTCTGTTCAGTATGAGTCAGTTGGGGATCTGTCCCAATGGCCCCTTAGTCTTATGTAGTAGAGGCTTTGTCAGACTAGAGTACCAGTATGTACAGAACCTTGGTATTTTAATTGTACAGGACAGTATTATTTTGTATCTCAGTATGCCCATGACATGATTATTCTTCCTTACTACCGCTTGATTATTGTCATAGTGAATTATAGGTATAAAGACATGCTCAGAGGGTTAGCTTAAGGCTGTGTATGGCCTTAAGCACCGTGTGACATCTCGGGATAGTTTCTTGGGGAGTTACAAGCTTGGTATCAAAGCCTAAGGTTTTAAAGAGTCCTAGGGAGTCTGACAAGCAGCGTTGCATAGAGTCTTGATCATCGGTGTATAGCGCACCACATCTATGAGCAAGAGGCTATGGGACGTTTTAGGAAAATTTTCTTCTTTCGTTCAAGAGTTTATCGTGCCTATGACTGTTTCTCTCTGTTGTTAATCTGTGCTCTCTTATGAAAGAAAATGCCTCCTCGTAGAGCTTGTAAAAACAACGAACGATCTCAACCCATTGATCCTTTAGGTGAGATAATGTCCTACACTGAATTTCGGGCAGCTTTCTAAGCGCTAGCCCAGGCGGTCACCACCAATGCTCATGCCAATACCCAGGCTATTGCTCCATCTCTGCAAGGAAATAATTATGCCACAGCTCAGGTTCGTGACTTTATGCGAATGAATCCACCTGAGTTCTATGGGTCGAAAGTAGGTGAGGACCCACAAATGTATTTAGATAAAGCGAGAAAGATAACTCAGATTATGCATGTGACTGAGGAAGAGAGTGTTGAATTAGCTGCCTATCGAATGAAAGATATTGCTTATGATTGGGTGGAGATGTGGAGGAAAGATAGAAGGGAGAATGATGCTCCCGTGACTTGGCAATTATTCCAAGATGCCTTCTTAGAAAGGTTCTTTCCCCCAGAGCTGAGGGAAGCAAAGCTAGAAGAATTCATGAACTTGAGACAAGGCTCCATGACAGTTAAGGAGTATTGTCATAAGTTTAACCAGTTGTCTAAATATGCTCCCGGTATGATGGCTGATTTTAGAACTAGTATGAGTAAGTTTTTGGCGGGTGTGTCTAGTTATGTTGTGAAAGAGTGTAGATCTACTATGCTTAATAGAGACATGGACCTTTTAAGACTAATAATCCATGCTCGGCAGATTGAAGCGGACAAAGTAAAAGAGAGAGAGAGGGTGAGAGGGAATAAGAGAGTTAGATCTGAGCAGCAGGAGTTTGGTCAGACTAGATTTCATGGAAGGATCCGCCCTCAGTTCCAGAGTCGTTCTCTTGTGTCAGCGCCTTCATCAGCCAGTACTCCTGCATTCAGAATCAGGCCGGAGCAGGGTAATAGGCCTACTATATCCCGATCCCAGGATATTGTGAGTAACAGGCCTCATCCTTCCCCATGTTCGAAGTGCGGTAGAGACCATCCGGGTGAGTGCTTAGTTGGTCAGAGGGGTTGTTTTGGTTGCGGTAAGTTGGGCCACAAATTCAGGGATTACCCATATGCTAGACAGGGGAGTCGCGATGTTCGTCCCCAGAGATAAACTATTAGTGCTCCAACCTTAGTAGTTTGTCCTACTCCTCCTCAGGGTGCCTCATCTAGTAATGCTGGCGGTCAGCGCCAGAATCGTTTTTATGCTATACCACCCTGCCAGAAGCAGGAGGATTCACCAGATATTGTTACTGGTACGCTCCGTGTATTTCACTTTTATGTGTATGTGTTGATGGACCTGGGTCTAGTCTTTCTTATGTGACTCCATTGGTGGCTGTGAATTTTGATATCAAGGCTGAGAAGATTCCTGATCCTTTCCTAGTTTTTACCCCAGTGGGTGAATCAGTCATTGCTAAGCGAGTATATAAGAAGTGTCCTATCACCGTCCTTCACAAAGTCATGTTTGCAGACTTGATTGAGCTAGACATGGTTGATTTTGACATTATTCTGGGTATGGATTGGCTTCATTCTTGTTATGCATCGATAGACTGTCGTACCCGTGTAGTCAAGTTTTAGTTTCCTAATGAGCCAGCTTTTGAGTGGTCCGGAAACTCTGTATCTCCAAAAAGTCATTTTATATCCTATCTTAATGTTAGGAAATTGATATCCAAGGGTTGTATATATCATTTGGTTCGAGTTAAAGGCACTAAGTCTGAGACTCCAACTATTCAGTCTCTTATTGTAGTCAATGAGTTTCTCGATGTCTTCCCAGAAGATCTCCCAGGGGTACCTCCTGATAGAGAGATAGAATTCAGAATTGATCTCCTCCCTGATACGCAACCTATTTCTATTCCTCCATATCGTATGGCCCCCACAGAACTTAGGGAGTTGAAAAATCAACTCAAAGGCCTTCTTGATAAGGGTTTTATAAGCCCAGTGTATCTCCTTGGGGTGCACCTATTCTATTCATGCGAAAGAAAGATGGTTCATTGTGTATGTGCATTTACTATCGTCAGCTCAACAAGGTCACAATTAAGAACAAGTACCCTCTTCCTAGAATTGATGACTTGTTTGATCAGCTGCAAGGTGCCAGTTATTTCACGAAAATAGATTTGAGATCCGATTATCACCAACTTAAAGTCAGAGAGTGTGACATTCCAAAGACAGCCTTTCATACCCATTATGGTCATTTTGAGTTCCTGGTCATGTCCTTCGGGATAACAAATTCCCCAGCAGATTTTATGGACCCCATGAATCGAGATTTCAAACAGTACCTGGATATGTTCATTATTGTGTTCATAGATGATATTCTTGTATACTCCCAAAGTGAGAACAACCATGCAGATCATCTCCAAATAGTCTTGTAAACCCTAAGAGATCATCAACTATTTCAAATTTAGCAAGTGTGAATTTTGGCTTCGATCAGTTGCCTTCCTAGGTCATATTATTTCTTCTGAAGGTAATTGGGTTGATCCTCAAAAGGTAGAAGCTGTGAAAAATTGGCCTGGACCTATTTCCCCGTCTGATATTAGGAGTTTCTTGGGTCTAGCTGGCTACTATCGTTATTTTGTTGAAGGTTTCTCTTCCATTGCTGCTCCTTTGACCCGGTTGACCCAAAAGAAGGTTAAATTCCAGTGGTCAGAATCTTGCGAGAAGAGTTTTAAATAATTGAAGACTCGACTCACTTCAGCCCTTGTGATGACCCTGCCAAATAGTATTGATGATTTCATGGTATATTGTGATGCTTCCAGAATTAGTTTGGGTTGTGTGTTAATGCAGAAGGGTAAGGTTATAGACTATGCCTCCCGACAGTTGAAACCTCATGAGAAGAATTATCCGACCCATGACCTCGAGTTAGCTGCAGTGGTTTTTGCCTTGAAAATTTGGAGACACTATTTGTACGGTGTTCATGTTGATGTCTTTACGGATCACAAGAGTTTGCAGTATGTGTTTACTCAGAGAGAGTTGAATCTTCAGCAAAGGTGATGGGTAGAATTACTAAAGGATTACGATATGAGTGTGTTATATCACCCGGGCAAGGCCAATGTAGTGGCAGATGCCCTTAGCAGATCGTCCATGGGTAGTGTAGCACATGTCGAGATAGATAAGAGGGAGTTGGTCCGCGAAGTGCATCGTTTGTCTAGGTTGGGTGTTAGATTGCTTGACTTAGCTGAGGGTAATGTTTGGGTTCAAAGTAGTTCCGAATCTTCCCTAGTTTCGGAAGTGAAAGAAAAGTAGGATATGGATTCTTGTTTGGTTGAATTGAAAGGGGCCTTCAAAGACCAAAAGGTGGAGGTTTTCTCCCAAGGGGGAGATGGTGTGTTGAGATTTCAGAATCAACTGTGTGTGCCTGATGTTGATTCCTTGAGGCGGAGGATTGTGGCGGAAGCGCATGGCCCGCGGTATTTTATTCATCCCGGTGCTACCAAGATGTACCACAATTTGCGGGAAATATATTGGTGGAATGGTATGAAGAAGGATATAGCAAAGTTCGTAGGGAAATGTGAAACTTGCCAGCAGGTAAAGATAGAGCACCAGAGACCCGGTGGTATGATGCAAGAATTTAGTACTCCTACTTAGAAATGGGAGAAAGTGAATATAGATTTCTTCATTGGTTTACCTCATTCCCGTCGTCATCATGATTCTATTTGGGTCGTTGTGGACAGGTTGACTAAGTCTGCACATTTTCTTCCAGTACATACATCTTTCACCGCTGAGGACTATGCTAGGCTGTACATTTGAGAGTTATTAAGGTTGCATGGAGTTCCGTTGTCTATCATCTCCGATAGAGGTACTCAATTTACGTCTCAGTTTTGGAGAGCCTTCCAGAAGGGTCTTGGCACCCAAGTTCATCTTAGCTCCATTTTTCATCCGCAGACAGACGGATAAGCTGAGAGGACTATCCAGACTTTGGAGGATATGTTGAGGGCTTGTGTTCTTGATTTCAAACGAAGTTGGGATGGATATTGTCACGCCCCAAATCCCATTGGAGCGGACTGGAACCCGTAGCCGAGGAGGCCCGGGAGAACCCGTTCATAACCTATACTTTCACACTTACATTACTTATGAAAATTAGAAATTTGGGCAGCACTTCGTTGTAAATAGAAGAAAACAGTACCTATATCAGCCCAGCAGACACGCATATATATATATAAACAGTAATTGGCCGTCAGAGCCATCACGTCTATCAACCAAACACTCCTATGGCTGTACAATATGTCTACAAAAGCCTCTACATAGATACACAACTGAGTTAGGGTCGGGACAAACTCCCGCCCACAAAAGACTTTTATACAAATACCAAAAGTACATATAGAAACGACTTGGGATGCCCCGAAACAACTGGAGCTCACCACTATCAACGAAATGTCCTGGATCTTACTGCAGAGGTGTACGACCTGAAGTACCCGTTCCTGCAGGCATGAATACAGGTCCCCCGTGAGGGACGTCAGTACGGAAATATGTACTGGGTATGTAAGGCAGTGAGTATCAAGATGAGATACAAAAGATCAACAGAACCCAGATACCAGTGAATAAACAGTATGAGTAGACCACACTTAAAAGAGCTGAGGGGATACCTGCACATTACTTTCATATCATTACTTCCCGTACTCTTCGAACACTTATCTACAATAAGTCATTTGTGGCAAACTAGTATTAGCAACCAAACCTTACCATTTAGGTATTAACTTCACCACATAATGTCTAGGAAGTAATCCTTTAACTCATCAATAAGAGTGCTACATACATCCTCTTATACTCTTATTACATTCACATATCATGCATTTTCATGCAATATCCCTCAACATCACTCTTAGCCTTTATTTCCCCTCTTAATCACCATCCAATACCAACATGATCACTAGGCATACATAACCACTAATATAATGATATATCACCACAATTCATCCTCCATAATCCAATACAACAACTTCCATAATTTACTACAACAATTTATACACAACAATTCATAACTATGTTTCTAGTTATCTTCCAACATCAAGACAATACTCATAATCCTTTATCAATACTTATTCATGGATAAGAATCAAGAATAAACAATATTCATACCTTAACAATGAACTCTTGTATTTAGAATCCTCCTTACATAACCATGGGGTGCTTCTCGAAGCTTTCGAGATGGTGAACACAACTACGGAACCAATTTGAATTTTCTACGGTTGAATCACAAAATATTTGAAGTTGAAATTAGGCTAGGGTTTCACCTTCTCTTAATAATTGGATGATATATGATATATATGAGGCTAAGTGTATGTTTATAAAGACCAATTTTCGTCCAAGAGGTAATAGAAAATGACCATTTTGCCCTAAAAATTTAAATAAATCCGAATTTGTCCCCAGTGGACAGTTTTGACAGGCTGAAGTAAATCGATCATAACTCTTTGATCCAGTATCGGATTTGGGTGAAACCAATTGAATTGGAAATATAATTCAAAGTTCTTTCATTTTCATATAAAGTATACCATCCAGTTCTTCCTGTACAAGTAGTTATGGTCGTTTAAAGTTGACCCAAAAATCTGTCCCAAAATTCTGTTTTTTTTTTGATAGGCTGTAGTAAAACGGGTATAGCTCCTTACTCAGACATTGGATTTGGATGAAACCAATTTCATCGGAAAGAAGACTCTCGGATATTTTCGTTGATATATAGCATCTCACACAGTTCTTTTTGTACAAGGAGTTATAATCGTCTAAAGTTGATCCAAAGAAAATTGCCTAGCTGCAGTAATTTTCCTGCAGATTTACTGTTCACAGGCTTCCCGACCACCGTTTTGAAATTTCGAATGTGCTCGCTTATATGAAATACTCCTCTGTTTTAGGCAAACTTTATATCATTGGAAATCTTATTCCAATACCTACACATACAACTATTGACGGGATACTTCCGAACACCATAAACTTAATTTAACCCATACGCAAGCCTTTAGGACTCCATATAATCGCGATAAGTGTACGAAAAAATTTACGGGGTGTTAAATTCTCCCCCCTTAAGAACATTCGTCCTCGAATATTAGCATAGTTACTCAATTAAGACATGTCCAAGCTTACAATTAACATATTCATCATCATAACATACTTGCATAAAAATAAACACTTACTTGTTATTGTTCTTCTTCCGTCTCATGAACTTTCTCCTCATCGTTGAATAGGTAAGGGTACTTAATCTTCATCGCTTCCTCGGCTTCCCATGTGATCTCCTCAACTTGTTGATTCCTCCAAAGTACTTTTACCGATGCTATCTCTTTATTCCTTATCTTTTTAATTTGGCAATCAAGAATAGCAATAGGCATTTCTTCAAAAGTGAGATCTTCTGTAACTTGTACATCTTCCATAGTAGTGATGTGCGATGGATCTCCGATGTACTTGCGAAGCATCGAAACATGAAATATGGGATGAACTGCTGAGAGCTCTTGAGGTAGCTCTAACTCATAAGCAACTTGTCCAAATCTTTGAATGATCTTGTACGGACCTATGTATCGTGGACTTAACTTTCCTTTCTTGCCAAACCTCATCACTCCTTTCATTGGTGATACCTTCAAGAATACCCAATCGTCGATAGAAAACTCAAGTCCTCTTCTTCTAACATCCGCATAAGATTTGTGTCGACTTTGAGCTGTTTCAAGCCGTTGTTGGATCACTTTAACCTTCTCCATTGCTTGATAAACAAGATCCGGTCCAAACAAGACCGCATCACCTGCTTCAAACCATCCTATTGGCGATCTACACTTTCTTCCATACAATGCTTCATATGGTGCCATTTTGATACTTGAATGATAGCTATTATTGTAGGCAAACTTGATAAGAGGTAGGTGATCATCCCAGTTGCCTTTGAAATCTAATACACATGCTCGTAGCATATCTTCAAGTGTCTGGATGGTACGTTCCGCTTGTCCGTCCGTCTGAGGATGAAAAGTCGTACTTAGATTTACTTGTATCCCCAAACTCCTTTGAAAAGACTTCCAGAAATTCGCGGTAAATTGGGCTCCTCGATCAGATATAATGGAAATTGGAACTCCATGTAACCGAACGATCTCCTTAATATACAACTTCGCATACTCTTCCGCCGTATAAGTTGTCTTAACTGGTAAGAAGTGCGCGGATTTGGTAAGCCTATCAATGATCACCCATATGGAATCAAACTTCCGAAATGTACGAGGCAAACCCGTGATGAAATCCATATTGATCTTGTCCCACTTCCAGACGGGAAGATCTATACATTGCATGTAACCACCGGGTTTCTGGTGTTCTACTTTGACTCTTTGACAATTCGGACATTCAGCTACAAATTCGGCAATATTCTTCTTCATGTCATTCCACCAATATATTGCTTTCAAATCTTGATACATCTTAGTCGACCCTGGATGGATGGAATACCTTGAACAGTGTGCTTCTGTCATAATTCTCTTTCTTAGCTCGACTACATCAGGTACACATAAACGACTCTGACACTGAAGCACTCCTTCTCGCGTAAGCTCAAATGCCTTTGTCGTGCCACTCTGCACATCCTCCTTAAGCTGTAATAAAATTGGATCTGCATACTGCTTCTCTTTCACTTCATCTATCAATGAAGATTCCGCTGCATTACGTACAATAACCTCTTCATCTGGAGTTTCGAGAAGTCGAACTCCCAAATTAGCTAGTTGGTGAAGATCCTTAATCATCCCCTGCTTTCCTATAGATGCTATTTCATACTTACGACTCAGTGCATCCGCTACCACATTCTCTTTCCCTGGATGATACAAGATATCAACATCGTAATCTTTCAACAATTCAAGCCATCTCCGCTGCCTCAAGTTTAGATCTTTCTGATTGAAGATATATTGCAGGCTCTTATGATCGGTATATATGTCAACATGAACCCCATATAAGTAGTGGCACCATATCTTCAAAGAAAATACAACTGCAGCTAGCTCAAGATCATGCGTGGGATAATTCCTCTCATGTGGTCGCAACTGTCTAGAGCCATAGGATATTACTCTACCATATTGCATTAATACGCATCCTAAGCCAATTCTCGAAGCATCACAGTACACTGCATACCCTTCTGTGCCTTCAGGAAGCACCAATACCGGTGTAGAAGTCAACTTGCTCTTCAGATCTTGGAAACTCTTTTCACAGGCATCATTCCATTGAAACTTGGAGGCTTTATGCGTCAACTTAGTCAAGGGTGCAGAAATAGAAGAAAAACCTTCAACAAACCTTCTATAATAACCTGCCAACCCGAGGAAACTACGAATCTCCGTAGGCGTCGTGGGTCTTGGCCAATTCTTCACAGCCTCAATCTTTTGAGTGTCAACTTTTATGCCTTCACTAGATACAATATGGCCCAAAAATGCCACTGACTTGAGCCAAAACTCACATTTAGAAAACTTCGCATACAGCTTACGATCACGAAGAATCTGCAATGCCTGCCTTAAGTGATTAACATGATCCTCTTCTGATCTAGAGTAGACCAGAATATAATCTATGAAAACTATCACGAACACATCTAGAAACGGCTTAAACAGCCTATTCATCAGATCCATAAAAACTGCGGGTGCATTTGTCAACCCGAATGACATAACCAGGAATTCATAATGACCATACCGTGTTCGGAAAGTTGTCTTGGGTATATCTTTATCCTTGACTCTCACTTGATGATAGCCTGATCTCAAGTCAATCTTGGAAAAACACTGGGCACCCTGCAACTGGTCAAATAAATCATCAATTCGGGGAAGAGGGTATTTATTCTTGATAGTCACCTTATTCAATTGCCGATAGTCAATACACATCCTCAGCGAACCATCTTTCTTACGCACAAACAATACTGGTGCTCCCCAAGGGGACATACTAGGCCTTATGAATCCCTTCTCTACCAAATCTTTCAATTGCTCTTTCAATTCTCGCAATTCTACTAGGGCCATTCTATATGGAGGAATGGAGATTGGTTGGGTGCCTGGTATTACATCAATACCAA
Organism: Capsicum pubescens; assembly: GCA_030864215.1. NCBI lineage: Eukaryota > Viridiplantae > Streptophyta > Magnoliopsida > Solanales > Solanaceae > Capsicum > Capsicum pubescens. The sequence continues at coordinate 17,976,816 of CM061541.1, read as the reverse complement.
ACTCTACTTCTCGTTCAGGAGGTAAGCCTGGAAGATCTTTAGGGAATACATCAGGAAATTCATTTACCACTGGTACAGTGTGAAGATCCGGTGATTCCGATTCCGTATTCTTTACTCTAACTAAATGACATATGTAGCCCTTGGAAATCATTTTTCTCGCTTTGAAATAAGAAATAAATCTACCTCTTGGTGCGCCAATCTTACCTTTCCATTCAATAACTACTTCATCAGGAAAATGTAAATACATCTTTTTCGTACAACAGTCAATTTTGGCATAACAAGATGCCAACCAATCCATACCCATTATAACATCAAAATCTACCATTTCTAGTTCCACAAGATTGGCCATCGTGTCTCGACCACACACAGTTACTACACAATCGTTATAAACTCTTCTAGAAATAATAGATTCCCCAACCGGGGTAGACACTTCCAACGGTTTATCTAATAATTCGGGGGTCCTTTTGAACTTTCCAGCAACCAAGGGAGTAACATATGATAATGTAGAACCGGGATCAATTAGAGCATATACATCAAATGAAAATACGGACAACGTACCCGTAACCACATCTGGGGAAGCCTCTAGATTTTGTCGATCCGCTAAAGCATAAGTGCGATTCTGAGTCCCGCTGGAACTGGCGACTCTTGTTTCATTTCTAGCGTGACCCGCAGGTCGTGCGCCCCTACCAGAATAAGATACCGGTGACGATGATGCAACAGCTGATCCCGAAGGTCGTGCTACGCCACCTGCGCCCCTTCGTGGGCATTTTCTCATCATATGCCCCATCATACCGCACCAATAACAAACATTTGTTCCCATTTGACATACGCCCATATGATGCATTCCGCATCGATTACATATCTCTCGAGAAGGTCTCAATTGGCTCATGTTCCCTTGCTCATGATAACCCACTGATCGCGAACTATGACCCTCACTTCTTTGCCCAAATTGACTGCCTCTGAACCCCTGATGCTGTGGTGGAGCACTAGCTGAAGAATAAGAAAATAATGGCCTAGGTGGTCTAGCAGAAAATTGAGGTCTAAAACCTCCCTGTGGCGCCATAAACTGCCCTGTAGATATGGCCCTCTTAGAAGACCCGCTTTCAAATTCCTGTGTTCTTCTTCTTTGCCTCTGATCTTCCATTTTCTGTGCAAATGCTTGGATCCTAGCTATATCCATGTCTTTATTTAGTGCAGAAATAGTACAATCCCTAACCAAATACGGATCCAATCCATTCACATACCGATGAACTCTGTCATCCATAGTAGCTATAACATTAGGAGCATATCTGGACAAGGAATTAAATCGAAGACTATACTCCCTCACACTTGTATGACCTTGTCAAAGATTTAAGAACTGATCCGCACGGGCCTGACGAGTCTCATATGGAAGATAATGATCAATAAATGCCTCTTTGAACTCTTTCCAAGTAGCTGGGGGTGCATCAATGCCCCTTGACCGTTTCCAGTCTTCATACCAATATATAGCCTCACCTTTGAATCTATACGCGGCTAACTCCACTGTCTCTCTGCCCGATACATGCATCACCTCTAGGGCCCTTTGGATCTGATCAATAAAGTCCTGTGGATCTTCATTAAGATCGGATCCGGTAAAAGTAGGCGGATCCATCTTAAGAAAATCTTGCGTCCGAAGACTAGCCGCCCTATCAGTACCACTAGAACCCGCGGCAGGAATGGCTTGCCCTTGGACTTGCCCAGCAACTATACGAGTCAAAAGTTGCACTGCATTTCTAAGATCTTGATCAACAACATTAATAGGTGGCTCTGGGGATATAGTTCTCCTCCCCCTTATTTCTTCTGGACTGGGGGAAGTTTCTGATGCATGCTCAGCTGGAGCCTCACTTTGATTAGCTGGTATAGTGGGTGACTTACTAGTCCCCTCTCCGGCAGCCACATCTACTTGCTTACCGGTATTCTTGCTTCTGGTAACCGGCATCGTTACTATAATAAGAGAAACAAATGGATTCAGTGGTCAACTATGACTTCATATACAATATAAGTTCTATCGCACGATCTAAGACATGAAGAAAAGAAACAATTCCTAAATGTCCATAGCCTCCTGTTTATAGATGTGGTGCACAACACACCGATAAACAAGACTCTACGTAGACACATCTTTGTAGACTCACTAGGACGAACCTCTCTGATACCACTTTTGTCACGCCCCAAATCCCATTGGAGCGGACTGGAACCCGTAGCCGAGGAGGCCCGGGAGAACCCGTTCATAACCTATACTTTCACACTTACATTACTTATGAAAATTAGAAATTTGGGTAGCACTTTGTTGTAAATAGAAGAAAACAGTACCTGTATCAGCCCAGTAGACACGCATATATATATATATAAACAGTAATTGGCCGTCAGAGCCATCACGTCTATCAACCAAACACTCCTATGGCTGTACAATATGTCTACAAAAGCCTCTACATAGATACACAACTGAGTTAGGGTCGGGACAAACTCCCGCCCACAAAAGACTTTGATACAAATACCAAAAGTACATATAGAAACGACTTGGGATGCCTCGAAACAACTGGAGCTCACCACTATCAACGGAATGTCCTGGCTCTTACTGTGGAGGTGTACGACCTGAAGTACCCGTTCCTGCAGGCATGAATACAGGTCCCCCGTGAGGGACGTCAGTACGGAAATATGTACTGAGTATGTAAGGCAGTGAGTATCAAGATAAGATACAAAAGATCAACAGAACCTAGATACCAGTGAATAAACAGTATGAGTAGACCACACTTAAAAGAGCTGATGGGATACCTGCACATTACTTTCATATCATTACTTCCCGTACTCTTCGAACACTTATCTACAATAAGTCATTTGTGGCAAACTAGTATTAGCAACCAAACCTTACCATTTAGGTATTAACTTCACCAAATAATGTCTAGGAAGTAATCCTTTAACTCATCAATAAGAGTGCTACATACATCCTCTTATACTCTTATTACATTCACATATCATGCATTTTCATGCAATATCCCTCAACATCACTCTTAGCCTTTATTTCCCCTCTTAATCACCATCCAATACCAACATGATCACTAGGCATACATAACCACTAATATAATGATATATCACCACAATTCATCCTCCATAATCCAATACAACAACTTCCATAATTTACTACAACAATTTATACAAAACAATTCATAACTATGTTTCTAGTTATCTTCCAACATCAAGACAATACTCATAATCCTTTATCAATACTTATTCATGGATAAGAATCAAGAATAAACAATATTCATACCTTAACAATGAACTATTGTATTTAGAATCCTCCTTACATAACCATGGGGTGCTTCTCGAAGCTTTCGAGATGGTGAACACAACTACGGAACCAATTTGAATTTTCTACGGTTGAATCACAAAATATTTGAAGTTGAAATTAGGCTAGGGTTTCACCTTCTCTTAATAATTGGATGATATATGATATATATGAGGCTAAGTGTATGTTTATAAAGACCAATTTTCGTCCAAGAGGTAATAAAAAATGACCATTTTGCCCTAAAAATTTAAATAAATCCGAATCTGTCCCCAGTGGACAGTTTTGACAGGCTGAAGTAAATCGATCATAACTCTTTGATCCAGTATCGGATTTGGGTGAAACCAATTGAATTGGAAATATAATTCAAAGGTATTTCATTTTCATATAAAGTATACCATCCAGTTCTTCCTTTACAAGGAGTTATGGTCGTTTAAAGTTGACCCAAAAATCTGTCCCAAAATTCTGTTTTTTTTTTTATAGGCTGTAGTAAAACGGGTATAGCTCCTTACTCAGACATTGGATTTGGATGAAACCAATTTCATCGGAAAGAATACTCTCGGAGATTTTCGTCGATATATAGAAGCTCACACAGTTCTTTTTGTACAAGGAGTTATAATCGTCTAAAGTTGATCCAAAGAAAATTGCCTAGCTGCAGTAATTTTCCTGCAGATTTACTGTTCACAGGCTTCCCGGCCACCGTTTTGAAATTTCGAATGTGCTTGCTTATATGAAATACTCCTCTGTTTTGGGCAAACTTTATATTGTTGGAAATCTTATTCCAATACCTACACATACAACTATTGACGGGATACTTTCGAACACCATAAACTTAATTTAACCCATACGCAAGCCTTTAGGACTCCATATAATCGCGATAAGTGTACGAAAAAATTTACGGGGTGTTACAGATATTTTTCGTTGATTGAATTCGCTTATAACAATAGTTTTCATGCTAGCATTGGAATGGCTCCATTTGAAGCCTTGTATGGGAGAAGATGTAGATCGCCCATAGGTTGGTTCAAAGTGGGTGAAGCTGCTGTGATTGGGCCTGATGTTGTGTTCAAAACTATGGAGAAAGTTAAGTTGATTCGGGAGAGGTTGAAGACAGCCCAAAGTCGTCATAAGTCATATGCAGATGTGAGAAGGAGAGCCCTTAAGTTCGAGGTTGGTGATTTGTGTACTTGAAAATTTCACCCATGAAAGAGGTGAAAAGATTTGGAAAGAAAGGGAAGCTTAGTCCTAGATACTTTGGCCCTTATAGAGTTTTGAGACGTGTTGGGAAAGCAGCTTATGAGATCGAGTTGCCTACAGAGTTGTTAGCCGTCCATCCTATATTTCATGTTTCTATGCTCAAGAAGCACATTGGTGACTCTGTTGTTGTTAATCCGTCGAAAAGTTTTGATGTTCATGATAGCCTTTCGTATGATTAAATCCCGATTGAAATCCTAGATTATCAAGTCCGTAGACTAAGGAACAAGGAAATTCCCTTGGTTAAAGTTCTGTGGCGAAATCAATCTGTCGAGGGTGCTACTTGGGAAGCAGAAGCAGATATGCGAGCCAGTTACCCTCATCTTTTCTCCGCGAGTTCAAATCAAGCTGAAGGTACTAATCCCTTAATTCAGTTTCCTTCTAATCTAATGTATTCAACTATGTGGTTATCCCCTCTATGATTCGTGCATTTGATGAAGTACTCAAAAAGTTTAGAGAAGGTAAGCCCTTCGAGTGAGTCATTTCAGCTATACGTCCTAATTTTCTCTTATTCTTGGCCTATCTAGCAACATTCGAGGATGAATGTTTCCAAGAGGGAAATATTGTAATACCCCAATCATTTATCAAGCCTAAATCCGTCCCTTGAATGGATATGTATGACTTCCAAAGTGTTTGATGTTTATACCGTGTTGTATTTCTTTGATTTCTACTTTTTATCATGTAGATCATTGAATAACTTTCCGTCGATACCAATTTCATCGAATTACGACATCATACGAGTGAGTTATGGTCGATTTACTGAACCGTATCGGATCGCCTAGGTTTGACGGTCGACCTGGTGGACCGTCAGGTCCTTGGTGAACCGTCAAGTGTCCCTTCAAGCCAAGGCAGTAGCTCCTCTTTTGGGCCTTCGTGTGACGGCCAAAGTGGTGGACCGTCAAAAGTTTGACGGTCCGTCAACTGCACCGTCAGGTCAAAAACAGAATGGCCCATTCTTGACCCCTGAGTGACGGACGATCTGGTGATCCGTCCGTTTCTTGATAGACCGTTACTTCTACCGTCAACTCGAGACAAAATTTCTCATTTCTGGCCCTCAAGTGACGGACGACTTGGTGGACCGTCACTTTTTGGACGGACCGTCAGGTCAACCGTCACGTCGAGGAAGAACGTTCTATTTTTGGCTTTCGAGTGATGGACGACTTGGTGGACCGTCAGGTCGACCGTCACAGGCCCCAATCAGCAAATTTCAGCATTTTCAAAAAGGCATTTTGGTCATTTCCTCCCCATGTGGTCTTATATATATATCAAGGTGGAGAAAAGCCACTCATTTTTCTTCTCCTTTCTCTTCCAATCTTCCAAGAATCTCCTAGAAACTAGGGTTTCTACAAGATCCAAAATCCAAATCCTCTTCCAAGAAATTCAAAGAAACTTCCATGACTTTCTCTAAGTTGTTCAAGAACTAAGTTTCCCAAGTCAAAGGCATCAAGAATCTTGGTCTAAAAGTGTGAGAAGAGTTCCAAACAAGTTTCTACATCTTCAAATCAAAATCCAAGGTATGTGGGGTTTGAACAAGGACACTCCTTTCGTTCTTGTGCCTAAAGATTTAAATTCTACTATTGATTTACATGATTTTGCAAGTGGTTTTACACCCAAATTTCTTTATCTATGATTTACGAGGTTTGAGTTGAATAAGTTTAATATTTATGATTATTTCACCATCATGCTTCTTAATTTGAGTATTTATTCCATGAGATGTATATTTTCATTATATATATTGATGATTTCTAAGTGATTTATGATAAGTGTCAAGATTTTTGTTTTTCTATGAGAAATTTGACTATTGAATACATATCGATACTTGAGATTGAAAGTCAAGAATGAGTCCGATGATGTTTCCTTGAAGCTTTGGTATTTGAAATGATTTGATAAGCAAGGATACTTGATGTTGAGAAAGATTGTTTGATTTTGAGTCAAGTTAGGAATACACAGTCGTATATGATTTACCGATGAGATATACAGTTGTTTTGGTCATCATGATAGACCCATGAGTTGATATTGATTGAGGTGGATTTCCTAACGCGTTCTGAGCTGAGTTTGGGAGGAGTATTTAGCACCGAGCGGGAAATTTGGTATTTCCCAGAACTACGTGTCACCGTAGGATTGATGTTGATAATTGTGGTCCAAAGGCCGAGTATGAGATTGTGATGATGAGATTAAGGTTGTACTCCCTGGCAAGAGTACGACACCCTTGCCAATGTGGGGTTCTCTCCTTAGGTGGGCAAAACGTTGGACTTTATGTGGCTCACATGGAGTAGTTATGTTGGTTATAAGAAACTCCCAAACCCATAATGATCTAAATGCTTTGAGTTATCGAGCCACTCTAAGTCATGAGTCAAAGCTTTTGAGTTGAGTTGAATGATTTATGAGATTTATGAAGCACGTGTTATTACTAATGATTTATGGAAATAATGTTTCAGATAATTCAAGCGAAGAGAGTTATTACTGTCAGCATGCATAGTTTTCTTATACATTTATGATATTATTTAAAATATTGCATCCACCCCCACATACTCAGTACATTCCTAAGTACTGACTCCCATACCCTTTTGAATTCTATATTTCCTCGTGATATAGGTTCAGGTTCTCAGTCTCAACCGCGACAGTGATCTACGAGTACCTTCATCTACATTCCTGCAGTTGGTGAGTCCTCATGGTTCGAGGACCTATGTTCATGATTTTGTCTTGTTAATTGATGGTTGTTTATTTTTCTGTTCAATATGAGTCAGTTGGGGATCTGTCCCAATGGCTCCTCAGTTTTATATAGTAGAGGCTTTGTCAGACTAGAGTACCAGTATGTATAGAACCTTGGTATTTTGATTGTACAAGACAGTGTTATTTTGTATCTCAGTATGTTCATGACATGATTATTCTTCCTTACTACCGCTTGATTATTGTCATAGTGAATTATAGGAATAAAGACAGGCTCAAAGGGTTAGCTTAAGGCTGTGTGTGGCCTTAAGCACCGTGTAACATCTCGGAATAGGTTCTTGGGGCGTTACAGGACTAGAGATCCTATAACCAGGTTCAATGGGTAAAACGAATCACATGATGACTTGTTGTGAAAAATGCACTATTTATTTATTCCTCCCTATGATGTAAGTACATTTGCCTGTAATGTTTGTGAGGTTGACTTTATTAAACTCTTAATGAATATCTGTAGCTCGAATGAGTAGGGTGCTAAATTACAGGAGCACTCTCGACGGATTTCACCTATGTGAGTATGGAGGTAGGTCGCTTCCTATGAGAATTAGGCTCATTCTCAAAAGACACTCATTAAAATCGAAATAGCACAAGATCGTAACGTGATGGCTAAAAAGATCATTTCAACACCTTGACTATTACGTGTAAGCAGTAACTTTTTATTTCCCTTAAGCAGTCATAGTTCAAGTCTGAGACCACTACGACTCTGAAGTAAAAAATTACTATTTTACTAAGTGGAGGTTCAACTAAGCCTGTCAAGTGGGTCGGGCAGACCCGGCCCTACCTGGCCCACTTAAAGGACCCCTCCCGGTTTGATCCGGTCCGGTAAGCCGTAGGGCTGTAGGGTTCCGGGCCAATTATTTTTTTAATTTGGGCCCCGTTAACCTGGCCCGGACCTAGCCAGGTTTAGGCCCGCCGATTAACCGGCCCGGCCTAGATTTAATTTTTTTTTTTTTTAATTTTTGAGTTTTGGGCCAAACTAGTCGTTGGCCCAACGGCTATATAGCCGTTTTTGGGTCCAAACGGCTAGTTTGGGCCCATTTCTTAAAAAAAAAAATACTTTAAAAATTATTTTTTAATCCCAAAAAAAAATCTATAAATACCCTACACCTTCAAATCATTTTTCACACAATTTTTCACTCTCTCAAATCTCATTCTCTCTCAAATCTTAAATCTCAATTCTCAATTCTCAAATATTCAATATATTTAATTTCTTAAAGTGTTCACTTTAATTTTTTTAATTTTGCATTTACAAAGTACGAGCGGAAGTTTCTAAAGTCGCAACCTTCGGATACTTCCAAAATTTGGTATTTTCGTTCCATCTCTTACGTTTAATTTTTATTTATTGTATTAATTATTTAATATTTAATTTTATTATATTTGTGTATTTTAAAAAATTTTAGTTTAATTTAATTTATACTATGGATAAATTAAGAAACCTCGCTAGTAAAGGTGTTAAAAAAATTTATCCCGGAAGTGGTAGTGGTAGTAAAAAGTAAATTACTAGCGGTAGAGGTAGTTCAAGTAGTAGATATACCCGTGTGCCTTCGCCTCCGGTACCGCTTGGTACACCTTTTGAGGAAGAAATAGGTGTAGGTGCTCACGATATGGATTATGTAGAAGCTCAGGAAAATTACGGTATAGAAGAAGAAAATAAAGTAGATGCGGTTAATTTAGACGAAGAAAATGAAAATATTGGTGAGACACCCGCAGTAGGAAATGCTAACGTTAGATCCGAATTGGTTAATCTCCCTCCTCGTCCTCCCCGTCCTCCCCGTGCCACAAGACCTCGTAAAACAACTAGTGTTGCAAGACAATTTTTTGAACGTATATCAGATACTGAGGTGCAATGCAATATTTGTCAACAAATATATAAGCATAGAAGCGGAGGTAAACAAGGGGGTACAGGTACATTAATGAGACATATAGGTGAAGCTCACGAAAGAAAGTTAAATATTACACGAGGTGGTGGGGATGTTGGTGGGCCAACTCAAACTAGAATGGACCCAGCAATCGGTCAGGTAACGAAGAAGTATAATAAATTGAGGGACCGGAAAGAAATAGCTAAAATGGTAGTTGTGGGTTGTTTGCTTTTTAGTTTTCCTTCTTCTGATGCCTTTATTCATTATATACAAGCAATTTATAATCCTATGTTTAACGGTATTCCTAGAAGTACTTGTCGGTCTGATATTTTTAGACTTCATTCATAGTATTGTTTTTATTTATCAACATTGTTAAAAACTATTCAATGTAGATTGTCCTTAACTTCTGATCTTGGTCGTGCTGTAAATAAAAATGATTATATAACTGTTACTTGTCACTGAATGGATAGTAATTTTGTGATGCAAAAACGTATTCTTGCTTTTTTATACGATGAAGATCGTAAACATACTGGAGATTTTATTGCTGATTCTATTGTTAAAGTTGCCGGATATTATGGTATCGAAAATAAAATTTTATGTATTGCTTTTGATAATGCTTCTAACAACAAGACTGCTATACAATAATTAAAATCTATGTTATCTCCGCCGTTGCTTGAAATTTTTCATATTAAGTGTGCATGTCATATATATAATTTAATTGTAAAAGATGGTCTTGAGTTTTTTGAGATTTATATTGAAATAATTCGTCTTGCTGTTGGTTTTATTCAAGGACATAATTGTAGATCGAGAATTAGAGAATTTAAAGTTAAATGTCAAAAAAATGGACTTGCACTGATATTGATGCCTGAGGAAATTGATATTAGATGGAATTCTACGTATGATTCTTTAAAAACTTGTTATAAATATAGAATTTCTATTACACTAGCTTTTAACCAACATTGCGGTTCATTTGTTGATTCTGCTGATTGCATGCTACATGATTCTGATTGGGTTGTGATTAAGGATCTTGTTAAGTTTTTAGAAAAAATTTATGTTGCTACGGTTGAATTTTTCGGTGCTTATTATCCTACTGTTTGTAATAGTTTGGCATATATAGCTGATATTTCTGGTTTGCTCAAAGAATATAAAAATAAAAAAGGTTATAAAGAAGTTGTTGGTGCCATGTTTACTAAATTTTAAAAATATTTTTTCTCGATTTCCCCTATTTACTTGGTTGGTGCTATGTTAAATCCGTGCATGAAATATAATAATATATGTCACTTTAGTACTATTATTTATACTAACTTAGAAATAAATATTAACCATGATTCTGAACAAGTACAACCTGATTTGTCGACGGCTATGAATGATGCAAAGGATTACATAGAAAAATTATATAATCACTATGCTGATTTATTTGATTTAGTCGTACCTACAAATATCACTCCAACTATCACTCCTCATCCTCCCGAGGAGCCATCATCTTCTAAAAGGCCGGCACATAGTGGTCTTCCTGATTCCTTTTATGATTTAACTTGTTGGAACAGTGTTGATGAGAGAGCTTACACATCAACTTATCGGGAAGAGCTAAAATATTATCTTCAGTCGGCACCAGAGGATCGCAGACGACGGATCAACACGTTGGATTGGTGGAGGAGTAATGAAACACAATATTTTGTGCTTTCAAGATTAGCTAGAGATATCTTGAATGTTCCAATGTCAACCATTATATCAAAGAGCGCCTTTAGTCAGGGACGACAACAACTTGGAGACAACCGACACTCATTGGGAAGCAATGCAATGAATGTTCTAGTTTGCCTCAGAGATTGGATTAGAGCGGAAAGAAGAAACGAAGGAATGGAACTGGAGCCGAGCGACGAACTGAAACTTGAAGAAATTATGTCTTCACGGGAGAACTTAGCAAAATCAAGTCCAATGCATGGTTTTGCCCCCGTTGACTTCGACTATCCTATGCAAGTTTCCATTAATATTAACATGCATGAGTTAGAAAAAATGATGCATAATTTGTAGATTTTTCATTTATGTAAATTATAAATCTTGGATCATTTTGCAATCAATAAAATTTCCCAAATTCATTCACTCCGTAGTCCTTACTTTTTATATTTTTTCATTTAATGATTTAAAATTTAAAATTGAATTTCTAGTTTTCTACTTTAAATTAAAAACTTACTTCTAATATATTATTAATTTACTACCAAGTATTATTAATTTATTATATTAAGTAGCATATGTTTTGTATATTTGTTTATATATCTTCTATATATGTGTATATTTAACGTATACATGTATATATGTTTTATAAATTAGTATATAACTATATCTATATATATTGTAATGTATATATATTGTAGTATATTTTATTAGTAGTAGTATATATACATTCAATGGTGCGTATACATGTGTATATATCTTCTATAGATGTGTATATTTAACGTATACATGTGTATATATTTATAAATTAGTATATAACTCTCTCTCTCTCTCTCTCTCTCTCTCTCTCTCTATATATATATATATATATATATATATATATATATATATATATATATATATATATTGTAATGTATATATATTGTAGTATATTTTATTAGTAGCAATATATATAAATTGAATGGTGCGTATACATGTGTATATATCTTCTATAGACGTGTATATTTAACGTATACATGTGTATATGTTTTATAAATTAGTATATAACTATATATATATATATAACTATATATATATATATTTTTTAATGTATATATATTGTAGTATATTTAATTTAAAGTATTACATATACATAGAATAGAGTGTATATATGTGAATATATCTTCTATAGACGTGTATATTAAACGTATACATGTGTATATGTTTTATAAATTAGTATATAACTCTATCTATATATATTGTAATGTATATATATTGTAGTGTATTTAATTTAAAGTATTACATATACATAGAATAGAGTGTATATATGTGAATATATCTTCTATAGACGTGTATATTTAACGTATACATATGTATATGTTTTATAAATTAGTATATAACTATATCTATATATATTGTAATGTATATATATTGTAGTGTATTTAATTTAAAGTATTACATATACATAGAATAGAGTGTATATAAGTGAATATATCTTCTATATATGTGTATATTTAACGTACACATGTATATATGTTTTATAAATTAGTATATAACTATATCTATATATATTGTAATGTATATATATTGTAGTGTATTTAATTTAAAGTATTACATTTACATAGAATAGAGTGTATATAAGTGAATATATCTTCTATAGACGTGTATATTTAACGTATACATGTGTATATGTTTTATAAATTAGTATATAACTCTATCTATATATATTGTAATGTATATATATTGTAGTGTATTTAATTTAAAGTATTACATATACATAGAATAGAGTGTATATATGTGAATATATCTTCTATAGACGTGTATATTTAACGTATACATATGTATATGTTTTATAAATTAGTATATAACTATATCTATATATATTGTAATGTATATATATTGTAGTGTATTTAATTTAAAGTATTACATATACATAGAATAGAGTGTATATAAGTGAATATATCTTCTATATATGTGTATATTTAACGTATACATGTATATATGTTTTATAAATTAGTATATAACTATATCTATATATATATTGTAATGTATATATATTGTAGTATATTTTATTAGTAGTAGTATATATACATTGAATGGTGCGTATACATGTGTATATATCTTCTATAGATATGTATATTTAACGTATACATGTGTATATGTTTTATAAATTAGTATATAACTATATATATATATATATATATATTGTAATGTATATATATTGTAGTATATTTTATTAGTAGTAGTATATATACATTGAATGGTGCGTATACATGTGTATATATCTTCTATAGACGTATGTATTTAACGTATACATGTGTATATGTTTTATAAATTAGTATATAACTATATATATATATATATATATATATATATATATTGTAGTATATTTAATTTAAAGTATTGCATATACATAGAATAGAGTGTATATATGTGAATATATTTTCTATAGACGTGTATATTTAACGTATATATGTGTATATGTTTTATAAATTAGTATATAACTATATCTATATATATTGTAATGTATATATATATTGTAGTATATTTTATTTAAACTTTAAAGTAGTACATATATATTGGATGGTGCGTATATTTGTGTAATTGTGTATATGTGTATATATTTTTTAAATTCTAATGTAGTATATACTATATATATAGTGTATATATATTGTTTAACACATTTATAATGTATATAGGTGGGTATATATAATGTATATTGAAAAAAAGTTTTTTTTTATATATTTCTGACCGGGTTTGACCGGTTTTTTAACCGGGTTTGACCGGGTTGGGTTAAGTGGGCCGGGTTAGGGTTGTTTTTAATTTTTTTACTGTTGAACCCGGCCCGTCCCGTCCCACTTAGACCCCAACCCAGACCCGGCCTGACCCACAAACCGGTTAAATAACGGGCCGGTTCCGGGTTGACCCGACCCACATAACAGTCTTAGGTTCAATGCAGAGCACACCTTCATTATGCATAGTAGTCTTCCTTTATCTAGTGAATTCTCTTGATAGTATTAAAATGAATGAGAGATTGATAGGTTAAAGACATTTTAATATTATTATTAATGCCAAAATATTATTATTAATGACAAATTAATATTTATAATAGTCTCTTTATGATTTTACTTTGTAGAAATTACCGTATTTATTATTTATTGGCAACTGCTTCTGTTCATTTTTTCAACAAAGATGTTCACGTTGCTTTCTTTCTTTTTGAAATTCAACATTCGGCCAACTTTTTGATTATTCAATAGTAGCCAATGTTGATTACTATTCATGGTCAAATTTGGCTTCCTACTTTACTTCCATATTTCTATTCTATAGAAGAGGTGGTTTGATCATGGGATGAAAATGACATAACAAATTTATCTAAGGGTAATTTGGTCATTCAATTCAAGTTCTAAGCTCAAATTGATAGCTTTTTGAAACTCATGATAAGTTTTAATAAAATCCCCTTTTTCCTTTTTAATTACCAACAATGCCAAGTATTAAATTTACCATAATGCCATCACATGCCTTGTATATATTTTCACACATGTGGACCCTATATCTTCCATTTTTTTTTTCATTTTCATTTATCTTTTTATTGTATAAAATTATTTCAAATATATTATATTTAAGTAAATTGATTAGTAAGATGATAATTTATTGTAAAAATTAATTAGTGATACAATTAAATAAATTGTATTCTTTATTTAATTTTATTTTTCATTTTTATTTATATTTTTATTGTATAAAATTGTTTCAAATATATTATATTTAAGTAAATTGATTAGTAAGATGATAATTTATTGTAAAAATTAATTAGTGATACAATTAAATAAATTTTATTATTTATTTAATTTCATATCAAATATATAATTTACTTTGTTTCTTATTTGTTACTATAATTTCACCCAATTTAATTTTTTTTATTAATATATAGAAGAGAAATTTTCGATGTGCCTGCTTATGTTGTCTGCTTCACTTGCTTCAATTGTGATTTTATTACATTGCCCCTAATTAATTATTTTAAGTTATTTATATTAAAAAAGTAATAATATTTAATTTTAAAAAAGAAAAAGAAAATAGACATATATGACATGTCTATTTCAGTTGTTACAATCGTAATTTTACTTTCTATTATATCATTTTTCATTAATTATTATAAATTAGTTATATATTAAAAAATTAATAATATTTAATAAAAAAAAAGTAAAATAGACATTTATGACATGTCTGTTTTAGCTACTTTAATCATAATATTACTTAATATGACCCCTAATTAATTATTAAAAGTCATCTAAGTATTTAAAGTAGCTCTTTGTCGACCTGTCAGCTTCAACTATTTGCTTCATAATTTTACTATATCATTCCTAAGTAATTATTATAAATTATTTACAGATTAAAAAATTAATAATATCCAATAAAACAATAAAATAGACATTTATGACACGTTTGCTTCAGCTGCTTTAATTATAATTTTACTTAATATCACCTCTAATTAATTATTATAAGTCATCTAAGTATTAAATACATAATCAATATTTAACTAAAAGGGATAAAATAGATATAAAATGATAAGTTAACTCTTGATGTTTTAAAATAACTTGACGTCTTATATGAGATTTCACTTACTTTTTTTTCACAAGTATCTTTTATAGTAATTTTATTATATCACTTCTAATTTGTTGTTGTGAGTTATTTAAGACATGTTTATTTCGTTGCTTCAATCGTGATTTTACTATATCACCTCTAATTAATTATTATGGTCATCTAAGCATCATGTCACTTAAATTATAGTAGAAAAAGTTTTACACAATAATTTAAAATTTAAATTATTTAAAAAATACAATTAACTATCAGTGACACAAGACTCTGGACAAGGAGTGTAGCATATTTTAAAAAAAAAAATACATAAAAAAATGTTATAAATTACAATAATTAAAAACTTGAAATATCTATAAATAATTTATTCTATTATATATTTTTATAAAATACATAAAAAATACTATAAATCACAATAATTAACAACTTAAAAAATTTAAATAATATAAATATTTGGTTGACTCTCGAAATTATATCAATGTCACTTAAATTGAAATAGAAGAAAAATATTATAAATCACAATAATTAATAATTTAAATTATTTTATTAAATACAATTGACTATCAATGCCACAAAAATTTGAATAGAGAGAGTAACATATATTATTTAAAAATTACATAAAAATATTATAGGTTACAATATTAACAACTTAAAATATCTAAACACATATTAAAAGTATGATTGATTATCTAAATTCAATTTGTGTCATAAAAATAGAAACAAAAAAACATATATTGAGCTCATGCTAGATTCCGGATGAATCTTAGGATGTATATGCAATTCATCTTTTTTTTCAACCTTTTTTTTTAAATATATCAAAATTAAAAAATGCAAGTTCTAATACAGTACATCAAACGGTGTATAAGAAATAATATTAGCATAAATAATACAATTATTACTAATACAGGCATTATTAGTGCCAATATTATTAATACATTCAATCAACATTATTTTTGTACTCTCTAACAAACGACTCCGCGTTTTAATGGAAGGAACATATACAAAAATAAAGTTCAATAAAATATCTACATAAGTATGTTTTATCTTGTTCTCAAAGTCAAATAATTTAAATTAATACGAAAGATGGTAACTTATAATTTTCTATTTTATATAATTTTTGAAACACTTAAAATTTGAATTTAAAATATTAATTTAGTTTATCTTCAAAGAACAAGTTGACAAATAAAAGAGAAGGAGAAAATGAAAGCAAATGATGATGTCTATGGCGGCTTAGTAAGGAAATACAATGTGAGTTATTAATTGCAATCCACATATGATGTAATATGCAATGACTAGATAACCTTTTATCCTTTTCAACAATTATTCTCTATTTTATACAACAAATGTCAAGTCTTATGTATCAATTTCAAGCTCAAATTTTCTACTTAATGTAGCAAATCTCGATCATATGATTAAAGATATAAACTTTTAAATGCATCAAAATTTATTGTTTATATGAGTAAGTTATACATAATTATCTTGTAAGACTTGGCTCCTTGAAAAATACTACCACGTAGTTAGTATGTTTTGTGTATTTATGTTTTATAATTCATAATTCGAATTAATATCAATTTAACTTACTATACATAGTAAAAGTAACTAAAATTTACATATATACACTAACTAAAATTACCTAATTATATTATATACCAATTTGCTAAAATATTTACACATATCCCAAATTATTTACATAAATTCCTTTACTTTCAACTTTCTCTCTCTTAAACATTATACTTCTCACAATTTCAATATATTTTTCGTAATTTACTCCCTCATATGCTCCCACATAAATTCCTTTTCTTTTAACTTTCTCTCTTTTAATCGTTACACATGTGAAATACTGGTTTTGGCAAAAAAAGTAGCACAATATTTTTGAGGTATTCTTCTTCCTCCTCTATACAATTATTTCTTGAAAATATTTATTTTTCTGTGGTAAAGTTGAGATTTTTACTGGGATTTGGTGTTGGTTTTTCATGTGGGGTTTATTCTGTTATTAAAATAATTGTGTTTGATCTTTGAATTTGATGTAAATATTTGAGCTTTTGCTTCAAGATTGGATTTTTATGTGTTTTTTCTGTTCTTGATTTTGTTGAATATGGTTTTTATTTTTTTCACTTTTGTTGAATTAGTCATATAGTTAGGTAAGTTACATTAATTTGATATTTTAGATCTAGGAAAGTATGCCAAATTCTTGGATCTTCTTTTGATGATTGGTGTGTTCTTACAAATTTGATTGAACTCCACTTTTTTATTATTTTGTGTTATTTCAGTTCTAGAAATATTTAGTTAGATTTACTTGTTTACCTATTTGCAGGTTCATGTAATTGGATAGATTTCAATAAATTCTGCTCTGAATATTGAAAGAAGATAGAATAATCTGTGGATTTTGTGTATTAGCTGCTTAGTCCTACTTCATTTTTGGTGTGATTGACTTGCTTTCAAGATGATGATGTTTGAGAAAATGGGGTTCTGTGGAGATCTTGATTTCTTTCCTGCTCCGCTAAAAAAAGCGGAAGTGGAAATAGTTGCCCAACAAAATCAGATTGAGCCAAATTCTGTGGTGGATGATGATTATAGTGATGAAGAGATTGATGTTGATGAGCCTAACTTTGATGTTCATGATCAATTCTATTTGCTGAGCTTATATTCTATGGTAATTTGCTCTTTGATTTTTTGAAGAAGTGTTTGTTCTAAAGTTGGTTCATTTGTTGTTGTTCCTGCTAAATATACGAATGTATAATGTTTTATTATACATGCCTGTCAGTGTATAGTGTTCTTTGAGGTTTTGAAGAAGTGTTTGTTCTAAATTTTCAATGTTACATTTGCTTTCTTTTTGTATAATATGTTATCATACATTAAAGTCGATATATAATATGAAACTGTGCCATTCCAGTTAACTTACGAATGTATAATATGTTGTTATACATTCAAATCACTGTATAATGAAAATTGTGCCAATCCAGTAAACATTCAAATGTATAATATTTGATTATACATTCGTCTATCTGTATAATGAAAACTGCCGCAATGACAAAAAATTTATTTTTTTTGGTTTTATTATTTTTAACATGTTTGTTTAATTCACTGACTCAGTTTTGAAATAAATGAATTGTTGGGGTATTTATTGGTGTTTCAAAATAAGTGAATCGTTGATTTTTTTTTTTCAAAATTACCCTTATGATTTGACAAGCAAAAGAGACTGCAGCTTTTTCTTTTTTTTGGGTAAAGAGATTTCAAGGTTAAAATGGAAATTTATGTTAAATTTATGTCTTTGATGCTTTTTTCTTAATCTGTGTGCCAAAATTCAACAATTCATTTATTTCGAAACGGAGGAAATACATAATATAACCACAAAACTTTAAATAACAAGTGAAAAAATCCCACTAACTCATCTTCTCATGAAACGAGAAACTCTCTAACTTGATTTTTCTTTTACAGAAAACAACTTTTCCTTCCTTCCTTGATCAATGACATAATTATCAAAATTCATAACGAACCTTTAAATATTCTTTCCTCATGTACTTGACCAATTCTTTGGTTATACCTTTGCACAACCATATCATTGAATTCTTCAAACTTAATTAAACTGTTAGAATTAAACCTTACGGTGAAACTTCATATCCCACCTTTTGGTGGATGTTCACCGAAACAAATAACATAAATCAATATGACTATATTTTAAGAAACCACAGATTAATTTATGTCAACCAATAAAACAAGCTTATTGTGTATCAATATAAATGTATATTCTTACCACCATGAAGAAGATTAGAAATAAATTACCGAGCCACCAATATGTAAGGGATTGAAGATGGTTAGAGACTCGTGCTGATAACGTGTTATGAAACAATTAAGAATAAAGAAGAAGAGTAAAGAGAATAGAGAGAGTAATTGTTATTTCTCTTAAGGATGAGAGATCATCATATTGATAATATAATGAACAAAACCCTTCTATTTATAAGGGAATATACTCCTAGTTTCTGACTAAAAGACAGATACTTCAAATCTTAATAGATATCAACTAGACCTTGATAAACATTCACTATAATGTAAATACATTTATAACAATATTATATTTTTCAAATTCTCAAATTTTATGATCAAAGTGTTTTTCGAGGTTCAATGATGAAAAAAAAAAAAGGTTAAAAAAATCATTCATTGCCAAATGCCCCCTAGTTAAATTATTGAAGTACTTTTTGCTAATATTAAACATAATAATCTGTATTGAATGAAAATAGTTTACGCCTCCAATGATCATTTCCCCCTCTTCCCTAATTCTATGCATGTTTATTTTATCTTTGATATTTGTAATTCTATATCTATACATTATGAATTATTTATTTATTTCACTCAAATATTTATATAATTTTTATATAAGTTTATTAATGTTATAATTAGAATAATCATTTAATAAATTTGTCAAGAAAACATTGGTTAGATATATGTGCGTGTGAGAGAGAGCTCACAATTGTATCCAAAAAATATTATACATGTTGATGTGTATATTTAAGTTTCGTTCCTCCCTTATTTTCTTAGGGATCTTTCAAAAATAGCAGTATTTTGCTATAAAACTCACCTTTCATAGTCATATTTTACATAATTACCATTTATAGCCGTTGTATTCAATTTACGTCCGCTGTATTCAGTTTTACAGATAGTATGTATTCATATAAAATATGAATACAGTCCCTATTTAGCCGTTGTATTCGATTCACAGTTGCTATATTCACTTTTACTTAGTGGTCTGCATTCATAAAAACATAAATACACTACATATTAAATCTCGCCAAAAACACTATTTTTTTTCTTTTTCATTTTCTTATATTTTTTCTTTTGTCGTGTTTTCCTTGTTTTTTCTTCTTTTTCTATTTTTTTTCAATTTTTATTTTATTTTATTTTATTTTTTTCTCTCTTCTATCTCTAACTTCCATTTCTCTTTCTTCGTTTCTTTTCTTCTTTATCATTTTTTTCTATTTTATATTTTTTGTATTTTTTAAAAAATATGACTACTCGAGCACAAGTCATGGATGATAACATAAATACCACAATTATTTATCATATTGTAGTCACACCATCATTTATATTTTTGTATACATTGATACAACTTCATTTGTATTTGTATTTTAAAGTTCACATTTGTATTTGTATTTTGTAATTCGCATTATATTTGTATTTTATAGTTCGCACTTGTATTTGTATTTGTTAGTTTGCACCATCATTTATATTTTATATAATTCACACTTGTATTTTAAAGTTATTCTGTATTTGTATTTTATAATTGACTGTATATTATATTGAAATATATTTGTATTGTGGTTTTATTGTGTTTGAATATTTAGATTATATTTGTATTTGTATTCTATTTTCGTCGATGTCTTTTTATTTCTAAAGAATTATTTTGTATTTGTATTTGTAAGTTTATTGCATATTGTATTTAGCCGTTACTATGTACAATTTGTATTCTATTTTCGTCGATGTATTTGTATTTTTAAAGAGTTATTTTATATTTGTATTTTTAAGTTGATCGTATATTGTATTTGTAATTTCATTTGTTTGTATTTGAATTTGTAGTTGACAACATCATTTGTATCTTTAAACATTAGAAAAAAATTATTATTTTTCTTTCTATGAAGACTTGTATTTACATTTATTGATACAATTTGCATCATAATAAAAATAAAAATAATAAATTATACAAATACAAATGTTACATTTGTATCAATGACACATGTTTATACAACTTGAACCATATGCATACAAAATGATACTTGTTTATATATAAATATAAATGATAAATTTGAAATACGAAACACAATGATATATTTGCATTGAAAGACAAACTTGCATATTTATGTATTTTAGTCTCAAGCAAATACAATTAATCAATATACTTATTTATATACAAAAATACGAATGATAATTTATACATATTGACAACTAAACTATTCAACTACAAATAATAAATTTATTTAAAATACATAGTATGAGACAAAAAAATATAAAATATAAAATACAACAACAAACGAAAAAAATATAAAATAAATGAAAAAGGAGAAAAATGACCAAAAAAAATAAAAAAGAGCGAAAAAAGAATCAAAGAAAATGCAAAAGAAAAAATAGACGGCAAAAAAAAAGAAATATAGAAAAAGATGAAAAAATAGAAAGAAAATATGATTTAGGCTACAATTATGGTAGCGTGTAACTGTAAGACTACAAAAATAAATGAATAAAAAATAAAAAGAAAAAAGAAAAAAGTGAAAAAAGCAAAAATAAAGAGAAAGTAACAAAAAAAGGAAAAAAAAATGGAAGAAAAAAAAACTGAAAAAGAAAAAAAAGAAGAGAATACTAGAAAAAGAGAGAAAATATTGACAACTAAACTATTCAACTACAAATAATAAATTTATTTAAAATACATAATATGATACAAAAAAATATAAAATACAACAACAAACGAAAAAAATAAAATAAAATAAAAAAGGAGAAAAAATGATCAAAAAAATAAAAAAGAACGAAAAAAGAATCAATGAAAATGCAAAAGAAAAAAAGACTGCAAAAAAAAAATATATATAGAAAAAGATGAAAAATAGAAAGAAAATATGATTTAGGCCACAATTATGGTAGCGTGTAATTGTAAGGCTACAAAAATAAATGAATAAAAAAGAAAAAAAATAAATAAAAAATACAGAGAAAGCAACAAAAAAAGGAAAAAACGGAAGAAAAAAAAAGAAAAAGGAAAAAGAAGAAGAGAATAATAGAAAATAGAAAATAGAAAAAGAGAGAAAATACCTGAGAAAGACTATAAATTGTAATTAGGAATAATTAATAGGCAAGAGAGGGCTATGAATTATAATTAATTGAAAATTAGGCTTTAAGTGATAATAAAAGCTCAATAATGGCTAATCCGGATAATTTTCCCTATTTTCTATTGTAGAGATAGATAAATGTGTTTTGATAGTCATTAATGATATACTATTTATAAATTAAAATTTATTTATAATATAAGTAAATTTTAGAAATTAATTTTTTATTAAATATAACTCTATTTCTATTAATTATTTTCTACTACCCTCATCGGAATATATTTATACAGTTGTTATTATTTGATTCTTTCTCTTGCATAAATAGATATTAAAATTTTGATTATTATTAATAAAATTAATTTTCTTATTCTGTTCATTTATTGTATTTAGAATGTCATTAAGTTATATAGTAAATTAATGCTTCTCACTTTTCATTTTTCATCTAAAATATAATTAATTTTTTTTGAAGAAAGTTACTATATAAATTAAAAAAATAAAAATATAATAATTTTAAAGAAGTAAAGAAAAATAATGATCAATAAAAGATAAATAGAATAAAGGGAGAGAATAATTATTGTTCGTACAAGAAAAGAAAAACAATGGTTAATAATGGTCCATTTGTTATGCTTAGGGTGGCAAACGGGCAGATTGGATTGGATTTGGACGGGTTAAATATGGATTGAACAAAAATGGTTTGGATTGCAATCTGCCCATATAAATATGGGTAAATATGAATTTGGTCAAATATGAATTGAGTAAAAATGGTTTCAACTCACTTTAACTCCTAAGTCAAAAACTTAAAACTTCTATCTTACTACTAGGGGTGTCAATTTCAGCTCATATCTGTGAAAAGAGTCTATTTAACCCATATTTAGTGAATTGGATCACTCATATTTCAAATGGATAAATATGGATTTCAACTCATTTTAAAAGCTCATACAAATATGAACAAAATGGGTAAAATATGGGTACCCATTTAAACATAGAAATCACCCACCTATGCTTAAAGTTTCAGTTTTCTTTTCTTTTCTAGTTTCTTTTCTTCTTCTTCTTTTCTTTCTTTTTTCCTTTAATTTACTTTTTTTCTTATTTTTTTTACTCATTCCTTATAATTTCTTTTTTTCTTTCTCATTTTTTCATCTATTTTTTTATTTTTTTATTTTTATTTCTTTTTTCTTTGTATTTTTTTTTCGCTTTACCCTTTCTCATTCTTATTTCATCATTCATATTCGCTTGAGACCTACATAAGTTAATAAATATAAGCTTCTAATTATTCCATTTAACCTATATAATTCATAACATCTCTTATCAATTAAATATAATCCATAGTCTCACTCCTTATGCTAATCAAATGTTTGAAGTAGCAGTCATCACTAGTATAATGTCTTTTTCCAGAGACGACAATTTAATTTTTAAAAAATGAAAAGTCCATAGTCATATGTTCAGAGCCTGTGAATGTTCAAAGACGTACTAGCCAATTTTCTAACTTCAAAGTTCAAATCTATGTTGCTTGAACTCTTTAAAAATGTCAATAAATGCGATTGATTTGTCAAAGTTAGTGTATTTTTGAAGAATCTGACACGAGTGCGGTATTAAAAGTGAAGAGTTGCGCAACTCGCTTCAAACAGCAAATTACGTGGACTTGGGGTCTCAAGGTCTAAATGGTAGTCAATATATGAGTGATGAAGGGTTTAGGCATCACCACGACATCAATAATGGAAGCTAGTATCTTCCTAATTTTTTTCCTATCGTCTTTCTACTCTAATATACACAACATTTCTGCTACAATAGATGCAATCACTACAAATCAATACATCATAGATGGTGAAACTGTTGTTTCGTCTGGTGGAACCTTTGAGCTGGGATTTTTCAGTCCCAGCGGTACCACAAAACGATATATTGGGATATGGTACAAACAAATTCTTCTTCATCTGCAAACAGTTGTATGGGTTGCCAACAGAGAAAAACCACTAACAAATACATCTTCTGCTGTTTTGGAGGTCATCAATCCAGGGATACTTGTTCTTTATAGTGACAAGAATGAAATTATATGGTCCACTAATACCTCGAGATCAGTCCAAAATCCTGTTGCAGTTCTTTTAGATTCTGGCAATCTTGTTGTCAAAGATGCAAATGATGAAAATCCAGAAAATTTCCTCTGGCAGAGCTTCAGTTTTCCTACTGATACACTCTTACCTGGTATGAAGCTTGGCCAGAATTTTAAAACTGGCCATGAGAATTACCTTTCGGAATGGAAGAACCATAATGATCCAACTCCAGGGGAATTCAGTCTTCACTTTGAACTGGCTGGATATCCACAGGGCGTCATCAGGCGTGACACAAGTGTATCTGCTCGGCTAACACAAAGAGCTGGGAATAACAACATTCATAAAATTCATTCTGTTTTCAATAAGGATGAGGTTTACTATAGTTTTTCTCTCATTAACATCTCGGTTTTATCAAGACTAGTCCTGACTAGTAGTGGTTATCTACAACGATTGACGTGGGTGGATCAGACTAAGAGTTGGAATATTTATGTCAGTTTACCTTCGAATATTTGTGATACATATAACATATGTGGTGCCTATGGTAGTTGTGATGTATATACTTACCCCGTTTGTCAATGTTTGGATAAGTTTGTACCCAAAAATCCACAACAATGGGAAAAGGAAGATTGGTCAGAAGGGTGTGTTAGGAAGACATCTCTTGATTGCTCTGAGGAACATGTATTTGTAAAATATTCTGGAATCAAGTTGCCATATTCTAAGTACTCAGTACAATGAGACCATGACACTTGGGTGTAGTCAAGAATGTTTGAGGAACTGCTCTTGCACAGCTTATTTAAAACTAGATGGAGACAAGGGTTGCTTGTTTTGGTTTGGGGAGTTGGTTGACATCAAAAAACTGTCTGATAGAGGACAAGACATATACATCAAAATGGATTCGTCAGGGCTAGGTAAGAGCTAATCATGCTTAAAAAAATTATCCATGTTGTGTTTTTAAACTTAGTTTTTCAACATGGACATTATATCATGCAAAATTAATGTCCAGTCTCGATTTGAAGTGGATGATAGAAAAAAATTGGTTGTAGTATCTGACGCAGGTTTAAAGAGAAAGAAGGGAGAGATACTTGCAGTGAGTTTCTCATTGTTGATGGCAATGATTCTGCTCGGCCTGATTCTGTTGTTGCACACACGGAAAAAGAAGATGAAACTAAAAAACAAAGAATTTGAGCTGCCACTATTCCAATTTTCGACGATAAAAAGAGCCACAAATAACTTCTCAGTGGAGAACAAGATTGGAGAGGGTGGATATGGACATGTTTACAAGGTATGCATGCAAATTTGTTGGAATAGGGATAATTTTCTTTTACAATATTCCGTGTCTGTAAAATCTATGTTCTCCTTACATACCTTTCCATTTCTAGGGGTTGCTGGAAGACGGACAGGAAATAGCCGTGAAGAGACTCTCAAGGACTTCCATGCAAGGATTTGATGAATTCAAGAACGAAGTTATCTATATTGCCAAGCTTCAGCACCGAAATCTTGTGAGACTTTTGGGTTGCTGCATTAAAGAGAAGAAAAGATGTTGATCTATGAATACATGCCTAACAAAAGCCTGAACTCATACATATTTGGTTTGGATTATTACCTTATGTACAAACTAAAATGATAGTACTTTTATCTATTAGCCATGACTCATGACACGTACATTTGGACCTAGGCAAACACATGCTTACAGAAATGTTAACGAGAAGGCTTATTTTGTAGATCAAACAAAGAGCAAATTACTGGATTGGCCAAAGCGTTTCCACATCATAAATGGAATTGCTCGTGGTTTATTGTATCTCCATCAAGATTCTCGACTAAGGATTATCCATAGAGACGTTAAAGCAAGCAACGTTTTACTAGATATGGAAATGAATCCAAAGATTTCAGACTTTGGCATGGCCAGACGTGTTGCAGGAAATGAGATGGGAGCAAGAACACGTCATGTGGTTGGGACGTAGTAAGAATCTCTAATATCATATGAAGTACTCTCGTGTGACATCTCGCTTCTTTAATTCTCTTGCTGTTGTTGTTTTTTGGCACAGTGGGTATATGTCCCCTGAATATGTAGTAGATGGGTTGTTCTCGGTAAAATCAGATGTTTTTAGCTTTGGAGTCTTGGTGTTAGAGATTGTGAGTTGCAAGAGAAACAAAGGATTTGTCCATCAAGATCACAACCTTAACCTTATTGGTCATGTAAGAACTGTATAACCTGTATTACACAAATAACTCTCTTTTTTTCTTTAACACAGATGTAGTTTGTCATGATTCATATGATCTAAACTTAAACAGGCATGGAAGCTTTACAAAGAAGATAGGTCATTGGAACTACTTGATGAGCAGCTAGCTGATTCTTGCGATATTTCTCAAGTTTTAAGATCAATCCAAGTGGGGTTATTATGTGTGCAAAAACGTCCAGAAGACAGACCAAGCATGTTTGCTGTGGTTCATATGTTGGCTAATGAGACGCTACTGCCAAAAGCAAAAGAACCTGGATTTTTCACAGAACGAAACATATATGATGAAGCAAAATCAGAATCGCAGAGAGCCAGTTCCAAGAATGAAGTGACAATCTCATTGTTAGATCCTCGTTAGAGTGTGACAAGATAACCGTTTTGTTGCATGCACATGAATAGGAAAAATATATTTGAACTTTGTTGATAAATACATTTAGTTTTTGAAATAAAACACCAAGTTGAATTTTCTACTTGACGATGTTACCTACTTACGCGTGAATTTCTTTTATCTATTTTTATCGCCTGTTAACTATATAATTTAGATATGTTTCTTATATCACAAACTGATCGATCTGCAATTAAGATAGTACATTTGATTAGGAAGGTTGTTTTTTTTTCTTTTTTTGAGAATTAGTACTGTAGGAAGTTTTTATTTTTTATGGTGTCTTAAACTTGCGTTGCTAACTTTCTTTTCTAATAACATGGAGACTAGCTTACATATCAAGCTGTTTCAAAAAAGACTAGCTTATATTTTAACATTACGCACACATAGAGAGCACACACTGAGACACAATCACTTGAAGAAAGTCCACGTGTAAAATTGCTGCAAGCTTAGGTGTGGCAAACTTAGGGACAAAAATTCCAGATGACAAATGAATCATGTGTGTGAACCTATCTGTCGTGTATTTGTATCCTCTTCAAAATCCAGGCCTTTTCGGAGAGGCCATATCCTACTGATACAAATAAAATTAGGGAGAAAATAACGTATCAGATTAACATAACAACTATGAAATTTCCATTTAGTTTTCTTCCAAAGCCAGTGGTCCATTTGTTTTACTAATCAAATGTTTGAAACAGCATGTAGTGCCGTTATCAAGAGGCTGAATATTCAAAAAACGTGCTAATCACCAAGACTAAATAAAAGGAGAAAGAGAACCAAAAGAAAGCGATTATCCCCCAAGACCTGATGAGGCAGTACAAGAGCCACTAGCAAAACAAGAGTACAAGGTAAACATAAATTCGCATGGAATTTGACTTTCAAGTCTAAATCATATTCACTATACAGTCGACCAAATCAAGGCATCAATGGTGAATATTAGTTTCTTCCAGCTTCTTCTATTCTCTTTCTACTCTAATTGCATACACAATATTCCTACTACAATGGATGTAATCTCTGCAAATCAATTCATCATAGATGGACACAATGTATGTTCATCCCGTGGAACCTCTGAAACGTCAATAGAAACAACTAATTGATCAGCAAGCTTGTTTTTGTAGACCAAACAAAGAGCAAATAACTTGATTAGCCAAAGCATTTCAACATCATAAATGGAAATGCCCATGGCTTATTGTATCTCTATCAAGATTCTCAACTATGGAAAGCAATGTGTTGCTAGACCTAGAAATGAATTCAAAGATATCAGACTTCGGCATGGATAGATGTTTTGTAGGGAATGAGATGGATGCAAACACAAGTGGTGTGGTCGGGACACAGTAAGAATCTCCATACCATATGTACAAAGTAATCTCATATAGCCTCTCATTTTAATTTATTTTCGTGGCCTTGTTTTGCACAGTGGCTACATGTCCCAGAATATGCAGCAAATGGAATTTTCTCAGTAAAATTAGGTGTTAAACTTTGACGTCTTGTTAGTAGAGATTGTGGGAGTTTTCCATCAAGATCACAACCTTAACCTTCTCGGTCATGTAGGCATTCTTTACATTGTCTGTACGACATATATATAACACTTTTTTTCTTTTCCTAACAACATATGGAATTTATCAATTTCTAGTTGCAATAGAAGCGTAGAAAGTAGCCACTTCATAATAATGGAAAAAAACACGTATATAGAGCACACACTGTGACACAAACACATTCTTGAAGAAAGTCAACATGCCAATTTTCTGCAAATTTTGGTGTGGAAAACTTTGGGACAAAAGTCCAGATGACTAATGAATTATGTGTGTGAACCTGTATTTGTAATTTGTATCCTCCTCAAAAGTCAGGTCTCTTTAGAATGGTCATAACCTACGGGTTTAAATAATTACTAATTAGGCAGAAAAAGTATCATATTAATATAACAACTATGAAATTTCCATCATATTAGTGGTCTGTTTGTTTTGATAATCAAATGTTTGAAATAGCACGTAGTGCCGTTGTGAATATTCAAAAACGTGTTAATCAATTCACATGGAATTTGGCTGTCAAGTCTAAATCATATCCAGTATATAGGCGACCAAAGGCTTAGGCATCATCAACGCATCAATATATGGAAGTTAATTTCTTCCTACTTTTTCTATTATCTTTCTACTCTACTATACACGAGATTTCTACTACTACAGATGTAATCACTACTAATCAATACATCATAGATGGTGAAACTGTTGTTTCGTCTGGTGGAACTTTTGAACTGGGATTTTTCAGCCCCAGCGGTTCCTCGAAATGATATATTGGGATATGGTGCAAACAAATTCTTCTTCATGTGCAAACAGTTGTATGGGTTGCCACATAGAAAAACTGTTAGGAAATTAAGATTTATCTAGAAACTCTTAGTTAGTAGATATTTTTGTAGTAGAAACTCCCAGATATTAGATATTTTTTTAAATAGGTTCTTCTAGAATATCGTATTAGATATTTTTTGGAATAGGTTCTTCTAGAATATCGCAGTATCTTGAATAAATATCTTGTAGAATTATCTAGATATTCTAGAGTAGTAGAAGATAAGGATGACTAGATTTTTGTTGTAGATGTATCTAGAAGGATATCTAGAATCATCTATGTACTAGTATAAATAGGAGGCACATTGTGCATTTGTAACCATACAGAAAAATAGAAAACACTCAATAAAAAGTTTCAGCTTTTCCCTTCCCTACAATCTCTTTTGTAGCAATTTACAACTGCAATTTTCCTATATTTTTCTCCTTGTACCTTTACTTTTTACGTTCCCTTTGTTTTTTGACATGGTATCAGAGCCTATTTCTTACGGGATCTGAATCTGTTTTTTTGTTGATCGGCTCATCTTATTTTTAGCTCCTTTTTCTTGGATCTTTTTGCTGAAAAAACATGGCACCAGAAAATCAACCAACAACGGGTCCTCCGATTTTCTCGGGGGAGAATTACCATATTTGGACCATTAAAATGAAGGCTTATTTGAAGGTTCTCAACTTGTGGGATGTCGTTGAGAGTGGAGAACCTGCTGTCCATCCATTGAGAGACAACCCAACTCTCAATGATATCAAAAAGCATGATGAGTTGGTAACTAGATCTCCAAGAGCTCTCATCTGCATACATTCAAGCCTTACGGAAGTGATGTTTACAAGGATTATGGCTTGTGAGACAGCCAAAGAAGCCTGGGATAAGCTAAAGGAGGAGTTTGAAGGCAGCAACAGAGTTAAGTCTGTTAAGGTCTTAGCTTTGAAGAGGGAGTTTGAGCTCTTGAAGATGAAGGATTAGGATAGTGTGAAAGAATACTCTTCCAAGCTGATGGATATTGTGAACCAAATAAGGATACTTGGTGAAAACTTTCCATGCCAGAAGGTTGTTGAGAAGATTATGGTCAGCCTTCCGAACAAGTTTGAATAAAAAATCTCAGCTATTGAAGAGTCTTGTGACTTGACTACTCTTTCAATAGCTGAGATGATCTCTAAATTCCAAATCCAAGAGCAACTGGTAACTATGAGAAGTAAAGGTACAATCGAAGATGCCTTTCAAGTAAGGCATAAATTCAAGCAACAAAAGGAAGGTAGAAAAGTCTCTTTAGACCACTCTGGAGAGGTGAAATCTGGTTGATACTAAGGTGAATCACCGAGGAGAGGAAAATTTCTACCTTGTGGTATTTGTAAGAAGACAAACCACTTGGACAAGAATTGTTGGCAGAAGTCCAAGAGGTCTCCTATTCAATGCAGATACTGCAAGAAGTATAGGCACATTGAGAAGTATTGCAGGCAAAAGCAAACTCAAAGTGGTCAGTCTTCCCAAAGAGCAAATTTTGCGGAAGATCACCAAGTTGAAAAAACAGAGGAGGAGGTATTCATGGCTTCACACACATCACATGTTGATCGATATAATTGGTATGTCGATAGTGCGTGCACAAGACACATGGAAATTAATGAAAATCTGTTTGTTAGCCTGGACAAGTCTGATAGGACCAAAGTGAAGCTTGGAGATGGTGCACTGGTGCAAGCTCAAGGAAGAGGATCAGTGAAATTCCCTACGAACGAAAGTATGAAAATCATAAACGATGTTCTTTATGTGCCAAGCCTGACTCAAAACTTGTTGAGTGTTGCTCAGTTGCTACACAATAATTATTCACTTACTTCTAAGGATAAAAAATGTGTCATTTATGATCCTAAAGGTTGTGAAGGAGCTAAAATTAGCATGATTGGTAATTCCTTTCCAATTTCATGCTATTCTACTGAAAGTTGCTCTTTCAATGTTGAAATGAGTGATATTTGGTTTGACACAAAAGATTCAGTCATTACAACTTTAGTTCATTGGTGTATATGCAATCCAAGGGTATGATGCTTGATGTACCCAAAATTGACATGTGCCGAGATGTTTGTGACTTATGCCAATTTGGTAAATTGCATAGACGATCCTTTCCTACCGGAAGTCTTTGGAGAGCGAAGGAAAAGCTAGAGTTGGTTCATACAGATATATACGGACCAATGAGGACGGCTTCTTTGAGTGGGAATAAATATTTTATTCTCTTTATAGATGATCTAACTCGAATGACATGAGTCTATTTTCTAAGTAGCAAAGTTCAGGTGTTCTCTGTTTTCAAAGAATTCAAGGCTATGGTAGAAAGGGAGAGTGGCTGCCGGTTGAAGTATATCAGGTCAGATAATGAAACTGAATATACTTCGCATCAGTTCAACAAGTATTGTAAAGATGTGGGTATTCAACAACAATTCACTGTTAGCTACACTCCAGGACAGAACGGGGTTTCTGAGAGGGAGAACAAAACAGTGATGGAGATGGCGAGATGCATGTTGGCAAAAAAGAAGATTCCTAAGTATTTTTGGGCTGAGGCAGTCAATATTGTCGTCTATTTGCTGAACAGATTACCAAGTAGAGAACTCCAAGACATGACACCATTTGAAGCATGGAAAGGTATAAAGCCATCTGCGAGACTTAAAAGTCTTAAGTTCAGTCTGCTATGCACATGTTCCAGATGTTAAAAGAGCCAAATTGGATAACAAGGCAGAACTCTATATTTTGTTGGGCTATAGAACAACTGCAAAAGGGTGCAAAGTGTATAATGTTCATACGAAAAAGGTGCTTATCAGTAGAGATCTTGCAGTGGACGAGTCTAGCCACTATGATTGGGATCAAGATATTGTTGTAAAGAACCAAGATGGGAGTACTTCAGTTGCAACTCAAAATCCGCTGACAAGTGATATTTCTTCTAGTTCTGTTGCTGGAGCAGGACACCTTTCAAATGTTGAATTGACAACTGATTCTCCAGTTTTGAAGACCAGATCACTAGCTAAAGTTTATGAGCAATGCAATTTTTCTCTCGTCGAACCATCTTCCTTTAAAGAAGCAGCGGGTCATAAAGCTTGAATTTCTAAAATGGAGGAGGAGCTTGCCATGATTAATAAAAATGATACTTGGGAGCTGGTTGATAGGCCCGAACAAAAGAACATCATCGGTGTCAAATGGGTCTATAGAACGAAGTTCAATCCAGATGGCTCCATCTTCAAACATAAAGCCAGAATCGTAGTTAAAGGCTATTCCCAGCAACCTGGACCAGATGGTTCCATCTTCAAACATAAAGCCAAACTCGTAGTTAAAGGCTATTCCCAGCAGCTTGGAGTGGACTTTGGAGTTACGTTTTCTCCTTTTGCAAGGCATGAGACAGTAAGATTTCTAATTGCTCTTGCAGAACAATACAAGTGGAAGATCTACCATTTAGATTTCATCATATGACTCTACTACAACAGGTTTCTTAGTGGAAAGGGGTCCAGATTCATCCTCTGGATATAGTTTCAAATGGTGATAAGTGTAATGGCTTATTACAAACATCAGTGTGGAAATGAAGGGTTATCACAATTTCAAATTCACCCCATCTAGATTCTGATAATTCAAAAGGCGGGTTGTCCACGACCCTAGTAGGATTGTTAAAACTTGAGTGCAATTGAAAAATCACATGTTTCACCACCACGCTCAGATCCTCATTAGTTGCACCACGAGCATAAATAGTCCATTTATGAGACTGGAACTCACTCGCCTTTTTACCAAGCCAAAATGCAACATTTCCATACACTATTGGAACAACAACTTCAAGCTCTTTCATCTTCTTTTCAGAACTCTTCTTTCCGCTGTCATCGGAAGATTTCCCCATTTTGGTGTGCTGCGATTTTGGAGTGGGTTCGGCTATGTCTGTCGGATCTTGACTGTGCTTCTTTATCAACGAGCTTTGAGGTATTCTATGAGTATTCTCCGATTGGTCAAAACTGGGATTTCTGATTGGACAATTAAAGTAAGAGTATTTCACTGTGTTCTTTTGATTCTTTCATCATCTTACTGTAAGGAAAATCATGGGAGAAAACAACAAATTAAATGATTTCTATGTATGGAAAGTGATTCAATTTTAAGAAAAGCTCACCTGTAGGTATCTTTTAGATAACCTAATAGCTAAGTAATAATTTAGACGGACAGTATATAAAACTTAAACTCAAGTTATAGAGTTTAAATGGTCGTATAAATTGGAGTATATACTCTAAAAACGGACATTGTATGACCGCCACATATATAAAGGGTTTTTAAGCTGATTAAAAATAAGGAACAACTGAAGACTTTTCGTCCAAGAGAACTGTTTTTGCCATTTGATCCATCGGCAAGCCAAAGTTAATTGGATCACCAGGGGCTGATCCACAGTATGATGTGTGGATTCACGAAAACCAGTAACTTTGTCTAGCCCCTATATATGTATTAAGAAATTTATTAAATATCAATAAATATTTGATGATGAACTGTTTATCATTGTGTATTAACTTGAGGTGTTGTACTTGTACGTTGGAACTCATAAAATTCAATCATGAATTTGCCCCTGCAAACAGTCTCTCCCAAGAGTGAAGCT
Source organism: Capsicum pubescens (assembly GCA_030864215.1). Classification (NCBI taxonomy): domain Eukaryota; kingdom Viridiplantae; phylum Streptophyta; class Magnoliopsida; order Solanales; family Solanaceae; genus Capsicum; species Capsicum pubescens. Next base: position 17,943,055 of record CM061541.1, on the reverse strand, counting down.
CATCATTATAATGATCAGTTTTATGACTTTCAAACATGAATTTAAGAGTGGTGTGGGACATGGTCCTTGATATATGATTATTGTGGCTCTAAACTGTGGAGGAAAATCAAGTTGTTCCCTATTAATGACGTGCCTAATATGGAATTGTCTGGGATTTTGGGAGGGGAAGTAGACTCCCTGCCTACTATGTACCTGGGTATGCCCTTAGGTTCTAAGTCAAAGGCCATGAGCATTTGGAACTCGGTGATCGAAAAGTGTGACAAGAAGCTAACTAGATGGAAATCTCAGTTTATCTCCTTAGGCGGCAGAGTCACTCTCACTAATTCTGTTTTGGATGCTCTCCCAACATACCTGATGTCTATATTTCCCATTCCTGATGGAGTGATAAAAACATTAGACAAGATCAGGAGAGATTTTTTGTGGAAAGGGATAAAGGAAAATGACTCTACTGTTCAACACTTGGTCAAATAGAACAAGGTTCTTTGGGGGAAAATGCAAGGAGGTTTAGGAGTAAGGAATGTGAAATTACAAAGCAAGGCACTCAGACTGACGTGGTTATAGAAATATTCACAAGATCCCCAAGCATACTGGAGCAAAGTTAAAGCTAAATATGGAGAGGAGAACAAGTGGGCGACTAAGGAGATTTACGTAGGTCTATCACAGTTCTTTGGCATTTTCTGACGAATAACACAACTGTCCGGGTAGGTAATGCTAGCAAAACTTCCTTTTGGGAGGACAAATGGTTGGGTCCCTCTAGTTTAAAGTATCTGTTTCGTAAGTTATATGGGATGGCAGTTCAGAAACAAATGAGCCTAGGTGACAGTTGGAAACAACAAGGTTGGAACATTCAGTTTAGAAGAAATCTCAATGATTGAGAAATTGAAACTGTGACAGAATTCTTCAAAAGATTGGATGTGTTCAAAGGAACAAAGGATGAGGATGATAGGCGTGGAACAGAGATGGCAAAGGCATGTTTAAGGTGAACTCAGTATACAAGTTTTTGATCCAAGAGGGGTAACTGTTACCATAATGGCCATGGAAACCAAAAATCTCCTTCAAGGTGGCATGCTTCACCTGGCTACTGGAAAGAGAAGCAGTGAAAGAGAAGCAGTACTAACACAAGAAAATCTCAAGAAGAGGAAATTCTCCACGTGTTCCAGATGCTACTTATGTGAAGAAAAGGTTGAGACAGTTAGTCGTCTATTTTTATATTGCAGGATTGCAACTCAACTTTGGAGGATCTTTGTCAGTCTCAAGGGTTTCGAGTGGGTAACGCCTAACAAAATCACTGAACTTCTTTACAGTTGGGAAGAGGTAGGTGTGGAAGCTGTCGATAGAGACAGGTGGAGGATTATCCCTGCATGTATCTGGTGGACAATCTAGAAAGAAAGGAATGCTAGATGTTCTGAGAGCAAAAGTTGTGATCTAAAGAGGATCAAACTTAACTGTATCACAATTTTCAGTTTCTAGTGCAAACAGATGTACCAAGAGGACATTGAAAAAATTATAAAGATCCTAAGTTCTTGCTAGGTTTAGATTCAGTTATCCTGTTCTCTTTGATGAGTTGTAAATATGGTTTTCAGTACTACCTAAGTACTGATCTTAGTCAACATATACAAATGTTACCATCTCAAGAAAAAAAAATTACTTTCTTATAATGTCTCGCTTCTTTAATTCTTTTTTTTTTTATAGCACGGCGGCTACTTGTCCCTAGAATATGCAGTAGAAAGCATCTCCTCCATAAAATCAGATGCGTTTAGCTTTGGCTTCTTGGTTTTAGAGATTGTGAGTTGCAAAAGAAATAGAACATTTTTTCAATCAAGATCAAAGCCTTAACCTTCTCGGACATATTGGTGCTCTATATATAGTCTTTATTCGGCATACATAACTCATTTTCTTTCTGCAAAACACGTTGAACTTATTTACGATCCCTGATCAACGATATATGACTTCTGTTCAACGTGAGTAGTAATTTTAACAGAAAGAAGAAAAAAACTTAAAAACTTTGATTCCGGAACGTTATAGCAACATCAAAATAAAACAGCAAGTTACATTTTATCTACTTATGGATGAATTTTGTTTCTATTTCCATTGTATTTGAACATGAACCTTAGAATGTTTCTTTAAACAAAACGTTTAAAGATGTTTGCTAAATTTGTTATCCACAACTATTTCCTCCGTCCACTGTAGTAAGAATAGATGTCCACTTTTACTTGTCATGTTAAGAAAACCAAGAGATAATTTATCACTACTCGTCGTTTGGTTGGGGAACAAGTCATGTCGGGATAGCTTATCTTGGGATTAGTTATCCCGAGATTTTTATTCCATCCTCAATGAAGGATTAAAATAACACTAAAATCCTGAATAACTGATTCCAGAATAAGTTATCCCGCGATTTTATATGAACAAACATGGGATAAATTAGTTATCCTTGTCCCTCATACCAAACAAGCCTTTAGTTCCTAATTTACCCTTATTATTAAATATAGTCATTTCCTAAAACAATGAATTTTGTAATTCTAAAAGTATATATATTAAAATTTTCATTCTATTTATTAGTACTTTTAAGTGAATACTGGACAAGTAAAAGACGGATGGAAGGAGTATTAGCTATGACAAAGCTTGTCTGTGTAATTAGAAATCACAAATCCAGGTTTAACATTGAAATATTTCACTTTGCAACTCCAGTTCTCAATCAAAATACATTAAGAAAATGGTGCAGAAAAGGTTACAGATTTTAAGCAACCAAATATAATTAGGGGAGACAGAGCATAGAAGAAAATGAAATATGTGTAATAGACTACATATATAATTATTAAATACATCTGGGTTATTCTGTAATTAGTTATTCTTCAGTTCTCTATATATACAGCTGTAACCCCTTCAATATTAATAAGATCAATTAATTCTTAAATCTGTATCATGGTATCAAAGCTAGGGTTTCTTCTTCCGCCCAAACCCTAATCTCTCCTCTTTTCCGACGTGTGTGCGCCGCCGCCACCGTCTACACCACGCCGCACGGCCTCCCTCCTCCGCCGTAGGTCGGCGCCATGGACAAGGTTATTGATCCTCTGTCAAAATTACCGTCTGGAGTAAAATTACTGCTCAGGAATCTCCACAATCTCATCCCCGAAAAATTATCTGACAACAACTACCCGGCCTGGGCACTTAACGTCCGCACCGCCCTCGCAGCCAACTTGCTGCTCGGATGGATTGACGGTGCGGAGAAGCCGCAGCCCGAGACAGCCGAGAAGGACGGCGTCAAGCTCCCAAATCCCGACTACCTTCCGTGGATGATCGTAGACACTCAGATCCGAGCCTGTCTTCTCGCAGTTATTAGCCCCTCTGTGCACAAACACGCCCGGGGTTTTCTCACATCGGCTTCACTTTGGGACGCACTAGCCACAAGGTACAACTCTGTGTCCACGGCTCATATTTTTCAGTTGCGTGACAAATTGCATACTCTTCGGAAGGGAACGAAGACGATGACTCAATACCTTGATGATGTGGCCTCTATTCTGTCTGACCTAGATGCTGTGAACGAGATTATTCCTGAACGAGACGTGGTGAATGCCGTGATACGTGGTCTTCCGGCTGGCTATTCCTCTCTCAAACAGCATATTCGCCTCTCGCCTGTCGAAATCACTCTGAATCAACTGTCTGGATGGCTTAATGCAGAAGAATTGAATCTAGACATGGAACACAAATTACTGCTCGGAGAAGCCAGTTCCACCCCTGGCGTCACGGCTCTTTACTCGGCTGGCAGCGGAGGCTCGGCCAGGGGTCGCGGTGACGATCGCCGTAACCAAGGGCGAGGCAGCGGCGGCGGTGACCGTCGAAACACCGGGCAGCAAGGCAGAGGCGGGCCTCCACCGAGGGATGGCTTCTAGTCAGGCCGCGGACAGGGACGAGGAAACCAGCGGATGCCCACACGAGATCTTCCGACGTGCCAAATTTGTGCTAAACGGGGCCATTCTGCGGCTAATTGCTGGTATCGTTATGATGACTCGCAGAATGTAAATAGCCAGTCCGGAGGATCAAGGGCGATGCATGCGTCCACAAATGCTCAATCTGGCGATTGGTATCTAGACACAGGTGCTAACACCCATGTGACGTCGGATTATTCACAACTTCAAGCTCCTCATCCGTATCATGGCTCAGAAACTATTACAGTAGGCAATGGTCAATCCCTTCCCATCACAAACACCGGCTCTGGGTATGTCTATACCCCAAATGGTAAATTTCATCTCTCAACCCTTCACCTCGTCCCTTCCCTCACATCCAATCTTTTATCTGTTCATCGCTTTACTAAAGAAAATAACTGCACCCTCATTTTTAATGACACCAATTTCCAGATAGTGGACAATACCACGAACCGGGTGCGGTACACGGGCCGCTGTGAGCATGGGCTATACACTCTTCCATCCAGGTCTCCGTCTGTTGTGAGTCAAGCCATTCTCTCGTCAACCTGGCATCGCCGGCTTGGGCACCCATCATCCGCCATCACCAAATCCATTTTATCTTCCTTAGGTTTTAATTTTTCAGAAAAATTACATTGCGAGTCCTGTTCAGTGTCTAAATCTTGTCGTTTACCTTTTTCACTGTCTGAACACAAGGCCACTGCGCCATTTCAATTAATTCATTCTGATGTTTGGGGTCCAACCTCAGTTCCTTCTGTTCAAGGTTTTCGTTATTATAACTGTTTTGTTGATGATTACAGTAAATTCACTTGGCTTTATCCTCTGAAATTTAAATCCGAAGCTTATACTATTTTTGTAAACTTTGACCGAATGGTTCAAAATCAATTTAATGCCAAGATCAAAATTTTTCGAAGTGACAATGGCAAAGAATTTGTCAACAATGCATTTGGTGTTTTTCTTCAAAATCTAGGGGCTCTTCATCACACTTCATGTCCATATACCCCTGAACAAAATGGCGTTGCTGAGCGCAAACACCGTCACCTAATAGAAACAGTTGTTGCGCTCCTCCATGATTCCACCTTACCTGTTTCCTTTTGGGTTGATGCCCTTGCTACTGCCAACTACCTCATAAATCGCATGCCCACTCACACTCTCTCCAACTCCACTCCATATGCCCGTCTCTACAATCATCCACCCGACTATATCCATCTCCGCCCGTTTGGGTGTCTAGTTTATCCCTGGTTGCGTCCGCACACTCAACATAAACTTCAACCTCGGTCCACCCCTTGTGTCTTTCTAGGCTATCATCCCACTATCAAAGGTTACAAATGTTTCGATCCTGTATCTCAGAAAACATATGTTTCCCGTCATGTTCGTTTTGTGGAGGAACAATTTCCTTACACAAGTCTTTCCTCTACTCCATACTCCCCCAATCCACTTGGTGTTGTGCCATTATTTCTGTCCTTTTCTCACGCTCATGCTTCGGCTCACTCGGCACCTAACCCGGTACCCCACTACACCACTACCCACCCGAAACCCCAAACCTCCCACCCGAACACCCAGCCGACTGCCACACAACCCACCACTTCCCTACATCATACTCCTAACACACATACATCCACCCCATCCACCGCTGCACATCCCAGCTCCCACGGCAGCCCCACCCAACCCCCGCTCACGCATCATACAACTCCACCACCCCTTCCTAATCACCCTCCACTCAACACTCATCCTATGACAACCCGAGCCAAGGCCGGTACCTTCAAACCCAAAGCCTACCACACTCAAATACCCTTTGATGCACATCCCACAACTGAGCCTACTACCTACAACCAAGCCTCCAAAAATAGTTTCTGGTGCCAAGCTATGGATGAGGAATTTTAGGCTCTGAATGAACAACGTACATGGGATTTGGTACCTCTGCCTAGTAACCGAAAGTCTATTGGGTGCAAATGGGTGTTTCGCATTAAACGAAATTCAGATGGATCTCTTTCTCGCTATAAAGCACGTCTGGTTGCAAAAGGGTATCATCAGGAGTATGGTGTGGATTATAAGGAGACCTTCAGCCCTGTTGTTAAGCAACAGACTATTCGTCTGGTCTTGTCTCTTGCTCTTCACTATGATTGGCCGCTTCATCAGCTAGACGTCAGCAATGCCTTTCTTCATGGTCATCTTGAGGAAGAAATCTATATGGTTCAGCCACCGGGATATGTTAATCCCAACCGTCCTCACTATGTTTGCAAGCTTCGCAAATCACTGTATGGCCTGAAACAGGCCCCTCGTGCCTGGTACACACGTCTCTCTACTTTTCTGCAGGGTCTTGGTTTTCGCACCTACCATCATGACAACAGCCTCTTCACCCTTCACTGTTCTCGAGGGACAGTCATCATTCTTATCTATGTGGATGATATTGTTATTACAGGCATCTCGTCATCACTCATCACTGAAATTACTGAAGCTATGCATCGTGACTTCAAACTTAAGGACCTCGGTCCTCTGGAGTTCTTTCTTGGCCTCGAACTCATCCGCAAATCGGGAACCATATTGATGCATCAGACAAAATATACCCTTGAACTTCTAAATCGGGCTGGAATGACAGACTGCAAACCCGCGGTCACTCCCATGGCAGTCCGCCAATCCCCAGGGCCGAATACTCCCTTTGCCGATCCTACACTATATCGGAGCCTCGTCGGTGGACTTCATTATCTTGCTGTTACTCGTCCGGACATCCAATATGCAGTCAATCGAGTCTCCCAATCAATGCATGCTCCCACAGAACAACACTTTCAGGCCTTGAAACGCATTCTGCGCTATCTTCAAGGTACTCTTCACTGTGGAATTTTATTTCAAAAGGGCTCGTTTGATATATCTGTTTTTTTTCTGATTCGGATTGGGCTAACGACAAAGATGATCTCAAGTCCACTACTGGATATATTTTTATGATGGGACCGAATCTGATTTCCTGGTGCACCAAGAAGCAAACGCGAGTGTCCCGTTCCTCCACAGAAGCAGAATATCGTGCCATGGCTGCGGGTGTTGCTGAAGCCATGTGGTTACGATACCTTACGGATGCACTTGGCATTCCCCCGACGAAACCACAGATTTATTGTGACAATCAGTCCACTATTTGTGTTACCAAAAATCCAGTCCTTCATGATCGTATGAAGCATGTTGGGTCTGACTGTCACTTTGTTCGCGATGAGGTACTTGCAGGAGCAATGGCCACGCACTATGTCCCATCTACTGACCAGCTTGCTGATATTCTCACCAAGCCTCTTCCGTTACAGCCTTTTCAGTCTCTCTGCTCCAAGCTGCCCCTCGTTACCGCTGATCAGCTTGCGGGGGGATAATAGACTACATATATAATTATTAAATACATCTGGGTTATTCTGTAATTAGTTATTCTTCAGTTCTCTATATATACAGCTGTAACCCCTTCAATATTAATAAGATCAATTAATTCTTAAATCTGTATCAATGTGGAACATTAATAAGTAAACAGAAAATTGCATTACCTGTTCCTACAATCAACGGGGGTTTTCTCCTGAAAGTCTAATGGTAGATTGAAAGGTACAAAATTTGGCTTCTGCTAAATAGTACCACAGCTGCAATCAACATTATTAACATTATCATATTTCATTATTTAAATTATATAAAGATTTCAGCTTGACAATGCTCGTACCTCAATATTCAGATCCGAAAAAAAAAAAGAAAACTTTGGAAGGTAATAACAACTGGCAGCTTCTACAAATCTCTTGGTTTAAAATTATTAATTGATTGCTTCTTGTCAACAATAGTCATTCTCTCCTTTTTATCTTATTTGTTTTTCTAAATGTGATTTTAACCTTACATTATTAACCATTATTTTTCTTTACTTTTTAAAAATTATTATATTTTTATTTTAATTTTTATTGTAATTTTGTTCAGTTTTTTTAAATTATATTCTAGATGGAAAATAAAAAGTGAGAAACATCAATTTAGTATATAACTTAATGACGTTCTAAATAAAATAAATGAGCAGAATAAGAAAATTAATTTTATTAATAATAATCAAAAATCTAATATCTATTTATGGAAGAGAAAATAACAGGTAATAATAACTTTATTGTTATGAAATATAAAAGAATAAAGAAGAAGAATAGAAAGAATACAATAATTCTTATTTCTCTTGAGGATTTGATGACAATTCCTAACATATTTCATATCTGCTTATAATCTCTCTCTTATGTTAGGAAAACTAACATATATCCTCCATCTTCTTTGAGGAATACATCTTTGTGCATCATGATATATTCATTAATCATATACCGCACATCAAAACTATTAGATGAAATAGTTGGTTCCTGGCCTTGAATCAATTGAAAGGGAAGAAATAATCATAATTTATTGGTCTAATACATACAAGTGTTATTGTATGCAACATATCATATTTCAAACCAACACATGAGGTTTTGTTCTCATTAGCAATGATTTAGTTATTTATCGAAGGCATTTAATGTCAAACCATCGTCATCAAGATGAATTGTCTTGATTACACAATTTGAAATACTCTTAACTCAATTTTATTAAGCAAGCAACTTTATGAATGCTAAACAGCATGTTGATTATAAACATACAGGTGATCATCTTATATCGATGCATCTTAATAGATCACATAACTGGTGAACGGGCCCATATTCACCTTTTATATTTTTCAAATTTTGAGGGATCAAATCCCAGCATTAGTTGGTCCAACCAACTTGTCATGAGAACAAGCAACATAAACAATTCTTGAAGAATTTTCTATTTCTTCAACATATGTCTAATACTCAATATGCACATTTTCGGAATATAACAATCGTTAATGTCAATTTATTAACTTTTATACTAGTAAACTCCAAGTTTACCATGACATGTATCTTTTTATTTTAGTAAATTTCAGATTTACTATTACATGAATAAATTTTCAAATTTACTACTTCAGAAGTAGATTTCAAAATAACTCTTCTCAGTTATTCTGCCTCATTCAGAGATGAGTTGTGATACTATCACAATCAAGTGCACGTTTGTATTGAAACAATCAAAATCCTCATTCCCCAGGAATGAAATATAATCGTGACCTAAATCTATCAAATTTTGATATCTTATAACCTTTTTCATGATATTGCTACTTCAAGAGCAAATCGAGGCATAAATATAATATAGAGAAATTTTCTCTAACATATCTTATAGTCATAATAAGCGTGTGAAAATATTATCACTTTTGATGATTATTATCATATTATCCCATCACGCTTATATTCGTACATTCAACCGTTTGCCATTTTTCAGACATATTATGCACTGCTACCACATTCCTTTCAAGAATGAAGCAAGTTGTCAATTTTCAGATTCATCATATATTGCTACCATATTCACTTCATGGAACAGAGCATATCAATGAGATATGTTTCATGACATTTCACCAAACACCCATTATTTTTCCTTAGCCATCATAATATCATCAATATGGTGTATTGAGATTCAAACTCAATATCTTATCCATATAAAGACGTCTTAGGCTATAAATCGATGGGACTTTGAACCCAACATCTTATTATCACGGTGCATTGAAACTTTTAATCCAATGTCTTGACCTCTTAATGAGATGAGACTTAAATTCGTCATCATATCTTTTAACAATATTATTCTTCATGAACAAATTTAAAGCATAAGTGATTCCAAAATCAATTATCTTTCCTCAAATCCAACAATAATTATATCGTTAATAGAAAAAGACAAATAACATAAGTAACTACTAACCTCAAAATTACCTTTAGATTTATAATCTCACCTAGTGTAATGCCTCGAATCTGGTACCCGGAACGCTACACGGTGCTCATGACCTCGAAGGACCACAAGCTAACCCATGACTAATGCTAACTGACTGTATAACATAAACGTGAGAATACATGCATGAATAAATGACTGTAACTGAATTCGTGATGATACTGACTACTGAGTTTGAATACTGGTAACATGAGTACTGATAACTGATACAACTGATAATGAGCGACAGTATCTAACAGTCTAGGTTCTGATGAAACTAGCTGAGTTTCGTACTGTTCTGAGTTGACTGTATCTGACAGTCCTGAATTCTGAAGAACTATCTAAGTTCTATTACTGAGATTGAGACTGAAATTGTAATTGTGGGAAGTAGTCATCTAACCAACATGCCCCAAATAAAGCAATATAGTTGAGTTGGGGTTCAATCTGTAACCCCAATTGAAAGGGTGTCAATACCACACCACCGGTAAACATAATCTGTGAGTGACCCTCAACTGGCAGGTACTCAAATGAGAACGGTAGAAGCCCTCAACTGGAAGGTAATCCACCTCATCAACCCTCAACTGGCAGGTTAGATGTCTCAATCTACGCTGGCTACGTAGTTCTGGAATGCAAGGATTTCTTCTAAGAATCACACCCTCTACTAGCAGGTGAGTTCCCATCCTTGAGTTCACTCGGTGCTAAATCTTACTCCCATCTGAATATACACTGAACATGATTAACTGAACTGAACTGGACTGAGTTAACTGATGGAATACTACTGAGATTACTAAATTTCTGAGCTTTCTTGAGTCACATGACTGACTGAGTTCTATTGCCCATGGATTGACTGAGAGTATCGTGAAAACATGACACTGGCTCTAGGCACACAACTAAGTTATCAATTACAAGTACCACCAGGACTCGATAAAGGGAAACTGACAAGGCATGACGTTCTTGAATACATGCTCAACATCAACAATTTATAATATAATAAGTTGGGGATTTCATGAAGCACATGGTTATCATAAACTTGTACATAGTAGGAATGCATATAATAAGTATCATAATTTCATACTCTAACATCATGAGCATTCCAACAAACATCTACATTTCACATCAATAGCATGGGAGTCATTTGAACATAGGGGTAAGACATGCATTTATCATATGGGTTACAATTGAGCTATAACACGCAATTTCTATCCTCTTAGGCATTTTATCAAACACCTTGCATGCACAACTTAGGGCATAGGCATAATTATCAAATTCAACATTTATAACCATTTCAATTCATAGATTTCTACTCACATACCAACCTAGATTCATAAAAACACATAAAGTTTCCAACTTGGGAATCATATAATCATAATCTCATGAACATAATCAACCCACAACAAAATATTCACAATACATGATTTAAAACTTGATTCTTGAACTTCATGGATGAAAGAAATCCATGAATGAACACTATGCATACCTTAGATGGAAGATTCTAAGAAGATTGACGGTGGAATTCTTGAAATTGGATCCTTAATTGAAAACCCTAAGCTTGTTCTTGATGGATTTTGAGACAATTATAATTTGGGTGAAAAATAGCTGAATTACGTATTTGTAAATTATATAGGGGTGGGAAATTGACCCTTTTGCCCTTAAGGATGCGGTCATTTAATGACTAAAAATTGGGTGTCGACGCTACAAGCGACACGGTGCATTGATGGCTGAGAAGCGATACTCGACACGTCGCACCATGATCGCGTTGAGCCTCAGAAGTTTTGGCTCTGGCATCCTGCACAAATATTAACCAACGCGATTGGCAATGTGGTGCGCTAAGATTGCGTTGGTCCACTGTTTTGGGACTCTGAACATGATCTAAACGTGTTTTGAAAAATTCAAAACTTGTCTGAGAACACCTATTGTCCTTCCTGATCATGAACTAATAAAAATATGGTCCATTAAAGGACATTAAAATGGCGAGATAAGATTGCCAACTTTTAAAGGCCAAAATAGGCTAAGTCTAGGAACTTGGTTAGAATTTTCTAAGTCTGGGACCCCTTAATAAGATTAAAGGACTGAATTAAGCTTAAAAGTTTTGCGGGGTCTTACAATATCTCCCCTTGAGAACATTCATCCTTGAATGAGATTGACTGAGAGGGGAGAAGAGATAAACTGACGTAAATATTAAACATGAGCAACTTAAACATGATTCCATGACTGATAACTGAATACACCTTACTGAGCATGCATATCTAATGCATGTGTAACTGATTCATGAATGCATGACTGAGTGTTCAGATGAACTGATTTTCTCACAATGAGAATGCATATCTGATGCATGATTATATGACGGAACTGATACATGAATGCATGACTGAATATGCAATGGTATTTAATACCAGTTTTATACTGGAATTCTGAGTATGAACTGGATACCAAGTTGTAACTTGAATCTTAACATGAAACTTAAAAGCTTAAGGAGAACTGTTACCTTGAGCTAGATCTGAGTTAGCAGAGAAGAGGTGAGGGTACTTACTTGATGGCTGAGAAGCGATACTCGACACGTCGCACCATGATCGCGTTGAGCCTCAGAAGTTTTGGCTCTGGCATCCTGCATAAATATTAACCAACGCGATTGGCAATGTGGTGCGCTAAGATTGCGTTGGTCCACTGTTTTGGGACTCTGAACATGATCTAAACGTGTTTTGAAAAATTCAAAACTTGTCTGAGAACACCTATTGTCCTTCCTGATCATGAATTAATAAAAATATGGTCCATTAAAGGACATTAAAATGGCGAGATAAGATTGCCAACTTTTAAATGCCAAAATAGGCTAAGTCTGGGAACTTGGTTAGAATTTTCTAAGTCTGGGACCCCTTAATAAGATTAAAGGACTGAATTAAGCTTAAAAGTTTTGCGGGGTCTTACAATATCTCCCCTTGAGAACATTCATCCTTGAATGAGATTGACTGAGAGGGGAGAAGAGATAAACTGACGTAAATATTAAACATGAGCAACTTAAACATGATTCCATGACTGATAACTGAATACACCTTACTGAGCATGCATATCTAATGCATGTGTAACTGATTCATGAATGCATGACTGAGTGTTCAGATGAACTGATTTTCTCACAATGAGAATGCATATCTGATGCATGATTATATGACGGAACTGATACATGAATGCATGACTGAATATGCAATGGTATTTAATACCAGTTTTATACTGGAATTCTGAGTATGAACTGGATACCAAGTTGTAACTTGAATCTTAACATGAAACTTAAAAGCTTAAGGAGAACTGTTACCTTGAGCTAGATCTGAGTTAGCAGAGAAGAGGTGAGGGTACTTGGTTCACATGTCTACTTCTGCTTCCCAAGTAGCTCCCTCAACGGAATGATTCAGTCAAAGAACTTTGACTAGAGGGACTTCTTTATTCCTCAGCCTACAAGTCTGATAGTAAAAAATTTCGACTGTAATCTCTTCATAAGAGAGGTCGTTTTGAACATCTATGCTCTGAATAGGGACTACAACTGCTGGGTCACCTATGCACATCTTGAGCAAAGAGACATGGAAGACTGGATGAACTGAGGCTAGATCTAAAGGCAATTCGAGCTCATAAGCTACCTTGCCGAAGTGACTGAGAATTTTGAAGGGACCAACATATCGGGGACTGAATTTTCCCTTCTTGTCGAACCGCTTCACTCCTTTCATGGAAGAGATATTTAGATAAACATAATCACCAATCTCGAACTCGAGATCCTTTCTGCGTACATCTGCATAAGACTTCTGTTGGCTTTGAGCATCCCAAAGTCTTTCTCTAATGAACTAGACTTTTTCTAAGGCATCGAATACTAGGTCAGGCCCTATAACTGAAGCCTTACTAACTTCGAACAAACCAACTAGAGATCTGCATCTCCTACCATAGAGAGATTCGAATGGAGCCATCCGAATACTGGAATGATAGTTGTTGCTGTATGCAAACTCAATCAAAGGAAAATAGTCATCCCAACTAACCTTGAAATCAATTGCACAAGACCTTAGCATATCTTCTAAAGTCTGAATGGTCTTTTTTGCTTGACCATCTGTCTAAGGATGAAAGACTGTATTGAGATGAACTTGGGTACCGAGACCCTTTTGGAATGCTTTCCAGAAATGAGAGGTGAAATGGGTATCCCTGTCTGAGATAATAGATAACGAAACATCGTGAAATATGACTAACTCCCTGATGTAGAGTTTGGTGTAATCCTCGGCTGAATAAGAGGTATGGACTAGAAGGAAATGAGCTGATTTGGTCATCTTGTCTACAATGACCCAAACTGAATCATGCTAATGAAGAGTACAAGGAAAACCCATCACGAAGTCCATGTTCACTTCTTCCCACTTCCAAGTGGGAATATTGAACTCCTGCATGGACCCACTTGTCTTCTGATGCTTCATCTTAAACTGCTGACATGTAGAGCACTTAACCACAAACTCTATAATATCTCTCTTTATCGCACTCCACCAATAGATCTCCTATAAGTAGCAGTACAACTTAGTGTCCCCTGGATGAATAGAGTAGCGCGCCCCATGCGCTTTTGAAAGAATTCGCTGCCTTAAGTCATCTACACCTAGCACACACAGACGACCTTGAAAACGCAAAACACCATCTTCCCCTTGGGAGAAAACCTCAACCTTTTAATCCCTGACCGACTCTTTCAACTTGACTAGACTAGGATCTCTTTCCTGATTTTCTTTCACCTTGGAAACTAGAGATAATTCTGAACTACTCTGAACCTATGTATTACCCTCTGCTGAATCAACTAGGAGGACACCTAGTCGGGCAAGCTGATGAACTTCCTGAGCTAACTTTTTCTTCCTGCTCTCAATATGAGCAACACTACCCATAGACAGTCTACTGAGAGCGTCGGCCACTATGTTGGCCTTGCCCGGATGATAAAGGACACTCATGTCATAATCTTTCAAGAGCTCTAACCACCTTCTCTGATGAATATTGAGATCTCTCTGAGAAAAGATATACTGAAGGCTCTTATGATCTGTGAACACATCTACATGTACTCCATATAGATAATGTCTTCAAATCTTCAAGGCAAAGACTACGACTACTAACTTAAGATCATAAGTTGGATAATTCTTCTCACGAGGTTTAAGATGTCTGGAGACGTAGGCAATGACCTTACCATGATGCATGAGGACAAAACCCAAACCTACTCTGGATGTATCACAATACACTACAAAACCATCTGAGGTGAGTCGAGTTTTCAACTCCTGAAAACTCTTCTCGCAAGGATCTGACCACTGAAACTTAACTTTCTTCTAAGTCAGTATAGACATAGGGGATGCAATAGAAGAAAATCCCTTGACAAATCATCTGTAATAGACGACCAAACCCAAGAAACTCCTGATATCTGATGGAGAGACAGGCCTGAGCCAGTTTCTTACCGCTTCGGTCTTTTGAGGATCTACTCTAATGCCATCACCAAAAATGATATGACTAAGGAATGTTACTAACCTTAGCCAAAACTCCCACTTACTAAATTTGGCGAACAATTGATGATCTCTGAGAGTCTGAAGCACGATTCTGAGATAGTCTGTATGATCACGCTCGCTGCGGGAATAGACAAGGATATTATCTATGGAGACTATGATGAATATGTCCAAGTACTTCTTGAACACACGGTTCATCAAGTCCATGAAAGCTACTAGGGAGTTGGTAAGACCAAAGGACATGACTAGGAATTCGAAGTGACTATACCAAGTACGAAAGATTGTTTTCGGAGTGTCACATTCTCTGGCTCTGAGCTGGTGATAGCCTAATCTGAGTTCTATCTTAGAGAAATAGTTGTCACCCTGAAGTTGGTCAAATAAGTCATCGATTCTGGGAAGTGGATACTTGTTCTTGACCGTGACTTTATTGAGTTGACGGTACTGAATGCACATTCTGAGAGAACCGTCTTTCTTTCGCACGAATAAGACTGTTGCACCCTACAGGGAAATACTGGGCCTGATGAATCCCTTATCCAAGAGATTCTTCAACTGTTCTTTCAGTTCCGTGAGTTCTGCTGGTTCCATTCTGTATGGAGGAATAGATATAGGATAAGTACCTAGAAGAAGATCAATTCCAAAGTCTATTTTCTTTTCGGGAGGAATTCCTGGAACATCTTCGGGAAAGACATCTGTATATTCATTCATGACTGGGACTGATTCAAGGTTGGGAGTTTTGGAACTAGAGTCCTTAACTCAAACAAGATGATAGACACATCCTTTAGATATCATTTTCTGTGCCCAAAGGTAGGAAACAAGTTGTCCTCTGAAAGCAGATACACTACCCTTCCACTCTAGAATGGGTTCATTCGGAAAGTAAAATTGGATAATTTTGTTTTTGCACTCGACTGTGGCATAGCAGGAATAAAGCCAATCCATGCCGAGAATGACATCAAAATCAGTCATATCTAATTCGATAAAATTTGCTGAGGTGACTTTCTGAAATATCATAATCGGATAGTTCCTGTATACCCTATCGAACTATGATGGTTTTACCCACTGGGGTAGAGATTGAGAAGGGCACTTCTAGAATCTCGAGACTGACTCCAAAATCAACTGCTATATAAGGAGTAACGAAAGATAACGAAACTCCTGGATCTAGCAAAGCATAAATATGCAAGTAAAAGATATGTAACGTACCAGTAACCATATCAGGAGAATTTTCCTGATCTTGCCGGGACTAGAGAGCATAAAGTCTGTTTGGGCGTTTCCTACTAGTAGCACTGGAAGTGGCACCCTACTGATTTAGGTGATCGGACTGAGCTGAGGAACGGTTCTACTAACTCTGGGAACCTATCTGAGGACAATCTCTAACTCTGTGGCCTGGCTTGCCATATCCGAAACAAATATCGTTGCCAGCTCTACAAATACCCTGATGGTGTTTACCACAAGTCTGACAATGAGGATTAGTTCGGGCATTGCTAACGCTGCCCTGAGACTTAGATCCTGACGCCCTATATCTATTACTATCCCTGAACTTAGGAGCTGCAGCACTGGATGAAGAAGGAGCTGGAACTGATGACTTAGGATGAAACTAAGAACGGTTTCCTCCCTCTGACTTAGGCTGGGCGAAGTTGAAACTACTTGTCCTTTCCCTCATATTATTCTTCTCCCTCACTTTAATCTTTTGCTCTTCTATCTGCTGAGCATGAGTCATGAGCCTGGCTATGTTTATGTGACTATTCAACATCGCGAACCCGCACTCATTGACCACATTATCGTTCACCCCAGAAAAAAAATTACTCATCTTGGTCCTGCTATCTGCAACCACATTAGGAGCATATCTGGCTAGTTGAGTAAACTTAAGGAAATACTCTTTCACCATCATGCTGCCCTACCTGAGGTTGATAAATTCTAACACCTTACCTTCTCTCAGCTCTTGGGGAAAGAATCTATCTAAGAATGCGGTGAAAAACTCCTCCCACTCAATGGGCCCTGCATCTACAACCCTCTTTTCTTTCCACTGTTTGAACCATGTGTGACAAACATCCTGTAACTAATATGCAGCTAGATCAACACTCTCAACAGCTGACACCCCCATGATATCTGTAACCTTCTAAACCTGTTCAAGGAATTCCTGAGGGTTCTCGTTTATCTTAGACCCGAAAAAGGATGGCGGATTCATTCGGGTGAAGTCCCAAATCCTGGCTGCAACTGAATTGGCCATTGGGTTGGACGGAATGACAGTTGGTCATTCATTCTGATCAGCAACTGACTGAGCAAGAGTAGTGAATACAGCTCTAAACTCTGCATGAGAGACATGCTCTCCCAAAGGATCATCGGGTTGAGAGGCTGACTGATTCCCAGTTCTCTTCTTGGGAAGCATGCTCTATAAATGGAAGAGAAAGGGATTAAACTGAGAGATTAACTTGATATTATGCTCACTGGAACGACATAAATACTGAAAAATGGGAAACTATTCCTAAATATCTTATAGCCTCCTACACATAAATGTGGCGCGCAACACACCCATGTACAAGACTCTACTAGATGCGGCTTTCAGACTTCCTAGAAAACTATTGAAACTTAGGCTCTGATACCAAGTTTATAATGCCCCAAATCTGGTACCCAAAATGCTACACGGTGCTCATGACCCCAAAGGACCACAAGCTAACCCATGACTGATATTTGTACCTGTATACTATATAACATTATGCAAAATGCAGAAATAATAGACTGAAACATGCCATAAGGTTCAAAATGGATAAAACCATAATATTTGAGAGTAAGGTATATCAATACCAAACATGAACTGAAATAAACTTTCTGAACAAACTATAGTCTAAAAAACCTTTAACTGACTGAACTGTCTGAATAAGGAGTTGATGGTACATGACCCCAACTATCTTCAACTACTGAAATAAACTAAGAAATAAAGTAATAAAGTAATAATCATGTCCTCGAAGGATGAGGATTCATTGCCAACTCTGACTACTGAGACTGGAATGCTACTGATGCTCTAGACCTCGTGCTTCTGATCCTATGGTATAAAACACCATAGTGCAAATGCGTCAGTACGATTGAATGAACTGGTATGCATGTGAGGTAGGCTAAATGCAAAGGGTTCAATTGCATGAACAATTCTAATTAACTGTATAACATGAACGTCAGAATACATGGATAAATAAATGACTGTAACTGAATTCGTGATGATACTGACTACTGAGTCTGAATACTGATAACATGAGTACTGATAACTGATATAAATGACACTGAGTGACTATATCTGACAGTCTAGGTTCTGATGGAACTAGCTGAGTTCCGTACTGTTCTGAGTTGACTGTATCTGACAGTCTTGAATTCTGAAGAACTATTTGAGTTCTATTACTGAGACTGAGACTGAAACTGTGACTGTGGGAAGTGGCCATCTAACCGATATGCCCTAAATAAATAAATATAGCTGAGTTGGGGTCCAATCTGTAACCCCAATTAGAAGGATGTCAATAACGCGCCATCGGTAAGGACAAGCTATGAGTGACCCTCAACTAGCAGGTATCAAATGAGAACGGAAGGAACCCTCAACTGAAAGGTAAGCCACCTCATCAACCCTCAACTGGCAGGTTAGATATCTCAACCTATGATGGTTACGTAGTTCTGGAACGCAAGGATTGCTTCTAAGAATCACACCCTCTACTGGCAGGTGAGTTCCCATCCTTGAGTTCACTCGGTGCTAAATCCTACTCCTATCTGAACAGACACTGAACATGATTAACTGAAATGAACTGGACTGAGTTAACTGAGTTTCATTGACTGATGGAATACTACTGAGATTACTGAATTTCTGAGCTTTCTTGAGTCACATAACTGACTGAGTTCTATTGCCCATGGCTTGACTGAGAGTATCGTGAAAACATGACACTGGCTCTAGGCACAGAGCTAAGTTGTCGGGTATAAATACCCAGGACTCGATAAAGGGAAACTGACAAGGCATGACGTTCTTGAATACATGACCAACATCAACAATTTACAATATAATAAGTTGGGGATTTCATGAAGCACATGGTTATCATAAACTTGTACATGGTAGGAATGCATATAATAAGTATCATAATTTCATACTCTAACATCATGAGCATTCCAACAAACATCTACATTTCACACCAATAGCATGGGAGTCATTTGAACATAAGGGTAAGACATGCATTTATCATATGGGTTACAATTGAGCTATAACACACAATTTCTATCCTCTTAGGCATTTTATCAAACACCTTGCATGCAAAACTTAGGGCATAGGCATAATTATCAAATTCAACATTTATAACCAATTTAATTCATAGATTTCTACTCACATACCAACCTAGATTCATAAAAACACATAAAGTTTCCAACTTGGGAATCATATAATCATAATCTCATGAACATAATCAACCCATAACAAAATATTCACAATACATAATTTAAAACTTGATTCTTCAACTTCATGGATGAAAGAAATCCATGAATGAACACTATGCATACCTTAGATGGAAGATTCTACAAAGATTGACGGTGGAATTCTTGAAATTGGATCCTTAATTGAAAACCCTAACCTTGTTCTTGATGGATTTTGAGACAATTATAATTTGGGTGAAACATAGCTGAATTATGTGCTTGTGACTTATATAGGGGTGAGAAATTGACCCTTTTGCCCTTGAGGATGAGGTACATTTAATGACTAATAACTGGGTGCCAACGCTACAAGCGACGCAACAAGTTGATGGCTGAGACGCAATACTCGATGCATCGTGCCATGATCACATCGAGCCTCATAAGTTTTGGCTCTAGCAGCTTGTACAAATGTTGACCAATGCGATTGGCGATGCGGTGCGCCAAGATCGCACTGGTCCACTGATTTGGGACTCCGAACATGATCTAAACGTGTTCTAAAAAATCCGAAACTTGTTTGGGAACACCTATTGTCCTTCCTGATCATGAATTAATAAAAATACGGGCCATTAAAGTACTTTAAGATGGCGAGATGAGATTGCCAACTTTCGAAGGCCAAAATAGGCTAAGTCTGGGAACTTGGTTAGAATTTTCTAAGTCTAGGACCCTTTGCCAAGCTTAAAGGACTGAATTAAGCTTAGAAGTTTTGCGGGGTCTTACACCTAGTTTGGCAGAGTCTCGTGCTGATAACGTGTTATGAAATATAAAAGAATAAAGAAGAAGAATAGAGAGAATAGAGTAATTCTTATTTCTCTTAAGGATTTGATGATAATTCCGAACATATTTTATATCTGCAGATAATTCCTAACTGAAAATGTGCATATTGAGTATTTGAAATATGTTGAAGAAATAGAAAATTCTTCAAGAATTGTTTATGTTGCTTGTTCTCATGGAAAGTTGGTTGGACCAACTAATGTTGGGATTTGATCCCTCAAAATCTGAAAAATATTAAAGGTGAATATGGGTTCGTTCACCAGTCATGTGATCTATTAAGAAGCATCGATATAAGATGATCACTTATATGTTTATTATCAATATACAGTTTGACATGCATAAAGTTTCTTGCTTAATAAAATTGAGTTAAGAGCATAACTTTCAAATTGTGTAATCAAGACTACAATTCATCTTTATGACGATGATTTGGCATTGAATGCCTTCGATAAATAACTAAACCATTGCTAATAAGAACAAAGCCTCATGTGTTGGTCTGAAATATGATATGTTGCATGCAATAGCACTTGTATGCATTAGACCAATAAATTATGATTATTTTTTCCCTTTCAATTGGTTCAGGGTCAGGAACTGTCACGACCCGATTTCTCAAGTCGTGATGGCGCCTACTTTAATCCACCAGTAGGCAAGTCAAGCCATAGTACGAAATGATAGGTAACAAGATGACAGACAGAGACCAAATAAAAGATCACATATAATGATAACAACAACAATGATAAGTAAAAACTAAGAAGGGAGCATATCTATTATATCAAAATGAGAGGAGGAAAAAGGACCAACTATACGAATGAATCCCTCCCAGGACCTGATAAGGTCATTACTAGAGCCACTAGTAACAGGTACCCAGAGTACTAGACAAAAATCTAAAATATACACATTATACACAAGCAGTATCGAGTGCAAAAGACTAACTAGAGTATATAGAGGAGGATTAGCCTCGGACGACAGCAAACTCACCCTGCTCTGAAAGGTAGGAATCACGTCAACGTCGACTGCTACTACTCGAATCAGCATCAGGAAAAAGATGCAGAAGTGTAGTATGAGTACCACAACAACGGGTACTCAGTAGGCATCATCGGCCGACTAAGCTCAATACAGAAAAGGTATAACTACAATGCGAAGGCGTAATTTGAGTCATCAGTAAATAGGGATGGAAAGGTAAACAACTACCAAGCTATGCAATGGCTGTAAAGGAATAAACTTAAGCGATACAGACAAATAAATAATGTAGTAATAACAGACAAATCAAACATAACCTAACTGGACCCCCATAAGTCCGCTAGACACACTGAAGAAGATAATTAACCTAACTGTACCCCCATAAGCTGGGGGGACACACACGTAATGAAAATAAACATAATTAATCTATAACTGCGCTTATCCCAATAAATCATGATAGTCATCCAGATGTGCACCGGATTTGAACTGGTATCAATGGGTAGTAACGAGAGGCCAAATACCGAACTCAAACCGATAGTGATGGATGACAACAACAAGATGCGTGCTGGATTCGAACCGTACATAGTGGGTAATAACGATAGGCCACATATATATAACTCATAATCAGATGCCAGACTCGAACTGAAACTCATAGTAACGATAATAATCAAATGTTGTACTCGAACCTAAACTCATAGTAACAATAATAATCAAATGCCGGACTGGAACCGGAACTCATAATAACAATAATAATCAAATGTCTGACTCAAACCGGAACTCATAGTAACCATACCCAACGGTAATATTAAAATTCATACCATACTGTAACAATGTCAACGTATAAATAATCATCCGTTAATCTTAATTAAAAAGGGATAAATTCAAGATTTTGCAATTTAGTTTCACGTCCTAAAGTAATAAATGCTATAATATAGTAAAAGATAATATTTCAATATTTACTAGAATGGGGTCCTAATCCGGATAAATAAGACAGGTTATATATATCAAATAATACGCGACTGTAAGCACTTATCCAAAGCTAGCATAATAGTTCACAATTTCAGTATATAAGCTCAATCTAAAAGTAGGGTAAGCCTAGCCTACCTGAACGCCAAAGCTAAAATGCCTTTCTGCGAGCCTCCAAACAGTGCCACTAGAACCCGAACTTGAATAGATGGATACGACTACTTTACTACACCAACTGGAAACTTAAATTTTGAACAGAAAGAGAAGAATTATAGAAGAGAGAGTATTACACTTTAAAATGGCAAATGCTAAATATTTCAAGAAAAAAAACTAAAGTGGTAGCGGAAGTTTGAAAAGTTTCCCTTAGCTTTTTGTTTAAAAGTCACTAAGACTATAGAGATATAT
The DNA here is from genome assembly GCA_030864215.1 of Capsicum pubescens. Classification (NCBI taxonomy): domain Eukaryota; kingdom Viridiplantae; phylum Streptophyta; class Magnoliopsida; order Solanales; family Solanaceae; genus Capsicum; species Capsicum pubescens. Next base: position 17,920,335 of record CM061541.1, on the reverse strand, counting down.
ATGGAAATGGTACACAATAGGTGGCCACAAATAAAAGTTAAAGCATAGCCACTCCCTTCACTTCCACGTGGAAATGAAGGTGCCAAATTTAACCTTTAAGTACCCCGCTATATATATATATAGATTGCATAAGCTCGTGATAAAATAATTATACTTTCTCCGTCCCAAATTATGTGTCATTATTTTCTGTTTAATTCGTCCCAAAATAAGTATCGCCTTTCCTTATTTGGTAACTTTTTAAAGGCACAATTACTCTTTTACCCTTATTGGTCCCACTTAATTAAAAAAAAAGATATTGACACATTTTTTTTATAAAGGATAATTTGGTAAACTTTACCAAGTCTTCCCTTATTTCTTAAACTCCGTGCCTGGTCAAATGGCGACACATAAAATGGAACGAAGGGAGTAATATTTTTGAATATGCCACAATTAATAACAAAAATATTTCTAATAAAACCTCTATTATATAATAATAATATTTTAATATTTTTATATTTATTACCTTCGCTTAAAATATTAATAAATCACAAAAATCTATTATAAAGTAATATAAAAATATCATCACTTAAAGAATTTCACCTATATCAAAAATATTCTAAAAGAGTACTAAATTATATTTCTAACAAATGTCAAATAAAATTAAATATTCCACAATATATTAGATATCACTAAAACTAATCAAACGAACTGTCTGACAACTAAACTATCAGTCCTATCAAGTCATAAATAATTTGGGACAGTTATAGAAAATCTCTGGATACCGAGAATATATGTAAATACAGAAAAATGACCGTAAAGGTCATTACAACATTCACTACTAAAAGGACTTTCGTCCGCGAAAGTAAAGCATAAGGAAATGCCTGAAAGGTCAAACAGATAGGGATACAGGGCACGCAAATCGCGCTCGGGAAAAAGGTCAGGTAGGTCGGTCTGAAACACATCAAGAAACAAATAAAGCCACAGGGACGGAGTCACTCAATAGACTCTCAACACTTACATCCCGAAGACGCTCATGCACGCTGCGAGGAATATACTTCCCTAAGAAAACCTCAGAGAACTGAGTTCAAGTCACTGGTGGAGACCCAACTGGCCTGGAATCAAGATAACCCCTCCACCACCTCCTCGTTGCCATATCGAACAGATAAGAAACAAAGTCTACTCCTCGCACCTCAACCATCCCTAAATTCTGCAACTGCTCCTCGCAAATGGATAGGAAGTCATGAGCATCCTCTCCCGGGGTTCGATCCCAGGTCGCATGAACAGATTTATTGGCTCCGACCAGCGCAACCAAGGTGCACTTCCTTAGATTCTTATAATTCCAGTTGCCAAATCATTCTTATTCATGTTAAATTTGAGAACAAAGTCAATTTTGTATCACCTTTCAAGGTCTAATTACTATATGTCTTGTATAGATGATTGGGTGACTATAATAGAGAACCATGTTTTATTGTATGATATTCATGTTTTAGTATGCTGCTCGTATACGGGGATTTCCCTAACATCAATAAAACTATTTACCTTATCACAAAAAAATATTGGTATGTCTTGTATTGCTAATCATAAAAGTCGTAAGAACATAGACATAGCGAGAGCTTGGAACCCTACATAAGACACTTAACTCGTTGTTATTTAATCTGTTACTCGTTGGCCCAAATAGAAGGTGCAAGCTTATACAGAGGAAGAGCTAGAGGGTATTTAGGGGTTTGGCCGAACACAATAGCTTTTATATAGACCTTGTATTTATACTATAAAATTCAAAAATAATATATAAAATATATAACTGCGAACCCACATACAAACATTGGACGCTGGTGCAACGGAAAAGAGGTGAGAGTAAAATATCTTTCACCCAAGAGATGTGGGTTCGAACCCCACTAGTAGTTTTTTTTTACTGTCTTAAAATTCTGAACCCACATACCTTAAAATTCTGAACTCACACACCTAAAATCCTGTCTTTACCTCTGAGCTTATACAAACAACCTATGATCTAAGTTTTTGTAGGAGTAAATGCACAGATGTGAAGAACATAACGTCTAATGCAAAATATCACATTTAATCCAAAAGAAAGAGACAAATGACATAGAAGAGTTTTTAACGCAACTAACCAAAACCAAATGTGGATACAGACCTCACCAGCTTTAACCAATATAAATGACCCAACTTCCAGGTCACTCACGGGAACTTTAGTATACTGACAGTCAGAGACACTAGGCAAAGTTTGATTGTCGAAATACAACACAAGGGCAAATTCTGGATGTTTTTTTTAGTTCCTTCACATCACCCTTGGAGCGACTAGTGAAGTACTCTTCAGCTATATGAGCCAAATTGAACATTGCAAGAAGCAAGCCACCTTCTAATACGTTCCCCATAAAAACTGATGCAAAAGCTTCCAGAGCCATAAATACATGAATATTGATTTTACCACCAGCAATGTCTGATACGAGTGTCACGGGCTCTAGACCATTTACTAGAAGTCAAGCTCGGGAACTACAAAGGCTTCAAGGCATGTTTATGAAAATGGATGTGGTTGAGGTTGTTTCAAACTCGTCCAAGGGAGTGTACGTATTGACATATGGGGGCTAACATTAGGGGCCCAAAATACACCGCCAAGGCTGCCCTAAACACTCCACACCCTCCCTTTTCATTAAGGGAAAAAGGGGTTCTTTTTCCATCATTTTTGTAAAGACTATTTAAGGTGTTTCTTTAGTCTTGTTCTCCTAGTTAGCTTATTTTGAAAATCAATATTGTAACATTGAAACACCATCCTCTCAAGAGAGAGTAGACCACCACTTTGACATCACAAGGAATGGTTTCGTCTTGTGTTGTGTGTATCGGCTAGAAATATGAGTGCTTGAGTGAACTGAGTTCCTCTTGTGTTTGCGTAAGAACTTGGTGCTTTTTAACGTGTTTTGTAGAGGTTTTAGAGTTTGATACACTCTTTAGTTGCTACATTACAAGTTCTCTTTGTGTCAAGTTATCTATCTTCTTTATCTTTCAAGTTTGTGTTTGTTGTTTCCACTTGGTGTCTTGTATGTGTGGGATATTTTTATGAGATTGCGGAATGTTTTGTGCTTATTTAGATACCTTTTGGTATCAAAGAAAAGGATGGTCGTGTTCTTACACCACCAAGGCAAAAAAAGAGAAAAGGCAAAAAAAAAAGTGTTATCTGGTGACTTGTGTTGGCCAAGAAGTGTCTAAATTTAGGTGTTATTTTTACTTGTATTTGTAGTTTTGTGTGTTAGCTTGTTGTCCCCCTAGCACACTTGAGTCTAAGGTCCAAGATTTGAAGCTTTGTTTAGTGTTGTTGAAGGGTTAGATAGTGTGAATGTTGTTGTTGTTCATAAGTTTTCTTATTGTTCTTCATAATGTTCTTGAGGTGAATGTTTAACAAAAGGTGTTTGATTTGAAAGGAGGAAGAGAGAGGTTAGGTCTTGTGTTTGTCTTGGAAATAGTTTCAAGAAAACACCAAAGAGGTAAATCAGCCAAAGACCCCCAAAAGCTCCCTTACCAAAATAGTGTAAAAACTTTTTTCAAGAAGGACCAAAAGAGGAAAGGGACAAAGCCAAAGCAAAAGGGTGCTTTGCCATTTCGGTGCAAGTTGGTGAAAATTTTATTGACACCTTTTTGACCTTTCGAAAAAGAGTCCAAGGCCTTGTCTTGGTACTCCAAAACTGAAAATCCTCATCAACACACAAGATTGAACCCCTTAAGTCTTGAAAAAAAAAATCATACTCCACTTCAACAACAAATTCAAATGGCCAAAAAGAAAAAGAAGTGAGGGCCACATCAACAACAAAACTCAAGTTGTAGGACCTTCCAAGTTTCTTTTCTTGTTTCTACTAGTTTCCTTTCTAGTGACTCCTAAACTAGTTGGCAACTAAGTAAGAACCTACTAAGTTGTGAACTAGTTTTTGAGTAGGTCTTCGTGTCAACGTTCTTTGTGGTGCTTTTCTCGTTTAAAATTCGTAGTTGTTTTTGGTTCAAGTGCATACAAAATTTTGTTGATTCGTCAAACCGAAATCCACTCCAACTCAAGAGTCGACTCATTCCCAAGCTCTCACAAGTTGATAGCCGGCTTATAACACTTGAAGAACCAAGTGAGGAAGCTGAGTGTGAAGATTGTGTGAGCGTATTTTGAACTAACGTTTGTTCATTTTGTAGGTACATTAGAAAATTGAACCATTACACATGGAACCCGAAACTTCCAATGCACAAACCGTAGACCAAAATGTTTTGAATGCTCTTGTGGCTAATCTTGAATCCTTGTCTTGGGATGTAGCTAGAGTGAATGCGGGTCTTGATAAGTTAGGGGTAGAAGTGGCCTCTATTAGTGGCCGAATGGAAAGGGTAGAAAGACAACGGAGTTCTCGACCCTTAACTCCTCAAAACACATCCCCAACCATTACCCCCGAAGCTACACACCCAATAATGCATCCACCAAATGCCATACCTCAAGCCAACTATTATTCACAAGGCCTAGGCCTTGAAGGACCTAGCCATTCTCTACATCACCAAGTCCCACATGATGGACTTGGAACCCAAATGCCACCCTTAAATCCGACTCCTCCAAATCAAAATCATCCAATCCAAAGACCTCGACCACTAAATACCAATCCGCCAAACCAAATTCCAAATGTCCAAAACCTGCCAATGCAAGAAGAGGGATTTGTGAGGGAAAACTGAAGAGGAGGGTTTGGAATGTATGATGATCCTTATTTGATGAAAGATGGGATGAGAGGTAGAAGAGTAGAACCTAGGAAGAACCGGGGGCTTGAAGGTAGGGGAGGCCAAGGTGTTCGGGAAAGGGATGTTGGCCTCAACACCATAAAAATGGGGCTTTTGATCTTTAAGGGAGAAAGTGATCCCGAAGAGTTTCTCACATGGGAATCCACATGCGAGAGAGTCTTTCAAGTAAATGATCTCACGGATGAGAAGAAGAGATGCTACTCCATTGCTCATTTTGAGGGATATGCTACCACGTGGTGAGAGTATGTCAAATGTTTTGGCAACGTATTGATTGAGGGGCAACCCCCTCCTTGGTTTCGATTAAGGTATCTTATGAGGCAAAGGTACCTTCCTGAAAGCTATCAACATGAACTCCTTGAAAAATTGTACAACTTGAATCAAGGAAACAAAAGTGTGGAAGCTTACTATGACGAGTTTCAACAACTCATCTTGAAACTTGATCATAGAGGAGAGCAAGTAAGAAATGACATTATCCGGTTCAAGGTCGGCCTAAATAAGGAAATCTCTATGCACATGACACTTCTTAAGTTTGAAACTATTAAAGGGATCTTTCAAGCGACTTTAGAGATTGAACAAGAGAACAAGGAAAGGTCCGCATACAAAACCAAATCCCACCAAGGGTCCTCGGGTTGGACCAAGGGGAAATAAATTATTTCGTCGTCTTCGGGGTGGAACAAATTCAAGCAAAAACCAGCCAAGACCCCACCCGTGATCAAGAGTACACAACCACTTCCTCCACGGTTTGAGGTAAAGTCAAATGTCTCTTCCAACATCAAGAGATTCCAATGCTTCAAATGCCATGGATGGGGACACAAGGCTAGTTAGTGTCCTAATCGGAGAAATATAATATTAAGTAAATGAAAATTATATTTCTTGGGGGAAGAATTGGGGCTTGAAACTGTTGAAAATGAAGAAGTCACTCAAGATGGATAGGGAGGGGAGGGGAGGCCGAGAGGCCTAGTGATGATGAGGAAGAGGAGGTTTGGCCTCAAGAAGGTGAACTTAAAGTACCTAATTATGTTGTACGAAGAGTTATGATTAGCAAAGCGTTGGATGATCCTAGCCAACGGGAAACCTCTTTAATACTAAGTGCCTCATTAAGGGGAGTGTGTGCTCCATGATTATTGATAGCGGGAGTTGTGCTAATGTAGCTAGTGCCTCTATGGTGGATTACTTGAAATTGCCAACTACTCCACATACGAGTCCGTATAGGCTCCAATGGTTAATGATTGTGGAGAGTTGAAGGTGACTCGTCAAGTGGTGATTCGGTTCAAAGTTGGAAATTATGAAGACGAGGTGCTTTGCGACATCATTCCTATGCAAGCTTGTAATCTTTTGTTGGGTCGGTCATGGAAATATGATAGGCCGACCAAGCATGATGTCCAAACCAACTATTATTCCTTTGAGTTCAAGGGTCGTAAGTACAACCTCCGACCACTATCACCATCACAAGTGTGTGAGGCACATCGACAAATGAAGAGTTTGCAAGGAAAGGGAAAAAAGGAAAAAGAACCCATGGGTAGGGGAAGGAACCCGAGAGTGGGAGGAGTGAGGGTGAAGAGGGAGTTTTTGCATTGAGGTGTAGGGATTTAATGGTAATGTTGGCTCGCAAGGGCGACGTTTTCAAAGAGTATGATGATACTACTCCAATGCTACTTTTGGCTCATGTTTTGAATGATAACCCATCCACTTATCCTATCCCGTATTTTACTTCTAATGTTTTACTGCAAGTACTTCCTCCACTTCGAGGAATTGAGCACCAAATCGACTTTGTTTCGAGGTCGCAATTACCGAACAAGATGGCTTATAGGAGCAAACCCACGGATACGAAGGAACTCCAATGTCAAGTTAAGGACCTGCTCAACAAAGGATACATCAAGGAAAGCATGAGTCTGTGCGCGGTCCTGGTGTTTCTTGTGCAGAAGAAAGATGGGACGTGGCGAATGTGCGTGGACTGTCGATCCATAAATAAAATTCTGATAAATTATCATCACCCTATTCCTAGGCTAGATGATATGCTTGATGAACTAAATGGATCTTGTGTGTTTTCTAAGGTTGGTCTTAGGAGCGGATATCACCAAATCCGTATGCAACCAGGTGATGAATGGAATACCGCATTCAAGACCAAATTTGGTCTATATGAGTGGATGGTCATGCCATTTGGTCTTACCAATGCTCCTAGTACCTTTATGCAGATAATGAATTATGTAATGAAGCCATTTATTGGAAAATTTATGTTCGTGTACTTTAATGATGTTTTAGTTTATAGTAAGTCTCTTAATGAACATGTCTTTCATCTAAGGAGTGTGTTTGATGTTCTTAAGAAAGAAAAGTTGTATGCTAATATTGAAAAATGCTCCTTTGGTGTGGATAAAGTTGTATTTTTGGGATTTGTTGTGAGATCGAGGGGAGTGGAGGTAGACGAATCCAAGATAACCGCCATTAAAGATTGGCCAACCCCAAAAATCGTGGGTGAAGTTTGGAGCTTCCACGGGTTGGCAAGTTTTTATAGGAGGTTCGTTAAAGGATTTAGTACCATTGCCGCCCCTTTAACCAAAATCATCCAAAAGGACCAACCTTTCTAGTGAGGTGAAGAGCAATCTAAGGCCTTTAAGACCTTGAAAGATATGCTCATTTCGGCACCGTTGTTGCAATTGTCTAACTTTGATAAGATGTTTGAAGTTGAATGCGATGCTAGTAAGGTAGGCATTGGGTCTGTTTTGATGCAAGATTTAAAGCCCATTACTTATTTTAGTGAAAAGCTCAAAGGAGCAACTCTAAACTACTCTACGTATGATTTGGAGTTGTATGCCTTGGTTAGAGCGTTAGGCAATTGGAAATACTATATTTGGCCCAAGGATTTCGTAATCCGAACAGATCATGAATCCTTGAAGAACCTTCGGGCACATGATAAACTTAACAAACGGCATGCCAAATGGATTGAATTTCTTGAAACCTTTCTGTATGTGATTCAATACAAAAAGGGGAAGGATAATGTGGTATCCGATGCATTGTCTAGGAAGCATGTTCTTGTGTCCACTTTGTCTTCCAAGTTAATGGGGTTTGAGAGCCTCAAGTCTTTGTATCCTGAGGACCCTTACTTCGCTCCTATCTTTAGGGAAGGTGAAGCCGTGGGTAGGGAAAGGAGGCTCTCGGATTCTAGTCCTTATGCCGTGTTTGATGGGTTCTTGTTTCAGGGGAGACGCTTATGTGTACCTTCTAGATCTTGGAGAGAGTTGTTTGTGAGGGAGGCACATGACAGCGGTCTCATGGGTCACTTTGGAATTGATAAGACCCTCGGGATATTGGAGAAGCAATTCTATTGGCCAAGGATGCACAAAGATGTTGTCAAAATTTGAGGCCAATGTATGGATTGTAGGAGTGCTAAGTCGAGGCTCCTTCCTCAGGGGTTATACAACCCGCTTCCCACTCCATCACGCCCGTGGTTTGATATTTCTATAGATTTCATGTTGGGGCTACCATGGACTTAAAGGGGTCGGGATATAATCATTGTTGTCGTTGATCGTTTCTCCAAAATGGCACACTTTATTCCATGCACAAATAGTGAAGATGCGGCTAGTGTAGCTTCTTTGTTTATTGAAAATGTTGTTAAGTTACATGGAATCCCAAGGACCATTGTAAGTGATAGGGATTCTAAGTTCCTTAGTCACTTTTGGAAGTCAATGTGGGGTAGGCTCGGAACTAAATTATTGTTTTCTACGTCTTGCCACCCACAAACCGATGGCCAAACGGAAGTAGTGAATCGAACCTTGGGTTCCATGATACGTTCCATGGTTAAAGGTAAGTTGACATCTTGGGAAGATTACCTACCTCTCATAGAATTTGCTTACAATCGGGTGATCTATTCGAGTACGGGCATTACGCCCTTTGAATATGTCTACGGCTTCAATCCCCTAACCCCCATGGATCTAACTCCTTTTTCAAGTGATGTTGTTATTATATTAGATGGAAAAAATAGGGACGAATCCATGAAAAGATTGCATGAGAAGGTGAGGATACGGCTTGACAAGAAGAAGCAAGAGGTGGCCAAACGAGTCAACAAAGGGAGAAGGCGTCTTGTACTTGAGCCGGGAGATTGGGTGTGGGTAAACCTACGTAAGGACCAGTTCCCAAACCAAATAAAGGGTAAGTTTCTTCCAAGAGGTTATGGTCCATTTCAAGTTCTTGAAAGAATCAACGATAATGTTTACAAGATCGACTTGCCACCGGAATACCAAGTGCATAACACATTCAACGTGTGTGACCTCTCACAGATTGATACCATTAAAGATGAAGAACACTTGAGTTTGAGGTCAAACTCCTCACAATATGGAGAGGATGATACGGGTGTCACGGGCTCTAGACCATTTACTAGAAGTCAAGCTTGGGAACAACAAAGGCTTCAAGGCGTGTTTATGAAAATGGATGCGGTTGAGCTTATTGCAAACTCACCCAAGGGAGTGTACATATTAACATGTGGGGATGACATTAGGGTCCCAAAATACACCCCCAAGGCTTCCCCAAACACTCCACACCCTCCCCTTTCATTAAGGGAAAAGGGGTTCTTTTGCCATCCTTTTTGTAAAGACTATTTAAGGTGTTTCTTTAGTCTTGTTCTCCTAGTTAGCTTATTTTGAAAATAAATATTGTAACATTGAAACACCATCCTATCAAGAGAGAGTAGACCACCACTTTGACATCACAAGAAATGGTTTCTTCTTGTGTTGTGTGTATCGGCTAGAAACGTGAGTGCTTGAGTGAACCAAGTTTCTCTTGTGTTTGCGTAAGAACTTAGTGTTTGTTAACGTGATTTGTAGAGGTTTTAGATTTTGATACAATCTTTAGTTTCTACATTACAAGTTTTCTTTGTGTCAAGTTATCTATCGTCTTTATCTTTCAAGTTTATGTTTGTTATTTCCGCTTGGTGTCTTGTATGTGTGGGCTGTTTTTACGAGATTGCGGATTGTTTTGTGATCATTTAGATACCGTTTGGTATCAATGTCCATCAATGAATCAAGTGATACCGAGACCCCAACGAGAGGAAAGACAATGAGAGCGAAAACATGCTGAAAAGGTAGTACAACGGGCTTGGGCGAAAAGTATGGGCAAACAGCACCAACAATAAATAAAGCCGCAGAGCAACAACAAAGCTATAAATTCTCCCTCAAGTAATTCTCCAATTGATTCACTTAAAAGTAGTTGCGAACTTGAGAAATACCTCCTGAAACTTCGTGAGCTGAACATCACCTTCATGATGATGATGATGGTGATCATGGTTATGTCCATGGTTATGTTCATGATGATGATGATGGTGATTATGTGAACAGCTGCAAGCAGACAAGTGGGTTGGTCTACGGAATTTATCGGAGCTCTGAATGGAAATTAGAGATTTAGGTTTGAACGAAGAGAAGAAAACCAAAACTATATTGAGCAAAAGTGGAAGCTCTTCATCTTTGTGCTTCCTTTATAGGGATCAATTCTTCCTTCCACAAATCTAAAAGAATACTTAAAGTAAGGGTCATTTTCCGGAGGCAAAATGATTTGATGGACCCTTGTACAATGTCGGTTTTGTAAGTTGGACACTTCTACTTACATGTTTGTCATCTGGACCCCTAAACCCACTAAAAATAATATTTCAAATCTTTTGACCGTTGACCTTGCCTATGTGTCATTGAAAGAGCTGACTAGGACAAGGCGCGTGCAGGCATGCACCTAGGGTGCGAGTGGGAGTCAAATTTTATATTAAAATAATTAAAAATAATATTAAAATTAAAAAACAAAATCCTTTTTTCCCTTCATCTTTTTTTTAATTTAAAATATTTTAAAATTTTAAAAATAATAAATTAAAAAAAAAAAGCCCTTCCTCCCCAAGTGCCCTCCCCATCCAGCCCACCCCACCCTTCACCCTCATTCAGCCCCCTCCTCGCGCCAAGCCACCACCCCACCCCACCCCTCACTTTCGTCCATACCCCTCCCCTCTCCCCCTCTTTCGTCCAGCCACCCCCACCCCACCCCTTCACCCCCGTCCCCCCATCCCCCCGTCCAGCCATGGCTGCCATGGCCATCACTATTAATGCTCCCACCCCCACAGCCCCATGGATCTCTCTTCATCTTCTTTTTCTTCATCATCATATATCCCATAGCCATTCTTTGTTGTGGTTGATATTATTGTTGTTGTTCATTGTAAAAAAAAAATTGTTGTTCCCTGAAGTGGGGTTTTGTTGGTTGATGTTATTGTTCATTGTAAAAAAATAATAATTATATATCCCTGAAGAGGGTCTTTGCTGTGAATGATATTGTTGTTGTTCATTGTAATTTTTTTTTTATTGTTGTTGTTCCCTGGAGAGGGTCTTTGCTGGTTGATATTGTTTTTTTTTTCTTTTTTAATCGATGAACTGAACAATGTTCAGATAGTAGCAGTGCTGTTACCAAAAAAAGATAGTAGCAGTGCAATGAACTTTTGTATTCACTTTTTAAATGTTTTTTTATTCACTTTCTCAATTTAAATTTTTTATTTTGTTTAGGATTAATTTTGTAACTTTTATAAATTGTTAAAGATATTTAAATAAAAATTGAAAATTCATTATGTTTGTGTATGTGAATTTATAGTTAAAACTTTAAATTAATTTGACAGAAATTTCAATTATTTAGAATAAATTTGATGTTTAATTAAATTTATTGTGTTTGTGTATTAGAATTTATAATTAAAAATTTAAATTTATAGTTGAAAATTTAAATTAAAATTTATTGTGTTTGTGTATTAGACTTTCTACAATTTATAAAAAGAATTTATTTAATTAAATTTAATTTAATATTTAATTTCTTGTGTAGCATTTTAACAATAACATAAAATTTAATGTAATACTTAAAAATGATGTGGCGGCTGATGTGGTAGACGTGAAAGCTGACATGGCAGCTGACGTGGCGAGAGTGTGTTACACTCACCCAAAAAGTGTTTAAAATGTTGCTTTTTAGTGGGTTCAGGAGTGCAAATGATAAACATGTAAGTAGAAGTGTCCAACTTACAAAATCGACATAGTACAGGAGTTCATCGAACCATTTGCCTTTTCCGAAACCAACTATTCCATCTAATAGTTTTGATGTGCGGTATGCGATTAATGAATATATCATGATGCACAAAAATGTATTCCTCAATGAAGATGGAGGATGCATGTTAGTTTTCCTAATATAAGAGGGAGATTATAAGCAGATATGAAATATGTTAGAAATTATCATCACATCCTCAAGAGAAATAAGAATTACTGTATTCTCTCTATTCTTTTATATTTCATAACATTTATAAATATATGAGAAATAAGAATTACTGTATTCTCTCTATTCTTCTTCTTTATTCTTTTATATTTCGTAACATTTATAAATATATTCCGATGAGGGTAGTACAAAAATAATTAATAGAAATAGAGTTATATTTTATAACAAATTAATTTCTAAAATTTACTTATATTGTAAATAAACTTGAATTTATAAATTAGAGTATATCATTAATGACCATTAAGATTTATTTATCTATCTATACAATAGAAAATAAGAGAGAAGCGAAACTTAAATATGTACATCAATATGTATAATTTTTTTGGATACAATTGTGCTCTCTCTCACACACACATACATACACTAATGTTTTTATGATAAATTTATAAAATGATTATTCTACTTACAACATTAATTAACTTATATAAAAATTATATTAATATCTGAGTAAAATAAATAAATAATTCATAATATATAGATGTAAAATTGCAAATATCAAAGATAAATAGTTATTGCATAGAATTGGAGAGGAGGGAATGATCATTATAGTTTGGGTTGGTTGGGTGGGGTGGGGGTGGGGGTGGGCATTTGAATGAATGGTGTTTTTAACCTCTTCTTTTCCATAGTTGAACATGTGAAAACACTTTGGTCATAAAATGCTAGAATTTGAAAAATACTATAAAGTTGTTTTCCGTTTAAATTACTTACAAGAATTCAGAAACAATTTCAATTTGTATTTGTGACAAAACACAATTTCAATTTTCAAAGTATTATTTTTCACTTTAAAAATAAAAAGTACTTTTTTCACATACATATTACTTGTTCATTTATAAAATTAATTAAGAATTTTTCCATTTACCCTGTCTTAATGTAACTGATTTGTCTGGGAATATACGTACCCATATTTTTCTACCACGACGCGGATTGGTTAATAATGGTCCATTTGTTATACTAATCAAATGATAGAAGTAGCAGTCACCACTAGGACAGTGTCTTTTTTCAGAGTGTTTTTTAATTTTAAGAAAATGAAATGTCCATAGTCAATATGTTGAGAGCCTGTGAATATTCAAAGACGTGCTAGCCAATTTTCACATTTGAAACAGCATATTACTAGACTTTGGTTCTCAAGGTCAAAATCGTTGTCAATATATAAGCGACCAAAGGCTTAGGCATCACCAAGAAATCAATAATGGAAGCTAGTATCTTCCTATTTTTTTTTCTATCGTCTTTCTACTCTAATATACACAACATTTCTGCTACAACAGATGCAATCACTACTAATGAATACATCATAGATGGTGAAACGGTTGTTTCGCCTGGTGGAACCTTTGAGCTGGGATTTTTCAGCCCCAGAGGTTCCACAAAACGATATATTGGGATATGGTATAAGCAAATTCTTCTTCATGTGCAAACAGTTGTATGGGTTGGCAACAGAGAAAAAGCACTAACAAATACATCTTCTGCTGTTTTGAAGGTCATCAAACCAGGGATACTTGTTCTTTATAGTGACAAGAATGAATGTATATGGTCCACTAACACCTCAGGATCAGTCCAGAATCCAGTTGCAGTTCTTTTAGATTCTGGTAATCTTGTTGTCAAAGATGCAAATGATGAAAATCCAGAAAATTTCCTCTGGCAGAGCTTCAGTTTTCCTACTGATACGATCTTGCCTAGTATGAAGTTTGGCAAGAATTTTAAAACTGGTCATGAGACTTACCTTTCGCCATAGAAGAGCGATAATGATCCAACTCCAGGGGAATTCACTCTTCACATTGAACTAGCTGCATATCCACAGGGCGTAATCAAACGTGGCTCAAGTGTATCTTCTCGGCTACCACAAAGAGTTGGGAATAACAACATTTATAAAATTCAATTAGATTTTAATAAGGATGAGGTTTACTATAGTTTTTCTCTCATTAACAGGTCGGTTTTATCAAGACTAGTCCTGAGTAGTAATGGTTATGTACAAGGTTTGACGTGGGTGGATCAGACTAAGAGTTGGAATATTTATGTTAGTTTACCTTCGAGTATTTGTGATACATATAGCATATGTGGTGCCTATGGGAGTTGCGATGTATATACTTACCCCGTTTTTCAATGTTTGGATAAGTTTGTACCCAAAAATCCACAACAATGGGAAAAGGGAGATTGGTCAGAAGGGTGTGTTAGGAAGACACCTCTTGAATGCAATGAGGAACATGTATTTCTAAAATATTCTGGAATCGAGTTGCCATATTCTAACTACTCTCAGTAAAATAAGACCATGACACTTGGGTGTAGTCAAAAATGTTTGAGGAACTGCTCTTGCACAGCATATTTAAATTTAGATGGAGACAAAGGTTGCTTGTTTTGGTTTGGGGAGTTGATTGACATCAAAAAGCGGTCTGAAGGAGGACAAGCCATATACATCAAAATGGATTCGTCAGGGCTAGGTAAGAACTGATCATGTTTAAAAAAATTACCCATGTTGTGTTTTAAACTTAGTTTTTCAACATGGACACTATATTATGCAAAATTAATGTCCAGTCTCAATTTGAAGTGTATGATAGAAAAAATTGGTTGTAGCATCTGATGCAGGTTCAAAGAGAAAGAAGACAGAGATACTTGCAGTGAGTTTCTCATTGTTGATGGCAATGACTCTGCTTGGCCTGATTCTGTTGTTGCACATACGAAAAAAGAAGACGAAACTAAAAACCAAAGAAGAATTTGAGCTGCCACTATTCCAATTTTCGACAATAACAAAATCCATAAATAACTTCTCAGTCGAGAACAAGATTAGAGAGGGTGGATATGGACATGTTTACAAGGTATGCATGCAAATTTGTTGGAATAGGGATAATTTTCTGTTACGATATGTTGTCTCTGTAAAATCTATGTTCTCGGTACCTTCCCATTTCTAGGGATTGCTAGAAGACGGACAAGAAATAGCCGTGAAGAGACTCTCAAGGACTTCTATGCAAGGATTTGATGAATTCAAGAACGAAGTTATCTATATTGCCAAGCTTCAGCACCGAAATCTTGAGAGACTTTTGGGTTGCTGCATTTAAGTAGAAGAAAAGATGTTGATCTATGAATACATGCCTAACAAAAGCCTGAACTCATACATATTTGGTTTGGATTCTTACCTTATGTACAAACTAAAATGATAGTACTTTGATCTATTAGACATGACTCATGACATGTATATTTGGACCTAGGTAAACACATGCTTGCAGAAATGTTAACAAGAAGGCTTATTTTGTAGATCAAACAAAGAGCAAATTACTGGATTGGCCAAAGCGTTTCCATATCATAAATGGAATTGCTCATGGATTATTGTATCTCCATCAAGATTCTAGGATAAGAATTATCCATAGAGACCTTAAAGAAAGCAACATTTTACTAGATATGGAAATGAATCCAAAGATTTCAGACTTTGACATGGCCAGAAGTGTTGCAGGAAATGAGATGGGAGCAAGAACACGTCATGTGGTTGGGCCGTAGTAAGAATATCTAATATCATATGAAGTACTCTCATGTGACATCTCGCTTCTTTAATTCTCTTGCTGTTATTATTTTTTTGGCACAGTGGGTATATGTCCCCTGAATATACAGTAGATGGGTTGTTCTCGGTAAAATCAGATGTTTTTAGCTTTGGTGTCTTGGTGTTAGATATTGTGTGTTGCAAGATAAATAGAGGATTTGTCCATCAAGATCACAACCCTAATCTTATCGGTCATGTAAGAACTGTAAAATCTGTATTACACAAAATAACTCTCTTTTTTCTTTCAAACAGATATAGTTTGTCATGATTCGTATGATCTAAACTTAAACAGGCATGGAAGCTTTACAAAGAAGATAGGTTATTGGAACTAATTGATGATCAGCCAGGTGATTCTTGCGATATTTCTCAAGTTTTAAGATCAATCCAAGTGGGTTTATTATGTGTGCAAAAACGTCCAGATGATAGACCAAGCATGTTTTCTGTGGTTCAAATGTTGGTTAATGAGAGTCTACTTCCAAAAGCAAATGAACCTGGATTTTTCACAGAACGAAACATATTTGATGAAGCAAAATCAGAATTGCGGAGAGCCAGTTCAAAGAATGAAGTGACAATCTCAATGTTAGATCCTGGTAGAGTGTTATTACAGATGTAGCTGTGTTTTAGCTCATTACAAAATGATAGATTAAACCTAAAATATATACACAAAGCTAGGTACAAAAAGGTGAAGATCAGATCCCTGATATCCTTCTTTTTACCTACAATATTTGACTATGTGTATCTAACACAATCTAACAATTGATATACTTTGACAAATATCTTGACATTGGTATATGACTATCTTAACACTCCCCCTCAAGCTGGAGCATACATGTCATATGCTCCGAGCTTGCCGCAAATGTATCCAATCTGAGCTCCTCTAAGGGACTTAGTCAAAATATCTGCCAATTGGTCATTTAAACCGACGAAGCTGGTGGTAATTCATCCGAACTCAATCTTCTGCCTAATAAAATGACAATCCACTTCTATATGTTTCGCTCTTTCATGGAAAACTGGATTTGAGGAAATATGTAGGGCGGCCTGATTGTCTCATATAATCTTCATCTGTTGGAATTCAACACATTTTAACTCTTGGAGAAGTTGTTTCAGCCAAATAAGCTCACATGTAACAAGGGCCATAGCTCGATATTCAGCTTCCGCGCTAGATCTGGAAACAACATCTTGCTTCTTACTTTTCCAAGAAATTAAATTGCCTCCAATCATGATGAAATACCCAGACATAGAGTGTCTATCTGTTGGAGAACCTTCCCAATCCGCATCAGAATATCCAACAATGTTTCTATGACCTTTGTCTTCATATATCAATCCTTGTCCTGGAGCTATTTTGACGTATTAGAGGATGAGAATTACTGCATCCCAATGATCTTTACATAGAGCTTGGAGAAACTGATTAACCACGCTTACTGTAAATGAAATATCCGGGCGTGTGATAGTGAGATAATTCAGTTTACCGACCAATGTTCTATATCTACCAGGATCTTTCAGTGGCTCCCACTGTCCAGGGACGAGTTTGATGTTTGTATCCATAGAAGTGTCAATGGGTTTGCAATTTAACCTGGATGTCTCTTCTAATATTTTCGAAGCATATTTTCTTTGGGAGATAGCAATACTTGTCTTGGATTGTGCTACCTCAATTCCCCAAAAATACTTTAACTTCCCCAAATCTTTGGTTTGAAAGTGACTGAACAAATGTTGCTTTAGCTGTGATATTCCTTCTGGATCATTTCCAGTTATGACAATGCCGTCAACATAAATGACCAGGTAAATGTTCTTTTCTGGACCATTATGTCGATAGAAAACAAAGTGGTCTGCTTTACTTCGACACATTCCAAATTTTTGGACGACAGAACTAAATCTGCCAAACCATGCCCTTAGAGATTGCTTGAGGCCATATAGAGAACATTTGAGACGGTAAACTAAGTCTGACTCCCCCTGAGCAACAAAAATGCATTCTTAATATCTAGTGGATGAAGGGGCCAATGATGTATTGCTTCCAAGGAGATAAGCAAGCGAATAGATGAAATTTTGGCAACTGGAGAGAATGTATCACCATAGTCAAGACCATAAATTTGGGTATACCCTTTGGCAACAAGGAGAGCTTTCAGTCGATCAACTGTTCCATCCAAACCCATTTTTACCATATAGATCCATCGAC